>JARBWK010000015.1:37757211-39040961 GCA_030556195.1 Anolis apletophallus | reverse complement strand
TGTATATATATATACTGTATGTATGTGTATGTATATATACACACACGGTATATTATGTATATATATGTGTGTGTGTGTATTATACCTATATTATATACATATATAGCAGCCCCCTGGTGGCACAATGCGTTAAACTGCTGAGCTGCTGATCTTGCAGACCAAAAGGTCAGCAGTTCAAATCCGGGGAGCGGGGTGAGCTCCCGCTGTTAGCCACAGCTTCTACCAACCTAACAGTTTGAAAACATTCAAGTGTGAGTAGATCAATAGATACCACTCCAACGGGAAGGTAATGGTGCGCCATACAGCCATGCTGGCCACATGACCTTGGAGGTGTCTACGGACAACGCCGGCTCTATGGCTTAGAAATAGAGATGTGCACCACCCCCTACAGTTGGGCATGACTAGACTTAATGTCAAGGGTTATATACATATATACATATTATAATATAATATAGCACTGGGAATGTGGCACAGCTGGCTGGGAGTCAGATGCATAAGATCTCCACTGACCAGAAGGTCATGGGTTCGAGGCCTGCACGATCGGGGTGAGCTCTCAACCAATTTTGTAGCTCGCTGTCTGTCTATATATGTTGTTTGTCTATGGCATTGAATGTTTGCTTGTATATGTGCATTGTGATCTGCCCTGAGTCCCCTGCGGGGTGAGAAGGGCGGAATATACATGATGTAAATAAATAAATAAATAAATAGATAGACACATATATTAGATACATATGTGCGAATATGCCTATTTATCACGTCAGAAACGAATCGAGAATACAGTTGTAAACAAAGTTAAAAACTTGGCATCCTGCTAAACGTCCTTCGACCAGAAGCTAGCCACTTGGAGTGCCTCTGGTGTCACTGTAAGGAGGTTCTCCATTGTGCATGTGGCAGGGCTCAGGCTGCATTGTAGTCGGTGGTCTGTGCTTTGCTCTTCTCCACACTCGCATGTTGCAGACCCCATTTCTTAAGGTTGGCTCTGCATCTCGTGGTGCCAGAGCGCAGTCTATTCAGCACCTTCCAAGTCGCCCAGTCTTCTGTGTGCCCAGAAGAGAGTGTTTCATCCAGTCTCAGCCACTGATTGAGGTTCCGGGTTTTAGCCTGCCACCTTTGGACTCTCGCTTGCTGAGGTGTTCCTGTGAGTATCTCTATAATAGATCTTAGAAAACTATTTCTTGATTTCAGACGTTGGCTTGCTGGCTGATATCCAAACAGGGGATGGACCAGAGATGTCACTGCCTTGGTCCTTTCATTGCTGGCTGCTACTTCTTGATGGATGTCAGGTGGTGTAATACCAGCTAAACGGTATAATTTCTCCAGCAGTGTAGGGCAGTGTTTCTCAACCAGTGTGCGTGGCACACTAGTGTGCCATGAGCGATCATCAGGTGTGCCGTAGAAAATTGGCCTCCCCCAGCCCCCCTCAGAGGTTTCAAGAAACAAATTGAGCCTCTCTGCTTGGAAATGATTTTTAAACTATTTTACTGGATTTTTCGAGCCCCGGAACGGTTTTAACAGCTTCATGATATCCATAGTTAACTGGAAGCAAGTTTCATTCAGGGTGAAATTTCACTAAGGTCTGGAGAACAAGCTCTATGAGGAGCGGCTTGAAGAGCTGGGCATGTTTAGCCTGAAGAGAAGAGAAGGCTGAGAGAAGACATTATAGCCATGTATAAATATGTGAGAGGAAGTCATATCTATGTTGTGTTCATCGAAACAGGCCCAGGTTTCACACTAAGTGTATAAATACATTTAAAAACATATTAACTATATGTATTGCTGTGTTAGAGTGTCATTTTGTGTCATTTTGGTTGGTGGTGTGCCCCAGGATTTTGTACATGTAAAAAATGTGCTGCGGCTCACAAAAGGTTGAAAAACACTGGTGTAGGGTGTAGATATCCTGTGATAATACGGCATGTCTAATTAAGAGCCACATCCAAAGTTTAAATGTGGTGAGATGTATTCCACATTGGGCATGTGTATTCAGCCTCCCACAAGATGGTAAAGCATCCACGTGTCCCCTGGGCAACGTCCTTGCCGACAGCCAATTCTCTCACACCAGAAGTGACTGGTAGTTTCTCAGCTTATACCTCTATATCTATATATAGCTTGCACTAAGACTCTAAACTATCTAGTCCGTGAGCTGCTTTTTGCTGACGATGCTGCCCTTGTCGCCCATTCAGAAGCAGCCCTGAAGCGCCTCACATCCTGCTTTGCAACAGCTGCAGAGCTCTTTGGGCTGGAAGTCAGCCTGAAGAAAACGGAAGTCCTCTACCAGCCCGCACCACAGGAAGAACACCATCACCCCCACGCCAGCATAGGCAAATGTGTGCTTAAGTCTGTTCAGCAGTTCATCTACCTGGGAAGCATAATCTCTTCAGATGCCAAGATTGATAAAGAGATAGATCACAAATTAGCGAAGACATATGGTGCATTCGGAAAGCTTCACAAAAGAGTCTGGAGCAACAAGCAGCTGAGGCAAAGCACCAAAATCAGTGTGTACAGAGCTATTGTACTGTCTGTTCTCCTATATGGGTCTGAAACATGGGTCACCTATTGCCAACACCTACGACTCCTCGAATGCTTTCATCAGCGCTATCTTCTCACAATCCTAAATGTACACTGGACCGACTATGTGACGAATGTCGCTGTTCTTAAGCAAGCAGGGATCACCAGCATTGAGGCCATGCTATTGAGAACACAGCTGCGCTGGGCAGGGCACGTCTCTAGGATGGAGGACCACCGCCTCCCAAAGATACTACTCTATGGTGAACTCACCACAGGTCAGCGCAAGAGAGGCATCCGAAAAAGAGATATAAGGACTCCCTGAAACAACACCTCAGGCTCGGCCAGATTGATCACCAACAATGGTCCACCCTGGCCTCACATCGGGAGGCATGGAGACGCACTATCCACAATGCTGCGGCCTCTTTCGAGAAGACACACCAAACAAGTCTCGAAGAGAAACGACAACGCAGAAAGAACTGCAACTTGGAAACAACCTCACCCTAGGAGACTTTCTGCTGTGCTTTCTGTAACCGGACTTGCCTATCTCAGATTGACCTTTGTAGTCATCAACGCACTTGTAAAAAGTGTGGGATGAGTCCTTCCTAAGAATCTTCGTTGGTGAAGAAAAGGCAAGGGGAAATATATATATATATATATATATATACACACACACACACACACCCCACATATATATACACACACGTGTGTGTGTGTGTGTGTGTGGTCAAATTTAAGGCTAGGGCCATGGATATAGAAGGGTTGTGCCTGGCAGGCGTTATGCTAAAAGCCTGAAAATCACATTTTATTTTAGTACCCTTTGGAAAACTATACATCATTGGCATAGGGCTGTGGTGTTCAACAACATATAGATATAATATTTTTAAAGGGAAAGGCACATCCACTTTGACATGGCGGATGTCGGCCAATGGGGGAAATGAAGGGCATTGGAACAATGGTTTCCCAGCGATGGCGGAATCTGGAGACAGAAACATTCTTTGCGTTGAACAGGAATTGCTCATTGACTTTGCTGGAAACCTGAGCCTTTCACTACGGCTTTCTTATGATTGATCCCACCCTTTCTCCATAGCTTCCAATGGTGAATCAAAAAGTCCTATTTGGGGCCAAGATTTCACCTAGCATCTCACTGATTGGCTGAATTATCTTTGCAGAGGCAGGTAAGTATAATAACAATAATAATGATAATAATAATAACAATGTGCCATTAATGAGCAGGAAAGAGAAATAAATGAATCTAGGCTGAGGCCCCTTCTACACTGCCATATAATCCAGATATAATCCTGGATTATATGAGTCTACACTGCCATATAATCCAGTTCAAAGCAGATAATCTTGATTTTATATGGCAGTGTAGAAGAGGCCTTAGATATGGAAACCCCACTTGGATAATGTTTATTATTATTATTATTATTATATCTAAATTCATATATAAAAACCCCACTTGAATAATGTTTATTATTATTATTATTTAATCTAAATTGAAATATGAATAATGTTTATTATTATTATTATATCAAAATTAATATATGAAAACCCCACTTGAATAATGATAATAATAATTATTATTATTATTTAATCTAAATTGAGATGAGGAAACCCCACTTGAATAATGTTTATTATTATTATTATATCTAAATTGAGATATGGAAACCCCACTTGAATAATGATGATGATTATTATTATTTAATCTAAATTGAGATATTGAAATCCCACGTGAATAATGTTTATTATTATTATTATTATTTAATCTAAATTGAGATATGGAAACCCCACTTGAATAATGTTTATTATTATTAATATTTAATATAAATTGAGATATGAAAACCCCACTTGAATAATAATAATTATTATTCAAGTAATTATTATTATTATCCATATCTAAGTCTAGATTCATTTTCTTCCTCTTCCTTGCACATTAATGGCACATAGGTAAAGGTAAAGGTTCTCCCCTGACATTAAGTCCAGTTGTGTCCAACTCTGGGGTGTGGTGCTCATCTCAATTTCTAAGCCAGAGCCGGCGTTGTCCATAGACACCTCCAAGGTCATGTGGCCAGCATGACTGCATGGAGCGCTGTTACCTTCCCACCGGAGCAGTACCTATTGATCTACTATTATTTGCATGTTTTTGAACTGTTAGGTTGGCAGAAGCTGTGGCTAACAGCGGGAACTCACCCCACTCCCTGGATTCGAACTGCTGATCTTTTGGTCAGCAAGTTGAGCAGCTCAGCAGTTTAACCCACTGTGCCACCAGGGGGCTCCCATATATGTTTATAATATAGGTATACACACACACACACACACACACATATACATAATATACTAATATACTGCTAGGTTGACAGAAGCTGTGGCTAACAGCGGGAACTCACCCCACTCCCTGGATTCGAACTGCTGATCTTTTGGTCAGCAAGTTGAGCAGCTCAGCAGTTTAACCCACTGTGCCACCAGGGGGCTCCCATATATGTTTATAATATAGGTATATACACACACACACACATATATACATAATATACTAATATACTGCTAGGTTGACAGAAGCTGTGGCTAACAGTGGGAACTCACCCCACTCCCTGGATTCGAACTGCTGATCTTTTGGTCAGCAAGTTGAGCAGCTCAGCAGTTTAACCCACTGTGCCACCAGGGGGCTCCCATATATGTTTATAATATAGGTATATACACACACATATACATAATATACTAATATACTGCTAGGTTGACAGAAGCCGGGGCTGACAGCGGGAGCTCACGCCACTCCCTGGATTTGAACCTGTGACCTTTTGGTCAACAAGTTCAGCAGCTCAGCGGTTTAACCCACTGCGCCACTGCGCCACCGGGGGCTGATAATAATAATAATAATAATACCAAAGTTCAGCTGATAAGTGACTAATAATACTAATACCACCACCAAAGTTTCCCCCAAAGTTCAGCTTCCAATATTCAAAAAGCAATAGAGCTATTGCACTATGGAACAATATTTGAAAAATGTTCTGTTCCTGGTACTAAAGTGTTATTTCCTGTTTAATTGTCTGGTCTTGACTTTGAAAGTAGTTGTTTTATTCCAGAAACGTTGTTTTTGTGGATGCCACTAACTATATTGTATTGGCTGTCCCCCAAAAACAAACTTTGGGCAGTTTAACAAACTTTCCCCATGTTTTTGTGACAGTACCAATTAGGAAATGACATGTATATATGTATAACCCAGGAACAGAAATCGTGTTACATAGCATATCAGAGTTTGTTTTGGGATGTTTCTCTCCCTTGTATGCAGTAAATGAAAATAAAATTGCTGTCAATGGAATCCAAAGAGCAACCAAAGCCGAATGTAGATTGTGCAAAAGATGGGAAACCTCATGGGAAGTCCACAGAGGACAAAAGTCCTCACGAAAATGCCAGAGAGGATGATTCCATAAAGGAGAAATCACAGGATTCGGAGCCCAAGGAAGAAAAGGAAGGAGGCAACAATGGGGTAAGGTGACTTCCCCTTTAAGAGATTATATATATTCTCCTATTTAACTCTAAGGATTGGAAGGTTTCGATTCATTTCTTAGATCATTTACATGTAGAATATTATTATTATTATTAAATAATAATACCCAAAGCATGGATCATTTCTATTAAATAATAATAAATACCCAAAGCATAGATCAAAACTAATAATAATAATATCAAAGTATATTATTATTGAGCAGCTGGCTGGGAGTCAGCTGCATAAGACCTCTACTGACCAGAAGGTCATGAGTTCGAGGCCTGCCCGGGTCGGGGTGAGCTCTCGACCAATTGTGTAGCTCGTTGTCGACCTTTGCAACCCAAAAGTCAGTTGCATCTGTCAAGTAGGAAATTTAGGTACCACTTGTGTGGGGAGGGTAAATTTAATTGATTTACAAGGCCATAAAATCTCCAGGAAGTACACAAAAAAAGAATGAAGGAATGCGACACCTCCCCCTGGTGGCCACAAGCTGGAATGTTAAATTGCCTCTATGTCTGTGTCTATATATGTTGTATGTCAATGGCATTGAATGTTTGCCTGTATATGTGCATTGTGATCCGCCCTGAGTCCCCTGCAGGGTGAGATGGGCGGGATATAAATCAGGGCTGTCCAACTGCCGGCCCTGCAGGTGTTTTGGACTTCAACTCCCAGAAATCCTCGCCTGTTTACCTGCTGTTAGGATTTCTGGGATTTGAAGTCCAAAACACCTGCAGGGCCGGCAGTTGGACAGCCCTGATATAAATGATGTAAATAAATAAATAGATCAATTGTATTAAATAATGATAATACCCAAAGCATGGATCAATAATAATAATAATAGTAATAATAATAGACCACGGTATCCACCTTGCCTGTCTCCTGAGGAATCTGTATAACGACCAAGTAGCAACAGTCAGAACAGACCACGGAACAACAGACTGGTTCAAGATCGGGAAAGCCGTATGGCAGGGTTGTATACTCTCACCAAACTATTCAACTTGTATGCAGAACACATCATGAGATGTGCGAGGCTTGAGGAATGCAAGGCTGGAGTTATAATTGCTGGAAGAAACATCAACCACTTTAGACAGGGCCTTCTCGGTGGTGGCTCCCCAGCTTTGGAACGCCCTATCTAGTGACATCAGATCAGCCTCCTCCCTCCTGACATTTCGTAAAAAAGTCAAGACTTGGCTGTTTCCGAGCAGGCATTCGCAGATGAACTTTAATTAATCGAGATCAACAGAATATTATGACGATGCAACGGAAACCGGTTTTAAGAATGAGAGGCTGAGATTTGTATTTTATAGTTCTGAACTGTTAATTTGTATAGTTTTTATATGGCTGGTTTTTTTAAAAAATGATATTGTGATGTACTTTGTCTGTGGGCACTTGCTGCCGTCTGTTCACCGCCTCGAGTCGCCTTCGGGCTGAGAGAGGCGGTATAGAAGCAGAGTAAACGAATGAATAAATAAATAAATAAAATATGCAGATGATACCACTTTGATGGCTGAAAGCAAGGAGGAGCTGGGGAGCCTTCTAACCAAGAATGGGCAAAAACTGGGTTGGTGTTAAACATCCAAAAAATGCATTCGACCACAAGAAAATCATTTCCGACTGCTCATTGGAGGGAAGGATATGAGAGGCAAAGATGAAGTCCTTTGGCCACATAATGAGAAGACAGGATAGCCCGGAGAAGGCAATGATGCTGGGGAAAACGGAAGGAAACAGGAAGAGGGGCCGACCAAGGGCAAGGCGGGTGGATGGCATCCTTGAAGTGATCGGCTTGACCTTGAATACTCTCGGCATTACTTCGCGAACGAAGATCCTTAGGAAGGACTCATCCCACGCTTTTTACAAGCGCGTTGAATACTAAAAAGGCCAATCTGAGAAAGGCAAGTCCGGTTGCAGAAAGCACAGCAGAAAGTCTCCTTGGGCAATGTTGTTTCCAAGCTGCGGTTCTTTCTGCGTTGTCGTTTCTCTTCGAGACCCGTTCGGGGTGTCTTCTCGAAAGAGGCAGCAGCATTGTGGATAGTGCGTTTCCATGCCTCCTGATGTGAGGCCAGGGTGGACCATTGTTGGGTGGACCTTGAATACAATATAATAATATAACATAACAATATAATATAAAATTATTTATTTTATATTATAACCTAATCTAATAAAAATATAAATATATATAGATATAATTATACATACATATATATGTGTGTGTATATATATATATAGAAATATATAGAAATAAAAAGAATGTACTAAAATTAAATAGTTTGCATGTGAAATTATATAAAATATATTTATATTTATATAAATATATAATATAAAATATTTATTATATAATATGGAATATAATAATATAATATAGCAATATAAAATTACTTATATATTATAATCTAGTCTAAATATAAATATATAAAATTATACATATATATATAAGAATATACTAATATTAAATAGTTTGCATATGAAATTATATAAAATATATTTATATTTATTTAAATATATAATATAAAAATAAAAAATATTTATTATATAATACAATAATATAATACAACAATATAATATAAAATTAGTTATATTATATTATAATCTAATCTAAATCTAAATATATAAAATTATACATATATATGTATAGAAATATAGAAAAGAATATACTAAAATTAACTAGTTTGCATATGAATTAAATAGTTTGCATGTGAAATTATATAAAATATATTTATATTTATTTAAATATATAATATAAAAATATTTATTATATAATATAATAATATAACAATATAATATAAAATTAGTTAAATTATATTATAATCTAATCTAAATATAAATATATAAAAATTATACATATATATGTATTTACATATAATTATGTATTGCATGTAATTTACTAATAATATTGTAGTATAGTGTTATAGTACACATGAGGGGCAGCGTGGTCAAGTCAGATATGGCGATGCTCTCTTGGAGCCCTTTCTAATAACTAATGGAGTGAAACAAGGTTGTGTTCTTGCACCAACCCTATTTACAGTCTTCTTCAGCATGATGCTCCAAAGGGCTACGGCAGACCTCGAAGAAGAAGAAGACGGCATATATATATATACGCTAACATTCTGATGGTAGCTTGTTCAACTTAAGCTGTCTGAGGGCTCACACTAAGACTCTAAACTATCTAGTCCGTGAGCTGCTTTTTGCTGACGATGCTGCCCTTGTCGCCCATTCAGAAGCAGCCCTGCAGCGCCTCACATCTTGCTTTGCAGCAGCTGCAGAGCTGTTTGGGCTGGAAGTCAGCCTGAAGAAAACGGAAGTCCTCTACCAGCCCGCACCACAGGAAGAACACCATCGTCCCCATGTCAGCATAGACAAATCTGTGCTTAAGTCCGTTCAGCAGTTCACCTCCCTGGGAAGCATCATCTCTTCAGACGCCAAGATTGATAAAGAGATAGATCACAGATTAGCAAAGGCATAGAGTGCATTTGGAAGACTTCACAAATGAGTCTGGAGCAACAAGCACCTGAGGCAAAGCATCAAAATCAGTGTGTACAGAGCTATCGTATCGTCTATTCTCCTCTATGGGTCTGAAACATGGGTCACCTATCGCCAACACCTACGACTCCTCGAACACTTCCATCAACCCTGTCTTTGCACAATCCTAAATGCACGCTGACTATGTGACGAACCTTGCTGTCCTTAAGCAAGCAGGGATCACCAGCGTTGAGGCCATGCTATTGAGAACTCAGCTGCGCTGGGCAGGGCATAAGGTCTCTAGGATGGAGGACCTCCGCCTCCCAAAGATACTACTCTACGGTGAACTCACCACGGGTCAGCGCAAGAGAGGCGCCCCCCAAAAAGAGATACAAGGACTTCCTGAAACAACTTCTCCGGCTCGGCCAGATTGATCACCAACAATGGTCCATCCTGGCCTCACATTGGGAGGCATGGAGACACACTATCCACAATTCTGCGGCCTCTTTTGAGAAGACACGCCGAACGGGTCTTGAAGAGAAATGACAACGCAGAAAGAACCGCAACTTGGAAACATCACCACCCAAGGAGACTTTCTGCTGTGCTTTCTGCAACCGAACTTGCCTATCTCAGATTGGCCTTTTTAGCCATCAACGCGCTTGTAGAAAGCGTGGGATGAGTCCTTCCTAAGAATCTTCGTTCACGAAGTAATGCCGAGAGAGAGAGTGTTATAGTACACTATACTGGATCTATTAAAATTAAAATATATATAATTAAATGGTCTGCATTATGTTTGTGTGTGTGTGTGTGTGTGTGTGTGTATATATATAAATATATAAATAAAGGAAGAGTCGTCATGGAACGACTGTCCCAAACAGAGAAACCTTACAACGCAGAGACACCAAACTTGCCAACAGAAATAGGCCTCAGACAAGGTACGTTTGTAGCAAAGAAACTTCCCCCCCCAAACCTAAAAGGCCCCCAAAACAACGAGTAAAAAAACTACATTTCCCAGCATCCTCCGGGGCTGCCAACGACTCTCCCAGCCTCTACATTCTGACAACATGATTGGCTGCCAATAAGGGCGGATTTGCATAACTCCTGTACTGGCCAGCCAACATGAACATTCTGACCCATAATAAACTGACAGAGGATAAGGCAAAGGGCTGAGGCACAAACACAAACACCCAATTCACTCCCCACAGAAAATTTACACCCCTACAAATCACAGACCACGCCCAAAATTGACAGTAAGGCTTCATTAACTTAATTTCCCTGACTAGGCCTCACTTAATGGAATGCTGTTTACGTTTACGCTCTGAATTGACAGTAAGGCTTCATTAACTTGATTCTCCTGACTAGCCCTCAGCTCATTGGACATTGTGTATGGCCTGAATTGACAGTAAGGCTTCATTAACTTGCTGTTCCTGACTAGGCCTCAGCTCATGGGACATTGTGTATGGCCTGAATTTACAGTAACCTACCTTGCCACACAGAGCCCCTATAACCCACGCTACATTCTACTACAGTTTGGAGGAGAGTGGACCATGGATTATGGGACTTGAAGTACCTCCATGGATAATGGGATTTGTAATACTTCAAAACCCATCATTCCCCACAGACCACTGTGGCCCAGAACCAAGACCGATAAAGACCAAACTTGGCAAACAATGCCCCCCCTGACCCACACTCCATCCGACTGCAGTTCAGGGAGGACACACCATGGATAATGGGATTTCAAGTACCTCCACTCACTTCCAAAGTACCCCACCCACACAAGCATCAACCTCTACATCAACACAGCAGACGGAAAGACAAAAAACATTGTATATCCACAAGGTATGCAGAACGCCAGCAACACCACACACCAACAACTCCACAGGACTTCAACATCCCACCCACCAGAACAACCCACAACGACACAGCCAGGGCCCCAACAACACCATAACTAACAACAATTCCAACCCTTACATACTCATACTTTCTCGCATCTCCTAAATAGGGCACAGCAACGCGTGCCGGGTACAGCTAGTATAATATAATATATATTATATATATTATAATATATATATATATTATATAATGTATAATTTATATATATATATATAATACATCATATATATACATATACATATACATATATATACATACATATATATATTTAAATGGTCTGCATTATGTTTTTTTGTATATTTATTTATTTTCCAAAAAGAAGGAAAACCATCTGCATTGCAAGCTTGGGTTGCAATATTTCCCCTGGCCCTTTAACTGGAGGCCATTTAAGGACACGAATGCGCCTGCGCGTCAGGGATTTAGAGGGGGGTAAAAACAGAAGTGGGAGACACGCCCACACCTACGTCACGAACACGTTCTACATAAACCCCGGCCAAGCTACGCTGTTGCTAAGCAACGGAGAAACAGCTGTCACTCCTCTGGGGGTAAGAGGGGAAAGGGGGAGGAGCTTTTTCTTCCCTCAGCCCCGCCTTTGCTCCTGACTGAGGGCGTTCTGATTGGCTTGTTGGTTCCCTCCCCCCTTGAATCCCTCTCCAACAACCGACACGCCTCCAGACGCTTCCAGAACCGGCCGTGACGTCATGGCGGCGGAGACTATAAAAGGGCCGGAGCTTCCGGGCTCTGCGCCAGTTATCAGTTGGGTGTGTTCGGTGGTGGGTCTTGTTTGACGGAGGAGTGAAGCGGGCTTTGGCCAGCAGGGGGCGCCTCAGGTGGGATTTTCTCAGGAGTGGCTTAGTTCTCATTAGTGCCCAAAAATACATAATAATAATAATAATAATAATAAAGTAAAATAATAATTTTAATAATACAATAATACATTTTTATTATATATCATATTATTTAAATATATATTAAATTGTATATTCTATATTACATGTAATATTACTAAGATGTAAACTATTTGGATATATTATAATGTAATTGTATATTTTATATATTACATATAATATTGCTAATATTTAGTCTATTTGAATGTATATTATAATTGTATAATATTGCTAATAATATATATTCTATTTGAATATTATAATAAAATAATGTTCTATATTAAAATAAATATATATTGTAATATAACTATATTCTATATTACATGTAATATTACTAAGATCTATACTATTTGAATATATTATAATATAATTGTATATTTTATAATATACAATTATATTATACTATATATTATACTAATAGATATTCTATTTGAATATTATAATAAAATAATCTTCTATATTTAAATAAATATATATTACAATATATCTATATTCTATATTACATGTAATATTACTAATATTTAAACTATTTGAATATATTATAATATAATTGTATATTTTATATTAAATATAATATTACTAATATGTAGTCTATTTGAATATATATTATAATTGTATATTCTGTATTACATGTGATATTGCTAATAATATATATTCTATTTGAATATTTGTTATAGTAAAATAATGTTCTATATTTAAATAAATATTTATTATAATATAACTATATCCTATATTACATGGAATATTACTAATATGTAAACTATTTGAATATATTATAATATAATTGTATATTTTATAATATACAATTATATTATACTATATATTATACTAAAATATAGTCTATTTGAATATTTATTATAATAAAATAATGTTCCATATTTAAATAAATACTATTTGAATATATTAGAATAGAATTGTATATTTTATATTACATATAATATTACTAATATATATTCTATTCGGAAATATATTATAATTGTATATTCTGTATTACATGTAATATTGCTAATATATACTCTATTTGTTTTTTATATTATAATAAAATAGTGTTCTATATTTAAATAAATATATTATAATATATATTATAATATGTAATATTACTAATATTGCAGTATAGTGATATAATAGTGTATATAATGCTAATCTTATGCTATGCTAATAATATAATATAATGTATGTACATATAATGGTCATATTGTAATAAAAAATAATACTAATAATACAGTGCAATAATATAATTATATATTGCATGTAATATTACTAATAATATTGCAGTATAGTGTTACAGTACAATATAGTAATATATGATACTAACATAGTGCTATAGTAATACAATATATTGTACGTACATATAATATTGATAATAATATTGTAAAATAGTAATACTAATATATTAAATGTAATTGCTACTGATAATATATAATGGTATACTGTTTTATTATTGTATAATCGTATATTTTGAGTTGTGATGTTTTTGATTGTGAGCCGCGTTAAGTCTCCGTAGGGAGAGATAAAGCAGGATATAAATATGTGTTGTCGAATGTTTTCATGTCCAGAATCATTGGGTTGCTGTGAGTTTTCCGGGCTGTCTGGCCATGTTCCAGAAGCATTCTCTCCTGACGTTTCGCCCACATCTATGGCTGACATCCTCAGAGGTGGTGGGGTCTGTTGGAAACTATGTAGGTGAGGTTGATATATCTGTGGAATGTCCAGGGAGAAAGAACTCTTGTCTGTTGGAGGCAAATGTGAATGTTGCAATTGGCCAACTGGAATGGCCTTACAGCTTCAAAACCTGGCTGCTTTGTATGATTCAGAAGCTATAATAATAGATCCAGGAGGATATACAACAGGCTTAGCAGGCTGGTCCTGCTTCAAACACAGTGAATGGCCTTGCAGCTTCAAAGCCTGGCTGCTTCCTCCATGAGGGAATCCTTTGTTGGGATGTGTTAGCTGGCCCTGATTGTTTACTGTCAGGAATTCCCCTGTTTGAGTGTTGCTCTGAGCTGATTCCAGAGGGCAGTTAATAAAGTAAATAGAAATGTGGACAGTTTCAACAGAAAGGAGGAAACCATGGAAATAAATAAAATCTGGCTACCAGTATTTAAAAAAAACTCTAGAATCAGGACAATAAAGAGCAATACTCAAAAACAATCAGTGCCAGCTAATACCGCCCAACAAAGGATTCCCCCAGGCAGGAAGCAGCCAGGCTTTGAAACTGCAAGGCTATTCAGTGCTAATCAAGATAGCCAATTGCAACATTCACACTTCCGTCCAACAGACAGGAAACAATCAGTGCCACCTAACACCTCTCAACAATCAGTGCCAGCTAATACCTCCCAACAAAGGATTCCCCCAGGCAGGAAGCAGCCAGGCTTTGAAACTGCAAGGCTATTCAGTGCTAATCAAGATAGCCAATTGCAACATTCACACTTCCGTCCAACAGACAGGAAACAATCAGTGCCACTATTCAGTGCTAATCAAGATAGCCAATTGCAACATTCAACAATCAGTGCCAGCTAATACCTCCCAACAAAGGATTCCCCCAGGCAGGAAGCAGCCAGGCTTTGAAACTGCAAGGCTATTCAGTGCTAATCAAGATAGCCAATTGCAACATTCACACTTGCGTCCAACAGACAGGAAACAATCAGTGCCAGCTAATACCTCCCAACAAAGGATTCCCCCAGGCAGGAAGCAGCCAGGCTTTGAAACTGCAAGGCTATTCAGTGCTAATCAAGATAGCCAATTGCAACATTCACACTTGCGTCCAACAGACAGGAAACAATCAGTGCCAGCTAATACCTCCCAACAAAGGATTCCCCCAGGCAGGAAGCAGCCAGGCTTTGAAACTGCAAGGCTATTCAGTGCTAATCAAGATAGCCAGTTGCAACATTCACACTTGCATCCAACAGACAACACAGTTATTTATCCCACCCTGGACATTATTGCACAGGTATATAAACCCCACTTGCTTAGTTTCCAACAGACCTCACAGCCTCAGAGGTTGCCTGCTATAGATGTGGGAGAAACGTCAGGAGAGAATGCTGCTGGAACATGGCCAGACAGCCCGGAAAACCCACAGCAACCCAGTGATTCTGGCCATGAAGGCCTTCGACAACACAAATCCAATGATGGGTATATTATTAGCTTGTCATTATATATATATATATATATATATATACACACACACACACACACACACACACACACACATATATGTGTGTGTGTGTTAATATATATTATTATATAATATAATATATAATATATATGTTCAAAAGTAGCCCCAGCCAGAGTGATAGTTAATTCCTCTTCTAGGAATCTTCTGGATTAAATGCATAAAGTGAGAGACTGGAGCCTTCTGGTCCATCTCATTCAATATTGTTTACAATGAGAATGGTTTTGGATGGTCGCAGAACTGTCGTCAGTTGAGTCTGACTTGTTTGTGATGAGCGTCTGCCTCAGTGTGCGGGCTTCATGTATGATTCATAAGCTATAATAATAGATCCAGACGGATACACAACAGGCTCAGCAGGTTAGTCCTGCTTTAAACACATTGCAAGCGTGGAAGGCCTCCATCCCAAGGTAATATTTCACTGCTCCATTCGCTTGCCATGCTTCCAGCCGTCCCTCCACATTTGCGGTTTTGACTGTTGCGGATTTGATTTCAATCTCTAGGTCCACCAGTGCAGCTTTCCCCCCCTGCGTGTTGCACTCCAGCTCAGGAAACACCTCTGTGCTTCACCACCACGCTCCAGTCCCAAGTTAAATCAGCAAAGCAGTTTATTAAAGATTATATTTATGATTTACATCATTTATATTCCGCCCTTCTCACCCCGCAGGGGACTCAGGGTGGATCACAATGTGCATATACAGCAGGGCTGCGCAGGAAGTCGATTGCGATCGACCAGTCAATCCCGAGACCGAAGGAGGTCGATCCCAGCCGGATCGCTTCTCAGAGGGGGCGGAGCCAGGCCAAGCCCCTCCCCCTCCCTGGCTTCGGCACTCCCAGCAGCTGCTCCAGGTTTGAGGAGGGCAGGGCCAAGCCAGCCTTGTGCTAGCTATGTCACCACTGGCTTGGCATTGCCATCCTCAAGCCTGGAGAAGCTGCTGGGAGCTCCAAAGCCAGAGGGGAGGGGCTTGGTGGGGCCTGGCTCCGCCCCCTTCTGGCCAAGCCCCACCCCTCCCAGCCAAGCCTCGCCCCCTCCCCAGCCTTGAGTTTTAATATAAGTAGGTTGCATGCTGAAAAAGTGTGGGCACCCCTGATATACAGGCAAACATTCAATGCCCTTTGACATACAAACATGTAAGACAAGACACGACACTCAGAGGCAATTTAACATTTCCGCTTCTGGCCATCAGGGGGAGCTGTCGCACTCCTTCACTCCTTTTACACACTTCCTGGAGATTTATGGCCTCATAACTTAGTTAAATTAGCCTCCGCACAACGTGGTACCTAAATTTCCTATTTGACAGATGCAACTGTCTTTCGGGTTGCACAGGTAGACAACAAGCTACACAAATGGTCGAGCGCTCACCCCGACCCGGGCAGGCCTCGAACTCATGACCTTCTGGTCAGTAGAGATCTTATGCAGCTGAATCCCAGCCACATTCCCGGTGCTATATAAAATGTACTGTAGCCAAAAATAGTAAAAACTTCAAAGTCTATACATATAAAATAGTCCTCAAGGTACAAGAGTAATCCAAAATCCCAAAGCAACAGGACATCCAGCACAGGAATAGATGAAAACCTGAAAGTTCAAAGCATCATAGAGCCCCATACAAAAATCCAGGAACAATCCTTCAAACTTGGAAGCATGAAACCGGAGCAAGGACATGGAACTAGAATTCTCTCGGAAAGCTCGAGTAGGTCTTGGCAAGAGCTGTTGCCTCAATTACCAACATTGACCAGACTTGCTGGAAAATCCCCCTGGCTTCTCTAAATCATGCCTACACATGAAATCATGCCTTCTCCCATGACTCCTTGATACGGGACTCTTCTCTAACAAGCGCTGTGACCTTTGGAGATTCTGTTGAGCAGCACGAAGGTTACGAAAACGGAGTCTCCTATCAACCAGCTCATTATCTTGCAACTCATTCTTCCCTCCACCTGGGATTTCAGCCTCTAATCATAAAAAAACTTTATTTGTACCCCGCCCCCATCTCCCCAATCGGGACTCGGGGCGGCTCACATGAGGCCAAGCCCAGACAACAATTACAATAAAATCAAAACACAATAAGAAATACATACATATAAATAAATAAAAATATACAACCAGATATCTAAAATTAAAAAGACAGGGTGGGCCGCAGAGTGAGGTAAGCGAAATAGTATCCTTATGGGAAAAAACATCATTTTATGAGGGAGAGGGGATGGACTCCAAGAACGGAAAAGTCAGGTTTTCAGGTGATTTTTAAAGGTCTCCAAAGTGGGGGCTTTCCTAATCTCTCTGGGCAAGGTGTTCCAGAATCGGGGGGCCACAGAGGAGAAGGCCTTCTCCCTTGTGCCCACCAGGCGAGTCTGTGAGACTGGCAGGGGTGACAAGAGGGCCTCCCCCGAGGAGTGGGGGGTTCAAGCTGGTTCATGGAGGGAGATCCGGTCACGAAGGTAGGCGGCTCCCGAACCGTTTAGGGCTTTATAGGTGATCACCTGTACCTTGAATTGGGACCGGAAAATAAATGGGGTCTGACCGCTCCCTGTAACTTGTCTCAGTTGTTAATCTGGCTGCTAATCGCTGGACAAGTTGAAGTTTCTGGGACATCTTCAAAGGTAGCCCCATGTAGAGTGAATTGCAGTAATCCAGTCTAGAGGTAACCAAGGCGTGGACCACTATGGTCAAGTCACACTTCACGAGGTATGGTTGCAGTTGCCGCACGAGTTTTAACTCTGCGAAGGCCCTCCCGGCCACCGCCGACACCTGAGCATCAAGTGTCAGCGCTGAATCCAGGAGGACCCCCAAACTACGGACCTGGGACTTCAGGGGGAGTGCAACCCCGTCCAGCACAGGTTGTCACCCAATACCCCGATCAGACGAGCGACTGACCTGGAGGACCTCTGTCTTATCACGATTGATCCTCAGCTTGTTCCTCCTCATCCAGACTCACAGCGGTCAGGCACTGGTCCAGTATACGAGGGGCTTCCTTGGAATCTGGAGGAAAAGAGTAGTGGAGTTGGGTGTCATCTGCATAGAGATGGAACCGTACTCCAAAACTCCAGATGACCTCACCCAGCGGTTTCATGTAGATGTTAAATAGCATGGGGGGCAGAATAGATCCTTGCGGGACCCCACAGGTCAATGAACATGCATATATTTTACCACCTCTCCTGGGAGCCTCTGAACTCATCGTCCCCGCCCCCCCCAGGCCTCTCCAATATACACAAAAATCATACCTTCTCCCATGACTTCCTGGTATGGGTCCCTTCTCTAATAAGCCTGTGACCTTTGGAGATTCTGTTGAGCAGCAAAAAGTTTACGAAAACTGAGTCTCCTATCAATCAGCTCATTATCTTGCAACTCTGAACCATCTCGGCACTTCTCTGGAATGTGACCTTCACTAACTGCTGGAGATACAGACTGGTCATTTTCAGTACTTAAAAATCTCATGTTGGCTCACAGGCCCAGAGTTCCCATGATCCACTTCCCCATTTACATCAATATCGGCCACAACCATGGGCTGAACTACAACACCATGACCCCTTTCTGTCTGAGAAATTTTTATGTGACCCCAAGTATATAGGTATATAAAATAATAGTAATTTTGTGTGGCTGATGTGAACTAGATGGACGTAGTGATAGCAATAATGATAATTATTATTTCCGTTATTGCCATTATAAAAGCAGACAGGTAAATTTTCTGGTGAGATATACAGGTTGAAGCAGGTATCCACCAGCATGAAAACTAACAATTTGAACATACATATATTTTACGACCTCTCCTGGGAGATGGAGTACCAAATAATAATACACTTTATTTATATTCCGCTCTTCTCACCCTGAAGGGGACTCAGAGCGGATTACATCACACATACGGCAGACAGTCCCTGCCGGTTCCACATACAATTACATACAACATATGACAAGTACAATTTTAGAAGGATTTTCTTCAGGCTGCATCACAGGGTGCGTCACGGAGGGACGGAGTGATTGTGATTGCGTCACAGGGAGTGATTGCGTCACAGGGAGTGATTGCGTCAAGGGGGTGCTGTTGCTTCATCCTCATGACGGACAGCCTCTGTTTTCCGTATTCCACCTTCAGGCAGCCGATCTTACTTTATTTATTTATTTATTTCATCACACTTGTATACCGCTTCATCCCGCAGGCTCTAAGCGGTTTACATAGTTTGGGTGCCCAATGGCAGCACCAACAACACAAAATACAATAGACATGGAAAGAACACGAGGTTAGGGAAAGGGAAGGGGGAGGGGGAAGAGGTCAGCAACGATACCTACTGAGGCACTACCCCGCCATCAAAAGAAGGTAGGCGGGGCGGACCCAGCAGGATCGTTGGCACAGGAGCGCAGACGGGGGACAGGAACTGACATCTCTCCCTTGGGAGTCCGTCCTTGGGGACCTGATCTGTCTGCGCAGAGTCCTCATTGGCTTTCACTGGGGTCTGAGGAGGCCTTTGGAGCTGCAACTGTCTGTAGCAGGAGCTCCAGAATGTCCTAGAGGAGAACGACCTCTAGGACATTCTGGAGACATTCTAGGACATTCTGGAAAAAATCCTTCCCCACTTGGCGGTTCCCAGTTTTATCTAATCACAGCTGAGCTGTTTTCGAACTGTTGGGTAAACAGTGGACAGGGCTCACAGCTGGATGTCCAAACCAGCCCGGGATTCGAACATGCAACCTTCAGATTGCCAGCACATCTGTTGTTACCACTGTGCTATCTCTCCGGCCCCAAACGTTTGGAGGGCCCCAGAATTCCTCTGTAGAAATCTCTAGAACCTCCAATATGAGTTTCCAGAAGAAGTGTCTTAGCATCAGGGTCAGTTTGGCTAGAGATTTCGAGGATGGTTGCAGGAGTCGGGTGTGGAAGAAATCCACAAGTACATTCATTGACTTTGTTCTGCGTGTTGATTCTTCCAGGCCACCATGGTGAAGGAGATGGGTTACTACGACACTTTAGGGGTGAAGCCCGTTGCCACCTCGGATGAGATCAAGCGGGCCTACCGCAAACTGGCCCTGAAGTACCATCCGGACAAGAATCCCAGCGAAGGAGAGCGGGTATGGGCTGTGGATGGGGTGGAGGTGGGGAAGGCGGTGTAGGGCTCATACAGGATGGGTCAGGGTGGGAGCCAAGCAGTTTTGTATTCCACGAGTTATAATCCATGTACAGGCAGTCCCCGAACAATAACCCTTCCAGGAGTGGGTTTCCCTTTTTCCCAAGTGGTAGCTTTCTCCCACTTCCTGTTCTCTCAATCCCATTCTTAATTAGGACTAGTTTGTAAGCTGGATGTTTGTAACTTGGGGACTGCATGTATATCTTTTTAAAGTCTTAGATCAGATACAGAAAACAAGCCGACCGATCAATTTAAGAACCAATCCCTTTCAATTTAGATTGTGTCTTACAGACCCTTTTAAGATGGGAAGGAAACTAGAGGCTCTAAAACCGTTTTTTTTCAACCTTCCTAATGCATTGACCATATAATAGTTTTTCTCAACCTGGGTTGTGACAGGGTGTCAGAGGGGTCGCCAAAGACCTGCAGAAAATACAGTTTCTGTTGATCATGGGAGTTCTGTGTGGGAAGTTTGGTCCAATTCTATCATTGGTGGGGTTCAGAATGTTCTTTGGTTGTAGGTGAACTATAAATCCCAGCAACTACAACTCCCAAATGTCAATGTCTATTTTCCCCAAACTCTGCCAGTGTTCACATTTGGGCATATTGAGGATTTGTACCAAGTTTGGTCCAGATCCATCATTGTTTGAGTCCAGGGTGCTCTCTGGATGTAGGTGAACTACAACTCCAAAACTCAAGGTGAATGCCCACCAAAACCTTCCAGTATTTCCTGTTGGTCGTGGGAGTTCCGTGTGCCAAGTTTAGTTCAATTCCATTATGGGTGGAAACAAGAAAAAGATCCTGATACAGAGGAATGGCTAAATAAGCTTAAGGAAAGAAAAGATATGGACAAACTATCTTTATTGTTACAGAGAAATGGAAGAATACCAATAAAAAGAACAAATTGGGACCTCTTGATTGACTATGAAAAGGATTATAGTAGAAAATAATAACGAAATAATTTTAGGGGAAAGAAAATAATAAGAGACGTGAATTAATGGAAGACACAAGTTTGGAATGGAAGTCTCTCTCTCTCTCTCTGTATATATATACAGAGGCCTGGTTGATCCATGGTTCTAAATCAGACCTGGGCAACCTACGGAAGGGGTGCCGCCGCCATCCCATCGCGGGCTCTGGGGCCTGCGTCGGCAGACAGCCCGCCACTCCGGAGAACAATCAGAGGAGCGACGGCTTTGGAGTGCCTGCCATCCCGGGAGGCAACCCGGGCCTGCAGCGGGAGCAGTCGGCGTCCTGAGGCGGCTGATCGCCCTGGCAATCTGGAAGACGATCAAGTCTTCCGGGTCGCCAGGGTGATCAGCCACCTCAGGTCGCCGACTGCTCCCGCTGCAGGCCCGGTCGCCTCCTGGGATGGCAGGCACTCCATGGCAGGGCGATCAGCTGGGGAATGGCTGGGGACGAGAACGGGCGGAGGCCTGCAGCCTCCGATCGTCTGCTGCTCTGCTCTGCTGCAGCGGCGGCTGGGTCTGCTTTGTCATCCTCTGGGCTGGGTCCATTCCCATCTTGGGATCCTTCCTCTCTTGAGGATGTCGGCCTCTATCTTGGTTCCCACCTTTTCTTCTTGAATTTCATTTTGTTTTATTTTAGTGGTTTTTATTATTATTTTATTATAATTTTATTATAATAATATAATTAATAATATAATAGAATGTTATATTATAATTTCAATATATTATAATGTCTATATATATATATACTATAATATAACTATGATACTAATACTAATACTATATGAATATTTCTTGATATATTAATATGTTAATATTAATGATGTGTAATATATAGTAAATATAGTAAATAAATAAATAATGTAGATTAGAATGTAGTTAGGTGTGGCCCTCCATAATATTTTTTTGGCTCTCGTGTGGCCCCTTGGAAAAAATGATTGCCCACCCCTGTTCTAAATGCTTCATAAGTACTTACAAAACAAAAGTTCTGGTGGTGAACATTTCAGAACTCTAACAGAACTTTGTTATAAATAGCAATTCCCTGTCGTGGTCCCTGTGAATACGTACATATGGTATTTCCTGCGCCTGCGCAGACAGTTCGGAATCTTTTAGAAAGTTATTATCACTTTAAATGGTAGCCCCGCCTGCTCCC
Organism: Anolis apletophallus; assembly: GCA_030556195.1. Lineage (NCBI taxonomy): Eukaryota > Metazoa > Chordata > Lepidosauria > Squamata > Anolidae > Anolis > Anolis apletophallus. Next base: position 39,018,343 of record JARBWK010000015.1, on the reverse strand, counting down.
CTTGAGGATTTGAGGTGGCAGCCCCTCCCACTGGCTATATATACTCAAGGGGAGTGGGCGGGGCTACCATTTAAAGTGATAATAACTTTCTAAAAGATTCCGAACTGTCTGCGCAGGCGCAGGAATTACCATATGTACGAATTCACAGGTGACCACTCAGGGAACTACGGTTACAGGTAAGCAATCAATATTTCCTAATTGGTCTGTCTTAAAAATTGCCAATAATGAAAAAATAATTGATAGTTCTGTTTGATAGTTTGATAGTTCTGAAATGTTCACCACCAGAACTTTTGTAAGTTCTTTTGAAGCATTTAAAACCATGGATCAACCAGGCCTTTAAAATATATATCTTTTTTTTCTCTTTTGTTTTTCCTTTTAAGCTTTCCTACTTTCCTATAGGTCAGGGCTGTCCAACTGGCGGCCCCGGGGCCGGATCCGGCCCCGTAGCCTGTTGGACACGGCCCCACCTATGCCCTCAGCCGCCATTTTTAAATTTTAAAAAAATCATTTTTTTTTTTTAAAATGGCGGCCAGGGGGAGGGGGCAGGGAGGAGGAAGAGAGCTAGCTCCTTTTCGGGCCCCCCTCCCTACCTAGGGCGGGAGCCGCTGAAAAGGGCAGAAGGCGGCGCCAAGAGCAGCGCGTCACAGGCCTGGCGTGACGCTGCTCTTGGCGCCGCCTACTCCTCCTTTCGGCGGCTCCCCGGCCTAGAAGGCGCCCGAGGAGTAAGCGATGCCAAGGGGCAGCGCGTCACGCCAGGCCTGTGACGCTGCTCTTGGCGCCGCCTACTCCTCCCTTTCGGCGGCTCCCCGGCCTAGGAAGGGAGGGGCGCCGAAAGGAGGAGTAGGCGGTGCCAGGGGCAGCGCGTCACGCCAGGCCTGTGACGCTGCTCTTGGCGCCGCCTACTCCTCCTTTTTCGGCGGCTTTAGGAGGGGGCGGGGCCTGGGCTGGGGGCGGGGCCTGGGGGCGGGGCCTGGGGGGTGGGGCCGAGCGGCCCTGCAGGTCATCAGTGACCTCTTATCCGGCCCTGGACCCGCCAGAAGTTGGACAGCACTGCTATAGGTGAATATTGTTCCCCCTCTTTCTCTGTTATTACTCACTTTTGTATTATTTTTTGAAAAAAAAAAAAAATCCAAAAACAAATAAATAAAATCCTTACTATTCCTGAATGCCAGCCTTGGTGGCTGTGTCTGATGGGAGCTGGAGTCCAAGGTTGATATCATGACATCTCCCAAAATCCTCCCCAGGTTTTAAGGAGATACAAGGCTTCCCTACCTGTGCATTAGTTGCCAATTATTTTCAATTTCCTTAGAAGCATGACGTTGGGCAGAAAGGTATTAAAATAAATTGGCAGGTGTCAGGTTGCATGCGTCGTTTGGTGGTGAACTCCTGCATGGGATTCAGTAGTAAACTATTCAACACTTGTTCGCCATACCAGTAGACATTGCCAGCTCCTTTTACAGGAGGTGAAAACGCCGCCAAACTTTATATTGATTATGATATTAGCAATGTATTCCTAATTCGTAGATTTTGGAAGCTTCCTTTCTCGCTTATGTGAACCATAACAATTTCTGAGTCAGTTATTCAGAGGGTCTCTTTCTCTTCTTAGTTTAAGCTCATATCACAGGCTTATGAAGTCCTCTCTGACCCCAAGAAAAGGGACCTCTATGACCAGGGTGGGGAGCAAGCTATAAAAGAAGGAGGCTTAAGTGGCGGCAATTTCTCTTCACCCATGGACATCTTTGACATGTTCTTTGGTGGTGGAGGCCGAATGAATAGAGAGAGACGAGGTAGGCCTTTGCGTGTGCAGTGTATGCGTGCTTACTTAGTTTTATCAGCGCTATTCGACTGTTTGGGGACTCTTACGGGTATTGTGTCCGCAGCATAAAACACAGAGTTGCCAAATAATTGAGTTTATAGGGCAACAGTATGACCAAATGTTTGCTCAAAACAGTAGAGTCTCGCTTATCTGACATGAACGGGCTGGCAGATCATCAAATAAACAAAAATCTCTGAATCTCCAAAGCATCATAATTGTTTCACTAAGATTTGTTCCATTGGTGCAGTGGTTCCCAACCTTTTCTTGACCTGGGACCACTCTCCAACATTAGTACCAAAAAGGTTATGAATCAGTTTTTGGTCAACTTTAGAGACGGTTTGGTTATTTGGGTTCTGATTTAGAAAATTCCATTGGCTCGACCACATCAGCTCTAGTTTCTGATACACAACATATGCCATCCAGTAGTCGCCAGCCGCTCACCCAGAGAAAACATAATAATAATAATAATAATAATAATAATAATATACAGTAGAGCAGTGATTTTCAACCTTTTTTGAGCCACAGCACGTTTTTTTACATTTACAAAATCCTGGGGCACACCACCAACCAAAATGACACAAAATGACACTCTAACACAGTCATACATATAGTGAATATGTTTTTAAATGTATTTATACACCCAGTGTGAAACCTGGGCCTGTTTTGATGAACACAAAATAGATATCCTGGCAGGAATGGTAGAAAGACACACACGAAGCTCTTGCTCAACAGCTGTCAGTCTCTCTCTGTTTTTAGTTTTTATCACAGTCAAGTTTGAGAAGCTCATCTCACACAGATATTGGACAGCTTCTCACCACACACCAAGCACAGCAGAGTCGGTGCCGTCGCATCCCCGGTGAAAGTGAATCCAAATGAAAGATCGCTTTCGCTGTATTGCCTCGAGCTCAACGTCTTTTCTTTTTTCTTTTGTCCACCACTCGTATTAGGGCCTTCATCCGTGTCATAATTTTGTCCAGGGCCCTGTTCGGCATTTGCATTTGCCCTTCTCAAAAACTTCTCCATCACTGTCACTCGCTTGTCTTGCTGTGATCCCAAATTGCCACTGTCACTTGACGCGCAAGCTGCAGCACTAACTCTAACTTTGTTTACTTCACCGCGTTTGAGCGAATCCAAGATGGCACAACCATAGCACTCTCGCGTCACTTCTTAGGTGACGTGTGAGTGCTATGGTTCCATTTCTTAAAGGGACAGATGCGCCTTGTAGTCTATATATATAAAATGAGAGTGCACGTGCAATGACTGGTATAGACGGGAAAACTATTGCCCCCTCAGGCACAAAACCCACCAAATACATTTCTCCATACCACTAGGTACCTATAGGGCACAAAAAAACCCACCTTCCTACCTTCCAACCCCCCCAAAATCAGCCCCCAAAAACCGCCCATTGCCTCCCATTCTGCGCTGGCTGCGAGCGAAGAACACAGGGAGAGCAATCGCGCAGGTGCACTCTCGAAACCCCTCCCCCAACACACCAACCCATCCCGTCCCCCTCTCCCCCACTCACCCTGTCCCCCGCGGTTGCAGCGACCGCGCCTGGAAGACGGTAACCTCCCGGGCTTACCTTCTTTCAGGCGCCGCGGATGCACCCGCGGGGAGCCCGGGCGGAGGCCAGATCGCCGATATCCGGCCCCGCCTCCCCATGCGCGCCAGGGCGAGAGGCAGGGCCGGAGATCGGCGATCCGTCCTCCGCCGTCGCCCTCGCGGATGCAGCGACCGCGCCTCAAAGAAGGTAAGCTCCGGGCTTACCTTCTTTTGGCGCGCCGCCGCAACAGCGGGCAGCGCGCCGGAGGGCGCATCGCCGATCTCCGGCCCTGCCTCCCCATGCGCGGGAGGCAGGGCGAGAGAGAGGGACTGAGAGAGACAGAGGGGGAGGCCTAAGACAGAGAGAGGGGGAGGAAAGATAAGGGGGAATCAGAGAGAGAGATGGGGGGGGTGGAGAGAGAGAGGAGAGTGAGACAGAGAGAGACGGGGAAGCGAGAGAGAAAAAGGGGAAATCAGACAGAGAGAGGGAGGGGGGAAAGATAGGGGGAAGTGTACATACACAGACACATACATACACACACACACACAAACGTACGCACACACATGCATACACATACACACACAAATACATACAAACAAACATACACATACATACACAAACACATATACATACACAGACACACACATGCGTACACATACACATACAGACACACACAGAGACACACAAACATACATACACATACATACACACACATACACATATATACACACACAAAACACATTGTCACAACATTACCAACCCTTACATACCCACACTTCCTCACATCTCCTAAATAGGGCACAGCAACGCGTGCCGGGGTCAGCTAGTTTATATATGAATGAAGTTCAAAAATAATTTCCCACAGCACACCTGATGATCTCTCACGGCACACTAGTGTTCCGCGGCACACTGGTTGAAAATCACTTCACTAGAGTCTCGCTTATCAGACATAAATGAGCCGGCAGAACATCAGATACGCGAAAATTATTTATTTGGTTTTGTATGCCGTCTTTCCCCAAGGGCTCAGGACGCCTTACAGAGAGTATAAAAACACACTTTAAAACAACTGAAAAAATTAAACTCTTAGCTAAAAACTATAAAACTATTTACAACTGGTTAACCAAATCAGACCCCGAAAGCCTGCTGGAATAAAAACGTCTTGCACGCTCTGCCGAACTTTATTAACTGTCTCAAAGCTCACACATCTTCTGGCAGAGCGTTCCAAAGAGTTGGAGCTATGATCGTAAAGGCTCGCCATCTTGTCGATGTCAGCCGATATGAGCGGCAGCTATGAATCATCAAAAGATTTTGGGCAATGGAGCGCAGTGACCTCTGGGGTTGCTATGGGGTGAGACGGTCCTCAGGTACGACGTCCCCTGACCATATAAGGCCTTGAAGGTGATAATCAACACTTTGAAGGAGACCCAGGGCTCCACTGGTAGCCAATGCAGCTGCTGCAATATTGGTGTTACGTGAGCGCTCACTCGCGTACCAGTAAGAAGCCTAGCAGCTACATTTTGCACCAGCTTGAGCCTCCAGATCACCGACATAGGTAGGCCAATGTAGAGGGCATTGCAGTAGTCTATTCTCGAGATGACCGTAGCCTGATCACCGTGGCCAGATCCTCCCTGGTCAGATAGGGAGCCAGTCGCCTAGCCTGCCGGAGATGGAAAAAAGCCACTTTGCTGGCATTGGAGATCTGAGCCACCATTGATAGCTGACTCCCAAGGTCTTCACGGAGGACGGCGGACACAGGGGTAGGCAACTGAACAGTCCCTCCCCCAGGGTGACCCAGCCATAAGATTTCCGTCTTTGCCGGGTTCACCTTCAACCTGCTAACACGCAGCCATCCAGTCACGGCTTCAAGGCACTGTTGGAAATGATCAGGTACAGAGTCCGGCCGGTCATTCGCAGAACGAGCTGAGTGTCATCAGCGTACTGCTAACACTCTAGTCCGTAGCTCTGAACCAGTTGAGCAAGAGGTCGCATATAGATGTTAAAAAGCAGGGGGAGAGAGAATGGCCCCTTGGGGAGCTCCACAAATAAGTGGAGACCTCTCGGAAACCAGGTCTCCCCTCTCCACTCGCTGTCCCCAATTGCGGAGGAAGGAGGACAGCCATTTCAAGATTATCCCCCGAATTTTACCTACGGCGAGGCAGTGGGTCAATAGATCGTAGTCAACCATATCAAACACTGCCGATAGATCTAATAACACAAGCAGCGCCGATCCACCTCAGTCAAGCTGGCAGATCAGCTCCGATGATCTGCAGTGGCCACCAGCACACTCTCTGTCCTGTGCCCGATACAGAAGCCGGACTGGAAGGGGTCAAGCCAGGCGGTGTCCTCCAGAGACTGCTGCAGCTGCTCCGCTGCTGCCATCTCAATTACCTTACCCAGGAACGAAAGGTTCCACACCGGGCGGTAATTGGAGGGAACCGAACGATCTAAGTCCGGTTTTTTCAGCAGCGGACATACCACAGCCTCTTTCAGCATCTCTGGGAATGTATGTCAGATAATACGGAGTCTCCTACTGTTACCCATCTGAAGCGGTGCTAGACACCTAGAGTACTAACAACAGGGACTCAAAGAGCAAGGCAGTGCCTCAGGGCTAGAGGGCCCAGCATGAAGTGCCTGGATGTGGGGGAGGAGCATGGAAATCACAGAGGGAAGGAGGGTTTTCTCCCTTTCCTCCCTCCTTGTCTTTCCTTTTTCACTCAATTGGGAGTGGAGAGAGAGTTGGGGAGTTGAAGGAGAAATGCTGGAGGAAAAGGGGGTCATTGGATAAGGGAATGTCGGATAAGCAAGACTCTGCTGTAGTTAACACTGTTGCCATGATCTTATTTTGGTGTTCCTATTCTCTCTTAAGGGAAGAATGTTGTCCATCAGCTGAGCATATGCCTTGAAGACTTGTACAATGGAGCTACAAGGAAGCTGGCCCTTCAGAAGAATGTAATTTGCGACAAGTGCAAAGGTAAACAACCCTTGAGATTTGAACTGCATCTATACAGGAATAGACATATACCAGTTGGGTGGTGACTAAGCAACGTTTGGGGGGCTCTGTGCTCATCTGTAGTGAAAACATTTCTCAGCACTTCAGACAGCAGCACTTTCTCAGCACTTCAGACACACAAATAGACGAACAGAGGCAAACTCTGGCCACCAGGGGGAGCTGACGCACTTCTCATCTCTCAGCGTTCCCAGTGTCCCTTGTTGTTCCTTCCGCATTCCTCAGCGTTCCTGCAGTTCTTTAATGGCCATAATTCAGTGAAAATTTGCCTCCCCACTTAATGTGATACCTTTATCTCCTACTTGACAGATGCAACTGTCTTTCGGGCTGCAAAGGTCGGCAGCAGGCTACACTTAAGGCCGAGCACCCACCTCGACTCGGGCAGGCCTCGAACTCATGACTTACTGGTCAGAGAGATCTTATGCAGCTGACACTTAGCCAGCTGCGCCACATTCCCGGTGCTGCGGCTTGGTGTGCTGCCACCTGCCAGCAAAGGGCATTCATCCTCATACCTATGTTCCCCCCTCCCCAGGTTACGGCGGGAAGAAAGGCGCTGTGGAGAAGTGCCCCACCTGCAAAGGGAGAGGCGTGCAGGTGATTGTCCAGCAGATTGGGCCCGGCATGATGCAGCAGATCCAGACGGTCTGCCCGGATTGCAAAGGCCACGGCGAGAGGATCAACCCGAAGGACCGGTGCAGCGTCTGCAACGGCAACAAGGTGGTGAGAGAGAAAAAGGTCATCGAAATCCATATTGACAAAGGTAAGAAGCTGAACCATCTCCGTGCCCATCCCTGCCTACTTTTCATGGGAATGTTTCATTGGCAGCTCTGTAACGGTCATTTGTCCGTTATGGTATGGTAGCCACCACTAATGCTGCTTAGAAATCCCTTGATAATCATCTTCCCATTGTAATTTTGCCACAGGGCGAGCCTTGCACCTACGTGCAGTCTCATTGCTTGGCTGCTGTGATGGTCTGGGTGAGAGAGAACAAATTGAAATTGAGTCTTCCTGGTCAGTTGCAAGGCCAAACAAGGGATAGGGTTACAGCCTGTGCTGGACGGCGTTGCATTCCTCCAAACGCGCATGAGTTCTCTTGGATTCATTGCAGAGCCTGGAAACCCCAGGTGGCGCCGGTTGCGCCTGTACCTTGGGATGTCTGACTGAGTCTGGCTATTCTCTTGTTACATCGAGAATAGACTACTACAACATGCTCTATGTAGGGTTACCTTTGAAGGCTGTTTAGAAGTTCTAAATCAGGGGTGCCCACATTTTTTCTGGCTGCTTGGCGAACGCAGCAGAGAGGAGATGGAGAGAGCATTCGTGGGCAGGCAAGGAAGATCCCCTTCCCGTTGCCATCTCTTCCTGCTGCGTGCTCAGCAAGCCCCTCCCACGCACACAGCAGGAGCGCGCTTCCTGCTGCGTGCGTGGGAGGGGCCTGCTGCGCACGCAGGAAGCAAGAAGGGATGGGGACTTTTTGCTTCACGAAAGCACGCAGCAGGAAGGAGGAAGGCGGCAAAGAGATTGCAAGAGAGCGTGCGCACAAGCAAGGAGGATCTCCTTGCATGGGCAGCGAGTGTGCGCGCGCAGGGCAGAATCGCCCCATCCGGCTGTGATCGACTTCATATGGACTCGCGATCGACTAGTCAATCACGATCGACTTCCTGGGCAGCCCTACCCCAGAGTGTGGTGGAGGCTCCTTCTTTGGAGGCCTTTAAACAGAGGCTGGATGGCCATCTGTCGGGAGTGCTTTGAATGCAAATTTTCCCTCTTCTTGGCAGGGGGTTGGACTGGATGGCCCACAAGGTCTCTTCCAACTCTCTGATTCTATGATTCTACATGTATGTTGCCACTGAATTTTTGCCATTCGTATGTTGTAAACTGCCTGGAGTCCCCGCCTGGGGTGAGAAAGGCAGTATATAAATATAGTAAATAAATAATATATCATTTCCTTTTTCTGTGTTTTAACTGATCTGCTTTTCTTTCCCAAAAGGCATGAAAGACGGCCAGAAGTTAGTATTCCACGGAGAAGGGGACCAGGAGCCTGACTTGGAGCCCGGGGACGTCATCATTGTGCTGGATCAGAAGGACCACCCGGTCTTTCAGAGGAGAAGCCAGGACTTGATCATGGAAATGAAAATCCAGCTGACGGAGGCGTTGTGTGGCTTCAAGAAGACCATCGAGACACTGGATGATAGAGTCCTAGTCATACAATCTAGGCCTGGTAAGGCGGGTGTCTGCCTTGCTTATATTTTAATATAATTGCCTGGTGGACTTGTAGCTATAAAATAAGAATATCTCGGGCAGAAAAGGGTTGCAAAGAATTGAAATTTAGTTTAAGAAGCCCTGTCCTATCACAGCACCAGGGGTGGATTAAGCTGTTATGCCGATTATGTGCCCGCGTAAGGCGCCATGTACTCGGGCGCCAACATGGGCCGTCTTCGGTGCTCCCTCGCCCATTCTGCTGTCTTTCTCCTCTGGCACTCGGGGGGAGAACTACAAGAGTGTGCTGCCAGAGAATGAGACATTATGGCTACGGCAGCCCCGCGTCAGTCAGGCACGAGAGCCTGCCAGCCAGCGCACGCAGCCCCCTTCTTCCTCCAAACATGAGCGTGTGCCCCCGACAGGCACCGTGTTCAGGCCTACTGCCGGGAAGAGCAGAGCCAGGCCTACCGGGCTGCAAGAGGCTTTCCCAGGGCCCCATGCAGCCCGTCCCACCCGCCTTCTTCGGCAGCACTGCCAGGAGCCCCCGGAAGAGAGGACACGCTGGGAGGAAGGTCAGTGGGATCTGGGTGGACCTTTGCCGGGAGGGGTCGCACTGTGTCCGCTGAGGAGGCTGGATGGCCCTTGGGGCCCCTCCCAACTCTAGAAGTCTAGCAACAACAGTAATAAGAATAATGTACAATAATATATTAATTCCGAATATATATAATAATAATAATTATTATTATTATTCCTTCTTGGCATTAGGGGGTTGGACTGGATGGCCCTTGCAGCCCCTTCCAGCTCTAGGAGTCTAATAATAGCAATAATAATAACAATAATGATGTATCATATATCAATTCCTATTTGGAAAGGGGGCTGGACTAGATGTCCCTTGGGGGTCCCTCCCAACTCTGTAAGTCTAGCAACAACAATAAGAATTATGTACAATAATATATTATTTCCGGTTGGGGAGGGCAAAATACTGTCCGCTTACCATTTAAAATTACCTTCGTCCAGACCTATCTCTGTCTTCAGAGGATCTTTTTTTGAGCAAGGCAATAACTTAAATGTTTTCAAACAGGTGAGGTGATAAAACACGGAGACATCAAGTGCATCTTAAATGAAGGCATGCCCACTTACAAGTCTCCCTTGGAGAAAGGTTCCCTCATCATACAATTCTTGGTAAGTCTTTTTATAAGTCCAGAGGGGACCCGAACTCTAAAAGCTGCCAAAGAGCTGCAGGCATGGGCAAACTTTGGCCCTCCACTTTAACTCCCGCAATTCCTAATAGCCGGTGTGCAGGAGTTGAAGTCCAAAACACCCAGAGTGTCAGAAATATTAAAAATTGACTAGGTATTTTTAATTATAAAAAAGTGAGTCAAGCACTGAAAGGATTAAATGAATGCAATGACTCCGCAAAAGATGCCATTCAATATAAGCAGGTAAGACTGTAGCTTAGTAGTCCTCAGTCTGTGAGAGGTCTCAGTGGGAGAAGGGCCTCAGTGTGTTAGTAGGTCTCAGTATTAGTTCACCTCAGTGTGAGAAAAGCCTCAGTGTGAGGTAGGCCTCAGTGTTAGTTCACCTCAGTGGAAAAAGGTCTCTGTGTGAGGTAGGCTTCAGTGTGAATAAGGCCTCAGTGTGAGAAGCCCTAGGTTGAAGGCCATCGTGTGTGAAGCTCCAGTGTGAAGGCTGTGAGAAAGGCCTCAGTGTGAGGTAAGCCTCAGTGTTAGTTCACCTCAGTGGAAAAAGGCCTCGGTGTGAGGTAGGCCTCAGTGTGAGGTAGGCCTCAGTGTGGGAAGCCCTAGGTTGAAGGCCATCGTGTGTGAAGCTCCAGTGTGAAGGCTGTGAGAAAGGCCTCAGTGTGAGGTAGGTCTCAGTGTTAGTTCACCTCAGTAGAAAAAGGCCTCGGTGTGAGGTAGGCCTCAGTGTGACGTAGGCCTCGGTGTGAGGTAGGCCTCAGTGTGGGAAGCCCTACGTTGAAGGCCATCATGTGTGAAGCTCCAATGTGAAGGCTGTGAGAAAGGCCTCAGTGTTAGTTCACCTCAGTGGAAAAAGGCCTCGGTGTGAGAAAGGCCTCAGTGTTAGAAGCCCTAGGTTGAAGGCCATCGTGTGTGAAGCTCCAGTGTGAAGGCTGTGAGAAAGGCCTCAGTGTGAGGTAGGTCTCAGTGTTAGTTCACCTCAGTGGAAAAAGGCCTCAGTGTGAGGTGAGAGGTAGGTCTCAGTGTTAGAAGCCCTAGGTTGAAGGCCATCGTGTGTGAAGCTTCAATGTGAAGGCTGTGAGAAAGGCCTCAGTGTGAGGTAGGTCTCAGTGTTAGTTCACCTCAGTGGAAAAAGGCCTCAGTGTGAGGTAGGCCTCTGTGTGAGAAAGGCCTCAGTGTGGGAAGCCCTAGGTTGAAGGCCATCGTGTGTGAAGCTCCAGTGTGAAGGCTGTGAGAAAGGCCTCAGTGTGAGGTAGGTCTCACTGTTAGTTCACCTCAGTGGAAAAAGGCCTTGGTGTAAGGTGGGCCTCAGTGTAAAGGCCTCAGTGTTAGTTCACCTCATTGGAAAAGGCCTCGGTGTAGGTTCAGTGTGGGAAGCCCATTGAAGGCCATGTGTGTGAAGCTCCAATGTGAAGGCTGTGAGAAAGGCCTCAGTGTGAGGTAGGTCTCAGTGTGAGAAGCCCCAAGTTGAAGTCCATCATGTGTAAAAGCTCCATTATGAAGGCTGCTGTTTGTAAAGCTCCTGTGTGAAGCTCCTGTGTAAGTTTGGAGTGAGAAGAGGGGCTGTGAGAGTGAAGCTCTCTGTCTGCATGAGAAAGAAGCCCAGCATGGAAGCAAGTAGTGCAACCGTATTATTTTACTCCAAAGAAAAGCCTACAAAGGAAGACATAACATTGGTCTGTGTGTTTTTGTTCTTTTTATCACTTTTGGCTACTGGTGCCCAAAATAATAATTTACTCTGCTGTACATTTATGAGGAGGGTCTTTTGTTCATAAGCCCACTCGCCCAACATGGAGGGCCAAAGTTTGCCCACACTTGCTCTAGACCAGACCCGGGCAAACTTCGGCCCTCCAGGTGTTTTGGACTTCAACTCCCACAATTCCTAACAGCCTACAGGCTGTTAGGAATTGTGGGAGTTGAAGTCCAAAACACCTGGAGGGCCGAAGTTTGCCCAGGCCTGCGCTAGAGCGATGTGAAAGGTTTGAGGCCAACTCAGGGCTGGTTCCTGACGCTCGGCCTTTTGTCCGGTTCCAGGTGGACTTCCCTGAGCACCACTGGCTCGCCCAGGACCAGCTGCCCCTCTTGGAGGCGCTCCTTCCTCCCCGGGAAGAGGTCACGGTCACCGAGGACATGGACCAGGCGGAGCTGGTGGAGTTCGACCCCCGGGAGCGGCCTCACCGCCACCGTCACAGAGAGGCCTACGAGGAGGACGACAACGGCCCCCGGGCGGGCGTCCAGTGCCAGACCTCTTGAATCCAAAGGGGGGAGGGGGGGAGCATGACGTACACTGGGACTTTCTATGGCCCGTTTTTTGAAGGCCGGTTCTCATGTTCTGCACTGTGTGTTAATTCTATATAATTTTTAAGGAGTTCCCTATTTAAGTGTTTCCTGTAAACTGTTAAGCAGGTGTAACCAAAGACTTGAACATCCTAGAACTTGACGAAGCAAGCAATTCCCGTTACTCTTAAGAGGAATCCGGGAGGGAGGGGTTTGCCTTGCACTGTATGCTTCTGAAGTATTTCTTCAAATAAAACTTGAAAGGACCGTTCTCGTATTTCTGTTTATATTTGCAATAAATCCCTCCTCCTGTATGTATACTTTCCATTTACTCCTGAATTCCACTCTAAGATTACCATTCTTTATTGGTTTTACCAGGGGTGCCCACACTTTTTCAGCATGCGAGCTACTTATATTAAAACCAAGTCAGAAAGATCTACCTACCTCCTCAAGGCTGGGGAGGGGCCGGGGCTTGGCGCGGCCTGGCTCCGCCCCCCTCTGGCTTCCGCTCTACCAGCAGCTTCTCCAGGCTTGAGGATGGCAATGCCAATCCAGTGGTGGCATAGCTAGCACAAGGCTGGCTTGACATTGCCATCCTCAAGCCTGGAGAAGCTGTGGTAGAGCGGTAGCAAGGGGCGGAGCCAGGCTGTGCCAAGTCCCGCCCCTCCCTCCCCCCTCTGGCTTTGGAGCTCCCAGCAGCTTCTCCAGGCTTGAGGATGGCAATGCCAAGCCAGCCTTATTCTAGCTATGCCACCACTGGCTTGGCACTGCCATCCTCAAGCCTGAAGAAGCTGCTGGTAGAGCGGAAGCTGGGGGCGGAGCCAGGCCATGCCAAGCCCCGCCCCTTCCCTCTGGCTTTGGAGCTCCCAGCAGCTTCTCCAGGCTTGGGGATGGCAATGCCAAGCTAGTGGTGACATAGCTAGCACAAGGCTGGCTTGGCACTGCCATCCTCAAGCCTGGAGAAGCTGCTGGTAGAGCAGAAGCTGGGGCGGAGCAGGCCATGCCAAGCCCCACCTCCTTCCTTCTGGCTTTGGAGCTCCCAGCAGCTTCTCCAGGCTTGAGGATGGCAATGCCAAGCCAGTGGTGACATAGCTAGCACAAGGCTGGCTTGGCACTGCCATCCTCAAGCCTGGAGAAGCTGCTGGGAGTGCCGGGGGAGGGGGTGGGGCTTGGCGCGGCCTGGCTCCGGCCCTTCTGAGAAGCGTTCCACCCGGCTGGGATCGACCTTTGGTCCCGGGATCGACTGGTCGATTGCGATCGACTTCCTGGGCAGCCCTGGTTTTACGGTCCCCCAGTGGCACAGCGGGTTAAACAGCTGAACTTGCTGACCAAAAGGTTGGCGGTTCGAATCCGGGGAACGGGGTGAGCTCCTGCTGTTAGCCTCAGCTTCTGCGAGAATGTAATAGCACTCCATGTAGTCACGCCGGCCACATGACCTTGGAGTTGGACACGACTGGACTTAATGTCAGGGGAAACCTTTACCTTTATTGGATTTATATCCTTCCCCCGGCCTTTTTAAGTACTGTATATACTTGAGTATAAGCAGAGTTTTTCAACCCTTTTAAGGCTAAAAAAAACCCCTTGGTTTATATACGAGTAAAGTTATTATTTTACTCTATTATTATTATTACATTCATTATTTTACTCTATTATTACATTTATTATTTTCCTCTAAAGTTATTACATTTATTATTTTCCTATTAAATTTGTTATTTCTCTCTATTATTTATTTACTCTATTACACGTATTATTTTACTCGATTACGACGTCAATTATTTTACTATATTATTACATTTTCATTATTTTACTATTATTTTTATTACATTCATTAGTTTCTATTTCACTCTATTACATTTATTATTTCTCTATTATTATCATTACATTTATTATTTTACTCTCATTATTATTGGAAGGATACATAAGCATGTTTACATTGAAGCTTAGAATAATGATTAATTTAGAGTTGGGCAGTCTTATCTTAAATTACAGTTTTATGTAAATCTTCAAAAACATTTAACATGGATGCCTCAATAAATGTAATTTCATTGGTCTCTTTTTATTTTGAAATTGACCAGTAGCGGTAGCATTTCCCACCCTTGGCTTAGACTCGAGTCAGTACACTTTCCCAGCTTTTTGTGGTAAAATTAGTTGCTTCGGCTTATATTCGAGCCGGCTTATGCTCACGTATATACAGATATTTTTCATATCCTTTCTTTTATTTACTTCTCAGATCTCCTCTAAAATAAATTACCAGTCTTTATTGGATTTATATCTTACTAGCTTGGGGACCCGGCGGTGCCCGGGTTATTTGAGGAAGGCACTGTGTGCCAAGGTTGGTTCCTATTAGATGTTTATGTGGCTTGCAGTGGTCTCAGGAACTTAGTGAAGGTACTGCAAGTCCCATTGGCCATGGTCCACCCCCCTCCAAACAGCGCCAGGATGTAGAGTGGGTCATGGGGGCTCTGTGTGTCACATGTGGTCTTGATCATTCTCTGGATGAGGGTTGCAGCAGTCTTGGAAGGTGAGTGAAGGTATTTCAAGTCACATCATCTGTGGTCCATCCTCCTTGAAACAGCACCAGGGTGTAGAGTGGGCCAAGGGGGCTCTGTCTGCTAATTTTGGTCTGTATTGGTCATTGGGTGACGGTCGCGTTGTGAAGTGGGCCATTGGGCCCCTGTGTGCCAAGTTTGGTCCTGATCCATCACTGCTGTGGGTCGCAGTGTATGAGTGCTTGAGGCCTTTCCTTTTCCCTCTGAGTCACCTTAGAATGTTGGAATGTGGATGGCCAATCGGAGTCCTTTATGCAAATACCATTTCAATGGCAACCAATCCCCTCTGTCTGGGGCCGTAGAATGTTGGAATTCTGAGGCTGGCCAATCAGAGTCCTTTATGTAAACCCTCTGTCTGGTGCCTTAGAGCAGTGTTTCCCAACCTTTTTTTGAGCCGCAGCACACTTTTTACATTTACAAAATCCTGGGGCACACAACCAACCAAAATGACACTCTAACACAGTAATACATATAGTTAATTGACCTTGAGTTTTGGAGTTGTAGTTCACCTACATCCAGAGAGCATTCTGGACTCAAACAATGTTGGATCAGGACCAAACTTGGCATGAATACTCAATATGCCCAAATGTGAACACAGATGGAGGTTGGGGGAAATAGACAGGGAGGCGGAGGGAGGCTGAGAGTGGTTTCGCGCGCACCGAAGAGGAGGGGTGAGGGGTGGGGCTCCGTTCTCCCGGTTTGCGGCTCAGCCGGCCTTGGTGGAGCCGTGAACTGGGAGAAAGGCTCCCCGCAAGGAACAGGCCCTGCCTGGGAGCCCTTCCTCCCCCCCCCCCCCCCAAGTAGCAGCAGCAGCAGGAGGGGGAAGGGGGGGAAGAGACGTTTTCCGCGGCACACCAGATTATCCGTCACGGAACAGTAGTGTGCCACGGAACAGAGGTTGGGAAACACTGCCTTAGAGTGTTGGAGTTCTGAGTCTGGCCAATCAGAGTCCTTTATGCAAATAATCTAGTGCCTTAGAGTGTCGGTGTTCTGAGGCTGGCCAATCAGTGTCCTTTATGCAAATAATCCCACAGTGGCAACCAATCGAAACGCTGGCACATATTCCTCCCTCCACAAGTATTTTCAGTTACTCAGATCTCCTCTAAAATAATGAACATTATTTTTGAAATACTTACTTTTTAATTGGGGAAAAAATCAACTGCATCTTAATACGATAAGCATTTGGTTTTAAAAACGAAAAAAGCAAAATTCCCAATTTCAATTTTACTTCTTAAAATCTAAAATGAAGTTGAATTATGAAAATAGACACTTCAAACCATAACGATAGAGGGAACTATTAAACAGGACAGTCGTAAACATGGATTTCTTGGTCGTCTCCCACAGAGACTATTTTGGAGCCGTTCCCGTTGTATTGCACTCCCCAGACCTGTGAGTAGAAAAGAAACAAATCCCACTTTAGGATTAATTACTTCAACGGGTTTTTACGGCTTTTGGGGGGGTAATGCTATTTAAATACCAAGACTCTTCCTATACCTGGTCTTGATGGTCAAAGAAGGTATGGACGCAGGTTCTTGAAGGCACGTCCCACACTTTGACGGTTTTGTCCGAGGAACTGGAAAACACAGTCATATCCATGCTATATTAGGCTCTGGCAATGTTGGGTTACTATAACAATTCCTCATTCAGTTTAGACAGAAGCATCAGATTGAAGTGTAACAGAAAGTATTTATTTATTATTTCACATTTGTCTGTGTCCCCGTCCCCCGTCCCCCCCCAACGGCTCGCGACTTACAACAGTTCGTAAAATACAATTGTCAGATAACTCATAAACCACAGTAATACCATTAAGATGGAATTACAGTTAGAACAGTGAAGCAACAAATGGAGTCGCAGTGGGCTGACAGCTAGGCGGTGCGAGCTAAAGTTTAGCTAACTCCCAAGGCTTGTTGGAACAGCAATGTCTTAACTGCTCTCCTGAACGGGAGGAGGCCCTGGGTGGCACGGATGCCGGCGGGCAGTGCGTTCCACATGGTAGGGGCTGCAACAGAGAAAGCCCGGCGGCGGGTTGCGGACAGAAGGTAGGTCCTCACATTTGGGATGACCAGGAGGTTTAGCTCTTCGGAGCGCAGTGATCTGGTGGGATGGTATGGGACAAGGCGGTCCCGCAGGTACACTGGCCCCAGACCATGTAAGGCCTTAAAAGTCAGGACTAACACTTTGAAGGCAATCCGGCATTCAATTGGGAGCCAGTGCAGTTCGCGCAGGATTGGCGTGATGTGGTGGCCAACCGGGACCCCTGCCAGGAGTCGCGCTGCAGCATTCTGCACCAGCTTGAGTCTCCGGATTACTGACAGAGGAAGGCCAATGTAAAGAGCGTTACAGTAGTCCAGCCTCGAGATGACCGTGGCTTGGATCACTGTGGCTAAGTCGCGCCGGGACAAATAGGGGGCCAGCTTCCTCGCCTGGCGAAGATGGAAAAATGCTACCCTGCTGACGCTGGAGACGTGGGCCTCCATCGACAACAGGGGGTCCAAGGTTACTCCTAAGCTCTTAACAGAGGGCAACGGACATAATGCCACGCCGTCCAGGGTTGGAAGCTGAACATCCCTACAGCCCGGAGGACCCAGCCACAGGATCTCCGTCTTTGCCGGATTCACCTTCAACCTACTGGCTCGCAGCCATCCAGTGACGGCCTCAAGGCAACGATGTATGTATTCAGTGAACAGAGGAGGGGCAGAATAGGATCGTGAGAAATAAATAGAATATTACATTTTGACTCACCTGGAAACGAAGTGGCTGTTGTCAGGACAAAACGCAACGTTTAATACCCAGGACGCATGGCCGCTCAATGTACCTGCCAGGTTTGCGTGCTGCCTGCAAAAAAAAAAAACCCTTTTGATTTTAGAGAAAACAAAAAAACACCTGACAGCAATGATGCTAAGATATACATATATTACTACCTGTACCCGCCACGCGTTGCTGTGGCCAACCTTCCCTCCTTTCCCTTTTTTCTTTCTCTCCTTCCTTCTCTTCCTCTTCTCTTTTCTTTCCCTTCCTTTCTCCCCTTTCTTCCTTCTCTACCTATTATTGCAGTGTTTTTCAGCCTTTTTTTGAGCCGTGGCACATTTTTTACATTTACAAAATCCTGGGGCACACCACCAACCAAAATGACACTCTAACACAGTAATACATATAGTTAATATGTTTTCAAATGTATTTATACACTCGTTGTGAACCCTGGGCCTGTTTCGAGGAACACAACATAGATATCCAGGCAGGAATGGCAGAAAGACACACACGAAGGTCTTGCTCAATTTATAGTTAACACACAATCAAAGAGCATCCTGAACTCTTGCAACAATGGAATTCCACCGATAGAATTGGGCCAAACTTCACACAAATCCCCCATGCCTTGAAGGGACCCTCTCCCGCACATGTGCACCAAGCTGCCATGTGCCAAGCATGCCTGCTCCCCCGCTCCCCCCTTGGGGTCTCAGAAACAGCCCTCCCCTTGGCTGAGAGGCTGGCCAATCACAGCAGAAGAGGGCTTTTTGTGGGAGGAGTCATCATGTGTTTCTAAAAAGGAAGAGAAGGATAGAGGGAGATAACTTCATCCTTCCATGCCAAAGGGGAATGCATGTTTTCTGATGGTCTTTGATGCCCCTTCCAAAACCCTCTTGCAACCCCCCAATTGAGAAATGCTGCAATAGTGTCTCAATCAATCCAGCACAGTTTAATGCAGACACAGAAATGAAGTTTCTGGAGCAGAACAACTACTTTCATAATAAGGGCTGCACAATTAAATAGGAAATCACACTTGCAAACAAGAAACAAAACATTTGTCAAATTTCGTTACATAGTGTGATATACAGTACAGACATAGCAAGTGGAATTTCTCATGCCAGAAGTCTAGCTATTACATCTGAATGGTTCACGGTGCACACAAAACTACAGAACGTAGAAAATTGTGTAGTTTTCTATTGCTAAATGGCAGCAATCGCTGCCAACTGGTTCAGTTTCACTCTCCTATGTTATCGGCCCCAAACGCTTCCTACTTACACATCATAAATCTTGATGTAGCCATCGTCTGACGCCGTGACCAGCAACTGAGAGTCGGGGGAAAACGTTAACGAGCGGATTGGCATGGCGTGGCCTGAAATACAAATAACGCCAATTTTATCTGTTGTGTACCTTTGCATTGTTGTTGTATTATGCCAATGCATATAGTGCATTCGGAAGGCTTCACAAAAGCGTCTGGAGCAACAAGCACCTGAGGCAAAGCACCAAAATCGGTGTGTACAGAGCTATCGTACTGTCTATTCTCCTCTATGGGTCTGAAACATGGGTCACCTATCGCCAACACCTACGACTCCTCGAACGCTTTCATCAGCGCTGTCTTCGCACAATCCTAAATATACACTGGACCGACTATGTGACGAATGTTGCTGTGCTTGAGCAAGCAGGGATCACCAGCATTGAGGCCATGCTATTGAGAACAAGGGCACATCTCTAGGATGGAGGACCATCGCCTCCCAAAGATACTACTCTACGGTGAACTCGCCACGGGTCAGCGCAAGAGAGGCGCCCCCAAAAGAGATACAAGGACTCCCTGAAACAACATCTCAGGCTCGGCCAGATTGATCACCAACAATGGTCCACCCTGGCCTCACATCGGGAGGCATGGAGACGCACTATCCACAATGCTGCAGCCTCTTTCGAGAAGACACGCCAAATGGGTCTCGAAGAGAAACCACAACGCAGAAAGAACCGCAACTTGGAAACATCACCCAAGGAGACTTTCTGCTGTGCTTTCTGCAACCGAACTTGCCTATCTCGGATTGGCCTTTTTAGTCATCAACGCGTGGGACGAGTCCTTCCTAAGAATCTTCGTTCGTGAAGTAATCCCAAGAGACCTTTGCATTGTTGTTGTATGATGCCAATGCTATGGCAAAGCTTTCAATAAGATTCTCTTGGCTGGATTTCTTCAGAAAAGGTTTGCCTCTGAGGCTGAAACGAGTCAGCTCTTTCAGTTTTATCAATGACTATTTTAATATACAGTCCCTCTAAATTACTGCACTCCATGCAGTAATGCTAGCCACATGACCTTGGAGGTGTCTACGGACAACACCGGCGCTTCAACTTAGAAATGGAGATCAGCACCAGAGTCAAACACGACTGACTAGACTTAATGTCAGGGGAAACCTTTACTACCACATTTGTTATTTTGCAAATTCAGTTATATTTGGATTTGATTTAAAATGTTATTTCATGTTGGAAAACTCAGAAATCCCTAGACAGGTTTAAAAAAACCCCCCAGCAATTTCTGTATTGGATGTTTCCACAAATAAAGGCTGACTGTATCGAGAGCCTTCACCACTTTACCTTCCAACGTATGCAGAAGCTTTCCTGTTGCAATATCAAAAATATTGATAATGCCATCAATGGCGCCACTGGCTAAATATTTTCCATCCGGGCTCTGAAAAGGAAAAGGCTCAAATCAGCATCGATAACCGTCATTCTGACACCCCCAAAACAAAAGCTAACAAATCAGATGTGATATAACAAAGGAGCACTCTTATTTATTTATTATTTCCATCATTTCTACCCCGCTTCTTCTCAACCCCCGAGGGGGGGCTCAGAGCGGCCTAACAATGGCAACAATTTGATGCCACATAGTATACATATAATAAAGGCAAACAGTTAAGAATAAAATACATTAAAATACAGCTAGAGTTAAAATACATTAAAAATACAATTAACATTACAATGCATCGTGTACATTCACAACAGTTAAAACAGTATTCCATCCATAAGCATTAGGTCTTGTCCACCAGTTTGCCATCTCAGTCCAATCTAAAGTGCCGTATCGTGCTAAAGTGCAAGCACTTGGTCCCATAACCGGGATTTCACTTTTTTTTCTGAATGCCAGGAGGGATGGAGCTGATCGTATATCATTAGGGAGTGAATTCCACAGACGGGGAGCCACCACCGAGAAGGCCCTATCCCTCGTCCCCACCAACCGCATTTGAGATGTAGGCGGGAGCGAGAGCAGGGCCTCCCCGGATGATCTTAAGGTACAGGATGGGACGTAGCGGTTGATGCATTTGGACAAGTAAGCTTAAAGTACATGATACACAGAGTCAAAATGCAAGTAAAGATGTACTGATAAATGCAGATTAAAATTAAAATCCTCACTCTAATCCAGTGTTTTTCAACCTTTTTTGAGCCGCGGCACACTTTTTACATTTCCAAAATCCTGGGGCACACCACCAACCAAAATGACACAAAATGACACTCTAACATAGTCATAGATATAGTTAATATGTTTTTAAATGTATTTATACACTCTGTGTGAAACCTGGGCCTGTTTCAATGAACACAACATAGATATCCTGGCAGGAATGGCAGAAAGACACAAACTTCTCACACAGAACTCCCATAACCAAGAGAAAATGCTATAAGAGTTTGGTGGGCATTGACCTTGGGTTTTGGAGTTGTAGTTCACCTACATCCAGAGAGCACTGTGGACTCAAACAATGTTGGATCAGGACCAAACTTGGCATGAATACTCAATATGCCCAAATGTGAACACTGATGGATTTTGGGGAAAATAGACCTTGACATTTGGGAGTTACAGTTTCTGGGATTTATAGTTAACACACAATCAAAGGGCATCTTGAACTCTTGCAAGAAATGATATTGGAGGTTCCAATTTCCCACGGCACACCTGATGATCGCTCACGGCACAGTAGTGTGCCACGGCACACTGGTTGGGAAACACTGCTCTAATCAATACAGGCAGAGAGAAGATCCTTACGTATGCAATACTGAGGATGAATTTGCCTCTGGTGTCCAAGGAATGTTCCTTCTTCCCAGTCTCAACCCCAAAAATGTTGACTTTCCCAATGTGACTCCCAGTTGCGACATACTGGGAATCAGGCGAAAAAGCCAGAGACCAGGCATCGACTGCATGAAGGGAGAGGAAAATCGTGAACGTCCAATACTTGCTTGAATTCACATAATAATAATAATAATAATAATAATAATTTATTTCTAACCTGCATCCATCTCTCCGGAGGGGACTCGGAGTGGCTTATATGGGGCCGTGCCCAAACAGCACTTCACAAAATATCAACAACATCGAAAACCATAGACACAATAAAAGCAATAAACACAATAAAATACATCTGTGTAAACACAACAGCACAGGTGAGTCTAAAACAGAACCGACAGGGCGGGCCACATGAACATATAGAATGTTTAAAAACTCGGGGGAGATAACTGGACTCACATAGAAGAAAAAGGTCTCGCAGAAACGGGCATTTGGGAAGCCTAATCTCTGAAGGCCAGGTGGAAGAACCAGATTTTCAGTTGTTTTCTGAAGGATTCCAACGAGGGGGCATTCCTAATTCCATATTGATACAATGCAATGCCAAAGCGTTCTCAGTTGCTCAAGGAGGCAGAAGATGTGTTCATCTAGAGCAGGGGTGCCCACACTTTTTCAGCACACGAGCTACTTATAATAAAACCAAGTCAAAAAGATCTACCTACCTCCTCAAGTCTGGAGAAGGGTGCGGGTGGAGCTTGGCCATGGCCAAGCTCCACCCCTGAGGATGGCAGTCCGCTCTACCAGCAGCTTCTCCAGGCTGGGGATGGCAGTGCCAAGCCAGCCTTGTGCTAGCTATGCCACCACTGGCTTGGCATTGCCATCCTCAAGCCTGGAGAAGATGCTGGTAGAGCGAAGCCAGAAGGGGCGGAACCAGGCTGTGCCAAGCCCCGCCCCTCCCCCTTGGCTTTGGGCTCCCAGCAGCTTCTCCAGGCTTGAGGATGGCAATGCCAAGCCAGTGGTGGCATAGTTAGCACAAGGCTGGCTTGGCATTGCCATCTTCAAGCCTGAAGAAGTTGCTGGTAGAGTGGAAGCCAGAGGAGAGCGGAGCCAGGCCGGCCAAGCCCTGCCCCTCCCTCTGGCTTGGGAGCTCCCAGCAGCTTCTCCAGGCTTGAGGGTGGCAATGCCAAGCTTGTGCTAACTATGCCACCACTGGCTTGGCATTGCCATCCTCAAGCCTGGAGAAGCTGCTGGTAGATCAGAAAGCCAGGGGCGGAGCCAGGTCGCACCAAGCCCCGCCCCTCCCTCTGGCTTTGGAGCTCCCAGCAGCTTCTCCAGGCTTGAGGATGGCAATGCCAAGCCAGTGGTGGCATAGCTAGCACAAGGCTGGCTTGGCATTGCCATCCTCAGCCCTGGAGAAGCTGCTGGGAGTGCCGAAGCCAGGGAGGGGGTGGGGCTTGGCGCGGCCTGGCTCTGCCCCCCTCTGAGAAGCGCCCCATCCGGCTGGGATCGACCTCCTTGGGTCACGGGATCGACTGGTTGCTCGCGATCGACTTCCTGGGCAGCCCTGCCATAAATGGAAATTCTGTTGCTGTCATTGTGTAAAATTCTATTCTCTGTCGCATTCCTGCAGGTCTTCCGCTTTCTAGGGGGTTTCAAAAGCCAAAAAGAGGTGACCAGAGGTTTTGGTAGTTCTGTGAGTATACTAGTATAATTTTCTTTATCTTTTTAAGAAGTTTCTCAAGAAAGGGTCTGGGTAGCAAAATAAAACCAAACTTGAATCACCTTTAGAATTCACATTTAACTTAAAAACAGGCTTGTGGATGGCGGCTTGGTGCGGCCTGGCTCCACCCCCCCCCCCTGGCTTCCGCTCTACCAGCAGCTTCTCCAGGCTTGAGGATGGCAATGCCAAGCCAGTGGTGGCATAGCTAGCCCCTCCCCTCCCCTCTGGCTTTGGAGCTCCCAGCAGCTTCTCCGGGCTTGAGGATGGCAATGCCAAGCCAGCCTTGTGCTAGCTATGCCACCACTGGCTTGGCATTGCCATCCTCAAGCCTGGAGAAGCTGCTGGTTGAGCGGAAGCCAGGGGGAGCCAGCGCACCAAGCCCCGCCCCTCCCTCTGGCTTTGGAGCTCCCAGCAGCTTCTCCAGGCTTGAGGATGGCAATGCCAAGCCAGTGGTGACATAGCTAGCAGAAGGCTGGCTTGGCACTGCCATCCTCAGGCCTGGAGAAGCTGCTGGGAGTGCCGAAGCCAGGGAGGGGCTTGGCGTGGCGTGGCCTGGCTCCGCCCCCCCTCTGAGAAGCGCCCCATTCGGCTGGGATTGACCTCCTTTGGTCCCGGGATCGACTGGTCAATCGCAATTGACTTCCTGGGCAGCCCTGATCTAGAGGGAAGGGCTTTGCTTTGTACACTCATCATTTACTCAAATGAAAAGAATAAACACATTGGGTTGCAGATACTTTTCCGAGCTTCATGGCCATGTTCCAGAAGTATTATCTTATGATGTTTTGCCGGCATCTATGGCAGGCATGCCTCTGAGGATGCCTGCCATAGATGTGGGAGAAACATCAGGAGAGAATACTTCTGGAACATGGCCATGCAGCCCAGAAAACACACAGCAACCCAGTGATTCTGGCCATGAAAGCCTTCGACAACACAATACACATATATCTTTGGAAAACACGTATTTTGCAGGGCGCGCCAAGCCTTACCTGGCCCAGCATCGATGGACTTGATCTGTTTACCACTGTCCAAGTCCCAAATACGGATGTGCGCGTCTAAAGAACTGGACGCTGCCACGGTGCCCGTGTGGCTGATGTCCACTGAAACCACTCCCAGCTGATGACCTTCTAGGGTCCAATTGAGGTCCAGCTTCTCCTCGTTCCTTTGCAAAAAAATAATAAATGGGAGAGAAGAAAAGGAAAACCAATCAGAAGGTTTTTTAAAAATGTGTATTGCTTCGTACCTCAATCGAAATAAGAACTATAAGAAGAAAAAGGAGGAGGAGAAAGAGGAGGAAAAGGTGAAAAGAGGAGGAGGAAAGGGAGGAAGGGGAGGAAAAGGAGAAGAGGAAGAAAGAGGCAAAGGAGGAGCAGGAGAGGAAGAGAAGAAGAAGAGGAAAAGGAGAGGGTAAAAGAGGAGGAGAGAATGAGAAGACAGGAGGGAGAGGAAACAGAAAAGAAGAGAAGGAGGTGAAGGAAGAGGAGATGAAACAGGAGAAGAAAAGGAGGAGGAGGAGGAGAGGAAGGAGGAAGAGGTGTAGGAGTGGAAGAGAAGGAAAAGAGGAAAAGGGAGGTGAAAGTGCATGAGAGAAAGAGAAGACAAGGGGGAGAAAAAGAAGAAGAGGCAGGAGGAGGAGGAGAAAGGAGGAAAAGGAGAAGAGGAAAAGGAGGGGGTAAAAGAGGAGAATATGCGAAGACAGGAGGGAGAGAAATTGTAAAAGAAGAGAAAGGAGGTGAAGGAGGAGATGAAAAAGGAGCAGAAAAGGAGGAGGAAGAGGGGGAAAGGGAGATGAAGGGAAGGAGGAGAAGAGGAAGGAGGAGGAGGAGGTGGAGGAGCAGAAGAGAAGGAAAAGAGGAAAAAGGAGGTGAAAGAGGATGAGAGAAAGAGAAGACAAGGGGGGAGGAAAAGAAGAAGAGGAAGGAGGAGGAGGGGTGGAGGAGAAAGAAAAGGAGGAGGAGATGAAGAAAAAGGGGAAGAGGAGGAGAAGAAAGAGAAGGAGAAGAAAGGGAAAGAAGAGGAGGAGATGAAAGAGGAAGAAGAAAAGAGGAAAGAGGAGAGGAGAAAAAGGTGGAAAAGAAGAGGAGAAAAGGAAGAGGGGGAAAAGGAGAAGAGGAAGAAGGAGGAGCAGGAGAGGAAGAGGAGAAGAGGAAAAGGAGAGGTAAAAGCGAAAAGAAAAAAAAGACAGGAGGGAGAAGAAACAGAAGAGAAAGAAGGTGAAGGAGGAGAAAGAAAAGGAGGAGATGAAAAAGAAGAAGAGGAGGAGGAGGAGAGGAAGGAAGAGGTGGAGGAGCGAAAGAGAAGGAAAAGAGGAAAAAGGAGGTGAAAGGATGACAGAATAAGAAGACAAGGGGGAGGAAAAGAAGATGAAGGAGGAGGGGTGGAGGAGAGAGAAGAGATGAAGAAAAAAGAGAAGAGGAGGAGGAGAAAAAGGAGAAGAAAGGGAAAGAGGAGAGGAAAGAGGAAACAGAAAAGGAAAAGAGGAAGAAGAGGTGAAGGAGAAAGAGGAAAGGGAAGAGGAGAGGAGAGATGGAGGAGGAAACAGAAAAGAAGAAGAGGTGAAGGAGAAAGAGGGAGAAGATGGAGGAGGAGACGAAGAAGGGAGAGGAGAAGATGAAGGAGGAGAGCAGTTTTGACCACACATTACACTGGTGATCGCATTTTGAAATGCTTAACATTTCTCCAGTTTTAAATTGAAGTTGATGTTTATTTTCTGTTGGTTTTATATCCCGCTCCCAAAAAAGAGTTGGAAGGCCATCTAGTTCAACCCCATTCTGTCACGCAACCGAAAAGCAGTCTATTCCCCTACTTATTTTACTCATTTACACACACACACACACACACACACACACACATTTTTTCTGTGTCTATGTTCCTGATTTCTTTCAATGTCCTTAAAGGAACGGGGAACTTTACCATTTCCAGACTTTCACCAGGTCATCCAGAGATCCAGAAATAACCGTCTCTGTCCCGTCGTTTCGGTTTCTCCCCCATGCCACAGACCAAATGGCGTCATCGTGTGCTGGGAGAAAAAGGCAACATTTGAAAGCATAATATAGTTGGCTCTCCGTTAACCAGAATTCTCAAGCAACTGGCAAAAAGAGAATCACAGAATTAATGCCGCATTTATAAAGCTGTTCAGATGGTACGGTAAAACTGTTACATTAAATTAAGTTTGCCTTTATTGGTTGTAACTTGCTTTTAATGACTCTATTTCAACATAACTATTGAGTCAATGCAGAGTTTATGGGATGGTATAGTATGGAATATAGTATTATTACTATTCAGTTTTATGGAATGACATAGTATAGGTTTAGTATTATTCTGCAGAGTTTAAGGCAGTGTTTCCCAACCAGTGTGCCGTAGGCGATCATCAGGTGTGCCGTGGCAAATTGGAACCTCCAATCCCCTTTCTTCCCCCTCCTGCCGAACACTTTTTCTTCTCCACTCGGGCTCCCTTCTTCCCAGCCTCGCTCTGCTCGCTTTGCCTCGCTTTGCTCTGGGGTGAGTCTGCGCAGTAGCTTGGGAGTGATCCTGGACTCATCGCTGAGCCTGGAAGCCCAGGTCTCGGCGGTGGCCAGGGGAGGTTTTACACAGCTGCGCCCGTACCTTGGGAAGTCTGATCTGGCTACGGTCGTCCACGCTCTGGTCACATCCCGAATAGATTACTGCAACGCACTCTACATGGGGCTGCCTTTGAAGACAGTTCGGAAATTGCAATTAGTCCATCGGGCGGCAGCCAGATTGCTAACGGGAGCTACATACAGGGAGCATACCACCCCCCTGTTGTGCCAGCTCCACTGGCTGCCTGTCCACTTCCGAGCTCAATTCAAAGTGCTGGTTTTGACCTTTAAAGCT
This sequence comes from Anolis apletophallus, assembly GCA_030556195.1. Classification (NCBI taxonomy): domain Eukaryota; kingdom Metazoa; phylum Chordata; class Lepidosauria; order Squamata; family Anolidae; genus Anolis; species Anolis apletophallus. Next base: position 38,991,388 of record JARBWK010000015.1, on the reverse strand, counting down.
CTATACGGTTCTGGCCCAGCTTACTTGTCCGAACGCATCAGCTGCTAGGTCCCACCTCGCAACCTAAGATCATCCGGGGAGGCCCTGCTCTCGCTCCTGCCTACTTCTCAAATGTGGCTGGTGGGGACGAGGGACAGGGCCTTCTCGGTGGTGGCTCCCCGCCTGTGGAATGCGCTCCCTATTGAGGTACGGTCCACCTCATCCCTCCTGGCATTCAGGAAAAAGGTAAAATCCTGGCTTTGGGACCAGGCGTTTGCACACCAGCACTAGGCAGCATGTTAGATGGGGATTTTAATGGAAATGGATGAAGAGGGCCAATGTTTTTATGGATTGAATATTGTTTTAACTTGGAATTACTGTTATGATGCTGATGAAATTGTATTTTAATGTGTCTTAATGTATTTTAATTGTTGTGGGGTTTTGGGGTTTTATGCTGTTGTGATGTGGGCATCGAATTGTGCCGTACTGTACGCCGCTCTGAGTCTCCCCTCGGGGGTTGAGAAGAGCGGGGTAAAATCCTGAAATAAATAAATAACTAGCGCCCGCACGGGTCATGCCTTCCTCCCTCCCCCCTCCCCTCCTGAACACGCTCACGCTGCCCCCTTGGATCAAAATGGCGGCAGAAGCGGCAGTGTAGAAGAAAAAGTAAGTGTTCGGCAGGAGGGGGAAGAAAGGACGCAAAGGGGAGGGGGAGGAAGAGGTCTCTGTCCAAAGCTGTCATGGGCAAACTTGGACCTTCCAGGTGTTTTGGACTCCAACTCCCACCATTCCTAGCAGCCTCAGGCCCTTTTCCTTTTCCCCCTCAGCCACTTAAGCAGGACAGGGCCTCAGGCTGTTAGGAATGGTGGGAGTTGGAGTCCAAAGCACCCAGAGGGCCGAAGTTTTCCCATGCCTGTTTTAGGGACCTTAAAGTGGTGAGCCTCCTTCCAACATTGTGATTCTGGATATGAAACAAACAACAACACAACATAACATTATGGAGGTGAGAAGGTGAGAAGGTCAGGGTACAATAGTTTTAAATAAATAAATATGGCCATGTTTCAGAAGCATTCTCTCCTGACGTTTTGCCTGCATCTATGACAGGCACCCTCAGAGGTTGTGAGGTTGTCATCAATACTATGTTGTTTAGCACTCTGTTCTCACCTTGTTCTTGCTTGAAGAGAATACTGTACTGAAAAGGGGGAGAAAAAGAGAGAGATCTGTGTTATGAAGGAACAGAAATCTAATGAGGAAATGAAATTGGGATTTTCGTGTTACTCACCTGAGTCGTCATGTCTTTAAGCGAAGAGAAGAGTCATGGAAATAGACGGGAAGAGGACAGGTTCTCAGCTCTGGGTGCGTTTATACTGTAGGATTAATGCCATTTGTTGCCTATTATTATTACATTATTTATTTATTTATATCCCACTTTCTTCTCTTAACGAGACTCGGGTGACTCTCACAATATTAAAACCAGTGGAAATAATATAAAAAACATTAAACCCTACTCGAAAAACTGTTGGAGAGGATGCCAAGAAACAGGAACATACATACATATGTGGTGGCAATGTAAATATGTAAGCAAATTTTGGGCGAAAGTATTTAAAGAAATAGAAGATATAATGAATATTAAAATAGAAAAGAAGTCCTCGTATAGCTTTATTATCATTATATAATAGCATACAATTGGAAAAAAGGATAAAGATGCGATAACAAACCTATTAACCATAGCAAGACTGCTTATAGCAAGGAATTGGAAAAAAGAAATAAATATACAAATAGAGGAATGGTATAAGGAAGTATGGAAACTGGCCATAAATGACAAGTTAACATGTATATTAAAAGTAAAAAGAGGTATATGGAAACAAAGTGATTTTTATGAGGTATGGAGAAAATTTATTGAAAAAGGATTAGAAAAGGAAGAAGGAAGGTTACCTCCACAAGAAGAAATGAAATTTTGGACAAATGATATGTAAAAGCAATGGCTTGGGGAGGGGGGAGGGGAGCACAGCGGTGAGGGATACAAAAATGTATAAGAAAAACATAATGGCAGATGCTAAAGACTGAAGTATTGTGCCTAGAAATGAATAACATGAATCTGCTGTAAATAGACATTGTATAATGTTGTGTTGATAATGATAAAACAATAAAAATATATTTTTTTAAAACCAAAAAAACCCCCATTAAATCCTAAAGAGTGCGATGCTAATATAGTGTATGTACATATAATATTGTGAAGCAAGGTTGTGTTCTTGCACCAACCCTATTTACGATCTTCTTCAGCATGATGCTCCAAAGGGCTACGGCAGATTTCAAAGAAGGCGGCATATATATACGCTATCGTACTGATGGCAGCTTGTTCAACTTAAGCCGCCTGAGGGCTCGCACTAAGACTCTAAACCAGGGCTGTCCAACTGGCGGCCCTGGGGCCGTACACGGCCCCCAAGCCCTTCCCCACGGCCCCCCCAACCCCCTGCAAGACATCAGTTTTTAAAAAAAATGAAAAAAAATTTTGAAAAATTTCGGTCTCGGGGGCGCGAGAGGGGGGGCACGCAGTGAGGAGGAGGCGGAGGGAAGCCACGTCAGATGCCCTAGGGGCAGGACTTCCCCCCGCCTCTTCCTTGCTCGCGCAGGGCCGCTTGCGGGCTTGCGCGCCAGGGCAGGATCAGCGAGCCGCCCTCCGCCGTGTCCTTGACTCTTGCAGCGGCCGCGCCTGAAGGAAGGTAAGCTCCGGGCTTACCTTCCTTCAGCGCCGCTGCAAGAGCTAGGAGACGGGCGGAGGGCGCTCGCCGATCCCGGTCCGCCTCCCGCCCTGGCGCGCATGCCCGGCATCTTGCGCGACCCGCCCCTTTTCGACGGGGCTGGGTGAGGTCAGGCGTGGCGCCTGTCACCCCGCCGAAAAAGGGGCGGGCCGTGCAGGACTCTGGGCATGCGCACCAGGGCGGGAGCAGCCCCGCCCCCACGAGCAGCCACGCCCCCGCTGCGGCCACGCCCCCGCGAGCGGCCACGCCCTCCGCTCCGGCCCCCAAGGTGATCCGTCACCTGCTTTCCGGGCCTTGGGCCCGAAGATGTTGGACAGCCCTGCTCGAAACTATCCAGTCCGTGAGCTGCTTTTTGCTGACGATGCTGCCCTTGTCGCCCATTCAGAAGCAGCCCTGCAGCACCTCACGTCCTGCTTTGCAGCAGCTGCAGAGCTGTTTGGGCTGGAAGTCAGCCTGAAGAAAACGGAAGTCCTCTACCAGCCCGCACCACAGGAAGAACACCATCGTCCCCACGTCAGCATAGGCACACCTGTGCTTAAGTCCGTTCAGCAGTTCGCCTCCCTGGGAAGCATCATCTCTTCAGACGCCAAGATTGACCAAGAGAGAGATCACAGATTAGCATGGAGAGGCACTATCCACAATGCTGCGGCCTCTTTCGAGAAGACACGCTGAATGGGTCTCGAAGAGAAACGACAACGCAGAAAGAACCGCAACTTGGAAACAACATCACCCAAGGAGACTTTCTGCTGTGCTTTCTGCAACCGGACTTGCTTATCTCAGATGGGCCTTTTCATCCTTGATCATAATATTGTAATAGAATATAATAATACTAATAATAATAATACAATATAATAATTGTATAGTTTATATGACTAATAACATTGCAATACAGTGGTGTGGTAATATATAGAACACAAAAATAAGCCTCAGGGGGGGAAGCCTGGGCCCGTTGCCATGGCGACGAGGCCTAGCCCACCCGCCGAAGCCTGCCCTCCCTAGGCCCCCGCTCCTGCCAGCGTTTGCTTTACCTCCCAAGGACTCAGCCACGGCGACTCTGGCTCCTGCCTGGTGCTTCCGGCGCCGCCTAATGAAGTCAGATCCAGGGCGCTCCCTTACTGCGTGGGGAAGTCAGGCTGAGCGCTCTTTGCTGCCCCCTGATGGGCGGAAAGGACACTGCAGGCTGAATTGAAAGAAAGGAAAGAGAAGAGGAGGAAAAGCCATTTCACAAATACATATGTAAAGTATATATACATACATATTTATATATACATATACACATACAAGCCCACATACACACACATGTACACACACAAATACATGTGTACATACATATACATGCGTGCACATGAATTCATGCATATGCACATACATACATACATATACACATACAAGCCCACACACACACATGTACACACAAAAATACATGCGTACATACATATACATGCGTACACATGAATTCATGCATATGCACATACATACATATACACATACAAGCCCACATACACACACATGTACACACACAAATACATGCGTACATACATATACATGCGTACACATGAATTCATGCATATGCACATACATACATATACACACACAAGCCCACACACACACACATGTACACATAAAAATACATGCGTACATACGTATACATGCATACACATGGATTCATACATATGCACATACATATACACATACAAGCCCACATACACACACATGTACACATACAAATACATGCGTACATACAAATACATGCATACACATGAATTCATGCATATGCACATACATACATACATATACACATACAAGCCCACACACACACACATGTACACACAAATACATGCGTACATACATATACATGCGTACACATGAATTCATGCATATGCACATACATACATATACACATACAAGCCCACATACACACACATGTACACACACAAATACATGCGTACATACATATACATGCATACACATGAATTCATGCATATGCACATACATACATATACACATACAAGCCCACATACACACACATGTACACACACAAATACATGCGTACATACATATGCATGCGTGCACATGAATTCATGCATATGCACATACATACATATACACATACAAGCCCACACACACACATGTACACACAAAAATACATGCGTACATACATATACATGCGTACACATGAATTCATGCATATGCACATACATACATATACACATACAAGCCCACATACACACACATGTACACACACAAATACATGCGTATACATGCGTACGAATTCATGCATATGCACATACATACATATACATACAAGTCCACATACACACATACATACAAATACATGAGTACATGAATTCATGCATATGCACATACATATACACATACAAGCCCCCCCACACACACATCTACACACACAAATACATGCGTACATACATATACATGCGTACACATGAATTCATGCATATGCACATATATACATATACACATACAAGCCCACACACACACATGTACACACACAAATACATGCGTACATACATATACATGCGTACACATGAATTCATGCATATGCACATACATACATATACACATACATGCCCACATGCACACACATGTACACACATAAATACATGCGTACATACATATACATGCGTACACATGAATTCATACATATGCACATGCATACATATACACATACAAGCCCACATACACACACATGTACACATACAAATACATGTGTACACATGAATTCATGCATATGCACATACATACATATACACATACAAGCCCACACACACACACATGTACACATAAAAATACATGCGTACATACATATACATGCGTACACATGGATTCATACATATGCACATACATACATATACACATACAAGCCGACATACACACACATGTACACATACAAATACATGCGTACATACAAATACATGCATACACATGAATTCATACATATGCACATACATACATATACACATACAAGCCCACATGCACACACATGTACACATACAAATACATGTGTACATACATATACATGCGTACACATGGATTCATACATATGCACATACATACATATATACATACAACTATACATACATACAACTATACATACAAATATACATGCACATTAATATACATGCATATACATGCATACATATACATATACATATACATATACACATACTGTACATACATATACACACATGTGTACAAGCATATACATGCATGCACATGAATTCATATACATGCATATATATATATACATACACAGGGCCGTAGCCAGGATTTTGGTTCAGGGGGCTGAGTTTGGTTCGGGGGGCTGAGACTGGGTGGAAGAGGGTCTACCCTAGCAAACCTTTTGTATTGTTATCCCAATAACCCCATTAGTGTGGGATATACTGAGCATGGTGATCAGATCATGATATGAATAAACATAACAGTTTAAATAATGTACCAGTAAGGCCTTCTCGCGGACCATCCTGAGAATTTCGGGGGGGGGGGGCTGAAGCCCCCTTAGCCCCCCCTGGCTACATGCCTGTACATACAAATATACATACATTTACATGCACACATATACATACATACATATACATGCACACATATACATACACATACATACATTTACACACATATACACATACATATATATGCATATACACACACATATACATATATGCATGCATATACATGTATAAAGGTACATATATACATGCATACATATACAGACACATACATGCCCACATATACATGCACATTTATACACACATGTACATATATGCATACAGGTACATATATACATGCATATACATGCATATGCATACATGTATACATGCATACATACATATTAAAATATGCATACATATGCATATACACACCCATACCTCTATCTATCTATTTAATAGTTTAAAACAATACACAGGCAATTCATTAAAATAATTTTTGAAAACGTAAAGCCATCGTGTTATAGTGCATTTTAATATTGTCATGTTTACTGGTTTTAAAGGCTTATATTCTTTTAATTGTGTGGCTTTTTAAAATGTCTATATTTTAATCTATCTATATATATATAATCCGAGTGGTCGTGGGATGTCGTATATAGACAAAGAAACTATGGCTCGCAGAGGCACCAAACTTGGCAGCCTACTGGACCATTACACTCGCTACAGACAACAGCAAAAAACCCGACCTACATACCTCCCAGCACCCAAAAACGATCCCCAAAAGCCTCCCCCTCCCTAGCCCCTCCCACCTCCTCCCGCTCCTCCCGCCGCCCGGTTCCGAGGCCTGGCGGGGCGGGCGGGGCAGGAGGCGGGACATCCCTCCCTCCCTAGCCCCTCCCACCTCCTCCCGCGCTCCTCCCGCCGCCCGGTTCCGAAGCCTGGCGGGAGGGGGCGGGCAGGAGCGGGACATCCCTCCCCTCCCTAGCCCCTCCCACCTCCTCCCGCGCTCCTCCCGCCGCCCGGTTCCGAAGCCTGGCGGGAGGCGAGGCAGGGCGGGACACGCCTCCCCCTCCCTAGCCCCTCCCACCTCCTCCCGCGCTCCTCCCGCCGCCCGGTTCCGAAGCCTGGCGGGAGGGCGGGGCAGGAGGCGGGACATCCCTCCCCTCCCTAGCCCTCCCACCTCCTCCCGCGCTCCTCCCCCGCCGCCCGGTTCCGAGGCCTGGCGGGAGGGGCGGGCAGGAGGCGGGACATCCCTCCCCTCCCTAGCCCCTCCCACCTCCTCCCGCTCCTCCCGCCGCCCGGTTCCGAAGCCTGGCGGGAGGGGGCGGGCAGGAGGCGGGACATCCCTCCCCTCCCTAGCCCCTCCCACCTCCTCCCGCTCCTCCCCGCCGCCCGGTTCCGAAGCCTGGCGGGAGGGGGCGGGGCAGGAGCGGGACACGCCTCCCTCCCTAGCCCCTCCCACCTCCTCCCGCGCTCCTCCCCCGCCGCCCGGTTCGAAGCCTGGCGGGAGGGGGCGGGGCAGGAGGCGGGACATCCCTCCCCTCCTAGCCCCTCCCACCTCCTCCGCGCTCCTCCCCGCCGCCCGGTTCCGAGGCCTGGCGGGAGGGGCGGGCAGGAGGCGGGACATTCCTCCCCCCTAGCCCCTCCCACCTCCTCCCGCTCCTCCCCCGCCGCCCGGTTCCGAAGCCTGGCGGGAGGGGGCGAGGCAGGAGGCGGGAGGGGGGGCAGGAGGCGGGAGAGAGAGAAAGAGACTCCGCGCGCCCGGGTCCAGAAACAGCTGGGAGGCGGAGGAGGCAGCGGAGGGGCTCACGGCCCCGCCTTCCCGGTGGCGAAGGTCCCCTTTCGGCCCAGTGATGCCGAAGGTCCCCTATCGGAGGAGAAGGAGGAGGAGGACACAGCAGGCACCACACCACACACACAAAAGCCACAGCGAAGCGTGGCCAGGTCAGCAAGTATCTTTCTATAGGAGAATATCTGGGTTTGCATCCCACGAAGGCCTCCCACGCACACGTCTGCCGGCCGCCGGCCACCTGGCCTTTGTGCGTCCCATAGGAACCTGCATAGAGTCCTTTTCAAAGGGGAAGAGAGAAGCCCGTTGTTGTGCTTCGGAAAGTGGTGAGTGAGTCCTGCAAGTATCCTGTGCAAGTTTTATGAAGCGGATCATCTTTCGGGCTCTGGAGGAGCCGGGCTCCGTTTAGGTTCATTGAGGCTCCAGCAAAGCCTAGGAAGCTTCCTTTCACGCAAGGCTCAAGTCTGTGGAATGCCTGGGAGTTGTAGTTTTGCAAGGTCTTTGCCTCCAAAGAAGCTGAGCTCAATCCAAGATCAGCTGGGAGTTCATTGGAGGTCAAGCAAGGCCTTGAAAGCTTTCTTTCATATAAGGTTCAATACTATGGAATGCATGGGAGTTATAGTTCTACAAGGGCGTCCGCTCTGGAGAAGCTGAGCTCCATTTGAGTTCATCCAGGCTCAAGCAAATATTTCATTCGCACAAGACTCAAGTCTATGGAATGCCTGGAAGTTGTAGTTCTACAAGGTCTTTAGTTCTAGATTAGCTGAGCTCTGATAGGAGTTCATTGTAGTTCAAACAAGACCTGGAAAGCTTTATTTCACATAAGGCTCAAGTCCAGAATCACCAGAACAGGAGCCCCCAAAGGGTCCAGACCAGTGGTTCCCAAACTTGTTTGGCCTCCCCCTTTCCAGAAAATAATTTACTCACCGCCCCCCTAGAAACTATTTTTTTTAAATTTTAATAGCAATTAAACAGAAAGATACATGTATTAATGCAGTGGTTCTCAACCTTTCTAATGCCGTGACCCCTAAATAAGGTTCCTTATGTTGTGGTGACCCCCAACCATAAATTACAGAACTGGACCAAACTTGGCACAGAGAACCCACATGACCAACAGAAAATACTGGAGGGGGTTGGGAGGAATTGGCATTGATTTGGGATAGATGTAGTTCACCTACATTTGGAGAGCACTATGAACCCAAACAACTATGGATACACAATATGCCCAAACTTGAACACTGGTGGAGTTTTGAGAAAATTGGGAGTTGTAGTTGTTGGGATTTATAGTTCACCTACAATCAAAGAGCATTTTGAACTCCACCAACAATGGAATTGAGCCAAACTTGGCACACAGAACCCCCAATCATTCACCGCCCCCCTAAAGGGGTTCACCGCCCCCCAAATTTCCCTGAGCTTCCCACCCCCCCTTGGATTGCCTCACCGCCCGCTAGTGGGTGGTATCGCCCACTTTGAGAATCAGTGGTCCAGACCCTTAAGCGTAACAAACTTCGAAAAACGGGACCACTTGTAAATGTAAGAACGTTTGGTCGACACCTTGTGTGCAGCCTCAATAATAGCCGAAACTGGGCCTCAAAGGTCAGATAGGGATGTTACGGGCCGGGAACAATCCGCCAAGCTGTTAATCTCAAACTGTGTACTTCGGGATATAGGACCTGTTCCCCTTGTGACGCAAGAAGGTCCATTCTGTCCGGGAGACGAGTGAACACGCCCTTGCAAAGGCGCAGTAGCAGGGAGAACCATGGTTGCTGACAGGGGCGGATCTAAGTGTAAGCAAAGTAAGCGGCCGCTTGCAGGTGCCATGTGGCTAGGGGCACATTCAGCCGCGGCCGCCAGGTCTGGCGCATCGTGCTGCGAGCCGGTGCGCTGGCGGGAGGCTCTGCCCTGGCTGCAAAATGTTTCCCTGTTCTTTGGTAGGGGCCATATGGCCCAACAAAACCTGGACCTGTCTCGCCAAAATTTTTGTACCGTGAAAAGCCTGGTGAAGCAGGGTCTGTAAAGAACAAAACGGTCATTGGGCAGGAAGGCCTTTTCGGCCGTTGAGTCCAACACTGCGCCAATAAACTGAGTTTGGCGCATAGGCTCCAGGTGGCATTTCTCCAGGTTTACCACCAAACCTAGGGACTGGAGAAGAGGCAACGTGGAAGAGAAATGCAGATGCAGCTGATCACAAGAATTCGCTAAATAAACCAGTCATCTATATACAGATAAACCGTAATTCCCCTTGTGCGGAGGTAAGCTGCTACCACCACCGTGCACTTCGTGAAAATACGGGGTGCTGTAGTGAGACCAAAAGGCAAAACATTGAAAGTACTTTGGCTACATCATGAGAAGACAGGAAAGATTGGAGAAGACAATGATGCGGGGAAAATGGAAGGGAAAAGGAAGAGGGGCTGGCCAAGGGCAAGATGGATGGATGGTATCCTCGAAGTGACTGGCTTGACCCTGAAGGAGCTGGGGGAGGTGACGGCCGACAGGGAGCTCTGGTGTGGGCTGGTCCATGAGGTCACAAAGAGTCGGAAGCAACTGAACAAATAAACACACAGTTCACCCTTATCTAGAGAGCTGTTGCACCGTAGACCTGAAGGATCCCCCAGTAAACCACTTGAGACCAGCTATGATTAAATGCTTTATTTAGAATAAATGAAGAGAATAAAATAGATAGAAATATAGTCCATTGATGCTCCCAAGCATCAGGGTATTGCAAAGCAATAGTCCAAAGGTAAAACAGGATCAAAATAGGTAAAAAGAGTCTTGATGCCCCAATGGGCTAAATCCAGGGATAAGTTCTTGGCACAAAGACTTGGTAAACAGAGTCCAAAGGCTGGAAGGTCCAATGGCCCAGGCAGGGTTCCGTGAAGACTTGGCTTGAAGCTAAACGTTGGCGAGAGATGCCTTAGAGCTGGAGGCACCACTGCTTTGTGGCACCAGGCCTCCTTATCGGTCTGGGAATTAGAAGGGCTGCGGTTGCCCTTGAATGCTTGGTGAACTGTAGGCCTCTGCAGCATCTGGCTTTCAGGCCTCTCTGAGGCTTTGGATTTAACATGGCGTGAGTCTTGCTGAGGGCCAGGATCAGGCTGGGGCGTGACAAGAGCACTGAATCCAGCCAACGTCAGATCTGGACCAAACTAGGCACATAGACCCAACATGGCCAAGTGAGCATACTGGCAGGATTGGCAGGATTTGGGGAATTGCAGTTCACCCCCATCCTTACGCATTTTGGAATTGAAGCATTCATTAAAAAAAACAACAGGAAAGACTGGCTTTTTTCTAGAAATAATAATAATAATAATAATCATCATCATCTTTATTTGTACCCCGCCACCATCTCCCCGAAAGGGACTCAGAGCGGCTTACATGAGGCCAAGCCCAAAAATACATATCACAACATAAAAACACAAAACAATATTTCAAGTGAAATAAAACAATTAAATAAAATAAAAGGAGCGGGACACATGTGCAAATTACTAAACTGATATTACCTAACACTCCAAAGCAAACAATGCCTCTTAAAAAAAAAAAAACCCGGGCACTACCGGGTCCCCAAGCCAGTAATAAGTAATGTGCATGCACTCAGGACTTTGCATTGTCGAATGAATGTCGTTGGTGTTTCAAACGTAGGGAAGCGACGTGTTTGCCGCAGCATTTGCCTCCTCAAATCACGTCACATTAGCCATTGCTACACTAGAAGGGAGTTCCCCTCGAAGGTATGAAACCATATGGAAAATCCAGAGATGCTTCGATGCGCCAGCGATGTGCGAGAGACAGAGAGATACGTGAGACACCTTCGAATTACCATGTCATTCTGTGCACTGGTGATTGCACAAGGTTTGTCTACACTGTCGAATTAACACAGTTTGACCCCACTTGAACTGCTATAGCTCAATGCTATGGGGCCCTGGGAGTTGTAGTTTGGTGCACTCTTTGGGAAATAAGGCTACAGACCTTGTAAAATGACATCTCCCAGCATCCCATAGCATTGAGCTGTGTTAATTGTGTTAATTCTATAGTGTAGGTGCAGACTTTGACTGGACCTATACCACCATATATTACAGCTCGAAACTGAATTATATGGTCAGTATATTCCCATATAATGTAGTTAAACTACATTATATGGGAATACACTGACCATCTATACTGCAGTTAAGCTTCACTGACCACATAATGCAATTCAACTACATTATATGGGACTTCACTGACCATATAATGCAATACAACTGCTTATGGGACTACACTGATCATATAATACAGTTAAGCTGCAATATAGGGAGCTACACTGACCATATAATGTAGTTAAGCTGCAATATATGAAGCCACCCTGACCATATAATGCAATTCAATTGCAATATACGGGGCTACACCGACCATATAATTCAATTCAACAGCAATATATGGTGCTACATTGATCATATAATGCATTTAATGTAGTTAAGTCACAATATATGGGGCTGTACTGACCATATAATGAAATTAAACTGCAATATATGGGACTTTATCAGGGTTTCTCAACCTTCCTAATGCCACGACCCCTGAATAAAGTTCGTCATGTTGTGGTGACCCCCACCATACAATTATTTTCGTTGCTACTTCATAACTGTATTATATATTATATTATATGTAATATGACTAATAATATAACAGTATGATTGTATAGTACAATATAGTAATATATAATACCTATATTGTGCTATGCTCATAATATAATACAATGAATGTGTGTGTGTGCGTGTATATATACATGTGTGTGTGTGTGTGTGTGTGTGTGTATATATCTCTCTCTCTCTCTCTCTCTCTCTCTGATATACAGGCCCGGATTACCCATAAGGCCACACTAGGCCATGGCCTATGGGCGCAGGCCTAGGGGGGCGCCAGATCAAGGACCAAAAAAAAAGTTCAAACAAAACCGCAACGTGCGGCATGATGACTCTCTCTCTCTCTCTCTCTCTCCCTCTCTCTCAGAGGGCGGTGGGAGAGCGCTGCGAGGGGGCGGGGGAGGAGCGAATGGCGCCCCCTTGTCAAGGAAGGAGGGTGCGAGGAGGATGAAGCGGAGGGAAGCCCCGCCCCTGGGGCCGCTGGCGGGCATGCACGCATGGCAGGAGGGCGCCTCTGCCTCCTCCGCCATGTTCCTGGGTGCCTCCTCCGCCATGTTCCAGAGGAAGAAGGAAGGGAAGCCCCCGGGACCACTGCCAGCCATACGCGGCACCCAGGAACATGGTGGAGGAGGCAGAGGCGCCCTCCTACCGCGCCCACATGCCTGCCAGCGGTCCCGGGGGCGGGGCTTCTTTCCACCTCACCCTTCTCGCGCCCAAGGAAGGAGGGCGGGGCAAGGAGGAGGAAGAGGCGGAGGGAAGCCTCGCCCCCAGGGCTGCTGCCGTGCATGCCCAGCAGCGCCCCGGGGGAGAGATTCCCTTCCTCCTGAAGGAAGGCGGTCGCGGAAGGAAGGCGGTCACGGAGAGGAGGAGGAAGAGGCAGAGGGAATCCCCGCCCCCGGGGCCGCTGCCACGCATGCCCAGCAACAGCCCCGGGGGCGGGGCTTCCAAACTGTGGCCTAGGGCGCCAAAAGGAGTTAATCTGGGCCTGCTGATATGCAGGAGATATTTTCATTCACTGGACCAAATTTGGCACAAATACCCAATACGCCCAAATTTGAGTACTGGTGGGGTTGGGGGATTGATTTTGTCATTTGGGAGTTGTAGTTGCTGCGATTTATAGTTCACCTACAATCAAGGAGCATTCTGAACTCCACCAACAATGGAATTGAATCAAACTTGGCACATGACCAGCAGAAAATACTGGAAGGGTTTGATTGGCATTGACATTGAGTTTTGGAGTTGTAGTTCCCCTACATCCAGAGAGCACCGTGGACTCAAACAGTGGTGGATCTGGACCAAACTTGGCATGAGTAGTCAATATGCCCAAATGTGAACACTGGTGGAGATTGGGGGAAATTAACCTGGACATTTGGGAGTTGCAGTTTCTGGGATTTATAGTTCCCCTACAAACAAAGAGCATTTTGAACCCCACCAATGATATAACTGGGCCCAGCTTCCCAGGAACAAAAAGTGTTATATATTGTGTAATTAAAGAAGGAGAAGAGATGGCAGGAGGTTTTTTTCCGATTTGTGAATGGAGCTGCCTTAGGTTTTTGTAAAACCATGCAGTAATTGGATTGACTTGGCTGCCCAACCCATCATCCCTGACCTCTGGAGCCAAAAAGGAACCTATCCAACCCGGAGTCATCTTGGCCGATGACGCACAAGTAGGACACAAACAGCAGGGAATTTATCCTGCGGCCAAGATACCAATCGGGCTTCGCTTGGAAGGACCTGGCAGGGTTTTTCAGATGCCCCGTTCCACTCCTGGGGTTTTGAAAGGAACAGATGCAAAATTCTGGGACAGAAGGGCACCGGGGCAAAGCCAAGCATTTTGGTGTCCCGGTGAGAAATAGAGCAGGGTTGGGTTCAAGAAGCGTTCCCTACTTCCACCCAGATTGAAAAAAGATTGAAAAAAGAGATCAGATTAGTCCTGGCATAACTTATTTATTTATTTATTTATTGTTTGGACTTTTATGCCGCCAACTCAACAATGCTCGCAGCGGCTTACAAAAGCCAAGCAGCTACTCAAAGTAATACATCATCAATACAACAAACAGGGAACAGTACAACAGTAGGAAGGGAAAAGATGGGGGAGCAGGGTGGGAGCAGAGGATGTCAGGGGAGAGCCCAGCGGATCACGCGGGCCCTACTCTCCCGTCGAAGGGGGGGAGCAGAGGTGGTCTCAGAGTGGTCCCACCAAAATGGTCCAAACCGGCCAGCCCCCCATTGACTAGGGGTCTGGTGGGGGGTGTCCAGTCTGCGGGAATGCTGACCTTCCGCTGTGGGCCTAAGAGAGAGGGCTTCCGTTGCCTGAAGCCCGGACCGCAGAAGGTTCTGACCCGCAACGGGTTCCAGGACCTGGGCTCGGGCGAGGCAGGTCTCTCCTCTCTCAGGCGAGCAATGGCAAGCGTCCCAAGGCCGGGGGGCCTGCTGGTCTTAGGCCTCCAACGCCGCCTTTTCCGGCGGCCACCTGGCCTCCAAATCCACTTTATCCAAATCCACTTGTTTTGGATAAATCCATGTTGACTATGAGCGACGACCGGATTCCTTTCTAAGTGTTTGCAGACCATTTCCTTAAAGATATTTTCCAGAATTTTGCCTGGTAGGGACGTGAGGCTGACCGGACATTGGTCATTGTTTGGCTCGTCCTTTTTCCCCTTCTTGCCCTCCTCCAACCTGTTGGGACTTCTCCCGTTCTCCAGGAACTCTCAAAGATTATTGCCAGTGATTCCGGGAAAGAAAAAATCCGCTAGTTCCTTCAATACTCTAGGGCAGTGTTTTTCAACCTTTTTTGAGCCGCGGCACGTTTTTTACATTTACGAAATCCTGGGGCACACCACCAACCAAAATGACACAAAATGACACTCTAACACAGTAATACATATAGTTAATATGTTTTAAAATGTATTTATACACTCAGTGTGAAACCTGGGCCTGTTTCGATGAACACAACATAGCTATCCTGGCAGGAATGGCAGAAAGACACACACATGAAGGTCTTGCTCAACAGCTGGGAGTTATAGTTCACCCGCAATCAAAGAGCATTCTGAACTCCACCAATGATGGAATGGAATCAAACTTCTCACACAGAACTCCCATAACCAAGAAAAAATACTATAAGAGTTTGGTGGTCATTGACCTTGAGTTTTGGAGTTGTCGTTCACCTATATCCAGAGAGCACTGTGGACTGAAACAATGTTGGATCAGGACCAAACTTTGCATGAATACTCAATATGCCCAAATGTGAACACAGATGGAGTTTGGGGAAAATAGACCTTGACATTTGGGAGTTACAGTTTCTGGGATTTATAGTTAACAAACAATCAAAGAGCATCCTGAACTCTTGCAACAATGGAATTGAACCAAACTTGGCATATTGAACTCTCATTACCAACAGAAAGTACTGAAAGGGCTTGCTTGGGAAATGACCTTGAGTTTGGAAGTTATCGTTCACCTACAACCAGAGAGCACTGTGGACTCAAACAATGTTATGCTATGTTGTTGTTTGTTTTCTATCCAGAATCACAACGTTGGAAGGAGGCTCACCACTTTAAGGTCCCTAAAACAGGCATGGGCAAACTTCGGCCCTCTGGGTGCTTTGGACTCCAACTCCCACCATTCCTAGCAGCCGGAGGCCCTTTCCTGCTTAAATGGCTGGGGGGGAGGAAAAGGGCCTGAGGCTGCTAGGAATGGTGGGAGTTGGAGTCCAAAACACCCGGAAGGTCCAAGTTTGCTCATGCCAGCTTTCGACAGAGACCTCTTCCTATTGTAGGTGAACTAGAAATCCCACCAACTGCAACTCCCAAATGACAAAATCAATCCCTCCTCCAACCCCACCTGTTGTGATTGAGCACGCGGCTCGGCCTGTGAGTAGGGCTGAGAAGGATGCTGAATCTACAGCGTCTGAGTGTAGTATGGAACTGGGTGGGGCTGAGAGTAACCTAAACGCTGGAGCAGGCAGAAAGAGGGCTGCAAGCGATTCCAGCATGGAAAGTTTGGCACAAAGGAAGAGAGTATGGCAAATAGTTATGGCCCCTACTGATTCTGAGTCCTTTGAGGGTTTTCCCAGGGATGGGGAAAGATCGTCAGAAGACAGTGATACTGAATTGGACTGGACTCAAGTAAAGGAAATTCAGGATGTGTGTGATGCAGACACCAGTAGTGATACTTTTGGGGGGTTTGATAGTGATAATGAGTGGCCCTCTGAAACCTCAGGGAATGATTGGGATACGCTAAGTTTTGAAAGATGCTGGGGATCTTGGAGGGACTCACAAAAGGTTTCAGTTGCAAAGAGAGAAGCAGCTGCATCGCCTAATCAGGGGGAGTTGTCCTCTTTGGGCGAGTCTGATCTCTAGGTCTATTTAATGTGAACTTTTGGGGGAGTTTCCTTGCAGCGAGCAAGAAGTTGTTCTTGGTGTCCTGTGTTGTATCCTGATATCTTGCATCGTGTTCCTGATCTAGTTTACTCGTGAGTTGAGGTTTTTCTCTGCCTTTTTGGGCTGAGATACTGCTGCCGCAGTTGGGAAAGGTGAGTGGTTTTGGGTTACAATGTTCTGTTTTCAGTCCAGCTACAGCTATGTGTTCCTTGTGGCGGGGTTTGAACTCCGCTGAACTTTCTGTGAGTGTCACAAGCTACAAGAATTGTATTGTATATATGGAAGGAGGTTGACAATGTGTTTTTGTGGGGATTACGATGCATGTTGTCCCCATGCATTTAGCTCCTGTGGACCTTGGATTGTCTCCTCGTTTCTCCATCTTTCTCCTGCTCACAACTCTGGACCAGTTATTTTTTTTTTTGAATAATTTTTATTAAGTTGTTTTTTATCATATTTTAAGACAAGGGGTGGGGTGGGGTAGGGGAGAGTGCAGATGGGAAGAAAGATACAACAAATACACAGTGTACACATGAATTCTGTCTTCCAGTTCGGGTCTTCGTAAGCTTCACCTCCTTGATACTTTAAATATTAACTCGTGTGTTAATTCACCTAGGAGTTCAGTTTTTCCAAATATAACCGCACGGGTTGCCAATCAGCCTTGGCCTTCTCACTCCTGTCATATGTCTTACTATACAATTCATCAGATTCCATCAGCTCCCTTAATTTGTTACACCATTCTTCCAGTTTTGGTGGTTCCTCATTTTTCCATCTTTTAGCAAATACAAGCCGGGCCGCTGCTGTTATAAAGTAAAATAGTTTGACCTTATTTAAGTCCCACCCTTCCTCCATGAGGTTTAACAGATAAATTTCGGCTTTTAAATCAAACTTATCTTGCAAAATTTTTTGAGTATGTCTATGTATCTCCTTCCAGAATCGCTGTGCCTTGCTGCACAGCCACCAGCAGTGGATATATGTTCCCACATGGGATTTACATCGCCAGCAGGTATTGTTGGCCTTTGGGTAGAATTTTGCTATTTTCCATGGGGTCATGTGCCACCTAAAAAACATTTTATACCAGTTCTCCGCTGGTGCCGTTGATCCCAAAATCCTGATAGTCCTCCTCCATGCTTTTTCCCAGTCTTGCAACAGGATGCTATGTCCCACATCTTGTGCCCAGTCTATCATTACGTTTTTAATCAGCTCCGTTTCTGTGTCTAGCTCTCCAATAGTTTGCTATATATACTTTTTATATATTTTTCTTTTGTTTAAGTATCCTGTCCCACATATTCTCCTCGTAGTTAAAATCTTTTTTACAGTCCTCTCTGAAATAATCCTTCAGCTGAATATATTGGTACCAGGATATCTCAACTCCCGTTGTTCTTAACTCTTCTATGTCTTTCAGTTCCCACTTTGCGTCATGTTTTCGGATCAGGGATTTATAAGTATACCACTTTGCCATTGGTATCTCTCTTTTATGCTGCGCTTCCATAGGGGAAATCCATAATGGGGTCTTTTTGTATATTTGCTCTTTATATTTGTTCCATACTTTAAGTATGGCGGCTCTTATGTGATGATTATTAAATGCCTTTTCAATCTTTGCTTTCCCGTACCACATGTACGCATGCCATCCCCTATTGGTATTAAATCCCTCTAAGTTGAGTAATCTTGCTTTTTGGAGTAGAGCCCAGTCTTTTGCCCAGCTAAGAGCAGCGGCCTCATAATATAGCTGGAGGTTCGGTAGAGCTAATCCTCCTCTCTCCCTTTTGTCCGTCAAAATTTGATATTTAATCCTGGGCTTCCTCCCTTCCCAAATAAATTTTGTAATGTCTGTCTTCCATAACTTAAAATCATAAGCCGTCCTCAAAATGGGTAATGATTGAAATAGAAAGATCATTCTCGGAAGCACATCCATCTTTATAACCGCTATCCTTCCTAGCAGGTTAAGGTTTAAAAATCTCCAACTCTCTAACTTTTTTTTGATATGCTTCCATGTTTGTCCATAATTGTTTTTTAGAAGTTGATTATTCTTCATCGTCAGTACTATGCCCAAATACTTTACTTGCTTTGCGATCTGGATCTTAGAGATGTCCTGCAGGGAATCCTCCCTTTCTTTTTTAAGATTTTTGGTGAGTATTTTAGATTTGGCGTAGTTTATTTTTAATCCTGCCACTTGCCCATACGTCTGAATTTTATCAATCCACTTTTGTAGTCTCTCCACTGGCTCCTCTATTATACATACAACATCATCTGCGTATGCTTGTATTTTATACTCTTCATCCTGTAGTTTCAAACCTTTCAGTTCTTTATCTGCCCTAATGTCTTCCAGCAGCACCTCCAGCATCATAATAAAAAGTAACGGTGACATAGGACAGCCTTGCCTCGTTCCTCTCTGAATCTTTATTTGACTAGACCTATTCCCGTTGACAATAATGCAAGCCGTCTGTTCCTGGTATATAGCTTTTATCGCATTAGTAAAAGTGTAGCCCATATCCTTTTCCGTCAGGACTTGAAATAAAAATTCCAATTTGCCAGGTCAAAGGCCTTTTCTGCGTCTAAAAAATAAAAAGCCCACTTCCTTCTGTATCTTTAAATCATAATACTCAATAGCGTTGACGATCGTTCTGATATTGTCCCTCATCATCCTCTGGGGTAAAAACCCAGCTTGATCCTCTTTTATCGTCTCATTCAAGTACTTTTTTAATCTTTTCGCTAAAATCATAGTAAACAATTTGTAATCGTTGTTTAGCAACGATATCGGGCGATAATTTTTAACGCTGCTTGGGTCTGATCCTGTCTTATGTATCAGGGTAATATTGGCCTGCTTCCAGGTCTCTGGAATAGTACCTTGTTGCATTGCTTTATTCATGATAACTGATAATTGAGGTGTTAGTTCCTCTTCCAATGCTTTGTAATATCTGGCTGTTAAGCCGTCCGGGCCTGGGGCTTTATTATTTGGGAGATTTTTGATGGCTTCTTTTATTTCGCTCTCTTTGATGGGGGCATTCAATAATTCTCTGTGATCCTCCGAGATCTTTTCCATTTTTTGTATCCCTATATATGCCGCGATGTCCTCTTGGGCAATCTCTTCTCTTTTATATAAGGTTTCAAAGAAGTTTTTAAATTCTTCTGATATCTCCTGTTCATCATAAATTTCTGTCCCTTCTTTCACTATTTTAGATATATGTTGCCTCTGTCTTCTTTCAATTAATTTTTTTGCTAGTACCTTCCCTGGTTTGTTTACATTGGCGTATTGATTCATTTTTAGATATTTCAGGTTCGTGGCTATTTGTTCTTCCTGTTTTTTATTTAAATTATGCCTAAGGGTCTCCAGTCGTTTCTTCAACTTCTTATTTCCTGGCTTAGCTTTGTGTAATTTTTCGGTTTCTATTAGTTCTTTTTCTAAGGCAATTTGTTTTTCATGTCGCTTTTTGTTCCTCAGTGTCCCCTGTTGAATGAAATAGCCTCTTATGACGGCTTTGCTTGCCTCCCATACAGTCTCTTCTTTTACTTCCTCCGACGTATTTACTTCAAAGTACTCCCTAATTACTTCTTTAAAATAAGCTATATCAGCATCCTTTTTCAATAGGGAGTCATTTAATTTCCATCTTCTGTCTTTCTTTTTTCTATTTAATGTCATCAATAGGGGACAGTGATCCGAAATTGTCCTTGGGAGGATAGATACTTTGTCCACCTTGGTTGTTAACGAGTTTGAGACCCACATCATGTCTATCCTCGACCAAGACATATGTCGATTGGAAAAATATGTATAATCCTTCTTCCTCTCATTTCTCATTCTCCAGATGTCTTGTAATGCCAATTCATGCTTTAACTTAAACATCCCCTTGGGTAATTTACCTCTTTCCTTCTCACTAATACCTTGCCCTTTGGTCTCTGTCCTGTCCAAACCACCGTCCAGTACACCATTGAAGTCTCCCAGCAAGATTATGTTATATAAACTATATTCTTTTAGGAATTTCCTTATTTCTTTCACAAATTTTGTTTTGGGCCCCGTTGGTGCATATACATTACATAGAAGTATTTCTGATTGCTCTATTTTAATTTTTACTCCCAAAATAGTCCCCTCTTGGTCTTTAAATGCCAGCGACGACTCGATGCCATCCTTTACATAAATAGCTACTCCTCTCTTTTTCTGTGAGGCGGCAGAGTAGTATACTTTCCCCAGCGCCTTTTGATTTAAATAACTGACGTGCTTCTGAGCAATATGTGTCTCTTGTAAAGCAATCAAATCAAATTTTCTTTTTAACAAAAATTTATTAATTCTCTGCCTTTTCCCGGGTGAGTTCATCCCGTTCACGTTATTGGAAAATATCGACACTGCCATCTTCGAGTAAATTGATCAACTTTATTTGTTCCACTCGCTATCAGCTCAACGTTGTCTTCAGAGGAGTTCGGTCTTTGTCTTTTTTTATCCTGTTTTTTCGTTTCCTGATTTTCCTTATAGAATTTTCTCCTTTCCGGGTCACCCTTTTCTCTCCCGTCTTCTTTCTGCTTGTCTTCCATATGTCTTTTGTATACTTTGTAAAATTCATTAGCCTTCTCTTCTGAGTTTATCCAGTGCTTCTCTTCCTTAAAGATCAGGGAGATCCCCTCTAGCTTTTCCCATCTAAATTTAGTTTGATGTTTCTTGAGTTCGTCCACTAGAAAGTAAAAAGTACTCTGGACCAGTTATTGACTACGCTATTGGCTCAACCCTCTGAGGACATCGCAGATGACGTCTTTAGTTTGCTTTTGATCATTCCTTCAGCGATTTTTGAGCTTCCCCGTGGGTTTCTTTTGGGGGGGGGGGGGAGGGTTGGCCAGTTAGGCTAATTTTTGTTAGTCCCATTCCCATTTCTTGTACAATAAACTCTTTGTTATTCCTTTTTACTCTTGGGTTTGGCTTTAATTGGCATCTGCATCACGACACCACCAGTATTCAAATTTTGGCGCATCGGGTATTTCTGCCAAATTTGGTCCAATGAATGAAAATACATCCTGCATATCAGATATTGACATTACGATGCATAACAGAAGTAAAATTGCAGTTATGAAGAAGCAACGAAAATAATTTTATGTTTCGGGGTTATCGGCCCCTTGTAATTGCACCTTATCAGCTCCCTGTGATCAACCCCTATATCAACCTTGATCGTCCCAATATTAAGAGTTTTTTAAAGGGCATCTACGGAGAATATGACCGACAATGGTGCTGTCCCTTCACCGCTATGATACGTAAATATGGTTAACTCGGAGATAACTCCCGGTGCATCCCGAGGGTTGTTTCCCTTAACAGCATCCCTTGCTTCCTTTGGGGTCGCATCGGATCTCCCTTAATGCGCAATAATTGAGATAATTGGCTGATGCGGTTTCTAATTAGGAGAGAAAGATC
The DNA here is from genome assembly GCA_030556195.1 of Anolis apletophallus. Classification (NCBI taxonomy): domain Eukaryota; kingdom Metazoa; phylum Chordata; class Lepidosauria; order Squamata; family Anolidae; genus Anolis; species Anolis apletophallus. The sequence continues at coordinate 38,969,040 of JARBWK010000015.1, read as the reverse complement.
GGCTAACCTTTGACTGACAAACTTGCTTAGGGAGATCCGACGGGAAGGTCCTTTGGCACATACGCACACAATCATAAACAGATCTACCAACCTCTCTCTATTGCAGTGATTCTCAACCTTCCTAATGCCGAGACCCCTTAATCCAGTTCCTAGTTATAAATCGTAATGTAAATATCTGTTTTATTGACTATTCTAAAGCCTTTGACTGTGTGGCTCACAATAAATTGTGGCAATTTCTTGGTGGTCTAGGGCAGTGTTTTTCAACCTTTTTTGAGCCGCGGCACATTTTTTACATTTACAAAATCCTGGGGCACACCACCAACCAAAACTACACAAAATGACACTCTAACACAGTAATACATATAGTTAATATGTTTTAAAATATATTTATACACTCAGTGTGAAACCTGGGCCTGTTTCGATGAACACAACATAGATATCCTGGCAGGAATGGCAGAAAGACATACACTAAGGTCTTGCTCAACAGCTGTTCATTTGTGGGATTAACATAACTCAAAAACCACTGGACAATTTTGTTATTTGGGAGTTATAGTTCACCCGCAATCAAAGAACACTCCGAACTCCACCAATGATGGAACTAAACCAAATGTGGCACACATGACTGCATGACCAATAGAAAATACTGGAAAGGTTTGGTGGGCATTGACCTTGAGTTTGGGAATTGTAGTTCACCAACATCCAGAGAGCACTGTGGACTCCGGACCAAACTTGGCACAAATACTGAATATGCCCTAATGTGAACACTGGTGGAGTTTGGGGGGAAATAGACCTTGACATTTGGGAGTTGTAGTTGCTAGGATTTGTAGTTCACCTACAATTAAAGAGAATTTTGAACTCCACCAATGATGGAATTGACCCAAACTTGGCACACAGAACTCCCATGACCAAGAGCAAATACTGGAAAGATTTGGTGGGCATTGACATTGAGTTTTGGAGTTGTAGTTCACCTACGTCCACTATGGACTCAAAACAATAATGGATATGGACCAAACTTGGCACGAATACTCAATATGCCCAAATGCGAACACTGGTAGAGTTTGGGGGAAATAGACCTTGACATTTGGGAGTTGTAGTTGCTAGGATTTGTAGTTCACCTACAATCAAAGAGAATTTTGAACTCCACCAATGATGGAATTGACCCAAACTTGGCACACAGAACTCCCATGACCAAGAGCAAATACTGGAAAGATTTGGTGGGCATTGACATTGAGTTTTGGAGTTGTAGTTCACCTACGTCCACTGTGGACTCAAAACAATAATGGATATGGCCCAAACTTGGCACGAATACTCAATATGCCCAAATGCGAACACTGGTGGAGTTTGGGGGGAAATAGACCTTGACATTTGGGAGTTGTAGTTACTGGGATTTATAGTTCACCTACAATCAAAGAGCAATCTGAACCCCACCAACGATAGATTTGAGCCAAACTTCCCACAGAGAACCCTCATGAGCAACAGACAATATTGTGTTTTCTGATGGGCTTTGGCGACCCCTCTGACATCCCCCTCGTGACCCGCTCCAGGGGTCCTGACCCCCAGGTTGAAAAACACTGCCCTATCTGATTGTTTTTTGAAATCTCTAGTTAGTTTCTGCCCTTTTAGGGGATATCATATAACCACATTTCTGCTTTTAATAAAGTGCCAGGAATCAATATAACCCACATTCGATCAATCCCACCCCTCATCATCGTTATAAGAAATTAATAAGCAAATCCTACTATTATTTTTGTGTCTGGGCTTATATTTCCCCTTAGTCAGAATAGGAGAATTTCAGAATTTTTAATTTTTTTTAATGATGCACAATATTGGAATTTCATGATCCAAAATGGAAAAAGGGGGGGAAACGTGGATGGAAACCTTTCCTTTTCTCTCCCTCCCTCTTCCTCCGCCCCATAACCTTCTATGCAATTCCGGCAACTCTCAAGACGCCACAGAAAGAGGTAGTAAATTGGGTTTAACCTTATATCGTGTCATCTATATTCCCTCGACGGGGAAAAGGGCAGCTGAACGGAGCAGGTGGCTCCTTTTCATCCAAGGGTTGTTCTGGGAATATCGAAGGCTTCTTTCCTTCCGAGACAAGTGACGATAGATGTTTTCGGCACCAGGAGAGCCCAACATGAAGCCCCGCTTTGGGCTTGTCCACACTGCCATTCATTTATTCCTCCATAAAGGGATAACGTATTTAATACTCGACTGAAGCATAGATGTATAACATATAATATGAGGGCGGGTCAATAAGTCCATGACTTTTTGAATTTCCCGCTTCTTAACTGAAAGGGCGACACTGCTCCTGTCAAGAGGCACCTGTCAGTTGACTCCTGTCAAAATTTGAACAAGCTGTGGGATTTAGTTTGTGTTTGACAGCCATGGATAGCAGACTACAGCGTGATTTGAGGAGAAAACGGAAAAAAGTGAATTTTGTGTGCTCATTAAGCATTATTTTTTGCTTAATAAAACCATCACTCAAACCAAGGCTAAGTTTGATAAATACGATGGGGACTCTGCACCATCAATTTCAATTGTAAAAAGTGGTTGACTGAATTTCGTTGTGGCCGTACAAGCACGGAAGATGCCGAACGTTCTGGACGCCCAGTGGAGGTCTCTACACCTGAAACAATTGAAAAAAATCACAATATGGTGTTGGCTGATTGGAGATTGAAAGTGCGAGAGATTGTGGAAGCCATAGGCATCTCACGTGGCTCAGTGGTTTCAATTTTAAATGATCACTTGGATATGAGGAAGCTTTCCGCAAGATGGGTGCCGCGTTTGCTCACAATCGACCACAAATGCAATCGTGTGACAATTTCGCAGGAGTGTTTGGCGTTGTTCAACCGCAATATGGATGAGTGTTTGCGCCGATTCGTAACCATGGACGAAACGTGGATCCACCACAACACACCAGAGACCAAACAGCAGTCAAAACAGTGGGTTTCTCGGGGCGAATTGGCGCCAAAGGCCAAAGTGGGTTTGTCAGCCAATAAAGTCATGGCGACCGTTTTTTGGGATGCACGCGGTATAATCCACATTGACTACCTTCAAAAGGGTAAAACAATCAACTCAAGACTGCTGAGAAAGGCAGTATACAAATATAGTAAATAATAATAATAATAATCAAGGTGGCCAATTGCAGAATTCACACTTGCCTCAAACAGACAAGACTTCTTTCTCCCACTCCGGACATTATCCACAGGTATATAAACCACACTTGCCTAGTTTCCAACAAACCTCACAACCTCTGAGGATGCCTGCCATAGATGTGGGTGAAGCATCAGAAGAGAGTGCTTCTGGGACATGGCCATACAGCACGGAAAACTCACAGTAACCCAGTTATTCCGACCATGAAGGCCTTCGACAACACACATATATCATATATTATTTTGATATATAACTGCCAAAGGCAACTCGGAGTCTTCCTTGCCTAAGGAAACCCTCTGAAATCCACGGGGCCACAATTAGTTCGCTTCAAGGCACATATTGTTTAATATTTATATGCGTCCACTTGCCCGACTGGTCCGTGATTTTGGTCTGGAGTGCCATCAGTACGCTGATGACACCCAGCTGGTGCTGAGAATGCATGGCAGGCCCGACACCGTACCTGATTGTTTCCATCATTGCCTTGAAGCCGTGACTGGATGGCTGCGTACCAGCCGGTTGAAGGTGAACACATTGAAGACGGAGATCCTATGGCTGGGTCGTCCTGGTGTTGGTGAGTGCCGGTTGCCTACCCTGGACAGCAAGCGGTTAAGCCCGTCGTCTTTTGTAAAAAGTCTGGGGGTCCAATTGGACCCACTGCTATCGATGGAGACCCAGGTCTCCACGGTTAGCAGGTCTGCATTTTTCCATCTTCGACAGGCTAGGCGACTGGCTCCTTACCTATCCAGGAGTGATCTAGCTACAGTGATCCAGGCGACGGTAATCTCGAGGCTAGACTACTGTAATGCCCTCTACATCGGCCTTCCCTTGTCGACAGTCCGGAAACTTAAGCTGGTGCAAAATGTTGCCACTCGATTGCTGGTGGGAGCATCGGCAAGAGAGCATATTACACCAATTTTACAGCAATTACACTGGCTACCAGTAGAGTACCGGATTGTCTTCAAGGTGCTGGTTTTGACCTTCAAGGCCTTGTATGGTCTAGGGCCAGTGTACCTGAGGGACCGCCTCACCCCATACGTTCCCCCGGGATCACGGCGATCAGAAGAACAAAACCTTCTGGTGATTCCTTCTGCCCGTTCCTGCCGCCTTTCAACAACAAAACAGAGAGCTTTCTCCGTGGTGGCGCCAACTCTATGGAACGAGTTACCAGATGGAGCTCGCACTATTACAGAGTTGGCCCTTTTCCGGAAGGCCTGCAAGACATTCCTCTTTAAGCAGGCCTTCAATCTAAGTGCCTCCTGATAATTTCTATCCATGTCCTTGTGTTTTATGCAATTAAATGGTTTTATGTATGCTTTATAGTTTTATGTAAACCGCCCCGAGCCTACAGGGGGGAGCGGTATATAAAAGTGAATGATAAATAAATGTATATATAAATGTATAAACAAGAGGGCTATCTACCCCAAAGGCACTAGATGCCATTTGATCTTGAGAGCTGAACCGACCACCAACGAATTCCCATGTCCGGTAGGCTCTGTTTTAGAGCAGGGCTGTCCAACTGGCGGCCCCGGGGCCGGATCCGGCCCCGTAGCCTGTTGGACACGGCCCCACCTATGCCCTCAGCCGCCATTTTTAAATTTGGGGGGAAAAAATCGATTTTTTTAAAAAAATGGCGGCCGGGGGGGAGGCGGGGCAGGGAGGAGGAAGAGAGCTAGCTCCTCCTTTTTCGGCGCCCCCCTCCCTACGGCAGGCCAGGCCTGGCGTGACGCGCTGCCCCTTGGCACCGCCTACTCCTCCTTTTCGGCGCCCCCTCCCTTCCTAGGCCGGGGGAGCCGCCGAAAAATGGCAGAAGGCGGCGCCAAGAGCAGCGCGTCACAGGCCTGGCGTGACGCGCTGCTTGGCGCCGCTCTACCCTCCGGCGGCTCCCCAGCCTAGGGAAGGGAGGGGGCGCCGAAAGGAGGAGTAGGCGGTGCCAAGGGGCAGCGCGTCATGCCAGGCCTGTGACGCGCTTGCCGCTGGCGCCGCCTTCTGCCCCGCCCCCTCCTTCCTAGGGCAGAGCCACCGGGGGGGCAGAAGGCGGCGCCAAGAGCAGCGCGTCACAGGCCTGACGCGCTGCTGCTTGGCACCGCCTACTCCTCCTTTCGGCGGCCCCGGCCTAGGAAGGGAGGGGGCGCCGGAAAGGAGGGGCGGCCAAGAGCAGCGCATCACGCCAGGCCTGTGACGCGCTGCTCTTGGCGCCGCCTACTCCTCCTTTTCGGCGGCTTTAGGAGGGGGGCGGGGCTGGGCTGGGGCGGGCCTGGGGGCGGGGGCTGGGGCGGGGCCGAGTGGCCCCGCAGGTCATCAGTGACCTCTTATCCGGCCCTGGACCCGCCAGAAGTTGGACAGCACTGTTTTAGAGGAAGGGACTGGCTAAGCTGAGTATTCTTTGCTTAAGAAAACCTTATGGATTTTGCAAGTCAACGGGAGACTTGAAGTCACAGAGATGCAGAGTTGCACGTAAGTCTTTAATGGGGCAGCCGTCGTATTGCTTCAAGCTCAAACGGTTATACTCTGCCGCATGAATGTAGGATCTCAGCCAACTGTAGCATCAGTCATGATGATTATCAGTGTCTTGGATTCTCTTTGAGAATCTAGCAATCAGAGGGTAGCATTGAGTAATGTGGCATGTATAAAGCAGTGTTGCTTTTGGGAAATGTGCTCCTATCTATGGCCACTTGCTTGATGCTTTTTCCAGTCCCTTTGTGATTGCTTTCGAACTCCTCTTGCAATTGTGCCTTTCCCCCAAAGATGTCAGATCTCAATGGATAGCGCCTGGTGTTGCATAATCTCTTTGTTTACAATTCCGCGGTGCATGGGGATTGCCGCACCGATCGCCCAAATTGTCTTTCCAACTGAAGTTCTGCGGGGCATATTCTGTCCGAACTATTCGTCAGCTTTAATTTCAACTTAGCTATCATGACAGAGAGCAAGAGCATCCTCCTCCATTGGCACCTGACATTGAATGCCCTGTTTCTCAACCTTCCTAATGCCGCGACCCCTTAATACAGTTACTCATGTTGCGATGACCCCCCAACCATAACATTATTTTTGTTCCTTCTTCAAAACTGTAATTTTGCAACTGTTATGAATTTGAATGTAAATATCTGATATGCAGGATGTATTTTCATTCACTGGATCGAATTTAGCACAAATACGCCCAAATTTGAATACTGGTGGGGTTGGGGGGGTATTGATTTTGTCATGTGGGAGTTGTAGTTGCTGTCATTTATAGTTCACCTACAATCAAAGAGCATTCTGAAATCCACCAATGGAATTGAACCAATCTTGGCACACAAAACTCCCATGACCAACAGAAAAGACTGGAAAGGTTTGGTGGCATTGACCTTGAGTTTTGGAGTTGTAGTTCACCTACAAGCACTATGGATTCAAACAACGATGGATCTGGACCAGACTTGGCATGAATACTCTATATGCCTAGCTGTGAACACTGGTGGAGTTTGGGAAAAATAGACCTTGACATTTGGGAGTTGTAGTTGCTGGGATATAGTCCACCTACAATCAAAGAGCATACTGAATCCCACCAATGATAGAATTGGGCCAAAGTTCCCACACAGAACTCCCATGACCAACAGAAAATACTGTTTTCTGATGGTCTTTGACGACCCCTCTGACACTCCCTCGCAACCCCTCCAGTAGGCATGGTTTAGAACCCAAAAATGGCGATTCTTATATCAAATGGGGGGGGGGATTGTTTTTAAGATTAGTATATCAAAGACTTACAAAAAAATTTCCAAAATTTCTAAAATGTAACTTAAGTACTAACGAAATTCGTTAGTAATTGTATGCCAGAGCATGCGCATTCCAGATGAGTTTGTTTACAAATCCCAGAAATCCTAACAGCTGGTCAATTGGCTGGGATTTCTGGGAGTTGTAGGCCAAAACTTGAATAAATCACACTGAATTCTAGATGGGACTCTCCAAATAGGAAGGAGGGAGGGAGGGAGGGAGGGAGGGGGTATTCTATTCTTGGAAGCAGCAAAAAAAAAGAGGAGGAGACCCCCTTGCTCCTCGCTGCCTCTCTCTCACCCCGATCCTGAGGGAGCGAGGGGCCCAAGTTTGCCCAGGCTGAGAGGAAAAGGAAGAGGCCTGAGGCTGTGAGGAATGGTGGGAGTTGAAGTCCAAAACATGTACCTGAGGGCTGCAGTTGGCCCCTGCGATGGGGCAAGGCAGAGCAACGGGGAAGAGAAGCATCTGAGAGAGCGCAGGGAGAGAGAGGAGGAGAAGCGTGTGTGTGTGTGTGTGTGTGTGTGTGTGTGTGTGAAGCTGGCCCCTGCGATGGGGCATGGCAGAGCAACGGGGAAGAGAAGAAGGGGGGGGGAAGCGTGGAGGACTACACTTTCCAGAATGCATTGCCTACCTAGCAGCAGCGTAACTTCCAGTTACCCATAGAAATGCGGGAAAAGAAGAAGCTGAATGAAGGCGGGAAGGAAATGAGGGGGAGAAGACAGGGAGAAGTGAGTAGGTAGTACAATAATTAATTAATTAATACTTAAGAATTTCTTATGATCCTAACGCAAAATTGTTGGCCTCAAGGACCGTAAAGGAAGTCTACTTCCGGGTTCGCGGCAGCGATCCGTAAACCCTCAAAACTACCATTACATACGAATCACTTACGACTCCTTTTAATTTCCGTTTCATTTTTCTCATGCCTACCCTCCAGGGGTCCCGACCCCCAGGTTGAGAAATGCTGCGGTGGCCTGAGCATTGGGAAGTGATTTGGACAGCCGCACTTTGCTTTATCCAAAGAACTGAGTGGGTCACACAAAACTGTCTTGTATTTCAACCTGTAATTGTATCTGATGTCAATGGTGGTTTTCCTGGGCCTGTTTCTGATGTCAATAGGGATGAGGGTTTTCCTGGGCCTGAGTCAAGCCAGGGCCTTGCTGAGAGGCCCAAGGTCTCTCATGAACGGAGTGCTTCTCTTGGAGATTCCCAAAGTCAAATGCCTGGGAGAGGCCCACTGCAATCTTTCTCTGAGCAACTGTCTTCTGAGGATGATTTGTCAGGTGCAGAATTTAATGAGTTTGAAGATAGACAACAAGACTTTAGTAAACCAAGACAACGTTCTCAAGATCGCAGAAAGTCAACCCCTCTGCTGGGAAAGAGAGGTTTAACAAATCCTTATCTGGTGGTAAAGGCAAACAGAATGCTTTCCTTTCATTTCATGGGTCAGGAAAAGCTTTATAAGAGATGAAGAAAGGATTTTAGCTCAGTCTCATCAACACTGGATTTTCGTGATCGTCTTGTTTCCAAGTTGATTTCTAGTTTAATGTTTCACATTTTCCCAGGTTCCTGTTCTGGGTATTGGTGTTGCACTTCAGACAAGGAGCACCCCCCTAGTTCACACACACAACAGACAGTCTGAATAATAGGCTTTTATTGAAACAAATATAGTGTCCAACGAAAGGGTTAAAAGAAGATCAATTGTAGAATGTATCCAAGGTAAAATTACACAGTTCAATTAGTCCCAAAATCCAAAGACAAAGGTAGAAAGCTTGATGCAAATCCCATGAATGATACAAGGCAGCTTTAGAAGCAAAAACGTGCACAGAGGCCTAGGCAAAATCAAGAGCTTGGAGACAAGAATAACTTGGCATGGTATTCTGAACGAAGCCTGAAAACTGAAGACAATTTCCCTAGCAATCTAATATAAAGACAAATCAGTTTCAGTTTGCAAACTGACTGCTGCGTCGGAGGCTGGCAGCCTGCCTAGATCCTCGAATGCTATCTCGCCGGTTGAATGGAAGCTTGTTAAGATTCCCAGGTGTCCCGTTATCAACATCAATACCTTCAGAGTCCTGAACACAAGAATTCTCATCTAATGAAGCCCTGGAAGAGAACTGTTCAGGAACAATCCCACCATCCCTAGCATGCACATGAACACCAGGCGGAAACACCACAATTGGATTGCCACGCCATCTTGTTCTTTTGGGTTTCGCACCTTTGGATCTTGTGTTTTTCGTACCGTGAAGTTCATAGAAAATACTGTTTTGGACTATTCTGTTTCTATTATGTTTTTATTGCTTTGCTTACTTATATCCTTCAATAAACTACTTGCTGATTTTACTATACTGGTATAGTATGTAAAGACAGAGGTATTCCTTCTCTGGGTTGCAACAAACCAGACCTTTGCCTTGAGGTTTGGATTGGATCAACCCATTTGGCATCCCACTTCATTAACGCCTCCTTCCGTTAATTGCTCTGTTCTCTTCCCAACCATCATCCCCATCAACTCGGTGCATCTTCTGACTTTCAGGGGAGATGTCCTATTTAATTAATGGAGGTTTCACCGTCACAGAGCCTGCCTGGGTAGGGACCAGCGAGAGCAGGAAAGGAGAAAGAGCAGAAAGAAAGAATGAAAGAAAGAAAGAAGCCTCTTTAATTACGGCCAACAAGGGCCGCCGTTAGTCATGGAATGATAATTCCATAATCAGATGCTTGAGCGATAATTCACTCAAGCCGTCCCTTGCTTTTGTGGGATGCCTTTCCCTTCGTTGAGGCTCTTCTTGTGATGTTGGGACACAACCGATGAAAATGCCCTTTGTTTGCAGAGAAGGCGAAGCTATGAGGCTTCAAGGCAACCTTTCTTTGATGCCGCCACCAGGCTTTGTCAGTTTGGAGTCCTTTTTTTGGACGGCGGCACTTTGCTTTCCCCACATTTCCAATGGGCACACAAGCTGGAATAGGTTTCAGAACATGTATCGCACTGATGATTTGCACGGCGTTCATTGTCCGGCTTTGTTTGTTGGCTGCCTGGTGCAAAATAACGCCAACGCAGCCATATTGGATGGAGCAGATGGTAGAGTCGGGCAGCCAATCGCAGATCGGATACGACGGCGATGCAGCCTATCCAACGCTTCCAACACACTGCTGAGAATTGCGCTCATAGAAGCTTTGAGATCGAGGATGTGCAAGCGCAGAAGGGCCAGTTTTGGCCTCCCTTCCTTAGCAGAGAATGCATTAATTTTATTTTCCAAATCAGAAGTGATGCAGTGTCGCTTCTGGCTTTTGTGTTTGGCTGATTGTGGGGGCGGAGCACAAGCGCCGGATTCAGGAGCAGTTTGCATGGTTTCGGGGATGTTCAGATGTTTAACACCAGCACAGGTCCCATTCAGAGTCATAGAACCCTAGAATCAGAAGAGATCTATCTAAGATAATACAGCCAAAGCATTGAGTTCTCATTGTTTCCATTGCTCACCGTCAACAGCCCAATTTCCTATTATGTGGTCCAAACCTTTAAGGACTATCGGAAAGGTCAGGCTGGATCAAACCAAAAGCCTACCTAGTCTTTTAAAAATCAAAATAATATGTCATCTTTGTGTTGTCAAAGAGTTTCATGGCCAGAATCACTGGGTTGCTGTGAGTTTTCTGGGCTGTAGGGCCATGTTCCAGAGCAAGGGTGGGCAACCTACGGCCCGTGGGCCGGATGCGGCCCGGCAGCCGGTTCTGTGCAGCCTGGGAGAAGGGCGTTGGGGACGGGGCCAAGAGGAAGGGGTGCCGCTGCCGCCATCCGATTGCGGGCTCTGTGGGGCCTTTGTTGACAGACAGGCAGAGGAGCGGCGGCCTTGGAGTTCCCGCCATCTTTGTAGGTGATCCGCGCCTGCAGCGGGAGCACTCCGCAACCTGCGGGGGCTGATTGGCGTGGCAATCCGGAAGACTTGATCGTCTTCTGGGTCGCCACAGCGATGAGCCGCCTCAGAGTGCTCCCCCTGCAGGCCAGGATCGCCTCCAGGGATAGCGGGCACTCCAAAGCCACTGCTCCTCCGCCTGTCTGCCAACACAGGCCCCACAGAGCCCACGATCGGATGGCGGCAGCGGCACCCCTTCCTCTTGGCCCCGCAGGGTGATCAGCTGGGGAATGGCTAGGGGCGAGAGCGGGCGGAGGCCTGCAGCCTCCGATCGTCAGCTGCTCTGCTCTCTTCTGCTGCGGTGGCGGCTGGGTCCGCTTTGCGATCCTCTGGGCTGGGGCCATTGGGCCATTGGGCCATTCCATCTTGGGATCCTTCCTCTCTTGAGGATGTCAGCCTTCATCTTGCTTCGCACCTTGTCTTTTTGAATTTAATTTAATTTATTTTAGTGGTTGTTTTTATTATTGTATAATAATTTTAATATAATAATATAATAATATAACAAATAATATAATGTTATATTATATTATAATTTCAATATATTATAATGTCTATATATATATACTCTAATATAATAATTATGATATTAATACTAATAATATATGAATATTAATGATGTGTAATATATAGTAAATATAGTTAGTAAGTAAGTAAGTAAATAAATAAATAATGTAGATTAGAATGTAGTTCCGCCTTTAAGTGTGGCCCTCCATAATATTTTTTGCCTCTTGTGTGACCTCTTGGAAAAAAATAACTGCCCACCCCTGATCCAGAGGCATTCTCTTTTGATGTTCACCCTCATCTATGGCAGGCATCTTCAGAGGTTGAGGGGTCTGTTGGAAACTAGGAATCAGTTTTTGGTCAACTTTCCATGTATTTTGATTTTTGGGGGGTGCTGATTCAGAAAATTGCATTGGACAGACCACATCAGCACTAGTTTCAGATACAGAGCATATGCCATCCAGCAGTCGCCATTTGCTCACCCACAGGAAACCATATTTAATAAGACTGGGAACTCTAAAAGGGTTACACGGGACCAGTCACTCTGGTTGCAATGGTGTCCGAATGGTGAGGCTGCAGACCATATCTTAGTTGTTGTGGACCACTAATGATCCATGGAGAAGAGGCTGCGATCCACAGGTGTAGATGCACCAAATGTGGGTTTCCAAGATTAAATAAGGATTTGCACCCGGGTCTCCAGAGGCCTTGTCCCACCATATTGACTCTCCCTACATAACTTGAAAGTATTGAGTTATTTCCCACTTAAATGTTACTGCAAAATTCAAGGACATTTAGACCAGCGTTTCTCAACCTGGGGGTCGGGACCCTTGCGGTAGTTGCGAGGGGGTGTCAAAGGGGTCACCAAAGACCATCAGAAAACAGTATTTTTTTGTTGGTCATGGGGATTCTGTGTGGGAAGTTTGGCCCCATTCTATCATTGGTGGAGTTCAGAATGTTCTTTGATTTTATTATAAATCCCAGCAACTACAACTCCCAAATATCAAGATCTATTTTCCTCAAACTCCACCAGTGTTCACATTTGGGCATATTGAGTACTCATGCCAAGTTTGATCCGGGTCCATCATTGTTTGAATCTCTGGATGTTCCTGACCGCACTGAGACCTGGCTGAACAACAACTACTGGAACTATTTTAATTAATTTTTTATTCTTGAGTTAAAGTGGTGCCAAACTGCATTCATTCAATCAATCAATTGTTTGAATCTCTGGATGTAGGTGAACAACAACTCCATTATTGAGCCAAACTGCATTCATTCCAATGGTTCAATGGTCAATTCAGTGTTTCTCAACTTGGGGATCGTGACCCCGGGGTGGGGGCTTAAGGGGGTGTCACAGGGGTCACAACGGACTATCAGAAAACCCAGTATTTTCTGTTGGTCATGGGAGTTCTGTGTGCCAAGAGTACATAGTGCCCTCTGGTTGTAGGCGAACTACAACTCCAAAATTCAAGGTCAATGGCCTCCAAACTCTTCCAGTATTTTCTGTTGGTCATGAGAGTTCTGCGTGCCAAGTTTGGTTCAATTCCATCGTTGGTGGAGTTCAGAATGCTCTTTGACTGTAGGTGAACTATAAATCCCAGCAACTACAACTCCCAAATGTTAAGGTTTATTTCCCCCAAACTCCACCAGTGTTCACATTTGGACATATTGGGTATCCGTGCCAAGTTTGGTCCAGATCCATCATTGTTTGAGTCCATAGTGCTCTCTGGATGTAGGCGAACTACAACTCCAAAATTCAAGGTCAATAGCCTCCAAACTCTTCCAGTATTTTCTGTTGGTAATGGGAGTTCTGCAGGCCCCGATTAACAGCTTTTTGCACCCTAGGCCACACTTTGGAATTACGCCCCCTTTAAGCCATCCTCTACCGCACCCCCCCCTCCCCCCCCCCCCCCACCTGGCGCCGCCGCATCCTTCCCATCCTGTGCCAATTGGGCTGAGGGGAAAGGTGTGCGCATGCTGTCACTGAAGAGAAGGGAACGGGCCTCTTTGTGTGGCGGGGAGTGAGTTCGTTACCCCTCGGGAAGGAGGCAGAGGAGGGCGAGCGAGTGTCGCAGAGCCGAGGCCCAAAGGGACGGGGAAAGCTGGGCTGGGTCCAGAGCATGCTCTTCGTCCAGGGCAGCGGTTTCAGAGGCGGCCCCACGTGCGGCTCATGGCCCAGCGGCTGCAGACAGTCAGGGCCTTCCTCCACCTCAGGCTCCCCTCCGGGCCTCCACGCTGCATGCTGCCCTTCTTTCCCGCGGCCTCCTCTTCCCTCAGCAGCCTGCGAAGGAAGCCGCTCCGAGCCAGGCCAGGCCAGGCGCCCCCTCCCCTCAGGCGCAGAAACACTGGCTGAGAAGCAGCGGCATAGATGGATGGGCTGAGGCTGATGCGGCCAGCACGAGCACTGCCTCCATGGAGCCCGACCTTGGCTCCGCCTCCTTTTGGGTACCAGGCAGCAGGAGCCAATCACGGCGCAATTTTTAAATTATTTTATAACATTTTTTTGGGTCCGTTTTATGCCCCCCTCAGCTTGCGCCCCTAGGCCATGTGCTAGGTTGGCCCTTTGGGTAATCCGGGCCTGGAGTTCTGTGTGGGAAGTGTGGCCCGATTCTGTTGTTGGTGGGGTTCAGAACGCTCTTTGATTGTAGGTGAACTATAAATCCCAGCAACTACAACTCCCAAATGACAAAATCAATCCCCACCCCCATACGCCCAATTTGAATACCGGTGGAGTTGATGATGGGGATTGATTTTGTCATTTGGGAGTTGTAGATGCTGGGATTTACCACAATCAAAGTATATTCAAATTTGGGCGTATCGGGTATTTGTGCCAATTTGGTCCAGTGAATGAATATCCGATATTTAGATTACGATTCATAACAGTGATGACTACCATCATACTTGAGTTATGAAGAAGCAACAAAAATAATGTTATGGTTGGGGGGTCACCACCACATGAGGAACTGTATTAAGGGGTCACGGTATTAGGAAGGTTGGGAACCACTGATTTAGACCTTCCCAAGCACACGGAGAGAGATACGGATGGGGAATTTTTGGTACCCCAAAATCTCATGATGGAGTTGGCCTGCGGCCCTTCTTCCTCCCTGCTTTCGGCCTCCAACGCTTTGCGGATACCACCCCTCTCTTTGGGCCCATTCTTTTCTTTACCTGAATTCCCCCTGGGCTTTCCCCCCTTTTGCAGATGGAGCTCATTCATCTTCCCAAAAGTGTCGCCGAGACAAAAGCGAGCCCCATATGTACAGATGGAGAAAGGGGCCGCTCAATCATCCATCCAAATCCGGGACCGATAATGGGAACTGAAGTATCCCCCTGTGTTTATTGACTTGGGACAGTCGCGATCGGGGAGGTTGGAGGGCCGCCGACGTGGGGCTGGGGGTCGGAAGGAAACAATGCCTTCGTCGGAAGAAGAAAGGAGCCACGGGGACCCTCAAGACAACAAGATGGGGTCCGGGGGAAGCCTCGAATCAATGGTGCTGTGTGACACAAATAAATGATACATCTGGAAAAGCGAATGGCCGGCCGTAAATTTTGCCCCCAAATTAAATTGACAGCGGGTCTCCCGACACGACAATGGGTGAAATGTAAGCCGACGGGTGCGGAAGGAAGGGCATTTCCACACTCTCGCCTCGTATTGTCTATTAGAGCCTCATTAAAATGTCCCTGCATCATTAGGTTTTTGCATCTGGGGCATCCGTCCAGAAGAAAGGCCTTCTGCTAAAAATACGGGGCAGCGAGGAAGAAGAAGAAGGGTCTCTCTTTCTCTCCCCCCGCCCCGTTTTACCCGCTCCGTAGTCACAAGGGAGCCTGACACGCAAGCTCGACAAAAAACGCGTCCCCTTCCTCTTATTTATTAATTAATTTACGAACATTTATATCCCAATTTTCCTCCCACATGGCTCGCCTTATTTGTCATACAAACGTTTTCAAAAGCACGAAGCAACAATCCACTTCCAAACATCCATTCAAACCTATGACACCTGTCGCTTTGCCCCAACCAGTTCAAAGCGGAAGGGCTCGGTTTGCCATTAAAAGCGAGCAGAGAATGGGGCCAAGCAAGCCTTTCTTGAGAGAGCATTGCAGCCACCAAGAAGGCCCTGTCTCCCAGAACCACCAATCAGGAAATTGCTAATATTTAGAACCACAGATTTCAAATTTCTAGGAATTTTCTAAGTCTTCCAGGATGGCTCCATGGTTACAGCCTGTGCTGGATGGGGTTACCCCCCCCGGACGATTTAGGTTCGCAGTTTGGGGATGATCTGGTACTCATCACCGAGCCAGGTTTCGGCGGTGGCTAGGGGAGCATTCACACAATTAAAACTTGTGCACCAGCTGCACCTGTACCTTGGGACGTCAGACTTGGCCATGGGACCCCACGCTCTGATTACAGGTAGCTCTCGCAGGGAATTTTCTCGGGGGAAGTTGGTATCACTGCCGTGTAGCGGGAAGCCAGCAGAAGCGAACTTGGGAAGTCTGATCTGGCTACGGTCATGCACGCTCTGGTCACATCTCGAATAGATTACTGCAACGCACTCTACGTAGGGCTGCCTTTGAAGACAGTTCGGAAATTTCAACTAGTCCAACGAGTGGCAGCCAGATTACTAACCAGGGCTACATACAGGGAGCATACCAACCCCCCTGTTGTGTCAGCTCCACTGGCTGACTGTCCACTTCCGAGCTCAATTCAAAGTGCTGGTTTTGACCTTTAAAGCTCTATATTGCTCTGGCCCAGCTTACTTGTCTGAAAGCATCTGCCTCTACGTCCCACCTCGTAATTTAAGATCATCTGGGGAGGCCCTGCTCTCGTTCCCGCCAACTTCTCAAACGCGGTTGGTAGGGACGAGAGAGAGGGCCTTCTCGGTGGTGGCTCCCCGTCTGTGGAATGCGCTCCCAAGCGACATACAATCAACCCCATTCCTCCTGGCATTCAGGAAAAAAGTGAAATCTTGGCTGTGGGACCAGGCGTTCGCACATTAGCACAATGCAGCACTCTGGACTGGATTTGTACGGACAAGTTGATGGATGTGGCTCAGTGCTCCTGTTATGGACGAAATACTGTTTTTGACTTAAGTGAATGTGTGTGATGTGTTAATGTTAATTGTATTTTAATGTATTTTAATGCTGAATGTTTTTGGTTTTATATTGTATTTTTACTATGTTTGGCATCAAATTGTGCCTTTTGTTAGGCCGCTCTGGGTCCGCCCTCGGGGGTTGAGAAGAGCGGGGTAGAAATGTTGGAAATAAATAAATAATAAACGAGCAGTGCCAGTCGTCAGTGGCTCATTGACTGGCGTTGTGGTGAAGGTTAGAGATGAGCATCCTCATTCCGTTTCCCTCCAATTACGAAGTCCGCACTGTAATATGCAACCTAAATGCTATGGGTATGTACACCGCTGTGATTCATTGCAAAATTGTGTCAGTTTATGGAGAGAACGTAATGTCAAGACAGCATGTGGCAAAATGGGTACGGCAGTGTTTTTCAACCTTTTTTGAGCCTTGGCACACTTTTTACATTGACCAAATCCTGGGGCACACCACCAACCAAAATGACACAAAATGACACTCTAACACAGTAATACATATAGTTAATATGTTTTTGAATGTATTTATACACTCAGTGTGAAACCCGGGCCTGTTTCGATGAACACAACATAGATAGATATCCTGGCAGGAATGGCAGAAAGACACAAACTTCCCACACAGAACTCCCATAACCAAGAGAAAATACTATAAGAGTTTGGTGGGCATTGACCTTGGGTTTTGGAGTTGTAGTTTACCTATATCCAAAGAGCACTGTGGACTCAAACAATGTTGGATCAGGACCAAACCTGGCATGAATACTCAATATGCCCAAATGTGAACACAGATGGAGTTCGGAGGAAATAGATCTTGACATTTGGGAGTTACAGTTTCTGGGATTTATAGTTAACACACAATCAAAGAGCATCCTGAACTCTTGCCACAATGGAATTGAACCAAACTTGGCATATTGAACTCTCATTACCAACAGAAAGTACTGAAAGGGTTTGCTTGGGAATTGACCCTTGAGTTTGGAAGTTGTAGTTCACCTAAACCCAGAGAGCACTGTGGGCAGGAGGGGCAAGAAAGGGTATTGATGATCGCTCACGGCACACTAGTGTGTCACGGCACACTGGTTGGGAAACACTGGGGTACGGAATATATTGTGAGACCATGAAGAAACTTCGTAGAGCCATCCAAAACAAGTGTTGTGGGATACTGACTGTCTCCCTCATGACAATGCGCGTCCGCACACCGCTCATGCAATAAAGAGTGGTTGACTTCATTTAGTTGGGATGTTTTAAGCCACCGCTCTCACGATCCTGATCTTGCACCCAGTGACTATCATATGTTCACTAAATTGAAGGAACACCTGGGTGGAAAATCGGAGTGGCTGAAAAAGGCAGAGGGAGACTTCTATGACACAGGCATCAAAAACCCGTCCCACTGATGACAAAATGTATTGAACTGAATGGCGATGATGTGGAAAGATAATGTCATACCTAGGCTACAATCCAGGTAAGTTTTATTAAAATATATTCATACTTTGTTTTTTTTTTACATGCGCAGAGGGGGCACCAAAATAATATTTGGGGGCGCCAAAATAATGTTCGCTTACCATTTAAAATTACCTTAGACCACCCCTGGGCGGAGGGAAGCCCCGCCCCCGGGGCCGCTGCCGGTGCGGTAGAGGTTGATTTGGGGGTGTAATTCCAAAGTGTGGCCTAGGGCACCAAAAGGCTTGTGAACCTCCCCGAGTTGCCTTCGGGCTGCGAGGGACCGGTATACAAATCTGCTAAATAAATAAATACATAAATAAACAGATAATCTGGGATCAGATCCTGGGATGTAGGGCCAGTGTGGAAGGGGCCTCCCTCTAGTTCTATTGTCCACCCCAAGCAGCCAAATATCTGCCTGTCTGGCCTTGATTGAAAGCCATCCAACTTGGCAGGCCTGGATCAACACTTTTTTGCGCCCTAGGCCACACTTTGGAATTACGCCCCCTTTAAGGCAACCTCCCGCCACCTCCAAGGTCCCCATTCCCACCGGCTGGAAAGCTCAGCTGTACTCTGAAGGTCTCCTCGGGAGTCGGGAGGCTTGGGGAGAGCGCAGTGGGTGCAAACTCGTTCCAAAGGCGCGCACGAGAGAGAGAGAGAGAGCGTGAGAGAGTGTGAGAGAGAAGGAGAGTGAGAAAGAGCATGAGAGAGTGCACACGCGCGAGAGAGAGCGTGAGAGAGCAAGAGAAAGTGAAAGAGAGTGCGCGCGAGAGAGACAGAGAGCGTGAGAGAGAGAATGAGAGAGAGAGTGCACGCGCGAGAGAGAGCATGAGAGAGCGAGCATGAGAGAGCGAGAGAGAGAGAGAGAGAGAGTGTGAGAGAGAATGAGAGAGACAGTGCATGCGCGAGAGAGAGAGCGAGCGAGAGAGAGCGAGAGAGCGAGCGAGAGAGAGCGAGAGAGAGAGAGAGCGAGAGAGAGCGAGAGAGAGAGAGAGAGTGAGAGAGAGAGAGAGAGCATGAGAGAGCACGCAAGAGAGAGCACGAGAGAGAGTGTGCAAGAGAGAGCACAAGAGAGAGAGCACGAGAGAGAGAATGAGAGAGAGAGTGCACGCGAGAGAGGAGAGAGCGAGCATGATGAGAGAGAGAGCATGAGAGAGCGAGCATGAGGGAGCGAGGGAGTGTGAGAGAGAACGAGAGAGAGAGACAGTGCATGAGCGAGAGAGAGCGCGAGAGCGCGAGAGAGAGAGCGAGAGAGAGCGAGAGAGTGAGAGAGAGCATGAGAGAGCGAGCAGGGAGAGCGAGAGAGAGAGAGAGAGAGAGTGAGAGAGAAAGAGAGAGACAGAGCACGTGCGAGAGAGAAAGAGCGTGCGCGAGAGAAAGAGCGTGCGTGAGAGAGCGAGAGCGAGAGAGAGAGAGAGAGAGAGAGACGGAGGGGACAGAGCAGAGACTTTGCCAGGGGAAGTTGCGAGGAGGGGCATGAGAAAGGGGGAAAGAGGGGTGCAGACCAGCCTTTTTTTTGGTCCGTGATCTGCGCCCCCCCATCCCCCCCCTCGGCTTGCGCCCCTAGGCCATGGCCTCCTTGGCCTTATGGATAATCCGGGCATGCAACTTGGCAAGCCTTGGTGCAGCCTCACCCATTGGTTTGAGAAATCTTTTGGAGGAGAGAAGAAGGCAGAAAGGATCAAAGGGGGTGGGTATTTGGGATGGATGTCCCCCTCCCCAGCTGGTAAAGCGGGCTGGGTTTGTGGCGAAGGGGGGGGTGGGGTGGGCAAGCCACCTCCTGCCAGCCAGGGAAGCCCAGGAGTGGCAGGAGAGGAGCCCAAGTGATGGATGAGGTGCTTGTGGAGAGGCAGGGCGCAGTGATGGATAGCAGAGGAGAGGCAGATGGATGGATAGATGGAGTCCTGGGGCGAAGGGAGGAGAGAGAGAGAGAGAGAGGCGACGAGCTGCTCAAAGTCTTGGGTAAGGAGAAAGGGGGCTTGTGGGGGGGAGATGAGTCCAAGCTGTGCGTAAAAACGCGCGAGGTTTTACGCATTGGGTTGGGAAGGGGAAAGAGCGCTTTTGGGCTTTGTGTAAAGCTATAGGAATGGATCTGTAGGGCACCTCTTCAAGGCAGGCGCCTCTCCAAAGCACCTGGTGCTGTCCAAATAGGGTTGCTGATCAGGGACAGCCCTGGATAGCCCTTGGATGGGAGGCCGCCAAGGAAAAGAGTTTGCCTCTCAGAGGAAGCACTAAGCTTCTTGGCTTTGAGCAAACCTTGGGAAGCATCAACACAGACAAAAGGCACCAGCTTTAGTTTGGGAAGCTCCATGAGGTCCAGTGCCTTGGAGAACATTAAACACACCCCTAGAGATTGACTCCTGAGTTTAAGGTGCCATTGGCTGCCAAACCCCATGGGCTCCAACGCCTTGAGAACAGCACCAACCCAATCTCCCTTGGGGTGCTCACACTTTTTCAGCTTGGGAGCTACTTATGAAACAACCAAGTCCAAATGATCTACCCACCCACTACTCAGAGAGCCATCAAAGCAAAATAATTGGACATTTATTCCAGTGAGAGCCATATAATATATTTTAAGACTGAATTCAACTAAATGTGAGTATCATAAGCCCCTGAATGTATTCATTCAGCCTCTGCTACTACTACTACTAATAGTATCAACAACAACAATAGGTTCCTAGAGTAGACGGAGACCTCCAAGGGCCATCCAGTCCAACCTCATTCTGCCATAAGGGAAAAACACAATCAAAGCATTCCTCACAGATGGCCATTCAGCCTCTGATAATAATAATAATAATAACAACAACAATGGGTTCCTAGAATAGGAGACCTCCAAGGGCCAGCCAGTCCAACCTCCTTCTGTCATAAGGGAAAAAAACAATCAAAACATTCCTCACAGATGGCCATTCAGCATCTGACAATAATAATAATAATAACAAACAAGAACAACAATGGGTTCCTAGAGTAGGAGACCTCAAGATGGCCATCCAGTCCTACCTCCTTCTGCCATAAGGGGAAAACACAATCAAAGCATTCCTCAGCCTCTGATAATAATAATAACAATAACAATAACAATGGGTTCCTAGAATAGGAGACCTCCAAGGGCCAGCCAGTCCAACCTCCTTCTGTCATAAGGGAAAAACACAATCAAAACATTCCTCACAGATGGCCATTCAGCCTCTGATAATAATAATAATAATAATAATAATAACAATGGGTTCCTAGAGTAGGAGGAGACCTCCAAGGGCCATCCAGTCCAACCTCCTTCTGCCACAAGGGAAAAACACAACCAAAGCATTCCTCACAGATGGCCATTCAGCCTCTGATAATACTACTACTACTACTAATAATAATAATAATAACAACAATGGGTTCCTAGAATAGGAGGAGACCTCCAAGGGCCATCCAGTCCAACCTCCTTCTGCCATAAGGGAAAAACACAATCAAAACATTCCTCACAGATGGCCATTCAGCCTCTGATAATAATACTACTAATAATAACAATGGGTTCCTAGAATAGGAGGAGACCTCCAAGGGCCATCCAGTCCAACCTCCTTCTGCACCTGGGCGGCGAAGGGAGCCTGCAGGGCGGGACTGAGCCTTCCTCCCGCCCTGCCTGCGATCTACCAGGCTGCCCTACGCGATCTACCAGTAGATCACGATCTACCTAATGAGCACCCCTGCTTTACACACATTGGGTGCTTCAAATAAAGATATAGCTGTATTTCCTCAATTCTAATGCACACTTTCCCCTCTCATATAAACATCACTATGACTGGAGTGCGTGTGTAGTATCTATTTACACACACCGGGTGCCTCAAATAAAGATATACCGGTATTTCCTCAATTCTAATGCACACTTTCCCCTCTCATATAAACATCTCTTTGACTGGAGGGCGTCTTTACACACACCGGGTGCCTCAAATAAAGATATATCTGTATTCCTTCTAGTCTAATGCACACTTTCTCCTCCTATATACATATCTCTAACTCTGGAGTGTGTCTTAGAATGCTAGGCACATTTTTCATATATAAATAAAGCTTTTCTGACAATCGGTGGTACTGAAAATAGTATACATCTTACAATTGACGGCGTCTTAGAGTCGAAGAAAGATGATACGTGTGTGTATATAGATGTGTGATATATATATATATATATATATAGAAGGGATATATGTGCATATATATATATATATAACACATATTCAGAGATACACATTTGTATATGTATTCACTCTTGTATGTGTATAGATAGATATCGTCTATATATATTATATATACCTACAGACACTTGTATCTGTATTCATTATGTGTGTGTGTATGCGTGTGTGTGTGTGTGTGTGTATATATATATATATATATATATATATATATATATATGAGAGGGGGTATATGTATTATATATATATATATACACACACACATATAAGAGAGGGGGTATATGTTATTTATATATATATACTGTATATATAATATACAGAGATGCATATTTGTACATGTATTTACTCTTGTATGTTTATGTATAGTATCTATATACCACTTTAGAAAGTGTGTGTATACATACATACATACATACATAAAGAGAGGGGGTATATGTACTATATATATATGCACACACATATAAGAGAGGGGGTGTATGTAATATATATGTATATGTATATGTATATATTACAGAGAGCCATATTTGTACATGTATTTGCTCTTGTATGTTTATGTGCGTTCATAGCTAGATTTCGTGTATGTGTATAGTATCTATATACCACTTTAGAAAGTGTGTGTATGTGTGTGTATAGAGGGAAGGGGGGTATATGTGCATATATATATATATATACACACACATACACACACATATACATACAGAGATACACATTTGTACATGTATTTACTCTTGTATGTTTATGTGCGTTCATAGCTAGATTTCGTGTGTGTATGTGTATAGTATCTATATACCACTTTAGAAAGTGTGTGTGTGTATACATATAGAGAGAGAGAGAGAGAGAGGGAGGGGGGTATGTAATACACACACACATATACAGAGATACACATTTGTACATGTATTCACTCTTGTATGTTTATGTGCATTCATAGCTAGATATCATCTATAATATAAATACCTACAGACACTTGTATCTGTATTCACCATTATGTGTGTGTGTATCTATATATGGTATCTATCATATACCACTTTAGAAAGTTAAATGTCTAAGTATTTACCTCTGAGCATTTATATTATTGGTACATTATATATTAATATTTTCATGCCGCATGTTGTATAAATTATTGGTGTTAAGATATTTCTATATCTTTACACACATGGGGTGCCTCAAATAAGGATATATCTGTATTCCTTCCATTCTAATGAATGCTTTCTCCCTCTCATAACAACACCTCTAAGTCTGGAGCGTGTCTTAGAATGTTAGGTGTGCTTTTCATGTATAAATAAAGCTTTGCGTACAATTGGCGGCAACGAAAAAATTGCCTTGGGGAATCCTTTGTTGGGAGGTGTTAGCTGGCCCTAATTGATTCCTGACTGGAATTCCTCTGTTGTTGTTGTTTTTTTTTTTACAATGGATGGTGTCTTAGAATTGTATCAATATGGTGTGTGTGTGTGTGTGTGTATACACACACACACATATATACATACACACACATATACACATACAGTACATATACACAGAGACACATGTATTCACTCTTGGTCACATCTGAGCATTAGCCTTACTTGTATCTGTATTCATCATATATTAATATATTCATATGTGTGTGTGTTTTGTGTGTTGGTATAAATTATTGGTGTTAAAAATATCACATATTGGATTATTGCATCATACATGAATATATTCATGCCTGTGTATAAATTATTGGTGTTAAGATATATATTATATACATGAGCTGAGTTATTTTTATTCATGTGAGAAACACTTATCTGAATGCTGATATTTCTGTTGGTTAGTCCTGGTGATACAATAGATGGATTGGTTAGTTGGGAGTCATATATAGATTCAATAGTTTCAATAGGGAAAATATATATTATACGCACACAGATACTAGTCACATCTTTGTGTATATAGACATACGTGTATGTAGGATACATGCATATGTATGTAGATAGAATTAATAATAGGAATCTATATATATAAAAAAGAGCTGTCATCCCAAGAAGCCTATAGACAGCAAAACCACACAAGGCAGACACACCAAATCAGCCCACATACACACAAAACCCCACGAGGTATGTTTACCACCACCACCACCCAAATTAAACGACACAAACAAAAAAACAAAAAAAACAATTGGACTACAACTCCCATGATCCCCCACGCCACCCCCTCTGGCAGTTTAGAGTGTCAGAATGTTGGTGGTGCTGGCCAATTAGAGGCATTATGCAAATACTCCCTCAGTTAGAATGTAGAGGCTGGGAGCCACCCCCCTCTGGCAGTTTAAAGTGTCGGAATGTTGGTGGTGCTGGCAAATCAGAGGCGTTATGCAAATAATCCCACAGTGGCAACCAATCAGAAAGCTGACACATATCCACACACATACAAACATTCGCTTTGTTCTCCCAGGCCTGGGAATACAGTGGGGCAGGACTACAATACAACAAAAGGAAGATAAAAGTCCCAACTGCTAAAGGTCTCTTAATGTTATCAACAAGAGGCAAAATGGCCATCTGTCAAGAGTCCTTTAATTGTGCTTTCCCACCATGTGGGTAGAAGGGGCTAGCCACAGACTATGGCACAGCAATGCGTGCACGGGGCAGCTAGTTCTATATAACTATCTATATCAATACCTACCTAGATAGATGTGTATATATTTATATGTGGAACATCACCATCATAACACCATGAGTCCCAAACAGCCTGAGCTTGCCATGGGCTTGGCATGACATGTCCGTGCCATTGCTTTCCTTCCTCTCAGGAGTCAATGCCATGCTTCGGAAAGTGGCCGTGGCAGCAGCCTCCAAGCCGCACGTGGAGATCCGCCAAGATGGGGACCAGTTCTACATTAAGACCTCCACCACGGTCCGCACCACTGAGATCAACTTCAAAGTCGGGGAGATCTTCGAGGAGGAGACGGTGGATGGGCGGAAATGTCGGGTAAGCCCAGGGCAAGGGTTGAGCCGCATGGCCTTGTAAAACTACAACTTGCATAGATAGTTCCAAAGCTTTGAGTCATGGCAACTAAGGTGGTATCGAACTGCATTAATTCTACAGTGTAGATGCGTGCCTGAATGTGGCAAACCAGCGCGGCTTCTTTCTGCAATGTGCCAAGGACTGTCACCACCTTTCTTCTCCTCCTTTTCTTCTCTTTCTCCTTCACCTTTTCTTCTCCTTCTCCTTCCCCCTTTCTTCTCTTCCTTTTCTTCATTCTCTTTCTTTTTTCCTTCTCCTCTTTTTCTTCCTTCTCCTTTTCTTCCTTCCCCCTTCCTTCTCTTCCTTCCCTTCCTCCTAATTCTTCTTCTTTCCTTCTCCTTCTCGTCCTTTTTCTTCTTTCTCCTTCGCCTTCCCCTTTCCTTCTCTTTCCTTTCTTCCTTCTCCTTCTCCTTTCCTTCCTTCTCCTACTTTCCATCTTTTCCTCCTTTCCTTCTCCTTCTTCTTCCCATCTCCTTTTTTCTCCTTCTCCTTTCCTTCTCCTCCTTTCCTTCTTTCTCCTCTTTTTCTCCCTTCTCTTCCCCTTCCCTTCTCCTCCTTTTCTTCCCTTTTCTTCTTCTTCTTTCCTTCTCTTTTTCTTCTTTCCCCTTCTCCTTTCATTATCTTCCCTTTCTTCCTTCTTTCCTCCTCCTTTCCTTCCTCCTCCTCCTTTCCATCTTTTCCTCCTTTCCTTCTTCCTATCCCCTTTTTCCTCCTTCCCCTTTCCTTCTCCTTCCTTCCTTTCCTCCTCCTTTTTTCCTCCTTCTCATTCCCCTTTCCTTCTCCTCCTTTTCTTCCCTTCCCTTCTTCTTTCCTTCTTCTTTCCTTCTCCTCTTTTTCTTCTTTCCCCTTCCCCTTTCATTCTCTTCCCTTTCTTCCTTCTCCTTCTCCTTTCCTTCTCCTTCTTTCTTTCTCCTTCCCTTTCCTTCTCCTTTCCTTCTCCTTTTTCTCATCTTTTTTCTCCTTCTTCTCCCCCTTTCCTTCTCCTCCTCCTATTCTTTTCCTTCTTTCCTTCTCTTCCTTCTCTTCCTTCTCCTTCTTCCCCTTTCCTTCTCTTCTTTCTTCTTTCCTAATCCTTCTCCTCCTTTTCTTTCTTCTCCTTCCTTCCTTCTCATTCTCCTCCTTTTCTTCTCTCTCTCCCTTCCCTTTCCTTCTCTTCCTCTTCTTCCTTCTCCTTCTTTCCTTCTCCTTCTTTTCTTCCTTCTCCTTTCCCATCTCATCCATCTTTTCTTCTTTCTTTCTTTCTTTCTTTCTTTCTTTCTTTCTTCGTTCTTGATGTCCATATCTAGAACATAAGTGTAAATCCATGGCGCTCCGTTTCCAATTGAGATTTTCCACCATTGTATTGCAAACACCCCCCTCCAAACTACAGGAAGCTTTGCTCGTTTTAGTTATTGGGAATCCATTGCAAACCCCAACCATCCCATTCCTGTGAAGATTTGGCCTGAAAAATCTAAAAGTCCTCTGAATTGAGCAGCCCTTATCCAGAAAAAGTCAAAACAATCCTCCAAAATGGTCTACTTGATGCATTGCTTTCTAGTGTGTCAATGTACACAAATATTGTGCACAAGGCGATTGAAAACATTGCATAAACAACCTCCAAGTCTATAAAGTGTCTCTGGAACGTCATGTTTAGGCTTAGGTCCCGTCTCCAAAGTGTCTTTCGAAATCCGAAACCCCAAACACACCTGATCCTAAGTATTTTGGAGATAGGACTGCATTGAATGGCTTTGCAGCTTCAAAGCCTGGCGAGGTGGCTGCCTTGGGGAATCCTTTGTTGGGAGGTGGCCCTAATTGATTCCTGACTGGAATTCCTCTGTTGTTGTTTTTTTAAAGTGATATTCTTTATTTACTGTCCTTATTTTGGAGTTTCTTTTTTTTTAATACTGACAGATTGTGTTCGTTTTCATGGTTTCCTCCTTTTTTGTTGAAATTGTCCACGTGCTTATGGATTTCAATGGCTTCTCTGTGTCGTCTGACATGATGGTTGTGGGAGTGGTCCAGCATTTCTGTGTTCTCAAATAATATGCTGTGCCAGCTAATCACCTACCAACAAAGGATTCCCCAGGCAGGAAGCAGCCAAGCCTTGAAGCTGCAAAGCCATTCAGTGCTAATCAAGGTGGCCAATTGCAACATTCACAGGTGCCTCGAGCAGACAATAGTTCTTTCTTCCACCTTGGACATTCCACAGATATATAAACCTCCCTTACTTGGTTTCCAACAGACCCCTCGACCTCTGAGGATGCCTGCCATAGATGTGGGCGAAACGTCATGAGAGAATGCTTCTGGAACATAGCCAGACACAGCCCCCAAAATGCACAGCAACCCAATGATTTTGGCCATGAAAGCTTTCGACAACCAACATTGTTATTTGGGTTTTTATCTCCGTTTACAGGCAGTATGGCCATGTTCCAGAAGCATTCTCTCCTGACGTTTCACCCACATCCATGGCAGGTATCTTCAGAGGTTGTGAGGTCTGTTGGAAACTTGGCAAAAACTCAAAACACAGGGGTATTCCAGACAAGAAACAATCAGGGCCAGCTAAACACTTCCAAACAAAGGATTCTCCCAGGCAGGAAGCAGCCAAGCCTTGAAACTGCAAGGCCATTCAATGCTAATCAAGGTGGCCAATTGCAACACACACACTTCTGCCACTCCCACTCTGGACATCGTTCCACAGACATATAAACCCCACTTGCCTAGTTTCCAAAAGACCTCCCAACCTTTGAGGATGCCTATGCCTGCCATCAGGCCCAGATTAGCGGACTGTGCTGTCCAAGGCCGCCTGTCTAAATGCCGCCCCCCCGGGGGGGCCTCTTGCGGGGGGCAGGGCCGGCGAGAAGGAGAAGGCACCGCCGGAAGTCCCGCCCCTAGGGCAACTCATGCGGCTTCCCCCGCCGTCGCCGCGCTCGCACCGGCGCCCCTCCTCCCTTCAGTTTGGGGCACGGGCAGGCGGGCGGTGGTGGCAGCCGCGTGAGTCGCCTAGGGGCGGGACTCAGTGGCACCTTCTCCCCTCACGCCCGGTTCCGCCCCCTCCCTTCACTGAAGGGAGGAGGGGCGGAGCTGCTGCCGGCGAGAGGGAGAAGGCGCCGCTGGAAGTCCCTCCCCTAGGGCGACTCATGCGGCTTCCCCCGCTGCCGCCTCGCTCGCACCGGCGCCCCTCCTCCCTTCACTGAAGGAAGGAGTGGCGCCCACCCACGTGAATGGGGCGGCGGGGGAAACCGCGTTAATCGCCCTAGGGGCGGCGGGACTTCTCCTCACCCCTTCCTTCAGGCCCGGAAATGCCGCCCCCCAAAATCTGCCACCCAAGGCCATGGCCTCGGGTGGCCTTATGGGTAATCCGGGCCTGCCTGCCATGGATGTGGGTGAAACGTCAGGAGAGAGTGCTTCGGGTCCATGGCCAGACAGTCTGGAAAACTCACAGCAACCCAGTGATCCTAGCCATGAAAGCCTTGCACAACGCATCTCAGCTTAGTCTCCAGAACAAAGAGGGGCCATGAAAACAACAAAACAAACGTGTGGTTTCCTATCTCCGCAAACCAGATCCTTCCAGAAACCACTTAATCCTTGTCATGGCCCATATTTGAAGGGTTTCGTCCCTTTATCCCTCACGAGTGCCTGAATTTGCATTAGGCGCTTATGCGACAGTGGCAGCTGGTGACATTCGTGTCTGCAGAGCACTTAACTCGCTCCGGATTTTAGTCTAAACTCTTACTTTCTTCACCGGTATATCCAGCTGTTTAGATAAACTTTGGGGGCATCAACACTGGAGAATGAATGGAGTTTGACACCACTTTGACTGCCACGGCTCAATGCTATGGAGTCCTGGGAGCTGTAGTTTTATAAGGCCTTCTCTGCCAAAGGGTGCTGGTGCCTTAACAAACTACAACTTCCATTATTGAGTTAAAGTGGTGCCAAGCGGCAATCATTCCAACTTTGACTCATGGCGACTCTATCCAATGGTTCAATTCAGTGTTTCTCAACTTCAGGATCGGGGCCCCGGGGCGGGGGTGCAAAGGGGTGTCAAAGGGGTCACTAAAGACTATCAGAAAACCCAGTATTTTCTGTTGGTCATGGGGGTTCTGCGTGCCAAATTTGGTTCAATTCCGTTGTTGGTGGTGTTCAGAATGCTCTTTGACTGTAGGTGAACTATAAATCCCAGCAACTACAACTCCCAAATGTTAAGGTTTATTTTCCCCAAACTCCACCAGTGTTCACATTTGGGCATATTAGGTATCCGTGCCAAGTTTGGTCCATATCCATCATTGTTTGAGTCCATAGTGCTCTCTGGATGTAGGTGAACTACAACTCCAAAATTCAAGGTCAATGCTTTCCAAACCCTTCCGGTATTTTCTGTTGGTAATGGGAGTTCTGTGTGGGAAGTGTGGCCTAATTTTGTTGGTGGGGTTCAGAATGCTCTTTGATTGTAGGTGAACTATAAATCCCAGCAACTACAACTCCCAAATGATAAGGTTTATTTTCCCCAAACTCCACCAGTGGTAACATTTGGACATACTGGGTATCTGTGCCAAATTTGGTCCAGATCCATCATTGTTTGAGTCCATAGTGCTCTCTGGATGTAGGTGAACTACAACTCCAAAATTCAAGTTCAATGCCCTCCAAACCCTTCCAGGATTTCCTGTTGGTAATGGGAGTTCTGTGTGGGAAGTGTGGCCCAATTCTGTTGTTGGTGGGGTTCAGAATTATCTTTGATGGTAGGTGAACTATAAATCCCAGCAACTACAACTCCCAAATGGCAAAATCACCCGCCCACCCCCCAACCTCAACCCTAATTTGGGCATATTGGGCATTTGTGCCGAATGCCTTCCTTTTGGAGAGTATGGTTTGCATTATAAGGTCAACCAAGTGGGGATTCGAACCCCGGGATTCAAAACCTGGGGTGCTCGTACGGAAACCTCAAAAGTGTGGCATCGCCGAAGCTCTCTGTTCTTGTCACAATAGTCAACCCAGCGCCGAAATAGGACAACGGCACCCGCCCCCACTCTCTAAACCCTGGGTTTCCATCATCCCCGCCTCATCCACCATGGCCCCAATATCTCTGTCGCTTCACAAATCCCTTTCTCCATCTGGCCCTTTTTCTTCTTCTCCTCACACAAGCATATCTCAGACATTAAAGCCCCAAAGTTGGGAAAGATGTGGGCAAAGGGATCCTTGGCGTCCAAGGGGTTGGTTGCGGGCTGTTTCCCTCTCTTCCTGAGTGTATGAGAATTCTCACTTGAGCGTATCATTATTTATTATTATTATTATTATTATTATTATTATTATATTTGGACACACAACGAGGTTGGTACGCAGCAAACAAGATCATTATGCTGACTTTTATTTATTTACTGCCCGGGTTATTTGAGAAAGGCATTGTGTGCCAAGGTTGGTCCTTATCAGTTGTTTATTTGGCTTGCAGTGGTCTCAGGAAGTGAGTGAAGGTATTTCAAGTCCCATAATCCATGGTCCATCCTCCAAATTGCACCAGGATGTAGAGTGGGTCATGGGGGCTCTGTGTGCCAAGTTTGGTCTGCATTGGTCGTTGGATGAGGGTCGCAGTGGTTTCAGTAAGTGAGTGAAGGTACTGCAAGACCCATCATCCATGGTCCATCCCCCTTAGAACTGCAGCAGGATGTAGAGTGGGTCATGAGTAGTCTGTGTGGCAAGTTTGGGCCTGGTCTGATTTGTAGGGGCTGCAGTGGTCTGTGGGAAATGAATCGGGTGAAGGTACTGCAAATCCCATCATTTGTGGCCCATCCTACCCTAAACTGCACCAGGATGTAAAGTGGGTGTTGGGGGTTCTGTGTGCCAAGTTTGGTCTTGTTCTGTCATTGTTGCGAGGCGCAACGTGTTTTGGCCTTAAACTCCCACCATGTCTGACTGCTTTTCCTTACCCCCCTCTGCCACTTTAGAGGGTCGGAATGTTGGTTGTGCTGGCCAATCAGAGGCGTTATGCAAATAATCCCACAGTAGCAACCAATCAGAAAGCTGGCACATATCCACAAACACACATACATACAAACATACAAACATTCTCGTTTATTATAGATCTAGATAGATTTATTTACGTCATTTTTATTCTGCCCTTCTCACCCCGTAGGGCAGTGTTTCCCAACCAGTGTGCCGTGGCACACTAGTGTGCCGTGAGCGATCATCAGGTGTGCCGTGGGGAATTGGACCCTCCAATCCCCTTTCTTCCCCCTCCTGCCGAACACTTTTTCTTCTCCACTCCTTCTTCCCAGCCTCGCTCTGCTCGTTTTGCTCACGCTGCCGCTTCTGCGGGAGGGGGGAGGTAGGAAGACGTGACCCGTGTGGGCGCTACTGCGCAGACTCGCCCCACGTCTTCCTCCCTCCCCTCCACAGTGCTCTCTGGATATAGGTGAACTACACCTCCAAAACTCAAGGCCAATGCCCGCCAAACTTTTATAGTATTTTCTCTTCGTTATGGTAGTTCTGTGTGAGAAGTTTGATTCAATTCTACCATTGGTGGAGTTCAGAAGGCTCTTTGATTGCGGGTGAACTATAACTCTCAGCTGTTGAGCAAGACCTTCGTGTGTGTCTTTCTGCCATTCCTGCCAGGATATCTATGTTGCGTTCATCAAAACAGGCCCAGGTTTCACACTGAGTGTATAAATACATTTAAAAACATATTAACTACATGTATTACTGTGTTAGAGTGTCATTTTGTGTCATTTTGGTTGGTGGCGTGCCCCAGAACATAAGAACATAAGAACATAAGAAGAGCCATGCTGAATCGGGCCTCAGCCCATCTAGTCCAGCATTCTGTGTCACACAGTGGCCCACTAGTTGTACACAGGGATCTCTAGCAGAAAGGAGGGCAAAACCCTCACCTGCTCCCGACCCCCACAACCAGTACCCGGGGGAAATCCTGCTTGCCTCCATCAACACAGAGGTGGCACTTGGATGTCCATTTCAGTAACTACTGATTCCCTTGGTATCCATGAATCTGTCTAGTCCTGCCTTGAAGCTGTCCAGGCTGACCGCTGTCACAACCTCCTCTGGAAGTGAGTTCCATAACCCAGTGACCCTCTGGGTGAAGAAATATTTCCCTTGTTAGTCCTAATTTTCCCTACCTTGGAGCTTCAGGAGTGCCCCTAGTCCTAGTGTTGTGTGACA
Source organism: Anolis apletophallus (assembly GCA_030556195.1). Lineage (NCBI taxonomy): Eukaryota > Metazoa > Chordata > Lepidosauria > Squamata > Anolidae > Anolis > Anolis apletophallus. Next base: position 38,936,937 of record JARBWK010000015.1, on the reverse strand, counting down.
GAGAAAATTTTTTCTCTATTCACCCTTTCTATCCCATGCATGATTTTATACACTTCGATCAAGTCACCTCTTAAACGCTCGTCTTTCAAGGCTGAAAAGACCAAGGCGTTGCAACCTGATTTAAATGAGGAGCCGCTCCATCCCTTGGATCATTCTTGTTGCCCTTCTTTGTACCTTTTCCAGTTCAAGTTATATCCTTCTTAAGGTGCGGTGACCAGAATTGTACACAGTACTCCAGATGTGGCCTCACCATAGATTTGTAGAGAGGCAATACAACATTTGCTGACCTATTTTTCGATTCCCTTCCTGATCATGCCAAGCATAGAATTTGCTTTTTCACTGCTGCTGCGCACTGGGTTGACATCTTCATTGAGCTGTCCACCAAGACCCCAAGATCCCTTTCCTGGTTTGTCTCGAAAGCTTTGACCCCATCAATTGGTAGGTGTAGTTGGGGTTCTTTGCCCCGATGTGCATGACTTTACACTTGTTTAGGTTAAAATGCATTTGCCACTTTGTTGCCCATTCACTCAATTTCGAGAGATCTTTCTGGAGCTCTTTACAATCAGTTTCATTTTTAACTACCCTGAACAATTTAGTGTCGTCTGCAAACTTTGCTACCTCAGAATTTACTCCTACATCCAGGTCATTAATGAATAAATTAAAAAGTAACGGACCCAAAACTGAACCTTGGGGTACGCCACTTCTCACCTCTTTCCACCCAGAGAAGTGTCCGTTTATTACCACCAGGATTTTGTAAATGTAAAAAATGTGCCGCGGCTCAAAAAAGGTTGAAAAACACTGCCGTAGGGGACTCAGGGCGGATCACAATGCATATATACAGGCAAACATTCAATGCCATTGACATACAACACATATAGACAGACATAGAGGCAATTTAACATTCCAGAAATCAGTTAAATTTAGCCTCCCCACCAAATGGTACCTAAATTTCCTACTTGACAGATGCAACTGTCTTTCGGATTGCAGAGGTCGACAACAAGCGACACAAATTGATCGAGAGCTCACCCCGACCCGGACAGGCCTCAAACTCATGACCTTCTGGTCAGTTGAGATCTTATGCAGCTGACACCCAGCCAGCTGCGCCACAGTCCCGGATCCTATGCCAGACACTTTTGTATTGGATTCCCGGATCTCATGCCAGACACTTTTGTATCAGATCCCATGCCAGACACTTCCCAAGCACCTAGAACTGTGTGATGTATCGGCATTTTTTAATTTATTTTTATTTCGTATCAAAAGCATTGCATAAATTAGTTTAAAACTGATAGAAATAGAAGGATCGGAGGTGGCTAAATAGCTTTCGACCAAAAACGGGCAACAGCAACGGCATTGTCCGTAGCCTCCAACAATTCCTCGTCTGTACATGAAGCAGGGCACAATGGACAAGCATATAGATGCGGAGTTGTCTGTTCGGCTCCACAGTCACACAAGGTGTGGGATTCGTTTAGGCCAGTGTTTCCCAACCTTTTTTGAGCCGCGGCACACTTTTAACATTAAAAAAATCCAGGGGCACACCACCAAACAAAATGACACTCTAACACAGTAAAGAACGGCTGGGAGTTGGTGGCCTGCTGGGAGTGCCGAAGCCGGGGAGGGGGCGGAGCCAGGCTACCCCGGCTTCACCTCTCCCAGCAGCTGCTCCAGCCTTGAGGGGCAGTGCCAAGCCAGCGGTGGCAGAGCCAACACAATGCTGGCTTGGCACTGCCCCCTCAAGGCTGGAGCAGCTGCTGGGGAGTGCCGAAGCCGGGGGAGGGGGCAGAGCCATGCCCCGCCCCCTCCCCCAGCTTCATCTCTCCTACAGGACGTGCCATGCCCCGCCCCCTCCCCCCAGCTTCAGCTCTCCTACAAAGGAGGAGCATGAGCGGTGGACGGGCTTCAGTGGGCGGGGCTCCTCCACGCGGCTTCAGCGAGCGAGGGGCGAGAGTCATGGTGGGAGTCATGGCGGATTGGAGGCTGGCTGGGGAAACGGCCGAAGGAGGCGCGCCCCAGTCCCTTCTTCTTTTTCTTCGCCACTGCCCAGACCTTTTCCTCCCCCAAGCAGCAGGAGTTCGGCAGGAGGGGGGAGGAAGGGGGGGCAGACAGCTTTTCTCGCGGCACAGCAGGAGGTCCATCACGGCACACTAGTGTGCCACGGCACACTGGTTGAAAAAGACTGGTTTAGGCAGTGCCATTTTGCCAGGTTGTCTTTTGATCTGCCCACTCCACTTCTGAGTCTGTTCAGGGACTTCCAAGTTGCCCATTCTTGGTTTGCCCGTGGAGGAAGACCCTCGTGGGGGGCCATCCAGTTGGGATTTCCTGGTTTAGCTGCCCAGAGGGATACCCTTGCTGTTGCGGGGGGGATGCCAAGAGGAGTGGTCGTTCTCATAAAGCTTTTCCTTGATTTGAGTCTACTGGGAGGAGGCTGGTAGCCATGTAGTGGGTGGCTTTCACAGTGTTCAACCTTATTTCTCTCACATTTAACATCAACTTCCCGTCGCACATCCGGGGGGAGAGGGGGCAATGCCAGGTAAGTTATAGTTTGTCAACAGGTGTAGGTTTAATACACCCTGTGATTATTCTGCATGTTTCATTCAATGCTATGTTCACCTGCTTTGCATGGGCAGACCTATGCCAAACAGGGCAGGCATACTCGGGAAGCACCGGGAATGTGGCGCAGCTGGCTGGGTGTCAGCTGCATAAGATCTCTACTGACCAGAAGGTCTTGAGTTCGAGGCCTGCCCGGGTCGGGGTGAGCACTCGACCAATTGTGTAGCTCGTTGTCGACCTTTGCAACCCGAAAGACAGATGCATCTGTCAAGTAGGAAATTTAGGTACCACTTGAGTGGGGAGGATTAATTTAACTGATTTACGAGGCCATAAAAATATCCAGGAAATACACACAAAAGGAGTGAAGGAATGCGAAAGCTCCCCCTGGTGGCTAGAAAAGCTGGAATGTTAAATTGCCTCTGTGTCTGTCTGTCTTATATGTTACTAGCTTGGGGACCCGGCGCTACCCAGGCTATTTGAGAAAGGCATTGTTTGCCAGTGCTCCCAGTTTAATGTAGATTTAATGTAGAGTCATTTATGCAAATAATCCCACAGTGGCGACCAATCAAAAAGCTGCCACATATTCCTCCGCACCTCCAGCCGCACCTCCCGCCGCAAACACTGTCTTTTATTATATAGATAGATAGATAGATAGATATGTCAAATGTATGTCAAATGGCATTGAATGTTTGCCTGTATATGTGCATTGTGATCCGCCCTGAGTCCCCTGCGGGGTGAGAAGGGCGGAATATAAATGATGTAAATAAATAATTAATTAATTAATTAATAACAACTCAGCATATAATCAGTGCAGATCCGAGTAGGGTGGCCTTTCACAGCTGAGTGGTGGTGATTTTGCCAGCACCGATTGTTTTTAAGTGCAGGCCAAGGTCTTTAGCCACTGCATCCAGTGTGCCGATCACCACCGGGACCCCCTTGACTGGTTTGTGACGGAGTCTTTGCAGTTTGACTTTTAAATCTTTGTATCGTGTCAGCTTTCCCAGTTACTTCTCGCCAATCCTGCTGTCACCTGGGATTGCAACATCGACGATGTTGCAAAACTCTGTCAAACTGGATTCAGAAATCCCAGAGTAGTTTGATGTATTCATTTTCCGTAACTTTTTTTCCGGCTTGTGATCCCACCAGTTCTTTGTCGCAGGCAGATAGTATTTGTGGTACAAGTTCCAATGGATCATCTGCGCAACTGTGTTGTGCCTCTGTTTGTAGTTTGTTGCCGCGATCTTCTTGCAGCAGATGAGGATGTTGATCCATCGTTTCGCCTGCTTCCTTGCAGAATCTACACTTGGGATCTCTAGTTGACTTTTCAATTCTGGCTTTGATGGCATTTCTTCTAATGCAGGGGCAGGGAACCTATGGCTCGGGAGTCAGGTGTGGCTCTTTTCATGATTGCATCTGGCTCTCCTTTTCTCCTGTGCCCTCCTCCCAATCCTTCCTTTCTCTTCCTTCCTTTCCCCCTCTTTTTGTTTCATTATTTTTCCTCCCTCTCTCCTTACCTTTTTTCCTCCCTCCCTCCCTTCGTTCCTTCCTTCCTCTTCCATTCTTTCCTTCTCTCCTTCCTTTTCCCTCCATCTCCCCCTTCCTTCTTTCCTCCAGTCTCCCTCTTCCTTCCTTTCTCCCCTTCACCCTTTCCTTCTCCTTCCTTTTCCCTCCCTCTCTCCCCTTCCTTCTTTCCTCCAGTCTCCCTCTTCCTTCCTTTCTCCCCTTCACCCTTTCCTTCTCCTTCCTTTCTTTCTCCCCCTTCCTTCTTTCCTCCAGTCTCCCTCTTCCTTCCTTTCTCCCCTTCACCCTTTCCTTCTCCTTCCTTTTCCCTCCCTCTCTCCCCTTCCTTCTTTCCTCCAGTCTCCCTCTTCCTTCCTTTCTCCCCTTCACCCTTTCCTTCTCCTTCCTTTTCCCTCCCTCTCTCCCCTTCCTTCTTTCCTCCAGTCTCCCTCTTCCTTCCTTTCTCCCCTTCACCCTTTCCTTCTCCTTCCTTTTCCCTCCCTCTCTCCCCTTCCTTCTTTCCTCCATTCTCCCTCCCTCTTCCTTCCTTCCTTCCTCTTCTATTCTTTCCCCCCAAGTCTTCCTTTCCTTCTCTTCCCTTTCTTTTCAGAAAGGGGAGACAACTAGTGGAAGGGAAGGAGGAAGGAAAAAGAGAAGGAATCAAGGATGAAAAGGTGTGAGGTAATGGGGGGAGGAAGAAAGATGGAGGGAAGTAAGGGAGAAAGGGGAGAGAGAAGGAAGGAAGGAAGGACAAAAGGGAAGGAAGGAAAAGTGGGAGAGAATGGAGGAAGGGAGAAAGAGGGAAGGAAGGAAAGAGAGAAGGAAGGAAAGACAAAAGGGAAGGAAGGAGAAAGAGGGAAGGAGCGGGAAAGGGGGAAGGAAGGAAGGATGAAATGGAAAGAAGGAAGGATGAAAGGGTGGAAGGGAAGGGTGGAAGGAAGAGAAGGAGGAAGAAAAAAGATAAGAGAGGAAGAAAGGGAGGAAGAGAAGGATGGATGGATGGAAAGAAGGAAGGATGAAAGGGAGGAAAGGGAGGGTGGAAGGAGAAACAGGGAGAGAGGGAAGGAGTGAGGACAGAGGGAAGGAAATAAAGACAAAAGGTAAGGAAGGATCAAATGGTGGAAGGGAAGAATGGAAGGGAAGAAGGGAGGAAAAGAAGGAAGGAAGAGAAGGATAAAGGAAAGAGGGAAGGAAAGACAAAAGGGAGGAAAGGAAGGAAGGGAAGGGGAAGGAAGGGAATAAGGGTAGAACGAAGGAAGGAAGGACAAAGGGATGAAATGAAATAGAGGGAGGGAGAGGAGGGAGGGAGGAAAAGAGAAGGAAGGAAAGGCAAAATGGAAGGAAGGAAGGACAAAAGGGTGGAAGGGAAGGGAGGAGGGAGGGAGAAAGAAGGGAGGGAAGGAGGAAGGAAAGGAAGAGAGAAGAAAGGAAGGATAGGATGGTGAGAGAGAGGAGGGCCTGAGAAAAGAGCCCGAGGGCCACATCCGGCCCCGGCCCTGGGTTTGCCTGTAACTGGTCTACACTGTAGGATTTATGCATTTTGACACGGCTTTGGCTGCCATGGCTCAATATGATGGGACCCTGGGAGTTGTAGTTTGCTTTCTTGGCTACCCTTGAATCTTGACTGGCGTCGCCTGCTTCTTGACAAGATGCAACGTGGCACTGAATGCATTTTTCATGCTAAAAGCCTTCGTAAACAAGAGATGTGGGACGCTCAGGGAGAACCATGGAAAGGCACAGAGGAAGCCGGCTTATATTCAAGCAGACCTGTGGATGGCTCTCATTTGGATTTTATGGAGGGCAGAGCTGGACCCCCCCAAAATCACTTGAACCCAAGCCTGCAATTCATGAGAGAGTTTTGGAGGTCTACTGACTGCATTTCCCATTAGCTATTTTTGAGATCTATCTATCCATCCATCCATCCATCCATCCATCCATCCATCCATCCATCTTTAAAGGTTTTCAACTCTGAAAAAAATCTAATATTGTTTATATTTAATTCTGTTTTAATAGTTGCATATTCGTATATTTTAAATTGTATGCTAATGCTTTTTATGTTAAGCTGCTTTGAGTCTACTTCAGGAGAGATAAAGCTGGGTATAAATAAATATGATAATAATGGGATGATGATGATATCTATTAGCATCAATCAATCAATCTGTGTCTTCTAACATCATCTTTCTATCATCTATCTATCTATCTTCTATTATCTATCTATCTCTTCTATCATTATCTTTCTATCCATCATCTGTCTGTGTATCTATTTCTTCTAACATTTGTATATTCTATCGTCTATCAATCTATTATCTATCTTCTATTATCTGTCTATCTTTCTATCATCTGTCTGTCTATCTACCTACCTACCATCTCTCTATCTCCTATCATTTATCTATCTATCTATCATCTGTCTGTCTATCTATCTATCTATCTATCATCTGTCTTCCATGTATCTATTCTATCATCTATCTTCTATCATCTAATTCTATCATCTATCTATCTTTATCCCCCTATTTTCTATCAACTGTCTATCTACTGTCATCTGTCTATCTATCTTTCTATCATCTATCTATCTTCTATCATCTACTTTCTCTGTCATCTATCTTCTATCAACTATCTTCTATTGTCTGTCTGTCTTTCTACCTACCTACCTACCTACCTATCTATTCTATCCTCTATCTATCCTATTCTATGCTCTATGTATCTATTAGGCCTGGGCAATCATGGTTCTAAAGTACTTATAAAACTAAAGTTCTGGTGGTGAACACTAGGTGGTGCTGGTGCTTTGCTTTTGCTTTCTGGTGAGCACTAAGTGGCACTGATGCTTTAGCACCACTGTAGAAACCAGCGCCAGCTTGTTCACCACCAGAACTGCAACACTGTAGAAGCAAAGCACCAGCGCCACCTAGTGTTCACCACCGGAACTTTAGCAACACTGTAGAAGCAAAGCACCAGCGCCACCTAGTGTTCACCACCGGAACTTTTGCAACACTGTAGAAGCAAAGCACCAGCGCCACCTAGTGTTCACTACCAGAACTTTAGCAACACTGTAGAAGCAAAGCACCAGCGCCACCTAGCGTGGAACTTTAGCAACACTGTAGCACACCAGCGCCACCTAGTGTTCACTACCAGAACTTTAGCAACACTGTAGAAGCAAAGCACCAGCGCCACCTAGTGTTCACCATCAGAACTTTAGCAACACTGTAGAAGCAAAGCACCAGCGCCACCTAGTGTTCACCACCAGAACTTTAGCAACACTGTAGAAGCAAAGCACCAGCGCCACCTAGTGTTCACCACCAGAACTTTAGCAACACTGTAGAAGCAAAGCACCAGCGCCACCTAGTGTTCACCACCGGAACTTTAGCAACACTGTAGAAGCAAAGCACCAGCGCCACCTAGTGTTCACCACCAGAACTTTAGCAACACTGTAGAAGCAAAGCACCAGCACCACCTAGTGTTCACCACCGGAACTTTAGCAACACTGTAGAAGCAAAGCACCAGCACCACCTAGTGTTCACCACCAGAACTTTAGCAACACTGTAGAAGCAAAGCACCAGCACCACCTAGTGTTCACCACCAGAACTTTAGCAACACTGTAGAAGCAAAGCACCAGCGCCACCTAGTGTTCACCACCAGAACTTTAGCAACACTGTAGAAGCAAAGCACCAGCACCACCTAGTGTTCACCACCAGAACTTTAGCAACACTGTAGAAGCAAAGCACCAGCGCCACCTAGTGTTCACCACCAGAACTTTAGCAACACTGTAGAAGCAACCTAGCACCAGCACCACCTAGTGTTCACCACCAGAACTTTAGCAACACTGTAGAAGCAAAGCACCAGCACCACCTAGTGTTCACCACCAGAACTTTAGCAACACTGTAGAAGCAAAGCACCAGCACCACCTAGTGTTCACCACTGGAACTTTAGCAACACTGTAGAAGCAAAGCACCAGCGCCACCTAGTGTTCACTACCAGAACTTTAGCAACACTGTAGAAGCAAAGCACCAGCGCCACCTAGTGTTCACCATCAGAACTTTAGCAACACTGTAGAAGCAAAGCACCAGCGCCACCTAGTGTTCACCATCAGAACTTTAGCAACACTGTAGAAGCAAAGCACCAGCGCCACCCAGTGTTCACCACCAGAACTTTAGTTTGGTAAGTGCTTTAAAACCATTTAGAACCATGATTGTCCAGGCCTACTATCTATCTATCTATCTATCTATCTATCTATCTATCTATCTATCTATATCTCACCCATTTATTTATTGTCTTTGCACGCCACCTTTATATCCGCCCTTTTATTGATTTGTGGCATTTGTCGGCTGCTTCTCTTCCAAGGTGAGTTCTTCTCCAAACTACAACACTCGTGTTGCCATAGCATTGAACCAGGGAAATCAAAGCGGTGTCAAACTGCATTAATGTGATGACGTAATGTCCCGTTAATGGAAGGATCTCGTCTAACGGAAGAAAAAAGTTGGATTCTGGCTTCTGTTTTGTCCTGGAATATTTGGAGTATGCTGGATCGAATGTCTTCTTTTCCTACATGGTCTTGTGATGATGATGATGATGATGGGGTTCCTTTGCTGAGACTCTTCTATTTTCCTTGCAGAGTTTAGCCACTTGGGAGAATGAAAACAAGATGTATTGCAAACAGACCCTTCTGGATGGAGACGGACCCAAGACGTACTGGACGAGGGAACTGGTGGGGGATGAGCTCATTTTGGTAAGTTTTAGCGTAACTTTTAAAAGATTTTTTAAAAAATGTACCATTAGAAAATGCATAAGGTTGTGGGTAAACTACAACTCCCATCATCACCTGTCATTGTCCCCCAAATGGCACCACTATCCAAAGTTGGTCATGTTGGGTCTGTGAGCCAAGTTGGGTCCAAATCCATCAGCAGTAAGCTTCTCGGTGCTTTTTAAATTGTGGGTGAACTATAATTCCCAACATCCAAGGTCAATTCCCTCCAAACCCTGCCAGTATTTAAAGTAGGTCATTCTGTGTGCCAAGTTTGATCCAGATTCATCGTTGGTTGGGTTCCCAGCGCTCTATGGATGTGGGTGAACTATAACTCCCAAATGTCCAAGGTACCCAGCGCTCTATGGATGTGGGTGAACTATAACTCCCAACACACAAGGTCAATTTCCTCCATACTCCACCAGTATTTAAAGTAGACCATTCTGTGTGCCAAGTTTGATCCAGATTCATCGTTGGTTGGGTTCCCAGCGCTCTATGGATGTGGGTGAATTATAACTCCCAAATGTCCAAGGTACCCAGCGCTCGATGGATGTGGGTGAACTATAACTCCCAACACACAAGATCAGTTTCCCTCAAACGTTACCAGTATTTAAAGTAGACCATTCTGTGTACCAAGTTTGATGCAGATTCATCGTCGGTTGGGTTCACAGCACTCTGTGGATATGGGTGAACTATAACTCCCAATTTCCACCCAAGTCAATTTCCTCCCAATTTCACCCAAGTCAATTTCCACCCAAATCTTGCCAGCATTTAGACATTCTATGTGCCAAGTTGGGTCCAGATCCACCATCAGTTGGCTTCTCAGTGCTCTTTGATTGCGGGCGAACTATAACTCCCAAATGTCCAAGGTTCAATTCTCTCCAAACCCTGCCATTTGCTCAAAAGTTGGTGATGATGGGTCTGTGTGCCAATTCTCGTCAAGATCCGTTGTTGGCGGGAGTTGCAGTGCTCTCTGGATTCGTAGAATGCCAGTGGGTGAACTATAACTCCCAACATCCAAGGTCAATATTCTTATTTCTCGATGAGCAGCAGAAATCACTCTGTGTGTGTGTGTGTATGTATTAGGGCTGGTTGATCCAAGAAAAAAGTGTTTCGAAACTCATTTCGGATCTAATTGTAGCTGTCGTTTCGGATTATATGGACTTCCGAAAAATTTCCAATACATTTCGAAATTGATTCAGAAGTATTTCCGAAATTCGGAAGTCTTCAAAAATGGCGTCCCCTTTCAAAAATGGGCCAAAAAAATCAGCAGAAGGGAGAATCAGCTGTTAGCCATCAGCCAATGAGCCATCAGCAAGAAAATTCGGAAATGACATCCGGAATTCGGAATTCCAAAATTTGGAATTTTGGATTTTGGAATTCCTGTTGGGAGGGCTGCCTCGAAATTGCTTTAAAAGTTGGAAGTATCTGAGAAACTTCCGAAATTCGGGCATATCTGAAATTGTAGAACAGCCCTAGTATGTATGTATGTATGTATGTATGTATGTATGTATATAAACAAGCCATTAAGACATTGTGGCACCCTAGGCCACACATTGGAAGCCACGCCCCTACGGACAGGGCTTCCCTCTGCCTCTTCTTCGCTCGCGCCGGGCGCCGCTCCTTCCTTGAGTGAAGGAAGGAGAGGGGCCGGCGCGAGCGAGGAAGAGGCGGGGCGAAGCCGCGTCAGAGGCCCTAGGGGCGGGACTTCGCTCCGCCTCTTCGTCACTCGTGTCGGGCGCCCCTCCTTCCTTCACTCAAGGAAGGAGGGGCGCCCGACACGAGCGACAAAGAGGCGGAGCAAAGTCCTGCCTGTAGGGCCTCCGACGCGGCTTCGCTCCCCCTCTTTGTTGCTCGCGCCGGCAGGCGCAGCTCCTTCCTTGAGGGGCGGCACGAGTGACGAAGAGGCGGGGTGAAGCCGCGTCAGAGGCCCTAGGGGCGTATGGCGCTCTGTGCGCAGGCGCAGAAGCGCCTGAAGATCGTCCTTTAAAAAAAATGGGGGGGGGTCCGGATCTGGCGGCCCCCCCATGGCTACGCCCCTAGGCCGTGGCCTAGGGTGGCCTAATACAGTGTTTCTCAACCAGTGTGCCGTGGCACACTAGTGTGCCGTGAGCGATCATCAGGTGTGCCGTGAGAAATGCTCTCTGCCCCTCCTTCCTTCCCCCCTCTTCCTGCCAAACTCCTGCTGCTTGGGAGAGGAGGAGGAAGGGCCAGGTGGCGGCGAAGAAAAAGAAGGGACCGGGGTGCTGCCTCCTTCGGCCGTTTCCCCAACCAGCCTCCAATCCGCCATGACTCTTGCCATGACTCTCGCCCCTTGCTTGTTGAAGCCACGCAGAGGAGCCCTGCCTACTGAAGCCCGTCCACCGCTCATGCTCCTCCTCTGTGGGAGAGCTGAAGCCAGGGGGAGGGGGGGCATGATGCAGCCTGGCTCCGCCCCTTCCCCCTGGCTTCAGCACTCCCACAGCTTTGCCAGCCTTGAGGGGGCAATGCCAAGCCAGCAGTGGCAGAGCCAGCACAATGCTGGCTTGGTACTGCTCTCTCAAAGCTGGCGAACCTGTGGGAGAACTGAAGCCGGGGGGAGGGGGCAGGACATGGTGCGGCCTCCCAGGCTTCAGCACTCCCCCTCCCAGGCTTCAGCACCCCCACAGCTTCGCCAGCCTTGAGGGGGCAGTGCCAAGCCAGCGGTGGCAGAGCAGCACAATGCTGGCTTGGCACTGCCCCCTCAAGGCTGGCGAAGTTATGGGAGAACTGAAGCCAGGGGAAGGGGCGGGGCATGGCGTGGCCTGGCTCCTCCCTCCCGGCTTCGCACTCCCCACAGGTCACCATCCCCAGCCGTTCTTTACTGTGTTAGAGTGTCATTTTGTGTCAGTTTGGTTGGTGGTGTACCCCCGGATTTTTTTAATGTTAAAAGTGTGCCACGGCTCAAAAAAGGTTGGGAAACACTGGCCTAATAGATGATCCGGGCCTGTATGTAAACAGGCTCCACATTTTTGCAGAAAGTACATTCCAACAGATTGACAATGTTGGACCAGGGAGCATTTCCTGCGCCGGCTTGCCGTACTTCATGCGCGAGTGCAAATGCTTCAAAGCGAAGCATGCCTCCGCGATGAAAGCGAGTGTGCATAAGCAGTTGCAAATGCAATTTTTCACAGTTCAAAGATCACACCGAAGCAGGTGAGGGGTGTCCTCGAATCAATTATGACCGGAGACAAGAATCGGTCTATCTGGGTTAGGCTTGGAAACGGGAAATTGGCAAGCCATTTGACCCGAGGGAGAAAAAACATAAAGCAAAGGTAGAAAAGCCGAGAGGTTCACGCCACGCTGGATTAAAGTTGGCGAGGCTTTGCAGCAAATGGGCGGACGGGCGAGCGAACATTTCTGCCAAGGGTGAAATTGAACACGGCAGGCGAGGAAGGTTCAAGGGACCCTTTGGAGCCCTTTGATCTCCCTTTTAAGACACGGTCGCGGTCGAATCAGGCTTTAATTTCCGGCCTTCGGTCTCCTCCTTGCCCTCCTCTGCTTTCCGAACGATAATGTACGTACCAAAGCTTTGGGAGTGCATTTCCAAGATCAGGCAAGCTCTGGTTCCAGCAATATTTGGGGCACGGTTTCGACATCTCAACCTTCCTCATGCCGTGACCCCTTAGTACAGTTCCTCATGTTGTGGTGACCCCTAACGATTACATTATTCTTGTTGCTATGAATCGTAATGTATATATCGGATATGCAGGATGTATTTTCATTCACTGGACCAAATTTGGCACAAATATCCAATGCTCCCAAATCCTGGTTGGGTTGGGGGGCGGGCAGAGGGTGATTTTGATATTTGGGAGTTGTAGTTGCTGGGATTTATAGTTCACCTACCACCAAAGAGCATTCTGTACTCCGCCAACGATGGAATTGAACCAAACCTGGTACACAGAACTCCCATGACCAAAAGAAAATATTGGAAGAGTTTTGTGGGCATTGACCTTGATTTTTGGAGTTGTAGTTCACCTACATCCAGAGAGCACTGTGGATTCAAACAATGATGGATCTGGACCAAACTTGGCACAAATCCGCAATATGCCCAAATGTGAACACTGGTGGATTTGGGGGGAAATAGACCTTGACATTTGGGAGTTGTAGTTTCTGGGATTTATAGTTCACCTGCAATCAAAGAGCATTCTGAACCCCACCAACGATAGTATTGGGCCAAACTTCCCACACAGAACCCTCATGACCAACAGAAAATACTGTGTTTTCAGATGGTCTTTGGTGATGCCTCTGACACCCCGCTCGCAACCCCCCCCCCCAGGGGTCCCGACCCCCAGGTTGAGAAACCCTGCTGTGGACAGAGAAGGTCTGCTCCTTCATCTCATTCAATTACCAAAGTGCAACTCACAGCTAATAATTTATGTTTGTGATTCATGCGCATTCAGTAGTGTAGGGAATACAAAGGGACCTTAAAATCATCCAATCGAGTTCTTGGGCAGTAGCCACTGCAAGCGACAGGAATAATAATAACAATTATAATTATTATTATTCCTTCTTCCTCTTCTCCTTCTGCTTCTCTTACTCCTCTCCTTCTCTTCTTCGTCTATTATTCCTTCTTATACTTCTTCATCCTCCTCTTCCTTCTTCTCTTCTTCCTCTTCCCTTCTTCCTCTTCTATTCCCTTCTCTTCTCCTTCTTACTCTTCTTCTTCCTTTGCCTTCTTCATCCTCTTCTTCCTTCTTCTCTTCTCCTTACTCTTCTTCTTATTCTCCCGTCTCTTCTCCTTCTTACTCTTCTTCTTCTCTTATTCATCTTCATCTATTATCCCTTCTTATACTTCTCCTTCTTACTCTTCTTTTTTCCTTCTTCATTTTTGCCTTCTTTCTTCTCCTTTCTTCTCCTCTTCCTCTTCCTTCTCTTTTCCTTCCCATTCTCCTCTCTTCTCCCTTCCCTTCTCCTTCTACTCCTTTCCTTCTCCTTCATCCTTTTCTTCCTTCTTCTCTTCTACCTTCTCTCTTCTTCTTTTCTTTTCTTCTCCCTTCTCTTTAATTCTTGTTTTTCCTTCTCTTCTTCCTCTTCCCTTCTCTTCCCTTCTCTTCTCCTTCTTCCTTCTCCTTTGTCATTCTCTTCTTCCTTCTTCTCTTCTCCTTACTCTTCCTTTTCTCCTTCTTTCTCTTCCCGTCTTTTTCTTCTTCTCCCTTCTCTTCTCTTTCTTACTCTTTTTGTTCTTCTCTTCTTCTTCCCTTTTCCTCTCCCTTTTCTCTTTCCTCTTCCTCCTTCTTCCTCCTCTCCCTCCTCTCCCTCTTTTTCCTCCTCCTCCTCATTTATATCCCATTTCTTCTTTCTCTTAAAAAAGAGACCCAAAACAGCTAGAGAACCATTTGAAACAGCAATGAGATCAAGTGAGTGTTGCCCTTATCTATAGAGCGCCCTGAGCCCTTTAGATGCAGGACATGACGGGAATATTTTAATCAAGGCTGCAAGACCTTGAAGCTTGGAGTTGTAGTTCACTTACATCCAGAGAGCACTGTGGACTCAAACAATGGTGGATCTGGACCAAACTTGGCACGGACACTCAATATGTCCAAATGTGAACACTGGTAAAGTTTGGGGAAAATAGACCTTGACATTTAGGAGTTGTAGTTGCTGGGATTTATAGTTCACCTACAATCAAAGAGTGTTCTGAATTCCACCAACAATGGAATTGAACCAAACTTGGCACACACAACTCCCATGACCAAGAGAAAATACTGGAGAGATTTTATGGGGATTGACCTTGAGTTTTGGAGTTATAGTTCACTTACATCCAGAGAGCACTGTGGACTCAAACAATGATAGATCTGGACCAAACTCAGCACGAATACTCAATATGCCCAAATGTGAACAGTACACTGGTGGAGATTGGGGGGGGGGGAGAGTTGGATATTTGGGAGTTGTAGTTGCTGGGATTTATAGTTCACCTACAATCAGAGCATTCTGAACCCAACCAATGATAAAATTCGGCCAAACTTCCTACACAGAACTCCCATGACCAACAGAAAATACTGGAAGAGTTTGGTGGGAATTGACCTTGAGTTTTGGAGTTGTAGTTCACCTACATCCAGAGAACACTGGACTCAAACAATGATGGATCTGGACCAAACTTGGCACGGATACCCAATATGTCCAAATGTGAACACTGGTGGAGTTTGGGGAAAATAGACCTTGACATTAAGGAGTTGTAGTTGCTGGGATTTATAGTTCACCTACAATCAAAGAGCATTCTGAACCCCACCAATAAGAGAATTGGGCCAAATTTGCCACACAGAACCCCCATGACCAATAGAAAATACTGTGTTTTTCTCATGGTCTTTGGTGACCCCTCTGACACCCTTTGGCGGGGTTCGAACCCCCGGTTTGAGAAACACTGCCTTTAAAATAACCTTCGCCTAACATTCTCTTTTTTTCACAGACTTTTGGGGCCGACGCTGTCGTGTGCACGAGAATTTACATCAGGGAATGAAACAAAAGGGGAAACCCACAAAGCCCGCCCGTTGTTGGGAGACGAAGCAAAGGGATTACAAAGCAGATGTTGAGCGAAGAAAAATATGGAGAATAATAATAATAATGACCCTGCATAGTAAACATCCGAAGATGCGTCTCGCGTATGACCGTATGTGTCGTCTCAAATCCCAGCCGACCAGCCCCAAATCTCAGGCCGTTTCTATTTCTCTCCCCTCCCCATTTTGGGTTAGAATTGTGTGTGCGTGTGTGTGTATGTGTGTGCGTATGTGCAATTGCGTGCTTCCTTTTCCCTCCCTGATCTCCCCTTGTTTACGACTTATTTTTGCATTTGGTAGGTGCAAAATGTGTATGACGTCAGCAACCATTAAATTTATTGTCCTCAATGCTTCCGAATCTTAATTGTTGTTGGAGAGGTATGGCGAATTCGTTTGACGCAAACAAAAGTGGCCGTTTCGTTGTCATCGGGGTGGGGTGTGTGCATCTACACTTGTGGTTCCCAAAGTGGGCGGTACCACCTCCTAGTGGGCGGTGAGGCAATCCAAGGGGACAGTGGGAGGCTCAGGAGAATTTGGGGGGCTCTGAACCCCTGTAAGGGGGCGGTGGCGGGATTCCAACGGCGCAGTCCTGTATCTCCCTTTCTAATCCAATGGGTTTCTTGGAAGGAAGGGGCGATATGGGACTGCACCGTGGACAGAGTTGAGGAGAGGAAGGGGGGGCGCGCTGCGGTTTCCAGGCAACGCCTGCCCAGGGATTCCAACTGGCAGGCTGAGACATTCACGCGCTTGTGAGTGTGTGCCTGCCAGTTGGAAACCCCGTGCAGGCCCCCTTCCTCTCCTCAACTCTGCCCATGCCGCAGTCCTGTATTGCCCCTTCCAATCCAACAGGTCCCTTGGAAGGAAGGGGCGATACGGGACTGCGCCATGGACGGAGTTGAGGAGAGGAAGGGGGCGCGCGCTGCGGTTTCCAGGCAACGCCTGCCCAGGGATTCCAACTGTCAGGCGGAGACAGTCACGTGCTTGCGAGTGTGTGCCTGCCAGTTGGTTCAGCGGAGAAAGAAAGCCTCCGCATCTGCAAACGCCCCGAGTCGCTGCAGCGTTTGCAGGCGCCTCCTGGGAGATGGCCGTGGCATGAAGGAAAATGCAAGCAGATCCCAATTTCCAAGGTCCAGTATTCTCTATTGCAGTGTTTCCCAACCAGTGTGCCGGGGCACACTAGTGTGCCGTGAGCAATCATCAGGTGTGCCGTGAGAAATTGGAACCTCCAAGGGGGGGGGGGGAAGAGTCTAGTGTGTTGAAGTATAGAAACCTACCTCGATAAAGGCACAAAATTACAAACACCCCCCCTCCCCACCCGTTGTGTACTTGGTCTCTCCCTCTCCATGCATTGGGAAGGCCCGCCTGCCTTTCCCCAAGTAGAGACCTCCTCTTGCCTCCTGGGGGTTCTGTGTGGAAAGTTTGGCCCAGTTCTATCATTGGTGGGGTTCAGAATGCTCTTTGATTGTAGGGGAACTATAAATCCCAGCAACTACAACTCCCAAATGTCAAGGTCTATTTCCCCTGAACTCCATCTGCGTTCATATTTGGGCATATTGAGTATTCATGTCAAGTTTGGTACTGATCCAACATTGTTTCAGTCCACAGTGCTCTCTGGATATAGGTGAACTACAACTCCAAAACCCAAGGTCAATGCCCACCAAACTCTTATAGTATTTTCTCTTGGTTATGGGAGTTCTGTGTGGGAAGTTTGTGTCTTTCTGCCATTCCTGCCAGGATATCTATGTTGTGTTCATTGAAACAGGCCCAGGTTTCACACTGAGTGTATAAATACATTTAAAAACATATTAACTATATGTATTACTGTGTTAGAGTGTCATTTTGTGTCATTTTGGTTGGTGGTGTGCCCCAGGATTTTGTCAATGTAAAAAGTGTGCCACGGCTCAAAAAAGGTTGGAAAACACTGCTCTATTGCTCAAGTTTAGTTCAATTCCATTGCTGTTGGGAGTTCAAAATGCTCTTTGATTATAGGTGAACTATAAATCCCAGCAGCTACAACTCCCAAATGACAAAATCAATCCCCCACAACTCCACCAGTGTTCAGCTCTGGGTATATTGAGTATTTGTGCCAAATTTGGTCCAGATCCAGGGTTGTTTGGGTTCGGAGTAGGTGAACTACATCTTCCCTAAATCACTGTGGATTCCTCCCAAAACCTTCCAGTATTTTCTGTTGGTCATGGGGGTTCTGTGTGCCAAGTTTGGTCCAGGTCTGTCATTCATGGGGTCGCGGCCGTGGAAGTCAGAGCTGAATTGGTCGAAGGTACTGCAAATCCCATCATCCATTGCCCATACTCCCCAAACATATTGTTTTCGTGATTAATCACTACGCTTTAATTATGTTCAATTTGTAACAATGAAAATACATCCTGCATATTAGGTATTTGCATTAGAATTCGTAGGAGTAGCAAAATTATTTATGAAGTAGCAATGAAAATATGGTTGGGGGTCACCACAACATGAGGAACCTTATTTAGGGGTCAGGGCATTAGAAAGGTTGAGAACCACTGCATTAATACATATATCTTTCTGTTTAATTGCTATTACATTTTTTTAAAAAATTAATTTCTAGGGGGGCGGTGAGTAAATTATTTTCTGGAAAGGGGGCGGTAGGCCAAAAATGTTTGGGAACCACTGATCTACACTGTGAAATGGATGCAGTTTGGGTACCAGAAACTGTTTCCTAAATTACGAAATTAGATAACAACAATAAGTGGCATTCTACGGCACAGTTGTTATGCTTCGAATGATGCGTCTGTGGACACACTATAGAATTAATGCGGTTTAAGAAGAGCCATGCTGAATCGGGCCTCAGCCCATCTAGTCCAGCATTCTGTGTCACACAGTGGCCCACTAGTTGTACACAGGGATCTCTAGCAGAAAGGAGGGCAAAACCCTCACCTGCTCCCGACCCCCCACAACCAGTACCCGGGAAAATCCTGCCTGCCTCCATCAACACAGAGGTGGCACTTGGATGTCCATTTCAGTAGCTACTGATTCCCTTGGTATCCATGAATCTGTCTCATCCTGCCTTGAAGCTGTCCAGGCTGACAGCTGTCACAACCTCCTCTGGAAGTGAGTTCCATAACCCAATGACCCTCTGGGTGAAGAAATATTTCCCTTTATTAGTCCTAACTTTCCTACCTTGGAGCTTTAGGGAGTGCCCCCTAGTCCTAGTGTTGGGTGACAGAGAAAATATTTTTTCTCTATTCACCTTTTCTATCCCATGCATGATTTTATACACTTCAATCAAGTCACCTCTTAAACGCCGTCTTTCAAGGCTGAAAAGACCAAGGCGTTGCAACCTGGTTTCATAAGGGAGCCGCTCCATCCCTTGGATCATTCTTGTTGCCCTTTTCTGTACCTTTTCCAGTTCCGTTATATCCTTCTTAAGGTGCGGAGACCAGAATTGTACACAGTACTCCAAATGTGGCCTTACCATCGATTTGTAGAGACAACATTTGCTGACCTATTTTCGATTCCCTTTCTGATCATGCCTAGCATAGAATTTGTTTTCACTGCTGCTGCGCACTGGGTTGACATCTTCATTGAGCTGTCCACCAAGACCCCAAGATCCCTTTCCTGGTTTGTCTCGGAAAGCTTTGACCCCATCAGTTGGTAGGTGTAGTTGGGGTTCTTTGCCCCGATGTGCATGACTTTACACTTGTTTAGGTTAAAATGCATTTTGCCACTTTGTTGCCCATTCACTCAATTTCGAGAGATCTTTCTGGAGCTCTTTACAATCAGTTTCATTTTTAACTACCCTGAACAATTTAGTGTCGTCTGCAAACTTTGCTACCTCAGAATTCACTCCTACGTCCAGATCATTAATGAATAAATTAAAAAGTAACGGACCCAAAACTGAACCTTGGGGTACGCCACTTCTCACCTATTTCCACCCAGAGAAATGTCCGTTTATTACCACCCTTTGTTTCCTACAGTTTAGCCAGGTTCCAATCCAGGACAAGACCTGTCCCCTGATTCCATGGCTGAAGAGCTTGTTTAGGAGCCTTTGGTGAGGGACTTTGTCAAAAGCCTTTTGAAAGTCAAGGTAAACAATATCGACTGGGTCCCCTTTATCTATGTGTTTATTTACACCCTCAAAGAATTCTAACAAGTTAGTAAGACATGATTTGCCTTTGCAGAAACCATGTTGATTTTCCTTCAGCTATGCCTGTTCTTCTATGTGCTTAGTAATTTTTTCTTTAATAATGGTTTCCATCACTTTGCCTGGAACTGAGGTTAGATCCCTTTTGAACTGGCATGGCTCAATGTGAGGGAATTTTGGGAGCTGTAGTTTCGCAAAGACTTTCGCCTTCAGCAAAGAGGGTAAACTACAACTCCCACTATCCCATAGCATTGAGCCGTAGAGGTTCAAGCGGGGTCAAACTGCATTTGTTATTTATTTATTTATTTATATTTATCATTTATATTCTGCCCTTCTCACCCCAATGGGACTCGGGGCAGATCACACTGCATATATACAGGCAAACATTCAATGCCATTTGACATACAACATATATAGGCAGACATAGAGGCAATTTAACATTCCAGCTTCTGGCCACCAGGGGGAGCTGTCACATTCCTTCATTCTTTTTTCGCTGGCTCACACCAGCAATTCCATCCAAGGCATGAGGGTTGTGTGTGGAAAGTTTGGCACAATTCTACCATTGGTATGTTTTAGAATGCTCTTTGATTGTAGGTGAACTATTATTTATTTTATTATTTACTAGCTTGGGGACCCGGCGGTGCCCGGGTTATTTGAGGAAGGCATTGTGTGCCAAGGTTGGTTCCTATTAGATGTTTATGTGGCTTGCAGTGATCTCAGGAACTTAGTGAAGGTACTGCAAGTCCCATCGGCCATGGTCCATCCCCCTCCAAACAGCACCAGGATGTAGTGGGTCATGGGGGCTCTGTGTGTCACATTTGGTCTTGATCATTCTTTGGATGAGGGTTGCTGTGGGCCGCAGTGTCTGACTGCCTGAGGCCTTTCCTTTTCTCTCTGCGTCACCTTAGAATGTTGGAATGTGGATGGCCAATCGGAGTCCTTTATGCAAATACCATTTCAGTGGCAACCAATCCCCTCTGTCTGGGGCCGTAGAATGTTGGAGTTCTGAGGCTCCCCAATCAGAGTCCTTTATGCAAATAATCCCATAGTGGCAACCTGTCGAAACGCTGTCACATATTGCTTGGCACCTCAGCACCTCCCAGAAAATGAACATTCCATTTCCAATGGAAAAAAAACTGTCATTTGGCTAACTCAAGCATTCAGTTGCATTCTGTTTTGCTGGCCAAACAGTGACAACCAATTACCTCTGTCTGGTGCCTTAGAGTGTTGGAATTCTGAGGCTGGCCAATCAGAGTCCTTTATGCAAATAATCTGGTGCCTTTGAATGTTGTTCTGAGGCTGGCCAATCAGAGTCCTTTATGCAAATATTCCCACAATGGCAACCAATCAAAACGCTGGCACATATTCATCCGCACCTCCCGCCCTCCGCACCTCCACAAACACTAACTTTTATTATATACATAGATAGATAGATAGATAGATAGATTTACAGTATTTATATTCCGCCCTTCTCACCCTGCAGGGGACTCAGGGCAGATTACAGTGTACACATACATGGCAAACATTCAATGCTATAGACTGAAAAGGACATTCAAGTGCCACCTCGGAGTTGGTTGAGGTAGGCAGGATTTCCCTGGGTACTGGTTGTGGGGGTCAGGTCAGGCCCTCCCTTCTGCTAGAGATCCCTGGGTACAACTGGTGGGCCACTGTGTGATACAGAATGCTGGACTAGATGGGCTGAGGTCCGATTCAGCATGGCTCTTCTTATGTTCTTATGTTCTTATGTTCTTACTCACAACATATAGACAGACAGTCAGAGGCTATTTAACATTCTACTTTTCTGGCCACTTGGGGAGCTGTCGCTTCACTGCGACACTGATGAAGTACTTCCACATTCCCCGCATGCTTTGCTGGATTTTTTTAGTGGCCTCGTAAATTAGTTAAGTTAGCCTCCCCACACACAGGTGGTACCTAATTTTCCTTCTTGACAGATGCAACTGTCTTTCGGGTTGCAAAGGTCGACAACAAGCTGCACAATTGGTCAGAAGCTCACTCCGACCTGGACTGGCTTCGAACTCATGACCTTTCGGTCAGTAGTAATCTTAATGCAGCTGACACCCAGCCAGCTGCGTCACAGACCCGGTGCTAACAGTTGCTGAATTCTGGGAAGAGAGCTGGAAGAGACCACATAGGCCATCTAGTCCAACTCCATGCAATGCAGGAAAGGCACCCTCAGAGCATCCCTACCGGATGGCCACCCAGCCTCAATTTATTTATTTACAGCATTTATATTTCACCCTTCTCACCCCGAATGGGGACTCAGGGAGGATCACAGAACATATACTCGGCAAACTATAAATCCCAGCAACTACAACTCCCAAATGTCACAGTCTATTTTCCCCAAGCTCCACCAGTGTTCACATTTGGGCATATTGAGTATTCATGTCAAGTTTGGTCCAGATCCATCATTGTTTGAGTCCACAGTGCTCTCTGGATATGAGTGAACTACAACTCCCAAACTCAAGGTCAATGAATACCAAACCCTTCTGGTATTTTCTGTTGGTCATAGGAGTACTGTGTGCCACATTTGGTTCAATTCCATCATTGATTGTAGGTGAACTATAAATCCCAGCAACTACAACTCCCAAATGTCACAGTCTATTTTCCCCAAGCTCCACCAGTGTTCACATTTGGGCATATTGAGTATTCATGTCAAGTTTGGTCCAGATCCATCATTGTTTGAGTCCACAGTGCTCTCTGAATATAAGTGAACTACAACTCCCAAACTCAAGGTCAATGAATACCAAACCCTTCTGGTATTTTCTGTTGGTCATAGGAGTACTGTGTGCCACATTTGGTTCAATTCCATCATTGATTGTAGGTGAACTATAAATCCCAGCAACTACAATTCTCAAATGTCAAGGTCTATTTTCCCCAAACTCCACCATTCTACACATTTGGGCATAGTGAGTATTCGTGCCAAGTTTGGTCCAGACTCTTTTAGGTCTACATGGATCCATCATCATTTGACTCCGCAGTGCTCTCTGGATGTAGGCGAACTACAACTCCAAAACTCAAGCTCAATGCCCACCAAAACCTTCCAGTATTTCCTGTTGGTTATGGGAATTCTGTGTACCAAGTTTAGTTCAATTCCATTGTTGGTGGAGTTCAAAATGCTCTTTGATTGTAGGTGAACTATAAATCCCCGCAACTGTATCTCCGAAATGACAAAATGAAGACCCCCCACCCCCACCCCACCAGTATTCAAATTTGGGAATATTGGGTATTTGTGCCAAATTTGGCCCAGTGAATGAAAATACATCCTGCATATCAGATATTTACATTACGATTCATAACAGTATCCAAATTACAGTTACAAAGTAGCATCACTTCGGGGTCACCACAACGTGAGGAACTGCATGAAGGGGTTGCTGGAAGGATGTAGTAAAATAAATAAATAAATAAGGTTGCAAAACATTGGTGTAGACAGGCCAGGATTACCCATAAGGCCAACCTCGACCATGGCCTAGAAGTGCAAGCTGGGGGGGGGGGGGCGCAGATCATGGACCAAAAATAATGTTGAAACAAATTAAAACGCAACGCGCATGGAGATGAGGAAGGAAGGATTCCAGAGGTCCTCCTTTTCGGCGCCACCCCTGCTCCTTCCTGAATACCAGCTCCTGCCTCTGCTATTGTTGCGCAAACGGCGTATGCGCAGGGGCTCTTGACACTGGCGTCGACAGGAGGAACAATTAACTCCCTCGATGCCGACAGCATCCACTTGCTGGCTCCTTCAGTGCAAGTACAGGAAACTTCATTGCGCAGTCTGCGCATGCCCTAGCACCATGAAAGCTGGTCTTCCTCCTCCAACCCAAGGAGGAGACTCCTCCTTACTGGAGAGAGAAGCGCAACTGCCGGCTACGGCACATGCGCAAACCCCAGTACAGGAGAGAAGCCCAACGCGACAAGCCCCGGTATCGGGAAGAAGCGTGTCATCGGTACAGCTTAAGATTGTGAAGCTAAGATTTGTATTTTGTAGTTTTAACTGTTAATTTTATATGTTTTTATATGACTGTTTTTATCTTGTGATGTTTTGTATATGGGCGCTTGTTGCCGCTTGTTCACCGCCTCGCATCGCCTTCAGGCTGAGAGAGCATGGCAAATAATAAATGAAATACAGCTGCTGACCACAACGCATGCGCAATCCCCGATACCGGGTAGGAGCCAAGTGCCTCAAGCCCCGGCATTGGGGAGGAGGCTCCTCCCCCCATGCCTGCATCCATAGTGCCGGCCGAGAGGGAAACTCCTGTGGCGGACCTCGTGGGGCCACACCGGGAGAGCTGGATGCGGGGCCCTAAGGGGGACGAGCAGATGAAAGGATGTGGGCGGGGGTGCGGTAGAGCAGTGTTTCTCAACCAGTGCAAAATGATCTGAGGTGGCAGCCTCCACCTCCAGCTATATATGCTGGAGGGGATGTGGGCGGGGCTACCATTTAAAGAGATATTAGCTTTTAAAAGATTCCAAACTGTCCGCGCAGGCGCGGGAAATACCATAAGTACGATTTACAGTGACCACGACAGGAAAGGTGTGCCGCGAGAAAAGCTTTCTGCCCCCCTTCCTTCCCCCCTCCTCCTGCCGAACTCCTGCTGCTTGGGGGAGGAGGAGGAAGGGCCGGGCGGCGGCGAAGAAAAAGAAGGGGCCGGGGCGCCGCCTCCTTCGGCCGTTTCCCCAGTCAGCCAGCCTCCAATCCGCCATGACTCTTTTCCCCAGCCAGACTCCCGCCATGACTCTTGCCCCTCGCTCGCTGAAGCCGCGCGGAGGAGCCCCACACACTGAAGCCCATCCACTGCTCATGCTCCTCCTCTGTGGCAGAGCTGAAGGGGAGGGGCATGGTGCAGCAATGCTCCTCCCCTTCCCCCGGCTTTAGTGCTCCCACAGCTTTGCCAGCCTTGAGGAGGCAGTGCCAAGCCAGCGGTGGCAGAGCCCCCTCAAGGCTGGCGAAGCTGTGGGAGAACTGAAGCTGGGAGGGAGGGGGCGGGGACAGGCACGGCCTGGCTCCTCCCCCTCCCCCGGCTTCAGCACTCCCATAAGCTGCTCCCAGCAGGCCACCATCCCCCAGCCGTTCTTTACTGTGTTAAGAGTGTCATTTTGGTTGGTGGTGTGCCCCCGGATTTTTTTAATGTTAAAAGTGTGCCGCGGCTCAAAAAAGGTTGGGAAACACTGCGGTAGAGGTTGGCTTAAAAGGGGCGTAATTCCAAAGTGCGGCCTGGGCCTCATGTAAACCGCCCCGAGTCCCCTTGGGGAGATGGGAGCGGGGTATAAATAAAGATAATAAATAAATAATAAATAAATACACAATAGGTTGTGAGGTCTGTTGGAAACTAGGAACATTGGGTTTATATATCTAGCAAGCTCCTACACAGAAAACATAAACATGTAATTGTTGCCAAAACTCCCAGGTTCAGCTAGCTTCTGGGTGTGGCCCGCCCAACCAATCAGCTTTGTGCTTTGCCGTTTTCACTTAACACACTCCCCAACTGATTTTTGCATACAACTATTGCATGCAGATCTGAGCAGGGTGGCCTTTTGCAGCTGACAGATGGTAATTTTGTCAGCGCCAGTTGTTTTTAAGTGCAGGCCCAGGTCTTTAGGCACTGCACCCAATGTGCCGATCGACACAGGGACCACCATTACTGGCTTGTTGCTGTTGTTGTTGCTGCTGTTATTGTTGTTGTTAGAGTAAAAGCAATATATATCAAGAGAGAAGGTGGCTCTCTCTCAACCACCTTATTTTGGGCTTTGGACCATCTCCGGCTC
The DNA here is from genome assembly GCA_030556195.1 of Anolis apletophallus. Lineage (NCBI taxonomy): Eukaryota > Metazoa > Chordata > Lepidosauria > Squamata > Anolidae > Anolis > Anolis apletophallus. The sequence goes on along the minus strand of JARBWK010000015.1, from coordinate 38,911,739 downwards.
CCACTTTAGTGGTCCTTAAAGGAGTCGGACTTCCATAACCTTTGGCTGAAATGGGAGCTTTCTCATTCCATGGGGCCCATATTGATGTTCAGGGACGGAGCTGTCAAAAACCCGTCACCGTCGCTCTTGCCTCCGCCCCTGTTGCCTAGCAGATTATCGCTCCGCATCCAGGGCTTTAAGAGCATTTGAGGCCAAGGCACATGGATCACGTAGTCATCTCTGCAAGCTTTGGAGATGAGGCGGCCGCCTCTGCCTTCCGCCGCAAGCCTTCCGCCGCTGGACAGATCCACTTTAAGGATTGCCATACATCGTGCGGCGGGCCTTAATCTTAATTTTGCATTCCTCCAAACGCAGGGCCAAGGGAAACCGAAGGGACGCGTTGCTGCTTCCAAGCAGAATTCAGAGCCCTGGTTCTGATCCATCAAGCCACATAGGAGTCCCGAAGAAGGACAGTATATACATTACGGCAAATGTCTCATTCGAAAGATCCATTTTCTCGTGCAAAAAGGATCGTGCTGTACGTTTACAGAGCAACCGTCAAAAATGCATCATTCTGAAGCTTCGTCGGCTTCGGCAGGTGCATCTACACCGTGGAATTAATGCAGATTAACACCACTTGAACAGTCATGGCTCAGTGCTATAGGATCACTTGATTTGAATTATATGGTCAACATAGCCCCATATATTGCAGCTTAACTACATTATAGGGTCAGTGTAGCCCCATATATTGCAGTTGAATTGCATTATATGGTCAACATAGCCCCATACATTGCTGCTTAACTACATTATAGGGTCAACATAGCCCCATATATTGCAGTTGAATTGCATTATATGGTCAACATAGCCCCATACATTGCTGCTTAACTACATTATAGGGTCAACATAGCCCCATAGATTGCAGCTTAACTACATTATAGGGTCAACATAGCCCCATACATTGCAGCTTAACTACATTATAGGGTCAACATAGCCCCATAGATTGCAGCTTAACTACATTATAGGGTCAGTGTAGCCCCATATATTGCAGTTGAATTGCATTATATGGTCAACATAGCAGCAATACATTATATGGTCAACATAGGCCCATAGCTTAATTGCAGCTTACATTATAGGGTCAACATAGGCCCATAGATTGCAGCTTAACTACATTATAGGGTCAGTGTAGTTCCATATATTGCAGTTGAATTGCATTATACGGTCAACACAGCCCCATAGATTGCACCTTAACCACATTATAGGGTCAGTATAGTCTCATATATTGCAGTTGAATTGCATTATACGGTCAACATAGCCCCATATATTGCAGCTTAACCACATTATAGGGTCAGTGTAGCCCCATATATTGCCGTTGAATTGCATAATATGGTTTGTGTGGCCCCATATATTGCAGTTGAATGGCATGATATGGTTTGTGTGGCCAAGTTTGGTTCAATTCCATTGTTGCCAGAGTTCAGGATTCTCTTTGATTGGGTGTTAACTATAAATCCCAGAAACTGTAACTCCCAAATGTCCAGGTCTATTTCCCCAAAACTCCATCTGTATTCACATTTGGGCATATTGAGTATTCATGCCAAGTTTGGTCCCGATCCAACATTGTTTGAGTCCACAGTGCTCTCTGGATGTAGGTGAACTACAACTCCAAAACTCAAGGTAAATACCCACCAAACTCTTATAGTATTTTCTCTTGGTTATGGGAGTTCTGTGTGGGAAGTTTGTGTCTTTCTGCCATTCCTGCCAGGACATCTATGTTGTGTTCATTGAAACAGGCCCAGGTTTCACACTGAGTGTATAAATACATTTTAAAACATATTAACTATATGCATTACTGTGTTAGAGTGTCATTTTGTGTCACTTTGGTTGGTGGTGTGCCCCAGCATTTTGTAAAGGTAAAAAATGTGCCGCGGCTCAAAAAAGGTTGAAAAATACCGATATAGACGCACCTTGTGAACTCACCAGTGAATAGAATTGCATGGTAATTCGAAGGTGTCTCGTGTACTTCTCTGTCTCTCGCACATCGCTGGCACATCAAAGCATCTCTGGATTTTCCACCTTCGAAGGGATCTCCCCTTCTAGTGTAGCGATGGCTAATGTGACGTGATTCAAGGAGGCAAATGCAGGTGTGTCTACACCATAGAATTATTGCAGTTTAACACCACTTGAAGAGCCATGGCTCAGTGCGCTTGATTCAGAGCATTTTAGCTTTGTATAGTCTTTAGCCTTCTCTGCACCTCTCCAAACTGCACATCCCAAGATTGCACAGCATCGAGCCAAAGTGGCGCCAAACTGCGTCAAATTGCGAAGTGCAGACGCACTTCTCATCAGGTAAGGTGTTACAAACCATACCGTATTGCAGTTGCAGGGTACGTGCTTGGCGCTTCCCAAACTCTGTTCCTCCGGGTGGTTTGGACTCCATCTCCCATGACTCCTGGCCATTGGGCCAGATGGCCGGGGCTTCTGGATGTCATGCTCCATTGACCATTATCGTCCTCCTCTTTCCGAAGCCATCTGGAATCTGAGCCTCAAACGCCCGAGCTTGGGAACGGTCCCCGCTTTGAAGCTCCGGGCCTTGTAGAGACATTTCTGCCCCAACGCCGCTGACGTTTTCCCTTGTTCGGACAAACCGCTGCTCCGTCTACTTTTGACCCCCATCTTTTATTGTACGAGAAGGGGAGGCTCTCCTTGAGTAATCCCGCACAATGTCGGATGCGAGGCGCTCACAACGGGCGCAGTGGCCTGTTAAATGAAGCTTGCCTTCATTCAGAGTTATGTTAATTTTATGAATATGGGGCCGGCAATTACGATTCCGGTTCGTCATTAGGAGGCCGACCTAATTAGGGGGCCACTTTGCCAACTCCATGGCCGCCCGCCGGTCTCTCGTTATCATTATATTATGTTATCATTGGGAAACTATTTAGGAAGTTAAAAAATTACATATAGATGGTGATGCCACCACCTGGAGAAGCTGCAAAGACATACGAGGGGCGTTCATTAAAGATTTTCCCCGAAAATTCTATTTATCACAGGATGCTGAAACTGCACATGTGTCATGATATAAGTATCTATAGGTTATAGAATCTTAGAATCACAGAGTTGGAAGAGACTTCATGGGCCATCCAGTCCAACCCCATTCTGCCAAGAAGCAGAAAAATCGCATTCAAAGCACCCCCAACAGATGGCCATCCAGCCTCTGCTTAAAAGCCTCCAAAGAAGGAGCCTCTACCACACTCCGGCGCAGAGAGTTCCACTGCTGAACGGCTCTCACAGCCACTAAGTTCTTCCTAATGTTCAGATGGAATCTCTTTCTCCCACCCTGGACATTCCATCTATCTATGTATATAATAAATGTCAGTGTTTGCGGGCAGAGGTGCGGAGGAATAGGTGGCAGTGTTTCAATTGGTTGCCACTGTGGGATTATTTGTATAAAGAACTCTGAATGGCCAGCCTCAGAACTCCAACATTCTAAGGCACCAGACAGAGGGGATTGGTTGCCACTGAGGGAGTATTTGCATAAAGGACTCTGATTGGCCATCTACATTCCAACATTCTAAGGCAGGGGTGGGCAATTATTTTTTCCAAGGGGCCACACGAGAGCCAAAAAATATGATGGAGGGCCGCACCTAAAGGCAGAACTACATTCTAATCTACATTATTTATTTATTTACTTACTATATTTACTATATATTACACATCATTAATATTAACATATTAATATATCAAGAAATATTCATATATTAGTATTAATATCATAATTATTATATTATAATATATCTATATAGACATTATAATATATTGAAATTATAATATAACATTATATTATATTATTTATTATATTATTATAATAAAATTATTATAAAATAATAATGAAAACCACTAAAATAAAATAAAATGAAATTCAAGAAGACAAGGTGCGAACCAAGATGGAGGCTGACATCCTCAAGAGAGGAAGGATCCCAAGATGGAATGGGCCAATGGCCCCAGCCCAGAGGATGGCAAAGCAGACCCAGCCGGCGCAGCAGAGCAGAGCAGAGCAGCAGCAGGCGATCGGAGGCTGCAGGTCTTCCCCCCGCTCTTGCTCCCAGCCGTTTCCCAGCTGATCGCCCTGCTATGGAGTGCCTGCCATCCCTGGAGGCGATCCAGGCCTGCAGGGGGAGCAGTCGGTGATCTGAGGTGGCTTATCCGACCTGGCGACCCGGAAATCGACCAAGTCTTCTGGGTCGCCAGGACGATCAGCCCCCGCAGGTCACCGAGTGCTCCTGCTGCAGGCCCGGATCGCCTCCAGGGATGGCAGGCACTCCAAAGCCGCCGCTCCTCTAGCCTGTCTGCCGACACAGGCCCCACAGAGCCCGCAATGAGATGGCGGCAGCGGCACCCCTTCCTCTTGGCCCTGCCCCCGACATCCTTCTCCCCGGGCCGGACAGAATCGGCTGCCGGGCCGCATCCGGCACGCAGGCTGTAGGTTCCCCACCCCTGTTCTAAGGTGACACAGAGGGAAAAGGAAAGGCCTCAGGCAGTCAGTCACTGCGCCCCACAGCAATGACAGATCAAGACCACACTTGGCACACAGAGGCCCAATGGCCCACTTCACAAGCTGGTGTGGTTAAGGGCAGGATACGCCACGAATGATGGGATTTGCAGTACCTTCACCTGATTCACTTCCAAAACAACACTGTAGCCCCTATAAATCACAGACCAGGCCCAAAATTGACAGCAAGGCTTCCTTAACTTGATTTTCCTGACTAGGCCTCAGCTCATGGGATATTGTTAGACTTCCTCAACTTGATTTTCCTGACCAGGCCCCCAACAATGACAGAACAAGACCAAACTTGGCACACAGACACCCCAAGATGCACCCTACATCCTGGTGCAGAGGCCCACATATGATGGGATTTCCAGTACCTTCACCCATTTCACTTCCCACTGAAACTTGCAGCCCCTACAAATCACAGACCAGGCCCAAACTTGCCACACAGAGCCCCCACGACCCACTCTACATCCTGCTGCAGTTTGAAGGATGGACCATGGATGATGGGACTTGCAGTACCTTCACTCACTTCCTGAAAACAACGCGACCCTCACCCAATGACCAATGCAGACCAAAATTGGCACACAGAGCTCCCTTGACCCACTGTACACCCTGGTGCTGCTTCAAGGAGGATGGACCACAGATGATGGGACTTGAAGTACCTTCACTCATCTTCCGAGACTGCTGCAACCCTTATCCAATGAATGATCAAGACCAAACGTGACACACAGAGTCCCCATGACCCACTCTATCTTCTACTGCAGTTTGGAGGAGGGTGGAGCGTGGATGGTGGGACTTGACGTACCAAAGACCAACCTTGGCACACAATGCCTTTCTCAAATAACCCGGGCACCGCTGGGTCCCCAAGCTAGTAGATATATAAACCCAATCGGAATAAATTCAAGAGGAGCTGCACTCCCAACTTACGGCAACCTTATGGACCATATTGTTTATCCATCGTGGTCTGTGTGAAATCGCACATGTGGTCTTTGAAAAACAACCCCACTCACGTTGCTTGTTGCCTTCCATCCCTAAACCGGCAAAGGGCACGATTTGGAAATAACTCTCTGGAAACTATGCTAATGAAGTGTGCATAAAACATGCAAATTAGCCGCAGCCGAGGTGCGTTTCCAAGTCCTCCGCCTCAGCCCCTTTCTCCTGACCACCAGCATTAGGACAATGCCGACTTACGATAATTATCATTAGCTTACAAAGGACTGGGAAGCTTATTGGGTTCCGAATGCCAGCAAATCTGTAAGTTCTCACACTCAGCTCATGGATGGAAGAGTCACGCTAAAGCTTTCACAAAGAGGCAACGGAGTGAAAATTGGAGTTGTAATGGATGCTTGGCATTTGTGACTTCATCTCATACGAAACTCGCAAAGCGTCCCTCAATGTACCATTTGTGGTGCTTTTGAGCATCCTATTTAAGAACCAAATCTGCTCATTTACAAGGCGTTCGTTAAAGATTCCCCCTGACCCACTTCCTCTAGACCAGGGGTCGGGAACCTTTTTGACTCAGAGAGCCACGAAAGCAAAATTTTTGGAATTTTATTTCAGTGAGAGCCATATAATATATATATTTTAAGACTGAATTCAACTAAATGTGAGTCTATACATACATACTATGAGAAAAGGATTCCCCCGGCAGAATGACGGGACACTCCAGACCTGGCTCTGCAAAAGGCATGCTCAGGACTCTGGGAAGGAAGAGAAGGCGGAAGGAAGAGGAAAAGAAAGAAAGAAAGAAAGAAAGAGGGAGGGGGGAGGGAGACAGAAAAGAAGAACCAACTATGGAAAAGGAAGAAAAGAAAAGCAGGAGAGAGACAAGGAGGGGAAAAGAAAGAAGGAAATGGGAAGGGAGGAAAGGAAAGGGTGGGGAAAAGAATGGAAAGGGAGTGAGGAAAAAGTAAAATAATGAAGGGAAAAGAAGAAAAGAAAGGGGGGAGAGAGAGGGAAGTGAAAAGAAAGGAAGGAGAAGGAAAGGAAGACTTTGGGGAAAAGAATAGAAGAGGAAGGAAGGAAGGAAGGAAGGAAGGAAGAAAAAGGAAGGAGAGAAGGAAAGGGTGAAAGGGGAGAAAGGAAGGAAGGAAGGAAGGAAGGAGGAGGAAAAAGGGGAAGGGGAGGAAAAGGAAGGGGGAAGGAAAGGAAGGAAGGAAAGAAGGAAGAGGGAGAATGGAGGAAAGAAGGGAGAGAGGGAGGGAAAAGGAAGAAGAGAAGGAAAGGATGAAGGGGAGAAAGGAAGGAAGAGGGAGAACGGAGGAAAGAAGGGAGAGAGGGAGGGAAAAGGAAGGAGGGAAGGAAAGGGTGAAGGGGAGAATGAAAGGAAGGAAGGAAGAGGGAGAATGGAGGAAAGAAGGGAGAGAGGGAAGGAAAAGGAAGGAGAGAAGGAAAGGGTGAAGGGGGAGAAAGGAAGGAAGAGGGAGAACGGAGGAAAGAAGGGAGAGAGGGAGGGAAAAGGAAGAAGAGAAGGAAAGGGTGAACGGGGAGAAAGGAAGGAAGAGGGAGAACGGAGGAAAGAAGGGAGAGGGAGGGAAAAGGAAGGAGGGAAGGAAAGGGTGAAGGGGAGAACGAAAGGAAGGAAGGAAGAGGGAGAATGGAGGAAAGGGAGAGAGGGAAGGAAAAGGAAGGAGAGAAGGAAAGGGTGAAGGGGAGAAAGGAAGGAAGAGGGAGAATGGAGGAAAGGAGAGAGGGAGGGAAAAGGAAGAAGAGAAGGAAAGGGTGAAGGGGGAGAAAGGAAGGAAGAGGGAGAACGGAGGAAAGAAGGGGAGAGAGGGAGGGAAAAGGAAGGAGAGAAGGAAAGGGTGAAGGGGGAGAAAGGAAGGAAGAGGGAGAATGGAGGAAAGAAGGGAGAGAGGGAAGGAAAAGGAAGGAGAGAAGGAAAGGGTGAAGGGGAGAAAGAAAGGAAGAGGGAGAATGGAGGAAAGAAGGGAGAGAGGGAAGGAAAAGGAAGGAGGGAAGGGTGAAGGGGGAGAAAGGAAGGAAGGAAGGAAGGGAGAACGGGAAGGAAAAGGAGAGAAGGAAAGGGTGAAGGGGAGAAGGAAAGGAAGAGGGAGAATGGAGGAAAGAAGGGAGAGAGGGAGAGAAAAGGAAGGAGAGAAGGAGAAGGAAAGGGTGAATGGGGAGAAAGGAAGAGGAGGGAAGGAAAAGGGAGAATAGAGGAAAGAAGGAAGGGGAGAGAGGGAGGGAAAAGGAAGGAGAGAAGAAGGGTGAAGGGGGAGAAAGAAAGGAAGAGGGAGAATGGAGAATGTGTTACTCCTCCCTGCTGCATGCTGGGAATCAGAGGTCCAGACTGCTCTGGAGAGCCAGATGCAATCATGCAATGAGCCACATCTCTTTTCCACGTAGGCAGAAAAAATGAAATGCAAAGATACAGAATGGGGGACAATGCGTGGCTCGAGAGCAGTACGTGTGAAGAAGATCTTGGGGTCCTCGTGGACAACAAGTTAAACATGAGCCAACAATGTGATGCGGCGGCAAAAAAAGCCAATGGGATTTTAGCCTGCATCAATAGTCGTCTAGTGTCTAGATCCAGGGAAGTCATGCTACATTTCTTCCAACAATGAAGTTTTCCGAAGCCGTCACGGAAGAAGTCGACACTCTGTTTCCGCAACCAGCGCCTCACAGTTCTCTCAACGCCTTCGTCAGAAGCATCATGATGTCCCCGCAGATTTTTCATTATTGGGAACAGATGGAAGTCAGACGGTGCTAAATCTGGACTGTGTGATGCCGTACGGTGGTGAGATCCAGTCTCAGAAGTTCTGCTGTGTACCCATTGTGCACAGATCTTCTGATAGCCAAGCAATGCAATAATGTGACCCACATGTTCTTGTGAAATGCCGACGATGCTTGAAATTTATCTCCGGGTGATACGACGATCATCCTGAATCAATCTTTTGTTTGTGAAACTCGGTGGTTGCTGTCACAGGACGTCCAACTCTTTGTTTGCCACGCACGTCAGATGTTCCCACCTCAACATCTTTAAACTTCCTCGCCCAACGACGCACAGTATTCACATCAACACCATCACAATACACAGCTTGCATTCTCTGATGAATCTCCTTTGGGGTGACACCTTCTGCTATCAAGAATTCAATGACTGCACGTTGCTGAAGTCAGTGTTTCCCAACGAGTGTCCCGTGGCACACTAATGTACCGTGAGCGATCATCAGGTGTGCCGTGGGATCGAAACAGGCCCAGGGTTCACACTGAGTGTATAAATACATTTAAAAACATATTAAGTATATGTATTACTGTGTTAGAGTGTCATTTTGGTTGGTGGTGTGCCCCAGGATTTTGTAAATGTAAAAAATGTGTGGTGGCTCAAAAATGTGTGTCGCGGCTCAAAAAAGGTTGGAAAACACTGGCTTGAGTCTCATTGACCGACTGTCAATCCATACTTTGCACTTTAACAACACAACCGTTCAATGCTAAGTACTGTAAATAGATAAATAAATAAAGCTGTATTTTTGGCATTGCAGAGGGATTGGCCTGTGAGTGCTGGAAGAGCACTTTGGCTTTCTCGACGTTCACAAACCCATGCACAGTTGAGCGGTTTCCAATGTCTCACTCTTGGCAATGCAACCGATTTGGGGAAGAGGGCAGAATCCCTATTTGGGAGATAAATCTCATTTTTTCCACCCCATCCTTGCAAAGCTCTCCTGCATTCATGCCTGAATTCACAAGAAGGGAACCTTATGCAATGTATGGCAAATATAACACATAGTGCTTCATATATATTCCACACAATTCCTCTTTTCTAGCTTCCGGCTGCCCCCTGCTGACCACTGGGAAAACTACAAGGAGCCTCTCCCGACTTGGAGTGGACCCTCAATTCTGCAGAGACAGAATGGGGGACGATGCCTGGCTCAAAAGCAGGACGTGTGAAAAAGATCTTGGAGTCATCGTGGACAAGTTAAACATGAGCCAACAATGTGATGCGGCGGCAAAAAAAGCCAATGGGATTTTGGCCTGCATCAATACTTTAGTGTCTAGATCCAGGGAAGTCATTCAGAAGGAAGCTGAAGTCTTGGCTTTGGGACCAGGCCTTTGCACAATAGCTTAAACCAGTGTTTTTCAACCTTTTTTGAGCCGCGGCACATTTTTACATTTACAAAATCCTGGGGCACACCACCAACCAAAATGACACTCTGTCATTTTACTAACTGTCACCCTCCCCCCACGCGCAGTGAGGGCTGCGCTGAGTGGTCGGCGCTTACCCCGTTCCTGGCTTTTGCCTGGGCAAGCAGGACGAACTCAGTGTTTGGTACACGGAATGGTGAGATACACAAAGAGGAATTGAGCACACGGGGTGGCTCCGAGCCTTGGAACGAACAGTGGCGGAGGCTCGCAGCCATCGCCACCCCCAGATCTCCTTCCCGAAAGGGCCGAGCCCCCCCCCAGGAGTGCCTCCCCCCCGCATCCCTCTGTGTTTTTTTCCTTTGCCATTTTACCTTGAGTTTGTTGAAGACAGCTTTTGAATGGAAAATGTGTGAAAATGCCGACACGGTTCCCCCCTTTCGCTCGCCGCTCTTTGGGGGCCAAACCGCCTGCGATCCGGAAGGACGACCACCAACATCCGCACACACGGGTAGCCCTGATATTTTAATGGAAATACTGCACTACAGTCAAAAGTTTACAACATCTGTATAGAAATCATCATCACATGAAATAGGTGGCAAAAAAAAGGAAAAAGAAAGGAAGAAGAAAAGAAGCACATTACAGGAAATACAAAAAGCAGTTCGAAATAAGGAAAAGCTTCCTTTTCCTCCCCCCTCCCCGCGATTTGTACAGGCCAGGGCTGGAGCTTGGAGCTCCGATGTCAGACATCAGGATTTTGGGGGGGAAAGAAGAGGCAGAGACATTGCAAAACCCTGCTGGGATGAAAGAGTCCCCGTCCCAGGACGGGTGGGGAAAAGGAGGAAAATTCCTTACCCCGCTTCCTGTCCTGCTTTTGCCTGGGCAAAGGCATCGAAGCTGCCGTTTTTTCCCCCCAACTCAGTGTTTGGTACACGTAAAAGAAACTGGTATTGAAAGATACACAAAGAGGAGGAGGATGACGGAGGAAGGAGAAGCGAGCCAAAATGGAAGAGGGACACAACAGCGTTGTCGTTAATGCCTCGTTTTCCTCATAACAGGGCGACGGAAAGAGACTTGGGGAATACGTTAAGTTTATTGCTGGTATACTCTCTGAACTTCCCAACTCAAGTTTCCCTCCCATTTCCACTCTGTTTTCTCCTCCTGATCTCTTTCCCCCCCCCGTTGATTGTGTTGATGCTATATTTCTGAGAACTGGGGACAGCTCGTTTAAATTAGCAAGTCTGGGGAGACCCAGCGAGTGCGCTCTCTCTCTCTACATACATACACACACATATACACACAGTAGTCTTGCTTATCCAACCTTCGCTTATCCGATGTTCCGTCTTATCAGACACCCCCCTTTTCTCCCCAACGCTCTCTATAAGTACAAAAGGAGGAGGGAGGAAAAAGGGGGAAAGAGGCAGGACCAGAAGCAGAAGTGCTCTCCCTCCTTCCCTCTCCGATTTCCAGGCTTCTCTTCTGCATCCAGGCACTTCCTGCATCCGGGCACTTCCTGCCGAGCCGCTCTAGCCCCCGGGCATTGCCTTGCCTCAACTCTTTGACTCCCTGCCGTTAGTATTCTAGGCGTCTAGCGCCGCGTTGGACAGGTAACAGGAGACTCCGTATTATCCGACATTCTGCCAGCCCGTCTTATCCAACACCCCCCTTTTCTCCCCAACTCTCTCTATAAGTACAAAAGGAAGAGGGGGAGGAAAGGGGGGGGGGGAGAGGCAGGACCAGAAGCGGAAGTGTTCTCCCTCCTTCCCTCTCAGATTTCCAGGCTTCTTTTCTGCATACGGGCACTTCCTGCATCCGGGCACTTCTGGCAGAGCCACTCTAGCCCTGGGGCGTTGCCTTGCCTCAACTCTTTGAGTCCCTGCTGTTAGTATTCTAGGCTTCTAGCGCCACGTTGGACAGGTAACAGGAGACTCCATAATATCTGACGTTCTGCCAGCCCGTCTTATCCAACACCCCCCTTTTCTCCCCAACTCTCTCTATAAGTACAAAAGGAGGAGTTGGGAGGAAAGGGGGGAAAGAGGCAGGACCAGAAGCGGAAGTGTTCTCCCTCCTTCCCTCTCCGATTTCCAGGCTTCTCTTCTGCATCCGGGCACTTCCTGCTGAGCCACTCTAGCCCCGGGGCATTGCCTTGCCTCAACTCTTTGACTCCCTACTGTTAGTATTCTAGGCGTCTAACGCCACGTTGGGCAGGTATCAGGAGACTCCGTATTATCCGACATTCTGCCAGCCCGTTTATGTTGGATCAGCGAGACTCTACTGTATGTGTATCTATTTATATATATGTATATATCCTCCTTGTTGACTTTGTGCAAGAAGGGAACCATGTCTCCTTGGAGAAGGACAACTTCCGTATCCATAAAAAAAGGAAAAATCCCCAGGTGCTTCTCGTAAAGAGAGACTCCGATTATCTTGGCCTGGAAAAGGAGGCTCAGATTATCTGTCTTTACACATCCGACACGGTGAGCTTTCTAAAAATATATATATAGACATCCCTGCTTTTAGGCCACTAGACGCACGGGAAGAGACCACCCTCTCTATCTCTCTCGGTTTCCGTGGCCCAGCTTTCCTCTTTGTCGCATTCGCACACATAAAACATCCGTGCCAAAAGCAGCTCTCTCTGCCGAATACTGGTTTGGTATTTATGCAGGTTTTCCTTCCAAACACCAAGAAGAAATGCGCATAAAGCAACATAATGGCCGAAGCCCCAAACTGGACAGCTCAGCAGCACTTCCCAAAAGTGCGGATTCTCCGAGCTGGAAGACTTAAGAAGTGGATAGAAAGCTACCCACTAAAAAAAAAAAAGAAAGGAAAAGTATATATATAATACATATTCATATATTCAAACAAACTGCTTGAAAACTAAAAAGACATTACAAATCATAATGCACTTCCACATACTTTCTCGTATTCGCACAACCACGCTTCCGTCTTTGTCATTGTGAATCCCAGCTGGACACAACATCCCCTCTCGAGGTTAAAGAGCCAAGATGTATTATTATTATTATTATTCATGGTTTTTTTTGTTTCATTTTCTTTTTTTACAAAAAAGAGAAAACATATTTTTCCCCCCACAAAGCACTACAATGATAACAACTCCCTTTGGTAGTAGAAAGTGTAATAAAATGCCACACTGCTGCTGCTCCTTGCCCTAAACAAACCCTGAAGCCACCTGGGTACGACTATGGTACACAAGAAGCTAGATCTCCTAGCACATCAAGCATACTTTTTTCTTCCTTTAATAGAAAAAAAAATTGACAAATATGTACATTTATTTACAAAAATAAAGGAGGAGGCGGAGGGAAGAGAGGGAAAAAAATAGTTGAAATACGTTGTTGTTTGTGAAAGGACAAGGTTTTAAAGCCTGGAACTTGAACGGCACATTTTTTTGTGTTTTGTTATGTATCTAAATGTGTTTTTCCCATGTGTAAAAAGCTGGTGCATGGCACTAAAAAGAGACTAGTAAACAAGCAGGTACCAAAATAATAATAATAATAGAAATAAAAAAAATAACAAACCCCCAAATGGCTAAAATAAGTTTCCACTGGCACTAAAGGAAGGACAGGTTGGATCTTAGGTGGTGTTGACGTAAGTCACCGGGAGAGACCTGGAAGAGAGACAAGACTTCGTCGGACTCAGATTTTCTGAAGTCTAGACGGATGGAAGATATGCAAAAAGCCAGGGATATCTTTGTGATCCCTAGAATATTCTGGCTCTATTACTTTTTTTCCTTTTTGTGGGGAAGGAAGAGGATTGAAATGCACCAAATCTCAATGTCGTCGGGCTATCTCAAAGCACTCCCAAAAAAGAGGGAAGGAGGAGGGTTTCAAATGCACCAAAAATCTCGGTTTTGTCCCAAGTCCTCAAAGTCCCTCGATGTCAGAGAATATGCTGCTGGTGTGTCAAGGCAGGGCTGGTTGTCTGCACCGCTACCCACAACGTGTGCCATGAGCTGGGTCCCTCAGGGTCGACGTTTCCCTCAACTACGGATGCCGCGACGGAGTTATGCGGAGGAGGAGGAGTAGGAAGAAGAGTTTTGTGTCTCGCTTCCTCAATGTGCGCAAACACACACACAACAGACACACACATATCCCCCAACACTCTGGCGTTCTCCCCGGCAGAGGGTTTCTTTTCTTTTTTTTCTTTTTTTTTAGGGAGTCTTGAATATTGTGGCGCCATACTTGACGCGGTACTTGTTGATGCTCACAAAGTGAAGGTCCTCTGCGTCGCAGGTGGTGGTGCAAGGCACCAGGCCCTCCAGGCCTTCGCCCATCAGCCACTTGTTCGTCTCGGCCGCCATCTCGCGGGTCACGTGCTCCTTGGTCCATCGGTCGACCCAGGCCTGGAAGCGCTGGTGCAGCCGCTTGCTCACTCGTTCGTGGGACTGGAGGAGGAAAAAATGGATTCAAAGGTGAAAAGTGTGATGAATTATTGGTTGCTTACCTGTAACCGTAGTTCTGAGTGGTCACCTGTGAATTCGTACAGGTACAGTGTTCCCTCACTTATCGCGGGGGTTATGTTCCATGACCATCCGCAATAAGTGAAAAACTGAAAAGTAGGGACGAAGTAGTCTCTTCCTCGGAGGTCCCAGGGGCCTCCAAGGAAGAGAAGGAGGGACAGGAAGAGAAGGAGCCTCGGCATGGCCCTCTCCAAGGACGAAGCCACTGCTGAAGAGGGCCAAGCAAGGCTCCCCCCAGGGGCGGTCCTACTGGTAGGCAAAGGACACTGCTGCGTGGGGCACCATCTGGGTAAAGGGCGCATTCCCCCGCCCGCCAGACAGCGTCCGGCCAATGTTCTGCTTTTGGGCCTTGGGCAATGGAAAATATGGCTCTGTCTGTGCTTGCTGTCTTCCCCAGTCTGCAGAATGCAGTGTTCTTCCCAACAGGGCTCCAGGACTCGGTATTACCTAACTACCGAATAAGAGGGGAAGAAGAGGGTGTTTTTCCCCTCCTGATGAATGCTGCACATTACAAACACCCCCCCCCCCCCCTCTCACAGCGTCACGCGGCTAAAAATGTGTGTGCTCCTAAGGTAACGTCACGTCCTCCCGTGTGTCTCCCCGCGAGACCTGCCCGCTCCTCCTCTCCTTCCTTCCGTCCGCGAGGCGGGGTTTCCCTGGCAACACGCGCCAGGCCTCTAGAGATTGGCAGCTGGGCGGCGCGGCAGCACTTTCAAGCCCGCCTTCTCTTGCTCTGCGGAAACAGAGCACCATGTCTCTGCAGAGAAGCCGCTTTCCAGCGGTGACCGCCAGGAAGCCACCCAAGGCCGAGCGGAGGAAGCCTGCGCCCAGGCAGGAGTGGGATGTAAGCACCGGGGCCTCATTCACTTAATTTGGGGGGGCCAAAATAATGTTCGCTTACCTTAGACCGCCCCTGGCTCCCCCTCCTCTCCTTCCTCCTCCCCTGCAGCTCCCTGGGGGGGGGGGGCACCTGGGGACCCATGAAACAGCAAGTCCGCAATAGGCGAATTGCAAAATAGCAGGGGAACGCTGTATAGGGTTACAGCCTGTGTTGGATGGGGTTACACTCCCCCTGAAGTCACAGGTTCACAGCTTAGGAGTCCTCCTGGACTCATTGCTGAGCCTAGAACCCCAGGTTTTAGTGGTGACCAGGAGAGCTTTTGCAAAATTAAAACTTGTGCGCCACTTGCACCCGCACCTTGGGAAGTCAGACTTGGGCACAGTAGTCCACACCCTGGTTATAGCCTGAATAGACTACTGCAACACGCTGTATGTGGGGTTGCCTCTGAAGACTGTTCAGAAGCTTAAATTGGTCCAATTGTTGCTCACCGGAGCGGTTCATAGGGAGCATACAACCCTCTTGTTACGCCAGCTCTACTGGCTGCCAGTCTGCTACCGAGCACACTTCAAAGTGCTGGCTTCAGCCTATAAAGCCCTAAACCGTTCCGGTCCAGTAGGAACTGAAATAAAATGCTACCTGAAAGAAAATACTAAAGATCATCTATTGTAGATGATAAATTTATTATTTATTATTTCAAACTTATATAACACCATTCCCAGTGGCTCATGGTGGTTCACAGCACATACATAAACATTCATAGCATGGCAGTCAAAATACATTAAAACAATTTATAACTAGAAACAGAGAAGGTGACTAGGCAGGGCCATTACAAATTGAACGCCTGCCGGAAGAGGTTAGTCTTGCAGGCCCTCCAGAAGGAGGGCAGGTCTGTTATTGCCCGAAACTCCTCTGGCAAGGCGTTCCATAGGTTAGGCGCTGCTACCGAGAAGGCACGCTGTCTTGTGGATGACAGGCGGCAAATTCTGATAGTTGGAACTTCCAGAAGGTTTTGGTCCTCAGACCGTAGTGATCTCTGGGGAATATGCCGGGAAAGGCGGGCCTCCAAGTACGCTGGCCCCAGAACATGCAAAGCCTTGAAGGTTAACACCAACACTTTGAAGGCAATCCGGTACTCGATGGGAAGCCAGTGCAGACGCTGCAGGACTTGGTGTGATGTGGCACGTCAGTGACACTCCAGTCAGCAGTCGAGCAGCAGCGTTCTGCACTAGCTTGAGTTTCCGGATCACCGACAAAGGAAGGCCGATGTAGAGGGCGTTACAGTAGTCTAGCCTTGAGATGACCGTAGCTAAATCGTTACCGGAGAGGTAAGGCGCCAGCTGCCTTGCCTGGCGCAGATGGAAAAATGCCGCTCTGCTCACTGCGGAGACCTGGGCCTCCATTGTGAGCAGAGGGTCCAATTGGACCCCCAGGCTTTTTACAAGGGACAATGGGCAAACTGCTTCGCCGTCCACCACAGGCAGCTGGAGCTCCCCCCCCCCCCCCCCCGGGCGGGATTTGGGATGCCGGGAAAGCCGTAATAAGAGGGATACTAATACAGCAAAACTCAATTTGGTAGAAAGATGGCCTCCCTCAAAGAGGAGGTCCAAGTACAGCTCCAAAAGCAGCTTCCCCTTTTGCTTTGGCTCAGAACTAAGATTACCATATTATGTGAATCTAATGCGCACTCTAATTGTGGCAAAGTGATTTAGAACCCCCCCCCCCTCCCAAAAAAGGTGAGTGTTAGATTCGAGTAAATAGCTACCTGATGGGCACGCAGCAGAGCGGTCCTCCGGTACATGTAATCCTCTGACTTGATGACGTACACCATCTTGTAGGAGTTGAGCTTGAACTTGCATTCCAGCTTGTCCAGGCTCTCCACATTCTCCAGGGGCTTCTTACCGGCCCCCTCCTTGCCGTCCTTCTCCTGCTGCTGCTCCCGGCCACGCTGGCACTTGCGGATCCGCCGCAGGTTCCTGGAAAGCAGAGAGCCCCTGCTGGGATTAGCATCCCATAATATCCATGGCTCCCTGCCTGCTTCTTGCTTTCCCCTCCGTTTGGCGCAAGGAGCCCCTTCTCATCATTTGAGAAAGAGGGAAAGGATGTTCAGTATGCCGCATTTCAAGGGAGATGGCAAGAAGCTGGAAGGTGTCCAGAGAAGGGCAACTAACATGATCAAGGGGCTGAGAACTCTGAGTCCGAACTAGGAATAGGCCTACGGTGCTGGATATGTGGTTGGCCTTGGCTATCTATATCCTGCTCTTCTATCTATATAAATAAAAATGTAATGTTAGTTTGTGGGATTAACATAACTCAAAAACCACTGGATGAATTGATACCAAATTTGGACACAATACACCAGGGGTGCCCACACTTTTTCAGCATGGGAGCTACCATATGAAGAACCAAGTTTAAAAGATATAACCTGGTGCGCGCGTGAGTGCGCAGGTGCGCTCCTGCTCCCGCCTTCCGTACGCGTGGGGCTTCTTTCTTCCCTGCCTACGAACGCTCTCTTCATCTCCTCACCGCTGCGTTCGCCAGCCAAGCAGGAAGTCCCCATCCCGTCCTGCTTCCTGCGTGCGCAGCAGGCCCCTCCCACATACGCAGCAGGAAGCGCACCAGGTTATATCTTTTAAACTGCTGCGTGCGTGGGAGGGGCCTGCTGCGAATGCAGGAAGTAGGACAGGATGGGGACTTCCTGATTCACCTCCCACGCAGGAAGGAGGAAGATGGCGGAGACATTGAGAGAGCGCGCTCACAGGCAAGCAGGATCCCCTTCCCGAGTGCGCGCGCGCAGGGCAGAATCGCCCCATCCATCTGGGATCGACTTCCTATGGCCTTGGGATCGACTAGTCCAGGGCTGTCCAACTGGTGGCCCCGGGGCCGTATACGGCCCCCAACCCCTTCCCTGCGGCCCCCTAAGCTTTTTAATAATAATAATAATAAAAAATAAATTAAATAATAATATTTTTTTAAATTACCCACTTCCGGGTTCCGGAGCAAGTATCGCGAGACTACGGAAGCCACACGGGATTTCGCTCTCAACGCGAGATCACGCCTGCGTTGAGAGCGAAATCCTGTGTGGCTTCCATAGTCTTGCGATACTCCTGTTGCCGAAATCTCGGCTACTTAATCCCTGCAGCCCACGCAGACGTTCTCGGCTGCTGCCTTGGTCAGTCGTCGCCTCTGCTCGTGGTACGGCTACTCCTGGATCCTGCGCGTTTGGGAAGGGAGGCTAACCTTTATGTTATTATTATGTAATTGTGTATGGATGCCCCTTATGAATTCCCACCCTGCATTTCCCCTGAGTAAAAGATTATATTTGGTTGTATGGATGCCTCTTATGAATTGTAAGTAAATTGGGCCGGGGGCGGAGCCAGGGCAGAGCCGGGCGGGGTGGAGCCGGGGGTGGGAGCAGACCCTTCGGCCCCCCAGGTCATCAGTGACCGGAATTCAGGTCCCTGGGCCGGTAGAAGTTGGACAGCCCTGGACTAGTCGATCACGATCGACTTCTTGAGCACCCCTGCAATATACCTATCAGGCCAACAAGTGACCATCACAAATAGAAAAACTGAAAAAGACAGTGGAAGAGACTTAAAACACCAAGAAAATAAAACCTACATTACAACACATACGCAAAACCACATATATACACACACATACACACATATATACACATACACAGACCGGGCCACAGCAACGCGTGGCAGGGGATGGCTAGTATGTATATAAAAATGTAATGTTGGTTTGTGGGATTAACATAACTCAAAAACCACTGGGCGAATTGACACCAAATTTGGACACAATACTCCTCTCAGGCCAATGAGTGACCATCACTCATAAAAACACTGAAAAACACAACAAAGGGGACTTAAAAAGCCAAAAAACAAAAAATGCACTACAACGCATGCGCAAAACCACATATTTATTTATTTTATTTATTTGTCACGTTTCTATACCGCCCCTCTCAGCCCGAAGGCGACTCGAGACGGTTTACACAAGGCAGTCTCTGCCCTCAATACAACACAAGCAAACAAACCAACAAAAATAACCATAACCATATAACAACAAAATTAACAATTAAAAACATACAACTGCAATCTCAGCGTCATGTTGAAATCAGTTTCCGTCACATCGTCGTCATTCCATATATCTAATTAAACCGTTACATTTCATCAGCAAATGCCTGCTCAAACAGCCAGGTCTTGACTTTCTTGCGAAATGTCAGGAGGGAGGGGGCCGATCTGATGTCTCTAGGGAGGGCGTTCCAAAGCCGAGGAGCCACCACTGAAAAGGCCCTGCCTCTCGTCCCCGCCAGTTGCGCCTGCGAAGAAGGCGGGATCAAGAGCAGAGCCTCTCTGGACGATCTTAAACATCTCAATGGTTCATAGGGAGAGGTGTGTTTGGACAGGTAACTTGGACCCGAACCGTTTAGGGCTTTAAAGGCTAAAGCCAGCACTTTGAATTGTGCCCGGTAGAAAAAACTGGCAGCCAGTGGAGCTGGCACAACAGGGGAGTTGTACGCTCTTTGAATGCCGCTCCTGTTATCAACCTGGCTGCTGTCCATTGGACTAGTTGCAGCTTCCGAACAGTTTTCAAAGGCAACCCCATGTAGAGAGCGTTGCAGTAATCTATACGGGATGTAACCAGAGCGTGGACCACCGTGGCCAAGTCAGACTTCCCAAGGTACGGGCACAGCTGGCGCACAAGTTTTAACTGTGCAAATGCTCCCCTGGTCACCGCTGAAACCTGGGGTTCCAGGCTCAGCGATGAGTCCAGGATCACACCCAAACTGCGAACCTGCGTCTTCAGGGGAAGTGTAACCCCGTCCAACACAGGCTGTAACCCTATGCCCTGTGCGGCCTTTCGACTGACCAGGAGTGCCTCTGTCTTGTCTGGATTCAATTTCAACTTGTGTTCATATATACACAAGTACACATATATACACAAACATATACACATACAGAAATACATATATATATATGGTGAACTCGCCACGGGTCAACGCAAGAGAGGTGCCACCAAAAAGAGATATAAGGACTCCCTGAAACAACATCTCAGGCTTGGCCAGATTGACCACCAACAATGGTCTACCCTGGCCTCACATCGGGAGGCATGGAGACGCACTATCCACAATGCTGCGGCCTTTTTCTAGAAGACACGCCAAATGGGTCTCGAAGGGAAACGACAACGCAGAAAGAACCGCAACTTGGAAACAACATCACCCAAGGAGACTTTCTGCTGTGCTTTCTGCAACCCAACTTGCCTATCTCAGACTGGCCTTTTTAGTCATGAACGCGCTTATAAAAAGCATGGGATGAGTCCTTCCTAAGAATATTCGTTCGCGAAGTAATGCTGAGATATATACACACACACACACACACAAAAATATACACAGACTAGGACACAGCAATGCATGGCAGGGGACAGCTAGTACCTAATCAATGTATGTGTGTATGTGTGTGGGGTGCCCACTTCCCCAGACAGGTTCCCACTTCCACAAACAGCTTTAACCCACAGTGCTGAGGAGCCACCAAAAGCCCTCCTTCCAATGACATTTCAGGATGTCATGAACATGTAGCCCAACCCATGCCAATGTCCTCCCCAAACTCCATACTGCTCACCACCCAAGGAATGCCTTAATTTGGGGACCATTTCATCCTCTCAGGCCCCCGACTGTTGGGTCTTCAAACTTTGACTGCCCGAGACGCAACCCTCAGCAGAAGCAGCTGAGTGAATGGCTGGTTGCCATTTGCAGCCAAGAGCCAGGTGCCTTCTCAGTTCACTCACCTTGGCAAAAAAACAGGCTTCTGGGCCAGTTGCTCCCGCAGTTCAGGAGAGGTCGAATCGGAGTTGACGTATCGATCCACATAGTCGGTCCAGCGCTGGAAAAGGAACAAAAGAAGCATAACTTTGGCTACCAGTTTCATGACTAAGCGCTGTTTGAATATCAAGCAAAAAGTGGGTGCTAGAAATAATATATGAAAGCTGACTGGCACAACCTGGGGATCGCAACACAGTAAAGACAACTGCCCTTGCTCTTTGCTACTCTGCTGCTGAATACACATGCTCAGTGTGTATACATCTCACCATGTTAAAACAGTGGATGTGGCTCTTAATGACAATGCCGCGCTATCACAGGATGTCTACACTCTACACCACTGGAGAAATTATACTGTTTATTTATTTATTTACATCATTTATATTCCGCCCTTCTCACCCCGCAGGGGACTCAGGGCAGATCACAATGCACATATACAGGCAAACATTCAATGTCCTTTGATATACTAACATGTATAGACAAGACACTCAGAGGCAATTTAACTGAAATGGCTTCTGGCCACCAGGGGGAGCTGTCGCACTCCTTCACTCCTCTGCACACTTCCTGGAGATTTATGGCCTCATAAATTAGTTGAATTAGCCTCCCCACAACGTGGTGCCTAAATGTCCTACTTGACAGATGCAACTGTCTTTCGGGTTGCAAAGGTCGACAACGAGCTACACCGGCGCTGCCCAGGAAGTCGATCGCGATCGACTGGTCGATCCCAGGACTGAAGAAGGTCGATCCCAGCTGGATGGGGCACTTGTAGAGGGGGGCGGAGCCATGCCGCGCCAAGCCCCGCCCCTCCCCCGGCTTCAGTGCTACCACAGCTTCTCCAGGCTAGAGGGTAGTGCCAAGCCAGTAGTGGCTAGCTATGCCACCACTGGTTGGCACTACCCTCCTCTAGCCTGGAGAAGCTGTGGTAGCGCTAAAGCCAGAGGGGGAGGGGGCGGAGCCATGCCGCGCCAAGCCCCGCCCCCTCCCCCAGCTACAGCTCTACCAGAGCTTCTCCAGGCTTGAGGAGGGTAGTGTCAAGCCTGTGGTGGCATAGCTATGCCACCACTGGTTTGGCACTGCCCTCCTCTAGCCTGGAGAAGCTGTGTAGCGCTAAAGCCAGAGGGGAGAGGGCGGGAGCCATGCCGCACCAAGCCCCGCCCCTCCCCAGCTACAGCTACCACAGCTTCTCCAGGCTGAGGAGGGTAGTGCCACGCCTGTCGTGGCTAGCTATGCCACCACTGGCTTGGCACTACCCTCCTCAAGCCTGGAGAAGCTGTGGTAGAGTTAAAAGCCAGAGGGGGGCGGAGCCAGGCCGTGAAAGCCCCTCCCCCGCCCTGCTTCTCTCTCGGTAGATCTTTCTGACTTGGTTTTATTATAAGTAGCTCGCATGCTGAAAAAGTGTGGGCACCTCTGAGCTACACAAATGGTCGAGCGCTCACCCCGACCCGGGCAGGCCTCAAACTCATGACCTTCTGGTCAGTAGAGATCTTATGCAGCTGAATCCCAGCCAGCTGCGCCACATTCCTGGTGCCAGTATTGCACCACCTGACCTCCTCTGGGAAGTAGCAGCCAGGAATGAAAGGACCCAGGCATTGACATCTCCGGCTCATTCTCTGTTCAGATATCAGCCACCATGCCAGTAACTTAAATCAAGAAACAGCTTCCTAAGATCTACAGAGACCCTCACAGTGACACCTCAGCAAGCAAGAGTTCAAAAGTGGCAGGCTAAAACCTGGAACATCAATCAGTGGCTGAGGGACCTGGGCACAGAGAAGACTGGGCAACTTGGAAGGCGCTGAACAGACTGCACTCTGGCACCACGAGATGCAGGGCTCCCCTTAAGAAATGGTGCTGCAAAGTGGAGTAGTGGAGTCCACGACATGCGAGTGTGGAAAAGAGCAAATCACAGACCACTTACTACAATGCAGTCTGGGCCCTGCCACATCAACCATGGAGGACCTTCTCACAGCCACACCAGAGGCACTCCAAGCGGCCGGCTTCTGGTCAAAGGACATTTAACATCATGCCAAGTTTTCAGACTTTGTTTATCTTTTTAAATACATGTGAACTGTACCCTTAACCCGCTTCTGGTACAATAAATAAATAGCAAGAACCCAAATCCAACATAATTTCTAGAATCACGACAAATCCTCCCATCAGTTGAAATCTTAGGCTTAAAGTCAATTGCTAGTCATACCACTTGCTGTATGTCAACTTAAGCAATGGCTGGATCTAAGTCCGCGTTTTCATAAACCCCATGGGCTTGTTGAGAAGAGTCCCTTCAGGGAGAGGGGGTATAAATAAAGCAGGGGTGCTCATTAGGTAGCTCGTGAGCGAATACTCGATCCCAAGCCCATATGAGGTCGATCCCAGCCAAATGGGGTGCTTCTGCCCTGCGCGCGCGCAACCTGCGCGCACGCGCTTTTGCCGCGACCTTCTGCCCACAGAGGGCTTTTTCCGACAACGAGGCTTTAGTGGGTGGGCTCGGGCGCTCGTCTCTTGCCATGGTGTGGTGACATGACCGCCCATTCGTTGCTACTGGGGGTGGGGGGTGGGAGCAAGGCGAAGGCGCGCAGGGATAGGATGTGAGGCTGCGGGAGGGAGGGAGTGTGTGTGAATGAGAGAGAAGACCTCACTGGAGGAGGATGGTCCCCGCGGTGGGGCTGCAGCTGACGAGTGCGCCCTCGATGCCGATGAGTGAAGCCTGGACGGGGCCCCAGTGCTGCCGAGGGTCGAGGCAAGAGAGAGACAGGGCGGAGCGCGAGGCCCCGTCCAGGCCTCACTCACCGGCGTCGAGGGCACATTCATCAGCTGCAGCCCCACTGCAGGGACCATCCTCCTCCGGCGAGGTCTTCTCTCTCATTCACACACACACACACTCTTTCGCTCCCTCCCTCCCGCAGCCTCGCATCTTATCCCTGTGCGCGCCTTCGCCTTGCTATCGCCTCCCCCAGGAGCAATCAATGGGCGGTCACGTCACCACACCGTGTCAAGAGACGAGCGCCAGGGCCCGCCCACTAAAGCCTCATTGTTGGGAGAAGCCCTGCGCGGGGGGAAGGTGGCGTCGGGAGCGCGCGGGCATTGGAAGCACGCATGCATCGGAGGAGTGCGCGCGCGCCAGGTAGATCTTTGCGACTTGGTAGTTATAAAATAGCTCGCATGCTGGTAAAGTGTGGGCACCCCTGTAATAAAGTATTATTATTATTATTAGATTTGGGCCCTTAATAGATGGAGGGTGGCGTGAGCTGTGAAGAGAAGTCAAACCTTTCCAAGTTTTGGTGGTGCCATGCAGGAAGCTATCAAAAGGACAGCCACTCAGCACCTACCTCTGCTACACCTGAAAGGTTTAATTAAACACATAAATGCCTCATTTTGGCAAGACATTCAAGGATGCCTTCAAAACAAAACGCAGGACACAAGAAGGGCCTTCTCACCTCAGCTTCAACAGGGTCATCCGAGTTTTCTTCTTCGGTGTCGAGCAGCTCGATAGTTAACTGGACGTGGCCTCGGCTTTGAATGAACATCAGCTATGGGACAGCACACAGGAGGGCTCAGTTAATATTACTTCAAATTTCTAGACCGCCATTCCCCAAGGGCTCGGAGTGGTTTACAACGAAATAGAAGTAAAACATGAACAAGCAAATATAACAGTTATAAAAACACAAGACAAGACATGTACTATTAACTACAACAAACAATTGTGTCATTCCTAGTTACTCCAAGCTGGACCATGGTTGCAGGGTTCAAGGAGGGTTCGGTCGTAGACTAGGGGAAACGTTGATGGCCTGGGTCTCCATCAGGCTATGGGAGCTGGATCTAACCCAGCTCCCAAACCGCAGTTCCCAGAAAGTCCTGGGTCTAAATTTCTTATTCTTACTGTTCCTCAAAGTGAAGTCCGGGCTTGATCTGAGGCTGACCCGGTCTCCAATGGTCACCCCAGGGTTAGAATGGGTGGTTCGGCAAACTCGGTGAGCCGGAGAGAAAACCAATGTCCCAGGAACGCATGCTTCCTGGGGGACTGTTGCCTCCGGATGCTCGGTTGACGGAACGGAAGTCGGAAGTTCCATTGGCTTCCTCTTCCGGCGCCTGCGCAGTCGCCTCTTCTGGCCTGGGATGAGGGGGAAGATGGAAAAACTCCACCTCTCGGCGGCGTCAAGGTCGTCTGCCATCTTGAGCCGACCCTCGTGTTCCCGATACAACACCAGGCCGCCATGCGTCGGAGACGGGGCCCCGATGCCCAAGCCAGGGTACCAGTAACATCCAGGCATGTCTGGTCTCTCGATCGCCGGTCCAGTGGCACAAGGCAGCCGGGTTGGTCGACAGCATGTTTGGTCGGCCCTGGACTGCAAGTTCCAGTTTTGGTGCCCAGGGAGTCAGGGATGGTCGGGGAAGGATCCACCACCGAGGTCAAGGGTCTTTCCACCCCAGCCTCCAGGACTGGTCCTCATCCGGCATCCTCCTCCTCTGCCGTCTTCCTGGCGACCCCGTCCATGGAAATTGTAAGTGATTCACCCGAGTCTGGTTCTCCGGGCCCTTCTTCAGTGGGTCACTTAGTTGGAATATCCCAGGATTAGTCCCAATATAATCTTGGGACTCCTGCTGGGGAAGGATTTGGAGTAGAGACCCTAGGATCAGACTTCCATCCCTGGGGTTGGAGCATGCTCAATCTCCTCAAAAGGTCGCCAAAGTTTTTAAAGCAGAGGAGTAGTCGCTGATATTCAGTAATTAAGTAATCCATCATAGGTTGGCCTGGTCCCACAGAGCACGGCCCCGTAAGGGAGTCCAACTGTTGTTGGAGTAGTACAGTGTTTTTCAACCTGAGGGTCATGGGTGCGTCACGAGGGGGTGTCAGAGGGGTCGCCAATGACCATAAAAAAACACAGTATTTCCTTCTGGTCATGGGGTTTCTGTGTGGGAAGTTTGCCCAATTCTATCATTGGTGGGGTTCAGAATGCTCTTTGATTGTAGGTGAACTATACACTCCAGCAACTACAACTCCCAAATGTTAAGGTCTATTTTCCCCCAAACTCCACCAGTGTTCACATTTGGGCATATTGAGTATCAGTGCCAAGTTTGGTCAAGATCTGTCATTGTTTGAGTCCACAGTGCTCTCTGGGTGTAGGTGAACTACAACTCCAAAACTCAAGGTCAATTCCCACCAAACTCTTCCAGTATTTTCTGTTGGTCATGGGAGTTCTGTGTGCCAAGCTTGGTTTAATTCCATTGTTGGTGGAGTTCAGAATGCTCTTTGATTGTAGGTGAACTATAAATCCCAGCAACTAAAACTCCCAAATGTCAAGGTCTAAATTTGGCCCAGTGAATCAAACTACATGGCGATTCATAATAGTAGCAAAATGACAGTTATGAAGTAGTAACAAAAATAATTTTATGGTTGGGGTCACCACAACTCGAGGAACTGTATTAAGGGGTCACGGCATTAGGAAGGTTGAGAAACACTGTAGTAGTAGCAGCAGTAGTAGTAACATCAACATCAATCACAATCCTGTAGCTAAGGTTGGAAAAGAATCAGCAGTCCACATGCTCTTCCTCCAACTTCCATTTATACACAGCGAAACAGGAAAATCAATATTAACTGCTTTGTGGTTTGGAGAAGTCTGCCAACTTATTAACATAGTGCTACATTTTTAGGAATTCTACATCATTCTCAGTGTTTTCTAGGATTTCCTCATCTTCCAATGGATGGCGGCACTAGCTTTGTGTCTCAATCAAGAGAGGGATGATAAAAGCAACAACGATAATGATAATAACTGCGGCAGTGAGCTGCTTTTTGCTGATGTTGCTGCCCTTGTCGCCCATTCAGAAGCAGCCCTGCAGCACCTAACATCCTGCTTTGCAACAGCTGCAGAGCTGTTTGGGCTGGAAGTCAGCCTGAAGGAAACCGAAGTCCTCTACCAGCCCGCACCACAGGAAGAACACCATCATCCCCACGTCAGCATAGGAGCATAGGCAAATCTGTGCTTAAGTCCGTTCAGCAGTTCACCTACCTGGGAAGCATCATCTCTTCAGACGCCAAGATTGATAAAGAGATAGATCACAGATTAGCAAAGCCATATAGTGCATTCGGAAGGCTTCACAAAAGAGTCTGGAGCAACAAGCACCTAAGGCAAAGCACCAAAATCAGTGTGTACAGAGCTATCGTACTGTCTATTCTCCTCTATGGGTCTGAAACATGGGTCACCTCATCCCCAACACCTACGACTCCTCGAACGCTTTCATCAGCGCTGTCTTTGCACAATCCTAAATATACACTGGACCGACTATGAAACTATCTGTACTTAGAGCTCCCTTGTTTACTTTGAGAAGGCTCCAGGGCTCTCCTTGACCTTTTCCATTGCCAAAGAGGGTTGGTTACCTTAAAGCAGTTTTCGTCCTGCATGAGCTGCTCCGCTTTGCGCTGGTAGGCCATCTCCGCGAGGGACCGGGACGCCTGGGAGGAGAGCAGGCCTCCGGTGGCTGCACTGCTGCTCTCCGAAAGGTAGAGCTCAGTCACCTGGACGCAGATCTCGTCGCTCACGATGTGCTGGAGCTGGGCAGAAGGGGAGGATCGTTGTGATCATTGAATGGCTAATATTTTAATAATATAATAATATTATTTTATTTATACCCCGCCACCATCTCCCCAAGGGGACTCAGGCGGCTTACATGAGGCCAAGCCCAATAATAATACCAATAAAAACAACACAGCAGCACAGTTAAAATAAACACATATAAGCAATAACACATAAAAACCTTATGGCCAGGCCAGATGTGATATTAAA
Organism: Anolis apletophallus; assembly: GCA_030556195.1. Taxonomy (NCBI): domain Eukaryota; kingdom Metazoa; phylum Chordata; class Lepidosauria; order Squamata; family Anolidae; genus Anolis; species Anolis apletophallus. The sequence continues at coordinate 38,884,229 of JARBWK010000015.1, read as the reverse complement.
ATTTTAAAATAAACACTGGGCATGAACAGTTAGGATGTATCTAAGCAGGAGGGTTTTAAGGCCACAGTGGTCCATGCCTTAGTCACCTCCAGATTGGACTACTGTAATGCACTCTACGTGGGGCTGCCCTTAAAGACGGCCCGGAAGTTTCAATTGGTCCAACAGGCGACAGCCAGATTACTAACTGGAGCGACTTACAGGGAGCAGTCAACCCACCTGTTTAAGAAGCTCCATTGGCTGCCGTTCAGCTTCCGGTCCCAATTCAAGGTGCAGGTTCTTACCTACAAAGCACTGAAGGGTTTGGGACCTGTTTACCTGCATGACCGCATTTCTGTCTACGAACCCAGGCGATCTCTTCGAATCATCTGGAGAGGTCTTACTCTCGCTCCCACCACCTCAGCAGGCGCATTTGGTGGGGACAAGGGAGAGGGCCTTCTCTGTGGTGGCCCCTCGACTCTGGAACGCGCTCCCCAAGGATATTAGATAAGCCCCCACTTTAGCAGTTTTTAGGAAGAGCCTGAAGACATGGCTGTTCCAATGTGCCTTCCCTGAATAAAGTAAACAACGCCCTGCTGTGTTCAATCGCTGCAAATGTCCTCAGAAGCACTTTAATTACAGGTTGGGTGTCTGCCCCACATTGTCCTTGAAACTTTCCTGTTATATACAATCTACCTCTGTCTGCATCCCGTGTTTATTTATTTTAAAATTTTAATATTCACAATTGGCCCGCCCGAAATGGTTTTAAACTGTATGTTATTGCTTATGTTTTAGTTTTATTGGTGGTATTGTTTTATAACTGCTGTTGTGTTGTTACTATGTGTTGTTATTGGGCTTGGCCTCTTGTAAGCCGCCCCGAGTCCCCTTGGGGAGATGGTTGCGGGGTATAAATGAAGTTAATAAATTAATACATAAAGGATAAAATAGGGGATCAATCCAGCTAAGCATGGCTTTCCTTCAGCCTCTAACACTAAAATCCAGTTGGCCCACCATGATTGATTACAATGTTCTCTCTAGGAATGTCCGGGTCCTCCAGTTTGACTCTTATGGCCAACTTCCTTCAGTCCTAAAAAGATAAAAGGTTTCCCCTGACATTAAGTCAAATCGTGTCCGACTCTGGGAGGTGGTGCTCATCTCCATTCCTAAGCTGAAGAGCCGCCGTTGTCCGTAGACACCTCCAAAGACATGTGGCTAGCAGGACTGCATGGAGCACCGTTACCTTCCCGCCAGAGCGGTACCTGTTGATCTACTCACATTTGCAGGTTTTCAAACTGCTAGGGTAGCAGAAGCTGGGGTTAACGGCAGGAGCTCACCCTGCTCCCAGATTTCGAACCACTGGCTTTTCGATCAGCAAATTCAGCGGCTCAGCGGTTTTACCCACTGCATCACCAGGGGCCCCCACAGTCATTTTATGATCAGTTTCCAGCATAAATCAACCACAGAGTCATGCTGGAGGACCTAGGAATACCTAGAAAGCTATTCTCTAGGTAAAAAATATAGCAAAAATTCTTATTCCCCTTTTTTCACTTTCAAGGAGTTCCGGTGCATAAATAAATACATGTTTCCACTCACATCCCACTCCTGCCCTGACCCCCCCCCCCAAAAAAACCCCTACAGATAGGATTACCTGTCTGACGATGCTCTGGATCAGTTTGTCCATGGTAAAGGCAATGTAGGCGTGAATGGTAAACATCTCCCGAAGGGAATCCTCGTACTGGGAAGAGTCCATGTTGCCATCCAACAAGTTCCGCACCATGTCTAAGAAAGCTGGGTAATAGTCTTCCACGTCGATGTCCACTAGAAATGGGAAAGACAAGAAGGTCCCTGTGAAATTATTATTATTATTATTATTATTATTTTACTGACACAAAAACACAGTATGACACAGCAAATGAGATATATACATATGCTGGATTTCATATCACAAAATCACAAGTCGAACACTTCCCAAGCATTTAGGACTGTGTGATGTATTTTCGAATGATGTGAGCAGATCCAAGTCAGGTGGCCTTTTGCAGTTGACAGATCGTGATTTTGTCTATTATTATTATTATTATTATTACTACTACACTGTGTTTCAAGCTGCCAAATATTATGGAATGAATATTACTGATTTAGATTCAAACTTTGATCAAACTTAGGGTGCATATAAGGCAAAGGTAAAGCCTAGTTGAGTCCAATCCTTGGGGGTGGCACTCATCTCCATTTCTAAGCCAAAGAGCCGTTGTTGTCCATTATCTGTAGACGCCTCCAAGGTCATGTGGCCAGCAAGACTGCATGGAGCGCCATTGCCTTCCCGCCGGAGCGATACTTATTGATCTACTCACATTTACATGTTTTCCAACTGCTAACTTGGCAGAAGCTGGGGCTAACAGCAGGAGCTCACCCCACTCCTCGGATTCAAACTGCTGACCTTTTGGTCAGCAAGCCCAGCAGCTCAGCGGTTTAACCCTCTGCGTCACTGGGGGTACCCTATGCTGAATTAATGAAGTCTGATTGCCATGATTCCATAACATTGAGATATGGTGGCTCACAACTTAAAACACGCTTAAAAACTAAGTAGTATAATAGAATTAATTTAATTCCCATTAAACTTCAGCCGTCCCTACAAGTGTTTTGGACTTCAACTCCCCCAATTCCTAACAGCCTCAGGCCCTTTTCTCTCTCCCCCCCCCAGCCATGTAAGCTGACTGCTGGGCCCATAACAAATATTAGGCTCTATTGCCTTTGAAGAGTGCAAGGAAGCTTCCCTTACAGCAGGCATGGGAAAACTCCGGCCCTCCTTCAAAGTGTTTTGGACTTCCAACTCCCTCAGGCCCTTTCCTTTCCTCCCTCAGCCATTTAGCTGAGGGCTGGGCCCATAACCACTGTTAGGCTCTGTTGCCTGTGAGGAGTGCAAGGAATAATAATAATAATAATAATCTTTATTTGTACCCCGCCCCCATCTCCCCAATGGGGACTCAGGGCGGCTCACATGAGGCCAAGCCCAGACAACTAATTACAATAAAATCAAAAACATCAGCAATAAACACAATAAAAATACATACATATAAATAAAAAACAATATACAACTAAATATCTAAAATCACAATGACGGGGCGGGCCACAGGCACGTATATAATGTGTTAAAGGGTGAGATAAGCGGAATAGCATCCTTTACTTGGGGGGGGGGTGAACTCCAAAAACAGGGGCATTGAGGAGAGCAATGATAGAAATTAAATAGCTACTCTCCAAATGCACGGCGGAAGAGCCAGGTTTTCAGGTGTTTTTTAAAGGTCTCCAGAGTGGAGGCTTTCCTAATCTCTCCAGGCAAGGAAATCCAAAGTCGAGGGGCCACAGAGGAGAAGGCCCTCTCCCTTGTGCCCACCAAATGAGTCTGTGAGACTGGCAAGGGCGACAGGAGGGCCTCCCCCGAGGAGCAGAGGGTTTAAGCTGGTTCATGGAGGGAGATCCGGTCACGAAGGTAGGCGGGTCCCGAACCGTTTAGGGCTTTATAGGCACCTGTACCTCGAATTGGGACTGGAAAATAAATGGCAGCCAGTGCAGTTCTTTAAACAGGGGGGGGGGGGTTGACCGCTCCCTGTAACTTGCCCCAGTTATTAATCTGGCTGCTGATCGCTGGACAAGTTGAAGTTTCCGGGCCGTCTTAAAGGGTAGCCCCACGTAGAGTGCATTGCAGTAATCCAGTCTAGGGGTAATCAAGGCAGCTTCCTCTACAGCAGGCATGGGCAAACTCCGGCCCTCCCTCCCCAATTCCTAACAGTCTCAGACACTTAAGCAGCTGAGGGGGGAAAGAAAGGGGCCTGAGGACTGGCTGCTAGGAATGGTGGGAGTTGAAGTCCAAAATACCTGGAGGGAGGGCCAAAGTTGGCCCATACCTGGTGTAAAAAGATTCAAAGCCGCAAATTAATATTGTAAGTCCCATTCGGAAGACAGGCAGAATTATTGCTTGAATTGACAATTAATTAGAAAGGCAATCTTTTTTTGGGGGGGGTGACGACACAGCACTTACTGGGGTCCTTCAGCCGCAGCTGGATGGCGGGGCTGTCCCCCTTGTCGCGCTTGAGGCCCAGCACTTCCCTCTCCCACTCTCTCTCCCGGCTCTCCTCCTCAATCTGCCGCTCGGCCTGTGCGTAGATCCGAAGCAGCCGCAGGCACAGGATCTGGTGCAGTCGCAGGAAGATGTACCAGTTGTTGTTGACATAGAAGAGGTTGTAGGCTTCATCTAGGTTGCGCAGCTTCTGGGCTGCCGTGTTGCTGAAGAGCAGCTTGGCCTTCGGGGGGCTGCCCCCGCCGACCCCGTTGTGCTTCTTCACGGGCCCTGAGCCGCCGCCGCCCTCCTCCACGTCCATCTCCTCCTCTTCCTCCTCCTCCACGTCAGAGAGCTCCCCACGCTGAGCGAAGAGCAGATCCGGGATGAAGTGGTACATGATCTGCTTGATCTTGTACTTGTCCTCTTTCTGGATACCGGTCTGGCGCTTGACGTGGTGGATGATGAGCGAGGCCGCGTCGTCCAGGATCTGCTTGTCTTCGTAGGCCAGGGACAGGTGAGGGCCGCCGGTGTCCTCGGAGGACTGCTCTTGCCTCTGGAAACCAAGAGGAAAACCAGCATGAAACCCATTTCCCCCTCTCCCATGTTCTCTAGGGCAGTGATTTTCAACCTTTTTTGAGCCGTGGCACTTTTTACATTTGCAAAATCCTGGGGCACACCACTAACCAAAATGACACAAAATGACACTCTAACACAGTAATACATATAGTTAATATGTTTTTAAAATGTATTTATACACTGTGTGAAACCTGGGCCTGTTTCAATGAACTCAGCATAGATATCCTGGCAAGAATGGCAGAAAAACACAAACTTCCCACACAGAACTCTCATAACCAAGAGAAAATGCGTTTGGTGGGCATTGACCTTGAGTTTTGGAGTTGTAGTTCACCTATATCCAGAGAGCACTGTGGACTCAAACAATGTTGCATCAGGACCAAACTTGGCATGAATACTCAATATGCCCAAATATGAACGCAGATGGAGTTCAGGGGAAATAGACCTTGACATTTGGGAGTTGTCGTTGCTGGGATTTATAGTTCCCCTACAAACAAAGAGCATTCTGAACCCCATCAATGATAGAACTGGGCCAAACGTCCCACACAGAACCTCCAGGAGGCAAGAGGAGGTCTCTACTTGGGGAAAGGCAGGCGGGCCTTCCCAAATGCATGGAGAGGGAGAGACCAAGTAGAAAACGGGTGGGGAGGGGGGTGTTTGTAATTTTGTGCCTTTATTGAGGTAGGTTTCTTAGGGTTTTTATACTTCAACACACTAGACTCTCCCCTTTCCTGGAGGTTCCAATTTCCCACGGCACACCTGATGATTGCTCACGGCATACTAGTGTGTCCCGGCACACTGGTTGAGAAACACTGCTCTAGGGCAGTGATTTTCAACCTTTTTTGAGCAGCGGCACATTTTTTACATTTACAAAATCCTGGGGCACACCACCAACCAAAATGACACAAAATGACACTCTAACTGTCATTTTACTGTCACCCCCCTCGTGACGCCGCTACTTAAGCCAACCCCCCCTCCCACTACCCCCAGGAGGCCCAGGCGCAGGAGGCCCGTCAATGTCCCGCGGGGGAGGGCTGCGCTGAGTGGCCAAAGCACACGCGGGCTCGGCTGAACAGGACGAATAGGAATTGAGCACACGGGGTGGCTCCAAGCCTCGGAGCACACTGCGACGGAGGCTCGCAGCTGTCGCCACCCCCAGCTCTCCTTCCCGAAGGAGTTCAGCCCCCTAGGAGTGCCTCCCCCACCCCATGTCCCTTTGGCTTCCCTGCTGTCGCCTTGGGGCCAGATCGGGAAGGAACCAAGCTGGGCTGTGGAGCTCTGCGTCCCGGCCTTTGCTCTGCTCTGCAGTGAACCCGGAGCCCAGCCAGGAGAGGCCAGGAGATGAGGGGTTGCTCCCCTTCCCCGGCGCGGAGGGGCTAGAGGGCAAAAAGCCTCGCCTTGAGCCTCCGGGAGCGGGGTCGGACGGGGGCAGCTCCCGCGGACTCTTCCTCCCTCTCCTCCTCCTTGCTGCCGGAGGGGAGGAGGGCAGAAGAGCCCCCAGGAGCCAGGAAGCAGGAGGAGCCGCAGCCCGGCCAGGTAGCCCTTGGCATGCAGAGGGAGGGAAGGAAGAGAAGGAGAGAGAGAGGAGGGAGGGAGGGAGGAAAGTTCTGGACGCCGAGGGCTCTCCCTGACTGCAGCCAGGCTGGCTGGCATTGCTGCTTCGGCCAGGAAAGCCTCATTTCCGCTGCCTGAAGTTTCCTGCTAGGCTCTCTCTCTCTCTACACTGCAATTTCCCACGGCACACCGGTTGGGAAACACTGCTCTAGGGGATTTTAAGCTGGATGGTCATCTGACAGGAGGGCTTTTGATTTTACATTACTGCTTGATAAAAAATGAAGGTGAGACTGGATGACCAGGTTGAAAGGAAATGAAGGCAAAGGATGATTAAGCCTGGCGTAAACCATTCCTTCTGAGGTCTCATTATGCATTTTGGTGCAGTAAAAAAAAAAAACTCATTTTATTCAAACCTAATGTTAAAACATATCCAGAATTCCAAACTTCATACTAAAATTTCATACTGTTGATACTTTGAAAAGTTGCAAACTATTGCTGAGTGCATAACTATTTTCCAGATCTTTTCAATAACACTTTATTTTTCCCCCAAATATGGTAATTATTGTTATTGTTATTATTATTATTATTTATACTCCGCTTTTTCTCTCCACAAGGAGATTCAAAGCGACAAAGAAATGTGAAAGAACTTATGGTAAGACATTCCTTTTGCTCAAACAAACAAACAAAATAGAAAATGTTATCTATCTATGTATATAATAAAAGTCAGTGTTTGCGGAGGGTGGGAGGTGCGGAGGAATATGTGGCAGTGTTTCGATTGGTTGCCACTGTGGGATTATTTGCATAAAAGACTCTGATTGGCCAGCCTCAGAACTCCAACACTCTAAAGCACCAGAGGGGATTGGTTGCCACTGAGGGAGTATTTGCATAAAGGACTCTGATTGGCCAGGCTCAGCACTCCAACATTCTAAGGCAACAGACAGAGGGGATTGGTTGCCACTGAGGGAGTATTTGCATAAAGAACTCTGAATGGCCATCTACATTCCAACAGAGGGAACAGGAAAGGCCTCAGGCAGTCAGTCACTGTGGCCCACAGCAATGACGGATCAGGACCAAACTTGGCACACAGGGGCCCAATGGCCCACTTCACAACCTGGTGTGGTTTAGGGCAGGATGGGCCACGAATGATGGGAATTGCAGTACCTTCACCTGATTAACTTCCCAAACAGCACTGTAGTCCCTATAAATCACAGACCAGGCCCAAAATTGACAGCAAGGCTTCCTTAACTTGATTTTCCTGACTAGGCCTCAGCTCATGGGATATTGTTAGGCTTCCTCAACTTGATTTTCCTGACTAGGCCCCCAACAATGACAGAACAAGACCAAACTTGGCACACAGACCCCCAAGGTGCACCCTACATCCTGGTGCAGTTTGAAGGAGGATGGACCATGGATGATGGGACTTGCAGTACTTTAATTCACTTCCTTAGAGCACTGTGCCCCACACCAATGACAAATCAGGACCAAACTCGGCACACAGAGGCCCAATGGCCCACTTTACACACCTGGTGCAGATTACGGCAGGATGGCTCACAAATGATGGGATTTGCAGTACCTTCACCCAATTCATTTCCCACAGAACATTGCAGCCCCTCCAAATCACAGACCAGTCCCAAACTTGGCACACAGAATACCCATGACTCACTATGCATCCTGGTGCAGTTTGGAGGAGAATGGACTATTGGACTCTGATTTGGAAGTTGTAGTTCACCCACATCAACTGAACCCATCTGACATTTATCTAGACTACACTTGGAGCACAGATAAACAATGCTTTTCTCAAATAACCCGGGCAGTGCCGGGTCCCCAAGCTAGTAATTACATAGAAATACTCTTGTGGATTTTAAGTCCACCTTTCATTAGTAGGCTTGAAAGCACGCAACAAGGAATGAGAGAAGACGTACCTCATCGTAAATAGTCTCAATCTCACTGAGAAGGCTTTTGGATCTCAGCACCTTGGTGTCATTCTGCTTGAAGTTGATCCCTTGGTGGTCGAGGGACTTCAGGTAGTACTTCTCGTTCTGTTCCCGCCAGACTTTGTTGAACCCTCTCTGGGCTTCTCTCCACTCTTCTTCTTTCATTTTTAACCTGAGGAAAAGCAAAAAAAAGAAATGGGAATAGAGGGCGAGGCAGGAGGAAACGAGCATCTTGGTAAATGAGGAGAGGTGGTGGTGGTTTCCCTATCTGAATGCAGCCCTTACCTCTTCAACACAATCGGGACTGCCACGGCGGGGTTCTTTCGGAGGCCGTCGATGATGTCGGCTGCCTTGTCAGCATATATCCTCTGCAAGGCCTTGCGGTGGATGACCTCTGAGGAGCCCCCTAAAGTGTTGTCCAGCCGGAACTTGGCTTGCTCCTCCGCTGATAAGCGAGAGAGCTTCTTCTGTATCGTCTCCAGGACCCGGATGGTGGCCAGGTTAGTCTCCAAGACAACATCCAGCTGGGAAGGAAAAGATTTGTCGTTGTGGCTCCACATCATGCCATCTACCTTTATTTATTTATTTATTTACATCATTTATATTCCACCCTTCTCACCCCGCAGGGGACTCAGGGCGGATCACAATGCACATATACAGGCAAACATTCAATGCCCTTTGACATACAAACATGCACTCAGAGGCAATTTAACATTTCAGCTTCTGGCCACCAGGGGGAGCTGTCGCACTCCTTCACTCCTCTGCACACTTCCTGGAGATGTATGGCCCCGTAAATTAGTTAAATTAGCCTCCCCACAACGTGGTACCTAAATTTCCTACTTGACAGATGCAACTGTCTTTCGGGTTGCAAAGGTCGACAATGAGCTATACAAATGGTCAAGCGCTCACCCCGACCCGGGCAGGCCTCGAACTCATTATCTTCTGGTCAGTAGAGATCTTGTGCAGCTGACTCCCAGCCAGCAGAGCCACCTTCTCCCTTTCTCTTTTTCCTTCACTCTTCCCTTCTTCCCTTGCTTTCCCTTACAATCTTTCCCCTTCTTCTTTCTTCTTTCTTTCTTTCCTTCCCCTTTCATAGCTTTTCATCTTCCCTCTCTTCCAATTTTCTCTCCCTTCCATCCTTTCTTTCACTTCTTTTTCTCCTTCCTTCCTTCCATCACCTTTCTTTTCCAGTGAGATCACAGAGCCACTGCACCCATGCAAAAGCCAACCCAGTGACAGAGGGCCACTTCACCTAGCAACAGCCTTTGTGGTACTTTGACATCTCTCTCTGTCTCTCTCTCTCTCTCTCTCTCTCTCTCTCTCTCTATATATATATATATACACACACAATTGAATTATAAGGCTCAAATCTAGCACAAGAGGCTTTTCTGTGCATAAAATTGCAGCAGCCGAAACTCCACGATGAGAAGAAACACAAATCAAGGCAAAACTATGAAATATTTATCAAGGGGGTTTCAGTCTTCCTAAATGAGACTCAAAGTTCAAGGTCCTAAGTCCTTACACCGGTAAATATGCTTTTCATACTGGGTGCTGTCATGGAGCTACCTCAAACGTTGAGTCTTCACACCGGTAAATATGCTCTTCATACTGGGTCTTCTTGGAGCTCACAAACGTTGAGTCTTCAGACCAGGATGGAAAGGAAAGAAAGAAAGTGTCAAAGAAAGCAAAGAAAGACAGAAAGAAAGAAAGGAAAGAAAGAAAGAAAGAAAGGAAAGAAAGGAAAGAAAGGAAAGAAAAGAAAGAAAAAGAAAGAAAGGAAAGAAAGGAAAGAAAGGAAAGGAAAAGAAAGAAAAGAAAGGAAAGAAAGATAGGAAAGGAAAGAAAAGAAAGAAAGGAAAGGAAGAAAAGAAGGAAAGAAAAGAAGGAAAGAAAGAAAGAAGGAAAGAACAACGCAATTCATTTGTGAACAGAGAAGTTGTTTATTTATTTATTTATTTAAAACTTTTGTACCCCGGCCTTCCCACCTCTATCGAGGGACTCAGACCGGCATAACAGCAAAAATTCAATGCTATACAGCAGGGGTGCTCACACTTTTTCAGCATGTGAGCTACTCTTAAAGCAACCAAGTCCAAAAGATCTACCTGCCCCCGCCTCCGCGCGCTCCCGCCACCGTGCATGCTCCTGCTGCTGTTTTCCGCTCGCGCAGCGCTTCGTCCGCCTGCGCGGCATTGCAGGAAGGAGAAAGCATGAGGCGGGGCATCCAGAGGGAGCGCTCCGCCCTGCCTGTCTCGCCGGCTACGGAGGCTGCACAGCTGCTTCTGGACGAGAGGCAGGGTGCTCCCTCCAGAGGCCCCGCCTCGTGCTTCCTTCTTCCTGCAATGCCCCACAGGAGAAAGAAGCACCGTAAGAGCGGAAGCCAGCAGCAGGAGCGCACATGTGCGCAGGGTGTGCACGCGCATGGCAGGAGCGCCCCATTCGGCTGGTGAGGCCCAAAGATCACCTGGAAAAGGGCTGAAGATCTACTAGTAGCTTGAGAGCTACCTAATGAGCACCCCTGCTATACAGATTAAAAACAACTACAACAACATATTAAAATACATTAAAACCCAGCATAAAACACATTGCCATTAAAACAATTCCATTCAATCTGTAAACGTGGTCATACATTCAGACAATAGCCAATCTCAGCCTATTCTGCTATATCAAACTCCACTCTCAGGAATTCTGAAAACAGATACAGGAGGGGATGGGCAAAAAGGCCTGGTAGAGCCGTGTCTAAACAAAAAGCCTGGGAGGTTGACAAGTAATACAAGGCCGTTTCCTTCCAGCTCCCGTTTGCTCTCTGCAAAGCCTACCTCCTTACACAGCGGAGTCCGGCCCGTGCATTTGGGCTGCTGGTAACTCTTGGGCAAGGCCCGGTAGCTGGAGCCCAGCCTCTTACAGGAAGCGTAGTCAATCTCCATTGCGATCCCTTCCGTGGCTCGCTCCTTCGGAAACGACTCCAAATGTGAAGACTCTTTGTAGCCCAGGAAATTCTTAAACCAAGTGAACAACTCTGGGAATTTTCTGTTTGTTTGTTTTAAAGAAAAAAAGAAAGAAAGAGGTGGGAAAGGAAAGACAGGAAAAGAGACGTGAGTGTCAACTTCGGCCCTCCGGGTGTTTTTGGACTTTGCAGTTTAATAAGCCTTTTCCATGTTTTTACGAAGGCGGGTCAATAAGTCCGTGACTTTTTGAATTTCCCGCCTCTGAACTGAAAGGGCAACACTGCTCCTGTCAACAGGCATCTGTCAGTTGACTCCTGTCAAAATTTGAACTAGCTGCGTCATTTAGTTTGTATTTCACAGCCATTGATAGCAGACTACCGCGTGATTTGAGGAGAAAATGGAAAAAAGTGAATTTTGTGTGCTCATTAAGCATTATTTTTTGCTTAATGAGCACACGAAACCCATCACTCAAACCAAGGCTAAGCTTGAAAAATACTATGGGGACTCTGCACCATCAATTTCAATGGTAAAAAAGTGGTTGACTGAATTTTGTTGTGGCCGTACAAGCACGGAAGGTGCCGAACGTTCTGGACGCCCAGTTGAGGTCTCTACACCTGAAACAATTGAAAAAATTCACAATATGGTGTTGGCCGATCAGAGATGGAAAGTGCGAGAGATTGTGGAAGCCATAGGCATCTCACGTGGCTCAGTGGTTTCAATGTTAAATGATCACTTGGGTATGAGAAAGCTTTCCGCAAGATGTGTGCCGCCTTTGCTCACAATCGACCACAAATGCAATCGTGTGACAATTTCGCAGGAGTGTTTGGTGTTGTTCAACTGCAATATGGACAAGTTTTTGCGCCGTTTCGTAACCGTGGACGAAATGTGGATCCACCACAACACACCAGAGACCAAACAGAAGTCAAAACACTGGGTTTCTCGGGGTGAATCAGCGCCAAAGAAGGCCAAGGTGGGTTGTCAGCCAATAAAGTCATGGCGACCGTTTTTTGGGATGCACGCAGTATAATCCACATTGACTACCTTCAAAAGGGTAAAGCAATCAATCGCGAATATTATGACAACTTACTGGGTTGATTGAATGAGGATTTGAAAAAAAAAATCAATCACATTTGGCCAAGAAAAAAGTTATTTTGCACCAGGACAATGCAAGGGTGCACGCATGTGCAGTTGTCATGGCAACAATCCATGAATTGGGATTCTTATTGCTCTCTCATCCGCCCTATTCTCCGGATTTAGCCCCCAAGTGACTATTTCTTGTTTCCAAACCTGAAGAAATGGCTCGGCGGAAAGAGATTTGACTCGAACAATGAAATCATCTGACAAACAAATACCTATTTTGATGACCTCGACAAATCTTATTTTTTGGAAGGGATAAAAAAATTGGGGAAATGTTGGACAAAGTGTAATACAGATTCCTCAACACGAATAGAGTGACTGCCATTAATGTGGAAATCACTAGAACCAAATACTGCTAAAGCAGGTCCTATTTTTCATTTAACTCATCCGACTTACCCCAAAAATGGAGACACTAGCTGAACAAGTTCGGCTCGGGAGATCACCTCCTGATTAAAAATGACCAGACAACGGAGGAAATTCTCATAGGCTTCTGTGCTGCGCAGGGCCTTCCGGACCTTGTCAACCAAAGGAAAGAAAGGGTCAGTGGGTAACGGGGAAACATTCAATGGGACATTGTCCTAATACAGTGTTTTTCAACCTCTTTTGAGCCGCGGCACATTTTTGACATTGACAAAATCCTGGGGCACACCACCAAGCAAAATGACACAAAATGACACTCTAACGCAGTAATACATAGAGTTAATATGTTTCTAAATGTATTTATACACTCAGTGTGAAACCTGGGCCTGTTTCGATGAACACAACATAGATATCCTGGCAGGAATGGCAGAAAGACACAAACTTCCCACACAGAACTCCCATAACCAAGAGAAAATACTATAAGAATCTGGTGGGCATTGACCTTGGGTTTCGGAGTTGTAGTTCACCTACACCCAGAGAGCACTGTGGACTCAAACAATGTTGGATCAGGACCAAACTTGGCATGAATACTCAATATGCCCAAATGTGAACACAGATGGAGTATGGGGGAAAATAGACCTTGACATTTGGGAGTTACAGTTTCTGGGATTTATAGTTAACACACAATCAAAGAGCATCCCGAACTCTTGCAAAAATGGAATTGAACCAAACTTCGCATATTGAACTCTCATTACCAAAAGAAAGTACTGAAAGGGTTTGCTTGGGAATTGACCTTGAGTTTGGAAGTTGTAGTTCACCCACACCCAGAGAGCACTGTGTACTCAAACAATGTTATGTTATGTTGTTGTTTGTTTTCTGTCCAGAATCACAATGTTGGAAGGAGGCTCACCACTTTAAGGTCCCTAAAACAGGCATGGGAAAACTTCGGCCCTCTGGGTGCTTTGGACTCCAACTCCCACCATTCCTAACAGCCTGAGGCCCTTTCCTGCTTAAGTGGCTGAGGGGGACAAAGGAAAAGGGCCTGAGGCTGCTAGGAATGGTGGGAGTTGGAGTCCAAAACACCTGGAAGGTCAAGTTTGCCCATGCCAGCTTTCGACAGAGACCTCTTCCTCCCCCTCCCCCTTCGCATCCTTTCTTTCCCCTCCTGCTGAACATTTACTTTTTCTTCTACACTGCCACTTCTGCCGCCATTTTGATCTGAGGGGGCAGCGTGAGCGTGTTCAGGAGGGGAGGGGGGAGGAAGGCATGACCCGTGCGGGCGCTACTGCGCAGACTCGCCCCAGAGCAGAGCGAGTGGAGAAGAAAAAGTGTTCGGCAGGAGGGGGAAAAAAGAGCATTGGAGGTTCCAATTTCCCACGGCACACCTGATGATCGCTCACGGCACACTAGTGTGCCACGGCACACTGGTTGGGAAACACTGTCCTAATAGATGCCAAGGCCGAAAGGTTTCCTCAATCTGACTTACACTGGAAATAGAAGAACTTTATTTTTATCTCCCTGAAGGGACTCGGGGCAGCTTACATGGGGCCAAGCCCAAGCAAATACAGTTTAAAACATCACAAATATTAAAACAACATAAAATAACATTGTACGAGGGGCTGCTGATAAGTCTTTGGCTTTAACCAGAAAGAAACGAGATGGGAAGATGAAACTTTACATTTATTCCACATACTTTCCACTGACGTCAACACACTTATTACATCGGTATTCCAAGTTATGTAAATCTTGCAAAAATAAGGATTTCGGTTGTGCCTCAAACCAGTCATCCGTAGCAGCCATGGAATCAGAAATGGTGTCAAATCTGTTCTCGTTTGCTCTGCCATTTTGTTTTCCTGCGTGCCTACATCACTGTTGTTATAACACAAAATCTTGAGACACATAAGGCTTCCATGTGATGTAACATTCGTTACCATAGACCAGTGTTTCCCAACCGCTGTTCCGCGGCACACTAGTGTTCCGTAAGTGATCCTCTGGTGTGCCACGGAAAAACCTCTCTTCCCTGGCCCCGCCCTCTGGCTTGGCCCTCGGCCCCCCTCCCTTCTCCTTCCCTGCCTCTGCTGGGTCTGCCCTTCGCCGCTCCATTCAGTGCCATTCGTCCTGCGCTGTTTTGGAGAATCCTCCTCCTCCTTCTTCTTCCTGAGTCCGAGTCGAGTGAGTGACTGCTTTGATGGAGGAGCGAGCGCGAGCGTGGGATGTGATGTGACCCGCGGCCAGAGAAAATGGCGGCGGCAGCAACAGCGGGAGGAGGGCCAGGACCTGGGATGGCTTCAAACCACCTCTCCGCCTCTTTGGTGGGGAACGAAGCCCTCGCTGCTGCTGCCGCCGCTGCTGCTCGGAGCCCGAAGCTGGCGAGAAGTGGAGGCGGCGGCAAAATGGCGGAGAAGTCGTGCTGGCCAGGGAGCCGTGCGCCTCAGACTGGCGGCGGAAGCAGCTGCACAAATTGTGGAGCGTAGAGCTGGACGGGCTGCTCGAGCCGGTATGCGAGGGCCCTGCCGCCGCCGTCGAAAGGGGGCGCGGCCTGCCTCCTCCTCCCCGCTCACGACTCTCCAATGATGATAGAACCTGGGACGGAGAGCGGGTGAGGACTGGAAGGAGCCCATTCCTTTGGACTGAGCCCTCCTCTCCTTCTCCCTTGTTTCCTGAGGAGGGCAGGACTGCGCATGAAGGAGAGTCACGACACAGAGAGAGCCCTGCTTCCCATACTGAGGTTCAAAAGTCTTCTGTGTGTGCATGGATCAATCTAGACCAGGTCTGGGCCAAGTTGGGCCCCCAAAATGTTTTGGACTCCAACTCCCACCATTCCTAACAGCCTCAGGCCCTTTCCTTTTCCCCCTCAGCCGCTTAAGCGGCTGAGGGGGAAAAGGAAGGGGCCTGAGGCTGTTAGGAGTGCTGGTAGTTGATGTCCAAAGCACCTGGAAGGCCCAAGTTTGCCCATGCCTGGTGTAGATGCATACATAACACCAATGCTCAAATTACTTATCTATATTGGTTCATCTATGTCAGGGCTGTCCAACTGCCAGCCCTGCAGGTGTTTTGGACTTCAACTCCCAGAAATCCTAGCCAGTTTACCAGCTGTTAGGATTTCTGGGATTTGAAGTCCAAAACACCTGCAGGGCCGGCAGGTGGACAGCCCTGATCTATGTTGTGTTCATCGAAACAGGCCCACGTTTCACACTGAGTGTATAAATACATTTAAAAACGTATTAACTATATGTATTACTGTGTTAGAGTTTCATTTTGGTTGATGGTGTGCCGGGGCTCAAAAAAGGTTGGGAAACACTGCCATAGAAACAAAAAAAGAACACAAAGCCAAAGACTTATCAGCAGCCCCTCGTAACAACAGAAAAACAAACATCATAAGCAACAACCAAAAGTACTTCAAGACGCATCGCCAGGAAGGGGTGGTGGTGGTGTGCAAACAGGTTAGAAGACAGGCTGGTCAGTGAGGTATATAGAGCAGTGTTTCCCAACCAGTGTGCCGTGGCACACTAGTGTGCCTTGAGCGATCATCAGATGTGCCATGGGAAATTGGTGATAGAAGAGAGAGAGAGAGAGCCCTCCTGTCCTACTGGGAAGTCCTAGCCGGGGCTCGATCCCTTGCCTGAGTCCCGCAAACACAGCCTCCTTTTGGGAAGCCTTGTGCTGCTGGCCTCACCACTTGCCTTCTTGGGCTTCCTCCTCCCCTCCGCTCCTTCCTCGGCCTTGGAAGGGTTTGAGCCGAAAGGCGGGGACTGCATCAGGCGGAAAGAGCCGCACGGAGAGAAGATCCTGGGATGGGACTTCCCCGGGTCCCCCGGCTGCCTGGGGGCGGATCTACACCGTAGCATTCATGCAGTGAGGCACCCCTTGGTCTTCCAGGGCTCAAGGCTGGGGAATCCCGGGATTTGTAGTTTGGGGAGGCTCAGGATGGTGTCAAACTACCACTCCCATGATTCCCTCGCACTCAGCCAAGGCGGGTCAAGGGGCGTTCGGGACACAGGGTTGAGGCACCTTTAAGCAGGGGCCGAAAACTAAGAGGGTTTGCTCACTTAAGGCAGGCGTGGGCCAACTTGGGCCCTCCCTCCAGGTGTTTTGGCCTACATCTCCCACCATTCTCCCTTTCTGTGTAGGCTATATGTGTTGTGTGTGTATATGCATATATGTACTGTGTATATACATATTAACTATATGTATGACTGCGTTAGAGTGTCATTTTGGTTGGTGGTGTGCCCCAGGATTTTGTAAATGTAAAAAATGTGCCGCGGCTCAAAAAAGGTTGAAAAACACTGATATAGAGCATATAGCAACGTAAGGATAGAGCAATTGTAACAGGGTCATTTAAACTTTAAAAGTGCAGTAAACAAATACAGGAACTTGATTTAGGCCATGGTTGGGGACAACCTGTCCAAGGAATTGTCAATTGAATGCACAGCGGAACATCCACGTCTTTAGTTCCTTACAAAACGTGGATAGGGAGGGTGCAAGCCTGATCTCATTAGGGAGGGAGTTCCATAGTCGAGGGGCCACCACCCTGAATGCCCTTTTTATCTTGTCCCCACCAATCGCGCCTGAGACGGGGGTGGGAGCGAGACAAGAGCCTCTTTAGAAGATCTTAGAGACCGTGTGGGCTCATAGGAAAAGATACGGTCAAGAAGATAAGCAGGTCCTGAACTGTTTAGAGCTTTATAGGTGATAACCTGCACCTTGAATTGGGACCGGAAACTTATCGGTAGCCAGTGGAGCTGTTTAAACAGGGGGGCTGACCACTCCCTGTAACTTGTTCCAGTTAGCAATCTGGCCGCCGGCAATAGTATCGACTTTTTGTCTGCATCGTTAACCTCGTTGCAGGCAAACACTGCTGGGATCCTTTTGTAAGCCACCGGCGGCACAAAACAAGTAATGTGTGATGTTGCCTCACCTTGTCAAAAAAGAGAGACTCTGTCCCATGTTTACCAGCTTCTACCACTGAGGGGTCCTTCAAATTAAGGAGCTTTGGTTTCTTCTGCAAAAAAGAAAAAAGAAAGAAGAGTTTTTAGTGAGACATAACCCACACGTGATGCTTATTGCGTTGGTTCATTTTTCTGAGCCACTCTTTAGGGAAGCAAGAGGAATGAAACAACACTGTCATTTTAATAGGGCACAAATTTGCCGCTGAAAGCAAACATGGTGCTGCACATCTAAAAAAGCAGGCCCTCAAGTACGACGCCATCCTAAATCTTTTCAACTTGTTCACTGGTGATGACAGTGGCCAATGGATTCTCACCTTCACCGGAGGAGTGGTTCCTGCCGTGGCATGTCGCCGGATCTGGCAGCCGTTCTGGTTCGGTCTCTGCTGCTTGCTGTTCAGCTGCGGCTTTTTGATGGTACCCCCATGGTCATTTCTTACCGACTCCACTTTCTCTGCAGTCGTCTTGCTCAGCAACTGGTTAAAGAGAATTACAGACGAACCCATTATTGGTTCCAATCTTCCACACCAGAACAACAAGAAGCAAATACCTATCTATCTATCTATCTATCTCTTGTTTGATTGATGAATCAGTCTATTTCCAGTCCATGTTTGTTTGTTTGTTTACATCAGGGCTGTCCAGGAAGTTGATCGCGATCGACCAGGCGATCCCAGGACCGAAGGAAGTCGATCCCAGGATGAGGCGTTTCTCAGAGGGGAGCGGACCCAGCCCCTTCCCCGGCTTCGGCACTCCCAGCAGCTTCTCCAGACTTGAGGATGGCAATGCCAAGCCAGTGGTGGAATAGCTAGCACAAGGCTGGCTTGGCTCTGCCATCCTCAAGCGTGGAGAAGCTGCTGGTAGAGCTGAAGCAGAGGGGGCGGAGCCAGGCCGTGCCAAGCCCCGCCCCCTCCCCAGCCTTGAGGAGGTAGGTAGATCTTTCTGACTTGGTTTTATTATAAGTAGCTTGCATGCTGAAAAAGTGTGGGCACCCCTGGTTTACATCATTTATATTCCGCTCTTCTCACCCTGCAGGGGACTCAGGGCGGATAACAATGCACATATACAAGCAAACATTCAATGCCATTTGACATACAACATATAAGACAGACATAGAGGCAATTTAACAGCTTCTGGCCACCAGGAGGAGCTATTGCATTCCTTCATTCTTTTTTGTGTACTTTCCTGATGAGGTTTTATGGCCTCGTAAATCAGTTAAATTAATCCTTCCCACACAAGTGGTACCTAAATTTCCTACTTGACAGATGCAACTGTCTTTTGGGTTGCAAAGGTCGATCGACAACGAGCTACACAATTGGTCGAGCACTCACCACGAGCCGGGCAGGCCTCGAACTCATGACCTTCTGGTCAGTAGAGATCTTATGCAGCTGGCACCCAGCCAGCTGCGCCACATTCCCAGTGCCTTACTTCAGAGAAAGGTGATATAGAAAATTCCCCAAATAAACAAATAATTTATCTCCAGTCCGTATCTATCTATTTCAGGGGTGGGCAATTATTTTTTCCAAGGGGCCACATGAAAGCCAAAAAATATTATGGAGGGCCGCACCTAAAGGCGGAACTACATGCTAATCTACATAATTTATTTATTTATTCACTTACTATATTTACTATATATTACACATAATTAATATTAACATATGAATATATCAAGAAATATTCATATATTATTAGTATTAATATCATAATTATTATTGAAATTATAATATAACATTATATTATATTATTATAATTAAATTATTATACAAGCTCCCCTGCCTGGCCTTGCTGTTGCTGGCGCTGGGAGAGCCGGAGAGGGCGCGTGGGCGAGAGGGCGAGGCAAGCGGCGGGCAGGGCGAACAGGCGAGGCGAGTGGCGAGCCTGCCTGCCTGCCTGGGCCCTTAGGAGGGCCGGATAGAATCGGCCAAAGGGCCGCATTCGGGCCCCAGGCCGTAGTTTGCCCACCCCTGATCTATTTCCATATCTGCCTGGCTGGCCATCTATCACATCAGCTTCCTCAAATGAAGACGTAGGAGTTGAAGAACCCTAATGTAAATATGGTATGAGTAAACCCTCCCTTCCCAATGGTAAGGGGATAATTCAACCTCAGTATGGAGTGGAATTGCTCACTGGCAATGTCCTCAAAGCGCACTGCTGAACCCCATATCTTGCCATGTTTCATTTCAGGCTCCACCTTGCCCTTTTCAGAGAACAAATCTGGAAAGTTTGTTCTTCTTTTCAGCATATAACCACACTCAAGGGTAAACTCACAACGGAGCTATTGGCATCTGGCAGGAACTGTCCGAATTCAGAGAGCAGGTCTTCCTGGTTCTTGAAGAGGCGGGCCACTTGGGCGTAGACCTCCTGCTCGGTCAAGGCCGGTGTATAGTTGCCTCCCGCTTCCTTGGCATTTCGCTGCTCTTTCTGTCAGAATGGAACAAGGAAGACAATAAGTAGTGCTGTTTTGCTGCACCAGAGATGGGCAAACTTGGGCCCTCCCTCCAGGCGTTCTGGACTTCAACTCCCAAACACCCCAAGTTTGCCCATACCTGAGATCTACCCTAGGTCAATTCATTCCCTCAGATTTCATTTCATGAATATATTTCTAGCTCCTGAAAAAAAGGCAAAGCACCTCCCTGCACTTGAGCTTCCGACTGACCTGATAGGTGTGAAGGATCTCCAAGAAGGCCTTGTAGATATCCGGCTGCCCCTGGAAGCGGTTCTTGATCTTGTTGACGTAGTTGATGGCGTGGTTGAACTCGACCGGCTGGTTGTTCTGGAGGGATGGTGTGGTTCCGAGGGAGATGGCTACCGGCGTGTGCGGCTGCACGGGAGGGGAGCGAGGAGACGCATAGGGGATCGGAGGGGTCTGCTGGCTGTTCGGCGTATGGGCCTGCAGTTGGGAAGGCTGGGAAGGAGACATTTCCTTGTAAAACTGAGATCCTAAACTTAGTTTCCTAAAGCCAGAATATGTTATACACACTCAGCCCAGAATATGTTATACAGTGGCTGACTCTTGTCACTGAGTTATACTTATAGTGCTGAGGCAATGGGGAAATCATAGGAGAGGTTCTGAAAAACATTCCAAGCAAATACTACCACATCAGATAAGAGATTATTAAATAAAGCTGCCTGTGGTGGAAAAATCAGATGGTATCCTACTGGATCAGAACATGTTTTGTTTCATGAAACTAGAGTTGATGTGGTCTATCCCCCTGCAATTTTTCCTAAATATAGCACCTATCAAAATAAGCTCAAACCAAATCAGTGAGCCTTGACCAAAAATCCAAGCAACATGCTCCTAAGTGAACGGCTACCGCTCTGATTCGAGCATTCATTACCTTGCTGATCTTGGCTGGAGGCGGCTGGGGTGCCGGCTGCGCAGGGGTCGGGACAGACTGTGGCGTGGGCTGAGACGGATGAGTTGGCTGTGGTGCTGGCTGTGGCTGCAGGCCGTGGGCCGGGATCTGGTGGACCTGCCCAGGCGTCGTCACGTTCACCATGTCGTTCGTCTGTACTTCAATTTTGTAGCCAGGGGGCAAAAAGGTGTTGAAGCCCATGATCAGGTCGGGGTGGCCCTTGAAGAGCTGGGAGACGCGGCTGATCACCCCTGGAGTGTCGATGCTGTGCCAGGAAAAGGACGGGAGAGGGAGAAAGAGGCTCAGGTGTGCTGGAAGCAGAGGAAGCATCCACACTTGTTTATAGATCAGGCATGGGCCAACTTTGGCCCTCTCTCCAGGTATTTTGGACTTCAACTCCCACAATTCCCAAGAGCCGGGAATGTGGCGCAGCTGGCTGGGTGTCAGCTGCATAAGATCTCTACTGACCAGAAGGTCATGAGTTCGAGGCCTGCCCGGGTCGAGGTGGGCTCTCGACCTATTGTGTAGCCTGCTGTCGACCTTTGCAACCCGAAAGGCAGTTGCATCTGTCAAGTAGGAAATTAAGGTACCACTTAGTGGGAAGGCTTAATTTTAACTGATTTACGAGGCCGTAAAAAGATCTCCAGGAAACACGCTGAGGAATGAAGGAGCGCAACAGCTCCCCCTGGTAGCCAGATGTTAAATTGCCTCTGTCTGTCTTGTGTGTTTGTGTGTCTAAATGTAATGTGTACGTTGTAATCCGCCTGCGGGGTGAAAAGGGCGGAATATAAATGAAGTAAATAAATAAATTTATTCAAGTTATAGGTAGGTAGGTAAGTAGGTAGGTAGACACATCTGTATTGATTAGTCCACTGCCCATATAACAACAAAATTCAAAAACAGAAATACAGAGACAAATAGACACTAATCACTCTGCTAAAACTCCTGCAATTGTTAACTAAAATGCACTAGAACACACTAATACTCAATTAAATAAGAAGTATGGTAAAATGGGATTAAATAACATGATGAAAGCCAGGGTAGTGATGAGTGTAAAAGAGTCAAACGGCGAATTTAGACAAGTTCATACATTATAGGTAGAGATTAGGCCTGTTTCATCATGGAAAAAATGGTTTCAAAAGTCGCTTCGGATGTAGGGGGTGCTGATGCCTCGTATCTGATAGACATCCCAAGTTTTAAGCAGCATTATCGATATCAATTCGGAATGTCTTCAATAATAGTGGATGCTGTCATGTTTAACCCAGTTTAAACATGACAGCATCTGCTCCAAACTGGGTTTTAACCCAGTTGGGAAGCCCACGCCTTCCCTCCAGATCTGGATGGGGCTTCTTCAGATCTGGAAGGAAGGCCTCGTTTCCCCCAGATCTGCTGGGGCGGGGTGTTACCCCGCTTCCAATCTGGTTGTTTACCCTAGATCTGATCTGGGGAAACTAGGCTTTCCCCCAGATCTGTTGGGGCGGGTGTTACCCGCTTCCAATCTGGGTGTAAACAACCAGATTGGAAGGGGGATAACACTCCTCCCCAGCAGATCTGGGGGAAACGAGGCTTCCTGCATCCAATCTGGGTGTTTACAACCACATTGCCATCAGCCATTGACATACGAGCCCTTAGCGAGTATGGCGAAGGAGGCTTTGTAATGGCAAAGCCACCTCCTGTTTGGGAAGCTGTGCTCGATATCGCTTCATATATCGGAAGTGCATAATAAAGATCTGAAAATCGGATGTATCCGAATATCGGAAAGAGGCCTAGTAGAGATGCAGGTCTGTCAAGCAATCGTTGTCTATGTCCAATATCTGGGGCTCTTTTTTTCACCACAGACTGTTCCTGGTCTACTCATATTGCTTCCATTACCCTCAAGGCTCAAGTAAGCAGTTCTGCCATTTTGAGTTTTACTGCTATTAATGGGGGGCAGTTCATACCTTCGGCAACTAAAGTCTTCAACGCTAAGATAGCTTCCCAGGTGCTGTATGCTTCCAGCATCTGGATTGGGGGCCTAACATCAAAAATAGACCAACAGCAAACACAGTTTTTGAGGGCCCCTTTCCAGCTCCCCAGGTGTGTACCATCCTGTGTCTTATTACTTGAATCCAGAGAAGCACCCCTGTTAATCAGAGCCTGGTGGTGGCCACTTAAATATTGGATTAGTCTGGGGTCCGATTTGATGCACCACTTAGCTCAGGACGAGTACATAAGATCAATTCCAAGAAAGCTTCCTCCATCGGCCTTTCCGCAACCCTCCTAACTCATCTGGGTTTTGATGTCTCTCAAATCAATCAAACAGAGACTGTGGGACATTGTCTTTTGTGAGCTGCGCTCTCGCTCTTACGTATCTTGCTCTCCTAGTGCCCTGTCCATACTTTAGCCTAAAGCATTTGCCATTTGTTGGTTATCCCCTAGCCCAGTGATTTTCAACCAGTGTGCCGCAGAACACTAGTGTGCCGTGAGAGATCATCAGGTGTGCCGTGGGAAATTATTTTCGAATTTCATTCATATATAAATTATAAGGTGCATCTGTCCCTTTAAGAAATGGAACCATAGCACTCTCGCATCACCTAAGAAGTGACATGAGAGTGCTATGGTCGTGCTATCTTGGATTCGCTCAGACGCGGCTAAGTAAACAAAGTTAGAGTTAGTGCTGCAGCGGCGTGTCAAGTGACAGTGGCAATTTGGGATCACAGCAAGACAAGCGAGTGACAGTGATGGAGAAGTTTTTGAGAAGGGAAGCAAGAGCTTCGTGTGTGTCTTTCTACCATTCCTGCCAGGATACCTATTTTGTGTTCATCGAAACAGGCCCAGGTTTCACACTGAGTGTATAAATACATTTTAAAACATATTAACTATATGTATTACTGTGTTAGAGTGTCATTTTGTGACATTTTGGTTGGTGGTGTGCCCCAGGATTTTGTAAATGTAAAAAATGTGCCGCGGCTCAAATAAGGTTGAAAATCACTGGTCTATGTCACAAATATTACAAATTAACTAAAATTTGAGTCAAGCACTGAAAGGGTTAAATAGATGCAATGACTCAGCAAAGGTTGTGAATCTATATAAGCAGGTGTTCCTGTAGCTTAGTAGCCCTCAAGTCTGTAAGAGCTCTCAGTGGGAGAAGGGCCTCAGTGTGTAAATACGTCTCACCTCTATATATGAGCCCTCAGTGTGAGAGGGCCTCAGTGGGAGAAAGGCCTCAGTGTGAAGTAGGCCTCAGTGCTAGTAGGTCTCAGTCTGAGAATGCCTGGTGTGAGAGAAGTTTCAGTGAGAGAAGCCCCAGGTTGAAGGCCATTGTGTGTGAAGCCTCAGTGTGAAGCCTGCTGTGTAAAAAGCTACTGTGTGAAGCTCCTGTGCGAGGAAGTTCTGTGAGAGCAAAGTTGTTTATCTAAATGAGAAAGAAGCCCAGTGTGGAAGCAAAGAAGGAAGTGTAAAGAACTTTGTTCGTGTTATGGAAACCTTGTTCTTGTAAATAGTGCAACCAAATCTGTCACTTCTTCCCACCTGTTACTAAGGAGGCTGTCCAGACCTTGAACCGGTGCTTGGCTGCTGTGTCGGACTAGATGAGAGCTAGCAAACTGAAATTGAATCCAGACAAGACAGAGGTCCTCCTGGTCAGTCGAAAGGCCGAACAGGGCATAGGGTTAAAACCTGTGTTTGATGGGGTTACACTCCCCCTGAAGACGCAGGTTCGCAATCTGGGAGTGATCCTGGATTCATCGCTGAGCCTGGATCCCCAGGTCTCAGCGGTGGCCGGGAGAGCTTTTGCACAATTAAAACTTGTGCACCAGCTGCGCCCGTATCTTGGGAAGTCTGACTTGGCCATGGTGGTCCACGCTCTGGTTACATCCCGAATAGACTACTGCAACGCACTCTACGTGGTGCTGCCTTTGAAAACGGTTCGGAAACTTCAGTTGGTCCAGCGGGCAGCAGCCAGAATGCTAACTGGGGCGACATACAGAGAGCATACCACCCCCCTGCTGTGTCAGCTCCACTGGTTGCCTGTCCATCTCCGAGCCCAATTCAAAGTGCTGGTTTTGACCTTTAAAGCTCTATACGGCTCTGGTCCAGCTTACTTGTCCGAACGCATCAGCCTCTACGTCCCACCTCGTAATTTAAGATCATCCGGGGAGGCCCTGCTCTCACTCCCGCCAACTTCTCAAACGCGGTTGGTGGGGACAAGAGACAGGGCCTTCTCGGCAGTGACCCCTTGCCTATGGAACACACTCCCAAACGAAATAAGATCGACTCCATCTCTCCTCGCTTTTAGAAAAAAGCTAAAGTCTTGCTTCTGGGACCAGGCCTTTGGGCAGCAGATATAAATTGTACCTTTGGATTTGACTGGATTAACACTTTGGATTTGACTGGACTGACAATGTGTTCCTCTTGATGGCTTTAATTAATTATTGTTGTATGTAGTGTTTTTTAAAATGTTTTTAATGCTTTTTAATGATGTTGATTATATGGTGTATTTTTATATTGTATTGTGGTGTTGCGGCCTGTAGTGCTGCAAATGTAAGCCGTGCTGAGTTCCCCTGCGGGGGCGAGAAGCCACGGGGTACAAATACTATAAATAAATAAATAAATAAATAAATTTTGCTATAAAGAAAAGCCTCCTAAGGAAGAGATAACATTGGTGTGTGTGTGTTTTGTTCTTTTTATCACTTTGGGCTATTGGTGCTGGGTCACACTGCTACTAATAAGTTACTCTGCTGTGCATTTATGGAGAGGGTCCAGACATGCAGAAACGTATCACCGTGCTAATTCTAAAGGTCTGTGACTTGCCAATCCTATTTATTTAAATAGTACAATAGATTGAATTTGCACTTCCGAAAGGTAAAGGCACGAACTCTATATCGTTTTTTAGTTTGTGACGCACACAATAATAAAACGAACCTCCCATCCAAAATGTGCATACTTTGAATGGCTCACCCAAAATGTTGATGTATGTGAAAAGAAAAAAAGGTTAAAATGGACAGTCCATTATACCTTTGAGATTTAAATTCCTTCATTATGTCCAAGAAGTCGTTGTAAACTTGAGGCTGGCTACCAAACTGCAACTTCACTTGGTCAAGGTAAGAGAGGGCATCTTCCACCTGAGGGCAAAAAAAGACACAGTGAAATACATCCTTATAATTATTATAAGTATTTCTATTACTATCATAATGCTCATAATGCTATTACTATCATAATGTGATGCTCTCTCGGAGCCCTTTCTCATAACTAATGGAGTGAAACAAGGTTGTGTTCTTGCACCAATCCGATTTACAATCTTCTTCAGCATGATGCTCCAAAGGGCTACGGCAGACCTCGAAGAAGAAGACGGCATATATATACGCTATCGTACTGATGACAGCTTGTTCAACTTAAGCCGCCTGAGGGCTCGCACTAAGACTCTAAACTCTCCAGTCCGTGAGCTGCTTTTTGCTGATGATGCTGCCCTTGTCGCCCATTCAGAAGCAGCCCTGCAGCGCCTCACATCCTGCTTTGCAGCAGCTGCAGAGCTCTTTGGGCTGGAAGTCAGCCTGAAGAAAATGGAAGTCCTCTACCAGCCCGCACCACAGGAAGAACACCATCATCCCCACGTCAGCATAGGCACATCTGTGCTTCAGCAGTTCACCTACCTGGGAAGCATCATCTCTTCAGATGCCAAGATTGATAAAGAGATAGATCACAAATTAGCAAAGGCATAGAGTGCATTCAGAAGGCTTAACAAGAGAGTCTGGAGCAACAAGCACCTGAGGCAAAACACCAAAATCAGTGTGTACAGAGCTATCGTACTGTCTATTCTCCTTTATCGGTCTGAAACATGGGTCACCTATCGCCAACACCTACGACTCCTCGAACGCTTTCATCAGTGCTGTCTTCACACAATCCTAAATATACACTGGACTGACTATGTGACTAATGTTGCTGTCCTTGAGCAGCATTGGGGCCATGCTATTGAGAACTCAGCTGCGCTGGGCAGGGCAAGTCTCTAGGATGGAGGACCACCGCCTTCCAAAGATAGTACTCTACGGTGAACTTGCCACGGGTCAGCGCAAGAGAGGCGCCCCCAAAAAGAGATATAAGGACTCCCTGAAACAATATTGATCACCAACAATGGTCCACCCTGGCCTCACATCGGGAGGCATGGAGACGCACTATCCACAATGCTGCAGCCTCTTTCGAGAAGACACGCCAAATGGGGTCTCGAAGAACCGCAAATTGGAAACAACATCACCCAAGGAGACTTTCTGCTGTGCTTTCTGCAACCAAACTTGCCTATCTCAGATTGGCTTTTTTAGTCATCAACACGCTTGTAGAAAGTGTGGGATGAGTCCTTCCTAAGAATCTTCGTTCGCGAAGTAATGCCGAGAGAGAGGTAATCATAATTTCAAACAGACCTTGGATCCTGAAAGCTGTAACTAGCAATGTCTCGAAGAAGAATCCGGTATTTTTGGAAAATATTGTA
This sequence comes from Anolis apletophallus, assembly GCA_030556195.1. Taxonomy (NCBI): domain Eukaryota; kingdom Metazoa; phylum Chordata; class Lepidosauria; order Squamata; family Anolidae; genus Anolis; species Anolis apletophallus. The sequence goes on along the minus strand of JARBWK010000015.1, from coordinate 38,856,937 downwards.
GGTTCAGAGGAACTGACTCCACAGATAAAAATAAATACACATATACACATAACTCAAATTTCTAGGCGTCTAAGAACCGAGACACTTATGGTTTTCCCAGCTCTGAATAAACAGGTTGTTGGTGTCGGTATCCATGGAGACACTACAACTAATATCAACAGGAAATATTATCTTTCAAAAGACCCTCCATTTGATGCCATTACAATCAAAGCAATTTTCCGAGGCAGGTAAAGAAAGCTTGTATTTGTGTGCTGCTCTCACTTTCGACAACGGTTCGCAGTTCAACTACTTCTAGGGATTGAGAGCGTTCTATTTTCCCCAAGAGACGATATCACAAACATTCTAAGAATTGAGCCGTCTTCGCTCCAACGGCTTTCCTGCTTTGGCAACCACTCAGCAAAAAGTTCCAAACGAAAAGCAACGCAATGTTTATGGGCCTCAAATATAAACCGTAATAGCAAACCCATCACTTCCAAAGTCAAGTGCTTTCCTTTTAGAGGTGAAAACGGTGGCTAGAACTGTCTGCACTGTTTTCCTTCGCAAAACGATCAAGGGGAGAGTGTCATAAAGCTATGAATTCCACACAAAAAAAGAGGCTTAAAAAAGGTCAACCCACTTTCATAAATGCGTTGAACCTTCGTGGGTTTCCAGCCAACATTATTCCCTTGTTTCACACTTCTCCTAAAACTAGAACCTGGAACAACTTCAGTACCAGATAACTTCACCCGGTGTCTTGGAGTGGTGACAAGATGGCTACGTGCCCATAAATTGAAAGTAAATCCAGCAAAAACCGAAATCTTGTGGCCTGGCCGCCCATCAGAATTGGTTGGTCTATTACCATCTTTTGAAGGGGAACTGCTAGTTCCATCCCCCACTGTGAAGAGTCTCGGTGTTATTTTGGATTCCCAAATGATGATGGAAGCCCAGATTGCCTCCACTAGTCAAAGGGCCTTCTTTCATCTACACCAGGGCTGTCCAACTGGCGGCCCTGGGGCCGGATCCGGCCCCCCAGCCTGTTGGGCACGGCCCCAGCTATGCCCCCAGCCGCCATTTTTAAATTTTTTTAAAAAATTCTAATTTTTTTTTAAATGGCGGCCGGGGGGGAGGGGGAGGCGGGGCAGGGAGGAGGAAGAGAGCTAGCTTCTCCTCCCTGCACCGCCCCCTCCGTCCCTCTCTCCGCGCCAAAAGGAGGAGTAGGCGGCGCCAAGGGCAGCGCGTCACGCCAGGCCTGTGACGCGCTGCCCTTGGCGCCGCCTTCTGCCCTTGGCGCCGCCTTCTGCCCTTTTTCGGCTCCCCGCCCTAGGAAGGGGGGGGGCGCGGAAAGGGAGTAGGCGGCGCCAAGGGCAGCGCGTCACGCCAAGCCTGTGATGCGCTGCCCTTGGCGCCTTCTGCTCTCCCTCCTCCTCCTCTTTCCCAGGCGCCGTGCCGTTCCCGGGCGCCGTGGCGCTCGGGACAGCCACGGTGCCCGGGAAAGAGGAGGAGGAGGAGGAGGGAGAAATCTTCCTCCTCTTCCTCCTCTTTCCCTGGCGCTGTGGCGCCCGGGAAAGAGTAGTAGGAGGAGGAGGGAGAATGACAGCTTTAGGAGAGGGCGGGGCCTGGGCTGGGGGCGGGGCCGAGCGGCCCCCGAGGTCATCAGTGACCTCTATTCCGGCCCTGGACCCGGTAGAAGTTGGACAGCCCTGATCTACGCCAAGCGAGGCAGTTGGCGCCTTATTTACCAACAGAGGCGCTGGCTATGGTAATCCATGCCATAGTTACGTTGAGGCTGGATTACTGCAATGCTTTGTATATGGGCTTACCTTGAGCAGCAATTCGGAAGATCCAAATTGTGCAAAATGCAGCCGCTAAGACTCCTCACAAGAACATCAATGTGGTGCCATATAATGCCGTCTCTGCAGCGCTTGCATTGGCTGCCGGTTGAACACAGAGTCCTCTATAACAGTGTTTCCCAACCTTTTTTGAGCCACGGCACACTTTTAACATTTAAAAAATCCGGGGGCACACCACCAACCAAAATGACACAAAATGACACTCTAACACAGTAAAGAATGGCTGGGGGATGGTGGCCTGCTGGGAGCAGCTGCAGGGAGTGCCGAAGCCGGGGAGGGGGAGGAGCCAGGCTGCGACATGCCCCGCCCCCTCCCCCGGCTTCAGCTCTCCCACAGCTTCTCCAGCCTTGAGGGGGCAGTGCGAGCAAGGGGCGGGAGTCATGGCCCCCATCCCCGGCACCGCTCTCCGCCATGACTCTCACCCCTCGCTCGCTGAAGCCGCGCGGAGGAACAGGAGCATCAATGGTAGACGGGCTTCAGTGGGTGGGGCTCCTCCTCCGCGCGGCTTGAGTGAGCGAGGGGCAAGAGTCATGGCGGATTGGAGGCTGGCTGGGGAAATAGCCGAAGGAGGCGGCGCCCCGGCCCCTTCTTCTTTTTCTTCGTCACTGCCCGGCCCTTCCTCCTCCTCCCCCAAGCAGCAGGATTTCGGCAGGAGGAGGGGGGAAAGAAGGGGGTCAGAGAGCTTTTCTCGCGGCACAGCAGAAGGTCCGTCACGGCACACAACTGTGCCGCGGCACAGTGATTGGGAAACACTGCTCTATAAGACCCTGGTCCTAGCATTTAAGGCCCTTTGAAGTCAGGGTCCATATCTAAGAGACCGTTGAATGCCACTCCACCACCAGAGACTGCCACGGTCAGCTCATGAGAATCTCCTCTATGTCCCTGGCCCTAGAGAGGTCCGTTTGGAGTCCACAAGACAGAGATCCTTCTCCATTGTAGCCCCAATCTTGTGGAACTCCCTATCGCCAGGCCTGATCTACATACATTTTTAGGGGCACTTAATGTCAGGAACTTCAATGCTTTCCAGTAAAGACGCTACAGAACTGCTGCTTCTTCCAGTGATAGTTTATTGAAGACACAAAACCTATAAAGCTGAAGCACCCGCTTCCCATCACCACAATCCTTATATACTAATCCCTCCCCCATGCAATGCCTGGAGAGGGTTGCACCCTGACTCAGCAATCCCAGTGAGTCTTTGCATTACCCAGAGTTCCCTGGGTATTACATCATACCCCAGAGTCTTATCTAGACCAAAGGTCATAGTCCCAGTATATTCAACTGCAAAGAAATAGAGCAAAGTTCATGGTTGAGTCATCTCTCTCTGACTCAGCAACTCAGGTGAAAGTAGTAGGCTCATGGCAGGCTGGGATCTGTCTCTGGCCCCAGGCATAGAGATTCTAGCCCTGACACTTAAGACATGGCTCTTCAGAAGAGCCTATGATTGCTAGTAACAAGCGGTGACTATGTCACCTGTTTATTTTTAATGTGTAAGTCGCACCTTTGGTGGAGGGCAACTCATAAGAAATAAAGTTAGTTAGTTCAAATAATGCTGGCGGCTTTTGAGATTGAAATACAAATGTATGCTGAAAAATTTGTGGGGGGGGGGGGGGAAGAGAAATTGGCACACAGAACAGCAAAATTTATTTTACAGTCAACCCTCTTTGCAATCTCTCAGGAGCAAGAAAGGCAAGAATCCCCTCCTCTTTTTCTGTCCTCAAAAGGAAAACAATCATACATTTTCTTAACAAGGATGGAGGAGAAAGCAGTAAAAGGAATTCTACTTAGGACGATATTTTCCCCACCTCAAGACAAAATGTATAGGTGTTCCTATATTTATTTATTTATTTATTTATTAAGTTCAACTTAATATACCGCTCTCTCTGGCGCCCAGAGCGGTTCACAAAATTAGTGCAAATAAAAACAAGTAAAATACAGTAAAACAGTTAAAACACCCGAATTAAAACATATTGCCAGCCAATAGCAATAATTAGCAATGGCATGCTAACAGCTATAGGTAAATCTATAGCAGGCATAGGCAAACTTGGGCCCTCCAGGTGTTTTGGACTCCAACTCCCACAATTCCTAACAACTGGTAGTGTTTTAGGGTTTTTACATAGACATATTAATGATAATGATGATAATAAAAATAAGTAACATTTCAAAATAAAAATTAATTTTTTAAATATTTACATCAAACTGTAATTTAAGATGAGACTGTCCAACTCTTATTAAACTCTTTATTCTAACCTTCTCCAATGTAAATGTGCTTACATATCCTTCCAATATTAATAAAAGAGAGTAAAATAATAAATGTAATAATAATAATAAGTCATGCTGGCCACATGACCATTGAGGTGTCTACGGACAACGCCGGCTCTTCAACCCCCAGAGTCTGACAAGACTAGACTTAATGTCAAGGGGAAACATTTACCTTTACTTGTTTAGAATAAAATAATGGAAATGTAATAATAACTGTCATAATAGAGTAAAATAATAAATGAAATAATAGAGTAAAATAATAAATATTAGGGGTGGATATCTCCAATTTAAATACTTTGAAACCCGTTAATAGTTCGTATTTGAAATTATTTTGACCATATATCGACCCTCAGCGTCCAACCTGGAAGTGAAGTCTCAAAAGCGAACCCGGGATCGCCATTTTTTGTAAACGTCACGTTATTAGGTCGTTTCCCCCTCAGTTCTCAACTCGCGAGAGGAGACTGGAGGGCAGTCCTTTCTCCTCTCACCAGCTGAGAGCTGAGGCGGGCGCTTTGGAAGCAGCCCGGGGTGAACTTTCCTCAGTTTCCCCAGGCTCTCACTCACAAGCAGAGGGAGAGCCTAGATCTCGGAGTTAGTTCTCAGCAGGGAAGGAGGACATGAGGGGATGCCCTCTGCATCTCTTTCCCTGCTAAGAACTAATCCGCGCCAAGCCTTGGCGCGGATTACATCTTGGCAGGGAAGGGGGGGCGTCCGCTCCTCCTTCCCTCCCAAGATCTAATCCGCGTCAAGCCTTGGCGCGTTTAGATCTTGGGAGGGAAGGGGGGGCGTCTGCTCCTCCTTCCCTCCCAAGATCTAATCCGCGTCAAGCCTTGGCGCGTGTAGATCTTGGGAGGGACGGGGGGGCGTCTGCTCCTCCTTCCTCCCAAGATCTAATCCGCGTCAAGCCTGGGCGCGATTAGATCTTGGGAGGGAAGGGGGTGCGTCTGCTCCTCCTTCCCTCCCAAGATCTAATCTACGCCAAGCCTTGGCGCGACTTAGATCTTGGGAGGGAAGGAGGAGCAGAAGCCCCTCTTTCCCTGCCGAGAACTAAAGCGCTTCAAGCATTGAGTCGCGTTAATTCTCGGCCGGGAAAGAGGTGCGGGCACCTCCTTCCCTGCTGATAACAGGAAATAATAACAAATTTCTGTTATTAATTACGTGTCAATTACAAAATTTATTGAAAATTTTTCAGATTAATTTCTATAACGAAAGAGCAACGGAGATCCCCCCCACGAGTTTAGAATCAGTTTTTTTATGGATCAACCACCCCTAATAAACATAATAAAAATAATAACAAAGTGAAATAATAAATAACTTTGACTCGAGTATAAGCCGAGGGGGCTTTTTCAGCTTAAAAAAGGGCTGGAAAAGTCTGCTTATACTTGAGTATATATGATATTCTTCTTATTATAAAAGCAGATGGGTAAATTCTTTGCTGAGATATAAAGTTTGAAGCAGCTATCCACTAGCATTAAAACTAATATTTTGAGTATGTATAGAAAATATATATATAACCATGATGTTCCTGCTGTCAACCACATTAGCATTTGATAAATACTAGGCATGAGAAAAAAGTTATGAAAATGAAATGATTCGTAAGAAATGCTACTTTCGAGTATTTCCGCACCTGGAACGCCAACCAGGAAGTGGACTTTCTTTATAGAACTTCGGGGGCCAGGATTTTCTTAAGTGTCGTTATTAGGTCGTAAGGGGGCACCCTCCTTCTCTCTCACCACCCTCCCACCTCCCTTGCCAATAGGTATTATGGCAAGGCAAGCCCTAAACTCGCTCCTTCTTTCGGCTGGAGGCCTGGAAAAATGTAAACAGAGAGGTTTACTCAGAAGTAAATCTGCAAAGGAGGGCACTTTGGATGAAGGGCCCTCCTTTGGATTTACTTCTGAGTAAACCTCTGTTTACATTTTTCCAGGCTTCCCTGCCTCTCCTGCCTGCCAGGATCTAAAGCATCAAAGAGTATTGGGGTGAGAAACCAACCTAATGTATAATAGAATGAATGCTACTGTAAGTGCCTAATATTATAAGTAATCCAACTGGTCATACCTACATTCCATGCACATGCAATAATACAGCAGTAATAACAATGGGTATAAGAAGAGGTAAAATTCAAACCGAAGTACTCTGACTGTGGTCCCTCCTCAAGCGGTGCAAACTGCAAAAGGCTCTTCTTTATGAGCCCGGGAAAAGCCAAAACCCCGGGCACAGCGTTTGCTGCCTGGGTGCACACACATACATATTCTTTGGGGGGGGGATTTGCTGCAGAATCTTCTCTATGAGCCCGGATTCTGCAGCAAATCCCCCAAGAATATGTGTGTGTGCACCCAGGCAGCAAACGCTGTGCCCGGGTTTTGGCTTTTCCGGGCACATAGAAAAGAGCCTTTTGCAGTTTGAGGAGGGACCACAGTCAGAATACGTCGGTTTGAATGTTTCCTCTTCTTATACCCATTGTTATTACTGCTGTATTATTGCATGTGCATGGAATGTAGGTATATGACCAGTTGGATTACTTATAATATTAGGCACTTACAGTAGCATTCATTCTATTATACATTAGGTTGGTTTCTCACCCCAATACTCTTTGATGCTTTAGATCCTGGCAGGGCAGGAGGAGTGGACAGCTCTCCCTGCCCCTTCTGCCTGCCAGGATCTAAAGCCTTGAAGAGGCTTCATGAGGGGCCAACTTCAGCCCTCCAGGTGTTTTGGACTTCAACTCCCACCATTCCTCACAGCCTCAGGCCTCTTCCTTTTCCTCTCAGCCTGGGCAAACTTGGGCCCTCGCTCCCTCAGGATCGGGGTGAGAGAGAGGCAGCGAGGAGCGAGGGGGGGCACCTCCTCCTTTTTTTTGCTGCTTCCAAGAATAGAATACCTCCTCCCTCCCTCCCTCCTTCCTATTTGGAGAGTCCCATCTAGAATTCAGTGTGATTTATTCAGGTTTTGGCCTACAACTCCCAGAAATCCCAGCCAATTTACCAGCTGTTAGGATTTCTGGGAGTTGTAGGCCAAAACCATCTGGAATGCGCATGCGCTGGCATACGAACTACTAACGAATTTTGTTAGTAATTAAGTTACATTTTAGAAATTTTTGGAAAATTTTTTGTAAGTCTTTCTTTTACTAATCAAAAAAAAAATCCCCCCCATTTTGATTTTAGAATCGCCATTTTTGGGTTCGAAACCATGCCTAATAAATACCCATAAAGTGCAGACAATGAGGGTTTCCTTGAGTCATTTTTTCCTCAGCCTGCCCTGTACAGAAGAAGGATTCAAGGGAAGGGCTGTTGTTGTTTCCACCCTGAGGGCCTTCTTACCTTGAGCCTCTGGAACTGCTGTTGCCCCTGGACTGGGGCTGCTGGGGGCGTTTGGTGAGCGTGGCTCTGCACCACTTGGCTCCCATGGGGCTGGACCGGCGTGGGGTGGTGGTGCCCGCTGTGGACTGCGGCCAGAGCGGGGCCATGGCTGCTGGAGCTCTGTGTTACGGCGGATACCTGCAAAGGGAAGTCACAACCAGGCGCTGAGGTCCGTTCACCCTCTGTCTCCATGCATTTTCCATAGATTCAGTGGCCCTCTATGAAAACAAGTTTGACACTCCTGCTCTAGTACATGCCTACTTTCTGATTTTCGTCTGTTTCCTGGAGCTATGTAACCAATGGTGTTTTACTAACATACAACCGACAATGGGAGTTATCTGTCCAGTAAAATCTTCATAGGGTTGCATTATAGAGCGAAACTGTTATCTACGTTCAAGCGTGAGTGTAAGAAAATCCTTTCTCACATACAGGCTGGTGGAGCTTTTCAGAAATATTAAAAACTAGGCATTTTTAATTATAAGCACTGAAAGGTTAAATGAATGCAATGGCTCAGCAAAAGCTGCAGTTCTATCTAAGCAGGCATGCCTCTAGTTTAGTAGCCATCAATCTGAGGTAAACCTCAGTGGGAGAAAGGTCTCAGTCTGTAAGAAGGTCTCACAGTGTGAGGTAGGCCTTAGTCCATCCATGAGTATGAGAAGGCCTCAGCATGAGAAGGCTACAGGGTTAGTTTACCTCAGTATGAGAATGCCTCAGTGTGAGGTAAACCTCAGTGAGAGATGCCTCAGTGTGTTAGTAGGCCTGTGTGTGAGGTTCATCTCCGAGCTGAATTCAAAGTGCTCGTTTTGACCTATAAAGCTCTAAACCAGGGGTGGTCAACCTACGCCCCGCGGGGTGGATTTGGCCCGGCAGCCAATGCTGTCCGGCCCTTGGCTCCCTCAAGGCTTCATCCTGAAGAGAGGGAGGCGAACTCCCATTGGGGCGGCTAAAAACATGAAGAAGCAGGCAGGCAGGCAAGCGGAGGGGAAGAGAAGAGAGGGGGAAGAAGGGGAGGCGGCCAGGAGCAAGAGCATGCCTTCGCCCTCCTCCTCCTTTCACTTCCTCCTCGCGCGCTGCCCCCTCCCTCTTGCCTTGGCGCCCTTTCCCTTCTTCTGTTACAGTCTTTCTGTTTCCTTCCCTCCCTCCCACCCTCTCTCTTTCCCCCTTTCATTCCTTCCCCCTTCCACCACCTGAACAGAAGAGGGAAGGAGACAGCAACCCGGGAGGGCGTGCAGCGATGGAGAGGGGGCACCAGGCGAGGCCAGAGCGGAAAGTGGCGGGGCCTAGGCCAGACTGCGCCGGATGCTGCACATCCATTCCCTTCCGTATTTTAATCCTCTTCTGCCTCATTCCCTGGCAAATTGAGGATTAAATAAATAAAGTTTGGTCCTGATCCATCATTATTTGAGTCCACAGTGCTCTCTGAATGGAGGAGAACTACAACTCCCAAACTCAAGGTAAATGCCCAGCAAACCCTTTCAGTACTTTGGTCTCATGAGAGTTCAGTGTGCCAAGTTTGGTTCAAGATGGGTGAATGGCCATCTGTGAGGAGTGCATTGATTGTGTTTTTCCCTTATGGCAGGAGGAGGTTGGACTGGATGGCCCTTGGAGATCTCCTCCTACTCTAGGAACCTATTGTTGTCATCATTATTATTATGAATAAATGCAGGGGCTTATGATACTCACATTTAGTTGAATTCAGTCTTAAAATATATTATGTGGCTCTCACTGAAATAAATTTCCAAATATTTTGCTTGTATGGCTCTCTGAGTAGTGGGGAGGGAGATCATTTTGACTTGGTTGCTTTATAAGTAGCTCACACGCTGAAAAAATGTGGGCACCCCTGATCTACATTTATGGGTTCAGCTTTTCCAGGCTGGATTGTATTTGGATTTGATTAATATGGTCCCTCTATAGCAGTGGCTCCCAACCTTTGGGCCTCAGCTCCCACGGTTCCGAATAGCTGGCAAGCTGGCGGGGATTTCTGGGAGCTGAAGTCCAAAACACATAGAGGCCTGTGTTGAAGTGATTAATTGTGTTGTGTAGGAGATATAGATATGGGTATAATGAGAGAGAATTGGAGGGAAAATAAGTGCTGATATTAAAAGCAGTGCCACAGAGAGAGAGCAGTTTGAAACCTTATGAAACCAGGTTGCAAGGCCTTGGTCTTTTCAGCCTTGAAAGACGGCGTTTAAGAGGTGACTTGATCGAAGTGTATAAAATCATGCATGGGATAGAAAAGGTGAATAAAGAAAAATTATTTTCTTTGTCACAAAACACTAGGACTAGAGGGCACTCCCTGAAGCTCCAAGGTAGGAAAATTAGGACTAATAAAGGGAAATATTTCTTCACCCAGAGGGTCATTGGGTTATGGAACTCACTTCCAGAGGAGGTTGTGACAGCTGTCAGCCTGAACAACTTCAAGGCAGGATTAGACAGATTCATGGGTACCAAGTTACTGAAAAGGACATTCAAGTGCCACCTCGGAGTTGGTTGAGGTAGGCAGGTTTTCCCTGGGTACTGGTTGTGGGGGTCGGGAGCAGGTCAGGGTTTTGCCCTCCCTTCTGCTCGAGATCCCCGCGTACAACTGGTGGGCCACTGTGTGATACAGAATGCTGGACTAGATGGGCTGAGGTCCGATTCAGCATGGCTCTTCTTATGTTCTTATGACAACATAGCTCTGGAGCTGCAAGGGGAGGAGTCAGAATGTATCTAACAAGGCGAAGGAGGGAAAGTTAGTCAGTCTGGAATAGGAGCTCAAAGTATGAAGAGCTCAAGTTGAGTCAAGAAAGAGAGTCAGAGTGTAGGGAGCTCTGAGAGATTGTTAAGAGGTTTTAAGACAGGAATTATAGCTCAAAATAAGGAGCTCAAGTAAAGAGTTAATAGTCTAGAGAGAGACGAACTCTAAGTGAGAAGTTGAGATTGACCCGCTCTAAGAGAAGAGAGCAGGGTTTAGATAAAGTACCTTGAAGAAGGCTAGTGTGTGCCTATATTGTTAAAATAAACAGCTAATGTAGCTGGGAAATACAATAGCGTTTCTATTGTGACTTTGGATATACTTTAAATAGTTTTAAGCAACCTTATTAAGCTGTGCCTCTGGAAGAAGTTATATGGAACTAAGCTATGTACAACAATAAATTGTTAACTGTTTATTCATCAAAACAAACCTCTCTGCGTCAGTGATTTAGAGTCAAGCCTCATTTTAAAGCATATTCCTGTCAGAGAAGAGCTCACTACTACCCATAGGGTTTCCCTCACCAAAGGGGGGTTTTCACCTACATTTCTCTCATGAAATAGTGACTGATTTAAAATAGAGTCTCCTCATCATATCTTTATGAGTCTGGTGGTCAAGAAAGATAATTGGTGGCAGCGAATACAAGTTAACCTCGAATCTCCACAAATGGTGGAAGTGGTGGGATCCGTGAAAGAGGGTCCACCCTGTCCAGCCGGTTGATTTGAAGAGCCTCTCCACAAGGCCCAAAAGTTGGGAACTACTATTCTTCAGCAGAGGTTCCCAAACTTTGGTTCTCCAAACATCCTGGACTTCATGACTGGGATTTCTGAGAGTTGGAAGTCCAAAACAACAGGAGGAGCAGAGGTTGGGAACCACATAGAAATCCTTAGGTTCTTTGTGCAACTTGGTGGAAGTCACCCTGGAGGACCTTGAGAGTTGAACCAGGGGACCTAAAAGGTGCTTTCTTAAAAAGGAAGACATGTTTTGTAATACATCATTTCTCCAATTTGCAAGGGCTCATATTAATCTCAATTAATATGAAGGGGAGAATGCAGGTAGCGCAATGTGGCAGCCCTACCTGGTAGCTTGGCGTGACCGAGTACTGGATCCCCGTGGCAGACTGCATGGTCTCCGAGACGGACTCATAGACAGGCGGCGCTGGAGCGAGGACCCGGTGCTGGTGTTGGAAGGGCTCCGTGTTGCTGGCAATGCGCCTCTGCTGCGATGCATAGACAGGCGACTCCTGTTCATCCAAGCGCCGCTTCATTCTGAATTCATGCTCAGGAAAGCCTTACAATATCTGTTAAGAAATGGGGAAACAAGAGGCGATCAGGCACAATATCTAGGCCTCTTATTAAAGGTCACAAAGAAAAATGCTGGTAAGAAGTATTTTGAATGCATAGGCAAACTTAAGCCCTCCAGGTGTTTTGGACTTCAACTCCCACAATTCCTAACAGCCTACCGGCTGTTAGGAATTGTGAGAGTTGAAGTCCAAAACACCTGGAAGGCCTAAGTTTGCCCATGCCTGATTTAAACACAGCTGAAGGAAAACTTTGAGATTACCTTAGACATATTTCCAAACAACTCTTGGCTCTAGAATTAAAGTGGTTTGACTCCACTTTAACTGCAATGGCCCAATGCTATAGAATCCAAGGAGGTGCAATTTACTCAGGCCCTTAGCTTTCTCTGTGCAAGAGTTCTGATGCCTCAATAACTAAAACACAGCAGTTAGAGCACTGTGGCCCACACCAATGACGGATCAGGACCAAACTTGGCACACAGAGGCCCAATGGCCCACTTTACAACCAGGAGAAGTTTAGGGCAGGATGGGCCACAAATGATGGGATTTGCAGTACCTTCACCCGATTCACTTCCCACAGCCCCTACAAATCACAGACCAGGCCCAAACTTGCCACACAGACTACTCCATGACCCACTCTACATCCTGCTGCAGTTCTAAGGGGGATGGACCATGGATGATGGGACTTACAGTACCTTCACTCACTTAAACCACTGCGACCCTCATCCAATGACCAATGCAGACCAAACTTGGCAGACAGAGCCCCCATGACTCACTCTACATCCTGGTGCTGTTTGGAGGAGGGTGGACCACAGATGATGGGAATTGCAGCACCTTCAGTAATTTCATGATACCACTGCAACTCCCAATAATGATGGATCAAGGCCAAACTCGGCAGACAGAGCCACCATGACCTGCTCTACATCCTGGTGCTGTTTCGAGGAGGTTAGACCATGGACGATGGGACTCGCAGTGCCTTCACTAACTTTCTGACACCACTGTGAGCCACATAAATAACTGCTAAAGACCAACTAATACGTTTCTCAAAAAACCCGGGCACCGCCGGGTCCCCAAGCTAGGGTGTTAAATTGCTTTCATCTATCTATAAAAATAAAAATATGTCTTTACATACGTGTGTTTGTACCTGAAGGGCTCCTATGTAACTTAATGGTCATGTGACCGTCATGACTGCATGGAGCACAGTTCCCAGAGAAGGGGTACCTATTGATCTACTCACATTTGCATGTTTCCAAACTGCTCGGTTGGCAGAAGCTAGGGCTAGCAGCAGGAGCTCACCCCACTCCCCGGATTCAAACCGCCGACCTTTCAGTCAGCAATTTCAGCAGCTCAGTGGTTTAACCCACTCCAACACTGGGGGGCTCCTAACCTCTTTGTTATCCAAACCGAATTATTATTATTATTTAAAACTTTTATACCCCAGCCTTCTCACCTCCGAAGAGGTACTCAGACCGGCAAACAGCAAGTATTCAATGCTAACATTTAAAATCTAAAAACATCATAAATTTACAATAAAATTTACAATAAAATACAATACAATAAATACATTTAAAAAGCTTTTCGCCAAAGTAAAATCAAGTCCAACTTAATCCATATATTCGCGATCTCCTCCATTCTGCGAAGGCCTCATTTCACAGCCACGTTTTCACCCGCTTCCGAAAAGTCAGGGGCGAGGGGGCGCATCTAATTTTATTTGGGAGGGAATTCCACAGCCAGGGGGCCACCACAGAAAAGGCCCTGTCCCTCGTCCCCAGCAGACGCATCTGCGAAGGTGGCGGGACCGAGAGCAGGGCCTCTCCAGACAATCTTAGCACTCTTGATGGTTCATAGGGGAGAATACGTTCGGACAGGTAAACTGGGCCGGAACCGTATAGGGTTTTGTAGGTCAACACACCAGCACTTTGAATTGTGCTCGGAAGCTAATTGGCAGGGTTTGCAATTTTAAAATATCTGCAACAATAAATCTGTCTGCAACAGCTGCCGATGTGTAAAATTGGTATTTAGCCCCTCGTGCTTTTAATTTCAAAATCAGTTTAAAGACCATAGAAACTGCAATTTATTTCCCTATGCAAGTCACACTCTCTCAGCCTCAGAGGACACCATACATCTGACAAATCTCACCAGGATAACCCTGTGGCAGGTTTGCCTCGGGGTTACCGTAAGTCGGAAATGACTCAAAGCTCCGTGACAGAAACAATTAGTATTTTGCACGCCTTCTAAATTATATTCCTATGCATCCTTCCTCCCACACAAACACACGCTTGTACATCAGCAAGAAAACATACTGTTGATTTGCTCAAACGTTTGGCAAGGTCAGGCAGCTGTTGTAACTCACGCCCTTCAAAGGAAATACAAAGCATCTTTCAGAAATACAGTAGAGTCTTGCGTATCCGACCTTCGCTTATCTGGCATTCCGTCTTATCCAACACTCCCCTTTTTCCTACAGCATTTCCTCTTCAGTTAAAGGAGCACTCCCCAAATCTCCCTCCATTCCCAATAAATGAAAAAAGAGGAGTAGGGAGGTGGAAAGGGGGAAAAAGACGCAGGACCGGAAGCATCCTCCCCCCTTCCCTCTTTGATTTCCATGCGCCTCTTCCACATCCTGGAATTTCCTGCTGGGCCGCTCTAGCCCTGAGACATTGCTTGCCTTATCCTTTCAGTCCGTTGTTAGTATTTTAGGTGTCAGACGGGTAACAGTAGGAGACTCCGTATTATCCAACATTTTCATTTATCTGACGTTCTGCCGGCCTGTTTATGTCAGCTAAGCGAGAATCTACTGTACTTTTAAAAACAGAGATGGTTCACCCGGCTGGTTTTGCGAAGAACAAGGACCGAACGAACTATCAACCTTAGGCAAAACAAGACAACACATATCCTGCTCCTATTTAAACGTAGAGCCCAGGGAAGCTTTATTTGTTTTCCTACTGGAGCCTGGCACAAAACGTAGGCTTCTTCTCCACCTCTTTGAGCAAAATGTGCAGAAGGAGTCATTTTCACAAGGAATCTGGGAACAAGCAAAAACGGAGTGGAAGATATGGGGTTGGCTGCTAGGCCCATCTCAAATGTATGGATCCCTGAAATGTAGACAAAGTTAAGCTTCTGAAGACCCAACGTCCAAAGTACAGTAAGTTCTAGTATGCTCTGGGGTTTGGTTCCAGGAGCGATCAACGGCTCCTGAATGGCCTCCTTTATATCAAATGGCAAAAAGAAGGCTTGCTTTTGAAATTTTTAAAGCCAATATTTTCAAGCCAGGGATGGTTGAATATGTGGATACGGACTGCATTAGCAACAACAGCTTTAGGAAGGAAAATAATACATAAGGCATTGATTCCACCTGGAAATGTCTGAACAATCATAAATTTACCTGGGTATTATTTCCCAGAATGACGAAACCTATGAATGAAATCGGAAACAATCGGGTTCTGGTTGCTCACTGTACACAGAATAGTTACACCTCAATAATAATAATAATAGAGTAAAATAATGCAAACATAATAATAACAATAATAGAGTAAAATAAATAAATGTAATGATAAATTAGAGAAAAATAATAAACGCCATAAAAATAAAGTACAATAAATGTAATAATAATAATAAAAAGAGTAGAATAAATGTAATAAAATAATAAGAGTAAAATAATGTAGATATAACAATAATGGTGCGAATCTCAATTTCTAAGCCGAAGAGCCTACATTGTCCGTAGACACCTCCAAGGACAGCATGACTGCATGGAGCATCGTTACCTTCCTGTCAGAGCAGTATCTATTGATCTACTCACATTTGCATGTTTTAGAACTGCTAGGTTGGCAGAAGCTGGGGCTGACTGCGGAAGCGCACGCCACTCCCTAGATTCGAACCTGCGACAATTTAGTCAACAAGTTTAGCAGCTCAGTGGTTTAACCCACTGTGCCATCGGGGGCTCCCAAAATAATAAATGTATTTGTTTATTTGCTATGCTTCCATACCGCCTCTCTCAGCCCGAAGGCGACTCGAGGCGGTGAACAAGCGGCAGCAAGTGCCCACATACAACACATCATAATAAGATAAAAACAATTATATAAAACCATATAAATTAACAATTAAAACTACAAAATACAAATCTCAGCTCCACAATCTTAAAATCGGTTTCTGTTTCATCGTCATACTAATCCTTTGATCTCGATTACTTAAAGTTCGTCTGCAAATGCTTTCTCGAACAGCCAAGTCTTGACTTTCTTACGAAATGTCAGGAGGGAGGGGGCCGATCCGATGCCACTAGGAAGGGAGTTCAAAAGCCGAAGAGCCACCACTGAGAAGGACCTGTCTCTCGTCCCCGCCAGGCGAGCCTGCAAAGCAGGCGGGACTGAGAGCAGGGCCTCTCCGGATGATCTTAAGCATCTTGATGGCTCATAGGGAGAGATGCGTTCGTACTTTGATGTAATCAAAGTAATAACAATAACCCAGTATAATAATAAATAACATTGAGTCGAGTATAAGCCAAAGGGGGGCTTTTTCAGCCTTATACTCAAGCATATACAGTAATTTGTTTTGTGTCTTCCCTTTTCTAGAACGTTGATATTTATCATCTACAGTGCAAAAGTTACCCTTATTTTTACGTTTATTATCATGCCAACAATTTTCACATTGAATGGATACATTCATCTTATCTTGCACTGACAGAGACAAATATTGCTTTGAGTCCATGTTAACTAAACAAAATGAAAAATAAACAATGCACTCCTAGACTTTCCTACCCAAGATACAAAACCAGCTCAATTATTTCAATTTCTATTTGACCTGAAGACAAACAACGTCATTTGTAATTTTAACTAATCAGAAGCACATATTTCAAAAACGTGCAGTCCCACTTTGGCTCATTGGACATGGTTCCGTTTTGCACATGCAAAGGACTTTAAATAGCATATAATTGCTCTGAGAGTGTTTCAATGTCTAGACAAGCGTACTGCACAATTCTATGGTCAATTTCCATCTGTGTAGATTTGGTTGGATGCCGGCAGCTTATCTGCAAAATAGAAAATGCTATAGATTCTTTAAAGGAATCTATATGTTAAATGGCACACAGCCCATCTGATATGATACATTTCCACTACGAAAACCTGAAGTGAATGCACATAGTGACCCTCCTCCTTTATGGGCAGGGCTATGTGTTCTCTACGTGCGAGTCCTTCCTCTCCCCAAATTCCCCAAAGAAGGCTTAAATGCCGAGGCAGAACCCATGTGCAACAGAGGGCAAAACAAAGCGCGCAATCTGCTTCCTCAGACCTTCATCTACACGCTACATGCCCCAAGGAAATGTTCCATATTGATAGGCGGCTTAGGAATATTCATTTCTCTAAAATAGCTGGAGCAGCAAAAGCACAATAATCCAGAACTGTATCGATGGAAGGATACACCGACCGGCCTTCGTGTTGGGGCTTAGGCTCTGCAGAGTAAATTAGGAGCAGCTGACAATACTGTCAATGCAAGGCACACCAACCTTAGAAGAGAAAGGTAATGCAGTATCAGCATAGCAGACTCTCTTGGAGATTGGTAGATAAATTTAGTTCCTGGTTGCTTGAGAGTTCCTATATGAAACAGGCGTTACTCATACTGTGCAAATTATATACTATCATGTCTTGTCAAAGGCTTTCATGGCCAGAATCAGTGGGTCGCTGCGAGTTTTCCGAGCTGTATGGCCATGTTCCAGAAGCATTGTCTCCTGACGTTTCGCCCACATCTATGGCAGGCATCCTCAGAGGTTGTGAGGTCTGTTGAAAACTAGGCAAGTGGGGTTTATATATCTGTGGAATGTCCAGAGTGGGAGGAAGAACTCTTGTCTGCTACCATGTCAGACAACACAGAGAAGCCATTGAAATCCCCAACCATGTGGACAATTTCAACAGAAAGGAGGAAACCATGAAAATGAACACAATCTGGCTACCAGTATTAAACAACACCAGAATCAGGACAGTAAATGAAGAGCGTCACTCTGAAAACAGGGGAATTCCAGACAAGAATCAATCAGGGCCAGTTAAACACCTCCCAACAAAGAATTTCCCCCAGGTAGCAACCAGCCAGGCTTTGAAGCTGCAAGGCCATTAAATGCTAATTAAGGTGGCCATTTGCAACATTCACACCTGCCCCAAGCAGACAAGCATTTTTTCTCCCACCTTGGACATTATTCCTCAGGTATATAAACCCCACTTGCCTAGTTTCGAACAGACCTTACAACCTCTGAGGATGCCTGCCAAGGATATGGATGAAACATCAGGAGGGAATGCTTCTGGAAGCTGCAAGGCCATTAAATGCTAATTAAGGTTGCTATTTGAAACATTCACACTTGCCCCAAGCAGACAAGCATTTTTTCTCCCACCCTGGACATTATTCCACATGTATATAAACCCCACTTGCCTAGTTTCGAACAGACCTTACAACCTCTGAGGATGCCTGCCAAGGATATGGATGAAACATATCCTTGGGAATGCGTCTGGAACACAGCCAGACAGCAACTTATATACTACCAAAATTAGTCGAGTCGAATGCACCATCAAATCTAATGTGCACCACAATTTTCAAAATCCTGAAACCCCAAAAAGTATTTGCCACTTTACATGAATCTAATGTGCACCCTAATTTTGGGGAGGCAATTTAGTTTTTTAAAAAGTGAAAAAGAAATATGAGCTTTAGAATCGAGTAAATATGGTATATAAACTTGATGTTCATGTTGAAATGCGGTCATTAAAGGCCAGTTACGACGAACTTACTGTAACACAGTTTTACTGTATGGATTATGCCTTTGAATTGCTGTGAGTTTTCTGGGCTTTCTGGCCATATTCCCCCAGGCAGAAAGCAGCCAGGCTTTGAAGATGCAAGGCCATTCAATGATAATCAAGGTTGCCAGTTAAAACATTCACACTTGACTCCAACAGACAAGAGATCATTCTCCCACCCTGGACATTCCACAGATACATAATCCTCACATACTTAGTTTCCAACAGAGCCCTCAACCTCCGAGCACGCCTGCCACAGATGTGGGCGAAACGTCATGAGAGAATGTTTCTGGAACATGACCATACAGACCAGAAAACTCACGGCAACCCAGGGCCCTTCCACACAGCCCTATATCCTAGAATATCAAATCAGAAAATCCCACAATATCGACTTTGAACTGGGTTATCTGAGTCCACACTGTCATATATCCCAGTTCAAAGCAAGATCATGTGGGATTTTCTGCCTTGATATTCTGGGTATATAGGGTTGTGTGGAAAGGACCCCAATAATTCCGGCCATAAAAGCCATTAACAACACATTATGCCTCTGAATTTTTGGCCAGGCGCTTCAGAGTTTCTGTTTCCTGAGCTCCATTTACCTGTGGTATTACAGAATATTATACTTTTGAATTCAGTTAAAATACATGTAAATCATATGTATTACTTATTTACCTCTCCATTGGCGCCCCCTTCTCGCGGGGGAGAGGCTTGTGTACCCTAATGAAAATGTGAGCTATGCTGGCAGTGGCATAATAGCCACCGGTAGGGCCTCCCATGCCAGACAGGTCACAACCAAAGGGTCTGACAAAGAGCGTCAATGGGCAGGGTGGGCTCTCTAGCCTTTTGGCAACCATCCTAGGAGAAGGAAAACTCTGATTTCAAACCCGGGCAGATGGTGCTCATCTAACCCTGTAAGCTCAACCATCTAGAGAAGGAAACTCAAATCAAACCTACGACTTGAGGACCTCGCTGCCACCGTCCTAAGCTTGCTAGGCCCAGTCAGGCGAACCTTGATTTAAAAGGTGAGGCCAGTTCTGTGCACACTGCGCTCCACCAGAGAAATCCATTGCACAGGCTCGAAGGACACATCCAACCTCCTTAGTCATCAACGCACTTGTAGAAAGCGTGGGATGAGTCCTTCCTAAGAATCTTCGTTCGCGAAGTAATGCCAGAGAGAGACTTATTTAAATCATATCCTCTCATTAAAATCACCCACTGGAGCATAGTTGCAATAGGTGAACGACTCCCCTATCTATTATGGTTGAGAACTCCTTAAACCACCCATCCTGCGTCTTGCCCCCTCCCCCTGGAAGATCGACTCTCCTTGGGACTTCGGGTCAGCCCACAAGGTTTGGATGTCTGCCCCCTTGGACCTCGCCTTCCCCTTTGGCCCCTCAAACATTGATGGGTCTCACCTAAACTACTGACTCTAGTCCCATTGTAGTAGTTTAGTGTTGTGTGCTTGTAGTATTAGGTAATAATCTGTTCTTATTCTATCTATATTGTAATTGTATCATACTGCTGTTGTAAACCGTCCTGAGCCCACGAGGAGTGGCGGTCTATAAGCATGAAGTATAAATCCTCCACCCCCTCTCTTCCCATGCCCACCCCGGCGGTCCTTTGCCTGAAATTGTTCCCCCACTTTTACTGTTTATGGAAAACCCTAATAAATATATATATATATTTAAAAAAGCATGAAGTATAAATAAATAAATAAAATAAATTAGATTGAGCTGATAATCATGCACATCATCAGTTATACTTCCCACTCTCTGGGGCCCCATCTATACTGCCTTACCATCCAATTTCTGAAATTATCTCTTTAGGACCGGGCTATATGAGAGTCTACACCACCATGTAATCTGGTTCAAAAGAGAAACTGGATTATATGGCAGTGTGGATCCATCCTGGGGTTGTCCCGGGGCTATTCAATCTCCATATTGCTTAAAATGGGCATCCCAACAGTGGTAAACACCTGCCAGCCGCCTCACGTAACCAACACGACTATATGTAAACAGCACATTTCCAGAAACAGAAACATCCCTATGAGAGAAGTGGTTTAAGAGCGACGAATCCCAATTCGGCACACCCTGACGCCTAGCCAAGCTTCACACAGGGATCAAACAAGGACACAAGAGGCGGGGCTTGCAGGTGAATTGAGGCTGTTCAAACCAATGGCTGTGGGAGGAAGCGCCCAGGTCACCAATAATTGTCCTAGTGACTCCAGATATTATTGAAAGCAGGTATGGACGAACTTGGGCCCTCCAGGTGTTGTGGACTCCAACTCCCATCATTCCTAACAGCCTCAGGCCCTTTCCTTTCCCCCCTCAGCCGCTTAAGTGGCTGAGGGGGGAAATATTTATTATTTATTTATGGCATTTTACCCTGCTCTTCTCAACCCCCGGGGGGGGGGGGGACTCAGAGCGGCTTCCAAAAGGCATAATTTGATGCCTACATCACAATTGCAGTATAAAACACAATATAAAACCCTCCAGCATTCGGCACTAAAATACATTAAAATACAATTATATTCACACATCCTATGCATTCACCTATGTTAAAAACAGTGTTCCGTCCATAAAAGCATTGAGCCCTATTCACCAACTTTCCATTAAAACTACTAAAGTGCTGTCCTGTGCTACTATGCGAACGCCTGGTCCCACATCCAGGTTTTCACTTTTTTCCTAAATGTCAGGAGGGATGGAATTGATCGTATGTCGCTAGGGAGCGCATTCCACAGACGGGGAGCCACCACCGAGAAGGCCCTCTCCTTCGTCCCCACCAGCCGCACCTGGGAAGCCGGCGGGAGCGAGAGCAGGGCCTCCCCGGATGATCTTAGAGTACGAGGTGGGACATAGCGGCAGATGCGTTTGGACAAGTAAGCTGGGCCAGAACCGTATAGAGCCTTAAAGGTCAACACCAGCACTTTGAATTGAGCCCGGAATTGGACCGGCAGCCAGTGGAGCTGACACAACAGGGGGGTGGTATGCTCCCTGTATGTAGCTCCAGTTAGTAGTCTGGCTGCCGCCCGTTGGACTAGTTGTAATGTCCGAACTGTCTTCAAAGGCAGCCCCACGTAGAGCGCGTTGCGGTAATCTATTCGGGATGTGACCAGAGCGTGGACGACTGTAGCCAGATCAGACTTCCCAAGGTACGGGCGCAACTGCCGCACGAGTCTTAACTGTGCAAAAGCTCTCCCGGCCACCGCTGAGACCTGGGGAAAGGAAAGGGCCTGAGGCTGTTAGGAATGATGGGAGTTGGAGTCCACAACACCTGGAGGGCCCAAGTTTGCCCTTGCCTCACATAAATAAATATAATAACGTTTCTCTCTCTCTCTCTCTTCCTCTATGAAAGAATGAATCCTGAAGTAACACTGCAACAGAGAGGGAAAATATCCTCAGTCAAGTTGAAAAAGAGCTTGAAACCCTCTACTGACCCCTGCAAAGAGGCCCAAAGGACACACACAAAACCCCAAATCCCTTCAGGACAATGGCAAGAGATGAGAAGAACACAGACTGTGTCTCCAAAAGCAAGCAAGAACCAGGAAATGAAGGGGGAAAAAAGGGGAGCTGTTGTTTGTCAAAGGGCCAGACAATAAGGGAGAGTAAAGGGGCGGGGACTAGCACAGACACGCCTACTTCCTGGTCTCCAGGGCCAATGGGGAAAATAAGGGGCGTGGCGACGAGTCGCTCCGCCCACCTCCTCTTTACCGACGCAGGGATAGGGTAGGAGGGAGAGAAGGGGCGTGGCAGAAGCCAAGCTCCGCCCACCGCTCCCTTCCAGTCTCCAAGGCCAACAGGAGAAAATGAAAGGAGCCTCCCACTAGGAGTTCTAAGCAAGCCCCACCCACTTAAGCAAGGCCAATAGGAGAGAAGGGGCGGGGCCAGGCGGAGCTCCGCTGATTTCTTTGCTCTCAGGCGTAGAAGAGGCGAAGCCAGACGTAGCCACGCCCCCTTTCCACTCCACAAAAATAGGACAAAGGGGCCCCTTTCCCAATAGTAGGGGCGCGGCCACCTGGAGTCTCCAATGCTACAAAGGGGCGAGGTCAATGAAGCCCCGCCCACTCCTTCCTACACAAGGCCTGCTAGAGCCCTGCCCACTCTTTCGTCTCATAAGCTAGCAGGGAAGGGGCGAGGCTAGACGGAGCTCCGCCCATCTATTTTCCCTCGCTCACAAGCCAATAGGAAAGGAGAACCCACTCCTTGCACAACAAGAGGCGGGGCCAGATAGAACTCCGCCCATGCCTTTTCCACAATTCTAGAATAGAAAAGAGGCAGGGCCAGATTGAGCCCCGCCCATCTATTTTCCAAGTTTGAGAGCTCCCACAAGAATAGGACAAAAGGGGCGGGGACAAGTGAAGCGCCGCCCATTTTCTTTCACCCGTCTCCAATGCTAGAAGCGGCTCCGCCCACTCCCCCTGAAGGCTAAAATATGGGGCGGGGCCATAGCAAGCTCCACCCATCTCCCGCCTACTGCCTACTCTAGGCTAATAGAAGGGGCCTCCCACCCATCTCCTCTCCCCGTCTCCCGTTTACTCCACAAAAATAGGACAAAAGGGGCGGGGAGACATGAAGCTCCGCCCATTTCGTTTTCCTCGCCTCCAAAGCTAGAAGCGGCTCCACCCACTCCCTCCTGAAGGCTAACATAAGGGGCGTGGCCAACGGAAGCTCCACCCATCCCCTTACCCTGTCCCCCGCCCACTGCCTACTCGAGGCTAATAGGGGGCGGGGCCAGCCGAAGCTCCACCCATCCCCTCTCTCCATCTCCCTCCCACTCCACAGAAATAGGACAAAAGGGGCGGGGACAAGTGAAGCTCCGCCCACTTCCTTCCCTCGCCTCCAAAGCTAGAAGGGGCTCTCTCCTGATGGCTAATATAAGGGGCGTGGCCAGCCGAAACTCCACCCATCCCCTCAGCCCATCTCCCGCCCACTCCCTGCTCAAGGCGAATAGAATGGGCGGGGCCAGCCGAAGCTCCACCCATCTCCTCTCACTGTCTGCCATCGTCCACAAAAGGACAAAAGGGGCGGGGACAAGTGAAGCTCCGCCCATTTCCTTTCCCTCGTTTCTAAGGCTAGAAGCGGCTCGGCCCAGTCCTTCCTGAAGGCTAATATAGGGGCGGGGCCAGCCGAAGCTCCACCCATCTCTCCCCGTCTCATACCCACTCCCTACTCAAGGCTAATGGAAGGGGCGGGGCCAGCCGAAGCTCCACCCATCTCCCGCCTACTGCCTACTCTAGGCTAATAGAAGGGGCGGGGCCATGCGAAGCTCCACCCATCCCCTCTCCCCGTCTCCCGCCCACTCCACAAAAATAGGACAAAGGGGGCGGGGACAAGGCTGGAAGCGGCTCCGCCCACTCTCTCATGAAGGCTACTGTAAGGGGCGTGGCCAGCCGAAGCTCCACCCATCCCCTCTCCCCATCTCCCGCCCAAGGCTAATAAAAGGGGCGTGGCCAGCCGAAGCTCTACCCATTTTCTCTTACTGTCTCCCGCCCAGTCCACAATAGAAGAAAAGGGGCGGGGAGAAGTGAAGCTCCGCCCATTTTCTTTCCCTCGTCTCCAAGGCTAGGAGCGGCTCCGCCCACTCCCTACTCAAGGCTAGCCCCACCCACTTAAGCAAGGCCAATAGGAGAGAAGGGGCGGGGCCATCCGAAGCTCCACCCATCCTTTTTCCCGCCCACTCCCTACTCAAGGCTAATGGAAGGGGCGTGGCCACACAGGGTCCCACCCACTTCCTCTCAGAAAAGCTAGAAAGAGGGGCGGAGCCAAGCCAAGCTCCGCCCACCCGCTCTCCCTCTTCCACAAGGCTAGTGGGAGAGAAGGGGCGTGGCCACGGCCGGCGCGCGGGCGGACAGGGGGGCGTGGCCTGCCGGGATTGGCCCGCGCGGGCTCACAACCCGCGAGCGCGTCCTGCCTCAGGCCCCGCCCCCCCCCCGCTGCCCGCGCATGCGCGCTCGCCTCGCGCAGCCTGAAGCGGGCCCCCGCCCCACACACCGCCTCCCCGCCTCCGCCCCCCGCAGCCGGCCCGCCTCGGCCTCACCTCAGTCTCCGCGGCCTCCTGGCTCCCCTTCCCCTGCTTCCTTCGCCTCAGGAGGGCGGCGAGGCGGGAGGAACGAAGCAGCGACCTCAGCGCTCGCCTTCGTCACGCGAGGGTTAGGCAGAGCCCGGCGCCGAGGCTTCCGCAGCCGCTGCAAGACCAACCGCCGCCTCAGGACGGTCGCCGCCGCTCAGCGCTGCCCGCTTCTCTGTTCCCTGAGAGATCCCGCCCCGCTCCCCTGCCCCGGGAAGGCCTCCCGCGCGCCGATTGGGCCGCCCCCACGTCCTTCACTCGCCCCCGCCAATCAGGGCCCGCTTCCCGCTCGCCTCCGACGTCCCCATTGGACGCCCAGCTTCCCAGGAAGGGGATGCGAAAGGGGGCGGGGAAAGGGAAGGAGGGGGAAAAAAAGAAGCCCGTATGGGAAGCGGCGCCCCGCCCCTCCTGCGCTCCCATTGGTCGGCGGCCTGCGGGAAGTGCGCCGCCTGCCGTCCCCCGAGCTGTCAATCTCTGCCTCCCTCCCTGAAGGGGCGGGGACAGAGGAGGCGAGGGGAGAGCGGGCGGCCCCGCCCAGCGCCAGGCCCCGCCCACTCCGCCTGCCAGCAGGCCCCGCCCCCTCCCCCCCGGGAGCCCTTTTGTGGAATGTTTACATCCGCGCGGCCACGCAAAATGAGCTCCCTCCCTCCCAGGCACTCAGCGCAGCAGGGCTGCCACCGCCACCCAGGGAGACGCCTATATATCTTACATATATAACACACACACACATATATATTAATACATTACATATATATTTTATAATTAATATCTCTTAATATATATATTATTAATATATATATTATATATATTATATTACATATATAATATGATATATATGATATATATACATATTTAGTGATGGGATATATATAGAGATGGGTTCTATATAGATATATGTTGCTATTCTATATATATATTATACATATACATATTTAGTGATGGGATATATATATATGTTGCTATTCTATATAATATATATATACATATTTAGTGATGGGCTATATACAGTATATAGAGATGGGTTCTGTATATATGTGCTATTCTATATATATATAATATATATACATGTTTAGTGATGGGCTATATATAGAAATGGGCTATATATATATGTTATATATATACATATTTAGTGATGGGATATATATAGAGATGGGTTCTAAATAGATATATGTTGCTATTCTATATATATTATACATATACATATTTAGTGATGGGATATATATAGAGATGGGTTCTAAATAGATATATGTTGCTATTCTATATATATTATACATATACATATTTAGTGATGGGATATATATAGAGATGGGTTCTAAATAGATATATGTTGCTATTATTCTATATATAATACATATACATATTTAGTGATGGGATATATGTTGCTATTATTCTATATAATATATATATACATATTTAGTGATGGGCTATATACAGTATATAGAGATGGGTTCTATATATATGTGCTATTATTCTATATATATATATATTATATACATGTTTAGTGATGGGCTATATATAGAAATGGGCTATATATATGTTTCTATTATATATATACATATTTAGTGATGGGATATATATAGAGATGGGTTCTAAATAGATATATGTTGCTATTATATATATATATATTATATATACATATTTAGTGATGGGAGATATATATATATATGTTGCTATTCTATATTATATATATAAATACTGTACATATTTAGACTTTCTCCTGAACCGAACTTGCCTATCTCAGATTGGCCTTTTTTAGTCACAGCGTGGGATGAGTCCTTCCTGAATAGAGAATGCCGAGAGAAATATTATATATATAAATACTGTACATATTTAGTGATGGGCTATACAGTATATAGAGATGGGTTCTATATATATATGTGCTATTCTATATAATATATACATACATGTTTAGTGATAGGCTATATATAGAGATCGGCTATATATATGTTGCTATTCTATATATACGTTATATACATATTTAGTGATGGGATACATATATGTTGCTATTCTATATTTTATATATATACATACTTAGTGATGGGCTATACAGTATATAGAGATGGGTTCTATATACTGTATATATGTGTGCTATTATTATTCTATATATATTATATATATACATGTTTAGTGATGGGCTATATATATATGTTTCTATTCTCTCTCTATATATACATATTTAGTGATGGGATATATATATATATTGCTACTATTATTCTATATAATATATATATACATGTTTAGTGATGGGCTATATATATGTTGCTATTCTATATATAATATATGTACATATTTAGAGATGGGCTATATAGAGAGATGGGCTATATATATGTTGCTATTATTCTCTATATATATTATATATATACATATTTAGTGATGGGATATAGAGAGATGGGCTATATATATGTTATTATTCTATATATAATATATATATATACATATTTAGTGATGGGATATATATAGAGATGGGCTCTCTATATATGTTGCTATTATTCTATATATATATTATATACATATTTAGTGATGGATATATATAGAGATGGGCTCTCGATATATGTGTGTGTTGCTATTATTATATATATATATATATATATATTATACATATTTAGTGATGGGATATATGTAAAGATGGGCTATATATATGTGTTCCTATTATTATTCTATAATATATATATATACATATTTAGTGATGCGATATATATAAAGATGGACTATATATATGTTGCTATTATTCTATATATAAAATATATACATATTTAGTGATGGGATATATAGAGAGATGGGCTATATATATATATGTTGCTATAATTAGTCTATATAATATATATATACATATTTAGTGATGAGATATATGTAGAGATGGGCTCTATATATGTGTTTTGCTATTATTCTATTATATATATATACATACACACACATATTTAGTGATGGGATATATAGTGAGATGGGCTCTCTCTCTATATATGTTGCTCTTATTATTCTATATATATAATATATATACATTTTTAGTGATGGGATATATATATAGATGGGCTCTATAATTATATGTATATGTTGCTATAATTATTCTCTCTCTATATATATAATGTAATGTTCGTTTGTGGAATTAACATAACTCAAAAACCACTGGATGAATTGACACCAAATTTGACCACACGACACCTACTAACCCAAGGACTGACCATAACTATAAAAAATATGATTTTGTCATTTGGGATTTATAGTTCACCTATAATCAAAGAGCATTCTGAACTCCACCAATGATGGAATCGAACCAAACGTGGCACACAGGACTCCCATGACAGAAAACAGAAAACACTAGAAGGGTTAGGTCGGAATCGACCTTGAGTTTGGGAGTTCTAGTTCACCTACATCCCGAGAGCACTGTGGACTCAAACAATGATGGATCTGGACCCAATTTGGCACGGATAATCCATATGCCCAACTATGAACACCAATGGAGTTTTGGGGAAAATATACCTTGAGATTTTGAGAGTTGTAGTTACTGGGATTTATAGTTCACCTACAATCAAAGAGCATTCTGAACTCCACCAATGATGGAATCGAACCAAACGTGGCACACAGGACTCCCATGACAGAAAACAAACAAAAAAAAACTAGAAGGGTTAGGTCGGCATCGACCTTGAGTTTGGGAGTTGTAGTTCACCTACATCCCGAGAGCACTGTGGACTCAAACAATGATGGATCTGGACCAAACTTGGCACAAATAATCCATATGCCCAACTATGAACACAAATGGAGTTTTTTTTTGGGGGAGGGGGGGATATAACTTGAGATTTTAGAGTTGTAGTTACTGGGATTTATAGTTCACCTACAATCAAAGACCATTCGGAACCCCTACCAACGACAGAATTGGGGCAAACTTCCCACACAGAACCCCCAAGACCAACAGAAAATATTTAAGGCCATCCAGTCCAACTCCCTTCACCAGGGCAAGAAAACGTAATCAAAGCCCTCCTGACAAAGAGCCATCCAGTCATAGAAATATATGATTCACACACAGATATAGTATCATTGATTTGAAAGCGACCCCTAAAGAAGGACAATGATATGTTGCACGTCCCAGAGTAGGCAAACCAGACAACCTCCACATCAATAAATACTATTTACCTACAAGCATAAAGGCATTACATATATTAGAGACCAACACTTTCTCATTACTTTATTTTTCAGATCACCAGGATGGGCCACAGCAACGCCTGGCAGGGAATGGCTAGTGTGTGTGTGTGTGTATCTCAATTGATAGATAGAGATATTAGGCCTGGGCAATCATGGTTCTAAAGTACTTACAAAACTAAAGGTCTGGTGGTGAACACTAGGTGGCGCTGGTGCTTTGTTTCTACAGTGTTGCTACCGTGTTTCCCCGAAAGTAAGACAGCGTCTTACTTTCTTTTGACCCCCAAAATCCCCACTACGGCTTACTTTCGGGGTACGTCTTATATTGGGCGACGGTACCCCGAAAGTAAGACGAAAGTAAGACGTACTGCGGGCGGCATGGCGTGGCTTCCTGGCTGGGCGACGAGAGGCTTCCATCCTCCTCCTCTTCCTCCCAGCGGCGCCTTTCCCTCTCGCCGGTTTCGCCCCCCTCCCTCAGTGAAGGGAGGAGGGGCGGAGCCGCTGCCAGCGAGAGGGAAGAAGGCGCCAGTGGAAGTCCCGCCCGCAGGGCGACTCAGGCGCTTTTCGCCGCCGCCCCGCTCGCCCCGCTCATGTTTGGAGCGCAGGCGAGTGGGGCGGCGGCGGGGAAAGACGCCTGAGTCGTCCCATGGCGGGACTGCGGCGCTTTCTTCCTCCGCCGGCGGGCGCTCGCCCCTCCTCCCTTCACTGAAGGGAGGGGGCGAAACCGGCGAGAGGGAAAGGCGCCGCTGGGAGGAAGAGGAGGAGGATGGAAGGCGCCGCTGGAAGGAAGAAGAGGAAGAGGAGGAGGATTCCGGGCCCCTTTGAGCCCCTCTGGGAGCCTCTCGTCGCCCAGCCAGGAAGCCACGCCATGCCGCCCGCAGTACGTCTTACTTTCGGGGTACGGCTTATATAAGCCGACCCCTCTGACACCCCCGATACATCTTACAATCGGGGGTGTCATACTTTCGGGGAAACACGGTAATATTCTGGTGGTGAACATTTCAGAACTCTAACAAAACTTTCCAAAATTTCATTATTGGCGTGGTGGAACGAACAGATAAAATCAGCAACAGATAACGGGCAAAGAGCTTGTAGAGCCATCAAGAATTTTTATTTCACCAAGGGAGGCCAATATATCCCAGCTGTCACAAAAGTGTTTGCAGCGAAAATAATTGCCCAACTTCTGTACGGTGCACAGGTATGTGCCTTCAAAAACTGGACACATTCGAAAAAGTTCAAACCAAATTCTGAGAAGTATTCTAGCAACTCCATGCTGCGTCCCTAACAACACCCTGCGCCTAGAAGCGGGCTTACCCTCCATGGAGGCACGAGTCCAGACTCTTACACTAAACTTCTGGCTAAAGTTAAAACACTTACCTAAAGGACTGGCCCCTTTAACCCTGACAGACTCCTTTAGGTCTACATGGAAAAATACGATTCTCAGAACTCTCAAACTGTCAGGGTTACAGGAAGACGAACTGGACCACCTGGGATATATGAATGCCAGAGTAGCAGTCAGGCGCAGAATAATGGATATAGATTACCAAAAACATCTAGCCTGTGCCAGATACCATCCACTACTAAAATGCAGTACTAAAGTACCCTTTGCCACACAAAATTATTTAACAAATTTAACAAATCCGAAACATAGGAAAGTGTTTACTCTGGCCCGAGTCAATGCTCTGCCAACAGCTGTGCTACTGGGAAGGTACACAAAAACACCCTATCATGAACGTATATGCCCCTGTGATGCAGGGATGCTTGAATCTATAGAGCAGGGGTGCTCAGAATGGTGATCGGGATCACCAGGATGATCTTCGGGCCTCATCCTGGTGATCTTCAGGCCCCTGACCAGGTTTTTTGCTGTTGGTCCTCTTCACGCGCCCCTGCACGCTGCAAAGAAGTCCTCCGTCGTTGCTCCTCCCCCGCTCCCTGCTCGCGCGCCGCCTCCAAAAGCTCCAGAGTCCAAGAGGCAGAATGGGCCCCCTCTTTTGGATTCCTCCTCCTCCCTCTGTCCTTCTCCAGCCACTCAGAGTCTTGGAGACCAAAGGGGCGGGCCTGGATGATGCAATGCATGGCTGGCCCCGTGCTCATGCGCAGAAGCGCCCATTCTGCCTCTCAGACTTCTCGTGAGCTCTTGGAGGCGGCATGCATGCTGGCGGCGTGGAAATAGGAACAACGATGGAGGAGGAGAAGGACACTTTGGGGTCATTTCCTTACCACATCTCAAAGGCCGGTCTTTTTACTTTGGGGTGGGTGCTTGATTGTACTGTGGCATGTCTCTTTGTTTCCTTTTTATTTTTAAAAATGGCCTTTTAGCTCCAAAGCCTCTCTGCTTGCTTTGTTCCTTGAGAAATATATGTTGAGGAATATGGAAATGTGGGAGAAATGGGGTGGTTGGATGTATTTTTGCATGCCCCTTTGTTTACCTTGCTGAGTATTAAATGGCCTTGCAGTTCAAAAGCCTCTCTTCTTACTTTCTGGCTGATAATATGTGTGGTAATATGGCAGTGTGGGAGAAATGGGGTGGTTGGATGTATTTTTATGCTCTGTTTTATATTGTTGTTATTAAATTGAAATGTTGATGTTTCATAACTTCATTTTATGTAAACTGCCCCGAGCCTGCTGGAAGGAGCGGTACATGAAAATGAATAATAAATATAAATAAATAAATAAGAAAATAGTTATACGTTTTACATTTCTGGGTAGGTGATCTTTGGGACTTGGTTTTTTAATCAGTAGCTCCCATGCTGAAAAAGTGTGAGCACCCCTGCTATAGAGCATGTGTTCTTTCACTGCCCTTTGTATTTGGATGCCCGCCTCTCCTTAATTTCACCAATCCTGTCCCGTTTACCTGGTAGACCTGAGGAATTCTACCTATACTGGCTGCTTGACGACAAACACAAGGAGATAACCAACTTGGTGCCCAAATATCTCATGGCCGTTCTGGTCATGAGGAACCAGCATAATAAACTGCACGCGGAAACACAATAGGCCAGATACTATTGGTGTTAATTTTAGAGTTGAATGGAGTTTTAACATTTATATTGTTCTATTTTCTGTATAATATGATGTTGGTCTTCGACCGTAAATAAATATCTTAATCTAATCATTATTGGCGATTTTTAATACAGAACCAATTAGGAACTGCCATTTATAACGAAATTTTGAAAGTTCCATGGCCAGAATTACTGGGTAGGTTGTAGGTTTTTCGGGCTATATGGCCATGTTCAGAAGCATTCTCTCCTGACGTTTCGCCTGCATCTATGGCAGGCATCCTCAGAGGTTGTGAGGTCACAATAGATGCAGGGGAAACATCAGGAGAAAATGCTTCTAGAACATGGCCATATAGCCCAAAAAACCTACAACAACCCAATATTAATATAATATACCTGCCTCGAGCCAGGGAGCAACATAGTAAATAATAATAATAATAATAAATATTTTACCCACCTCAAGCCAGGGCAAAACATAGTAAATAATAATAATAACAATAACATTACTTCAGCCGCCTTGAGCCAGGCCACAGCATAGTAAATAATAATAGTAATAATATTTTACCTGCCTCGAGCCAACAGTCAATAATGATAATAATAATAACAACAACATAATTATTACTTTACCTTCCTCGAGCCAGGGCACAACATAGTCAGCAATAATAACCACCACAGCAACAACAATATTATTTTAGCCGCCTTGAGCCAGGGCACAGCATAGTAAATAATATCTATATAATAATAACAACATATTATTTTACCCACCTTGAGCCAGGGCAGAATATAGTAAATTATTATTATGATGATGATTATTATTATGTTACTGATACAAAAACACAGTATGTCACAGCAAACGAGATCTATATGCTGGATTTCGTATCACAAAATCACAAGTCGAACACTTCCCAAGCGTCTAGGACTGTGTGATGTATTTTCGAATGATGCGCGCAGATTCAAGTCAGGTGGCCTTTTGCAGTTGACAGATCGTGATTTTGTCAATGTTCATTGTTTACAAATGCCGGCTGAGATCTTTTGGCACGGCACCCAGTTATTATTACCCGTTGCTATGGGATTTTTTAAACTTGGGGACTGTGTGTGTAGTTATGTATATGTGTATATGTGTATGCGTGTATATGTGTGTACTTACGTATATGTGTGTTTGTATATGTATGTGCATGTATATGTGTTGATATATACACCCTCCTCATCCCTCAGCTTTTCTCTTCTCTCTGTCCTTCTGCCTCTTCTCCCTCCCTCCCTACCACCAACATTCCGACACTCTAAACTGCCAGAGGGTGGTGGCTCCCAGTCACCTACATTCTAACTGTAGGAGTATTTGCATAATGCCTCTAATTGGCCAGCACCACCAACATTCCGACACTCTAACTGCCAGAGGGGACTGGAGTGGGGGATCATGGGAGTTGTAGTCCATAATGTTTGTTTGGATTTGTGGCCGTTGGTTCTTTTGGGTGTGTGTGTGTGGTAAACATACCTCGTAGGGTTTTCTGGGTATGTGGGCTGTTTTTGTGTGTCTGCCTTGTGTGGTTTTGCTGTCTATAGGCTACTTAGGATGACAGCTCTCTTTTTATATATATGGATTATTATATTATATTTTATTATTATATTAAATTATTACTATAATAATATAATATAACCCTAATATAATATAATATAATATAATATAATAAATATACCCAATTATTATATTATTATTTTACCTGTCTCGAACCAGGGCATAGCACAGTTAAAATGCACCGTTATATATACTCACACAAACATACACAGGAGGAGGCATGCATGCAGTGTATTCATGTTTGCATTACACATATAAATGAAGCACCTGGACAATAGGTTTCCAAACGTACCAATCAACTCTTAAGCAGAATTATTTTTCATCCGAAAACAATTACACTCCTCTAATGAGATATTAAAATATTATAATTTTATTGTTGGGAGTGGGGTTAATTGGGTATATGTTGTTTTATCTGTTTATTGGTGTTTTTACTGGTTTTATGCTGTAAACCGGTCTGGGCTCCAGAGAGAGCGGTCTACCAAATCGAATAAATAAATAAATAAATATTAATGGTATTTAAAAATAGTTAAAATTGACTTATGCACCACCATGAAATATCAAACTACTAAAAAGCCACCTCTGAGTCTTGCTTAAATATAGAATACATGATATACACAACACACAAAAACTATTTAAGTTGACAATCGATTTGAAGATATATATATATATATATATGCATGCATGCACATATAATATATACATACACTTAAATGTAGAATATGTTATATACACAACATATAACGTATCTAGTTGACCAGTGATTTGAATATACATGTATATGCACTTCCAAACCATACCCAAGTGGTCACTATATATACATACAGACAAAACTCTGTGCCTACATGTAATTATATATATTACACACAGAGAGAGCCTATTGTGCCAAACTGAATATATGACATTATATGACAGTAACAGTATAGCTCAAGCCTTGGAGATGGGACTCCGTTTAACAAAACATGAAATCTGTTGATGTTTCATATACACTTTGTACAGATAGATAGATAGACAGACAGACAGATCTCCTAGCTCCAATGCCTCTTTGTGGAATTTGAAAGTACATTTTGAGTGGGGAAAGGGGGGGATTAATTTGAATGTCCTTGTTATAAAAGAGAAGAGGATCTCACTGTCACACCCCAAAGTATAGTAGCCTCAAGAAGTGGGAATGTGGCGCAGCTGGCTGGGTGTCAGCTGCATAAGATCTCTACTGACCAGAAGGTCATGAGTTCGAGGCCTACCCGGGTCGGGGTGAGCTCTCGACCAATTGTGTAGCTTGTTGTCGACCTTTGCAACCCGAAAGACAGTTGCATCTGTCAAGTAGGAAATTTAGGGACTGCTTTGTGTGGGGAGGCTAAATTTAACTGATTTACGAGGCCATAAAAATCTCCAGGAAGTACACAAAAAAGAATGAAGGGATGAGACAGCTCCCTCTGGTGGCCAGAAGCTGGAATGTTAAATTGCCTCTATGTCTGTCTATATATGTTGTATGTCAAAGGGCATTGAATGTTTGCCTGTATATGTGCATTGTGATCTGCCCTGAGTCCCCTGCGGGGTGAGAAGGGCGGAATATACGTGATGTAAATAAACAAACAAACAAACAAATAAATAATAAATCTCTATCTCATGCCAAAAGGAAGTAAGCTCTAGCCAATCCTTCTACACTGTGAGATTAATGCAGTTCGACCCCACTTGAATTGCCATGACTCAAGGCTACATAATCCTGGCAGATGTATGTATGTGTTTATATCTATATATGGGAGATGTATGTGTGTGTATTTAAATGAAGTGTATGTATATATGTGTGTGTGTGTATGGGAGATGTGTGTATATAGGAGACGTATGTGCATCGGTATATATGGAAGATGTACTGTATGTATACATGTATTATGTATATATGACAGATGTATGTATGTGTGTGTGTATTTAAGGGAAGTGTATGTATATGTGTGTGTGTATATGGGAGATGTGTGCATATATATGTATATAGGAGATGTATGTATGTATACATGTGTTATGTGTGTATATATGACTGATGTATGTATTATATATGGGAGATGTATGAATATATATATATATATGGTGTGTGTGTCTATATATACTGTATATATGGGAAAGGTATGTGTATGTATATAGGAGATCACAGAATCATAGAGTTGGAAGAAACCATGTGGGCCATCTAGTTCAACCTTCTGCCAAGAAGCAGGAAAGATGTATATAGGTGTATGTGTATGCATATATGGGAGTGGAATGTATAAGTATGTGTGTATATGTATATGGGAGATGTATGTATGTATATTTGTGTAGATATATATATAGAGAGAGCTGTACGTATATATGTGTGCTGTGTGTATAATACATACATATACACACATAAATAGGAAGATGCAAGTATGCAGTGTATACATACGTGTTTGCATTACATACTTATATCAATGAAACAACAGGCCAACAGGTTTCCGATGCAATTATTTCTCAATCCAACCTTTTGGCAGAGAAGGTGAAACTTGAGCCAGGGCACCCTGAGTGGGGTCAAAACTATGTTAAAATTACAGTGTAGATGCAGCTAGGAAATTCATGAACTTGCCATGAACACATAAACACTACGCCGGAGATGACACATGGTTCACATGAGTAATAGCCAATGGGCAAGGCCTTTTGTGCCTTTTATGTTTTGGACTCCAAGGCTGTTAGGAATGGTGGGAGTTGGAGTCCAAAACACCTGGAGGGCCCAAGTTGGCCCATGCCTGATCTATATGATGCTAAGGCCAAATGCAATGGGATCCTGGGATTGGAGAGCCACAAACAACAGGGATGGAGTGGATCCCTCCCCATCTCCCTCCCTTGCCCTCCAATAAAAATGGGGGAGAACCCAAGACACCCACTGAATAGGCACCCCCCCCCCCCCCAACCCTCCTTCCTCCCCTGAACCTGGACTCACCCAAGGAGCCCCTCCCTCCCGCAGGCCAAGGAAAACAAGCCAGCCACCCAATCAGGAAGCAACGTAACCCTTCTCAATGGGGAAGCAGCTGTTGCCTACCTTTCCAAGCCCAGCCAGGATTCCTGAATGGGGAAGGGACGCCCCTCGAAAGGGATTGGTTGGGGGCGGGGAGTGCGTCACAGCGGTGGGCGGGGTGGGGGTGAAGCCACGCCCCCGTCGCCTATTGGAGTTTTTGGAAGTCTCTGCCTAAGGTGCTGTAGATGGATAGGTGGGTGGGTGGGTAGGTAGGTATATAGAAAGATGGGTGGGTAGATAGCTAGATAGGTAGAGGGGTGGGTGGGTGAGTAGGTAGGTATACAGAAAGATGGGTGGGTGGGTAGGTAGATGGGTGTTTGGGTGGGTAGGTAGGTGGGTGGGTAGGTATATAGAAAGGTGGATGGGTGGGTAGATGGATGGGTGGGTAGATAGGTAGAGGGGTGGGTGAGTAGGTAGGTATACAGAAAGATGGGTGGGTGGGTAGGTAGATGGGTGTTTGGGTGGGTAGGTGGGTAGGTAGATGGGTAGGTGGGTGGGTAGGTATATAGAAAGGTGGATGGGTGGGTAGATGGATGGGTGGGTAGATAGGTAGAGGGGTGGGTGAGTAGGTAGGTATACAGAAAGATGGGTGGGTGGGTAGGTAGATGGGTGTTTGGGTGGGTAGGTGGGTAGGTAGATGGGTAGGTGGGTGGGTAGGTATATAGAAAGGTGGATGGGTGGGTAGATGGATGGGTGGGTAGATAGGTAGAGGGGTGGGTGGTGGGTAGGTATACAGAAAGATGGGTGGGTGGGTAGGTAGATGGGTGTTTGGGTGGGTAGGTGGGTGGGTAGATGGGTAGGTGGGTGGGTAGGTATATAGAAAGGTGGATGGGTGGGTAGATGGATGGGTGGGTAGATAGGTAGAGGGGTGGGTGAGTAGGTAGGTATACAGAAAGATGGGTGGGTGGGTAGGTAGATGGGTGTTTGGGTGGGTAGGTGGGTAGGTAGATGGGTGGGTGGGTAGGTAGATGGGTGGGTGGGTAGGTATATAGAAAGGTGGATGGGTGGGTTGGTGGGTAGGTAGGTACAGTAGGTATATAGAAAGATGGTTGGGTGGGTGGGTTAGGCAGGTATGTAGGTGGGTAGATAGGTAGGTAGATGGGTGGGTAGGTATATAGAAAGATGGATGGGTGGGTAGATAGATGGATGGGTGGGTAGATAGGTAGATGGGTGGGTGGGTGGGTAGGTGGGTGAGTGTGTAGGTAGATAAGTAGGTAGATGGGTGGGTAGGTATATAGAAAGATGGATGGGTGGGTAGATGGGTGGAGGGGTGGGTGAGTAGGTAGGTATACAGAAAGATGGGTGGGTAGGTGGGTAGGTAGATGGGTAGGTGGGTGGGTAGGTATATAGAAAGGTGGATGGGTGGGTTGGTGGGTAGGTAGGTACAGTAGGTATATAGAAAGATGGTTGGGTGGGTGAGTTAGATAAATAGGTAGGTATGTAGGTGGGTAGATAGGTAGATGGGTGGGTAGGTATATAGAAAGATGGATGGGTGGGTAGATAGATGGATGGGTGGGTAGATAGGTAGATGGATGGGTGGGTGGGTAGGTGGGTGAGTGTGTAGGTAGATAAGTAGGTAGATGGGTGGGTAGGTATATAGAAAGATGGATGGGTGGGTAGATGGGTGGGTGGGTAGATAGGTAGAGGGGTGGGTGAGTAGGTAGGTATACAGAAAGATGGGTGGGTAGGTAGGTAGGTAGATGGGTAGGTGGGTGGGTAGGTATATAGAAAGGTGGATGGGTGGGTTGGTGGGTAGGTAGGTAGGTACAGTAGGTATATAGAAAGATGGTTGGGTGGGTGAGTTAGATAAATAGGTAGGTGGGTAGATAGGTAGGTAGATGGGTGGGTAGGTATATAGAAAGATGGATGGGTGGGTAGATAGGTAGATGGATGGGTGGGTAGATAGGTAGATGGATGGGTGGGTGGGTAGGTGGGTGAGTGTGTAGGTAGATAAGTAGGTAGATGGGTGGGTAGGTATATAGAAAGATGGATGGGTGGGTAGATAGGTGGATAGATGGGTGGGTAGATAGGTAGATGGATGGGTGGGTAGGTGGGTGTGTGTGGTAGATAAGTAGGTAGATGGGTGGGTAGGTATATAGAAAGATGGATGGGTGGGTAGATAGGTAGATGGATGGGTGGGTAGGTGGGTGAGTGTGTAGGTAGATAAGTAGGTAGATGCATAGGTAGATATATATGTAGATGAGTGGGTGGGTGGGTAGATGGGTGGGTGGGTGGGAAGGTACATAGAAAGATGGGTGGGTGGGTGGTTGGGTGGGTATATAGATAGGTGGATGAGTGGGTGGGTAGATAGATAGGTGGGTGGGTGTGGATGGGTGGGTGGATAGGTAGATAGATGGATTGATGGATGGGAAATGGATGAGATAGATGGGTGGATTGATGGATGGGAAATGGATGAGATAGATGGGTGGATGGATAGATGGGAAATGGATGAGATAGATAGATGATACAAGTTTGATATAGATGATAGAATAGATATAGATAGACAGACAGATAATAGATAGACAGACCAATAGATGATAGAAGAGATAGGTAGGTAGATAGATAGATCATAGAATCATAGAGTTGGAAGAGACCTCATGGGCCATCCAGTCCAACCCCATTCCACCAAGAAGCAGTACAATGGCATTCAGAGCACCCTTGACAGATGGCCATCCAGCCTCTGTTTAAAAGCTTCCAAAGAAGGAGCCTCCACCACACTCCAGGGCAGAGAGTTCCACTGCTGAATGGCTCTCACAGCCAGGAAGATCTTCCTAATGTTCAGATGGAATCTCCTTTGCTGTAGTTTTAAGCCATTGTTCCATTGCGCCCTAGTCTCTAGGGCAGTGTTTTTCAACCTTTTTTGGACCACAGCACATTTTTTACATTGACCAAATCCTGGGGCACACCATCAACCAAAATGACACAAAATGACACTCTAACACAGTAATACATATAGTTAATATGTTTTTAAATGTATTTATACACTCAGTGTGAAACCTGGGCCTGTTTCGATGAACACAACATAGATATGACTTCCTCTCACATATTTATACATGGCTATCATGTCTTCTCTCACCCTTCTCTTCTTCAGGCTAAACATGCCTGAAGAAGCTCTTCAAGCCGCTCCTCATAGGGCTTGTTCTCCAGACCTTTGTGAAATTTCACCCTGAGTGAAACTTGCTTCCAGTTAGCTATGGATGTCATGAAGCTGTTATAAACAGTTCTATGGTGGTGGGGGCACTCTAAAAAATATCCAGTAAAATAGTTTTTAAAATCCCACATTTCCAAGCAGAGAGGCTCAATTTGTTTCTTGGAAACCTGTGAGGGGGCTGCTAGGAG
This sequence comes from Anolis apletophallus, assembly GCA_030556195.1. Classification (NCBI taxonomy): domain Eukaryota; kingdom Metazoa; phylum Chordata; class Lepidosauria; order Squamata; family Anolidae; genus Anolis; species Anolis apletophallus. The sequence continues at coordinate 38,817,571 of JARBWK010000015.1, read as the reverse complement.
GGGGGAGTGCCAATTTCCCACGGCACACCTGATGATTGCTCACGGCACACTAGCGTGCCATGGCACACTGGTTGGGAAACACTGCTCTAGGGCAGCAGAAAAGAAGCTTGCTCCCTCCTCCCTATGACTCTCCCTCAGATATTTATACACAGCTATCATGTCTCCTCTCAGCCTTCTCTTCTTCAGGCTAAACATGCCCAGCTCCTTAAGCCGCTCCTCGTGGGGCTTGTTCTCCAGACCCTTGATCATTTTAGTCGCCCTCCTCTGGACACATTACAGTTTGTCAATATCTCTCTTCGATTGTGGTGCCCAGAATTTGACACAATATTCCAGATGTGGTCTCAGCAAGGCAGAATAGAGCATGGGTAGCATGACTTCCCTGGACCTCTAGACCAGTGTTTCCCAAACTTTTTTGAGCCGCGGCACACTTTTTACATTTACAAAATCCTGGGGCACACCATCAACCAAAATGACACAAAATGACACTCTAACACAGTAATACATATAGTTAATATGTTTTAAATGTATTTATACACTCAGTGTGAAACCTGGACCTGTTTCGATGAACACAACATAGATATCCTGGCAGGAATGGCAGAAAGACACAAACTTCCCACACAGTAGTCCCATAACCAAGAGAAAATACTATAAGAGTTTGGTGGGCATTGACCTTGAGTTTTGGAGTTGTAGTTCACCTATATCCAGAGAGCACTGTGGACTCAAACAATGTTGGATCAGGACCAAACTTGGCATGAATACTCAATATGCCCAAATATGAACACAGATAGAAATAGACCTTGACATTTGGGAGTTGTAGTTGCTGGGATTTATAGTTCCCCTACAATCAAAGAGCATTCTGAACCCCACCAATGATAGAACCGGGCCAAACTTCCCACACAGAACCCCCAGGAGGCAAGAGGAGGTCTCTACTTGGGGAAAGGGAGGCGGGCCTTCCCAATGCATGGAGAGGGAGAGACCAAGAAGACAACGGGTGGGAAGAGGGTCTTAGTAATTTTGTGCCTTTATAGAGGTAGGTTTCTTAAGGTTTTTATACTTCAACACACTAGACTCTCCCCCCTCCCCTCCTGGAGGTTCCAATTTCCCACGGCACACCTGATGATTGCTCACGGCACACTAGTGTGCCCCGGCACACTGGTTGAGAAACACTGCTCTAGACGCTAGACTCCTATTGATGCGGGCCAAAATCCTTGGAGCAAGGGACATTTCCATCTGGTTTGAAACAGGCAGTGGTTAGACCACTCCTGAAGAAGGCATTCCTTGACTGCGGTTTGACAGTCTCCAACCTCCCTTTCCTTGGCAAGGTGCTGGAGCGGTGGTTGCTTCTCAGCTCCAGGGTTTCCTAGAGGACATCAATTACCTGGATCAGTCACAGTCTGGCTTTAGGCCTGGTCATGGTACCGAGATGGTTTTGGTCGCCTTGGTGGATGACCTCCGTAGAGAGTTGGACAGGGGGAGTGTGACCCTGCTGGTTATCTTGGACATCTCAGCGGCTTTTGATACCATCGGCCATGATATCCTTCTGGGACAACTTTCTGGGATGGGTCTTGTTTCGAGTGTAGAGATCTCAACTGGGCGTCCAGGACGTTCGGCATCTTTTGTGCTCGTACGGCCACAACAAAATTCAGTAAACCATTTTCTCCTCAAATCACGCGGTCGTCTGCTATCAATGGCTGTCAAGCACAAACTAAACAACGCAGCTTGTTCAAATTTTGACAGGAGTCAACTGACAGGTGCCTGTTGACAGGGGCAGTGATGCCCTTTCAGTTAAAAGGCGGGAAATTCAAAAGGTCACGGACTTATTGACCCGCCCTCATATTTAGTATGGAAACTAGTGTTCAAGCTCTTGACCTTCCCAGGTAACTTTCAATTTCCTGTTGGCTTCACGGTTGCGTAGGTGGAAAGCACACACTTGTCTTGGCAGGGTTAGGCTTCAGGTGGTTATCTTTGAAGTAGCTGGAGAGATCTTTCAAGATATTAGTAACCTGGATTTCAACTGCTTCAAAGTCTTGTGGTGTTAGGCCAAGTCTGATCATCAGCATATATAAAGCTCTTTGTGAGTGATGGTTGTGGCCGATGGTTAGTAAAGATACTAAACAAGGCCGGTGCAAGAACGCTGCCTTGCGGTAAACCATTATTTACTTCTCCTGCCCTGAAACTACACATAGAAACTATGGCTTTCTAGGAAAGGTTTTCAACCTTTTTTGAGCCGCGGCACATTTTTTACATTTACAAAATCCTGGGGCACACCACCAACTAAAATGACACTCTAACACAGGAATACATATAGTTAATATGTTTTTAAATGTATTTATACACTCAGTGTGAAACCTGGGCCTGTTTTGATGAACACAACATAGATATCCTGGCAGGAATGGAAGAAAGACACACACGAAGGTCTTGCTCAACAGCTGTCAGTCTCTCTGTGCGTTTAGTTTTTTTCGCAGTCAAGCTAGAGAAGCTCATCTCACACAGATACTGTTGAAAACGGGAGCAATGTCAAAATAGACCAACAGAAAATACTGGAAGGGTTTGGTGGGCATTAACCTTGAGTTTTGGAGTTGTAGTTCACCGACATCCAGAGAGCACTGTGGACTGAAACAATGTTGGATCAGGACCAAACTTGGCATGAATACTCAATATGCCCAAATGTGAACACAGATGGAGTTTGGGGAAAATAGACCTTGACATTTGGGAGTTACAGTTTCTGGGATTTATAGTTAACACACAATCAAAGAGCATCCTGAACTCTTGCAACAATGGAATTGAACCAAACTTGGCATATTGAACTCTCATTACAAACAGAAAGTACTGAAAAGGTTTGCTTGGGAATTCACCTTGAGTTTGGAAGTTGTAGTTCACCTACACCCAGAGAGCACTGTGGATTCAAACAATGTTATGTTGTTGTTTGTTTTCTATCCAGAATCACAATGTTGGAAGGAGGCTCACCACTTTAAGGTCCCTAAAACAGGCATGGGAAAACTTCGGCCCTCCGGGTGCTTTGGACTTCAACTCCCACCATTCCTAACAGCCTGAGGCCCCTTCCTGCTTAAGTGGCTGGGGGGGGGGGGGGGAAAAGGGCCCGAGGCTGCTAGGGATGGTGGGAGTTGGAGTCCAAAACACCTGGAAGGTCCAAGTTTGCCCATGCCAGCTTTTGACAGAGACCTTTTCCTCCCCCTTCGCGCCCTTTCTTCCCCCTCCTGCTGAACACTTGCTTTTTTTTCTCCCTTCTTCAGGAGGGGAGGACGGAGGACGGAAGACGTGACCCGTGCGGGCGATACTGCGCAGACTCGCCCCACGTCTTCCTCCCTCCCCCCTCCCGAACACGTTCACGCTGCCCCCTTGGATCAAAATGGCGGCAGCGTGAGCAGAGCGACGCAAAGCGAGCAGATTGAGGCTGGGAAGAAGGGAGCCCGAGTGGAGAAGAAAAAGTGTTCGGCAGGAGGGGGAAGAAAGGGCATTGGAGGTTCCAATTTCCCACGGCACACCTGGTGATCACTCACGGCACACTAGTGTGCCACGGCACACCAGTTGGGAAACACTGCTCTAGGAGAGTCTGTATAGTTTTTGTAAAATCATAGTCTTGGGTAATATGGTAGACTTTCTGCAGCATTTTCCTATGTTGCACCGTGTCATAGGATGCTGTAAGGTCGACAAAAACTGTTCCAGTGATGCAACTTTTCTCATATCTTTCCTCAATATTCTCAAGGCAGATTAATAATTTGGGCTGTACAGTTTTTCCCTGTTCTGAAACCTGCTTGTTTTGCAATAAACTGAGGTTCAATAACCCAGTGTTTCCCAACCAGTGTGCCGGAGCACACTAGTGTGCCGTGAGCAATCATCAGGTGTGCCATGGGAAATTGCCACCTCGGGGGGAATCTACTGTGTTGAAGTATAAAAACCCTAAGAAACTACCTCGATAAAGGCACAAAATTACAAACACACACACCCCCCGCACCCATTGTCTACTTGGTCTCTCCCTCTCCATGCATTGGGAAGGCCCACCTCCCTTTCCCCAAGTAGAGGCCTCCTTTTGCCTCCTGGGGGTTCTGTGTGGGACGTTTGGCCCAGTTCTATCATTGGTGGGGTTCAGAATGCTTTGATTGTAGGGGAACTATAAATCCCAGCAACTACAACTCCCAAATGTCAAGGTCTATTTCCCCTGAACTCCATCTGCGCTCATATTTGGGCATGTTGAGTATTCATGCCAAGTTTGGTCCTGATCCAACATTGTTAGAGTCCACAGTGCTCTCTGGATATAAGTGAACTACAACTCCAAAACTCAAGGTCAATGCCCACCAAACTCTTATAGCATTTTCTCTTGGTTATGGGAGTTCTGTGTGGGAAGTTTGTGTCTTTCTGCCATTCCTGCCAGGATATCTATGTCGTGTTCATCGAAACAGGCCCAGGTTTCACACTGAGTGTATAAATACATTTAAAAACATATTAACTATATGTATGACTGTGTTAGAGTGTCATTTTGTGTCATTTTGGTTGGTGCTGTGCCCCAGGATTTTGCAAATGTAAAAAGTGTGCCGCGGCTCAAAACAGGTTGGGAAACACTGCAATAACCGATCCTAATCGATTTACTAGTATCCTCTCATATACTTTATATAGATGACGTAGGAGTGAGATAATGATCTTAGTTTTCTCCATAGTCTGGGAATGTTTAATTTAATAATAATCTCTTTTCTAAATTGTTTGGCACTCTTTGGCGCCCCCAGTGGACGCAGTGGAAACTGCACCCCTCTTGATAAAAGTACACCTGAAGCAACCTTTAAGCGCATGCGCTCCAGCCCTCGACAGCTCAGCTGGAATAAAATGTGCCTCTACGCTGCCCTCTTGAGGCCACATTGGAAATTGCACTGCTTTATTATATTTCCCCAAATAATAAGGAAGGCACTGGCACAATAATGGGAAGGAAAAAAGGAAATTAAAGAGGAAAAGAGGAAATTAAAGAAGAAAAGAGGAAAAGAGAAATAAAAAAAGACACAATGAACAACAAGCTGTGATTGGATAGAAAATATACATTCGACAGATCCGGAAATGGTGAGTTGTAGGTATATTTTATTTCCGTAAATACAAAACAAACCAAAACAAACCCCGAAAAGAAAATGGATGTCGCCATACAACAGCGAACTGAAAACATTTACAGTTATCTCCAATTCGGATTTGATCAAGTTAATGTTAAATACTTCATTTTTTTAATAAAAAAAAACAAGGAAAAAAAAGCAAATAGATTGTAGTAAATAAAAACGAAGAATATGCACATTCAATAGAGCTTATTTTCCAGTAGAAAGTTACTGAGGTTGGTTCGGATGCTGCTCTCTTCTCCAGTGAATAGAAAAGGAAAGAGGAAAAGCTAACAGAAGGAAAGGAAGTGGAGCAAAAATAATGTCCTGTTGGGATACCTAGAACCCGCACTGGGATACCTAGAACCCATGACATTAGGATACCCCCAAGCACATTGCATTGGGATACCTAGAATCTCCCTGCAAAGATGAATAGACTTCTTTAGTCTCTCCCATTCCAGCACCACTGGGCTATTTCGAACCCACGGCATTGGGATACCCAAGACCCACAAAATTGCAATACCTAGAACCCATGGCATTGGGAGACCTAGAACCCACAGCATTGGGAGATCACAAACCCATGACATTGGGATATCTAGAACCTTCTTGTGAAGGCGAAGAGGCTTTAGTCTCCCCCTGTTCCAGCACCTTTGGGTTATCTAGAAACCCACAGCAACTGGATACCTAGAACACATGGGATTTGGACTCCTAGAACTTAGAACACGAGGGCGCCTGGAACACATGGCATTGCAGTGCCCAGAAACTCCCTGCGAAGGTGATCAGGCTTCTTTACAGTCTTCCCCATTCCAGCACCATAGTGGTACCTAGAACCCAAAGCACATTGATACTTTGAACACCTAGACCTTGTAAAATAGGGGCACCTGGAACACATGGCATCGGGATATCTAGAATCTCCTTATGTAGGTGAACAGCTTCTTTAATCCCTCCTATTCCAGCTCCATTGGGTTACTTAGAACCCACACCATCAGAACGTCCAAGACACACATCATTGTGATACCTAGAACCCATGGGATTTGGACACCTAGAACTCATAACACGAGGGTGCCTGGAACACATGGCATTGCAGTGCCCAGAACCTCCCTGCGAAGGTGATCAGGCTTCTTTACAGTCTCCCCCATTCCAGCACCATAGTGTTACCTAGAACCCAAAGCACACTGATACTTGGAACACCTAGACCTCATTAAAATAGGGGCACCTGGAACACATGGCATCGTAATATCTAGAATCTCCTTGCGTAGGTGAACAACTTCTTTAATCCCTCCTATTCCAGCTCCATTGGGTTACCTAGAACCCACACCATCAGAACATCCATGACACACATCATTGTGATACCTAAAACCCATGACACGGGGACACCTGGAACCCAGAGCATTCCTATTACTAATTATTTAACATTTTTATACCCCGATCTTCTCACCTCCGTAGAGGGAATCAGACCTGCCTCAATGTGAGCTATAGTTCCCCAACTTTGTTTTTCCAAAGTTGTTTTGGACTTGAGGTCCCAAAATTCTTGACCATTGGGCAAGATGAGAATGGAAGTCCAAAGGTTCTCAATAAGTATTCTCTGTGCCTAAATTGTCCATAAAAGTTGCAATCCATCAACGAAATTGGAAACCCTTCTTTTCGTACCAGCCGCCAATCAATCCAGCGGCAAAGATCGAGAAATATCCAGGAGACTTAAAAGCCTCCCGGGAGTTGCAGTTTTACAAGGTCAGTAGTAGGCATGGGCAAACTTTGGCCCTCCGGGTGTTTTGGACTTCAACTCCCACAATTCCTAACAGCCTACTGGCTGTTAGGAATTGTGGGAGTTGAAGTCCAAAACACCCGGAGGGCCAGAGTTTGCCCATGCCCTACTACTGACCTTGTAAAACTGCAACTCCCAGAGATTCCATTGTTCAAGTGGTCTCAAACTGCATTAATTCAACAGCGTAGACACACCCATTAATGTTTTGGGGGATTGTAACTTGCAGGTCAAGAGAGGAGATGGACTGAAGGAATGGATAGAGCGAGAAAGAAAGAAAGGAGGAGAGAGCGCCGACCCGTGGTCCACTGCAACACTGGAGCTTGTGCCACCGACCCTGAAGTCCTGGCGTCTATGTGTCTGCTTTGGCTAAGAGCAGCTATCTCCAAATATAGAACAGGAATACTGACTACATTTCCGTATATTTATGTACACAATTAGAAGTAAACACACACACACACCCAACACATGGATTGAGTGACGCGTCAAGAGCAAGGTTTCCGTCCGTTCCGGTTTTTGGGGAGCGTTCGAAAGGCGGCCTTGGCTTGCCTGCAATGAACGGAGAGTCCAAGCCGATGGCTACGCTTGCGTTTTGCGTATGTGTGTGTTTCACAATAAGGCACAGTTCAGTCCTAGGTGCAAGCCCGGCGGCACCTCATTCGAGGCCTTCTTGGTCCAAAGGGAAGGTCCCAGCGGAGATGGAGTTGCTTTGTGATCTGGTCTTATGAGCCACGGTGGAGCCACACATCCAGAGTGGCGGAAGGAAGGAAGGAAGGAAGGAGGGAAGGAGGGAAGGAGGGAAGGAAGGGATAAGAAAGGAAGGAAAAAGGAAGGATAGCAGGAAGGAGGGGAGGAGAAAGGAAGGAAAGGATACAAGGAAGGAAGGAGGAAGGAAGGAAGGAAGGAAGGAAGGAAGGAAAAAGGAAGGAAGGAAGGAAAAAGGAAGGATAGCAGGAAGGAGGGGAGGGGAAAGGAAGGAAAGGATACAAGGAAGGAAGGAAGGAAGGAAGGGATAAGAAAGGAAGGAAAAAGGAAGGATAGCAGGAAGGAGGGGAGGAGAAAGGAAGGAAAGGATACAAGGAAGGAAGGAAGGAAGGAAGGAAAAAGGAAGGAAGGAAGGAAAAAGGAAGGATAGCAGGAAGGAGGGGAGGGGAAAGGAAGGAAAGGATACAAGGGAGGAAGGAAGGAAGGAAGGAAGGGATAAGAAAGGAAGGAAAAAGGAAGGATAGCAGGAAGGAGGGGAGGGGAAAGGAAGGAAAGGATACAAGGAAGGAGGAAGGAAGGAAGGAAGGAAGGAAGGAAGGAAGGAAAAAGGAAGGATAGCAGGAAGGAGGGGAGGGGAAAGGAAGGAAAGGATACAAGGAAGGAAGGAAGGAAGGAAGGAAGGAAGGGATAAGAAAGGAAGGAAAAAGGAAGGATAGCAGGAAGGAGGGGAGGAGAAAGGAAGGAAAGGATACAAGGAAGGAAGGAAGGAAGGAAGGAAGGAAAAAGGAAGGATAGCAGGAAGGAGGGGAGGGGAAAGGAAGGAAAGGATACAAGGAAGGAAGGAAGGGATAAGAAAGGAAGGAAAAAGGAAGGATAGCAGGAAGGAGGGGAGGAGAAAGGAAGGAAAGGATACAAGGAAGGAAGGAAGGAAGGAAGGAAGGGAAGGAAGGAAGGAAGGAAGGAAGGAAGGAAGGAAGGAAGGAAGGAAAGGAAAGGAGGAAGGAAGGAAAGGATACAAGGAAGGAAGGAAGGAAGGAAGGAAGGAAGGAAGGAAGGAAGGAAAAAGGAAGGATAGCAGGAAGGAGGGGAGGAGAAAGGAAGGAAGGAAAGGATACAAGGAAGGAAGGAAGGAAGGAAGGAAGGAAGGAAGGAAAAAAGGAAGGATAGCAGGAAGGAGGGAGGAGAAAGGAAGGAAAGGATACAAGGAAGGAAGGAAGGAAGGAAGGAAGGAAGGAAGGAAAAGGAAGGATAGCAGGAAGGAGGGGAGGGGAAAGGAAGGAAAGGATACAAGGAGGAAGGAAGGAAGGAAGGAAGGGATAAGAAAGGAAGGAAAAAGGAAGGATAGCAGGAAGGAGGGGAGGAGAAAGGAAGGAAAGGATACAAGGAAGGAAGGAAGGAAGGAAGGAAAAAGGAAGGATAGCAGGAAGGAGGGGAGGGGAAAGGAAGGAAAGGATACAAGGAAGGAAGGAAGGAAGGGATAAGAAAGGAAGGAAAAAGGAAGGATAGCAGGAAGGAGGGGAGGAGAAAGGAAGGAAAGGATACAAGGAAGGAAGGAAGGAAGGAAGGAAGGAAGGAAGGAAGGAAGGAAGGAAGGAAGGAAGGAAAAAGGAAGGATAGCAGGAAGGAGGGGAGGGGAAAGGAAGGAAAGGATACAAGGAAGGAAGGAAGGAAGGAAGGAAGGAAGGAAGGAAGGAAGGAAGGAAGGAAAAGGAAGGATAGCAGGAAGGAGGGGAGGGGAAAGGAAGGAAAGGATACAAGGAAGGAAGGAAGGAAGGAAGGAATGGGGGGAAGGAGGTTGGTGGCGATGGCCTCCTTCCCTTGAGCCCTTCTTGGTCAAAAGGTCGGGAAGAGTTGCTCTGTATTCCAGTCTTTTATCAGCAACGGTGGAACAAAAGAGTTTGACACATCTGAACTGGAAGAAAGGGAGGAAGGAAGGAAAAAAGAAAAGAGAAATAAAAGGAAGGAAAGAAAAAAGAAGAGAAGGAGGGAGAAAAGGGACTAAGGAAGGAGAGAAGGGGGAAGAGAAGAAATGTAATAAAAAGAAGGGAAGTAGAAAGGGAGGAAGAAAAGGGGATGGAAGGAAAGAAGGGGAAAGAGAAAAAAAAGGGAAGAAAGGAGGAAGAAAAGAAAGGGAGTTCAAAAAAAAGAAAGTAGAAAGGGAGGGAGGAAAGCAGTGGAAAGAGAAGGAATGGAAGGAAAGGAGGAAGGGAAGAAAGAGAAAGGGAGAAAGAAAAAAGGGAATAAAAAGGAAAGTAGAAAGGAAGGAAGTTGGGAGGAAGGAAGGGGAAAGAGAAGAAAAAAAGAGAAGGGAGAAAGGGAAGAAAGAAAGGAAGTAAAAAGAAGGAAAGTAGAATAGGAGGAAGGGAAGCATGGGAAAGAGAAGGAATGAAAGGAAAGAAAGGAGGAAGGGAAGAAAGAAAGGAAGAAAGAAAGAGAAGGAAAGGGAATAAAAAAGGAAAGTAGAAAGGGAGGAAGTTGTGAGGGAGGAAGGAAGGGGAAAGAAGAAAGGGAAGAAAGGGAGTAAAAACAAGTAGAAAGGGAGGGAGGAAAGCAGGGGACAGAGAAGGGGTGGAAGGAAGGGAAGAACGGGAGAAAGAAAGGGAATAAAAAGGAAAGTAGAGATGGAGGAAGTTGGGAGGAAGGGGAAAGAGAAGAAAAAAGAGAAGGGAGAAAGAGAAGAAAGGGAGTAAAAAGAAGTAGAAAGGGAGGGAGGGAGGAAAGCAAGGGACAGAGGAGTGGAAGGAAAGAAGGGAGGAAGGGAAGAAAGAAAAGGAATAAATAGGAAAGTAGAAAGGGAGGAAGGAAGGGGAAAGAGAAGAAAAAAAGAAGAAGGGAGGAAGGGAAGAAAGAAAAGGAATAAATAGGAAAGTAGAAAGGGAGGAAGTTGGGAGGAAGGAAGGGGAAAGAGAAGAAAAAGAAGAAGAAAAGAGGAAGGGAAGATAGAAAAGGAATAAATAGGAAAGTAGAAAGGGAGGAAGGAAGGGGAAAGAGAAGAAAAAAAGAAGAAGGGAGGAAGGGAAGAAAGAAAAAGAAAGAAAGAGAAAAGGGAGGAAGTAAAAAGAAGTAGGAAGGAAAGCAGGGGGAAGAGAGGAAGGAAAGGATGGAAAGAAAGAAGGGAAGAAAGGGAATAAAGATAGAATAGAATAACTATTGCCATTGTACATTGTACAACGACGAGAGGAAGGAAAGAAAAAGAAAAAGGGAAGAAGAAAAGGAAAGTAGGGAGGTAGCAAGCAAAGAAGAGAGGAAGGAAGGAAAGAAGAATAAAATATAACAACTATTGTCATTGTACATTGTACAACAAAGGGAGAAAGGGAAGTAAGACAGAAAAAGAAAGGAAAGAAGGAACGTAGGGAGACAAGAAGAGAGGAAGGAGGGAAAGAAGGAAGAGAGCAAAAGAAAAAAGAAGGGAGAAAGGAAGAGATGAAAGAAAGGGAAGAAAAAAAGAGAAGGGAATGAGGCAGACAAAGAAAAGGAGTGGGAAGGAAAACAGGAAAGAAGGAAGGGACTCTGATACATCTGGAGTGGTCAAGAGGCAAAAACAGGAAGGAAGGAAGGAAGGAAGGAAGGAAGGAAGGAAGGAAGGAAGGAAGGAAGGAAGGAAGGAAGTCTTCTCTCAATTGGACATCGGTGGGGAATCTGACCATGACTCCTACTAGCTTTTTGGCACTCTTATTAGTGATGATGGAGTGAAAGGCTCCGATGCATCCAGAGAGGAAGGAAGGAAGGAAGGAAGGGAGGGAGGGAGGGAGGCTTCTACTGTCCACCGTCCCTCGGTGGGGGACCCACCATCCGCGGCCCCCATTAGCTCCTCTCCCCGCCGGCCCAAAGACGGGAGGAGGGGAGGAGGTTCTCCCTCTGGGCATACTCAATGATGGCCATGTAGCAGAAGTAGTACTGCTCGGGGGTCTGGATGCTGAAGGCGCGCTGCGTCCTCATCCGTACCACCGCCTGGAAGACGTTCAGCGTCCCCACGTCGTGCAGCTGCGAGAGGCAGATGTCCAGGGCGCAGAACGTACCTAGAGGGAGGAAAACAGCATCGACGTTAGGCGAAGATTTATTTATTTATTTTCACCATTTCTACCCTGCTATTCTCAACCCCCGAGGGGGGGACTCAGAGCGGCCTCACAACGGCAACAATTCGATGCCAAAAACACAGTATACGTATAATAAAAACCCCAAAACAGTCAAAGTTAAAATACATTAAAATACAGTTAGCATTAAAATACATCATACATTCACATAAGTTAAAACAATATTCCGTCCATAATACCGTGTTTCCCCGAAAGTAAGACAGCGTCTTACTTTCTTTCCCGAAAAGTCCCCCTATGGCTTACTTTCGGGCACGTCTTATATAACCCAAGATGCGTGCCCGTCCACGCCACGCCGCCGCAACCGGCCGCGGCACACCTCCGTGGCACACTTTTCCGCCAGGCCTCCAAGGAAGGGAGGGGGAAGAGAGCCAGAGGCGTGGCGAAGCGGCGCGCGTCACTCTGACGCGGCGCTGCCTCGCCACGCCCCGGGCTCCTTTCCCCCTCCCATCCGTGGACGAAAGAAGGGAGGGGGAAAGAGCCAGGGCGTGGCGAGGCAGCGCCCGGCGTCAGAGTGACGCAGCGGCGCTTCTCCACGCCCTGGCTCCTTCCCTCCCTTCCTTGGGACGAAAGAAGGGAGGGAAAGGAGCCAGGGCGTGGCGAAGCGGCGGCGCGTCACTCTGACGCGGCGCTGCTTCTCCACGCCTCTGGCTCTCTTCCCCCTCCCTTCCTAGGAGGCATGGCGGAAAGGTGTGCCGCGGAGGTGTGCCGCGGCCGATGGGACGGTTGCGGCGGCGCGGCGACGAGGTACGGCTTACTGGTACGGCTTATATTAGCTGACCCCCCTGACACCCCCGATATGTCTTACAATCGGGGGTGTCTTACTTTCGGGGAAACACGGTAGAAGCATTGGGCCATGTCCACCAGTTTGCCATTTCAGTCCAATCTAAAGTGCTGTATTGTGCTAATGTGCAAACGCTTGGTCCCATAACCAGGATTTCACTTTTTTCCTGAATGCCAGGAGGGATGGGGTTGATCGTATATCAATTGGGAGTGCGTTCCACAGACGGGGAGCCACCACCGAGAAGGCCCTCTCTCTCATCCCCACCAACCGCATTTGAGAAGTAGACGGGAGCGAGAGCAGGGCCTCCCCAGATGATCTTAGGTTACGGGGTGGGACGTAGCGGCTGATGCGTTCGGACAAGTAAGCTGGGCCAGAACCGTATAGAGCTTTAAAGGTCAAAACCAGCACTTTGAATTGAGCTCGGAAGTGGACAGGCAGCCAGTGGAGCTGACACAACAGGGGTGGTATGCTCCTGTATGTAGCTCCCGTTAGTAGTCTGGCTGTCGCCCGTTGGACTAGTTGTAATTTCGAACAGTCTTCAAAGGCAGCCCCACGTAGAGTGCGTTGCAGTAATCTATTCGGGATGTGGCCAGAGTGTGGACGACCGTAGCCAGATCAGACTTCCCAAGGTACGGGCGCAGCTGGCGCACGAGTCTTAACTGTGCAAAAGCTCCCCCGGCCACCGCTGAGACCTGGGGTTCCAGGCTCAGCGATGAGTCCAGGATCACTCCCAGGCTGCGAACCTGCGTCTTCAGGGGGAGTGCAACCCCATCCAACACAGGCTGTAACCCTATACCCTGTTCGGCCTTGCGACTGACCAGGAGGACCTCTGTCTTGTCTGGATTTAGTTTCAATTTGCTAGCCCTCATCCAGTCCGACACAGCGGCCAAGCACCGGTTCAAGGTCTGGACAGCCTCCTTGGTGACAGGTGGGAAGGAGTGACAGATCTGGACGTCATCTGCGTACAGATAACACCTTACTCCGAAACTCCGAATGATCTCTCCCAGCGGTTTCATGTAGATGTTAAATAACATCAGGGACAGTACTAAACCCTGAGGGACTCCACACGACAACGGTTGTGGAGCCGAACAGGTGTCACCCAGTAACACCTTCTAGGTACGACCCTCCAGGAAGGATTGGAGCCAATGCAAAGCAGTACCCCCAAGCCGCATATCTGCAAGGCGACCCAGAAGGATACTGCGGTCAGAAGAGGGTGATGACAATTCGTTACCCATCTCGCCTTGACGAGGGGTACAACACAGTTCACTGGGACTGCTTTTTGCACACCCCCCCCCCCAAGGGTTAAAACACCCAAATTTTTGCTTTTGGGTCTAAAATGATCTCCAAGGGAAGCCATTTATTTGCTTTGGCTTGGGGGGGGGGCTTCCTTCCTGTTCAGGAAAGGTCAGTTGGAAATAGCAACCTTCCAAGCCTTCACTATTTTTTTTTGGCTAATGTATATATTTGCTAACACTGTGTATTGAACGAGGGTTGAATGAAAAGTAATGCCTCCACCTTCGTAACTCGTCAACAGATAGCAGTACTGGGATGCGGCAGGTACTGTCTTGTTCAGTAGACTCTCCTCTCCAGTTCCAAATTGGTGTGAAGCCTTAGCATTGAACTGTTGTGTTGTTAAAGTGCGAAGTATGGAACCCTGCGCATACGGTCGGTCAATGCGACTTAAGCAACGTGCAGTCATTGAATTCTTGACAGCAGAAGGTGTCACCCCAAAGGAGATTCATCAGAGAATGCAAGCTTGTGTAATTTGTAGGGCCTACAATGTTCTGTGGGAAATGAATTGGGTGAAGGTACCGAAAATCCTATCATTTGTGAGCCATTCTGCCATAAACCGCACCAGGTGTGTAAAGTGGGCCATTGGACCTCTGTGTGCCGAGTTTGGTCCTGATTTGTTATTGGTGTGGGCCACAGTGTTCTAAGGAAGGGAATTAAAGTACTGCAAGTCCCATCATCCATGGTCCATCCTCCCCCAAACTATACCAGGATGTAGGGTACATCTTGGGGGGTCTGTGTGCCAAGTTTGGTCTTGTTCTGTCATTGTTGGAGGCCTAGTCAGGAAAATGAAGTTGAGGAAGCCTTGCTGTCAATTTTGGGCCTGGTTTGTGATTTATAGGGGCTACAGTGTTGTTTGGGAAGTGAATCTGGTGAAGGTACTGCAAATCCCATCATTCGTGGCCCATCCTGCCCTAAACCACACCAGGTTGTGAAGTGGGCCATTGGGCCCGTGTGTGCCAAGTTTGGTCTTGATCCGTCATTGCTGTGGGCCGCAGTGACTGACTGCCTGAGGCCTTTCCTTTTCCCTCTGCGTCACCTTAGAATGTTGGAATGTAGATGGCCAATCAGAGTCCTTTATGCAAATACTCCCTCAGTGGCAACCAATCCCCTCTGTCTGTTGCCTTAGAGTGTTGGAGTTCTGAGGCTGGTCAATCAGAGTCCTTTATGCAAATAATCCCACAGTGCAACCAATCGAAACGCTGCCACATATTCCTCCGCACCTCCCGCCACAAACACTGACTTTTATTATATACATAGATAGATAGACGTTAAGCCACTTTGAGTCACCTGCAAGAGAAAGTGGGATCTACATATATAATACAGTAATAATAATTTCTAGCAATTGTAAGGTTCTCCAGTGAAATTTTGTGGCCGGTTTCAAGGATAGAGTGGTGCTGGAGAATGCCTAAATTCCTAGCGATGGGATGTTGTTTTGGGGGGGGGATAGCAACGTTTACCCGTCCGGCCGATCCCAGCGCTGCAATGTACCACGATGGGTGGACCACCCGGATGCCCTTTGTATCGTGGTCCCAGGGCGCTGACCGCCACTCTCTGCTGATGCTTGACGGCCCCCAGGAAGTCGATGAGCGTCGCTGCCGAAGAAGGGACCCCATAGTCAGGCCAACTCAGGAACTGGAAGTGTGTCACCAGACGCCGCTCTCGACTCTGGAGAAAGGAAGAATCCTTTGATAGTAGGTGAACTATAAATCCCAGCAACTATAACTCCCAAATGACAAAATCACACACACACCCCAAACCCCACCAGTATTCAAATTTGGGCATATTGGGTATGATGTGCAGAATGAAAATAAATTCATATCAGATACCGTATTTTTCGCACCATAAGACGCAGTTTTTTTCCTCCCAAAGTAGGAGGAAAAATCAGCCGCGTCTTATGGAGCGAAGGGGAGAGCGATAGTAAGCCTTTCCCTTGGCCGCCTCCTTCTCGGTCCCGCCTCCTCCTCCGCCTCCTCCACCTCCTCCGTCGCCGCCTACCTCTGCCTCCCTCGCCGCCGCCTGCCTCTGCCTCCCTCGCCGCCGTCGCGCATGGGCATTAGGTCCCAAGCGCGTCTGATGTCTGACGCAGGCGCGCCTGGCGCTGACGCAGGCACGCCTGGCGCGCTGGGACCTACTGCCCATGCGCGAATGGGCAGTAGGTCCCGAGCGCGCCAGGCGCGCCTGCGTCAGACGCACTTGGGACCTAATGCCCATGCGCGACGGCGGCGAGGGAGGGAGGCAGAGGTAGGCGGCGGCAGTGGCGAGGGAGGCAGAGGTAGGCGGCGGCGGCGGGACCGAGGAGGAGGCGGCCAAGGGAAAGGCTTAGGGATGGTGGAGGGCGCCGAGGAGGGTCCACCCTTCCAGGTGGGCGGGCCGCGCCAAGCAGGCAAGCGCCGGGCCCACTTTTTGGCTCAAAATATTTTTTTCCAATTTTCCTCTTCTAAAACCTAGGTGCGTCTTATCAGCAGGTGCGTCTTATGGTGCGAAAAATACGGTATATACATCACAATTCATTACAGCAGGGGTGGGCGACCCATGGCCCGCGGGGCAGATGCGGCCCGGCAGCCGATTCTGTCCGGCTCAGGGAGAAGGGCGTTGGGGCGGGGCCAAGAGGAAGGGGTGCTACTGCCGCCACCCCATCGCGGGCTCTGTGGGGCCTGTGTCAGCAGACAGGCCGGAGGAGCGGCGGCTTTGGAATGCCTGCCATCCCGGGAGGCGATCCGGGCCTGCAGCGGGAGCAGTCACCGACCTGCGGCGGCTGATCGCCCTGGCGACCCGGAAGACTTGATTGTCTTCTGGGTCGCCAGGGTGATCAGCCGCCTCAGATCGCCGACTGCTCCCCCTGCAGGCCCAGATCACCTCCAGGGATGGCAGGCACTCTATTGCAGGGCGATCAGCTGGAGAACGGCTGGGGGCGGGAAAAGGCGGAGGCTCTGCTGCGGTGGCGGCTGGGTCTGCTTTGCCATCCTCTGGGCTGGGTCCATTGGGCCATTCCATCTTGGGATCCTTCCTCTCTTGAGGATGTCAGCCTCCATCTTGGTTCTCACCTTGTCTTCTTGAATTTCATTTTATTTTATTTTAGTGGTTTTTATTATTATTTTATAATAATTTTATAATAATTTTATAATAATATAATATAATGTTATATTATAATTTCAATATATTATGTCTATATATACATACTATAATATAATAATTATGATATTAATACCGTGTTTCCCCGAAAGTATGACACCCCCGATTGTAAGACATATCGGGGGTGTCAGGGGGGTCGGCTAATGTAAGCCGTACCCCGAATGTAAGCCGTACCTCGCCGCCGCCGCCGCAACCGGCCCATCGGCCGCGGCACACCTCCGCGGCGCACCTTCCTGCCAGGCCTCCAAGGAAGGGAGGGGGAAGAGCCCCAGAGGCGTGGCAAAGCGGAGCTGCGTCAGAGTGACACGTCGCCGCTTCGCCACGCCTCTTGCTCTTTTCTCCCTCCCTCCCTTCGTCCAGAAAGCTGCGCCGCAGAGGTTTGCCGCGGTCGATGGGTCCGGTTGCGGCGGCGGCGGCGTGATGGCGGCGTGGCGACGGGGTACGTCTTAGTTTATATAAGACGTACCCCGAAAGTAAGACGTAGGGGGACTTTTCGGGGGGAAAAGAAAGTAAGACGCTGTCTTACTTTCGGGGAAACATGGTACTAATAATATATGAATATTTCTTGATATATTAATATGTTAATATTAATGATGTGTAATATATCGTAAATATAGTAAATAAATAATGTAGATTAGAATGTAGTTCAGCCTCTAGGTGCGGCCCTCCATAATATTTTTTGGCTCTCGCATGGCCCCTTGGGAAAAAAATTGCCCACCCCTGCATTACAGTATAGCAAAGTTACAGTTATGAAGTAGCAACGAAAATGATGTTATGGTTGGGGGTCACCACAACATGAAGAACTGCATTAAGGGGTTGTGGTATTAGGAAGGTTGAGAAACACTGGACTAGGAATTTCTAGGCCCTCCAGTACAACTCCATGGTCAACTCCTTCCACTCCAGGAAAAAATCTTGAGATTTCTAGAGGAAACACATCTCTAGGTCCGTCCAAGGCCATCTTTCAGCATAATTTGACCACAGAATTGTAGTGGAAGATCTAGAAATTAAAATTATTGTTGTTTCCCTAATCTGGCCAGCAACCAGTCACAATATCTGTTCTCACCTCACAATGGTAAATCTCCAAAATGGTCTTCTTGTAATGGTTGAGGTTCTCCACTCCCAAATTGGTGACGGTCAGTGTCCCATAGCAGCACTGAAAGTCCTTCTCCAAGGGCCAATACTGACCACACTTCCTCCGGCCACCTTCTTCGAGTCTATAGCATACCAAAGAGGAAATGAGAAAGGAATGGCTATTTCCGTATATCAGAGAAGACAAAACTAAAGCCAATGCCACCACGGTGAAGCTCTCGAAAGGAAGAGGGCAATGACCAAAGACCCAAAGGCCCAACTCATGTCTCACCTTGTGGTCATGACAATCACCAAGACGTTCTGCTCCCACACCATACGCCAGAAATCACTGTAGGTGTTTTCTAGTGGCCCTTAGAGAGAAAACGACAAGGGAGGCTGAGTTGACTGCATCATCTTCGCAGGGAGGTTCTAGGCATCTCAATGGCATAGATCAGGGCTGCCCAACTGGCGGCCCGGGGGCCGTACACGGCCCCCCAGCCTGTTGGACACGGCCCCGCTATGCCCCCGGCCGCCATTGTTAATTATTTTTTTTTAAAAAAAATTTTTTAAAAAGGCGGCCGAGGGGGGAGGGGGAGGCGGGGAAGGGAGGAGGAAGAGAGCTAGCTCCTCCTCCCTGCACCGCCCTCTTCTCCCTCTCTCCACACCGCCCGATGCCTTGAAGGAGGGGGTCCCCCGGCGGCGCCTCCCTCCCTTGCAAGGCATCGAGGAAGAGGCTGCTCCTCCTCCCTGCACCGCCTCTTCTTCCCTCTCTCGCGCGCGATGCCTTGCAAGGGAGGGGGTTCTCCCGCCGCCTCCCTCCCTTGCAAGGCATCGCAGCAGCGGCTGAAGCTGGCGTCGGCTTCCGCGGCTGCCGAGATGCCTTGCAAGGGAGGGGGTCCCCGGCGCCGCCTCCCTCCCTTGCAAGGCATTGCGGCAGCGGCTGAAGTCGGCGTCGGCTCCGCGGCTCCCGCGATGCTTTGCAAGGGGGGTCCCCCGGCGCCTCTCCCTCCCTTGCAAGGCATCGCAGCAGCGGCTGAAGCCGGCAGCGGCTTCGCGGCTGCGCGATGCCTTGCAAGGGAGGGGGGTCCCCCGGCGGCGCCTCCCTCTCTTGCAAGGCATCGCGGCAGCGGCTGAAGCCGGCGTCGGCTTCCGCGGCTGCCGCGATGCTTTGCAAGGAAGGGGGGGGGGGGGGTCCCCCGGCGGCGCCGCCCTCCCTTGCAAGGCATCGCGGCAGCGGCTGGCGGCGGCTTCCGCGGCTGCCACGATGCTTTGCAAGGGAGGGGGGTCCCCCGGCGGCGCCTCCCTCTTTTGCAAGGCATCGCGGCAGCGGCTGAAGCCGGCTTCGGCTTCTGCGGCTGCCGCGATGCTTTGCAAGGGAGGGGGGGTCCCCCGCGGCGCCTCTCTCCCTTCCAAGGCATCCCGGCAGCAGCTGAAGCCAGCGCGAACCGCCAGCTTCATCTGCAGCCAGGATGCCTTGGAAGGGAGGGGGGTGCCCCGTGGCTCCTCCCTCTCTCCCAAAGCATCACGGCAGCCGGGGGCCGGGCGGCCCCCCAGGTCATCAGTGACCTGGAATCCGGCCCTTGGCCGGTTAGAAGTTGGACAGCACTGGCATAGATTCTAGATATCCCAATGGGACACTACAGAGGTGACTATGAGGGTACAATGTGGACGTCCTTACCTTGGGTTCCAATGTAAGCGTTCTTCTGTTTGTAGCCATCCATGAAACTGGCGTTGATGTAGTCTGTTAACTAGAGGAACACGAGAGAAAACGATTGAGACAAGCTTGGCCTCCTGTTTTTTCTTTCTTTACCTGAGGCCATAGAATTGATCTGGAGAACCTGAAGAAGCCACCTATCTCAGCATGTCTGAGTCCTTGGGTGGGGTTCTAGAGCCAATTTCCATAAAACCGTACATCAGGGGTGGGCAACCTACGGCCTGCGGGCTGGAACCGGCCCGGCAGCCGATGCTGTCCGGCCCTTGGCTCTCTCAAGGCTTCTTCCTGAAGAGAGGGAGGCGAACTCCCATTGGGGCGGCTAAAAACATGAAGAAGCAGGCAGGCAGGCAAGCGGAAGGGAAGGGAAGGGAGAGGGAAGAAGGGGAGGCGGCCAGGAGCAAGAGCATGCCTTCACCCTCCTCCTGCTCGCTTCACTTCCGCCTTGCGCGCTCCCCCACTTCCTTTCTTCTGTTTCCTGTCTTCCCTCCCTTCCTTCTTCCCCTCCCTCCCTCTTTCATTCCTTCCCCCTCTCACCACATGAACGCAAGAGGGAAGGAGGGAGTGCATTGAGGGAGAGGGGGCGGGGCCAGAGCGAGAAAGGGGCGGGGCCAAGGCCGGAGCGCGCGGGGTGGGTGTGCATCCATTCCATTCCCGGCTTCCTCCTCTTCTGCCTCTTTGGGCATATTGAGGATTCGTGCCAAGTTTGGTCCTGATCCATCATTATTTGAGTCCACAGTGCTCTCTGGATGTAGGAGAACTACAACTCCCAAACTCAAGGTAAATGCCCAGCAAACCCTTTCAGTACCTGTTGGTCTCATGAGAGTTCAGTGTGCCAAGTTTGGTTCAAGATGGCTGAATGGCCATCTGTGAGGAATGCCTTGATTGTGTTTTTCCCTTATGGCAGAAGGAGGTTGGACTGGATGGCCCTTGGAGGTCTCCTCCTACTCTAGGAACCTGTTGTTGTTGTTATTATTATTATTGGCTGAATGGCCATCTGTGAGGAGTGCCTTGATTGTGTTTTTCCCTTATGGCAGAAGGAGGTTGGACTGGATGGCCCTTGGAGGTCTCCTCCTACTCTAGGAACCTGTTATTGTTGTTGTTGTTGTTATTATTATTATTGGCTGAATGGCCATCTGTGAGGAGTGCCTTGATTGTGTTTTTCCCTTATGGCAGAAGGAGTTTGGACTGGATGGCCCTTGGAGGTCTCCTCCTACTCTAGGAAACTGTTGTTGTTGTTGTTATTATTATTGGCTGAATGGCCATCTGTGAGGAGTGCCTTGATTGTGTTTTTCCCTTATGGCAGAAGGAGGTTGGACTGGATGGCCCTTGGAGATCTCCTCCTACTCTAGGAACCTGTTGTTGTTGTTGTTATTATTATTGGCTGAATGGCCATCTGTGAGGAGTGCCTTGATTGTGTTTTTCCCTTATGGCAGAAGGAGTTTGGACTGGATGGCCCTTGGAGGTCTTCTCCTACTCTAGGAAACTGTTGTTGTTGTTATTATTATTATTATTATTATTGGCTGAATGGCCATCTGTGAGGAGTGCCTTGATTGTGTTTTTCCCTTATGGCAGGAGGTTGGACTGGATGGCCCTTGGAGGTCTCCTCCTACTCAAGGAAACTGTTGTTGTTGTTATTATTATTATTATTATCTGAATGGCCATCTGTGAGGAGTGCCTTGATTGTGTTTTTCCCTTATGGCAGAAGGAGTTTGGACTGGATGGCCCTTGGAGGTCTCCTCCTACTCTAGGAACCTGTTGTTGTTGTTGTTGAATGAATATTATCATTATTATTATTATGAATAAATTCAGGGGCTTATGATACTCACATTTAGTTGAATTCAGTCTTAAAATATATTATAATGCTCTCACTGAAATAAATTTCCAAATATTTTGCTTTTATGACTCTGTGAGTCAAAAAGGTTCTTGACCCCCGATATAATGAATCACAAATGATACAAATATTCACATTTTGTTAACCATTGTTTTGTAAAATTTTAGTGAATAAATGTCATTTTTCCTATGACCACCTCTCTTTTTCATTGCTCATAACATATCCTCTTATCAGTCTTATTAATATATCAAAAATGCAATGTAGTGCCTTTTTAATTATTATTATTAAAGAAATTCAATTGATATTGTGTAGAATGCAGTTCAGACTTTAGGTGCGGCCCTCCATAATATTTTTTGTCTCTTGTGTGGCCCCTTGGAAAAAATAATTGCCCACCCCTGCTCTAGATGTACCTAGGACACTGTTCTCTCTCAGGATTTCAAAGTCCACCAGTGTATTGCTATGGCCAACGGCCAACTCCTACTGCTATGGTTAACTTCCAGAAATGATCCTGAAGGACATAGAAGTCCACCTACCAAAGTGTTCTCTTGTCATCTGGGAGTTGTAGTTGCTGAGATTTAAAGTTAACCTAAAATCAAAGCTCATTCTGAACTCCGACGACGATGGAATTGAACCCAACGTAGCACGTAGAATTCCCATGACCAACAGAAAATACTGGAAGGGTTTGGTGGGAATTGACCTTGAGTTTTGGAGTTGTAGTTCACCTACATCCAGAGTGCACTGTGGACTCAAACAATGATGGATCTGGACCAAACTTGGCATGAATACTCAATATGCCCAAATGTGAACACTGGTGGAGTTTGGGGCAAATACACCTTGACATTTGGGAGTTGTAGTTGCTGGGATTTATAGTTCACCTAAAATCAAAGCACATTCTGAACTCCACCAACGATGGAATTGAACCAAATTTGGCACGTAGAATTCCCATGACCAACAGAAAATACTGGAAGGCTTTGGTGGGAATTGACCTTGAGTTTTGGAATTGTAGTTCACCTACATCCAGAGAGCATTGTGAACTCAAAAAAATTATTTTATTTATTTATTATTTGGATTTCTTGGTTGCCCCTTCCAAGTGGCTCGGGGCGACTCACAGCAGTTGAAAACGGTTACAATCAATAAAAACACAGTAAAAACAGTACATGACACACGTTAAAACATGTTGGATCAGGACCAAACTTGGCATGAATACTCAATATGCCCAAATGTGAACACTGCTGGAGTTTGGGGCAAATAGACCTTGACATTTGGGAGTTGTAGTTGCTGGGATTTATAGTTCACCTACAATGAAAGATAATTCTGAACCCCATCGAATTGGGCCAAACTTCCTCCCCACCCGTTGTCTACTTGGTTTCTCCCTCTTCATCCATTGGGAAGGCCCCCCTCCCTTTCCCCAAGTAGAGACCTCCTCTTGCCTCCTGGGGGTTCTGTGTGGGAAGTTTGGCCTAGTTCTATCATTGCTGGGGTTCAGAATGCTCTTTGATTGTAGGGGAACTATAAATCCCAGCAACTACAACTCCCAAATGTCAAGGTCTATTTCCCCTGAACTCCATCTGCGTTCATATTTGGGCATATTGAGTATTCGTGCCAAGTTTGGTCCTGATCCAACATTGTTTGAGTCCACAGTGCCCTCTGGATATAGGTGAACTACAACTCCAAAACTCAAGGCCAATGCCCACCAAATTCTTATAGCATTTTTCTCTTGGTTATGGGAGTTCTGTGTGGGAAGTTTGTGTCTTTCTGCCATTCCTGCCAGGATATCTATGTTGAATTCATTGAAACAGCCCAGGTTTCACACTGAGTGTATAAATACATTTAAAAAACATATTAACTATATGTTTTACTGTGTTAGAGTGTCATTTTGTGTCCTTTTGGTTGGTGGTGTGCCCCAGGATTTTGTAAATGTAAAAAGTGTGCCACGGCTCAAAAAAGGTTGGGAAGCACTGCTCCAGGGCAATTCGATATAATCAACTACCATAAAAATCATTCCAAAGGATCTGCTTCGTAACCTTGAAGCCATGGCAGTAGAAAGTGATGTCAAACCACATTAATTCTACAGTGCAGATGAAGCTAAATTTTGGCATGCTTACCTCCTGGTAGCCAAACTGTTTGGACAATTTCACTCTGGTTTGGTCAAGGCAGGGGACGTCGCCGTATCGGTTCTTCTCCTGGTTAAAGGGAGCTCTGCAAAGAAGGAATTGGGCTCAATTACTTCCAGATCTTGCCCCCACCATTAAGAATCCTGCCCTTCTAAATGTCCCAGATTTCTAGCATTAATGCAGGTTGACATCAACTACCATATGAGCATTGGGGAAGGAATCAGGATAAGTTATCTTTCTCAGAGCATTCTATACACATAATAAATGTGAAAACATGTATATGTGTGTGTGGCTGGGATGCCCACTTACACAGGCAAGCTCCTGCGTCCACAAACAGCTATAGCTCCCATTACTAAGGAGACATCAATGGCCCTCCCTCCAATGACATTGCGGGTTATAGTGAGTGCCATGAACATGTCCAAGAGCCCGGCCAATGTCTTACACATACACCCTACTGCTCACCACACAAGGAATGCTTTCATTCAGGGACAGTTGCATCCTAGATCAGGGGTGGGCCATTATTTTTTTCAAGGGGCCACACGAGAGCCAAAAAAATATGATGGAGGGCCACGGCGTGGGTGCCACGGCGGAGGGTGCAGCCAGCTCCCCCGCTGGGTCTACTTATGAGCATCGACTGGCCTTGTTGTATTGGTGTTGTGGCGGCTTATCTTCCCGCCAGAGGTCCACAGCATTCCTGTGGCCTGAATAAACTTTATACGAGATTTTTAATATCCATGCATCTTGGTGTGTTTCCTCAACAACATCATTGACGACTGCGTCCGCCCACGGCCACTCGGGACCACGCAGGGGGCGGGGACGGCCATCCTCTCCCGGCGCCTGGGACGGGGTCACCCACCGGGCCGGCCACTACCCACCCCCCAGCCATTTGGCCTTGATCATTATTCCTTGCCTGGTGTGTAGCCCTTTAAACGGGGCTTCGCCACTGCTACCCGGGCGGCTTCGCACATAGCTTCCGCATACGTCAACACGTCATTACGGGACTCCGCCCCGCACGACCTCGCAGCCGCGCAGGACGTCCACGTCATCGCTGGGCGCTTTGTTTACCTCTGACGCCATCCCTAGGGAGCCGCGTGGAGGACGGATACCCGCCCACGCCTCCGGAGCTTTTCCACATGGACTCGCCTCGGTGCTCTCTAGCGCATAGAGTGCGCATCCACTTCCCGTCCATCTGGAACGGCTGCCCCAACAGGGGGGCCTCATTGGAGGACTTCCGAGGACCGTGCGGTTGTATTTGCTCATCTGCTTTATTTCCTATTTTTTCCTTGGGGTTTATGCGGCTACCAGGCGTTCCTTCCCCTTTGGGTTGGGCACATATGCGGGACATTCCCCCTCATTAGGGTGGCCTGCGTTTTCTCTGGGGTGGATTGGCTCATGGGGATATTCTCCCACGGGCATGCTGGGGTGACCTTCTGCGCCCTCCTTTTTTCATGTGGTTCTTGATTGAGTGGGGGATAGCAGTTGGTTTGCCTTTAATAGATATGTCGCACCATTGATCCTTATGTGATGTGTACGTTTATTATTTGGCTCAGCTTTGTGTCTAGTGGGTTATAGTGAGTGCCATGAACATGTCCAAGAGCCCGGCCAATGTCTTACACATACACCCTACTTCTCACCACACAAGGAATGCTTTCATTCAGGGACAGTTGCATCCTAGATCAGGGGTGGGCCATTATTTTTTTTCAAGGGGCCACACGAGAGCCAAAAAAATATGATGGAGGGCCGCACCTAAAGGCTGAACTACATTCTAATCTACATTATTTATTTATTATAAAATAATAATAATTAAAAGAAAATCCAACTACGTACCTTAGAAAGAAGGGAGGAAGGAGGAGGAGGAGGAGGGCAGAGCAAGGGCCCAGGGAGGAGGAGCGGCAGGCCATATTGCCATGGTCCTGCCTCAAAGCAGGGGAAACTACGGTTCCCAGGATGCCTCAGCCAGCTCATCTGGAGCTATAGGAAGTCAGCCAAAGGCTCCTCCCGACACGCCACCGCCACTGACCCTCCCACGCTGGCCTTCCGTAGCCTCTCCACGCCGGAGGCAGGAGGAGGAGGCGGAGAGCCCGTAGCTGGTGCTGCCTCTACCCTGGGGCCCTCCCTCACTCCACCGACGAGCGACCCTTCATGCAAGAGGGCCAAAGCCCAGGATAGCCACTAGGCATGGTTTCGAACCCAAAAATGGCGATTCTAAAATCAAATGGGGGGATTTTTTTTGATTAGTAAAAGAAAGACTTACAAAAAATTTTCCAAAAATGTCTAAAATGTAACTTAATTACTATCGTTAGTAGTTCGTATGCCAGCGCATGCGCATTCCAGATGGTTTTGGCCTACAACTCCCAGAAATCCTAACAGCTGGTAAATTGGCTGGGATTTCTGGGAGTTGTAGGCCAAAACTTGAATAAATCACACTGAATTCTAGATGGGACTCTCCAAATAGGAAGGAGGGAGGGAAGGAGGGAGGGTATTCTATTCTTGGAAGCAGCAAAAAAAAAAAAGGAGGAGCCCCCCCCCTCGCTCCTCTCTCTCACCCCGATCCTGAGGGAGCGAGGGCCCAAGTTTGCCCAGGCTGAGAGGAAAAGGAAGAGGCCTGAGGCTGTGAGGAATGGTGGGAGTTGAAGTCCAAAACACCTGGAGGGCTGAAGTTGGCCCCTCATGAAGCCTCTTCAAGGCTTTGGATCCTGGCAGGCAGAAGGGGCAGGGCGGGCCCGGCCACTCCTCCTGCCCTGCCAGGATCTAAAGCATCAAAGAGTATTGGGGTGAGAAACCAACCTAATGTAGAATAGAATGAATGCTACTGCAAGTGCCTAATATTATAAGTAATCAACTGGTCATATACCTACATTCCATGCACATGCAATAATACAGCAGTCATAACAATGGGTATAAGAAGAGGTAAAATTCAAACGAAGTATTCTGACTGTGGTCCCTCCTCAAACTGCAAAAGGCTCTTCTCTATGAGCCGGGAAAAGCCAAAACCCGGGCACAGTGTTTGCTGCCTGGGTGCACACATACATATTCTTTGGGGGGAGATTTGCTGCAGAACCCCGGCTCATAGAGAAGATTCTGCAGCAAATCCCCCAAAGAATATGTATGTGTGTGCCCAGGCAGCAAACGCTGTGCCCGGGCTTTGGCTTTTCCCGGCTCATAGAGAAGAGCCTTTTGCAGTTTGAGGAGGGACCACAGTCAGAATACTTCGGTTTGAATTTTACCTCTTCTTATACCCATTGTTATTACTGCTGTATTATTGCATGTGCATGGAATGTAGGTATATGACCAGTTGGATTACTTATAATATTAGGCACTTACAGTAGCATTCATTGTATTATACATTAGGTTGGTTTCTCACCCCAATACTCTTGATGCTTTAGATCCTGGCAGGCAGGAGAGTCAGGAAGCCTGTAAAAAATGTAAACATAGAGGTTTACTAAGAATTAAATACACAAAGGAGGGCACTTCTTCCAAAGTGCCCTCCTTTGCAGATTTACTTCTGAGTAAACCTCTCTGTTTACATTTTTTCCAGGCTTCCAGCCGAAAGAAGGAGCGAGTTTAGGGCTTGCCTTGCCATAATACTTATTGGCAAGGGAGGCGGGAGGGTGGTGAGAGAGAGGAGGAGGGCCCCCCCACGACCTGATAACGACACTTAAGAAAATCCTGGCCCCGAAGTTCTAAAAAGAAAGTCCACTTCCTGGTTGGCGTTCCAGGTGCGGAAATACTCAAAAGTAGCATTTCTTACGAATTTCTTACGAATCATTTCATTTTCATAACTTTTTTCTCATGCCTAATAGCCACCACGAGGGCACTCCGGAGCCCCCGGAAAAGGCAGGAAGGGATGCCCTTCTCCGGCGTCTCCGGAGTGCCCTCGTGGTGGCAATCCTGGGCTTTGGCCCTCTTGCATGGAGGGTCGCTCGTCGGTGGAGTGAGGGAGGGCCCCAGATTGGAGGCAGCACCAGCTACGGGCTCTCCGCCTCCTCCTCCGGCGTGGAGAGACTACGGAAGACCAGCATGGGACGGTCAGTGCCGGTGGTGTGATGGGAGGATCCTTTGGACGACTTCCTGTAGCCCCGGATGAGCTGGCTGAGGCATTCTGGGAACCGTAGTTTCCTGACTCCTACGGCTCCCAGAATGTCTCAGCCAGCTCATCCGGGACTACAGGAAGTCGTCCAAAGGATCCTCCCACCACGCCACCGGCACCGAGCCTCCCACGCTGGCCATCTGGAGACTCTCCATGCCGGAGGCATGAGGAAGAGGCGGAGAGTCTGGGTCATTCCAAAGCCGCCACGATGGGATGGCGGCAGCGGCACCCTTTCTTCTTGGCCCCGCCCCCAATGCCTTTCTCTCCGGGCCGCACAGTAGGTTGCTGGGCCGCACAAGGCCCGTGGGCCATAGTTTGCCCACCCCTGTCCTAGATTGTATGTGTTTCCTCCACCACAGACATCCCAGTGCTTCTTGCTCTCTCCATTGGTGTGTATAATAATAAAAGTAATAATATAGAATAAAATAATGTGATAACAACAATAAATAGAATAAATGTAAAAATAATAAATAGAGTGAAATAATACATGTATTAAAATAATAATAATAGAGAAAAATAATAACTGCAATAACAATAGAGTAAAATAATAATGTAATAATAACAATATAATAAATGTAATCAAAAAATAATAGAGTAAAATAACAATAGTACAATGATAAATGTAATAATAGAGTAAAATAATGTAATAACAACAATAGAATAAATTTAATAATAATAGAGTGAAATAATAATACGTGTAATTAAAATAATAATAACAGAGTAAAATAACAAATAATTTTGACTCAAGAGGGGCTTTTTCAGCCTAAAGAAAGGACTGAAAACTCTCCTTATACTTGAGTATATAGCAGGGGTGGGCAAACTGCGGCCCTGGGGCCGGATGCGGCCCTTTGGCCGATTCTATCCGGCCCTCCTAAGGGCCCCTGGCTTGCCTCCCTGCCTGACCTCTGCATAAAACTCTCCAGAGAAGGGGACTACAAGGAAGCATTATTTTATTTTAGTGGTTTTTATTATTATTGTATAATAATTTTATAATAATAATAAAATAATATAATAAATAATATAATGTTATATTATATATTATAATTTCAATATATTATAATGTCTATATATATATACTATATTATAATAATTATGATATTAATACTAATAATATATGAATATATCTTGATATATTAATATGTTAATATTAATGATGTGTAATATATAGTAAATATAGTAAATGAATAAATAAAAAAATTATGTAGATTACCATGTAGTTCCGCCTTTAGGTGCGGCCCTCCATAATATTTTTTGGCTCTCGTGTGGCCCCTTGGAAAAAATAGTTGCCCACCCCTGGTATATAGAGTACGTTTTGTAATTTGTTGTTGGAGCTTGGCCTCGTGTGAGCCGCCCCGAGTCCCCATTGGGGAGATGGGACAGGGTATCAATAAAGTTTATTATTATTATTATTATTATTATTATTATTAGTGTAACCGCATATCTATCTATCTATCTATCTATCTCTATATCTGGCTGGCTGGCTAAGTTTTGAATAGCATAGGGAAGATTTAACACCCTTGTGATGTTTCCTTTGCTGTCTGTGCCCCTGTTCGGAAGTTTCCACCTCACTCCCAGTCTTTGTTACGACACTAATATGTTATGGCAGCCACAACAACAACAAAGTTTCCGGAGCAGAACAACTCCTTTCAAAGTAAGGACTGCACAATTAAACCGGAGTAACGCTTTCAAACCAGGAACAGAATTTTAAAAGACACACACATTTGTGACACAGTGTAATTGAATTTTGTGCCAAGACTCACAAGGAGCAGGCGAAGGTGCCGGAGGGGCTCCTCCTGCGGATGCCCTCGTATTCCTCGTAGAGCCCACGCTTCTGCTTCTGCTCGACGTGCTCCAGCACCTCCTGCACCGTCATCCCCCTGGGTCCCGGGACGTGGACAGAGCCGTTGTCCCGGGGGGAGACCAAGGGCACCAGGATCAGCTCGTCCAGGGGGTCTGGGTGGCCGTTCTGCTGCGGGAGGAACCGGCCGTTCCAGCTGACGGGATCCAGCTTGAGCGATCCGCCCAGATACTCCGGGAGACACTCCTGCGGGAGGTGTTCCTTCAGCTCGGACATCTTCACCATCTGGACCTAAAGGAAACACATAGAGAGGGCCGTTTATACCAGTGTTTCCCAACCACTGTTCCGTGGCACACTAGTGTGCCGTGAGCGATCACCTGGTGTGCCGCAGGAAAACCTCTCTTCCCCGCTTTCTTCCCCCTCCTGCCGCAGCGGCGAAGAAGGGGCCGGAGCGCCGCCTCCTTCGGCCATTTCCCCAGCCAGCCAGCCAGCCTCCAATCGAGGGAGGGCGGGGAACGGAAGCGGAAGTGAGGAGCGCAGTCCGAGGCAGGCCCACCGGCTTCTTCTTTCGAACCGCAGGAAAGAAGGAAGGAAGGCAACCGCGGACCGAGTGAGTGCCTTCCCTTCTGGTGTGGAAGAGGGAGAGAGCCATTCAGGAAGGGAGCCACCTGGGGGTTCTGTGTGGGAAGTTTGGCCCAGTTCTATCATTGGTGCGGTTCAAAATGCTCTTTGATTGTAGGGGAACTATAAATCCCAGCAACTATAACTCCCAAATGGCAAGGTCTAGTTCCCCTGAACATCATCTGCATTCATATTTGGGCATATTGAGTATTCATTTCAAGTGTGGTCCAGATCCATCATTATTTCAGTCCACAGTGCTCTCTGGGTGTAGGTGAACTACAACTTCCAAACTCAAGGTCAATTCCCAAGCAAACCCTTTCAGTACTTTCTGTTGGTAATGAGAGTTCAATATGCCAAGTTTGGTTCAATTCCATTGTTGCAAGAGTTCAGGATGCTCTTTGTTTGTGTGTTAACTATAAATCCCATAAACTGTAACTCCCAAAAGTCAAGGTCAAGGTCTATATTCCCCAAACCCCATCTGTGTTCACATTTGGGCATATTGGCTATTCATGCCAAGTTTGGTCCTGATCCAACATTGTTTCAGTCCACAGTGCTGTCTGGATATAGGTGAACTACAACTCCAAAACTCAAGGTCAATGCCCACCAAACTCTTACAACATTTTCTCTTGGTTATGGGAGTTCTGTGTGGGAAGTTTGTGTCTTTCTGCCATTCCTGCCAGGATATCTATGTTGTGTTCATCAAAACAGGCCCAGGTTTCACACTGAGTGTATAAATACATTTAAAAACATATTGACTATATGTATGACTGTGTTAGAGTGTCATTTTGTGTCATTTTGGTTGGTGGTGTGCCCCAGGATTTTGTAAATGTAAAAAGTGTGCCGCGGCTCAAAAAAGGTTGGGAAACACTGGTTTACACTATGTAACTGTTGTACTCCAGAGCAGGATCCCCTCTGGCTTAAAACACCACACAGTGGGGGTTAAAATAGCAAGCAAAAGTTACAGAAAATTACTCTGGGACTTCTGGGACTACTCTGAGGCCTAGACTCAAACTACTCTGGGGCTTCCAAATTCAGTTTTGGAGCACAATAGTCCTAACCTAAATGATAGTGTTAAAAAAACCGCTCTGAGTCGTGTCCCCCGGGGGGCGGGTTGAGAAGGGCGGGGTAAAAATGCTGTAAATCTATATATATAAAAAGAGAGCGTCCGTTTTTGACGCTTATGGACGGAAAAAACTATAGGCCCCCAACCACAAAACCCACCCAACACATTCCCCCAGGCCTGTAGGAACATTTGTGGCACAAAAAACCCACCTCCCTACCTTCAACACCCCAAAACGGCCCCCCAAAACCGCCCATTGCATCCCATTCTACACTGTCGCGAGCGCAGGCGAGAGGGAGAGCAGTCGCGCAGGCGCACTCAGCCCCCCCCACCAACCCATCTGCGCCCTCTCTTCTCACTCACCGGGACCTTCGCAGCCAAACCGCCAGCACCCTAACCACCTCCTCCGCCGCCTCACAGAGCCGGGTCGCGCGGCCCGCGCCATTCCCGCCGAACTACACTTCCCAAAAGGCCATGCTGGGCTACTTCCGGCCGCGGAGGTTTCTGGGAAGTGTAGTTCGGCACCCCAGGGCTGTTCTGGGATGGGGAATGTGCGGGCGGCGCCGTTCCTGGCTCCTCTGCTTCCTCTTAGGCGTCCTCCAGCGTTGTCGAGGGGCTGTCAGCCCCGGGGGCCGCGGCTGGACCCAGGAGGTGTGGCCGGTGTTGTGGCTGGCTCTTCCGCGGCCTCCTCGCTCGCTTCCCAGGTGGTCCCGGTGGCGCCCGAGCAGGCCGGGGCCGGGACCGGCAGGGAGACGGGCGTGGTGGCCGAGGCGGCAGAGGAGGTGGGGGCCACGACACAGGCCGCACCACCCGGGCGGTTAGAGAGAAGGTGATTGATAGAGAGAGAGTGAGGAAGACAGAGGGGGGTTTGAAAGACTGAGAGAGAAAGAGAGAGGAATATAAAGAGGGGGAAATGAGAGAGAGAGAGAGAGAGAGAGGGGTATGAGAGAGGGGGAAATGAGAGACTAAGACAGAGAGAGAAGGGGAGTGAGAGAGTGAGAGGGGGAAGGAGGAGAGAGAGGGGGGAATGAGAGAGTGAGACAGAGAGGGGGGGAAATATAGAGGGAGGGAGGGAGTGATAGGGATAGAGAGAGTGAGTGATAGATAGAGAAAGATTGGGTGATACAGACAGAGTGAGTACAGAGAGATAGACACAGAGAAAGCGAGTGATAGAGAGTGTGATGGAGAATAATATACAGAGAGAGAGACAGTGATAGATAAGGATAGGGATAGAGAGAGAGAGACAGACACAGGAAGTTATAGAGAGAGAGATAGGTAGATAAGGGAGAGAAAGAGAGACACAGAGAGAGATAGACTGAGAGACACAGAGAGAGAGAGAGAGACATGGCACAGCAACGCGTGCCGGGTTCAGCTAGTAAATAAATAAAAGTATGGATCGTCAATGCTAGAATCCCAGGCGACAGCAGGATTGAAGAGAAGCAACTGGTAAAGCAGGCACA
This sequence comes from Anolis apletophallus, assembly GCA_030556195.1. NCBI lineage: Eukaryota > Metazoa > Chordata > Lepidosauria > Squamata > Anolidae > Anolis > Anolis apletophallus. The sequence goes on along the minus strand of JARBWK010000015.1, from coordinate 38,784,958 downwards.
ATATGAAGATTTAGAGATCGAACTGCACAAGCCAGTCAAGGTGGTCCCAGTGGCCAAGGTCTTTAGGCACTGCACCCAGTGTGCCGATCACCACTGGGACCCCCTTGACTAGCTTGTGCCAGTCCTTGCAGTTCCATGTCTAAATCCTCGCATCGTGTATCCTTTTTCAGTTGCTTCTCACCAATCCTGCTGTTGCCTGGGATTTCAACATAGATGACGCCACACTTTGTTTTCTCCCCACGATTGTGAGGTCAGGAGTCTTGTGCTCCAAAATTCGGAGGTCCCAGAGTAATTTGACGTGTTCATTTTCCGTAACTTTTTCAGGCTTGTGATCCCACCAGTTTGGGGAGTTGTAGTTCTCCTACATCCAGAGAGCACTGTGGACTCAAATAATGATGGATCTGGACCAAACTTGGCACGAAACTTGCCCAAATGTGAACACTGGGGAAATTTGGGGAAAATAGACCGAGACATTTGGGAGTTGGAGTTGTTGGGATGTATAGTTCACTTACTTTGCGGAGCAGTCACGCCGTGCCGGCTGGCAGCGAGGAGGGTGGCCAGGAAGCGCTCCAGGGCCTCCTCGCCCAGGCAGGGGCTTCGCAGCCTCCCTTTCCTGCCTGGCATGAGGGGCAGTGCAAAGCCGCCTGCCACCCAGGCCCAATCCCCTTGCCTGCAAACAATGGAAGCAGGCGAGGGGAGAAGTAGGAGGGCAGAGGGAAGGAGAGGGTGCCACGAGAGAAAGAGCGCCAGCCAGCCACGCCCCTCTCGTTCCCGCCGAAAGGTAGAGAAAATGGGCGCGTGTGACGTCATGGCGGCGGCGTGACATCACGAGTGCCATTTCCCCTACTTTTTTGGCGGGAACGAGAGGGGCGTGGCTGGCTGGTGCTCCTTCTCTCACCCCGTCCCCCCTCTGCCCTCCTCCTCCCGGCTTCCTCCCTCCTCCAGGCTACGCTGCTCTGCAATCTACCAGTTCCCCCTCTGCCATAGACTGGTCGATCGCGATCTACCTAATGAGCACCCCTGCTTTAAATAGAGTTGAAACTGCTCTATACAATGTTGGGAATTCTGGAGAGATACCCAAACTGAGGAAGTCGCCTGCGTCACTTCCATTCCATACCAAACCCCACCAAACCGGACTTCAATCTCTCACCCTGTCCCGGAGTTTCTCTTTCAGCAACAGACTGATGATGGAGTAAGGCACCCGGAACCACATGGGAGCGCCCACAATGAAGACCTTCTTCAAGCGAGCCGGGAAGGCTCCCTGAGAAGAGACAATAAAAGGGATTTTGGAGACAAGGCAATGCAACACTAAAAATACGACAAATGTGCTGTTGCATAATTGGAAGCCAAGCAAAATTCAATCTTATTGAAGATGTAAAACATGACAACTTTGAATATCCGCCCTATTCTCCGGATTTAGCCTCGAGTGACTATTTCTTGTTTCCAAACCTGAAGAAATGGCTCGGCGAAAAGAGATTTGACTCCAACAATAAAATCATCTCACAAACAAATACCTATTTTGATGAGCTCGACAAATCTTATTTTTTGGAAGGGATAAAAAAATTGGAGAAACGTTGGACAAAGTGTATAGAGCTCAAAGGAGACTGCGTTGAAAAATAAAATGATTTTTTATCCAAAAACCTGTGTTTCATTCAAAATGTCACTGACTTATTGACCCGCCCTCATAACAGGGAGAGTAAAATATTAAATGTAATAATCATAATAGGGTAAAATAATGGAAATGTATGAATAACAATAATAGAGAAAAATGATAAATGCAATAATAACAGATTAAATAATGGAAATGTAATAACAGTAATAATAGATTAAAATAATAAATGTAATAAGAGTATAGTAATGGAAATGTAATAATAATAGAGTAAATTAATAAATATAATTAAAAATAATAGAGTAACCAATAAATGTAATAATAAATGGAGTAAAATAATAAATGTAACAATAATAATAGAGCATAATGTAAAAATAATAATATAAGAGTAAAATAATAAAAGTAATAATAGAGCAAAATAATAAATGTAATTAAAAATAATAAATAGAGTAAACAATAAATGTAATAATAATAAATGGAGTAAAATAATAAATGTAACAATAATAGAGCATAATGTAAAAATAATAAGAATTAAATAATAAAAGTAATAATAAGAGTAAAATAATAAATATAATTAAAAATAATAAATAGAGTAAACAATAAATGTAATAATAATAGAGTAAATAATAAATGTAATAATAATAAAAGAGTAAAATAATAAATGTAACAATAATAATAGAGCATAATGTAAAAGTAATAATAAATGGAGTAAAATAATAAATGGAACAATAATAATGGAGCATAATGTAAAAGCAATAATAAAAGAGTAAAATAAAAAAGTAATAATAGAGTAAAATAATAAATATAATTAAAAATAATAAATAGAGTAAACAATAAATGTAATAATAATAGAGTAAATAATAAATGTAATAATAATAAAAGAGTAAAATAATAAATGTAACAATAATAATAGAGCATAATGTAAAAGTAATAATAAATGGAGTAAAATAATAAATGGAACAATAATAATGGAGCATAATGTAAAAGCAATAATAAAAGAGTAAAATAAAAAAGTAATAATAGAGTAAAATAATAAATGTAATTAAAAATAATAATAACAGAGGAAAATAATAAATAACGTTGACTTGAGTATAAGCCCAGGGGGAAGTACTTCTTCATCCTAAAAGGGCTGATAACTCAGCTTATATTCTAGTACAGGGCTGCCCACGAAGTCCAAAGGAGGTTGATCGCAGCCGGATGGGGCGCTTCTGCCCTGAGTGCGTGCGCGCACCATCCGCACGGCGGCAGGAGCACGCGCACGGAAGGTAGATCTTTTTGACTTGGTTGTTTTAAAAGTAGCTCGCATGCTGAAAAAGTGTGGGCACCCCTGCTCTAGTATATACGGTAATGAAGTTTGGCACCACTTGAACTGGCTTGGCATAAATGTATGGACTCCCAAGAGATGTAGTTTGGCCCTCTTTGGCAAAAAAAAGAAAAGAAAAGCAAAAGGCCTTGCAAAACTACATCTCCCAGGATCTCCTAGCATTGAGCCATGGTAGTTCAAGTGGTGCCAAACTGCATCCATTCCACAGTGTAGATGCACCCTTGTTTTGGTTTTTTGATCTCATGGATTTTTTTACTTTTTTTCCCATCTCATGGATATATTTATAATACCATCAAAGCACTTCATTATTTTTAAAGGGTCATTCATAAGACAGGAAATGCTTGATTTGGACTTTTCTGGGAACTGGCTGCAAAATACCTCGGATGAACCACGGAGACGGACTGTTTATGACAAACCCTGCCGGCTTTCGGATGTCGCAGCAAAGAGTGTGAGCCCTTGGGGTTAAAAGTCCACTTTTTTGCCTCTGTGATTCATTAACTTAATTGCAACGCAAAAGCCGGTTTGTGGTTGTGCTTGGAGTAGAAAAATCGGGGGAGAAACATTTTCTTACCTTCAGCAAATTAAGGATCTTTTTGCTGAGATCGAGTTCGAAGTTGGTATAATGGGACCCGGCCATGTCGTATATAAACACCAGGCCGTTCCGCTGGGTTTCGAAACTACATGCAAAAGAGAGGAAAGGTTAGGGATTTGGAGCACTGAATGCCAAATGTCAACCAAAACACGAGCGATTCCCAGGGACAATGCTTCCCTAGCGCCATTTGAGCTCACCTCTCCACGGCCCTGTCCAGCAAGTAGAAGAGCGCTTGGAGCACCACATGCTGGACGCTCTTGTTGGGGTGGTGCAACTTGGCGGTGAAAAGGGCAATCGAGGCGCCAGACGGGTCTCGCACGCTCTGCAAAAGGATGGAGAGATCGGCCGTAAAAGGGAAAGAAGAGAAGGAAGACAGCAGCCACTGACTCTGGGAAATATAATTCACAGTACCAAAGCCCTCTCCGGTTTTGACGGTGGCAAGTTCAATGAAAGGTACAGAAGCCAAGTCCAATTTGGACCATGGCAAACTTAATTAAAGGTACAAAAGCCTTTTCCAACATCGACCGTGGCAAACTTAATTAAAGGTACCAAAGCCACCGCTAATGTTGATCGTGGCAAACTCAATTAAAGGTACCAAAGCCCACTCCAATGTTGATCGTGGCAAACTCAATGAAAGACACCAAAGCCTTTTCCAACACTGACCGTGGCAAACTTAATTAAAGGTACAAAAGCCCTCTCCGAATGTTGACCATGGCAAACTTAATTAAAGGTACCAAAGCCACCGCTAATGTTGACCATGGTAAACTCAATTAAAGGTACCAAAGCCCCCTCCAATGTTGACAGTGGCAAACTCAATTAAAGGTACCAAAGCCCACTCCAATGTTGATCGTGGCAAACTCAATGAAAGACATCAAAGCCTTTTTCAACATCGACCGTGGCAAACTTAATTAAAGGTACCAAAGAAACCGCTAATGTTGATCATGGCAAACTTAATTAAAGGTACCAAAGCCCATTCCAATGTTGACTGTGGCAAACTTAAAGACACCAAAGCCTTTTCTAATGTTGACTGGGGCAAACCTAATTAAAGGTACCAAAGCCCACTCCAATGTTGACCGTGGCAAACTTAATTAAAGGTACCAAAGCCCACTCCAATGTTGACCGTGGTAAACTTAATTAAAGGCTCCAAAGCCCACTCCAATGTTGACCATAGCAAACTTAATTAAAGGTACCAAAGCCCATTCCAATGTTGACTGTGGCAAACTTAAAGACACCAAAGCCTTTTCTAATGTTGACTGGGGCAAACCTAATTAAAGGTACCAAAGCCCACTCCAATGTTGACCGTGGCAAACTTAATTAAAGGTACCAAAGCCCACTCCAATGTTGACCGTGGTAAACTTAATTAAAGGCTCCAAAGCCCACTCCAATGTTGACCATAGCAAACTTAATTAAAGGTACCAAAGCCCATTCCAATGTTGACTGTGGCAAACTTAAAGACACCAAAGCCTTTTCTAATGTTGAAAGCAAACCAATTAAAGGTACCAAAGCCCACTCCAATGTTGACCGTCAAACTTAATGTTGCCCACTCCAATGTTGACCGGCAAACTTAATTAAAGGCTACCAAAGCCCAAAGCCCATTCCAATGTTGACCAAACTGGCAAACTTAATTAAAGGTACCAAAGCCCACTCCAATGTTGACCGTGGCAAACTTAATTAAAGGTACCAAAGCCCACTCCAATGTTGACCATGGCAAACTTAATTAAAGGTACCAAAGCCCACTCCAATGTTGACTGTGGCAAACTTAATTAAAGACACCAAAGCCCATTTTGACCCAATGTTGACTGACTGTGGCAAACTTAATTAATGTTGACTGGGCACCAAAAAGCCCACTCCAATGTTGACAAACTTATGGCAAACTTAATTTAAAGGTACCAAAGCCCACTCCAATGTTGACTGTGGCAAACATAATTAAAGGACCATAAACAAAGCCCACCTTTTCCAATGTTGACCGTGGCAAACTTAATTAAAGGCACCAAAGCCCACTCCAATGTTGACCATGGCAAACTTAATTAAAGGCACCAAAGCCCACTCCAATGTTGACTGTGGCAAACTTAATTAAAGGTACCAAAGCCCACTCCAATGTTGACCATGGCAAACTTAATTAAAGGTACCAAAGCCCACTCCAATGTTGACCGTGGCAAACTTAATTAAAGGTACCAAAGCCCACTCCAATGTTGACTGTGGCAAACTTAATTGACCAAAGTGGCAAACTTAATTAATGTTGTACAAAAAGGTACCAAAGCCCACCAATGTTGACTGTGGCAAACTTAATTAAAGGTACCAAAGCCCACTCCAATGTACGTGGCAAAGCCCACTCCAATGTTCACCATGGCAAACTTAATTAAAGGCAACAAAGCCCACTACCATAAAGCCCACTCCAATGTTGACTGTGGCAAACATAATTAAAGGTACCAAAGCCCACTCCAATGTTGACCGTGGCAAACTTAATTAAGGGTACTAAAGCCCACTCCAATGTTGACCATGGCAAACTTAATTAAGGGTACCAAAGCCCACTCCAATGTTGACCGTGGCAAACTTAATTAAAGGTACCAAAGCCCACTCCAATATTGACCGTGGCAAACTTAATTAAAGGTACAAAAGCCCACTCCAATATTGACCGTGGCAAACTTAATTAAAGACACCAAATCCCTATGAAATCTCCAATTTTGATTCTGGAAAACTGAACAAAAGGTACCAAAGCACTTTTAGTTTTGGTTCTGATAAAAACCTAATGAAAGGCACCAAAGCTTGCTACAGTTTTATAATAATAATAATAATAATAATCTTTATTTATACCCCGCCCCATCTCCCCACTGGAGGACTCGGGGCGGCTCACATGAAGCCAACCCAAACAACAAATTACAATACAAAAATCAAAACATCAACAATAAACACAATATAAATGCATACATATAAATAAAAGAACAATATACAAATCTATATATATAAAAATCGAGTGGTCGTGGGATGTCCGTTATGCACGGCCAAACTATACGCCCCAGAAACACAAATCCCACGACACACATTCCCCCAGACCACAAGGTACATACATAGCACAAAAAATCCCAACTACCTACCTTCCAACCCCCCCAAAAGCGACCCCCAAAAAACGCCCATTGCATCCCATTCTGCGCTGGCCGCGAGCGCAGGAGACAGGGAGGGCAATCGCGCAGGCGCACTCACACCCCCCCAAACCACCAACCCATCCCGTCGCCCTCTCTCCTCACTCACAAGGACCTTCGCAACCCACCTCCCTACCTTTAACCCCCCCCCCCAAAACCTCACGGAGCCGGGTCACGCGGCCGCCGCCATTCCCACCTCCTCCGCTGCCTTCTCGCCCTCCTCCGTCGCCTTCCAGGGGTTTACAGACCCGCGTGCCGCTCCTCCGGCCGGTGTTGTCGCCCCCTCCTCCTCTGCCTCCTCGGCCTCCTCGCCCGTCTCCCTGCCGTTCCCGGCCCGCTTGGGCGCCACCGGGACCACCTGGGAAGCGAGCGAGGAGGCCGCGGAACAGCCGCCCACAACACCACCCACACCACCCGGGGCGAGCCGCGGGCCCCGGGTCCGCCAGCCCCTCAAGGAAGCAGGAAAGGCGCCACCCGCACGTCCCCCATCCCGGAGCAACTCGGGGGCACCGAACTACACTTCCCAGAAACCTCCGCGGCCGGAAATAGCACTGCGGGGCCTTCTGGGAAGTGTAGTCCCATGGAACACTTCTCCCCAGGAGAGCCGGAACTTCGCAACAGAGAGAAAGGGTGAGTAATAGAGAGAGAGTGAGAAAGAGAGAGGGGGGAGTGAGAGAGTGAGTGAGAGAGGGAGGGAATGATAGAGAGAGAGAGTGAGAGAGATAAAGAGGGGGAAGTGAGAGAGAGGGGGAGAGTGAGAGAGAGAGACGGGGGAGAGAGAGAGAGACGGGGGGCAGGAGTGAGAGAGAGAGAAGGGCGGAGAGAGAGGGGGGCCAGCAGTGAGAGAGTGAGACAGAGGGGGGAATGAGAGAGAGAGACGGGGGGAGAGAGAGGGGGCAGGAGTGAGAGAGTGAGAGAGGGGGAGTGAGAGAGAGAGAGAGGGCAGGAGTGAGAGAGTGAGAGAGGGGGGAGTGATAGAGAGAGAGAGAGAGAAAAGAGGGGGAATGAGAGACTGAGAGAGAGTGACAGAGAGAGGGGAGAGTGAGATAGAGAGACGGGGGAGGGAGGGAGAGACACACACAGACACACACACACACACAGAGAGGATATGTTATCCCACAGAGAGAGAGAGAGAGAGAGAGAGAGAGAGAGCAGGAGTGAGAGAGGGAGGGAGGGAGTGATCGATAGGAAGAGAGAGAGAGTGAGTGGTACATAGAGAGAGATTGGGTGATACACACATAGTGAGTACACAGATATAGAGAGACACACAGAGAGCGAGTGATAGAGAGAGAGTGTGATGAAGAATAATATACACAGAGAGACACAGTGATAGATAAAGATAGGGATAGATAGAGAGAGACAGACAAACACAGGAAGTTAGAGAGAGAGAGAGATAGGTAGATAGGGATACAGAGAGAGAGAGAGAGAGAGAGAGAGAGAGAGAGAGAGAGAGAGAGAGAGACTGAGAGAGACACAGAGAGAGACATGGCACAGCAACGCGTGCCGGGTTCAGCTAGTAGGTATCTAAAATCACAAATGACAAGGGGGGAGGGGCACATGTACAAATATAAAATGTTAAAAACTCAGGGTGAGATAAACGGAGTAGCTTTTTTGTGAGGGAGAGCGCACATAAACATGTAAACAAGGCGGGGGGGGGGGGATGGACTCCAAACCTGGGGGCATTGAAGAGCAAACTTAATGAAAGGTACCAAAGCCCTGTCCAATGTTGCCTGTGGCAACTTAATTAAAGGCACCAAAGCGCTCTTCAGCTTTGAGCAACCTATAAGAGCCCAATCCACACAAGTGGCAATGCCCGACTCACCAGGATGGTGAACTTGCCGCTCAGCAGCTCCGATCGGAGGGGCTCCTCGTGGGGCTTCAATTTCACAATCCCTTCCTTCAGCCTGGTTTCCTGTGTGACGAGGAGACAGTTGTCATGCACCACGGAAAAACGGAAGGACATACCAATGTGGTCTTACAAATGGCCAGCTGGGGAATTCCCCGCCACCGATCAGGAACGAGCCCCTGGGCGAACTTGTCCGGCCGGCTTTTGCGGGAACGGACACAAATCATATCCACCAACAGCGAGAGACTTGTGTTGTTGAAGGTTTTCATGACCGGAATCACTGGGTTACTTTGAGTTTTCTGGGCTTTTTGGCCATGCTCCAGAAACATTCTCTCCTGACGCTTCACCCCCATCGATGGCAGGCATCCCCAGAGGTTGAGGGGTTCTGTTGGAAACTAGGCAAGTGGGGTTTATATATCTGTGGAATAATGTACAGGGAAGGAGAAAGAACTCTTGTCTGTTGGAGGCAAGTGCGAATGTTGCAAATGGTCCCCTTGATTAACATTGAATGGCCTTGCAGCTTCAAAGCCTGGCTGCTTCCTGCCTGGGGGAATCCTTTGCCGTCCACGATTTATTCTTATCTGGGATTCCCCTGCTATTTAAAAAAATGATTCTCTTTATTTATTGTCCTGATTTTAGAGTTTTTTAAAAAATACCGCTAGCCAGATTTTGTTCATTTTCATGGTTTCTTCCTTTCTTTAGACTCAGGATAGTAAATAAAGAACAACACTAAAAAACAGGTGAATTTCAGTCACGAAACAATCAGGGCCAGCCAACCCCCCAAAGAGATTATCCCAACAGCAATCAGCCAGGCATTGAAGCTGCAAGGCCATTCAATGCTAATCAAGGTGGCCAACTGCATCATTCACATTTGCCATTGAAATCATTCACACTTGCCTCAAGCAGACAAGAGTTCTTTCTCCCACCCTGGACATAATTCCACAGATATATAAACCTCACTAGCCTAGTTTCCAACAGACCTCACAACCTCTGAGGATGCCTGCCATAGATGTGGGCCAAACGTCAGGAGAGAATGCTTCTGGAACATGGCCAGGCAGCCCAGGAAACTCACAGCAACCCAGTGAGAGACTATTTAACTTGGGAATGGTGTGCCTGCTTTGCATGCTACGCTTACCCGATAGGAGTGGAAAAGCTCGATCGCTCTGAGGACGTCAAACTTCCTGGCCATGAGGAACTTGACGGCCACGTTCCAAGACAGCGGAGAGACATTGTACTGGACCGTCCACTTGTTGATCTCTTCCAAAAACTGCTTGGTGGCCTTGTTTAGGAAAAGAAGGGGAAAGAATGGGGGGAAAGAAAAAGGTGAAACAGTGCTTATGCAAGATCCTCATTTTCACACAACTTCACAACCAGACACAGTGAAGGAATCTGCCCTTGTGCTTTGCTACTCTGGTGCTGAATATTAGGCCTGGGCAATCCATGGTTCTAAATGGTTCTAAAGTACTTACAAAACTGAAGTTCTGGTGGTGAACGCTAGGTGGCGCTGGTGCTTTGCTTCTACAGTGTTGCTAAAGTTCTGGTGGTGAACGCTAGGTGGCGCTGGTGCTTTGCTTCTACAGTGTTGCTAAAGTTCTGGTGGTGAACACTAGGTGGCGCTGGTGCTTTGCTTCTACAGTGTTGCTAAAGTTCTGGTGGTGAACACTAGGTGGCGCTGGTGCTTTGCTTCTACAGTGTTGCTAAAGTTCTGGTGGTGAACGCTAGGTGGCGCTGGTGCTTTGCTTCTACAGTGTTGCTAAAGTTCTGGTGGTGAACACTAGGTGGCGCTGGTGCTTTGCTTCTACAGTGTTGCTAAAGTTCTGGTGGTGAACACTAGGTGGTGCTTTGCTTTCCTTCTACAGTGTTGCTAAAGTTCTGGTGGTGAACGCTAGGTGGTGCTGGTGCTTTGCTTCTACAGTGTTGCTAAAGTTCTGGTGGTGAATACTAGGTGGCGCTGGTGCTTTGTGTTGCTAAAGTTCTGCTAGGTGGCGCTGGTGCTTTGCTTCTACAGTGTTGCTAAAGTTCTGGTGGGTGAACACTAGGTGGCGCTGGTGCTTTGCAGTGTTGCTAAAGTTCTGGTGGTGAACACTAGGTGGCGCTGGTGCTTTGCTTCTACAGTGTTGCTAAAGTTCTGGTGGTGAACACTAGGTGGTGCTGGTGCTTTGCTTCTACAGTGTTGCTGAAGTTCTAGTGGTGAACACTAGGTGGCGCTGGTGCTGCTTTGTGTTTCTACAGTGTTGCTAAACAGTTCTGGTGGTGAACACTAGGTGGCGCTGGTGCTTTGCTTCTACAGTGTTGCTAAAGTTCTGGTGGTGAACACTAGGTGGCGCTGGTGCTTTGCTTCTACAGTGTTGCTAAAGTTCTGGTGGTGAACACTAGGTGGCGCTGGTGCTTTGCTTTCTACAGTGTTGCTAAAAGTTCTGGTGGTGAACACTAGAACACTAGTGGCGCTGGTGCTTTGCTTCTACAGTGTTGCTAAAGTTCTGGTGGTGAACACTAGGTGGCGCTGGTGCTTTGCTTCTACAGTGTTGCTAAAGTTCTGGTGGTGAACACTAGGTGGCGCTGGTGCTTTGCTTCTACAGTGTTGCTAAAGTTTTGGTGGTGAACACCAGGTAGCGCTGGTGCTTTGCTTCTACAGTGTTGCTAAAGTTCTGGTGGTAAACACTAGGTGGTGCTGGTGCTTTGCTTCTACAGTGTTGCTAAAGTTCTGGTGGTGAACACTAGGTGGCGCTGGTGCTTTGCTTCTACAGTGTTGCTAAAGTTCTGGTGGTGAACACTAGGTAGCACTGGTGCTTTGCTTCTACAGTGTTGCTAAAGTTCTGGTGGTGAACACTAGGTGGCGCTGGTGCTTTGCTTCTACAGTGTTGCTAAAGTTCTGGTGGTGAATACTAGGTGGCGCTGGTGCTTTGCTTCTACAGTGTTGCTAAAGTTCTGGTGGCGAACATTTCAGAACTCTAACAAAACTTTCCAAACTTCATTATTTAATTATTGGAGATTTTTAAGACAGAACCAACTACGAACTGACGTTTATAACATTTTATTAAGAGTTCTGAAATGTTCACCACCAGAACTTTAGCAACACTACAGAAGCAAAGCACCAGCGCCACCTAGTTTTCACCACCAGAACTTCAGTTTTGTAAGTACTTTAGAACCATTTAGAACCAGGCATACTGAATATGCATGCCCAGTGTGGAATACATCTTACCATGCTAAAACATGGCTCTTAATGAGATACGCCGCATTATCACAGGATGCTTAAGCCTAACACCATTGGAGACATTATACTGTTTAGCCGGTATTGCACCACCTGACATCCACCAGGGAGTGGCAGCCAACAATGAAAGGACCAAGGCACATCCTCTGTTGGATATCAACCAGCACACCAATGCCTTAAATCAGGGGTGGGCAAACTACAGCCCAGGGGCCGGATGCGGCCCTTTGGCCGATTCTATCCGGCCCGCCTAAGGGCCCCTGCAGGCAGGCAGGCAGGCTCTATCCGCCGCCCGCCTACTCGGGCCGCCGCTCGCCACTCGCCTTGCCCACCGCCAGGCAGGCAGGCTGCCACCGCCGTGAACGATACATCCCAGCAACTCCAACTCCCAAATGTCCATTTTCCCCAAATTTCCCAGTGTTCACATTTGGGCATATTGAGGATTCGTGCCAAGTTTGGTCCTGAGTTTCCCATCCTTTCAATGGGGTTTGATCTCTTCCTTTTCCCTCACGAATCTCAAAGGCTCGCTGTCAGGAGGTTTTTAGAAAGGTGGGAACAGGAAGTCATCGAGAGGGAAGGGACCCCAGGGCTATCCAGCCCAACCCCCAGGAATACACAATCAAAGCACCCCCGACTGATGGCCATCAAGCCTCTGCATAAAACTCTCCAGAGAAGGGGACGACAAGGAAGCATTTTATTTTAGTGGTTTTTATTATTATTGTATAATAATTTTATAATAATATAATAAATAATACAATATAATGTTATATTATATTATAATTTCAATATATTATGTCTATATATATATATATACTATAATATAATTATAATATTGATACTAATAATATATGAATATTTCTTGATATATTAATATGTTAATATTAATGATGTGTAATATATAGTAAATATAGTAAGTGAGTAAGTAAATAAATTATGTAGATTAGCATGCAGTTCCGCCTGTAGGTGCGGCCCTCCATAATCGTTTTTGGCTCTCATGTGGCCCCTTGGAAAAAATAATTGACCACCCCTGCCTTAAATCAAGGAACAACTTCCTAAGATCTACAGACACACTCGCATAAACACCTCAGCAAGCGAGAGTCCAAAAGTGGCAGGTTAAAACCTCAATCCATGGCTAATACTCCGGGACTGTGGCACAACTGGCTTGGAGTCAGCTGCATAAGATCTGTACTGACCAGAAGATCATGAGTTCAAGGCCTGTACGGGTCGAGGTGTGCTCTCGACCAATTGTGTAGCTTGTTGTTGACCTTTGCTACCCGATAGACAGTTGCATCTGTTAAGGTACCACTTTGTGGGAAGGCTAATTTAACTGATTTATGAGGCCATAAAAATCCCCAGGAAGTATGAAAAAGAATGAAGGAATGCGACAGCTCCCCCTGGTAGCCAGAAGCTGGAATGTTAAAATTCCCTCTGAGTGCCTGTCTATATATGTTGTATGTCTATGGCATTGAATGTTTGCCTGTATATGTGCATTGTGATCCGCCCTGAGTCCCCTCCGGGGTGAGAAGAGCCTTCGACACTGAGCAGAAAAGGTCTGTGGCAGATTCTGGAACGACTAGGATGTCCCCCCAAATTCCTCAAAATGATTATTCTGTTAGATGAGGGCCAGCACAGTCAAGTCAGATACGCCGATGCTCTCTCGGAGCCCTTTCTCATAACTAATGGAGTGAAGCAAGGTTGTGTTCTTGCACCAGCCCTATTTACAATCTTCTTCAGCATGATGCTCCAAAGGGCTACGGCAGACCTACAAGAAGAAGGCGGCATATATATACGCTATCGTACTGATGGGAGCTTGTTCAACTTAAGCCGCCTGAGGGCTCGCACTAAGACTCTAAACTATCTAGTCCGTGAGCTGCTTTTTTGCTGACAATGCTGCCCTTGTCGCCCATTCAGAAGCAGCCCTGCAGCGCCTCACGTCCTGCTTTGCAACAGCTGCAGAGCTGTTTGGGCTGGAAGTCAGCCTGAAGGAAACGGAAGTCCTCTACCAGCCCACACCACAGGAAGAACACCATCATCCCCACGTCAGCATAGGCACATCTGTGCTTAAGTCCGTTCAGCAGTTCACCTTCCTGGGAAGCATCATCTCTTCAGATGCCAAGATTGATAAAGAGATAGATCACAGATTAGCAAAGGCATAGAGTGCTTTCGGAAGGCTTCACAAAAGAGTCTGGAGTAACAAACACCTGAGGGTGTCAGTGTCAGCACCAAAGTCAGTGTGTACAGAGCTATCATACTGTCTATTCTCCTTTATGGGTCTGAAACATGGGTCACCTATCGCCAACACCTACGACTCCTCGAACGCTTTCAACAGCGCTGTCTTTGCACAATCCTAAATATACACTGGACCGACTATGTGACTAATGTTGCTGTCTTTGAGCAAGCAGGGATTGTCAGGCCATTATTGCATTTTGAATAGCAATGGTGATGAGTCAGCACAAGATATATTTTATTGCATTTTGAGATGAGTCAGCTATATTTTCGCAGTTTGAGATGACCTGCAGTGTGACATGTTTGACACCAGATGGCGCTGTCTCAAGACTGCTAAATGGAACCTTGAGGAATGTCCGTTACAAAGTGACAGTTGGGATTTGTCAGTTGGGATTTAATATCTGTGAGGAAAGGATGTTTAGAAAGGTAGCTGTGATGGCTGTTGTTTTTCGATGTTTTGCCAGTTATTGTTAAATACAATTCAATACAAAGTTATATATTTACCTTGTGAATTGAATGAGAGTTTCATTATTCACTTGAACAGAGACTGGAGTTTTTGGGCCGATGGGGAATTAAACTTATATTTCTGTTGCCTATCCGCTGTGAGGGATCATAAATACACAGCTGTGCTGGGCAGGGCACGCCTAGGATGGAGGAAGGCACCCCACAGGTCAAAAGAGAGATAAAAGAGATATAAGGACTCCCTGAAACAACATCTCAGGCTCGGCCAGATTGATCACCAACAATGGTCCACTTCGGGAGGCATGGAGACGCACTATCCACAATGCTGCGGCCTCTTTCGAGAAGTCACGCCAAATGGGTCTCGAAGAGAAACGACAACGCAGAAAGAACCGCAACTTGGAAACAACATCACCCAAGGAGACTTTCTGCTGTGCTTTCTGCAACCGGACTTGCCTTTCTCAGATTGGCCTTCTTAGTCATCAACACGCTTGTAAAAAGCGTGGGATGAGTCCTTTCTAAGAATCTTCGTTAGCAAAGAAAAGCCGAGAGAGAGAGAGAGAGCCGAACCCAAGTGCGTTATAGTCTAGCAGAGATGTCCCATGGGAGGGTGAGGATGCCCAATCCCATCATCCCCACTCAAGGCGTCAAGGAAAATGGGCCAAAAAAAAGAAAGAAACAAGATTTGACTCAAAAACTTTCAGTCCGTTCCAGGTCTCTTCCAGGAAAATCGGAGGAACTAGATTCCAAGTCCTTCTGGGCTTTGAAAGGACAAACATATTTCAGAAATGACTCATGGAAAACAAGCCGGGTTTGGGCTCCCTTTGCGACAAACTCCTCTTTGGCGAAGGAAGATCTGCTCAGAGCCTCAAAGGGTGGTGCGTCTACACCAATGTCCCTCAACCTTCCTAACGCCGCGGCCCCTTCATACAGTTCCGCATGTTGTGGTGACCCCCAACCATAACATTACTTTAGTTACTACTTCCAAACTGTAATTTTGCTCCTGCTATGAATCGTAAGGCAAATATCCGATATGAAGGGTGTATTTTCATTCACTGGACCAAATTTGGCACAAATACCCAATACACCCAAATCTGAATACTGATAGTGTTGATTTTGTCATTTGGGAGTTGTAGTTGCTGGGATTTATAGTTCACCGACAATCAACGAGTATTCTGAACTCCACCAACGATGGAATTGAACCAAACTTGGCACACAAAACTCTGATGACCAACAGAAAATACTGGAAGGGTTTAGTGAGAACTGACCTTGAGTTTGGGAGCTGTAGTTCACCTACATCCAGAGAGCACTGTGGACTCAAACAATGATAGATCTGGACCAAACTTGGCATGAATACTGAATATGCACAAACGTGACTGCTGTTGGAGTTTGGGGGAAAATAGAACTTGACATTTGGGAGTTGTAGTTGCTGGGATTTATAGTTCACCTACAATCAAAGAGCATTCTGAACTCCACCAACGATGGAATTAAACCAAACTTGGTACACAGAACTCCGATGAGCAACAGAAAATACTGGAAGGGTTTGGTGGGCATTGACCTTGAGTTTTGGAGTTGTAGTTCACCCACATCCAGAGAGCACTGTGGACTCAAACAATGATAGATCTGGACCAAACTTGGCATGAATACTGAATATGCCCAAATGTGAACACTTTTGGAGTTTGGGGGAAAATAGACCTTGACATCTGGCAGTTGTAGTTGCTGGGATTTATAGTTCACCTACAATCAACGAGTATTCTGAACTCCACCAATGATGGAATAGAACCAAACTTGACACACAGAACTCCGATGACCTACAGAAAATACTGGAAGGGTTTGATGGGCATTGACCTTGAGTTTTGGAGCTGTAGTTCACCCACATCCAGAGAGCACTGTGGACTCAAACAAGGATAGATCTGGACCAAACTTGGCGTGAATACTGAATATGCCCAGATGTGAATACTGGTGGAGTTTGGGGGAAAATAGACCTTGACATCTGGCAGTTGTAGTTGCTGGGATTTATAGTTCACCTACAATCAACGAGCATTCTGAACTCCACCAATGACGGAATTGAACCAAACTTGACACACAGAACTCCGATGACCTACAGAAAATATTGGAAGGGTTTGATGGGCATTGACCTTGAGTTTTTGAGTTGTAGTTCACCCACATCCAGAGAGCACTGTGGACTCAACAATGATAGATCTGGACCAAACTTGCCATGAATACTGAATATGCCCAAATGTGAATACTGGTGGAGATTGGGGGGAAAATAGACCTTGACATTTGGGAGTTGTAGTTGCTGGGATTTATAGTTCACCTACAATCAAAGCTCATTCTGAATGCCACCAATGATGGAATTGAACCAAACTTGGTACACAGAACTCCGATGAGCAACAGAAAATACTGGAAGGGTTTGATGGGCATTGACCTTGAGTTTTGGAGTTGTAGTTCACCCACATCCAGAGAGCACTGTGGACTCAAACAAGGATAGATCTGGACCAAACTTGGCGTGAATACTGAATATGCCCAGATGTGAATACTGGTGGAGTTTGGGGGAAAATAGACCTTGATATTTGGAAGTTGTAGTTGCTGGGATTTATAGTTCACCTGCAATCAAAGATCATTCTGAACCCCACCAAAGATTGAATTGGGCCAAAGTACCCAAAAAGCACCCCCATGCATTTAAGGGACTCGCTGGCATGAGCCACTCCCCAATCAGCCCCAGGCTTAAAACTCCCCTCCGACTTTGGGCCAAAACAGGTGTCAAAAGTCTCGCTGCTCCAAACAAGACGGGCACATCCGGTTTTGTAGCGGCAGCAGATGGCATGCAGTCCAGCTGGGTGGGTGAGGAGAAGGGAGGCAGGAAAAAGGAAATGTAGCTTTGAGGCACAAAACACACACACTTCCCTAAAGCAATGCAACTGGATTTCCCCGAGGAAGTTTCCAGAGTTTCCAGGCTTGCAAAGAAAGTCAGCACAGGGTAGCCGTTTAAGGACAGCATTATGTTGTCGCTGTTGTTGTTGTTATTATTATTATTCCTCATATTATTATCTATATGTAGTTGCTGGGATTTATAGTTAACCTACAATCAAAGAGCATTCTGAATTGGTGAATGATGGAATTGAACCAAATGTGGCACACAGGACTCCCAAAATCAACAGAAAATACTGGAAGGGTTTGCTGGGCATTGACCTTGAATTTGGGAGTTATAGTTCACCTACATCCAGAGAGCACTGTGGACTCAAACGATGAAGAATCTGGACCAAACTTTGCAAGAATATTCCATAATATGCCCAAATGTGAACACAGATGGAGTTTGGGGGAAATAGACCTTGACATTTGGGAGTTGTAATTGCTGGGATGTATAGTTCACCTACAATCAAGAGCTTTCAGAACCCTACTAACGACAAACTTCCCACACAGAACCCCCATGACTAACAGAAAATACTTAAGGCCATCCAGTCCACCTCCCTTCACCAGGGCAAGAAAACGTAATCAAAGCCCTCCTGACAAAGAGCCATCAGGCCATAGACTCTTTATGTATATAGTGTAGAATGGACTAATACACATATATTGTAGGATTTATATATATATATATATCTACACTATATATACTGTCTCTCTATGTATATGTATATAATGCAGAATGAACTAATACAAATATGTTGTAGGACTGTTATATATCTACACTCTATATATACACACTCTCTCTATGTATATGTATATAGTGTAGAATGGACTAATACATATATATTGTAGGATTGATATAGGTCACTATACAGACACTATATATATATATATATAATTGGATGGACTAATACATGTATGTTGTAGTATATATATATATACAGTATATATAGTGTCTGTATAGTCTAGACCTATATCAATCCAACAGACACACTATATATATATATATATATATAGTGTCTGTATAGTCCATCCAATTATATATATATATACTGTATATATAAAACATACATGTATTAGCCCATCCAATTATATATACAGTGTGTGTGTGTGTGTGTGTGTGTGTGTGTGTGTATATATATATATATCAATTGGATGGACTAATACATGTATGTTGTAGGATATCTATCTATCTATCTATCTATCTATAGTGTGTCTGTTGGTAGACCTATATTTATATATATATAAATTGGATGGACTAGTACATGTATGTTGTAGGATATATATATATATATACACACACACACACACACACATATATATATAATCTACACTATATATAAACACACATATATATGTACAGAGTGTAGGATGCACTAATACATATATTTTGTAGGATTAATATATAGCTACACTATACAAAGACGCACACAAATATATATATATATACATATACACACCCTGTTGTGGTACAGAGACGACCAGTGGCTGAGTCCAGGAGTTAAAAGATATCACACCCTCTCTCTATAATCTCTCTCTATATGTATGTATGTATATAGCATAGGATGGACTAATACACATATGTTGTAGGATTGATACATATCTACACTATATATATCTACACTATATATATATATACTCTCTATGTATATGTATATAATGTAGAATGGACTAATACATATATATTGTAGTATTGATATAGGTCTAGACTATAAAGACACTATATATACTGTACATATACATATATATAAATTGGATGAACTAATACATGTATGTTGTAGGATATATATATAATATATAATCTACACTATATATGTATATATTCGCACACACATATGTACACAGTGTAGGATGAACTAATACATATATTTTGTAGGATTAATATATAGCTACACTATATATTACACAAATATATACATATACACACCCTCTATACTCTTTCTCCATATATATGTATATAGCATAAGATGGACTAATACACATGTTGTAGGATTGATACATATCTACACTATATAGATAGAAGTATGCACACACAAACACACACACACACACACACACACACATATATATAGTAGGATGGGTATATAGTATACCTATCTCCATCTAACAATTTTTTCTCTTTTCTCCATATTGACTAAATATATATATATCTATATAAGGGAGTTTTATTGATTAAATATTTTAAAAAATAATATTTTTTTCAAAATCCATTTAAATGCCTGCGGACATTGAAAAAACCTCCTGGGCTTGGCAACAACCCGACTGGCTTTATAGCTTTCCAGGGAGAGTATTATTTCCTCCTCACAGATTTCTAACATCCTTCTGAATGACTCAAGAGAAGGACGGCAGGAAGCCTGGAAAGCAAGACATACGTCACTCGAAAAAGAGGAGGAGAAAGGGGCAAAAAAGAAGAAGTGAAAACCGGATGTTTCCCAAAGGAAAAGAAGAGCGAGGCTGGGAAATGGAGAACAGGAAAGAGGGAAAGGCTTGCAAAAAAAAAAAGGAAAGAGAAAAGGATGCCAACGCCAAAAGTCAAGGCAGCAAATCCCCCTAAAAGGGAAAGAATTGCAAATATTTTCGTAGTCGGGTTATGTGCCTGTTTCAGCTCTATATGGAACATCCATACATTTTGCATCAAAGTCCCATCTCATAATGGAGGAAAAACCAATCCGAAATTATTTGGGGTCCAAAGCATTTTACATAAGGGATGAAGAACCTGGGCAAAAAAAGAAATTAAAAAAGAAAATAGGAAAATATGGAAGGCTTTCAGGAAGGAAAACTATCCTAAAACTAGATAGGGAAGCTCTTTGGAGAGTTATTTTAAAATTTATTATTATTATTATTGTTATGCATTTACTTAAAGCAGCGATTTTTAACCTTTTTTGAGCCGCGGCACATTTTTTACATTTACCAAATCCTGGGGCACACCACCAACCAAAATGACACGAAGTGACACTCTAACATAGTGATACATATAGTTAATATGTTTTTAAATGTATTTATACTCTCACTTAGTGTAAAACCTGGGGCTGTGATCCCAAATTGCCACTGTCACTTGACACGCAGCTGCAGCACTAACTCTAACTTTGTTTACTTAGCCGCGTCTGAGCGAATCCAAGATAGTGTGACCATAGCACTCTCGTGTCACTTCTTAGGTGACGTGAGAGTGCTATGGTTCCATTTCTTAAAGGGACAGATGCGGCGCCTTATAGTTTATATAGGAATGGAGTTCGAAAATAATTTCCCACGGCACACCTGATGATCTCTCACGGCACACAGGTTGAAAATCACTGACTCAAAGTATATATTAAAAAAGTAGAAAAAAAGGAAAAAGTGATATATACCTTTAAAATATATTTTAAAGTATGTGTGTGTGTGTGTGTATATATATATATATTCGTATATATGTCTAGACATTTTTTTCCATGTCAGGAGCGACTTGGGAAACTGCAAGTCGCTTCTGGTGTGAGAGAATTGGCTGTCTGCAAGTACGTTGCCCTGAGGACGCCCGGATGTTTTACCGTCCTTGTGGGAGGCTTCTCTCGTGTCCCCGCGTGGGGAGCTGGAGCTGACAGAGGGAGCTCATCCGCACTCTCCCTGGATTCAAACCGGTCTCCAGTCCTGCTAGCACAAGGGTTTAACCCACTGCGCCACCGGGGGTTCCATATTCATATAGTGCGAATACATGTATATATGTTTCTCTGTGTGTATAAATATGTATAGCTAGAAAGAGTATACACACATATACATACGCACACTATATTAATATGTATATATACATATATGAGAGTGTTGGTGTATGTGTATGTATATGTATATATAGGTGTGTTTATATGTGTATGTGTATATATATGTGTGTATACACACACACACACACACACATAAATACATTAACAATAATGTACAGCCCCTGGTGGCGCAATGGGTTTAACCAGTGTTTCTCAACCTTCCTAATGCTGTGACCCCTTAACACAGTTCCTCATGTTGTGTTGACCCACAACCATAACATTATTTTCGTTGCTACTTCATAACAGTAATTTTGCTACTGTTATGAATCGTAATGTAAATATCTGATATGCAGGATATATTATCATTCCTGGACCAAATTTGACACAAATACCCGATATGCCCACATTTCAATATTGGTGGGGTTGGGGGGGAATAGATTTTGTCATTTGGGAGTTGTAGTTGCTGGAATTTATAGTTCACCTGCAATCAAAGAGCATTCTGAACTCCACCAACGATGGAACTGAACCAATCTTGGCACACAGAACCCCCACGACCAAGAGAAAATACTGGAAGGGTTTGGTGGGCATCGACCTGAGTTTTGGAGTTGTAGTTCACCTACATCTAGAGAGCACAGTGGAATCAAACAATGACAGATCTGGACCAAGCTTGGCACAAATACGCCATATGCTCAAATGTGAATACTGGAGGAGTTTGTGGAAAATAGACCTTGACATTTGGGAGCTGTTGATGCTAGGATTTATAGTTGACCTACAATCTGAATCCCACAAACTTCCCACACAGAATCCCCCTGCCTTGCAGGGACTTTACATTGTACTTACATTGCATTTATAAGCAAAGCTTTCACAATAAGAAGGTTTGAATTCGAGATAAGAACGCTAAGCCTGCTGGGCCTTAAAGTTTGTAGATTGAGAGTCAAATGGGCTTTGTAGTCCTTCAATGCTTGGACATGCTAAGCTGTGGGACTGTGGCGCAGCTGGCTGGGTGTCAGCTGCATTAAGATCACTACTGACCAAAAGGTCATGAGTTCGAAGCCTGCCCGGGTCGGGGTGAGCTCTCGACAAATTGTGTAGCTTGTTGTCGACCTTTGCAACCTGAAAGACAGTTGCATCTGTCAAGTAGGAAATTTAGGTACCACCTATGTGTGGGGAGGCTAATTTAACTAATTTACAAGGCCATAAAAAAACTTCAGCAAAAAGCATGCGAGGAATGCGGAAAGTACTTAGTGTCGCAGATGGACAGTGAAGCGACAGCTCCCCTGGTGGCCAGAAAAGCTGGAATGTTAAATAGCCTCTGACTGTCTATATGTGTTGTGTGTCTATGGCATTGAATGTTTGCCATGTATGTGTACATTGTAATCCGCCCTGAGTCCCCTGTGGGGTGAGAAGGGCCGAATATAAATACTACAAATAAATAAATAAATGTGCAGAATGGGATTTGAAGTCCGTAACTGAGGTTAATACTTTCAACTTACTAAACTTTAGTTTTGGGAATGGGCTTTGTAGTCCTTCGAAGCACAGGCATGTTTTCTACTAAGCTCGCTGGACCTTAAGTGTTTGCAGAATGAGCTTTGTAGTCGGCAATTGAGGTTAATACATTCAACTTACTAAACTTTAGTCTGGGGATGGGCTTTGTAGTCCTTCGAAGCTCAGGCATGTTTTCTACTAAGCTTGCTGGGCCTTAAGTGTTTGCAGAATGAGCTTTGTAGTCTGCAATTGAGGTTAATACACTCAACTTACTAAACTTTAGCTTGAGGGATGGGCTTTGTAGTCCTTCAAAGCTCGGGCATGTTTTCTACTAAGCTTGCAGGGCCTTGTATGCAGAATGAGCTTTGTAGTCGGCAATTGAGGTTAATACATTCAATTTACTAAACTTTAGTCTGTTTTCTACTAAGTTTGCTGGGCCTTGAGGGATTAATACACTCAACTTACTAAACTTTAGCTTGAGGGATGGGCTTTGTAGTCCTTCAAAGCTCAGGCATGTTTTCTACTAAGCTTGCTGGGCCTTAAGTGTTTGCGGAATGAGCTTTGTAGTCGGCAATTGAAGTTAATACATTCTATTTACTAAACTTTAGTTTTGGGATGGCCTTAGTCCTTGAATCTGGTTTAATTCATTTAATTCCTCCCTGCTCGGGCATGTTTTCTACTAAGCTTGCAGGGCCTTGTATGCAGAATGAGCTTTGTAGTCGGCAATTGAGGTGAATACATTCAATTTACTAAACTTTAGTTTGGGGAATGGGCTTTGTAGTCCTTCGAAGCTCAGGCATGTTTTCTACTAAGTTTCCTGGGTCTTAAGTGTTTGCAGAATGAGCTTTGTAGTCTGCAATTGAGGTTAATACATTCTATTTACTAAACTTTAGTTTTGGGATGGGCTTTGTAGTCCTTCGAAGCTCGGGCATGTTTTCTTGTAAGTTTGCTAGACCTTAAGTATTTGCAGAATGAGCTTTGTAGTCGGCAATTGAGGTGAATACATTCAATTTACTAAACTCTAGTTTGGGGATGGGCTTTGTAGTCCTTCGAAGCTCAGGCATGTTTTCTAGTAAGCTTGCTAGACCTTAAGTATTTGAAGAATGAGCTTTGTAGTCGGCAATTGAGGTGAATACATTCAACTTACTAAACTTTAGCTTGAGGGATGGGCTTTGTAGTCCTTGAAGCCTCATACATGCCTTCCAATAGGCCTGATATAATATGTGTATATTATTATTATTTTAGAAGTCTTAATGCGTAGATTTAGCCTAAAGTGCCAATCACATATAAATTTCCTCTACTGAGTCTCTGCTGGGCCTTAGAGCGAGCAGATTCAGCTCAATGGGCTTTGTAGTCCTTGAAGCCTCATACATGTCTTCCAATAGGACGGATATATGTGTACATTATTATTATGTCTTAATGCGTAGATTTAGCCGAAAGTGCCAGTACATATACATTTCCTTTGAGTCTGCTGGGCCTTAGAGTGAGGAGATTCAGCTCAATGAGCTTTGTAGTCCTTGAAGACTCATAGGTGTCTTCCAATAGGCCTGATATAATATGTGTATATTATTATTATTATTATATAAGTCTTAATGCATAGATTTAGCCTAAAGTGCCAGTCACATATACACTTCCTCTACTGAGTCTGCTGGGCCTTAGAGTGAGCAGATTCAGCTCTAAGGGCTTTGTAGTCCTTGAAGTCTCATAGATGTCTTCCAATAGGCCTGATATAACAATATGTGTATATTATTATCTACGATCTAAACCTTGCAAATGATCATGCGATTCCTTGTATTTATTTACGCAAAGACAAGCAAGGCTTTCCAAAATCCCTTCCAAAACAAAATGTCATTAATTTGACTTTTTTTTTTTGCAAAATCTTGGGGGAAATTGGGAGGGAGGAAGGAGGCCAAAGAAGGGGGAAACGTGCAATTTTGGGGTCTTCCAGGAATGGAGTTCTCAGAAAAGTCAGCATGGGTTGCACGTACCCTTTTGTATTCACCGATTCCAGGAAAGGATTGTCGGCTTCCTAATTAAATGCATTGAACGTTATGCATGCAATCTATATTTTCTTTTATTGCATGGGGAGGGAAGTGGTAAGCCAGGCCCTCGGAGCAGGAAAAACCAGGCCCAACTGCGAGCTTTTCCCAAAACCAAAAGGACCCCCCAAAATTGCAAAACGCCTTTAGGATGTATATAAACCCAGTGTGGTTTACTCAGTTTCAGGTTTAGTGGAAACAGTCCTCTATTTACGGTGCAAATAAAGCCAGGGGTTGTTTGATGTTTACTGTTCCGGTTCGGTTGGAGAGATGGCTGCGTCGCATATATAGGTGGATCCTCAAATAAATTCAACTGAAATTAACCAAAAAGTCTCTCTATACACGCATAAACATCTGCAGGAAGATAGGCCTGATATAATATGTGTTTATTATTATTATATAAGTCTTAATGCGTAGATTTAGCCTAAAGTGCCAGTACATATACATTTCCTCTACTGAGTCTGCTGGGCCTTAGAGTGAGCAGGTTCAGCTCAATGGGCTTTGTAGTCCTTGAAGCCTCATACATGCCTTCCAATAGGCCTGATATAATAATGTGTATATTATTATTATATAAGTCTCAATGCGTAGATTTAGCCTAAAGTGCCAGTCACACATACATTTCCTCTACTGAGTCTGCTGGGCCTTAGAGTGAGCAGATTCAGCTCAATGGGCTTTGTAGTCCTTGAAGCCTCATACATGCCTTCCAATTGGCCTGATATAATAATGTGTATATTATTATATGTCTTAATGCATAGACATATATACACACCAATATTTATTAACTCTTCCTATGTTGCTTTTTGCAAATCCCAAACACGTTTGCAGTATTTCCTTGACCGGCTGGATGAATCTTATATGGATGTCGATTCTCATGAAATTTATATCGTAATCAAAAAAAGTGTATCCATAGGCATAGCAAGTGCCTATAGATGTGTGTATGTATATATAGAGATACACACACACATATCTATATATACAAACGGAGACAAAAAGAAAGACGGGACTTTATATCTCCATTTCTCCTTGTGTGACTTTTTACAAATGCAACACACACACAAAGACATGCAAGTGGAACATATATACTGTCTGTATGTACATTTATGTGTGTATACGTATCTATATCTCTATACAATAGATCTTTTTTCACCCCTCTTGTGTCTGTGGATTTTTATGTATTGCACTTGAAAAGGAGGGCCTGGCTGCTTTCCTTTTCTTCCAAGTTCAATTTGCCCTTGTCTCTCTCACACACACACAAATATGTGTGTGTGTATGTATATATTAGTACACACACACAAATACATATATATTAGGAAATGGGAAGGAGGAAAGGCTTTCCCAAGCAAAAAAAAATCCAATTTCCTAAATGCATGTTTGAATATATGTGTGTGTATATATATGCATGCACGCACACATATACATAAACAAAAAATACATATTTAGAAAACTAGACATATAGTAATATGTACACACAGACACATATTAGGAAATGAGAAGGAGCGGAAAGCATTGTCAATGCAAAAAAGGCCAAGTTCCTAAATGCATGTGTGAATATATACAGTATATGTGTGTGTATATATATATATATGTATGTATATAGGTGTGTGTGTAATATGTATTACATATTATTAATATACATATATTATACTAATTTATTAATATATGTCTAGTTTTCTAAATATGTATACTTTATGTATATGTGCATGCACATACACAAATACATACATATACATATACAAAGTATACATATTTAGAAAACTAGACATATATTAATATGTAAGCGCACACACAAATATTAGGAAATGAGAAGGAGTGGAAATATTAGGAAATGAGAAATGCATGTGGAAAGTATTGTCAATGCAAAAAGGCCAAAGTAACATTTTTAGAAAACTAGACTAAATATGCATGTGTTAATAAAAAAGGCCAATGTGTGTAATATGTTTATATTTATATATATATATATATATATATGTGTGTGTGTGTGTGTGTGTAATATGCATTACATATTAATATATATACTAATTTACTAATATAGGTCTAGTTTCTAAATATGTATACTTTATATATGTATATGCAGACACACAAATACATACATATACATATACAAAGTATACATATTTACAAAACTAGACCTGGAAGAGGGGAGTGAAAGCCTTTGCAAAGGGTGACACACAATGTCAAAAAGAGATCCTTCCAATTTCCTAAAGGTGTGCATATATATATATATATATATATATATATATATTCCCCCCTCTGTATGTGTATACACACACACACATAGAGGGAGAGATGAAATATATATATGCACACACACACACACATATATACACACACATATAGAGGGAGAGATGAAATATATATGCGCGCACACACATATAGAGGGAGAGATGAAATATATATATGCACACACACACATATAGAAAGATTAAATATATATATGCACACACACACATAGAGGGAGAGATGAAATATATATATGCACACACACATATATAGAAAGATTAAATATATATATGCACACACACATATAGAGGGAGAGATGAAATATATATATGCACACACACATATAGAAAGATTAAATATATATATGCACACACACATATATACACACACACACACATAGAGGGAGAGATGAAATATATATGCACGCACACACATATATATACACACATATAGAGATGAAATATATATATGCACACACATATAGAAAGATTAAATATATATATATGCACGCACACACACACATATATACACACACACATATAGAGGGAGAGATGAAATATATATGCACACACACATAGAGGGAGAGATGAAATATATATATGCACACACACACATAGAAAGATTAAAGATATATATGCACACACACATATAGAGGGAGAGATGAAATATATATATGCACACACACACATAGAAATATTATATATATATATGCACACACACATATATAATAAATCGAATAATATATACACACACATAGAGTGAGAGATGAAATATATATGCACACACATATAGAAAGATTAAATATATATATGCGCACACACATATAGAGGGAGAGATGAAATATATATATGCACACACACACATAGAAATATTATATATATATGCACACACACATATATAATAAATCGATTAATATATACACACACATAGAGGGAGAGATGAAATATATATGCACACACATATAGAAAGATTAAATATATATATGCACACACACATATATACACACACATAGAGGGAGAGATGAAATATATATGCACACACACACATATAGAGGGAGAAAGGAAATATATATATATATATATATATGCACACCTTTAGGAAATTAGAAGGATCTCTTTTTTATATTGTGTGTCACCCTTTGCAAATATATATATACACACACACACCCTTTCATACACACACATATATATATACACACACATTTGCACACATGTATAGGAAATGGGGCTTGGTGTAGCAGACAATGTAAGAAACAGAAATGCCTGGAAGAGAGGAGGAAGGCCAAGAGAGTCCTGCCTTTCCAACCTGCAGGCCCAGAACAACAACAACACAATTCAATCCAGACACATTGAGCTTCTCTTTGGCTCTTCTTACCTGCTCTTCTTCTGGGCTCAATTCTGCAGCCATTTCTTCTCTTCAATCCGGATGGAAGCCAAGGAAGTGGAAGTTTCCCAAACACTTTGAACCCAAAGTCTTTTTTTTGTGTGTGTGTTGTTTGTGTGCAAAGGAGCCAAAACCAAGCCTCAAAACAGAACACTGTCCCTTTAAATCTTTACATTAGCCCTCAATTTCAAGGGAAAACACCCCAAGTTGGACATTCTTCGAGTTCTTCTTGCATTGATCATTGCATATATGTATAAAAAATTACAAATAAATATCTTTATATAGTTTCCAAAGGAGAGAGAAGAAAAAAATTGCAAAAATATTATTTTGCAAACTATTATTATTAATAATAATTAATTATTAAAGAGTTATTGCACCCAGCTTTTATTTCTGCAATGAAGTAAAATACAAAACGTGTCAAATGCATGCTGCAAATGGAGAAAAAATTGCTGGAAATATGTGGGGCTGGGCCCCAAAAGAGTGGGGAAAGGGTGCAAAATACCTCCACTTTCCTCCTTTTGGAGGCCAAAAAAAAGGTCCAGAGAGGGTCCCCCAAGGCTGGATCCAGGCGATCATAATCTTCCGGTGGCTTCCCCCCCTTTTCCTCTGCCCCAAAACCCCTTCCACCCCATGGCTCCCTTTCTGCTTTTTTTTTTTTGCAAATTCCTGCAAAGCAGGGCGACGCCAGGCCCGGGGATTAGGCCACGCCCCCTCTGCAAGCCCAAGCCACGCCCCCTCCGCCTGCCTGCAGGGGCTCTGCTCCATTCACAACTGGGAGGCTCATTCACGAGGGAAGGAGGGAGGAGAGAAGAGAGGGAGAGGCAGGAAGAGAGGGAGGGAGAGAGGGGGCAGGAAGGGGGAGGGAATGGGAGGGGAAGGAAGGAAGGGGAAAAGGAGGAGGAGAGAAAGAAAGGAAGAGAAGGAGAAAGAGAACTTGAGGAAGGAGAGAAGAAGGGGCAAAGAAGGGATGCAAGAGGAAGAAAAAGGGGAGAAGGAAGGAATAGAGGGTGGGGGAGGGAAAGAAGGATAGAAAGGATGGGGCAAAGGAGGGGGAGAGAAAAAGAAGGGAGAAGGAAGGGGAAGAAAAGAAAAAGGGAGAGATAGAACTTGAAGGAGGAGAGAAGAAGGCAAAGAAGGAATGAAAGAGGAAGAAAAGGGAGAAGGAAGGAATAGACTATAGAGGGTGGGGGAGGGCAAGAAGAGAGGGAACAGAAGAGAGTGGAAGAGAAAAGGAAGAGGAAGAGAAGAGACTATAGAGAATGAGAGTGGGAGAGGGAAAGAGGGAGGAAGGGAAGGATTAAGGAAAGAAGGAGAAGGGGGAAGGAAGGAAGGAGTAAAGAGTGGAAGAGACTAGAGAAAGAGAGTGGGATAATGGGAAAGAGGAAGGAAAGGGAATGAGAAAGAAAGGGGGAAGGAGAGAGGGAGTAAAGAGTGGGGGCAGGAAAGGGAAAAAGGAAGGAAGGAGAGAAAGAGGAAGGAAAAGAATGAGAAAACTTGAGGGAGGAGAGAGGAAGGGACAAAGAAGGAATGAAAGAGGAAGAAAAAGGGGAGAAGGAAGGAACAGGGTGAGGGAAGGAAAGGAGGGTAGAAAGGAAGGGGCAAAGAAGGAGAGAGGGAAGGGAAGAGAAAGAGAATGAAGAGACTATAGAGAATGAGAGTGGGAGAGAGGGAGGAAGGGAAGGAAGGATTAAGAAAAGGGAAGGAGAAGAAGGGGGAAGGAAGGAGCAAGGAAAGGGATTGGGAAGGGGGAGAGAAAGGGAGGAAGGAAGGAGTAAAGAGTGGGGGTGGGAAAGAGGGAGAAAGGAAGGGGTGAAGAAAGAGTGGAAGAGAAAGAAGGAAGAGACTATAGAGAATGAGAGTGGGAGAGAGGGAAAGAGGGAGGAAGGAGCCAGGAAAGGGAAGGAGAGAGGAATGAAGGAAGGAGTAAAGAGTGGGGATGGGAAAGAGGGAGAAAGGAAAGGGGCAAAGAAGGAGAGGAAGGAAAGGAGCGAAAGGAAGAAAGTGGAAGAGAGTGAGAGGGATAGTAAACTAGAGGGAGGAGAGAAGGGAGAAGAAAAAAAGGAATAAAGAGTCGGGGTGGGAAAGAGGGAGAGAGAAAGGAAAGGGGTGAGAAGGAGAGAAAGAAGGAATGATAGAGATGGAGAGTGAAATAGGAAGGGAAGGAATGGGCAAAGAAAGAGGGAAGGAGACAATAAAGGAGAAGGAGAGGAAAAGAGGAAGTGAGAAAGGAAAGGCAAAGGAGAGGAAAAAGGGAAGAAAGAGAGGGAAGGGAAGAGAAAGAGTGGAAGGAGAGGGAAGAGGGGGAATAGGAAAAGGAGTAAAGTGCCAAACAAATGTCAAATTTGCCAACATTTTGGAAGCCCTGTTCTCCTTTTTTGGTCCCTTTTAAGGAATTGCCCATGACTTTTAGGACGGATGATGGTGGCGCATTGTTTTGAGCTGATCTTTGCCATCAGAAGGACTAGAAACTTGATCAGGCGAGCAAGCCAACACAAGGCTGAGAGGAGGCTCCTGCAAGCCACTTTCGGTGGTTTTGGGGTTTTCCTGTTCCTTCAGCCCACAGAGGTCCAGGGCGCACATTGATCTCCGTGCGCTGAGCCGCTGCCAGTTTTGCGCCACCATAGACGTTGCCGGCTTGTGTTATCAATAATCAAATGGCCGCGTTCTTGGCAGGGAAAACAAGGTTTTCTGAGAAGGACGGAGGGAGCGGGGAAAGGAGGATTTAAATGGCCCTTCTGTCTGTGCTTATCAGGAACTCTAAGCATTGGACATGATGTAATTTCACAGAAACGGGGGCAGTATTTATAGCCACTAGGGATGGCGGGAGGGAGGGAGGAGGGAAAGTCATAATTATAATTGAATAATATAATAATAATGCTATATAATAATAAAATAATAATAACCATTTAATAATAGTATAATAAAAACAATAATTTAATACAACAATAAAATAAAATAACTTAACAAAATAATAATGATTTAATAAAATAATAATAATACTTTATTTCTATTCCGCTCTTCTCACCCCGAAGGGGACTCGGAGCGGGTTACAGGTACACATACTTAGCAGACAATCCCTGCCGTTTCCACATACACAACATATAGACCAGTGTTTCCCAACCGCTGCGCCGTGGCACACCTCCTGCTGTGCCGCGAGAAAAGCTCTCTGCCCCCCTTCCTCCCCCCCCCCTCCTGCCAAACTCTTGCTGCTTGGGGGAGGAGGAAGGGCCAGGCAGCGACGAAGAAAAGAAGGGGCCGGGGCACCGCGTCCTTCGGCCGTTTCCCCAGCCAGCCTCCAATCCGCCATGACTCCCACCATGACTCTCGCCCCTCGCTCACTGAAGCCGCGCGGAGGAGCCCCGCCCACTGAAGCTCCTCTTCCTCTGCACGGCTTCAGCGAGCGAGGGGCGGGAGTCATGGCGGAGAGCGGCGCCGGGGACCATGACTCCCGCCCCTCGCCCCGCCCCCTCAAGGCTGGAGAAGCTGTGGGAGAACTGAAGCCAGGGGAAGGGGCGGGGCATGGCACGGCCTGGCTCCTCCCCCTCCCCCGGCTTCAGCTCTCCCACAGCCGCTCCAGCCTTGAGGGGACAGTGCCAACCCAGCATTGTGCTGGCTCTGCCACCGCTGGCTTGGCACTGCCCCCTCAAGGCTGGAGAAGCTGTAGGAGAGCTGAAGCCGGGGAAGGGGTGGGGCATGGCGCGGCCTTGCTCCTCCCCCTCTCCCGGCTTCAGCTCTCCCACAGCCGCTCCAGCCTTGAGGGGACAGTGCCAAGCCAGAATTGTGCTGGCTCTGCCACCGCTGGCTTGGCACTGCCCCCTCAAGGCTGGAGAAGCTGTGGGAGAGCTGAAGCCGGGGGAAGGGGTGGGGCATGGCGCGGCCTGGCTCCTCCCCCTCTCCCGGCTTCAGCTCTCCCACAGCCGCTCCAGCCTTGAGGGGACAGTGCCAACCCAGCATTGTGCTGGCTCTGCCACCGCTGGCTTGGCCCTGCCCCCTCAAGGCTGGAGAAGCTGTGGGAGAGCTGAAGCCGGGAAGGGGTGGGGCATGGCGCGGCCCTGCTCCTCCCTCCTCTCGGCTTCAGCTCTCCCACAGCTTCTCCAGCCTTGAGGGGACAGTGCCAATCCAGCATTGTGCTGGCTCTGCCACCGCTGGCTTGGCACTGCCCCCCTCAAGGCTGGAGAAGCTGTGGGAGAGCTGAAGCCGGGGGGAAGGGGCGGTGCATGGCACGTCCTGGCTCCACCCCCTCCCCCGGGTTTCAGCTCTCCCACAGCTACCCCAGCCTTGAGGGGACAGTGCCAACCCAGCATTGTGCTGGCTCTGCCACCGCTGGCTTGGCACTGCCCCCTCAAGGCTGGAGAAGCTGTGAGAGAGAGAGCTGAAGCCGGGGAAGGGGCGGGCATGGCGCGCCTTGCTCCTCCCC
The DNA here is from genome assembly GCA_030556195.1 of Anolis apletophallus. Classification (NCBI taxonomy): domain Eukaryota; kingdom Metazoa; phylum Chordata; class Lepidosauria; order Squamata; family Anolidae; genus Anolis; species Anolis apletophallus. The sequence continues at coordinate 38,752,375 of JARBWK010000015.1, read as the reverse complement.
TCTCCCGGCTTCAGCTCTCCCACAGCCGCTCCAGCCTTGAGGGACAGTGCCAACCCAGCATTGTGCTGGCTCTGCCACCGCTGGCTTGGCACTGCCCCTCAAGGCTGGAGAAGCTGTAGGAGAGCTGAAGCCGGGGAAGGGGTGGGGCATGGCGCGGCCTTGCTCCCCCCTCTCCCGGCTTCAGCTCTCCCACAGCTTCTCCAGCCTTGAGGAGGCAGTGCCAAGCCAGCATTGTGCTGGCTCTGCCACCGCTGGCTTGGCACGGCCTCCTCAGGCTGGAGAAGCTGTGGGAGAGCAGAAGCCGGGGAAGGGGTGGGGCATGGTGCGGCCTGGCTCCTCCCTCTCCCGGCTTCAGCTCTCCCACAGCCGCTCCAGCCTTGAGGGGACAGTGCCAACCCAGCATTGTGCTGGCTCTGCCACCGCTGGCTTGGCACTGCCCCCTCAAGGCTGGAGAAGCTGTGGGAGAGAGAGCTGAAGCCGGGGAGGGGCGGGGCATGGCGCGACCAGGCTCCTCCCCCTCCGCTTCAACACTCCGAGCAGCTGCTCCCAGCAGGCCACCATCCCCCAGCCGTTCTTTACTGTGTTAGAGTGTCATTTTGTGTCATTTTGGTTGGTGGTGTGCCCCCGGGTTTTTTTAATGTTAAAAGTGTGCCGCGGCTCAAAAAAGGTTGGGAAACACTGCTTTAGTATGTCATGGAGTCTCTGAAAGTTTGTAAGCAGAGGCTGAATGGCCATCTGTCGGGAGGGCTCTGATGGTGTATTATTGCACTGAAGGGGGTTGGACTGAATGGCCCTTGGAGGTCTTTCCCAACTCTATCATTCTTTTTGTTGTAGGATATGTCCCAGAATCCCTCATCTAACACCAACATATTTCAAGCAATTCAAAAAATAAGGCTCCCAAGTTCTCTTAAGTAACAATAATTTTGGCTTTATCGGCTAATGTTGGAAGAAACGAGTGAGAAAACAGGAAGAGAGGAAGAAAAAACTCTTTATGGACAACTGAAATAAACACTAGAATCTTTCCAAATCTCGCCAAAGTCCTTTATTGTGTTTGGTGAAACCTGAAACCTATACATTTGGAAACAACCAATGTGTGCGGATGGTAGGCGGAAGGCAAAAACCTCCCTTTCTCAACGAGTAAGAATACTTTATGTAAAGTATTTATTTTTAAAGCGAACGTGATGTAAATATGGTGAAACACGGTGAGAAGCCCTGGCTACTCAAATGGATGTGTCCAACTTTTGTGATTTCTATTGAGATCAAGGGGCTCTGGGCCCCCCAAAAATAGCGTCCTTAAAAGCTTCTGTGTGTTTGATTTACCCTGTGTTATGTGGTTTGTTGACAAAACCCAGCCACCGGAGTGTGACCATTTTAACCCCGTTTCCTGTAAAAAAAAAACCAAAAACCACCTTAAAATGGAGCCGCCGTCGCCCGTAGCTTGGTCTCCGTACCTGGAGATCGTCTTCTCGGCGGGAGAAACATCATATTTCCAAATTCTCCATCCCGCTGGTGGTGTCCTCCGAGGAAGAAGGAGACTTGTCGGGCTTTGGGGTGGAGAGGTGCTCCAGTTCGTAGCGCCCGTTCTGGGCGTCCCTGTTGACCTCCGGGGAACCTTCCGGCTTCGGGCCCTTCTTGTGTTGGATGATCTGCTGCAGTTGGTGCTGGGCGTATTCGGGTTTGGCGGTGAGCGGGCAAGAGGGTACCGGCAGGCCCAGGATGTCGGAAACCATGTAGGGACGCAGCCAGCCCACTAAAGGGGTGCTACCAGGGTTATAGTGGCTCTCCTTGTGATAGAAAAGAAGCCCGTCGACCTGCGGAAGAGAGAAGTGACAGCAAGGCACAGCCTATTAGGCTTGTGCACGGATTCGGGGTGGTCGGTTCCCTTTAGCCAATCCAGCTTGGTCAGATGGCCGTAATGGCCCAGCTATTGTGTTTTTTTCATCTGTAACGGAACCACATGGCAGCTCTTCAGTGTCTCCTGTGCTGTGCTAATAATGTAATGTAATATATTGTATATACATATAATATTTATATTATAGTGTAATCTATTATATAAAGAAGGTCCCGTCATGGAACGACCGTCCTAGGCAGAGAAACCTTACAAGGCAGAGACACCAAATTTGGCAACAAAAATAGGCCTCAGGCAAGGTAGGTTTTTAGCAAATAAACTTTCCCCCCCAAAACCTAGAAGGCCCCCAAAACAATGATACAAAAAAACCTACATTTCCCAGTGTCCTCCGCGGCTGCCAACGAATCTCCCGGCCTCTACATTCTGACAACATGATTGGCTGCCAATGAGGGAGTATTTGCATAATGCCTCTATTGGCCAGCCAACATGAGCATTCCGACCCACAATAAACTGTCAGAGGAGGATAAGGCAAAGGCCTGAGGCAGTCGCAAACACACCCAATTCACTTCCCACAGAAAATTTAAACCCCTACAAATCACAGACCACGCCCAAAATTGACAGTAAGGCTTCATTAACTTGATTTTCCCAACTAGGCCTCACTTAATGGGATGCTGTTTACGCTCTGAATTGACAGTAAGGCTTCATTAACTTGATTTTCCCGACTAGGCCTCAGCTCATGGGACATTGTGTATGGCCTGAATTGACAGTAAGGCTTCATTAACTTGATTTTCCTGACTAGGCCTCAGCTCACGGGACATTGTGTATGGCCCGAATTTACAGTAACCTACCTTGGCACACAGAGCCCCTATGACCCACGCTACATTCTACTGCAGTTTGGAGGAGGGCACACCATGGATGATGGGATTTCAAGTACCTCCACTCACTTCCAAAATACCCCACCCACACAAGCATCAACCTCTACATCAACACAGCAGACGGAAAGACAAAAAACATTGTATATCCACAAGCTATGCAGAACGCCAGCAACACCACACACCAACAACTCCACAGGACTTCAACATCCCACCCACCAGAACAACCCACAACCATGACCCCACCAAGACCATAACTAACATCAATTCCAACCCTTACATACTCAGACTTTCTCACATCTCCTAAATAGGGCACAGCAACGCGTGCCGGGTACAGCTAGTACAATATAATACTAATAAGCCCTCAACTGTCAACTTCCTTTAGTAGCATATCCTAGAAATGGACTAAAGGACCTTGAAAATGTCTAGAGAGAATATCCCTAGCATTTCTAAGCTCTCCAGTGTCAACTTCCTGTAGTAGTTGGTCATAGAAATGGATCGGAGGATCTAGAAAATGTCTAGGGAAAACACCTCTAGCACTTCTAAATCCTCCAATGAATTTCCTATAGTAGCATATCATAGAAATGGCGAGCCCGGCGGGAGACGCAAGCTGGCCAAACACGGCTCCCAGGCAGGGCCTGTTCCCCAGGCTCTCCCTTCGCTTGTGAGGGAGAGCCTGGGGAAATGGAGGAAATCTCGGGCCCTGGCTGCTTCCAAAGATCCATCTCCGTTTCCTTGCGGGGAGCCTTTCTCCCGGTTTGCGGCTCCACCAAGCCTGGGAGTTTGGCCGTCTCGCGTCTTCTGCGGAGCTCGGCGGGAGACGTGAGCCGGACAAACCAGGCTCCCAGGCAGGGCCTGTTCCTTGCGGGGAGCCTTTCCCCCGGCGGAGCTGCAAACTGGGAGAACGGCTCACCGCAGGGCCCCTCCCTCCTCCCCCTCTTCGGTGTGCGCGAAACCGCTCTCGGCCTCCCTCCGGCTCCCTGTCTATTTTCCCCAAACTCTATCTGTGTTCACATTTCGGCATATTGAGTATTCATGCCAAGTTTGGTCCTGATCCAGCATTGTTTGAGTCCAGAGTGCTCTCTGGATGTGTGTGAACTACAACTCCAAAACTCGTCAATTAACTATATTTCATTTCATTTCTTAGATTTCTGCGCCGCCACTCCCAGAAGGCTCGGGGCGGCTCACACAAGCATATATGAACAGCACATTAAAACAGGTTAAAAACACATTAAATGTACATTAAATGTACAGACTGTACTAAGGGAAATGAATATGAACAGATTTGTCTCTCAACTCCCAAAATTTTCTCTTTTGTGCACAATGTATGTTTTTTCCATGCTGTAGCCTGTATGTTTTTAACCTTCCCAATACCCACTTTCCCTTTCCCTTATACCCCCCACATACCTTTACCCCCTTACCCAACCCACCCTATTACCCCCCTCTTCGAATTTCATTTTTGTATCAAAAAACCCTAATAAATACTATATTTTTAAAAAAACACATTAAATGAACACATAGTCTAAACAGATAGATTAAAACCTAACGTGCCAGGAACAAGGCACAACAGTGTAAGAAACATTACAACATACTACAGGGTTGGCGGGCTATGCATTGGCGGACCTATAGGCCGAAGGCCTGTTGGAACAGATAGGTCTTGCACGCCTGCCTAAAAGGCAAGAGATCTCGGATGGCACGCGTCTCAGCTGGGAGGGCGTTCCACAGCGTGGCCGCAATTGATTGATTGATTGATTGATTTTATTATTTATGAGTCGCCCTCCACGTCAGTGCTCTGGGCGACTTACACATAAAACACATAAAAAGAGTTCAATAGTTAAAAGCTAAAAGAATAGGAAAATTAATTAAAATAGTTCCAGTAACTCAGGCTAAGTCTGGGAGGTGTCCTTAGCCGTAAGCCTTTCGGAAGAGCCAGGTCTTCAATGCGGTCAGGAACTGGGGCATGTCCCGGATAGCTCTCTGATCCGCCGGCATCAAGTTCCAAAGAACAGGGGCCGCGATGGAAAAGGCTCTCCGTCTCGTGGTGTCGAGGCGGGCCTCACTCACACCTGGGATGCGGAGAAGGTCCCTGTTTCCTGAACGCAGCGACCTTAAATGAACTGGTTCGGACAAGCGGTCTTTTAAATAAGCTGGGCCGGCGCCATGGAGGGCCTTAAAGGTAAGCGACAAGATCTTGTGGATGGCTCTGAGCTCGACTGGCAGCCAGTGCAGGCGCTGTAGAGATGGCGCGATATGGCATCTCGGTGGTGTCCCGGTGAGGAGTCTAGCAGCTGCATTCTGCACTAGCTGGATTTTACGAGTGGTTGACTGCGGCAACCCCACGTACAAGGCATTACAGTAGTCCAGCCGTGATGTCACTGTGGCATGGACCACCGTAGCCAGCGCATCTGATGGAAGGTAAGGTGCCAGTTGACGTGCCTGGCGTAGGTGGAAGAAAGCTCCCTTACTTGTCGCAGCAACCTGGGCCTCCAGTGAGAGTCTCGAGTCTAGTATCACACCGAGACTCTTCACCGACGGGGCCGGGATCAGCGGCTCTCCCTCAAAGAGAGGCAGCGGAATGGGTGGCTCTGGGCGTCCCGGCCATAGAATCTCTGTCTTTGATGGATTGATCTTGAGTTTGTATGAGCAGAGCCATCTGGTCACTGCCTCTAGTCCTTGTCTGAAATTCTCAGGCACCGATGTTACGCCTGGCTCAAGCTTCAGCAGAAGCTGGGTGTCATCTGCATATTGGTAGCACCCAAAACCAAAACTTCTGGCTATGCTTGCCAAGGAGAACGCCCTCCTACGAGTTGCTGTTAATTTGGCTGACTTCGCCAATGGGATGGCTAGCAGGTTAGTGCTTTCGGACCGGAGTGATCTCATAGGGCAATATGAGATATATGTATTACTGTGTTAGAGTGTCATTTTGGTTGGTGGTGTGCCCCAGGATTTTGTAAATGTAAAAAGTGTGCCGCGGCTCAAAAAAGGTTGCGAAACACTGCTCTAAGGTCAACTTCCTTTAGTAGCATATTATAGAAATGGACTAAAGGAACTTGAAAGTGTCTAGAGAGAACATCTGTAGCATTTCTAAGCTCTCCAGTGTCAACTTCCTGTAGTAGCATGTCATAGAAATGCACTGGAGGACCTTGAAAATGCCTAGAGAGAACACTGCTCTAAGCATTTAAAATCAAATCCGCGAATAATCCAATACGCAAAAGCCAAATCCGCAAATGTGGAAGGACGACGTGGTATTTCTGAATTGCGTGCAAACTTTTCCGTTACTTGTTCATACGATTTGAGTAGCATACTGAGATTTTAGATGGCATTAAAAAAAATTGGAAAGCAGTGTGCTGCCAGTCGTTAATGAATACAGCGATGCATCATTGTTTTCCAACGACCTGGATGCGCGTAAACATAAAAATCGAGCCATGACAGCAAACTACATTTCACTCTAATGCATTAAGCTTTCAAAGTAATGTTTCCAGGCTCTGATGGTAATGATGTTAAGGAAGAGGAAGCGATCGGATAGGCCTATCTTCAATTATTTACAAGGATTCCCATTTCAAAAAAAGATAACATTGTTTCCAAGACGAGCTTCCTGTTGGCTTGAAGGTAACTGCGAAACGAGATTAAAAGGCTCCTTATTGAAAGAGTCCTTCTCCGAACTGGAAAGAGTCCTTCCTTTCAATGGGAAACAGGAGAGAAAACAGAAGGTCATTATGGATCCACAAGGCACAGCCATTGCCAGCGATCAATGGTAATCAATGGGAATTGAGGCCACTCCATCGATGACATCACTTCCTCTCTCCAATTGATTCCTATCGTTCGCCCCCAGGATTAGATGCTTCCATGACATCCAGGCAGCAAAATAATGATTTTTCCCCTATAGCTCCAAGGCAAGAGGGAGAGATTGGAGAGTGTTTACACAGACAGAGACCTCTTCCTTCCATCCCAGGGTCTGAGCCTCTTTCTCCTGTATTTGCTTTGAGCTAAATTGGCTTTTTAAAAGGCCATTTACACAAAGGGAGGGGAAGAAGGAAGGAAGGAAGGAGGAAAAAAAGAAAGAAAGAAAGAATGTTGGAAATAATGGAAGAAACTAAAGGAAAAAGGAAGGAAGGAAAGAAAGAAATAAAAAGGAAGGAAAAAAGGAAGGAAGGAAGGAGGGAGAGGAGGGAAGAGAAGGAAGGAAGAAACTAAAGGAGGAAGGAAAGAAGGAAAAAGGAGGAAGGAAGGAGGGAGAGGAGGGAAGATAAGGAAGGAAGAAACTAAGGGAAAAAGGAAGGAAGGAAAGAAATAAAAAGGAAGGAAAAGGAGGAGGGAGAGGAGGGAAGAGAAGGAAGGAAGAAACTAAGGGAAAAAGGAAGGAAGGAAGAAAGGAAGGAGGGAGAGGAGGGAAGAGAAGGAAGGAAAGAAATAAAAAGGAAGGAAAAGGAGGAAGGAAGGAGGGAAGAGAAGGAGGAAACTGGTGGGAAAAAGGAAGGAAGGAAAGAAATAAAAAGGAAGGAAAAGGAGGAAGGAAGGAGGGAGAGGAGGGAAGAGAAGGAAGGAAGAAACTAAGGGAAAAGGAAGGAAGGAAAGAAATAAAAAGGAAGGAAAAGGAGGAAGGAAGGAGGGAGAGGAGGGAAGAGAAGGAAGGAAGGAGGGAAGAGAAGGAAGGAAGAAACTAAGGGAAAAGGAAGAAACTAAGGGAAAAAGGAAAAAGGAAGGAAAGGAAAAGAAAAGAAAAGAGAAGGAAGGAAGGAAAAAGGAGGAAGGAAGGAGGGAGAGGAGGGAAGAGGGAAGAGAAGGAAGGAAGAAACTAAGGGAAAAAGGAAGGAAGGAAAGAAATAAAAAGGAAGGAAAAGGAGGAAGGAAGGAGGGAGAGGAGGGAAGAGAACGAAGGAAGAAACTAAGGGAAAAAGGAAGGAAGGAAAGAAATAAAAAGGAAGGAAAAGGAGGAAAGGGAAGGAAAAGGAGGAGGGAGAGGAGGGAAGAGAAGGAAGGAAGAAACTAAGGGAAAAAGGAAGGAAGGAAGGAAAGAAATAAAAAGGAAGGAAAAAAAGGAAGGAAGGAAGGAGGGGAAAAGAAGAAACTAAAAAAGGAAGGAGGGAAGATAAGGAAGGAAGAAACTAAGGGAAAAAAGGAAGGAAGGAAAGAAATAAAAAGGAAGGAAAAGGAGGAAGGAAGGAGGGAGAGGAGGGAAGAGAAGGAAGGAAAAGGAGGAAGGAAGGAGGGAGAGGAGGGAAGAGAAGGAAGGAAGAAACTAAGGAAGAAACTAAGGGAAAAAGGAAGGAAGGAAAGAAATAAAAAGGAAGGAAAAGGAGGAAGGAAGGAGGGAGAGGAGGGAAGAGAAGGAAGGAAGAAACTAAGGGAAAAAGGAAGGAAGGAAGGAAAGAAATAAAAAGGAAGGAAAAGGAGGAAGGAAGGAGGGAGAGGAGGGAAGATAAGGAAGGAAGAAACTAAGGGAAAAAGGAAGGAAGGAAACTAAAAAAAGGAAGGAAAGAGGAAAGGGAAGGAAGGAAGGAGGGAGGGAGGAAGAAGAAGGGGAGGGGAGGAAAGAAGAAATGAATGAACAAAAGAAGAGAGGGAGGAAAGAAGAAAGGAAGGAAAGAAGGGAGGGAGGGAAGAGGGGAGGAAAGAAGGAATGAATGAACAAAGGGAAAAAAGGAAGGAAGGAAAGAAGAAAGAAAGGAAAAGGAAAAAGGAAGGAGGGAGGAGGAGGAAGAGAAGGAATGAATGAACAAAGGGAAAAGGAAGGAAGGAAAGAAGAAAGAGGAAGGAAAAGGAAAAAGAAAGGAGGAAAGAAGGAAAGAAAGGAAAAAAGAAACTAAAGGAGAAAGAAGAAAGAAAGGAAAAAGAAAAAAAAGGAAGGGAAAGAAAGAAGGAAGGAAATGAACAAAGGGAAGATGGAGGAAGAAGAAAGAAAAAAAAAAGGAAGGAAGGAAAGAAGGAAGGAATGAACAAAGGGAGGGATGGAGGAAAGAAGAAAGGAAAAGGAAAAAAGGAAGGGAGGAAAGAAGGAATGAATGAAAAAAGGGAGGGATGGAGGAAAGAAGAAAGAAAGGAAAAGGAAAAAGGAAGGGAGGAAAGAAGGAATGAATGAAAAAAGGGAGGGATGGAGGAAAGAAGAAAGAAAGGAAAAGGAAAAAAGGAAGGGAGGAAAGAAGGAATGAATGAAAAAAGGGAGGGATGGAGGAAAGAAGAAAGAAAGGAAAAGGAAAAAAGGAAGGGAGGAAAAAAGGAAGGAATGAACAAAGGGAGGGATGGAGGAAAGAAGAAAGAAAGGAAAAGGAAAAAGAAGGAAGGGAGGAAAAAAGGAAGGAATGAACAAAGGGAGGGATGGAGGAAAGAAGAAAGAAAGAAAAAGAAAAAGAAGGAAGGGAGGAAAGAAGGAATGAATGAAAAAAGGGAGGGATGGAGGAAAGAAGAAAGAAAGGAAAAGGAAAAAAGGAAGGGAGGAAAGAAGGAATGAATGAAAAAAGAGAGGGATGGAGGAAAGAAGAAAGAAAGGAAAAGGAAAAAGAAGGAAGGGAGGAAAGAAGGAATGAATGAACAAAGGGAGGGAGGGAGGAAAGAAGGAATGAATGAACAAAGGGAGGGATGGAGGAAAGAAGAAAGAAAGGAAAAGGAAAAAGAAGGAAGGGAGGAAAGAAGGAATGAATGAACAAAGGGAGGGATGGAGGAAAGAAGAAAGAAAGGAAAAGGAAAAAGAAGGAAGGGAGGAAAGAAGGAATGAATGAACAAAGGGGGGGATGGAGGAAAGAAGAAAGAAAGGGAAAAGAAGGGAGGAAAGAAGGAATGAATGAACAAAGGTAGGAAGGAAAGAGGGAAGGAGGAACGAAGAAAAGAAGGAGGGAGGGAAGAAGGTAAAAAAATAAACAAAAGAAAGATGGAAGGAGGGAGGAAGAGATACCTCCTCCTTCCACCCAAAGACTTGACCCTCTCTCCTTGTCTTTGCTTTTAGCTAAATTGGCTTGTTAAAAGGCCATTTGCGCACAGGGAACCGATGACTAGGGAGGGGGAAAAAAAAGAGTACCGGAAACTGGGGATGAATGGGATGCGGGAGAGACGATGAGGATGACAGAAAGATATGCTCCCAACTATCTGCCAGCCTCCCTCCCTCCCTCTCTCTCTCTTTCTCTCTCCCTCTATCTCTGTCTCTCTCTGGCTCAGGTAACGGCACTGCTTTCTCTCTGGGCTTCTTGCCCTGCAGGCAGCATCCGCTTTCTCTAAAAGCACTGAGCCGGCAAGAAAGGCCTTGAATGGCAAGGAGGAGAGGAGTCCCTGCCGGCGGTCGATACCTGGAAGCCCAGGAACAGGCAACCTTGAGGAGCCAAAAATAAAGAAAAGTCTCTTCCAGCGCTGAATGGGGGAGATTTTCTGCCTGCCAAACCTTTGTGGTGTAACGGATGAGGCTGCCCAACTTGGCCGTGTTCAAGAGATGTGTTAAACATGCCTATCATGAGCCAGATATATCAAGCCATGTGAATGCGCGCATGTGCGCGCGCACACACACACATATATAAATGTTCATTTGTGGGGACTTCATAACTCAAAAGCCACTGGATGAAGTGACACCAAATTTGGCCACGAAACACCTACTAACCCAAGGAGTGACCATCACTCAAAAAATCATCAAAAACCAGCAAAAATAATGTTAAAATAAAATAAGTAGAAGATGACACCGCGCAAGCTAAAAATGGACAGTGCAATGGTGGGTCTGGCAAGCAGGGAGCCTCATCTGCCACCAAGAAGGAGAGAAGAAAAGAGGGAGAGAAGGAAAGAGAGAAGGAAGGATGGAAACAAAGATCTAAGGAAAGAAGGAAAGAAAGGGGTAGAGAAGGAAAGAAGGAGAGAAAGGGAGAGAAGGAAAGTGAGAAGGAAGGATGGAAGCAAAGGTAAGAAGGAAGAAAAGAGGTAGAGAAGGAAGAAAGGAGAGAAAGTGGGAGAGAAGGAAAAAGAAGGAAGGATGGATGGAAACAAAGAGCTAAGGAAGGAAAGAAAGAGGCAGAGAAGGAAGAAAGGAGAGAAGGAGGGAGAGAAGGAAAATGAGAAGGAAGGATGGAAGGAAAGAACTAAGAAGGAAGGACAGAGGTAGAGAAGGGAGAAAGGAGAGAAAGGGAGAGAAGGAAAGAGAAAGAAGGATGGAATCAAAGAGCTAAGGAAGGAAAGGAAGAGGTAGAGAAGGAAGGAGAGAAAGAGGGAAAGAAAGAAAGAGGTAGAGAAGGATGGAAGGAGAGAATGAGTGAGAGAAGAAAAGAGGGAAGGATGGAAGCAAAGAGCTAAGGAAGGAAAGAAAGAGGGAAAGACAGAAAAAGGTAGAGAAGGAAGAAAGAGAAAGAGGGAGAGAAGGAGAGAAGGAAGGAAGGATGGAAGCAAAGAGCTAAGGAAGGAAGGAAGGAAAGAAAGTGGTAGAAAAAGAAGAAGAGAAAGAGGGAGAGAAGGAAAGAGAGAAGGAATGATGGATGGAAGCAAAGAGCGAAGGAAGGAAATAAAGAAGTAGAAAAGGAAGAAAGGAGAGAAAGAGGGAGAGAAGGAAAGAGATAAGGAAGGATGGATGGAAGCAGAGTTAAGGAAGGAAGGAAAGAAAGTCGTAGCTAAGGAAGAAAGGAGAGAAAGAGGGAGAGAAGGAAAGAGAGAAGGAAGGGTGGATGGAAGCAAAGAGCTAAGGAAGGAAGGAAAGAAAGTGGTAGAAAAAGAAGAAAGAAGAGAAAGAGGGAGAGAAGGAAAGAGAGAAGGAATGATGGATGGAAGCAAAGAGCGAAGGAAGGAAATAAAAAGTAGAAAAGGAAGAAAGGAGAGAAAGAGGGAGAGAAGGAAAGAGAGAAGGAAGGATGGATGGAAGCAAAGAGCTAAGGAAGGAAGGAAGGAAGGAAAGAAAGTCGTAGCTAAGGAAGAAAGGAGAGAAAGAGGGAGAGAAGGAAAGAGATAAGGAAGGATGGATGGAAGCAAAGAGTTAAGGAAGGAAGGAAAGAAAGTGGTAGAAAAAGAAGAAAGAAGAGAAAGAGGGAGAGAAGGAAAGAGAGAAGGAATGATGGATGGAAGCAAAGAGCGAAGGAAGGAAATAAAGAAGTAGAAAAGGAAGAAAGGAGAGAAAGAGGGAGAGAAGGAAAGAGAGAAGGAAGGATGGATGGAAGCAAAGAGCTAAGGAAGGAAGGAAGGAAAGAAAGAAAGAAGTAGAGAAGGAAGAAAAGAGAGAAAGAGGGAGAGAAGGCAGGAAGGAAGAAAAGGAGAGAAAGAGGAAGGGAAGTTTGGCCACAGCATGTGTGACGGGTACAGCTAGTACCGTACATTATATACATGCATATTTTCACTTTTAGAGATCGGGAGGCCTTGATGGATGACAAACCCACATCCTTCAGGGAAAGAAAAAGAGGGTTTGCACCTGCAAAAGCTGGGAAATAGAAGCCGCGTTCTGTAGTCCCAATGACTCCCTTTCCTCCAGTGATGGGTCTTTTCACTGAATGCGTCCGCCTGCCTCTTTGCAAACGGAGTCATGCTCCTGACGCCACTCCCAGTCAGGAAAGGAAGCTTCCAGTTACTGTCTGCCTGCAAGCTGGGAGTCTGGACCAGGAAACTGCCAGCAGCGCACCACAAGCGGTTTGCTCTCTGAGCAAGCAAAGGTCGGGAATGGCCTTTTACAAGGATCTCTATACGGATTCAATTTTGAAAGCAAACCGAGGTCGGACCTGTAATGGGAGATCCCAACAGAATGCCAGAGCCTTGCCCTAAACCAGGGCTGCCCAACAGCCGGCCCTGGGGCCGTACACGGCCTCCGAGCCCCTTCCCTCTGGCCCCCTAACTTGTTTTAATAAAATACAAATTAAAAATAAAATAAAAAAATAATACCTACTTCCGGGTTTAGGCAAGCATCGCGAGACTACGCCAGCCACATACGGGATTTCAAGGGAGGTCGAAATCCCGTCTGTGGCTGCTTAGTCTCGCGATAGCTGTTGAAATCTCGGGGGGAAACCTGAGGGATTTGCTGCCGGCCTGAACGCACGCCTCCTCCTCGCTCGCGGCTGCTTCCAGGCCAGCCCCCATTCCCACAGAGAGAGGGAGGAGCGGAGTGAGGCAGGGAAAGCCCCTCCTGGCTCGTCCTCCTCCTGTGGAGGGCCCTCGCCGCGCCCCGCGGATGGGAGAGCCGCCGCCCCGGCCTGAGCTTGGACTCGGCTCTTCGGGATGGCGGCAGCGTTGGCGCTCGCCCTGTGGCGGCTCCCGCAGTATGGGTAAGGAAGGGCCTGGCTCGAATCAATCAATCTAAAAAAGTGGGACGTTGAGCGAGGGGGGGGGGGTCCCTCAGCGGCGGCTTCTGGCGCCGCTTCCTTCCTCCTCCGCGCCCCCTCCCCCTTGTTGTGCTGCCTTCCCCGCGTGCAGGGCGCAACGTGGCTTCTTGCGCCTGCCCCCGCGGCTTGTTTTCCCTTCAGGGGAGGGAGGGAGCTCTTTGGGCCCCCTCCACCCGCCTCTGGGAAAGGAGGCCCCATCAAGCCCTGCGACGGCATTGAGGTGTTTGGGGGTTTTTTGGTGTGTCCCAATTTGAGTGTGGACTCAAATAACTCAAAGGTATTAGGAAACAGTCCCCCAAATCCACCAGTGTTCCCATTTGGGTATATTGAGTATTCATGCCAAGTTTGGTCCAGATCCATCATTATTTGAGTCCACAGTGCTCTCTGGATGGAGGTGAACTACAACTCCACAACTCAAGGTCAATTGTAAGTAAATTGGAGCCGGGGAGGGGGCGGAGCCGGGGGAGGGGCAGGGGCGGAGCCGGGGAGGGTGATCAGTGACCGGAATTCCGGCCCTTGGGCCCGTAGAAGTTGGACAGCCCTGCCCTAAATTAAATAAAAATTACAGTAACAACAACAACCCTGCAGAGGCATGGGCACCCATTTGGGTTGACAATACTGGAGTCAGGAAGGAAGGGAGGAAGGAGAGAGAGAGAGGGAGAGAAGGAAGGGAAAAGGGAAAAAAGAAAGGAGAGAGGAAGGGAGGAAGATAGGAAAGAAGGGAGAAATAAAGAGCAGTTGGGAGAAAAGATGAGAGGAATGAAAGAAGAAATGAAGGAAGAAAGGAAGGAGAGAGGAACGAAGGAAGGAAGGAAAAGGAAAAGAGCAAAAGAGGGAGGAGAGGAAGGAATGAGAATTGGAGGGAGGGGAGAGAGGGGAAGGAAAAATGAAAGGAGAAAGGAAGGAGACAGGAAGAAAAGGAGGTAGGAAAGAAGTAAGGAAAAAGAGAGGATGGGAGAAAAAAAGTGTGAGAGGAAAGGAAGAAGGAATGAAGGAAGAAAGGAAGGAAGGAGAGAGTGAGAAGACGGAAGGGAGATATGAACGGAGGGAGGGAGGAAGAAAAGAAATGAGTGAAAGAGAGAGGGGGAAAGGAGAAAGGAACGAGAAAAGGAGGGCGGGGAAAGAGAGGAAGGAAAGATGAAAGTAGAAAGGAAGAAGACAGTAAGAAAAGAAAGTAGGGAAGAAGGAAGGAAAAGGAGAGGATGGGAGGAAAAAAGAGCAGGAGAGAAGAAATAAAGAAAAAAGAAGGAAGGAAAGAAAGAAAGGAGGAAATAGGACAGGAGGAAAGAAGAGAAAGTGAAAGGAAGGACGGAAGGAAAAAGGAAATAAAGGAGCAAAAGAGGGAGGGAGGAAAGGAGGAAGGAATAAGAAAAGGAGGGAGGGGAAAGGGAGGAAGGAAAGACAAAAGAAGAAACTAAGGAGACAGCAAGAAAAGAAGAAGGAAGGAAAAGGAGAGGATGGGAGGAAAAAAGAGCAGGAGAGAAGAAATAAAGAAATGAGAGAAAGGAGGAAAGAGGACATAAGAAGAGAAAACGAAAGGAAGGCTGGAAGGAAAAAGGAAAGAAAGGAGCGAAAGAGGGAGGAAGTAAAGGAGGAAGGAGTGAGAAAAGGAGGGAGGGAAAAGACGAAAGGAGAAAGAAAGGAGAGAGGAAGAAAAGGAGGTAGGAAAGAAATAATGCAAAAGAGGATGGGAGGAAAGAAGAGTGGAAGAAAGAAGGAAGGAAGGAAAGAGGAGAAGAAAGAAGAGAGGGAGAGAGGAAGGAAGGAAGGAAAGTAGGAAAGAAGAGCGTGAGAGAGTAATGAAGCAAAGAAGAAGGGAGGAGGAGAGAGGAAGGGAGGAAAGAAGAGCAGCGAGAGATGAATGAAAGGAGGAAGCGAGGGAGGAGTCATTCTTTGTCCCTTCCATTCAGACGGAGACCTTGCCTCCATTGAAAACTTTCCTGGCGAGGAGAAAGCGGCAGCCTTGCGCATATGCAGAAGTCTCTCTCCGGTTGTTTGCATCACCATCCATGCGCAGGAAACCCGTTGTGTCCCGTTGCCGGGCGACACCATTGCCATGGCAACGGATTTGGCGGCTGGCGAGGCCGAGATCTCACTGCTCCAACTATGCATAAATGTATATTTTATCCACCACAGTTTCAAGACAGAGTCATCCTGGAATTCCGAGAACATTATATTTGATGTATTTACTCTACTTTTTAAAAGCAATCATACTTTAAAAATTCAATTAAAATATTTGTGTGGTTATTGACGAGGCGGCTGCTTACCTCGAAGGGGAAGTCGGTGCTCAAAACGTCGCACAGGCTGTCCTGCGCGCAGGAATAACTCTGCAGGCCCACAAATTTAAACTAAAGGAAGGTAAACAAAGAAGAGGAAAATGGGGTCAAAACCATAGGTTATGTGCCTGGGATCCACGACTCCATTGGAGGAGACACTGAGGGCATCCAGTCCATCCCCATGACATGCAGGAGCCCATAATGAAAGCACGCTGAGAAATAGCAACAATAACAATATATTGGGAATGTGGCGCAGCTGGCTAAGTGTCAGCTGCATAAGATCTCTCTGACCAGTAGGTCATGAGTTCGAGGCCTGCCCGGCTCGAGGTGGGTGCTCGACCTTAAGTGTAGCCTGCTGTCGACCTTTGCATCCCAAAAAGACTGTCAAGTAGGAGATAAGGGTACCACATTAAGTGGGGAGGCAATTTTTGACTGAATTATGAGGCCATTAAAGAACTCCAGGAACGCTGAGGAATGCGGAAGGAACAACAAGGGACACTGGGAACGCTGAGAGATGAGAAGTGCGTCAGCTCCCCCTGGTGGCCAGAGTGTGCCTCTGTTCGTCTATATGTTGTGTATGTGGAAACGGCAGGGATTGTCTGCTAAGTATGTACACCTGTAATCCGCTCTGATTCCCCTTCGGGGTGAGAGGAGCGGAATATAAATAAAGTATTATATTTTATTCATGAGTTCGAGGCCTGTCCGGGTCGGGGTGAGCTCTCGACCAATTTGTGTAGCTCGTTGCCGACCTTTGCAACCCGAAAGACAGTTGCATCTGTCAAGCAGGAAATTTAGGGACCACTTGTCTGGGGAGGCTAAATTTAACTGATTTACGAGGCCATAAAATCTCGTAAGTCAGTAGGAAGTACACAAAAAAGAATGAAGGCATGCGACAGCTCCCCCTGGTGGCCAGAAGCTGGAATGTTAAATTGCCTCTATGTCTGTCTATATATGTTGTATGTCAATGGCATTGAATGTTTGCCTGTATATGTGCATTGGGATCCTCTCAAAGTGAGAAGGGCGGAATATAAATGATGTAAATAAATAAATAAATAAATATCCCGCCCCGCCCCCAAGCACCAAACGCTGCTCTGCGATCACAGTGAAGAGAGGGGCCAGGAAGGCAGTTCCATCTTGCCTCCTGCACTGTGCTTATAATATAAAATAATAAATATAATGTAATATAATATATATACATATAATATTGATAATATAATACAATACAATATAATACTACTACTAATAATAAAATATTATAATTATATATTTTATATTACATGTAATATTACTAATAATATTACAGTATAATGTTATATACTGTGATATATAATATTAATATTGTGCTATGGCAATAATATATATTGCAGGGGTGCTCACTTTTTCAGCATGCGAGCTACTTATAATAAAACCAAGTCAGAAAGATCTACCTACCTCCTCAAGGCTGGGGAGTGGAGGGGGCGGGGCTTGGCACGGCCTGGCTCCGCCCCCTCTGGCTTCAGCTCTACCAGCAGCTTCTCCAGGCCTGAGGATGGCAGTGCCAAGCCAGCCTTGTGCTAGCAATGCCACGACTGGCTTGGCACTGCCATCTTCAAGCCTGCAGAAGCTGCTGGAAGAGCTGAAGCCAGAGGGGGCGGAGCCAGGCCACGCCAAGCCACGCCCCTCTCCGCTGGCTTTGGAGCTCCCAGCAGCCTATCGCCGGGTTCCAAAGCTGGAAATATGTGCTGATTTGCACCATTTCTGTTTTGGATATCAAGGGGGTGACTTACGGGATTCAGCCGAGTCTTCTCTGCCAGACCCTCTTCCTCTTGCATTTTCGAATGGAGCCAGTAGAACCGGAAATCTGTCTGGAGGAGGAAGAGGAGGCATAGTAAACAAACAAACAAACAGAAAGCAAAGATGGACAAGGAATGCTTAATCGTCATACGTGCAGAAATGCTTTCCAAAGGGATTCATTGCCTAGGGCAGTGTTTCCCAACCTTTTTTGAGCTGCGGCACACTTTTAACATTAAAAAAATCCAGGGGCACACCACCAACCAAAATGACACAAAATGACACTCTAACACAGTAAAGAACGGCTGTGGGGAAGGTGGCCTGCTGGGAGCAGCTGCTGGGAGTGCCGAAGCCGGGAAAGGGGGAGGAGCCAGGCCGTGCCATGCCCTGCCCCCTCCCCCCCGGTTTCAGCTCTCCCACAGCTTCGCCAGCCTTGAGGGGCAGTGCCAAGCCAGCATTGTGCTGGCTCTGCCACTGCTGGCTTGGCACTGCCCCTCAAGGCTGGCGAAGCTGTGTGAGCGCTGAAGCCGGGGCGCCATGCCATGCCCCTCCCCGGTTTCAGCTCTCCCACAGAGGAGGAGCATGAATGGTGGACGGGCTTCAGTCAGCGAGCGAGCGCGGGTCGAGAGTCATGGCAGGAGTTATGGCGGATTGGAGGCTGGCTGGGGAAACGGCCGAAGGAGGCGGCGCCCTGGCCCCTTCTTCTTTTTCTTCACCGCCGTCCAGCCCTTCCTCCTCCTCCCCCAAGCAGCAGGAGTTCGGCAGGAGGAGGGGGGAAGGAAGGGGGGCAGAGAGCTTTTCTTGCGGCACACCTGATGATCGCTCACGACACACTAGTGCGCCACGGCACACTGGTTGAGAAACACTGGCCTAGGGAACAACATTAGGAGAACCCATCAAAATGTGCGCGACTTATGATGACCAGTCACGTCTCAATGGCATGGAGCTCTCCCGTTGTGCGATGGGTTTGGAATGAACTCATTGGGGCGGGGGAGGCACCATTGGTAAGGAAAGAAAGAGGAGGAGACCCCAATGAAAGGCTGAGGATGGGAGGAGAAGAGGGATATCCTCACCGGGCAGTCGTACACAGGATGCCCTCGCCAACACATGACGTCCAGAATGTAGTAAGTCTGCTTGGCCTCATTGAAGATGCAGTCCAGGATGGTATAGTCTGAATGCAACCAAGAGGATAAGGATAAATCCACATACTTGGCCCCAAGCATGTCTTCTATTCCCCCCCCCCCCCCCCAGTCTTATGCTCAAGGGTTTGCTTGGTTCTAGAAGCCCAAAATCATTGTTTGTTGCTACTGTCATGGGGCATTCTTAGCAAGAATAGTTCAGAGAGCAACTGCCCATCCCTTCCTTCCATTGCAATATGTTCAACGTTTACACAAATGACCAGCCATTGCCAGAAGGGACCGAGAGCTTCGTCTATTCAGATGATCATGCCATTACCGCTCAAGCAGGGAGCTTTGAGATGGTTGAACAGAAGCTCTCCGAAGCCCTAGGTCAGGGGCAGGGAACCTATGGCTCGGGAGCCAGATGTGGCTCTTTTCATTATTGCATCTGGCTCTCCAGACCAGCCTGGTCCTTGGTTTCCCAGCATGCAGCGGGGAGGAGTGATGCAATTTTCCCCTCTCTTTTTCTTTCATTCTTTTTCCTCTCTCTCTCCCGACCTTCTTTCCTCCCTCCCTCTTCCTTCCTTCCTTTCTCCCCTTCACCTGTTCCTTCTCCTTCTCTCCTTCCTTTTCCCTCCCTCTCTCCCCATCCTTCTTTCCTCCATTCTCCCTCCCTCTTCCTTCCTTCCTCTTCCATTCTTTTCCCCAAGTCTTCCTTTCCTTCTCCTTCCTTTCTTTTCACTTCCCCCCCTCTCTCTCCCCTTCTTTCTTTTCTTCTTTTCCCTTCATTATTTTACTTTTTCCTATCTCCCTTTCCTTTCTTTTCCCCACCCTTTCCTTTCCTCCCTTCCCGTTCTATAAATATATGTATTTCTACAATGGTGCCATTTAAGTTGACATCGTCTTTTGGTTTCACCCATCACAACAAAATAATAGTAATAATACCATAATAATAATAATTTTATTTCTTATCCGCCTCTCCTCGTGGCTCATAAACACATGAATACTGTAAAAATTCTATAAATATACGTATTCCTATCAAAAGAGACACATTAAAACATATTTCTATAAAACATGTATTAAAATCCGACACAGAGCAGAGATCACGCGCAAGGCATGAGTTGGACTGGCCCAATAACGTCCCGTGGAAATAAGAGAGGCTTCCCGCACCTGATGGAGAGAGCAAGGGTTGTGCAAAATATGTCCTTCTCTTTCCCGATGTGGCTGGACTGGCAGCAGTCATAACCACCGTAGCTAATTGTGGGGAATGCTGGGAGATGTAGTCCAACGAAATTTGAGAAGGGAGACATAATTCTTGGATGAGCCTGGTGTCAAGGGCTCTCTACATTTCTCTCTCTCGGGACCATAGGGATACATGCATTGATTGATTGATTGATTCCCTCCCTCCCATTTCGTTCAGACCTTTTCCAGTGGCGGAATTGCGGCGGTTCCCTCCTGGCAAGAGAGACGGGAATCGATTGACACAGAAACCGCTCTTGGTGTACGCGGCAGTGGATCCCTGGAAGAGGAGAGAGGCATTACAAAGGGACGATTTTGCATTAAAGTTACATAAGGTAAAGGTCAAGGTTTTTTGATGTTAAGTCCACTCAGGTTCGACTTTGGGGGTTGATGCTTATCTCCATTTCTAAGCCAAAGAGCTGGCGTTGTGCGCAGACACCTCCAAGGTCATGTGGCCAGCATGACTGCATGGAGCGCAGTTACCTTCCTACCGGAGCGGTACCTATTGATCTACTCACATATTTCTGGTTTATTGGGCAAGTGAGAGTATGTGTCCATGCATAGGAACAGATCGAATGATCCTATCTATCTATCTTCTATCTATCTATGTATATAATAAAAGTCAGTGTTTGTGGGCGGTGGTGCGGAATATGTGCCAGCGTTTCGATTGGCTGCCACTGTGGGATTATTTGCATAAAGGGCCCTGATTGGCCAGCCTCAGAACTCCAACATTCTACGGTCCCAGACAGAGGGGTTGGTTGCCACTAAAATGGGATTTGCAGTACCTTCACCCAATTCATTTCCCACAGAACTTTGCAGCCCCTACAAATCAGAGACCAGGCCCAAACTTGGCACACAGAGTACCCATGACCCACTCTACATCCTGGTGCAGTTTTGAGTGGGACGGACCACGGATGATGGGAGTTGAAGTACCTTCACTCACTTTCTGAGACCGCTGCGACCCTCATCCAATGACTGATCAAGACCACACTTGGGACACAGAGCCTCCATGACCCACTCTACATCCTGGTGCAGTTTGGAGAACAGGGGACCATGGATGATGGAACTTCCAGTACCTTCCCTCACTTCCAGAGACCGCTGCAACCCTCATCCAGAGAATGACCAAGACCAAATGTGACACACCCAGCCCCATGACCCACTCTACATTCTGGTGCTGCCTGGAGGGGGATGGACCATGGCCAATGGGACTCGCAGTACATTCGCTAAGTTCCTGAGATCACTGCAAGCCACATAAACATCTAATAGGAACCAACCTTGGCACACAATGCCTTCCTCAAATAATCCGGGCACCGCCGACTACTCAGCTAGTCAGTAATATAGTCCAGTGATTTTCAACCAGTGTGCCATGGAAAATTATTTTCGAACTTCATTTATATATAAACTATAAGGCGCATCTGTCCCTTTAAGAAATGGAACCATAGCACTCTCACGTCACCTAAGAAGTGACACGAGAGTGCTATGGTCGCGCCATCTTCGATTCGTTCAGATACAGCTAAGTAAACAAAGTTAGAGTTAGTGCTGCAGCTGCGCATCAAGTGACAATGGCAATTTGGGACAGTGGCTTCGTGTGTGTTTTTCTACCATTCCTGCCAGGATATCTTATTTTGTGTTCCTCGAAACAGGCCCAGGTTTCACACTAAGTGAGTGTATAAATACATTTAAAAACATATTAACTATATGTATTACTGTGTTAGAGTGTCATTTTGTGTCATTTTGGTTGGCGGTGTGCCCCAGGATTTTGTAAATGTAAAAAATGTGCCGCGGCTCAAAAAAGGTTGGGAATCACTGATATAGTCTGCCCACCAAATCAAATCAAAGTTTTTGATTTGACTTGATTTGATTAGTCTGCCCACCAAACATTTTGTTGTTGTTGTTGCTGCTGCTGGGATAAGGGGCAGAGGCACCATAAAAAATTTTAAAAACCTGATAAATACTTCTCTAGGGGCCTTCCATATAGCCCTATATCCCAGAATATCTGCTTTGGACTGCGTTATCTGAGTCCACACTCAGATAATGTAGGGTCTTCTGCCTTGATATTCTGGGATATAAAGTTTTGTGGAAGGGTTCTGGGTTATCTGAGGGCCCTTCCCAGAATATCAAGGCAGGAAATCCCACAATATTTGCTTTGAACTGGGTTATTTGCGTCCACACTCAAATAAGGTGGGATTTCCTGCCTTGCTATTCTGGGATATAGAGCTGTGTGGAAAGGCCCTGAGTCCACACTCAGATGATGTGGGATTTCCTGCCTTGCTATTCTGGGATATAGAGCTGTGTGGAAAGGCCCTGAGTCCACACTCCGATAATGTGGGAATTTCTGCCTTGATATTCTGAGATATAAATCTTGTGTGAAAAATACTGGAGGTCTTTGGGGAAAAATCACCTTGATCTGGGAGAGTTGTAGTTCACCTACATTCAGAGAGCACTGTGAACCCAAACACCGATGGATCTGGACCAAACGTGGCACACAAATCCGATATGCCGAAATTTTATTCCTAGAGGGGGTTGTGGGGAACTGACCTTCCTTTTTGGGAGTTGTAGTTCACCTACAACCAGAGAAACGGTGACCTCCACCAGTGATAGACCTGGACCAAACTTGGTACATAGAGCCCCCATGACTAACACAACCTACGGAGGGGGGTGGGGACTGACTTGCCATAGTGGGAGCTGTAGTTTACCCTGCAGCCACATAGCACATTGATGATGCATCTAGAGCAAGGGTAGGGAACCTATGGCTCGGGAGCCAGATGAGGCTCTTTCCATGATTGCATCTGGCTTTCCAGATCAGGTTTCCCAGCATGCAGCGGGGAAGAGTGATGCAAATTTTCCCTCTCTTTTCCTTTCATTATTTTCCCTCCCTCTCTCCCTACCTTCTTTCCTCCCTCCCTTTGATCCTTCCTTCCTCCCTCTTCCATTCTTTCCTTCTTTTCTTCCTTTTCTCTCCCTCTTCTTCTTTCTTTCCTCCATTCTCCCTCTTTCTCCCTTCCTTTCTCCCCTTCACCCTTTCCCTCCCCCTCTCCCCTTCCTTCTTTCCTCCATTCTCCCTCTTCCTTCCTCTTCTATTCTTTTCCCCCAAGTCTTCCTTTCTTTCTCCTTCCTTTCTTTTCACTTCCCTCTCTCCCCTTCTTTCTTTTCTTCTTTTCCCTTCATTATTTTACTGTTTCCTCACTCCCTTTCCTTTCTTTTCCCCACTCTTTTCTTTCTTTCCTTCCATCCAATTTCCTTCTTTCTTTTCCCCTCATTGTCTCTCTCCTGCTTTTCTTTTCTTCCTTTTCCATAGTTCGTTCTTCTTTTCTTCCTTCCTATCCCCCTCCCTCCTTTATTTCCTTTCTTTCTTTCTTTCTTTCTTTCCCCCTTCCTTCCTTCTGTCTTCTCTTCCTTCCCAGAGTCCTGAGCATGCCTTTTGCAGAGCCAGGTCTGAAGTGTCCCCTCATTCTGCCGGGGGAATCCTTTTCTCATCGTATGTACGTATAGACTCACATTTAATTGAATTCAGTCTTAAAATATATTATATATATTATATGGCTCTCACTGAAATAAATTTCCAAATATTTTGCTTTCATGGCTCTCTGAGTCAAAAAGGATCCCGACCCCTGATCTAGAGCAAACTTGCTCAACATAACTGATGGGAGTTTCGTGGGGTTAACATGGCATGACGTGAGTTGTAGTTTTATTTATTTATTTAAATTATTTATAACCCGCCCTCCTCCACCCCCGAAGGGGGACTCAGGGGGGCTAACAACAGGCAATTATACATATATAATCATTAAAACAACCAACTGCACCATTAAAAATACATTAAACAGATTAAAAACCAGTTACACATAGTTAAAATACAAAAATCCACAAAGTCTTATGCATTTTAGATTTTTTTTTTAAAAAAATGACTTTTTCAAATAACCCCAAGCTAGTTATTAATGAAGTACTTTTGGAAAATCCCTCAACTGTCAACCTGTGGATCAAAACAAAGCACACGCGGCATAAATTTGCAAAGCAAAGGCGCCTCGAACCCTAGGAGGCTGAACGGCTTGTGGTTAAAAGGCTGCCTCTTTCTAGAGAAGGTGGCTAATTCTCAGAAAGCTGCAGGAAGCCGGCTGACGAATGGAGGATCAGATAAGGATCTGGCAGGGAGAAGGCCCAGACCACAGCCGCTTTACCTTCGATGCTACAATCAGGGCCCGCTTGCCCATGGGGCACACCACCAGGATCCAGTCTTGCACCAAATCCTGAGGGACGTCGATCAGCCATTCGGACAGCATCAGCTGTAGGGGAAGACCAATATATATGTATATACGTTATTGTTCGGAAAGTGCGACCATACCTCGTGAAGTCTGACTTGACCATGTGTTATTGCTGATGTTTTTGATTTCGAAGGCTTCACAAAAGAGTCTGGAGCAACAAGCATCTGAGGCAAAGCACCAAAATCAGTGTGTACAGAGCTATCGTACTGTCTATTCTCCTCTATGGGTCTGAAACATGGGTCACCTATCGCCAACACCTACGACTCCTTGAACGCTTTCATCAGCGCTGTCTTTGCACAATCCTAAATACACACTGGACCGACTATGTGACTAATGTTGTTGTCCTTGAGCAAGCAAGGATCACCAGCATTGAGGCCATGCTATTGAGAACACAGCACATCTCTAGGATGGAGGACCACCGCCTCCCAAAGATACTACTCTATGGTGAACTCGCCACAGGTCAGCACAAGAGAGGCACCCCCAAAAAGAGATACAAGGACTCCCTGAAACAACATCTCAGGCTCAGCCAGATTGATCACCAACAATGGTCCACCCTGGCCTCACATCGGGAGGCATGGAGACGCACTATCCACAATGCTGCGGCCTCTTTCGAGAAGACACGCCGAACGGGTCTCGAAGAGAAACGACAACGCAGAAAGAACCACAACTTGGAAACAACATCACCCAAGGAGACTTTCTGCTGTGCTTTCTGCAACCAAACTTGCCTATCTCAGATTGGCCTTTTTAGTCATCAACGCGCTTGTAAAAAGCGTGGGATGAGTCCTTCCTAAGAATCTTCGTTCGCGAAGTAATGCCGAAATTTTGATTTGTGAGCCGCCCCGGGTCCCCATTGGGGAGATGGGGGCGAGGTACAAATAAAGTTTATTATTATTATTATTATTAATAGTTCCTGACCCATCATATTTATTTATTTATTTACTTCATTTCTATTCTGCCCTTCTCACCCCGCAGGGGACTCAAGGCGGATTACAATGTACACATTACATTTAGACACGCAAACACACAAGACAGACAGAGGCCATTTAACATCTGGCCACCAGGGGGAGCTGTCTCACTCCTTCATTCCTCAGCGTGTTTTCTGGAGATATTTATTTTATGGCCTCGTAAATCAGTTAAATTAAGCCTCCCCACTAAGTGGTACCTTTATTTCCTACTTGACAGATGCAACTGTCTTTCGGGTTGCAAAGGTCGACAACAGGCTACGCAATACGTCGAGAGCCCACCTCGACCCAGGCAGGCCTCGAACTCATGACCTTCTGGTCAGTAGAGATCTTATGCAGCTGACACCCAGCCATTCATATGATGGGGAATCACCATAAACCTCTTTCATCTCATTGAACATCTTCCTTTGTGTGCAGCCTTGCAAGTCAAGGCACTTGAGGACTGCTCTGTATCCCACTGGGTCCATTCTCAAACCTCAAACCACTTCAGCACCTGTAACATCAATACCGTTGTCAGTTCTGAGTTGTAAATTGGCATGTAACCTATAGAGCAGGCATGGGCAAACTTCGGCCCTCCAGGTGTTTTGGACTTAAACTCCCTCAATTCCTTAACAACCGGAATTCCTTTGGCCTCTCGCATTACTGACAAATTAGAAGTGGCTTCTGCCCTTGGAGAACTGTAGATTTCATATTGTCTCCGAAACAGGTGCAGACTCATTATAGTTGTAATTATTATTTTGTCTAGGAACAGACCCAAAACAAGGCTGCCCTTATCACTTCACCGAGACTTATCATCTTAGAGGTGAACGCCAAGTGCCAAGGTCATTTGCAAAGCGGCCTCTCGGCTTCTGGAAATGATTGCCCACAGCTGTCGTTCTCCATTCCTTTTCCATCTCGTTTCATCGTACATTCCTTGGTCTGTCAGATCTTTTGCCTAGGCACAATATCTATACAAATCTGCCCCATATAGAATCGAAATTTGGGATCTTTGGTTCCACTTGTTGGATATGGAGGGGACCAAATGGGAGCTTTGGCTCCCTCAAGAACAGGGGTGGGCAATTATTTTTTCCAAGGGGCCACACGAGAGCCAAAAAATATTATGGAGGGCCACACCTAAAGGCTGACCTACGTTCTAATCTACATAATTTATTACTATTATTTATACTATTATTATAATAATAAAATAACAATATAGTAACATATTAACACATCATTAATATTAACATATTAATATAGCAAGAAATATTCATATATTATTAATATTAATATAATAATTATTAGTATAATATAATAATTATGATATTAATACTAATACTATATGAATTATATAATAATTATATAATATATGAATTATATAATAATTATATAATATATGAATTATATAATAATTATATAATATATGAATTATATAATAATATATAATATAATAATTATATACTCTAATATATATATATATAGACATTATAATATATTGAAATTATAATATATAACATTATATTATATTATTATTATATTATTGTAAAATAATAATAAAAATCACTAAAATTAAATTAAATTAAATTCAAGAAGACAAGGTGCAGAGCAGCAGACGATCGGATGCTGTAGGCCTCCGCCCGCTTCCGCCCCCAGCCAACAGCTGTTCCGTCAGGGCGTTCCCTCGATTGTCCTCCGGGTTGCCAGGGTGATCAGCCGCCGCAGGTCGCTGACTGCTCCTGCTGCAGGCCCGGATCGCCTCCCGGGATGGCGGGCACTCCAAAGCCGCCGCTCCTCCAATCGTTCTCCAGAGCGGCGGGCTGTCTGCCAACACAGGCCCCACTGCTGCGAAATGGCAGTGGCGCTGCTCAGCCTGCGATGGGATGGCAGCAGCGGCAGCCCTTCCTCTTGTAGAAATGCCCCTCCCCCCACCCCAACGTCCTTCTCCCCGGGCGCCGAAGGATCCCTGGGCCGGTCAGAATCGGCCAGCGGGCCACATCCGGCCCGTGGGCCGCAAGATGACCAAGTCTGCTCAAGAGTAAAATATTACTCCCATTTTGATTTATTTCCAATTTTCTTGCATTGTAGTGACTTAAAACATCCGCTTTAGCATTAGGGTTTAGGTATGAAAGGAAAAGGGAAAACACAATGATCAATGATACTCGCTGGAACAACTCAGCAAGCAAGAGTCCAAAAGTGGCAGGCTCAAACCCAGAACCTCACTCAATGGCTCATACCAAATGGGCACACAGAAGATTGGGCAACTTGGAAGGCGCTGAGCAGACTGCGCTCTGGCACCACGAGACGCAGAGCCAACCTTAAGAAATGGGGCTAAAAAGTAAAATCCATGACATGCGAGTGTGGAGAAGAGCAAACCACAGACCACCTATTACAATGCAACCTGAGCCCTGCCACATGCACAATGGAGGACCTCCTTATAGCAACGCCAGAGGCACTCCAAGTGGCCAGCTACTGGTCAAAGGACATTTAATAGAATGCCAAGTTTGCAAACTTTGTCTTTTGTTTGTTTGTTTATTTTTTAAAAAATACAATACAATTTTTAGGTTCGCTCCTAATACGATAAAATAAATAAATAAATGACCAAGGGAAAATGAACATAGTACACAACCAGTTGTCCAAAATGCTCGCCAGTGTTTTGGATTCCAAGTTTTGCAATAGTTACATAATGAGATTATTATTGGAGGTGGGACCCAAGTCTAAAAACAAATAGACAATATGCTGATGATAACGTAGTCTGTGCACATTAGGCCTACAAGCCACTCTAAAAACCTTTGCAGAAGCATACGAGAAGCTCTCGTACATTGAGAAAACCCAAGTGCTCTTTCAGCCAATCCCTCTGCAATGCCATAAATACTGCTCAATGGGGTAACATTGGAAAATGTTGACCATTTCCGCTGCCTTGGCATCCACCTCTCCACAAAAGTCAACACCGAAATACAATTTACCCAAGGATATCCAGTGGGGCCCTATCTGCACTGCCATATAAAATACAGATTATATGCTTTGAACTGGATTACACGGCAGTGTAGACCCATATAATCCAGGTCAAAGCAGAAAATGTGGATTAACTGCTTTGATAATCTGGATTATATGGCAGTGTAGAAGGGGTCTGGGTTTCCATAGCTGACTGAATGATTTTTGCTCAAACTCAAAAGCTGCACATGCGTTACAGTATCAAATACAGCTTTGTTGAATATGTCAACACACACATACAAATCCCATAAACACAACTGTCTATTTTTATAGTGTTTCCAAAACAACATCACGTTGAGGCTCATGACCCACCAAGTTCCAGGAAAGCCAATTTGGTTTCCTTTCAGGTCTCAGTTAAAAAGAACTCTGTTTGTATAAGTTTGGGGAACGAGTAAGAAGTCATTGATCTGTCTGTCTGTATTTTACCAGAATTTGGGAATGTGTGTGTATATACACACACACACACACACACACACATTCTGAGTTTAAAGCTGAATCTACACCAGTGGTTCTCAACCTTCCTAATGCTGTGACCCCTTAATACAGTTCCTCTTGTTGTAGTGACCCCCAATCATATAATTATTTCAATGCTACTTCACAACTGTGATTTTGCTATTGTTATGAAGTGTGATGTAAATATCTGATATGCAGGATGTATTTTCATTCACTGGACCAAATTTGGCACATATACCCAATATGCCCAAATTTGAATACTGGTGGGATTGGAGGGAGAGATTGTCATTTGGGAGTTGTAGTTGCTGGGATTTATAGTTCACCTACAATCAAAGAGCATTCTGAACCCCATCAATGGAGGAATTGAACCAAACTTGGGACACAGAATTCCCATGACCAACAGAAAATACTGGAAGGGTTTGGTGGGCATTGACCTTAAGTTTTGGAGTTGTAGTTCACCGACATCCCGAGAGCACTGTCAACTCAAAACAATGATGGATCTGGACTAAACTTGGCATGAATATCAATATGCCCAAATGTGAACACTGGTGGAGTTTGGGGAAAAATAAACTTGACATTTGGGAGTTGTAGTTGCTGGGATTTATAGTTCATCTACAATCAAAGAGCCTTTTGAACTCCACCAAAGACAGAATTGGGCCAAACTTCCCACATATACACACCCCAGGATCAACAGAAAATGCTGTGTTTTCTGATTATCTTTGACGACCCCTCTGACACCCCCTCGTGACCCCTCCAGGGGTCCCGACCCCCAGGTTGAGAAACACTGATCTACACTGTGAAACTGATGCAGTTTGACACTGCTTTAAATTAAATGCCATGGCTCAATGTTACGAAATCCTAGGAGCTTTGGCCCCTTCTACACTGCCATATAAAATCCAGATTATCTGATTTGAGCTGATTATATGGCAGTGTGGACCCATATAATTCAGTTCAAAGCAGATCATGCGGACTATCTGCTTTCATAACCTGGATTATATGGCAGTGTAGAAGGGCCCTTAATGCCAGTGTAGACTCATCTAATCCAGTTCAAAGCAGATAATATGGATAATCTGTTTTGATAACCTGGATTACACGACAGTGTAGACCCATATATTCCAGTTCAAAGCAGATGTGGATTATCTGCTTTGATAACCTGGATTATATGGCAGTGTAGAAGGGCCCTTAATGGCAGTGTAGACTCATATAATCCAGTTCAAAGCAGATCATGTGGACTATCTGCTTTGGCAACCTGGATTATATAGCATTGTAGAAGGGCCCTTTATGGCAGTGTAGACTCATATAATCCAGTTCAAAGCAGGTATGGCATCTGCTTTGATAACCTGGATTAATGGCAGTGAAGAAGGGCCCTAGCAGCTCTCATATAATCCAGTTCAAAGCAGGTAATGTGGATTATCTGCTTTGATAACCTGGATTACATGGCAGTGAAGAAGGGCCCTTAATGGCAGCTTAGACTCATATAATCCAGTTCAAAGCAGGTAATGTGGATTATCTGCTTTGATAACCTGGATTATATGGCAGTGTAGAAGGGCCCTTAATGGCAGTGTAGACTCATATAATCCAGTTCAAAGCAGATGTGGATTATCTGCTTTGATAACCTGGATTATATGGCATTGTAGAAGGGCCCTTAATGGCAGTGTAGACTCATATAATCCAGTTCAAAGCAGGTAATATGGACTATCTGCTTTGGCAACCTGGATTATATGGCAGTGAAGAAGGGCCCTTAATGGCAGCTTAGACTCATATAATCCAGTTCAAAGCAGGTAATGTGGATTATCTGCTTTGATAACCTGGATTACATGGCAGTGAAGAAGGGCCCTTAATGGCAGTTTAGACTCAGATAATCCAGTTCAAAGCAGTTAATGTGGATTATCTGCTTTGATAACCTGGATTATATAGCAGTGTAGAAGGGCCCTTAATGGCAGTTTAGACTCATATAATCCAGTTCAAAGCAGATCATGTGGACTATCTGCTTTGATAACCTGGATTATATGGCAGTGTAGAAGTGCCCTTAATGGCAGTGTAGTCACATATAATCCAGTTCAAAGCAGATAATATGGATTATCTGCTTTGATAACCTGGATAATATGGCAGCATAGAAGGGGCCTTAATGGCAGTGTAGACTCAGATAATCCAGTTCAAAGCAGATAATGCAATTTGGTGAGGCACCAGCACTCTTTGGCCAAGAAGGCTCAAGACTTTGTAAAACGACAACTCCTATGGTTCCATTAACCAAAACCAGTAAGATGAAAGCAAAAAGATAAAGCACACAGCCTTTCCTTGGGAATCTCCAAATCCCGCTCACCTGGTTGGCGTATCGCTTTGGCAGCTTCTTTGGGAGCTCGACCTCCATGTCTTCCTTCTCGTCCTCTGCGTTCTCCTTTTCCTCCTCTTCGTCCATTCCTGTCCAGTCATCCTCGGCCAATCTCCTAGCGTGGTTTATATAATCTAATCGCTTACTTGACATGTGGGGGAGAAAAGAAAATAATGACTACGTCCCTCCCTATCCTTCAAATCCAAAAAGGAAGGGGGGGGGGATGAAGAAGGGCCAATGTATAGCAATGTGTCCAACATACAATGAGAAGTATTTTCATCCTTCAATCAGAGGATGACTTTGAAAGCACATCATAATATACCATTTTTTTATTTTAAAAAAATCCTCCTCAATTGAGTGAAGTTATTTTTGTGGCTGTATATTCAGTGTATTATTTTAATGTATAGTGTTTTAATTGGTTGGACTCCCTGTACTCATTGTGTTTATTTATTCCAGTGGTTCCCAACTTTTTTTTTTTTACCAGGGACCACTCTCCAACATTAGTAGCAAAAGGGTTACAAATTAATTTTTGTCAACTTTAGATTTAGTTATTTGGGGTGCTGATTCAGACAATTGCATTGGATAGATCACATCCGCTCTAGTTTCTGATACAGAACATACGCCATCCACTAATTGCCATCTGGTTGCCCACAGAAAACCATATTTAATAATCTAGAGCAGGGCTGTCCAACTGCCGGCCCTGGGGCCACATACGGCCCCCAGCCCCTTCCCTCCGGCCCCCTAAGCTTTTTAATAAAAAATAAAAATTGAAAAACAAAAAAAATAAAAATAAAAATACCTACTTCCGGGTTCAAAGCAAGTATCGCGAGAATACGCAATCCACACGGGATTTCGCTGTCAACGCGAGATCACGCCAGCGTTGACAGCGAAATCCCGTGTGGATTGCGTATACTCGCGATACTCTTCGGCTACTCTACTACTGGATCGCTGAGACCCACAGACGCGATTAGGACCTTCTTCGACTCAGTCGGTCGTCGCCTCTCTCATCGTCCGGGTACTCCTGGATCTTGCGCGTTTGGAAAAGGTAGGCCGAAGCAGGGGGCTCCTCAAGGGGCTCCTCATTCCCTCCCCCCATCTCCCCTCATGTATTAAATATATAATTAAATATATTTAAAGATGAAATAAGGGGAGATGGGATACATTAAAATAAGGGGAGAGGGGAGGATGGAATTAAATATATTTAATATTAAATAAAAATAATTTAATATCTTATCCCTGCATTTTATCTCAGTAAAAGATTATATTTGACTGTATGCATGCAGGGGCGGGGGTGGGGCGGGGGCGGAGCTGGGGAGAGGGCAGAGCCAGGGACAGGGAGGGGGCGGGGCCAGGGGCGGGGGGCGGGGCAGACCCTACGGCCCCCCAGGTCATCAGTGACCGGAATTCAGGCCCCTGGGCCGGTAGAAGTTGGACAGCCCTGATCTAGAGATTATGTGGTAGGGACTCGGGGCGGCTAACATGAGGCCAAGCCCAACAATGACAACACATCAAAACCAAATACACAGCAAATAATAACATAAACAGCTAATTAATACAAAGTCAAACACAGGAAATGAAAAATAAAATAGTAAGGAACCCCAGGTCTCGGTGGTGGCTGGGAGAGCTTTTGCACAATTAAAACTTGTGCACTACCTGCGCCCGTACCTTGGGAAGTCTGACTTGGCCACGGTGGTCCACGCTCTGGTTACACCCCGAACAGATTACTGCAACACATTTTACGTGGGGCTGCCGTTCAGAAACTTCAGTTGGTCCAACTGGGGCATCATACAGGGAGCATACCACCCCCCTGCTGTGTCAGCTCCACTGGTTGCCAGTCCATCTGCGAGCCCAATTCAAAGTGCTGGTATTGACCTAGAAAGCTCTATACGGTTCTGGCCCAGCTTACTTGTCTGAACGCATCTGCCTCTACATCCCATCTCGCAGTCTAAGATCATCTGGGGAGGCCCTGCTTTCGCTCCCGCTAGTATCGCAAATGCAGCTGGTGGGGACGAGAGACAGGGCCTTCTCGGCGGTGGCCCCTCACCTATGGAACACACTCCCAAACGAAATAAGATCGACTCCATCTCTCTTCGCTTTTAGAAAAAAGCTAAAGTCGTGGTTCTGGGACCAGGCCTTTGGGCAGCAGGTGTAAATTGTACCTTTGGAGTTGACTGGATTGACACTTTGGACTTGACTGGACTGACAATGTATTCTGCTTGACGGTTTTAATTAATTATTGTTGCATGTAGTGGTATTTAATGTAATGTTTTTTAAAATGTTTTTAATGGTTTTTAATGATATTGATTATATGGTGTATTCTTATATTGTATTGTGGTGTTGCGGCCTGTAGTGCTGCAAATGTAAGCCGTGCTGAGTCCCCCTGCTGCCTGGTCTGTGATTTGTAGGGGCTGCAATGTTCTGTGGGAAATGAATTGGGTGAAGGTACTGCAAACCCCATCATTTGTGAGCCATCCTGCCGTAAACCGCAGCAGGTTTGTAAAGTGGGCCATTGGGCCTCTGTGTGCCAAGTTTGGTCCTGTTTCGTCATTGTTGTGGGCCACAGTGCTCTAAGGAAGTGAATTGAAGTACTGCAAGTCCCATCATCCATGGTCCATCCTCCCTCAAACTGCACCAGGATGTAGGGTGCACCTTGGGAGGTCTGTGTGCCAAGTTTGGTCTTGTTCTGTCATTGTTGGGGGCGTAGTCAGGAAAATCAAGTTGAGGAAGCCTAACAATATCCCATGAGCTGAGGCCTAGTCAGGAAAATCAAGTTAAGGAAGCCTTGCTGTCAATTTTGGGCCTGGTCTGTGATTTATAGAGGCTACAGTGTTGTTTGGGAAGTGAATGATGTGAAGGTACTGCAAATCCCATCATTCGTGGCCCATCCTGTCCTAAACCACACCAGGTTGTGAAGTAGGCCATTGGACCCTTGTTTGCCAAGTGTGTTCCTGATCTGTCATTGCTGTGGGCCGCAGTGGCTGACTGCCTGAGGCCTTTTCTTTTCCCTCTGAGTCACCTTAGAATGTTGGAATGTGGTTGGCCAATCAGAGTCCTTTATGCAAATTCTATTTTAGTGGCAACTAACTCCCTCTGTCTGGGTCCGTAGAATGTTGGAGTTCTGAGGCTGGCCAATCAGAGCCCTTTATGCAAATAATCTCACAGTGGCAGCCAATCGAAACGCTGGCACATATTCCTCCCGCCGCACCACCGCCCGCAAACACTGACTTTTATTATATACTAGCTTGAGGACCCGGCCC
This sequence comes from Anolis apletophallus, assembly GCA_030556195.1. Classification (NCBI taxonomy): domain Eukaryota; kingdom Metazoa; phylum Chordata; class Lepidosauria; order Squamata; family Anolidae; genus Anolis; species Anolis apletophallus. Next base: position 38,718,759 of record JARBWK010000015.1, on the reverse strand, counting down.
TGCCCGGGTTATTTGTGAAGCGCAGCAGGATGTAGAGTGGGTCATGGGGGCTCTGTGTGCCAAGTTTGGTCTTGATCCATCATTATTGGGAGTTACAGTGGTATCATGAAATTACTGAAGGTAGTGCAAGTCCCATCATCTCTGTCCCCCCCCCCCCCAGTGTAGTAGGATGTAGATTGGGTCATTGGGGCTCTGTGTGCCAAGTTTGGTCTGTATTGGTGAATGGATGAGGGATGCATTGTTTTTCGGAAGTGAGTGAAGGTACTTCAAGTCCCCAAAGCAAGAGAACTAAAAAACACACTGGAGGGGTAAGTCTGGAGAGTACAGCAAAACACAAGGTGAAGTCACAAATGCAACCATTCAAACATGCAATATACATACAGTACCCATGTGGGCAAGGTCAAAGCAATATACAATATCAAATATGAAGGGAAATCCCCAAGGGTTCCCCACGCTACTGGGTCAGGCCCCAGCAAGCACAGAACCCCCCCAGCCCCTAGGCCGGGTGAAGCCCCGTGGGGCAAGAGCCGGAATGAGGTGAATCAAGGCTGCTGCCCAATATGCCCAACATATGAATATACAGTGGGCCGTGCACAGATGGGGAGGACCCCAAGTCCCGAGGCCGCCCTGCAACTCCAATTACACAGCCAATGGCAATAACAGCGGCAGCGCGGCGCACGGAGATCGTCCGCGCGGGCCCCGCAACTGGAAAGGTACAGTTCCAAACCTGATGGTACACCCGAGGAGGACCGTCAGGCGGGCAGGCTCCGAAGGATGAATCCAAGTCCCCGGAGGGGACGCTGACGCGGGAATCCCGGAAGGAGGCCGCACTAGGTGGGCGCGGCCCGTGTTGATGACGCGCGCCGGGCTCCCAAGCGCGCAGTGCGGGCGATTGGAGTCAAGGTAAACAAAGGCCCGTGCGAATGACGTCGACGGGCTCCCTGGTGGGAAGGAGGAGCCGGCTAAGGGGAATCCCGGGGGTGGAGCTGGAACTGCGTCACAGTGGCGGGTGCCGCCGATGGGTGGGGGAATCCCCGGAGGAGCGAACGGACAGGCCGCGGAGACTAGTCTGTGTGGAAGCGAAGATGATAGAAAGATGTGGTGACGAAAATCAAGGGCTGCAGCAACATCATGGATGTCCCAGGGGGAGCGGCTCCCACCCCCGTCCGATCTGCTGATCAAACGCCTGGCGCTGCAGGGCGGTGCCGCACGTCCTGGGGTCCGCCCAGGAGGCAGAGGGAGAAGCCCAGGCTAAGACAAATGTCCAAGTCCACACAGATGGAAAATCTCAATAACGATTTATTAGGGATCCTAGCTTGATAGCTTAAGGGTCCCAGCAGTGATGTCTGCTAAAAGAGCTCCAAAGCACAGATGCCAGTCGTATCCCAATCTGGGTTTGACTGCGGGGCTGGCTGCTCCCGCTATCGTCCCAACAACGCCAACGGGGGATGTAGGTAATAGGTGGGTCCCAAAAACCCGTTTCGCAGATAAATGTCTACTGCTTCATCAGGGCGTGGCAATACCAAAAATAGCAATGGTGCTGGTATAGGAGCATGATACAATTCCAATAATCAAAATATCAAGAGCATCAATAATAGTGGATGGATTCCACCAAGGTCAATGGTGACCATTGACAAGGTCAATACACCATCATCTGTGGTCCGTCTCACAGTAAACTGCACCAGGCTGTAGAGTGGGTCATGAGGGCTCTGTGTGCCAGATTTGGTGTTGATCAGTCATTGAATTAGGTTTGTAGCAGGATTGGGAAGTGAGGGAAGGTACTGCAAGTCCCATCATCCATGTTCTGTCCCCCTCCAAACTTCAGTAGGATGTAGAGTGGGTCACTGGGGCTCTGTGTGCCAAGTGTGGACTTTCTCGGTGTTTTTTGGGGGCCACAGTGGTCTGTGGGAACAGAGGGTGTGAAAATACTACAAATTCCATCATCCATTGTCAGTCCTCCCCGAACCTCACCAGGACGTGAAGGCAGCCATGGGGGTTGTGTGTGCCAAGTTTGGTCTCAATCGGTAATGGATGAGGGTCGCAGCAGACTTGGGAAGTGAGTAGAGGTACTTCAAGTCCCATCATCCATGGTCCACCCTCCTCCAAACTGCACCAGAATGTAGAGTGGGTCATGAGGGCTCTGTGTGGCAAGTTTGGTGTTGATCAATCATAGGATTAGGTTTGTAGCAGTCTTGGAAAGTGAGGGAAGGTACTGCAAGACCCATCATCCATGTTCTGTCCCCCTCCAAACTTCAGTAGGATGTGGACTGGGTCACTGGGGCTCTGTGTGCCAAGTGTGGTCTTTATCAGTGTTTGTTGGGGGCCACAGTGGTCTGTGGGAACAGAGGGGTGTAAAAGTACTACAAATCCCATCATCCATTGTCAGTCCTCCCCCAAACCTCACCAGGACGTGAAGGCAGTCATGGGGGTTATGTGTGCCAAGTGTAGTCTCGATCAGTGATTGGATGAGGGTTGCAGCGGACTTGGGAAGTGAGTAGAGGCACTTCAAGTCCCATCATCCATGGTCCACCCTCCTCCAAACTGCACCAGGACGTAGAGTGGGTCATGGGGGCTGTGTGTGCTGAGTGTGGTCTGTATTGGTCCTTTTTGGTGGCCTCAGTGGTCTGTGGGAACCAAAGTGTTGGAAAGTACTACAAATCCCATAATCCGTGGGTCATGTACCCCGACCCGCGCCAGGACGTAAAGGGGGTTAGGGGGGCTCTGTGTACCAAGTTTGGTGCAGGTCCATCACCCGCGCTGGTCGCTGTGGCCTGTGAAAGTGGCTGCCACATATCCGCCCTGGCCTGTGAAAGTGGCTGCCACATATCCGCCCTGGCCTGTGAAAGTGGCTGCCACATATCCGCCCTGGCCTGTGAAAGTGGCTGCTTCCGCCCTTCTGCCCTCCCGCCCTCCGCATACACACATACACATACACACATACAAACATTCCGTTTTATAAAGGTATACAGATACAGATATATACATACATAAATAGATAGATAGATATAGAAAAACCTTGGGTGAGATGGATGAGTAGGGTAGTGTGCCTGGTGGGAGATCTCAGATGGGACAAGCAATGGGGTGAGTTTCACTAAAGGACGGGATAAAGTGCATTGAGGGGCATATTGTACTGAGCTGGTTGTGGAATGGGGATTTGCATTAATTCCTCAAAGGCACACCAGAACAGCCAGGTTTTTAGGCTTTTCCTGAAGGCTGCCAGGGTGGGTACTTGCCTAATCTCTTATTATTATTATTATTATTATCATCATCATCTCCATTTATATACCGCTATTCTCAGCCCTAGGACGACTCATGGTGGTTTACAAAAGCAAAAATTCAATGCTACATAATAAAACAATTTAAAAACAGTGATATAAATATACACTCATTGCAAGGTCAATAAAATATAATTCATTTACGTCTCTTGGTTAAAATTCATGCTCTATTATCATCGTCTAGTCAATGCCATAGTCCTGTATTTGTTGCACTGCCTATTTGAATGCCTGTTCGAACAACCAGGTCTTTACTTTCCTTCGAAATGCTAACAAGGAGGGGGCCGATCTAATATCTTTAGGAAGGGAGTTCCATAGCTGAGGAGCCACCACTGAGAAAGCCCTGTCTCTCATCCCCGCCAAACGTATTTGTGACGCAAGCGGGATCGAGAGCAGGGCCTCCCCAGACGATCTTAATATCCTAGTACAGGGGTGCTCATTATGTAGATCGCGATCTACTGGTAGATCGCGTAGGGCATCCTGGTGGATTGCAGGCAGGGTGGGAGGAAGGCTGTCCCGCCCCGCAGGTTCCCGACGCTGCCCAGGTGCAGAAGGAGGTTGGACTGGATGGCCCTTGGAGGTCTCCTCCTATTCTAGGAACCCGTTGTTGTTGTTGTTATTATTATCATCAGAGGCTGAATGGCCATCTGTGAGAATGCTTTGATTGTGTTTTTCCCTTATGGCAGAAGGAGGTGGACTGGATGGCCTTTGGAGGTCTCCTTCTACTCTAGGAACCTATTGTTGTTGTTACTATTATTATTAGTAGTAGTAGCAGGGGCTGAATGAATATTACCATCATTATTATTATGAATAAATTCAGGGGCTTATTATACTCACATTTAATTGAATTCAGTCTTAAAATATATTATATGGCTCTCATTGAAATACATTTCCAAATATTTTGCTTTTATGGCTCTCTGAGTAGTGGGGAGGTAGGTCATTGTGACTTGGTTGTTTTATAAGTAGCTCGCATGCTGAAAAGGTGTGAGCTCCCTTGGCCTAGTAGGTTCATAGGAGGAGATACGTTCGGACAGGTAGGTTGGGCCAAAACCATTTAGGGCTTTAAAGGCTAAAGCCAGCACTTTGAATTGTGCCCGGTAGCAAACTGGCAGCCAGTGGAGCTGGCACAACAGAGGAGTTGTACGCTCTCTGAATGCCGCTCCTGTTATCAACCTGGCTGCTGTTCGTTGGACTACCGTGTTTCCCCGAAAGTAAGACAGCGTCTTACTTTCTTTCCCCCCCGAAAAGTCCCCCTACGGCTTACTTTCGGGGTACGTCTTATATAACCCAAGACGTACCCCGTCGCCACGCCCATGTCGCCGCCGCCGTCACGCCGCCGCCGCCGCAACCGGCCCCATCGGCCGCGGCACACCTCCGCGGCACACCTTTCCACCAGGCCTCCAAGGAAGGGAGGGGGAAGAGAGCCAGAGGCGTGGCGAGCGGCGCGCGTCACTCTGACACGGCGCTGCCTCGCCACGCCCTGGCTCCTTTTCCCCTCCCTTCCTTGGACGAAAAGAAGGGAGGGGGAAAGGAGCCATGGGCGCGACGAGGCAGCGCCGCGTCAGAGTGCGCGCTGCCTCGCCACACCCTGGCTCCTTTCCCCTCCCTTCCTTGAACAAAGAAGGGAGGGGGAAAGGAGCCATGGGCGCGACGAGGCAGCGCCGTGTCAGAGTGAAGCGCGCTGCCTCGCCACACCCCTGGCTCCTTTCCCTCCCTTCCTTGGACGAAAGAAGGAGGGGGAAGGAGCCAGGGGCGTGGCGCAGCGGCGGCGCGTCACTCTGACGCGGCGCTGCTTCGCCCCGCCTCTGGCGCTCTTCCCCCTCCCTTCCTTGGAGACCTGGCGGAAAGGTGGGCCGCGGAGGTGTGCCGCGGCCGATGGGCCGGTTGCGGCGGCGGCGGCGGCGTGACGAGGTACGGCTTACTTTCGGGGTACGGCTTATATTAGCCGACCCCCCGACACCCCCGACACGTCTTACAATCGGGGGTGTCTTACTTTCGGGGAAACACGGTAGTTGCAGCTTCCGAACAGTCTTCAAAGGCAACTCCATGTAGAGAGCGTTGCAGTAATCTATACGGGATGTAACCAGAGCGTGGGCCACCGTGGACAAGTCAGACTTCCCAAGGTATGGGCGTAGGTGGCGCACAAGTTTTAATTGTGCAAATGCTCCCCTGGTCACTGCTGAAACCTGGTGTTCTAGGCTCAGCGATGAATCCAAGATCACACCCAGACTGCGAGCCTGCGCCTTCAATGGGAGTGTAACCCCATCCAGCACAGACTGTAACCCTACGCCCTGTTCTGCCTTGTGACTGACCAGGAGTGCCTCTGTCTTGTCTGGATTCAATTTCAATTTGTTAGTCCCCATCCAGTCCGACACAGCGGCCAAGCACCGGTTCAGGATCTGAACAGCCTCCTTAGTAACAGGTGGGAAGGAGTGACAGAGTTGGACGTCATCTGCCTTTCCTCGTTCCCACAAGTCGCACATGTAACGGAGGGGGAAGCGAGAGGAGGGCCTCCCTAGAAGATCGAAGGGGCCGTGCAGGTTCATAGAAGGAAATACGGTAGCAATCTTTCGTGGGTAGTCAGCCTCTCCCCTCTCAACGCTGTTTATTTCAGCATAAGTTTTTGCGGCACACACAATACGTTTCTCCATCCAAAGAACGAGCTCCGGCTTTGCTTCTTTGGATACTGAAACATGTTGTCTCAGATGTAAGATACATTTTTCGTAAATGGACAACTTATCTAAAATATAGCAATAGTTAAAAGAAGGTCAGAACAAATGACCTTCAAATGGCTACTGATATTCAAAAGGAGAGAACACACTGGCTTGGGAGTGAACGCAATGACTTCCTCTCCCCCGCGCTCCTTGGAAAATCTTGATGCTCAATGAACAACTGTGTCTGAGAAAGAAGAACGCGGTTTCCCCGGGCTGTAATCTGCAAAGCCCCAAAGAAATGAAATGTTTCATTTTTAACATCCGCTTCGGTAGATTCTGATATATGAATGAAAGCCAAAGAGAACTGGTCATCTTTTATGAGGATGAGATTTCCCCCTCCCTTCAAGATTAAAAACAATTATGCAGCACAGGTATAAACTGAAGTCGTAACTGGATGGCTGCGAGCCAGTAAGTTGAAGGTGAACCCGGCGAAGACGGAGATCTTGTGGCTGGGCCGCCCGGGGAGGGGGGGGGTAGAGACCCAGTTGCCGACGTTCGACGGCGTGGCACTCCGCCCGCAACCGTCAGTAAAGAGCCTAGGGGTCCGCCTGGACTCCCAGCTGTCTATGGAGGCGCAGATTGCCTGCACCTGCAAGACAGCGTTTTACCACCTGCGACAGGCAAAACGTCTGGCTCCTTACCTCTCCCACTGCGACCTGGCCACGGTGATCCAAGCCACTGTCATCTCGAGGCTCGACTACTGTAATGCACTGTACATTGGCCTACCCTTGTCGGCGATCCGGAAACTTAAGCTGGTGCAGAACGCAGCAGCGCGCCTGCTCTCAGGAGCCTCAAGATCTACCCACGTGACTCCACTCTTGCGCGAGCTGCACTGGCTCCCAATTGAATTCCGGGTCACCTTCAAGGTGTTAGTTCTTACTTTCAAGGCCTTATATGGTTTGGGGCCAGTGTACCTGAGGGAGCGGCTTGCCCCTTATGTGCCCAGGAGATCGCTGCGCTCAGAGGGGCTCAACTTACTGGAGGTGCCTGGCATTAAGGTCTACTGGAGCATTTTGAATAGTGAGTCCTATATTTTCGCAGTTTGAGATGACCTGCAGTGTGACATGTTTGACACCAGATGGCGCTGTCTCAAGACTGCTAAATGGAACCTTGAGTAATGTCAGTTACAAAGTGACAGTTGGGATTTGTCAGTTGGGATTCAATATCTGTGAGGAAAGGATGTTTAGAAAGGTAGCTGTGATGGCTGTTGTTTTTCGATGTTTTGCCAGTTATTGTTAAATACAATTCAATACAAAGTTATATATTTACCTTGTGAATTGAATGAGAGTTTCACCAGAGACTGGAATTTTTTGAGGCCTATCCGCTGTGACATAAATACTCAACGCCGTAGACTCTCTAGTAGAGGGCATTCACTGTGGCTGCGCCAACCTTGTGGAACACCCTCCCTGAGGAGATACGAGTCATCCGGGATTTGCTGCTATTCCGCAGAGCCGTCAAGACCTGGCTATTTAGACAGGCATTTGGCCCATAACCAGTGCCTTTACCACCGCGCTCTGCTACGTCGGGATTTTAACTGGGGGTTTTATATTGGTTTATTGTGTTTTATGTGTTTTACCTGCTGTTTTAATTCTGTAAACCGCTCTGGGCTCCAGAGAGAGCGGTATATTAAGTTGAACTAATAAATAAATAAACTGATACAGTGACTCTAATTAAAGCCGTTTGACACTGCCGTGGCTCAATGCTATGGAAATATGGGAGTTGCAGATTTACAAAGTCCTCAGACTTCTCTGCCAAAGAGTGCAAACTCCTCCTCCCAAGATCCCATAGAACTGAGACATGGTGGCTAAAGTTTGAAGTCATAGATGGGATATCTTTGGCCTTCCGGCTATTTCAGGTTACAATTCCCATCATAGAACGTATCTTGATGTATGTATTTTATATTGGTCTGCATGTTGATGTGTTTTGACTTATGTTTCACCCTGCCTCAAATTGTAAGGAGAGGAGGTGACAAATAAAAATTATTTGTTTTTTTTATTATTATTATTATTTCCCATTCAGAAGCAGCCCTGCAGCACCTAACATCCTGCTTTGAAGCAGCTGCAGAGCTGTTTGGGCTGGAAGTCAGCCTGAAGAAAACGGAAGTCTTCTACCAGCCCGCACCACAGGAAGAGCACCATCATCCCCACGTCAGCATAGGCACATCTGTCCATTCAGCAGTCCATTCAGCAGTGAACTGCTGTTCATTCAGCAGTTCACCTACCTGGGAAGCATCATCTCTTCAAATGCCAAGATTGACAAAGAGATAGATCACAGATTAGCAAAGGCATAGAGTGCATTGGGAAGGCTTCACAAAATAGTCTGGAGCAACAAGCACCTGAGGCAAAGCACCAAAATCAGTGTGTACAGAGCTATCGTACTGTCTATTCTCCTCTATGGGTCTGAAACATGGGTCACCTATCGCCAACACTTACGACTCCTCAACGCTTTCATCAGCGCTGTCTTCGCACAATCCTAAATATACACTGGACTGACTATGTGACTAATGTCGCTGTCCTTGAGCAAGCAGGGATCACCAGCATTGAGGCCATGCTATTGAGAACACAGCTGCGCTGGGCAGGGCATGTCTCTAGGATGGAGGACCACCGCCTCCCAAAGATACTACTCTATGGTGAACTCACCACGGGTCAGCGCAAGAGAGGCGCGCCCAAAAAGAGATACAAGGACTCCCTGAAACAACATCTCTGGCTCGGCCAGATTGATCACCAACAATGGTCCACCCTGGCCTCACATCGGGAGGCATGGAGACGCACTATCCACAATGCTGCGGCCTCTTTCGAGAAGACCCATCAAATGGGTCTCGAAGAGAAACGACAACGCAGAAAGAACCGTAACTTGGAAACATCACCCAAGGAGACTTTCTGCTGTGCTTTCTGCAACCGGACTTGCCTATCTCAGATTGGCCTTCTTAGTCATCAACGCGCATGTAAAAAGTGTGGGATGAGTCCTTCCTAAGAATCTTCCTTCGTGAAGCAATGCTGAGAGAGTAGCTGAACTTTGGTGGTGCTATTATTTTACTGACACGAAAACACAGTATGACACAGCAAAGACCTGGAAGGCCAAAGTTTGCCTATACCTGATCTTCACTGCAGAATTAATACGGTTTTTGATATCACTTGAACTGCCGTGGCTCGATGCTGTGTAATCCTGGGAGTCTAGAGTTTGGCAGAGAAAGTTGGAGACCTGGTCAAACAACAACTCTGCACTTCCCATCATTTCATAGCACTTAACCATGACAGCGATGCTGAACTGCATTCATTATTTTAATGGTATTTAATTGTTTTTGAACTGATTAGTTTTGTTACTTTGTAAGTTTAATAGATGTATATGAGTTATTTAATTATTTAAACTTTGTGAGTAGTTGTTATAGATGTTTTTTTCACGGGACTATTTGTTTATTTGGTACGAGCCATCCCCTGCCACGTGTTGCTGTGGCCCAGTCTGTGTATATGTATTTTGTGTGTACCGTATTTTTCGCACCATAAGACGCAGCTGATTTTTCCTCCCACTTTGGGAGGAAAAAAAGTGCGTCTTATGGTGCGAAAAATCTGAAAAATACGGTAAAAATACGTAAAAATACGGTGCGAATATGCAGGCGGGGGAGGCGCTGGAGCAGAGGGAAGGCGGCGATATACTCACCCTGTCGCCGCCTCTCCTCTTCTCTGGTCCGTTGCGGCGGCGGAGGGACGCTGGTTCGCTCGCCATCTGCCTCCTTTGCTTCCCCCACCTTTGCTTCCCTCAAGGAAAGGGCGGAGGAAGCAAAGGGAGGCGAGGCGGAGCCGAACCGCTCGCGTCACAGCTGGCCGACGCGGTTCGCTCTCCTCTGCCTCCTTTTGCTTCCCCGCCCTCAAGGAAAGGGCGGAGGGAAGCAAAGGAGGCGAGGCGGAGCGAACCGCTCGCGTCACAGCTGACGCGGCGGTTCGCTCCCTCCCGCTCCTTTTGCTTCTCCCCCTCAAGGAAAGGGCGGAGGGAAGCAAAGGAAGCGCGGAGCGAACCGCTCGCGTCACAGCTGACGCGACGCGCGGTTCGCTCTCCCTCCGCCTCCTTTTGCTTCCCCCGCCCTCAAGGAAAGGGCGGAGGGAAGCAAGAGGCGGGCGGAGCGAACCGCTCGCGTCACAGCTGGCGCGTGCGGTTCGCTCTCCCTCCGCCTCCTTTTTGCTTCTCCGCCCTCAAGGAAAGGGCGGAGGGAAGCAAAAGGAGGCGGAGGGAGAGCGAACTGCGTCGCGTCAGCTGTGACGCGATGGGGTTCGCTCCGCCCTCCGCCTCCTTTTGCTTCCCCCCACCTTTTCTTCCCTCAAGGAAAGGGTGGGGGGAAGGAAAAGGAGGCAGAGGGCGAGCGAACCAGCGAGCCCTCTGAGAAGATGCACCTGCTGATAAGACTAACCTAGATTTTAGAGGGGAGCGAAAATATTTTTTCCTATTTTCCTCCTCTAAAATCTAGCTGCGTCTTATCATCCGGTGCGTCTTATGGAGCGAAAAATACGGGTATATATATTTGTATATATGTGCGTTTTTGTATATATGTGGTTTTGTGCATACGTTTTAATGCATTTTTTTTGGTTTTGGCCTTTTAAGTCCCTTCTGCTGTGTTTTGCAGTGTTTTTACGAGTGATGGTCACTTGTTGGCCTGATAGGTGTATTGAGTTCAAATTTGGTGTCAATTCATCCAGTAGTTTTTGAGTTATGTTAATCCCACAAACAAATATTACATTTTTATTTATACAGATTGTTTTATGGCATTGAATGTTTGCCATCCTTTGCTGGAAACTGCCCTGACTCCCCTCGAGGAGATAGGGCAAGTTATAAATATTGTTATTGTTGTTGTTGAGCGATCTCCCTGCCCTCTCCTTACCTCTTCTGAAGCTCCAGGAGCCGTCGCCTCCTTTCTGTCTGATCCAAGGAACTGTATTTGGACTTGTATTGGGCCAAACGGGGATGCGGTGCTGCGGTGCTATTGAGGACTTGGGAGACAGTGAAGCTGGAGGCGAGGGCTTGGCTCAGCTCTTCCATTTCGACCCCTTTGAATAAGCAAGCATAACTGTTAGGCAGAGCAAGACTCATTTGCTATAACTCTGGGCCCATCTACACTGTACAAAAATTAATGCAGTTTGATACCACTTGAACTGCCCTGGCTTAATGCTATGGAATCCTGGGAGTCATAATTCAGTGAAGTACTGACCCTCTTGGGCAGAGAAAGCGAAAATCTTCTCAAACAACAACTGCAAATATTTCACAACATTTAAAGCAGTATCAAACTGCATCAGTTCCACAGTGGAGATGCACCCAAAGCCTATTGTTTGGAGCAGGGGCCATATATAGAAGCATGGCAAATAAATATATGACCACTAACCCTACCTCAATGGGCTCTAAAGCCCTGTCACCTAACTAAATCTTCTATCTATCTATCTATCTATCTATCTATATAATAAAAGTCAGTGTTCGTGGCGGTGCGGCGGGAGGAATATGTGCCAGCGTTTCAATTGGTTGCCACTGTGGGATTATTTGCATAAAGGACACTGATTGGCCAGCCTCAGAACTCCAACATTCTAAGGCACCAGATTATTTGCATAAAGGACTCTGATTGGCCAGCCTCAGAACTCCAAAACTCCAAGGCACCAGACAGAGGGCATTGGTTGCCACTGAGAGACAATTTGCATAAAGGACTCTGATTGGCCAGCAAAACAGAATGCACCTGCATGCTTGAGTTGGCCAAATGACAGGGTTTTTTTTGTTGGAAATGGAATGTTCATTTTCTGGGAGGTGCGAAGGTGCCAAGGAATACGCGACCACGTTTCGATAGGTTGCCACTATGGGATTATTTGCATAAAGGGCTCTGATTGGCCAGCCTCAGAATTCCAACATTCTACGGCCCCAGACAAAGGGGATTGGTTGCCACTGAAATGGTATTTGCATAAAGGACTCCGATTGGCCATCCACATTCCAACATTCTAAAGTGACTCAGAGAAAAAAAGGAAAGGCCTCAGGCAGTCAGACACTGTGCCCCACAGCAGTGACGGATCAGGACCAAAATTGGCACACAGGGGCCCAATGTCCCACTTCACAACGCGACCCTCAACCAATGACCAATACAGACCAAAATTATAAATAACAATACAGAGCCCCCATGACCCACTCTACACCCTGGTGCTGTTTCAAGGAAGACAGACCACAGATGATGGGACTTGAAATACCTTCACTCACCTTCCGAGACTGCTGCAACCCTCATCCAAAGAATGACCAAGACCAAATGTGGCACACAGAGCCCCCATGACCCACTCTACATCCTGGTGCTGTTTGGAGGGGGGTGGACCACGGCCAATGGGACTTGCAGTACCTTCAGTAAGCTCCTGAGACCCCTGCAAGCCTCAAATAACTCGGGCACCGCCGGGTCCCCAAGCTAGTGTGTGTGTGTGTGTGTGTTACACACACACACAGTTTTTTATCGAGAAGCGAGTTGAGGGTACAGTTAACATGTATTTAAAAACACAAACAAAGTTTAAAAACTTGGCATTATGCTAAATGTCCTTTGACCAGAAGATGGCTACTTGGAGTGCCTCTGGTGTTGCTATAAGAAGGTCCTCCTTTGTGCATGTGGTGGGGCTCAGGTTGCATTGTAGTAGGTGGTCTGTGGTTTGCTCTCCTCCACACTTTATGGTTGTACAGATGGAACAAATTAAGAACTTTGGCCCAAAGGCAAAGTGCTGGCTGCTGAAGTTGATGAACAACTGCATTGCATCTGTTAGATCCGTAAAATCTGGAGGAAAGCAAGAGTCATACCATTTTGAAACCAGGCAAAGACTGCAAAGATCCAAAAAGCTATAGACCAATCTTGTTGTGCCATCTTTACAAAACGCGCTTTCTCCATCAATGTTCAACATCTACACAAATGATCAGCCACTGCCAGAAGAGTTTCATCTATGCTGACAATCGTGCCATCACCGCTCAAGCAGAGAGCTTTGTAATAGTTGAATAGAAGCTCTTCGAAGCTTTAGTTGCCCTTACTGCCTATTACAGGGAAAACTATCCGATTCCTAATCCATCTAAAAGGCAGATGTGTGCTTTCCAATTTAAGAACAGACAAGCATCTCAATCTCCGAGGATTATCTGGGAAGGAATCCCAGTGGAGCATAGCAGCACACCCAAATACCTGGTAGTCACTCTGGACCATGCACTGACTTATCTCTCTCTAGCATTACTTCACGAACGACGATTCTTAGGAAGGACACATCCCGCGCTCCCCATAAGGGCGCCGATGATTTCGTTTTCGGAGGTTGGATGTGTCCTTCGAGCCTGTGCAAGGGATTTTTCTGGTGGAGCGCAGCGTGCACAGAACTGGCCTCACCCTTTAAACCAAAGGTTCGTCTGCCGGGGCCTAGCAAGCTGAGACGGTGGCAGCGAGGTCCTCAGGTCGTAGGTTTGATTAGAGTTTCCTTCTCTAGATGGTTGACCTTACAGGGTTAGATGAGCACCATCTGCCCGGGTTTGAATTTAGAGTTTTCCTTCTCCTAGGATGGTTGCCAAAAGGCTAGAGAGCCCATCCTGCCCATTGACGCTCTTCGTCAGACCCTTCCGTTGTGACCTGTCTGGCATGGGAGGCCCTACCGGTGGCTATTATGCCACCGCCAGCATAGCTCACAACTTCATTAGGGTACGCAAACCTCTCCCCCACAACAAGGGGGTGCCAACGGAGATGACTGACTTATATGGTAAAGGTAAAGGTTGTCCCCTAACATTAAGTCCAGTCATATGCAACTCTGGGGGTTAGTGCTGTTTCTAAGCCAAAGAGCCGACGTTGTCTGTAGACACCTCCAAGGTCATGTGGCCGGCATGACTGCATGGAGCGTCGTTACCTTCCTGCCAGAGCGGTATTTCTTGATCAACTCACATTTGCATGTTTTTTTATCTACTTTATCTTGATCTACTCACATTTGCACCGGGAATGTGGCACAGCTGGCTGGGTGTCAGCTGCATAAGATCTCTACTGACCAGAAGGTCATGAGTTTGAGGCCTGCCCGGGTCGGGGTGAGCTCTCGACCAATTTGTGTAGCTCATTGTCGACCTTTGCAACCCGAAAGACAGTTGCATCTGTCAAGTAGGAAATTTAGGTACCACTTTGTGGGGAGGCTAAATTTAACTGATTTCTGGAATGTTAAATTTTCTCTATGTCTGTCTATATATGTTGTTTGTCTATGGCATTGAATGTTTGCCTGTATATGTGCATTGTGATCCGCCCTGAGTCCCCTGCGGGGGAACTGTCAGGGGACAACCTTTAGGTTAAATATATAAGTCAGTTATCTCCATTGGCACCCCCTTGTCCTGGGGGAGAAGCTCACGTACCCTAATGAAGCTGTGAGCTATGCTGGCGGTGGCATAATAGCCACCGGTAGGGCCTCCCATGCCAGACAGGTCACAACCGAAGGGTCTGAAAAAGAGCGTCAATGGGTAGGGTGGGCTCTCTAGCCTTTTGGCAACCATCCTAAGAGAAGGAAAACTCGGGCCGATGGTGCTCGTCTAACCCTGTAAAGTCAACCATCTAGAGAAGGAAACTGAAATCAAACCTATGACCTGAGGACCTCGTTGCCACCGTCCTGAGCTTGCTAGGCCCCGGCAGATGAACCTTTGGTTTAAAGGGTGAAGCCAGTTCTGTGCATGCTGCGCTCCACCAGAAAAATCCATTGCACAGGCTCGAAGGACACATCCAACCTCCTTAGTCATCAACGTGATTGTACAAAGCGTGGGATGAGTCCTTCCTAAGAATCTTCGTTTGCGAAGTAATGCCAGAGAGATCCGCCCTGAGTCCCCTGCGGGGTGAGAAGAGTGCAATATAAATGACGTTAATAAATAAATAAATAATTTTAACTGTTGGGTTGGCAGAAGCTGGGGCCGACAGCAGGAACTCGCCCCGCTCCCCGGATATGAACCTGCAACAAGTTCAGCAGCTCAGTGCCACTTATCTCTGACATTACTTCGTGAAGGAAGATTCTTAGGAAGGACTCATCCCACGCTTTTTACAAGCAAGTTGATGACTAAGAAGGCCAATCTGAGAGAGGCAAGTCCGGTTGCAGAAAGCACAGCAGAAAGTCTCCTTGGATGATGTGGTTTCCAAGTTGCGGCTCATTCTGCGTTGTCAATATCCGTTCGGCGTGTCTTCTCAAAAGAGGTCGCAGCATTGTGGATACTGCGTCTCCACGCCTCCCGATGTGAGGCCAGGGTGGACCATTGTTGGTGATCAATCTGGCCGAGCCTGAGATGTTGTTTCAGGGAGTCCTTGTATCTCTTTTTGGGGCACCTCTCTTGTGCTGACCCTTGGTGAGTTCACCATAGAGTAGTATCTTTGGGAGGCGGAGGTCCTCCATCCTAGAGAACTCGTGCCCTGCCCAGCACAGCTGTGTTCTCAGTAGAATGGCCTCAACGGTGGTGACCCCTGCTTACTCAAGGACAGCAACATTCGTCACATAGTTGGTTCACACCTCCTCTTCTTGAATTTTATTTTAGTGGGGGTTTTTTCTTTTATAATAATTTTATAATAATTTTATAATAATATAATGTTATATTATGTTATAATTTCAATATATTATCTCTCGGCATTACTTTGCGAATGAAGATTCTTAGGAAGGACGCATCCCACGCTTTTTACAAGCGTGTTGATGACTAAAAAGGCCAATCTGAGATAGGCAGGTTCGGTTGCAGAAAGCACAGCAGAAAGTCTCCTTTGGTGATGTTGTTTCCAAGTTGCGGTTTTTTCTGCGTAGTCGATGTCTTCTCGAAAGAGGCCGCAGCATTGTGGATAGTGCGTCTCCATGCCTCCCAATGTGAGGTCAGGGTGGACCATTGTTGGTGATCAATCTGGCCGAGCCTGAGATGTTGTTTCAGGGAGTCCTTATATCTCTTTTTGGGGCGCCTCTTGCGCTGACCCTTGGCGAGTTCACCATAGAGTAGTATCTTTGGGAGGCGGTGGTCCTCCATCCTAGAGACGTGCCCTGCCCAGCACAGCTGTGTTCTCAGTAGAATGGCCTCAACGCTGGTGATCCCTGCTTGCTCAAGGACAGCAACATTCGTCACATAGTCGGTCCAGTGTCTATTTAGGATTGTGTGAAGACAGCGCTGATGAAAGCTTTCGAGGAGTCGTAGGTGTTGGCGACAGATGACCCATGTTTCAGACCCATAGAGGAGAACAGACAGTATGATAGCTCTGTACACACTGATTTTGGTGCTAAGCGAAGAGGCCCTTCCCGCCTTCTTGGCTGACCCCACATGCCGGTGAACCCATGTGAGATACCTTTTAAGCTCTCTTAATATTACAGAGAAGAGCTGGAAGTAACCCCAAAGGCCAACCCCACTGCAGTATAGAAAAATACATTAAATGTGGAATCCATATATCTGGGATGAACTGGACCCTCTGAGGTGCATCTATAGAATAGTGGCTTTTCTTCGCGAACGAAGATTCAGGGAGGACTCATCCCACGCTTTCTACAAGGCCAATCTGAGATAAGCAAGTCCGGTTGCAGAAAGCACAGAAGAAAGTCTCCTTGGGTGATGTTGTTTCCAAGTTGCGGTTCTTTCTGCGTTGTCGAGACCCGTTCGCGTGTCTTCTCGAAAGAGGCCGCAGCATTGTGGATAGTGCGTCTCCATGCCTCCCGATGTGAGGCCAGGGTGGACCATTGTCGGTGGTCAATCTGGCCGAGCCTGAGGTGTTGTTTCAGGGAGACATTGTATCTCTTTTTGGGGGCGCCTCTCTTGCGCTAACCCGTGGCGAGTTCACCGTAGAGTAGTATCTTTGGGAGGCGGAGGTCCTCCATCCTAGAGACGTGCCCTGCCCAGCGCAGCTGAGTTCTCAATAGCATGGCCTCAACGCTGGTGATCCCTGCTTGCTCAAGGACAGCAACATTAGTCACATAGTCAGTCCAGTGTATATTTAGGATTGTGCGAAGACAGCGCTGATGAAAGCGTTCGAGGAGTCGTAGGTGTTGGCGATAGGTGACCCATGTTTCAGACCCATAGAGGAGAATAGACAGTACGATAGCTCTGTATGCACTGATTTTGGTACTTTGCCTCAGGTGCTTGTTGCTCCAGACTCTTTTGTGAAGCCTTCCGAATGCACTCTATGCCTTTGCTAACCTGTGATCTATCTCTTTGTCAATCTTGGCGTCTGAAGAGATTATGCTTCCCAGGGAGGTGAACTGCTGAACGGACTTAAGCACAGATTCGCCTATGCTGACGTGAGGATGATGGTGTTCTTCCTGTGGGGCTGGTAGAGGACGGCTGCTGGTAGAGGACTTCCTGTGGTGCGGGCTGGTAGAGGACTTCCCTTTTCTTCAGGCTGACTTCCAGCCCAAACAGCTCTGCAGCTGTTGCAAAGCAGGATGGTGTTCTTCCTGTGGTGCGGGCTGGTAGAGGACTTCCATTTTCTTGTGTCTAGTGTACATTTAGGATTGATATATTTATATATATATAGTGTAAATATATAAAATAGATGGTAAGATCAAAGCCATTGTCTTCAGTCAGTGTTGTGTATTTACACTCTGCACATGCTCAGAGGCACTGTTTCCCTGAATCTACTACCAAAGCAATCAACAGCTGTATTTACATTGAAATCACGTTAAAACAGCTCAGAGAACCAATCAAACCTTCTTATTTGTGATGCTAAGTCTTGAAATGTTTAATTAAATGGCATTTAAGAATTTACCTCACTTGCCTGGCTCCGGACTCGAACCCGCGACCACCAGGAACCGCAGTCACAATGGAAACATTCCCCTTGCCTACGTCACAAGGGCGCCCGTCCGCCTCTTTCGTCGCTCGGAGTGACGTGAGCGGAAAGCAACCCGCTCTTCTGACGCTTGCTCGCTTTTTCCTGGCAGGGCGCATGCGCAAACTCTTGTCACTCTCCTCCCCGCCGCTTGAGGCTGCGCATGCGCATATCATCCCCACGGTTGCTGTTCTCCTCGCTTGCATCAGCGGCTCCGTCTTTCTCCCCCGCCCTTGAGAAGGCGCATGCGCAGTTCCTCGTTTTCTCTTCTTTGAATAAGCGCATGCGCACCTCCTCGCCTCACTCTTTTCCCCCACCCTTAGGAAAGCGCATGCGCATTGGGTTGTCCTTAAATCCAGTGGAAACTAGGGTTTGCAAGAAGGTGGTGATGCTGAGATTCATTGAAATCAGTGGGACTTGATTAATTGCATTAATTCAGTGGCTTAGGGTGCATCTACAGTGTAGAATTAATGCAGTTTGACATTATGGTCTAATATATTGTTTAATATATTGCATATACATTGATACAATATAATACTACTAATGATATTGTGATATTACAATTGTATATTTGTTTTACATGCAATATTGCTAATGGTATTGCGATATCTCGGCATTACTTCACGAACGAAGATTCTTTAGGAAGAACTCATCCCACGCTTTTTACAAGCACATTGATGACTAAAAAGGCCAATCTGAGATAGGCAAGTCCGGTTGCAGAAAGCACAGCAGAAAGTCTCCTTGGGTGATGTTGCTTCCAAGTTGCGGTTCTTTCTGTGTTGTCGTTTCTCTTTGAGACCCGGATTTACATGCAATATTTCTAATGATATCGTGATATAGTATCATATATAATATGAGTATGGTATAATATATTGAATATACATTGATACAATATAACAGTGCTGTCCAACTTCTTCCGACCCAAGGGCCGGAAGAAGTGTCACTAATCACCTGGGGGGGGCGTAGGTGAGCAGGGGGTGGGCACGCGTGGGGCGGGGCGGGGCGGGGCGCGTTATGCCAGGCCTCTGACGCGCTGCCCTTGGTGCCGCCTACTGCTCCTTTTCGCCGTCTCCCTGCCCTTCCTAGGGGAGGGGAGCCGGAGAAGCAGAAGGCCAGGCGTCAAGGGCAGCGTCAGAGGCTCCGCTGCCTTGGGCCGCCTTCTGCTCCCCTTTCGCCGTCTCCCCGCCCTTCCTAGGGAGGGAGCCGCCGAAAAGGACCAGAAGGCGGCGCCAAGGGCTGCAGCGTCAGAGGCCTGGCGTGACGCTGCCCTTGGCACCGCCTACTGCTCCTTTTAGGGGGCGCGGAGAGGGGGAGGGGCGGTGCAGGGAGGAGGAGCTAGCTCTTCCTCCTCCCTGCCCCTTCCTAGCCTCCCCCCCCCGGCCACCATTTTTAAAAAAAAATTAGATTTTTTTTAAAAAAATAGATTTTTTTATTAAAAATTTAAAATGGCGGCCGGGGACATAGCGGGCCGTGTCCAACAGGCTGGGGGGCCGTGTACGGACCCCAGGCCACCAGTTGGACAGCCCTGCAATATAACACTACTAATGATATTGTGATATTACAATTGTATATTTGTTTTACATGCAATATTGCTAATGATATTATGATATAATATCGTATATGAGTATGGTATGTATTGTATATACATTGATATAATATAATTTTACTAATGATATTTTGATATTATAATTGTATATTTGTTTTACATGCAATATTGCTAATGATATTGCGATATAATATCGTATAATATGAGAATGGTATAATATATTGTATATACATTGTATATACCTCTGTGCCAGAATGAGGTTCGAATGGATGACCTTTGGGACTCTCTTCCAATTGATTCCTATCGAGTTGGTCTGGATGACATTTAGGGACCCCCTCCAACTCTATAATTCTATGATTTCTTTGTGGCAGAATGGGAGTCGACTGGATGACCACTATGTTCAGAAGAACAAGATGTCCTGACAGTCCCATCAGTCCACTCCTGCCATCTTTCCGTGACTAGACAGCGAGCTTTCTCCGAGGTGGCCCTGACGCTATGGAACGCGTTGCCGGACGACGTTCGCGCCATCATGGAGTTGGCTCCTTTCCGGAGGGCATGTAAAACAACTCTGTTTAAGCTTGCCTTTAACTAAGCCCTCCGGCTCTGACCATGCCCTATCTCAGTGCTGTCCAACTTCTGGCGGGTCCAGGGCCGGATAAGAGGTCACTGATGACCTGCGGGGCCGCTCGGCCCTGCCCCCAGGCCCCGCCCCCAGGCCCCGCCCCCAGCCCAGGCCCCGCCCCCTCCTAAAGCCGCCCGAAACAGGAGGGTAGGCGGTGCCAAGGGGCAGCGTCACAGGCCTGGCGTGACGCTGCCCCTTGGCACCCTACTCCTCCCTTTTCGGCCCCCTCTCCCTTCCCAGGCTGGGGGAGCTGCCGAAAGGAGGAGTAGAGCGGTGCCAAGGGGCAGCGCGTCATAGGCCTGGCGTGACGCGCTGCCCCTTGGCACCGCCTACCCTCCTCGGCGCCCCCTCCTTCCTAGGCCGGGGAGCCGCCGAAAGGAGGAGTAGGCGGTGCCAAGAGCAGCGCGTCACGCCAGGCCTGTGATGCGCTGCTCTTGGCGCCGCCTTCTGCCCTTTTTCCGGTGGCTCCCCGCCTAGGTAGGGAGGGGCGCCGAAGGAGGAGCTAGCTCTCTTCCTCCACCCTGCCCCGCCTCCCCCCCCCGGCCGCCATTTTAAAAAAAATCGATTATTTTTTTTAAATTTAAAAATGGCGGCTGAGGGCATAGGTGGGGCCGTGTCCAACAGGCTACGGGGCCGGATCCGGCCCCGGGGCCGCCAGTTGGACAGCCCTGCCCTATCTGATCTAATGTTTTAATGTTTTATATGTATTTTATGTATTTTATGTGTATTTTAACTGATTGTTTGTAAACTGCCCTGAGCCTGCAGGGAAGAGCGCTATATAAAATTGAATAAATAAATAATAAAAAATATATACACATGCGCACATTTATACACACATGTGTATATATATATATATATATATATATGCACAAACACACGCACATATACACATACATATAGACAAGCACACACATATACACAATATGCATGTTCACATATAAACCCACAAATATACACACACATATATGCACATGCACACACATATATACACATATACACATGCACCTACATATACATATACACACACACAAATATGCATATAGACAAGCACACACATGTACACAATACGCTTGTACACATATAAACACACAAATACACAAATATATACACACACATATATACACACCTGCTCTGAGTCCCCTTTGGGGTGAGAAGGGCGGCATATAAATGTTGTAAATAAATAAATAAATAAAGATACTGTACACCCACATATGTATACATACATATACATATATGTATATTTGTATATATTTATTTATATATATAAATATACATCCACATATATTTACATACACATATATGTATGTATATTTGTATATATTTATTTGTGTGTGTGTGTGTATATATATATATATACACTCATTTATATATATATATATATATATATATATATATACTGTATATATATACATACATACACACACAAATGCAAACATACAGTATATGCACAAATATATACACATACATAAACACACAAAACACATATACACAGACTGGGCCACAGCAATGTGTGGCAGGGGATAGCTAGTGAATAACAAATAAAAAAGAGGTTGGTCTGGATGCCCTTTGGGGTTCCCTCCCTCCTCTATATTGACTCCCATGCGGTTTAGAGCGCCTCCTTTTCCTTTATTTATCAGGTGCGTTTCAATAGCAGGGCTGCCGTTCCCCCCCGTAATTTGCAATGGTTCGGTCCAATGCCCCGGAGAGCGCTGCGCAGCCTGGACCAAACCAAATCGTAAAGAGGGGTGGAAATGAGATCCTGAGATGCTTTGAGCAGCCTGTAGAGGGCAGCAGTTTCCTCCTTTCCCATCCTGGCTTTGCTGGTGGGAAAACTTTGGAGCCGACGCAGGCATCCAGAAGAAGAGAAGGAAGGGAAAAGGAGGAGAGAGGCAGGAGGGAAGAAGAGGAGGAAGGGAAAAGGAGGAGAGAAAGGAGAGAGAAGGGGGAGAGAGAGATCTGCAAGGACAGGAAAGAGCCAGAGGGATTTGGAGAGACCCAGAGGGCAAACCAGGACAACCTGTGCTTTGCAGGTAAAGCAGGTAAAGAGCAATCCCTATTTATTGTTGTTGTTGGGTTGTGAGTTCCAGCAGCATTCTCTCCTGACGTTTCGCCTGCATCCATGGCAGGTTGTGATTGTTATTGTTGTTATTTTGCAAGATCTCATCTTGAAGGGGAAAAAGAGAGAGAGAAAAAGAGAAAATCCACTTGCTTTATCCCATCTCTTTCTTCCAAAACCTTAATTCTTGGGTCTCGATTTGAAAGAATAGCAAACAGGAATAATTAATGCATGTTTTCCATGTTTTCTTCCTCCAAAAAACAGCTTACTTTGTGCATTTTTCCCCTCTTGTGTGCGGTGAGAACGCAGGAATGCTTGGCTTTCTTCTCCTCTCTCCTTGTCTCTTTCTCTCCCCTTCCTTCCTTCCTTTCTTTCTTTTCCCCCTCTTGCATTCTTTTTCCTTCCCTTTTTCCTTGTGCAGAAAGCATGAAGTGGATGGAGACTCAAGGATGGACTTTGCCTTCTTCTCTTTCTCCCCCTTTTTTTCTTTTCCTTTCTGACATTTCAGTGGTTTGGATTCTTTTTCTTTTCTTTCTTCTTCCCAAGAGAAAAGACTCCGGAATCGCATGGCCACCTCTTCTCAGAATTGGATTTTACGCTCGGTTGGCGGATCTGAATAACTTCTCTAGGTTGAGATGGAACTTTGCATTCCCTGCCTTCCCAAAAAAACAATATTTCCAGTCCTAGAAAGACTTCTGTTGTTGTTGTTATTATTATTACTAGCTTGGGGACCCGGTGCTGCCCGGATTACTTGAGAAAGACATTGTGTGCCAAGTTTGGTCCTATTCAGTTGTTTATTTGGCTTGCAGTGGTCTCGGGAAGTGAGTGAAGGTACTTCAAGTCCCATAATCCATGGTCCACCCTCCTCCAAATTGCACCAGGATGTAGAGTGGGTCATGGGGACTCTGTGTGCCAAGTGTGGTCTTGATCAGTCATTTGATGAGGGTCGCAGCGGGCTCTGGAAGTGAGTGAAGGTACTTGAAGTCCCATCATCCACGGTCCCCCCTTCTCCAAACAGCATCAGGATGTAGAGTGGGTCATGGGGGCTCTGTGTGTCACATTTGGTCTTGATCATTCATTGGATGAGGGTGGCAGCGGTCTTGGAAGGTGAGTGAAGGTACTTCAAGTCCCATCACCTGTAGTCCATCCTCCTTGAAACAGCACCAGGGTGTAGAGTGGGTCAAGGGGGCTCTGTGTGCCAAGTTCGGTCTGCATTGGTCATTTGCTGAGGGTCGCGTTGTTTTCAGGAAGTGAGTGAAGGTACTGCAAGTCCCATCATCCATGGTCCATCCTCTTTCAAACTACAGCAAGCTGTAGAGTGGGTCATGGAGGCTCTGTGTGCCAAGTTTGGTCTGCATTGGTCCTTGGATGAGGGTCGCAGTGGTTTCAGTAAGTGAGTGAAGATACTGCAAGTCCCATCATCCATGGTCCATCCTCCTTCAAACTGCAGCAGGATGTAGAGTGGGTCATGGGGGCTCTGTGTGCCAAGTTTGGTCTGCATTGGTCATTGGCTGAGGGTCGCATTGTTTTCAGGAAGTGAGTGAAGGTACTGCAGATCCCATCATCCATGGACCATCCCCCTTAGAACAGCATCAGGATGTAGAGTGGGTCATGAATATTCTGTATGCCAAGTTTGGTCTGCATTGGTCATTGGATGAGGGTCGCAGTGGTTTCAGTAAGTGAGTGAAGATACTGCAAGTCCCATCATCCATGGTCCATCCTCCTTCAAACTGCAGCAGGATGTAGAGTGGGTCATGGGGGCTCTGTGTGCCAAGTTTGGTCTGCATTGGTCATTGGATGAGGGTCGCAGTGGTTTCAGTAAGTGAGTGAAGGTACTGCAGATCCCATCATCCATGGACCATCCCCCTTAGAACAGCATCAGGATGTAGAGTGGGTCATGAATATTCTGTATGCCAAGTTTGGGCCTGGTCTGTGATTTGTAGGGCCTACAATGTTCTGTGGGGAGTGAATCGGGTGAAGGTACTGGAAATCCCATCATTTGTGGGCCATCCTGCCATAAACCGCACCAGGTTGTAAAGTGTGCCAAGTTTGGTCCTGATTTGTCATTGGTGTGGGCCACAGTGCTCTAAGGAAGTGAATTAAAGTACTGCAAGTCCCATCATCCATGGTCCATCCTCCCTCAAACTGCACCAGGATGTAGAATGCATCTTGGGGGTTCTGTGTGCCAAGTTTGGTCTTGTCCTGTCATTGTTGGGGGCCGCCAAGTGTTTTGGCCTTAAACTCCCACCATGCCTGACTGCCTCCTTACCACCCCTCTGCTACTTTAGAGTGTCGGAATGTTGGTGGTTCTGGCCAATCAGAGGCATTATGCAAACAATCCCATAGTGGCAACCAATCAGAAAGCTGCCACATATCCGCCCTCCGCACACATACATACAAACATTCTCTTTTATTATATACTAGCTTGGGGACCCGGCCCTGCCCGGGTTATTTGAGAAAGGCATTGTGTGCCAAGGCTGGTCCTTATGAGATGTTTACAGGGCTTGTAGTGGTCTCTGGAAGTTAGTGAAGGTACTTCAAGTCCCATCATCCATGGTCCATCCTCCTTCAAACGGCACTAGGATGTAGAATGGGTCATGAGGGCTCTATATGTCAGGTTTGGACTTGATCAATCATTGGATTAGGTTTGCAGCAGTTTTGGGAAGTGAGTGAAGGTACTTCAAGTCCCATCATGCATGGTCTGCCCTCCTCCAAGCTGCACCAGGATGTAAGTGGGTCATGGAGGCTCTGTGTGCCTAGTTTGTTCTTTTTTGGTAATTGGATAAGGGTCTCGGTGGTCTCAGAAAGTGAGTGAAGGTACTTCAAGTCCTATCATCCGTGGTCCGTCCCACTCAAAACTGCAGCAGGATGTAGAGTGGGTCATGGGTACTCTGTGTGCCAAGTTTGGGCCTGGGTCTGTGATTTGTAGGGGCTTCAATGTTCTGTGGGAAATGAATGGGGTGAAGGTACTGCAAATCCCATCATTTGTGGCCCATCCTGCCCTACACTGCACCAGGTTGTAAAGTGGGCCAGTGGGCATCTGTGTGCCAAGTGTGGTCCTGATCCTTCTATGGTGTGGGCCAGAGTGCTCTAAGCAAGTGAGTTAAAGTACTGCAAGTCCCGTCATCCATGGTCCATCCTCCCTCAAACTGCACCAGGATGTAGAGTGGGTCTTGAGGGTTCTGTGTGCCAAGTTTGGTCTTGTTCTCTCATTGTTTGGGGTCGCAAAGTGCTTTGGCCTTAAACTCCCACCATGCCAGACTGCCTCAGGCCTTTTCCTTACCCCCTCTGCCACTTTAGAGCATCGGAATGTTCGTGTTGGCGACTGCCTCGGGCCTTTGCCTTATCCTTCTCTGCCAGTTTAGAGGGTCGGAATGTTCGTGTTGACTGGCCAATAGAGGCGTTATGCAAATGCTCCCTCACTGGCAACCAATCATTTTGTCAGAATGTAGAGGCCGGGAGCCAATCAGAACGCTGCCACATACATACAAACACACACACATACAAACAGACATACATACAAACATTCCACTTTATTAAGGTATACAGATATACAGATATAGAGATACAGATTACTAGCTTGGGGACCTGGCACTGCCTGGGTTAATTGAGAAAGACACTGTGTGCCAAGTTTGGTCCTATTCAGTTGTTTATTTGGCTTGCAGTGGTCTCGGGAAGTGAGTGAAGGTACTTCAAGTCCCATAATCCATGGTCCACCCTCCTCCAAATTGCACCAGGATGTAAAGTGGGTCATGGGGTCTCGGTGTGCCAAGTTTGGTTGAACAGTCATTGGATGAGGGTTGCAGCAGTCTCGGGAAATGAATGAAGGTACTTGAAATCCCATCATCCATGGTCCGTCCTACTCTAAACTGCAGTCGGATGGAGTGTGGGTCATGGGGGCATTGTGTGCCAAGTTTGGTCTTGATCGGTCTTGGTTCTGGGCCGCAGTGGTCTGTGGGGAATGAAGGTTTTGAAAGTACTACAAATCCCATAATCCATGGAGGTACATCAAGTCCCATCATCCATGGTCCACCCTCCTCCAAACTGTAGTAGAATGTAGCGTGAGTCATAGGGGCTCTGTGTGCCGAGTTAGGTTACTGTCAATTCAGGCCATACACAATGTCCCATGAGCTGAGGCCTAGTCGGGAAAATCAAGTTAATGAAGCCTTACTGTCAATGCAGACCTTAAACAGCATCCCATTAAGTGAGGCCTAGTCAGGAAAATCAAGTTAATGAAGCCTTACTGTCAATTTTGGGCCTGGTCTGTGATTTGTAGGGGCTACAATGTTCTGTGAAAAGTGAATCGGGTGAAGGTACTGCAAATCCCATCATTCGTGGCCATCCTGCCCTAAACCGCACCAGGTTGTGAAGTGGACCATTGGGCCTCTGTGTGCCAAGTGTGGTCCTGATCCGTCATTGCTGTGGGCCACAGTGACTGACTGCTTGAGGCCTTTCCTTTTCCCTCTGCGTCACCTTAGAATGTTGGAATGTAGATGGCCAATCAGTAACTTATGCAAAATCTCCCACAGTGGCAACCAATCATGTTTGAATGTAGAGGCTTGGATTCCTGGATGCTGGCCAATCAGAGTCCTTTATGCAAATACTCCCTCAGTGGTAACCAATCCCCTCTGTCTGTTGCCTTAGAATGTTGGAGTTCTGAGGCTGGCCAATCAGAGTCCTTTATGCAAATAAACCCACAGTGGCAACCAATCGAAATGCTGCCACATATTCCTCCGCACCTCCCGCCGCAAACACTGACTTTTATTATATACATAGAAGATAGATAGATTAGATATCAGATTTGTTGTACTCCACCTCCTCCCTTGAAAGGAGGTGGATCCAACATGAATTGTTGTATATGAATTGTTGTTGTTACTATTATTATTTCAGTAGACTATCAGGTAACTTAAGCCCCCCGTGGTGCAGTGGATTAAATAGCTAAACTTGCTGACCGAAAGGTTGGGGGTTCGAATCCAGGGAGCATGGTGAGCTCCTGCAGTTAGGCCCAGCTTCTGCCAACCTAGCAGTTCGAATACATGCAGGTGTAAGTAGATCAATAGATACCACTTCTGTGGGAAGGTCACAGCGCTCCATGCAGTAATGCTGGCCACATGACCTTGGAGGTGTCTACGGATAACGCTGTATCTTTGACTTGGAATTGGAGATGAGCACCAACTCCCAGAGTCGGACACGACTAGGCTTAATGTCAAGGGGAAACCTTTACCTTACTCAAGTAACTTAGGACAATGTTTCTCAACCAGTGTGCCGTGGCACACTAGTGTGCCATGAGCGATCATCAGGTGTGCCGCGAGAAAAGCTCTCTGCCCCCCTTCCTTCCCCCCTCTTCCTGCCAAACTCCTGCTGCTTGGGGGAAGAGGAGTAAGGACCAGGTGGCGGCGAAGAAAAAGAAGGGACCGGGGCGCTGCCTCCTTCGGCCGTTTCCCCAACCAGCCTCCAATCCGCCATGACTCTCGCCATGACTCTCGCCCCTTGTTGAAGCCGCGCGGAGGAGCCCTGCCTACTGAAGCCCGTCCACCGCTCATGCTCCTCTGTGGGAGAGCTGAAGCCAGGGGGGGGGCATTATGCAGCCTGGCCCGCCCCTTCCCCAGCTTCAGCACTCCCACAGCTTTGCCAGCCTTGAGGGGCAGTGCCAAGCTGAGAGCCAGCACAATGCTGGCTTGGTACTGCCCTCTCAAAGCTGGCGAAGCTGTGGGAGAACTGAAGCCGGGAGGGGCAGGGCATGGTGCAGCCTGGCTCCGCCCCTCCCGGCTTCAGCACTCCCACAGCTTCCCAGCCTTGAGGGGCAGTGCCAAGCCAGCGGTGGCAGAGCCAGCACACGGCTGGCTGGGCACTGCCCCCTCAAGGCTGGCGAAGTTATGGGAGAATTGAAGCCGAGGGAAGGGGCGGGGCATGGCATGGCCTGGCTCCTCCCCCTCCACGGCTTCAGCACTCCCCACAGGTCACCATCCCCCAGCCGTTCTTACTGTGTTAGAGTGTCATTTTGTGTCAGTTTGGTTGGTGGTGTGCCCCCGGATTTTTTTAATGTTAAAAGTGTGCCACGGCTCAAAAAAGGTTGGGAAACACTGACTTAGGAGACCCATGAGGATTGGTGGGTGCCAGATAAATGTAGTTTCTGGTTGCTTGAGAGTTGCTATTTACAAAAGGCCTAACTAATACTATATCCCATGCTGCCCCTGACCATAAACTCTGTATCGACTTGATATTGAAATACAGTCATTGAAAGCAAATTAGACGAACAAAGGCAAACTTAATGTAACTCAGTTACAACAACAACAACAAAACGTTATTACGGTCACTGACCGGCACAGTAACTCAGTTTTACTGTGTTATGAAAATAACTTTGTGAAAGCAATATGGAGTGTGGTATTATTTCCTCTTACGTTTGCCAGTTGCTTGAAAATTCCAGTTTCCTGGAAGTATATTATTATTATTATTATTTGCTACATAACAAGAATAGTACATAGCAAACAAGATCACTCTGCTGTCTTTTGTATTTGGTTCACACCTCCTCTTCTTGAATTTTATTTTAGTGGGGTTTTTTTTTCTTTTATAATAATTTTATAATAATTTAATAATAATATAATGTTATATTATGTTATAATTTCAATATATTATCTCTTGGCATTACTTTGCGAATGAAGATTCTTAGGAAGGACTCATCCCACGCTTTTTACAAGCGTGTTGATGACTAAAAAGGCCAATCTGAGATAGGCAGGTTCGGTTGCAGAAAGCACAGCAGAAAGTCTCCTTGGGTGATGTTGTTTCCAAGTTGCGGTTCTTTCTGCGTTGTCGTTTCTCTTCGAGACCCATTCGGCGTGTCTTCTCGAAAGAGGCCGCAGCATTGTGGATAGTGCGTCTCCATGCCTCCCGATGTGAGGCCAGGGTGGACCATTGTTGGTGATCAATCTGGCCGAGCCTGAGATGTCGTTTCAGGGAGTCCTTATATCTCTTTTTGGGGGCGCCTCTCTTGCGCTGACCCGTGGTGAGTTCACCATAGAGTAGTATCTTTGGGAGGCGGAGGTCCTCCATCCTAGAGACCTCGTGCCCTGCCCAGCTGTGTTTTCAATAGCATGGCCTCAACGCTGGTGATCCCTGCTTGCTCAAGGACAGCAACATTCGTCACGTAGTCGGTCCAGTGTACATTTAGGATTGTGCGAAGACAGCGCTGATGAAAGCGTTCGAGGAGTCGTAGGTGTTGGCGATAGGTGACCCATGTTTCAGACACATAGAGGAGAATAGACAGTACGATAGCTCTGTACACACTGATTTTGGTGCTTTGCCTCAGGTGCTTGTTGCTCCAGACTCTTTTGTGAAGCCTTCCGAATGCACTCTATGCCTTTGCTAATCTGTGATCTATCTCTTTATCAATCTTGGCGTCTGAAGAGATGATGCTTCCCAGGTAGGTGAACTGTTGAACGGACTTAAGCACAGATGTGCCTATGCTGACGTGGGGACGATGGTGTTCTTCCTGTGGTGCGGGCTGGTAGAGGACTTCCGTTTCCTTCAGGCTGACTTCCAGCCCAAATAGCTCTGCAGCTGTTGCAAAGCAGGATGTGAGGCGCTGCAGGGCTGCTTCTGAATGGGCGACAAGGGCAGCAGCATCGGCAAAAAGCAGCTCACGGACTGGATAGTTTAGAGTCTTAGTGCGAGCCCTCAGACGGCTTAAGTTGAACAAGCTACCATCAGTACGATAATGTATATATATGCGCAGGCATGTAGCCAGGGGGGGGGCTAAGGGGGCTTCAGCCCCCCCCCCAAATTCTCAGGGTGGTCCGCGAGAAGGCCTTACTGGTACATTATTTAAACTGTTATGTTTATTCATATCATGATCTGATCACCATGCTCATTATATCCCCCATTAATGGGGTTATTGGGATAACAATACAAAAGATTTCCTAGGGTAAACCCTCTCCCACCCAGTCTCAGGCCCCCGAACCAAACACAGCCCCCCCCGAACCAAAATCCTGGCTACGGCCCTGTATATGCTGTAGTTTTAGTACAGAATATTATTATTATTTTCTGCAAAGCGGGGAAAACATTAACTGGAGATGAACTTTGTCTCTCTCCCATTGAACCGGGAGGAGCTTTGTGCGGGGTGTTTGTGTTGTGCCCCAGACTCCCAAGGCGTGACCCATTCTTGCTTAAATTGATTTGCAGCTTTGGCAATGTTTGATTTGAAAAGAAAGCCATCCCTCCACCCTTCTGGCCAGCGTTGAATTTTTGTATCTGGCCCCGGAGGGATTTTCCAGGCTTGCAAAACATTTCAGATCTGTAATAACATAGTTTCTTCTCTTTTTTTTCTTCTTCTTCTTTTCCTCCCTTTACTTCCCGGCTTCCCGAAGGGCATTTTGGAAGAAGAAAAAAACAGCACCATTGTGCGTCCAATGTGCTGGATTGCCTCGCCAGAAGAAGATCTGTATGAAAGCCAATAGAAGTCCCAACATGTGGACGTATCTCTTTGGATGAAGATTGCTAAAGAGCGCATAATTTTATTGGTTCAGGAATAACCTGTTTTCGAGATAAAACTGACATAGACATGACAGTGTTTTGGCTCAACGTGGATCCGACGGAGGCCTATATAACATGAAAAAAATGAAATAAACCAGCAGTGAAGGGCCAAAAATGTTGTTCGTCTGGCCCTAAGCACGCCATTCCGGATACCTCCAGACTGTGAAAAATCTCAGTTCCAGGAAAGTCTGCTCAATTCGCCTTTTTAACCTACAGTTCCTATATAGTGTAATGGACCTACAGATTGGGTTCCTTCCAGTAAACACTGTCCAACTCGTAGTAGGCGCTTTATGCCAATTCTTCCTATAGAGATCGAGGTGTAACATACCTGCGGACGTTTTCGGTATCTGGAGATTTATAGGCCTGGCCATGGCTTTGAAAGCGAGAGCACTCTACAACTTCCAGAGCGAAAACAAGGAGGAGATCAGCATCCGAGAGAACGAGGAGTTGGTCATCTTCAACGAGAACTCCTTGGACGGTTGGTTGCAAGGGACCAACAGCCGCGGAGAAACAGGTCTGTTTCCCGCTTCCTACGTGGCGGTCCTTCGTCCCCGGTCGGCGTCAGCGTATACGGATTACTCCAACAGCCCTTCGGGGTCTCCTGGAAATCAGTCGTCCTTTTCCGTCCCTCCGTCCAACGCCAGCGTCTCCCAACAGGGTAGCTTTGAGGATGATGATGATGACGACTGGGACGATTGGGATGATGGTTGCACGGTGGTGGAGGAGCCTCGGAGCGGGCCGGGTACCAACGGCCATTCGTCTCCGAACTCATCCTACCTGAGGCCCTACTCCTATCCGAACCATCAAGGCTACCGTCCGAAACCGTCTCTGGAAAGGCAGGACAGCATCGGGTCTTCCAAACGGGGCAGCGTGGTGGGACGCAACCTCAACCGCTTCTCCTCCTTCGTCCGCTCCGGAGTGGAGGCCTTCATCTTGGGGGACGTCCCCATGATCTCCAAGATCGCCGAGATGTATTACGTCGACATGGGGTCCAAAGGTCCCCAATGGAGGTCCAGCCCGCACCCGTTGGTGTGTTCGGTTGAGGACCCCACCAAGCAGACCAAGTTCAAGGGCATCAAGAGCTACATCTCCTATCGGCTGACACCCAGCAACACCCAGTCGCCCGTCTACCGGCGGTACAAGCACTTCGATTGGCTCTACAACCGGCTGCTGCACAAGTTCACGGTCATCTCGGTGCCCCACTTGCCCGAGAAGCAAGCCACGGGGCGCTTCGAGGAGGACTTCATTGAGAAGCGGAAGCGGAGGCTAATCTTGTGGATGGACCACATGACCAGCCACCCGACACTCTCCCAGTACGAGGGCTTCCAACACTTCTTGACCTGCCGGGACGACAAACAGTGGAAAATGGGCAAGCGCCGGGCGGAGAAGGACGAATTGGTGGGCGCCAGCTTCCTCCTGACTCTCCAGATCCCCACCGAGCACCAAGACCTCCAAGACGTGGAGGACAGGGTGGACACCTTCAAGGCCTTCAGCAAGAAGATGGACGACAGTGTCCTCCAGCTGACCAATGTGGCTTCGGACCTGGTGAGGAAGCACGTCGGAGGTTTCCGGAAAGAGTTCCAGAAGTTGGGGAACGCCTTCCAAGCCATCAGCCAGTCCTTCCAAATGGACCCACCATACAGTTTCGATGCCCTCAATGGTGCCATCTCTCACACGGGCAAGACTTACGAAACGGTGGGCGAAATGTTTGCCGAACAACCCAAGAATGACTTATTCCTCATGTTGGACACACTTTCCTTGTACCAAGGACTCCTCTCCAACTTCCCTGACATTATCCATCTTCAAAAAGGTAAGAAACTACATCTCCCTCTGTATATAAGTGTCTGTTGGGCGAGTGACCCTCCTCATAAATGAACAGCAGAGTAACTTATTAGCAGCAACGTGACCCAGCACCAGTGGCCAGAAGTGATAAAAAGAACAAAAACACACAGACCAATGTTATAGGGGGCTTTTCTTTATAGCAAAATAATATGGTTACACTATTTACAAAAACAAGGTTTCCATGACACAAACAAAGTTCTTTATACTTCCTTCTCTGATTCCACGCTGGGCTTCTTTCTCATGCAGATAAACATCTTCACTTCCACAGAGCTTCCTATCACACCAAAGTTACGCAGGAGCTTCACACAGTAGCTTACACACAACAGCCTTCACACTGGAGCTTCTCTTACACAATTGCCTTCAACCTGGGGCTTCTCTCACTGAAGCTTCTCACATAAGGCCTTCTCACACTGAGGCCTACTGACACTGAGGCTCTTCTAACACACTGAGGCCCTTCTCCCACAGAGACCTCTTACAGGCTGTGGGCGAGCTAACACTGAGGCCATCTCACACTGAGGCCTACTAACACTGAGGCTCTTCTAACACACTGAGGCCCTTCTCCCACAGAGACCTCTTACAGACTGTGGGCGAGCTAACACTGAGGCCTTCTAACACCCTGAGGCCCTTCTCCCACAGAGACCTCTTACAGACTGTGGGCGAGCTAACACTGAGGCCTACTAACACTGAGGCTCTTCTCCCACAGATACCTCTTACAGACTGTGGGTGAGCTAACACTGAGGTCTTTTCACACTGAGGCCTTCTAACATACTTAGGCCCATCTCTCACAGAGACCTCTTACAGACTGTGGGCGAGCTAACACTGAGGCCTACTCACACAGAGGCCTTCTAACATACTTAGACCACAGAGACCTCTTACAGACTGTGGGCGAGCTAACACTGAGGCCTTCTCACACTGAGGCCTACTAACACTGAGGCTCTTCTCCCACAGAGGCCTTGTGGGCGAGCTAACACTGAGGCCTTCTCACACTGAGGCCTACTAACACTGAGGCCCTCCCACAGAGACCCTTCAGACTGTGGGCGAGCTAACACTGAGACACTGAGGCCTTACACACTGAGGCTCTTCTCCCCACAGAGACTCCTTACAGACAGCGGACGAGCTAAACGGAGGCCTTCTCACACTGAGGCCTTCTAACACACTGAGGCTCTTTTCACACAGAGACCTCTTACAGACTGTGGACGCGCTAACACTGAGGCCTTCCCACACTGAGGCCTACTAACACTGAATCCTTCTAACACTGAGGCCCTTCTCCCACAGAGACCTCTTACAGACTGTGGATGAGCTAACACTCAGGCCTATTAACACTGAGGCCTTCTAACACACTTAGGCCCATCTCTCACAGAGACCTCTTACAGACTGTGGGCGAGCTAACACTGAGGCCTACTGACACACTGAGGCCTTCTAACACACTGAGGCCCTTCTCCCACAGAGACCTCTTACAGACTGTGGGCGAGCTAACACTGAGGCCTTCTCACACTGAGGCCTACTAACACTGAGGCTCTTCTCCCACAGAGACCTCTTACAGACTGTGGGCGAGCTAACACTGAGGCCTTCTCACACTGAGACCTTCTAACACACCGAGGCCCTTCTCCTACAGAGACCTCTTACAGACTGTGGGTCACCTAACACTGAGGCCTTCTCACACTGAGGCCTGTCACAGACTGAGGTCTGCTAACACTGAGGGCTCCCTCAGACTGATGGCTACTAAGCTACAGGTGCATCTGCTTATATTGAATTGCAGCTTTTGCTGAGTCATTGCATCCATGTAACCATTTCAGTGCTTGACTCATATTTTTGTAATTAAAGTACCTAGTGAATATTTAATATTTCTGACAGAGCCAGCATTTATTTACGTTTGGATCCACAAAGGATGAATCCGGACCAAATATACTCATTATGACTCAACTTAAACTTCAATCTGATGATGGATCTGGGCCAAACTTGACACGCATGCCATGATTTGACTTAAAACAATCGAAGGATTGGGTGTGTATGTATGATTAAAAGTGATGGGAGTTGTAGTCCACCCGAATCTGGTGAGCTGTATTAATCCCACCTATGATGGATCTGGCTGAAAACTGGCACGCATACCCATCTTGACCAACTCAAAATACTGGTGGGGTTTCAAGACGATTGGAAGAAGATGATGGGAGTTGTAAACTCTACCCACATCCGGAAGGCTGTGTAAATAGTGAATTTGGTCATAATTATTTGTGCAAATTTGCCTTCCAGAGCCACAAGATCATACAAAGACTATTTATAGAACTGCGTCGATTGAATTAGGCGATGTCAACAAATCAGCGAGTGTTTAAAAAACCAAGGAGAGGCTTGTTCTTTTGTATTTGGGGCAAAAACAACCCACAGTTGGCTTACCATCTGTTATCAGCAGTACGGTTAGCTGTGAATTTCATACAGTTATAATATCAGAAGACTTAGAGAAAGTTGTGGGTTTGTGTGTGTGTGTGTGTGTGGTTTAGCTTCCAGAATAGTCGGGGATCCTTGAAGCTGTCGTTGCAAAAAATAGCATATTCCTGCATCGAGGGATATATTATTTACAATGTCGAGCAGGCCTGGACAAACCTCAGCCCTCCAGGGGTTTTGGACTTCAACTCCCACAATTCCTACTAGCCATATACACAAACAATATATATATGTAGAAGGGTTTAGATATAGATTGATAGATTCTATATTGATCGATCGATCGATTGATTAATTCTCTATCTGCATTTATATCTATAGATAGATGTGTTCACATAGATAGAGATAGGTAGGTAGATTATATATTTCTACAGGTTTGCTATTATGTACATATAGATTCTATATGTAGAAGGGTATAGATATAGACGGATAGATTCTATAGCGATTGAAGGGTTTAGATAGATAAATAGATTCTTTATCTGTATCTATATCTATAGATAGATTGATAGATAGATAGATGTTTTCCTGGAGATAGAGATATATAGATATCGATAGAGATATAGATACAGATAGGTAGGCAGATTATATATCTATATGAGTTTGTTATTATGCACTGTTTCGTGTATATCTATAGATAGATTCTATATGTAGAAGGGTATAGAAATATATGGATAGATTCTATATTGATAGATAGGTAGAGATAGATAGATAGATTCTATACCTGTATCTATATCGATAGATTGATTGATTGATTGATGTTTTCCTGGAGATAGATAAATAGATAGAGATATATAGATATCAATATAGATATAGATACAGATAGGTAGGCTGATTATGTATCTATATGAGTTTGTTATTATGCACTGTTTTGTGTATATCTATAGATAGATTCTATATGTAGAAGGGTATAGATATATATGGATAGATTCTGTATTGATTGATAGGTAGATATACATAGATAGATTCTATACCTGTATCTATATCTATATATGTCAGTAGAGATCAGAAGGAAATGTGGCGCAGCTGGCTGGGTGTCAGCTGCATAAGATCTCTACTGACCAGAAGGTCATGAGTTCGAGGCCTGCCCGGGTCGAGGTGGGCTCTCGACCTATTGTGCAGCCTGTTGTCGACCTTTGCGACCCGAAAGACAGTTGCATCTGTCAAGTAGGAAATTAAGGTACCACTTTGTGGGGAGGCTTAATTTAACTGATTTACGAAGCCATAAAAAAGATCTCCAGAAAACACGCTGAGGAATGAAAGAGTGCGGCAGCTCCCCCTGGTGGCCAGATGTTAAATTGCCTCTGTCTGTCTTGTGTGTTTGTGTGTCTAAATGTAATGTGTACGTTGTAATCCGCCCTGAGTCCCCTGCGGGGTGAGAAGGGCGGAATATAAATGAAGTAAGTATAAATAAATAAATAAATAATGCAGCTGAAACCCAGCCAGTTGCGCCACATTCCCGGTGCTATAGAATCCAGAAAGTTATAGTTTGCCCTCTTTGGCAGAGAAGGCCTTGCAAAAACCACAACTCCCAGGATTCCGTAGCGTTGAACCATGAGATATAATGTGGTGTCAAACGGCATTCGTTCTGCAGCGTAGATGCACCACGTCGCGCATAAAGCAGTCGGTTGGAGAGGATTTTCTGCAGCCGTACTCGAGAGAGACATGTGGGTTTAGCAGCGGGCACAACTGCCCTCGTTCATTTCTCTGCTCTAGAAATTCCTTTCCTCCTCTTCACTGGCACCTTGCCCACCCGTCGGGAGAAAGACCCAACGTTTTTTGCACAGAGACGGGCCGTTCGTGGCAGGGACGGGTTACACAGAGTGCTAGCAACAAAGAACAGAGCCAGCGTCACGCTTGGACCCGGTGCCAACGCCTGGTGAGGACACGGAGCGACCATGAGCTCATTCCTCTGAGCTTTGCCGAGATCGCAGAAGAGAATCCTGTTTGGGAAACCAGGGTGCATCTGCACTGTCGAATGAATGCGATTTGGGACCACAACTGCCGTGGCTTAATGCAATGGAAACTATATCTCTCTACATACAAAATCTCTCTATAGATATACACAAAACAGTGCGGAATAGCAAACCTATATAGATTTATTTATTTATTTATTTATTTATTTATTTACTCGGCTTCTATGCCACCACTCCCAAATAGGCTCGGGGCGGCTCACAGCCAGAAAGCAAGACAATACACAATAAAACATACACTCTAAAATGCAATACAAAATGCAGGTTAAAAATACACAATAAAACATCATTAAAAACACAGTTAAAACAATTAAGATGGTCTGGCAACAATGGCAAGGCTTGAGGAACCCGCTGGGCCTATACCTGAAAAGCCAGCCGGAAAAGGTGGGTCTTACATGCCCGCCTAAACGGGAGTAAGTCCTGGATAGCCCGTGTGGCTGGCGGAAGGGCATTCCACAATATCGGCGCTATGACCGAGAAGGCCCTTCGGCGAGTGGCAGTTCTTTTAGCCACCTTAGCGGAGGGACAGCTAGAAGATTAGAGTCCTCCGAACGAAGTGATCTAGAAGGGTAATATGGGGTGAGACGGTCCCTCAGATACGCTGGCCCCAGGCCGTGCAAGGCCTTAAAGGTGAGAACCAACACTTTGAAGGTAATCCGGTGCTCGATAGGCAGCCAGTGCAGATCCTGCAAAATGGGTGTTATATGGCATCCTGCTGGGGAGCCAGACAGGAGCTGGGCGGCAGTGTTCTGCACCAGCCTGAGCTTCCGGGTTACCGACAGAGGAAGGCCAACATAAAGAGCGTTACAGTAATCTAGCGTCGAGATGACCGTGGCTTGGATCACCGTGGCCAGGTCAGACCGGGACAGGTAGGGGGCCAGCCTCCTTGCCTGACGGAGATGGAAGAAGGCAATCTTGCTGACCGCAGAGACCTGGGTCTCCATGGTCAGCTGGGAGTCCAAGTGGACCCCCAGGCTCTTCACGGAAGACGATGGGCATAACGCCGCACCGTCCAGGGTCGGAAGCTGGACATCCCCACCGCCCGGGCGACCCGGCCACAAGATCTCCGTCTTCGCCAGATTCACCCTCAACCTACTGGCTCGCAGCCATCCAGTAACGGCTTCGAGGCAGCGCTGGAAATTATCGGGGACGGGGCCAGACCTGTCCTCCACCCTCAGGATGAGCTGAGTGTCATCAGCGTACTGGTGGCACTCAAGCCCATAACTCCGCACCAGCTGTGCAAGCGACTGCATGTAGATGTTAAATAATAGAGGGGAAAGAATGGCCCCCTGCGGGACTCCACAAACTAATGGGGAGCCCTCGGAGACCACTCCACCCCTCCTCACAAGCTGGGACCGCTGGTGGAGGAAGGAGGTCAGCCATTTAAGGGCTGTCACCCTCACTCCAGCCATGGCCAGGCGGTGGATCAAAAGATTGTGGTCGACCGTTTCAAGCCCCGAGGTGGTAAGCGCGGGGATCGCTCTAAGGCAGGGGTGCTCACACTTTTTCAGCATGGGAGCTACTGATTAAAAAACCAAGTCCCAAAGATCACCCGCCCAGAAATGTAAAACGTATACCTATTTTCTTATTTATTTATTTATATTTATTATTCATTTTTATGTACCGCTCCTTCCAGCAGGCTCGGGGCAGTTTACATAAAATGAAGTTATAAATCATCAACATTTCAATTTCATAACAACAATATAAAACAGAGCAAAAAAATACATCCAACCACCCCATTTCTCCCACACTGCCATATTATCAACCAGAAAGTAAGAAGAGAGGCTTTTGAACTGCAAGGCCATTTAATACTCAGCAAGGTAAACAAAGGGACATGCAAAAATACATCCAATCACCCCATTTCTCCCACACTGCCATATTACCACACATATATTTCTCAAAAAACAAAGCAAGCAGAGAGGCTTTGGAGCTAAAAGGCCATTTTTAAACATTAAAAATAAACAAAGAGACATGCCACAGAACAATCAAGCACCCACCCCAAAGTAAAAAGACCGACCATTGAGATGCGGTAAGGAAATGACCCCAAAGCGTCCTTCTTCTTCTCCTCTGTCGTTGCTCCTATTTCCACGCCGCCCGCATGCGTGCCGCCTCCAAGAGCTCACGAGAAGTCCGAGAGGCAGAATGGGTGCTTCTGCACATGCGCAAGGGCCCAGCCATGCATCGCGTCATCCAGGCCCGCCCCTTTGGTCTCCTACGACTCTGAGTGGCTGGAGAAGGACGGAGGGAGGAGGAGGAATCCAAAAGAGGGGCCATTCTGCCTCTTGGACTCTGGAGCTTTTGGAGGCAGAGCGAGCAGGAGAGAGCAATGACGGAGGACTTCTTTGCAGCGTGCAGGGGCGCGTGAAGAGGACCAACAGCAAAAAACCTGGTCAGGGGCCTGAATATCACCAGGATGAGGCCCGAAGATCACCCTGGTGATCCCGATCACCATTCTGAGCACCCCTGCTCTAAGGTGTAATCCATCACGGGAGAGTATTGCCACCCCCGTCCCTGTTCCTATTCTGGTGCGTGGCGACGTAGTCAGGGGGAACCAGCTCCTGGAGACAGGTGTTGTCACTCTCCTGGAGCCAGGTCTCGGTGACACAGAATAGGTCTGCGTTGATGTCTTCGCAGAACTCCTTGATCACGGCGGTTTGCCCCAATTCTATCGTTGGTGGGGTTCAGAAGGCTATTTGGTTGTAGGTGAACTATAAATCCCAGCAACTACAACTCCCAAATGTCAAGGTCTATTTTCCCCCAAACTCCACCAGTGTTGACATTTGGACATATTGAGTATCAGTGCCAACTTTGGTCCAGATCCATCATTGTTTGAGTCCACAGTGCTCTCTGGATGTAGGTGAACTACAATTCCAAAACTCAAGGTCAATGACCACCAAACCCTTCCAGTATTTTCTGTTGGTCGTGGGAGTCCTGTGTGCCAAGCTTGGTTCAATTTCATCGTTGGTGGAATTCAGAATGCTCTTTGATTGTGGGTGAACTATAAATCCCAGCAACTACAACTCCCAAATGTCAAGGTCTATCTCCCCCCCCCCCCCCAACTCCACCAGTGTTCATATTTGGGCATATTGAGTATCAGTGCCAACTTTGGTCCAGATCCATCATTGTTTGAGTCCACAGTGCTCTCTGGATGTAGGTGAACTACAATTCCAAAACTCAAGGTCAATGACCACCAAACCCTTCCAGTATTTTCTGTTGGTCGTGGGAGTCCTGTGTGCCAAGCTTGGTTCAATTTCATCGTTGGTGGAATTCAGAATGCTCTTTGATTGTGGGTGAACTATAAATCCCAGCAACTACAACTCCCAAATGTCAAGGTCTATCTCCCCCTCCACCCCCCAACTCCACCAGTGTTCACATTTGGGCATCTTGAGTATTTGTGCCAAGTTTGATCCACATCCATCATTGTTTGAGTCCACAGTGCTCTCTGGATGTAGGTGAACTACAATTCCAAAACTCAAGGTCAATGACCACCAAACCCTTCCAGTATTTTCTGTTGGTCATGGGACTTCTGTGTGCCAAGCTTGGTTCAATTTCATCGTTGGTGGAATTCAGAAGGCTCTTTGATAGTAGGTGAACTATAAATCCCAAACAACATCTCTCTCCCACACACCCAAACCCAACCAGTATTCAAATTTGGGCGTATTGGGTATTTGTGCCAAATTTGTTCCATTTAATGAAAATACACCCAAACAACATCTCTTCATAACAGTAGCAAAATTACAGTTATGAGGTAGCAGCAAAAATAATGTTATGGTTGGGGGTCGCCACAACATGAGGAACTGGATTAAGGGGTCGCAGCATTAGGAAGGTGGAGAACCACTGATCTTTAACAACCATTCTTCATTGATTAGTCAATTCTGACCATATCAAAACATACACGCTTACCCATACTTACAATAAATGCATATATGAAGACGAAGCACACCGACCTATCTATCTATATCTATTGCCTTCTACATGTAGATTCTATCTATAGAAAGACATGAAACAGTTGCTGGGATATATAGTTCAGCTACAATCAAAGAGCATTCTGCATCCCATCAATGATGGAATTGAACCAAACTTGACACAGAACTCTCCATGACCAAATGAAAATACTGGAAGGGTTTGCTGGGCATTGACTTTGTGTTTTGGAGTTGTAGTTCACCTACAGTACATCCAAAAATTACAATGGACTTTAAACAATGATGGATCTGGACCAAACGTGGCACGAATACTCAATATGCCCAAATGTAAACACTGGTGGAGGTTTTAGAAAATAGACTTGACATTTAAGAATTGTAAATAGTTGTTGGGATTTATAGTTCACCTACAATCAAAGGGCATTCTGAACTCCACCAATGATGGAATTGAACCAAACTTGACACACAGAACTCCCATGATCAACTGAAAATACTGGAAGGGTTTGGTGGGTATTGACCTTGTGTTTTGGAGTTGTAGTTCACCTACATCCAAAAATTACTGTGGACTCAAACAGTGATGTATCTGGACCAAACATGGCATGAATACTCAATATGCCCAAATGTAAACACTGGTGGAGGTTTTAGAAAATAGACTTGACATTTGGGAATTGTAAATAGTTGCTGGGATTTATAGTTCACCTACAATCAAAGAGCATTCTGAACTCCACCAATGATGGAATTGAATCAAACTTGGCACACAGAACTCTCATGACCAACTGAAAATACTGGAAGGGTTTGGTGGGTATTGACCTTGTGTTTTGGAGTTGTAGTTCACCTACATCCGAAACTTACTGTGGACTCAAACAGTGATGGATCTGGACCAAACGTGACATGAATACTCAATATGCCCAAATGTGAACACTGGTGGAGTTTGGGGGAAAATAGACCTTGATATTTGGGGGTTGTAGTTGCTGGGATTTATAGTTCACCTACAACCAAATAGCCTTCTGAACCCCACCAACGATAGAATTGGGGCAAACGTGGCACACAGAACTCCCATGACCAACAGAAAATACTGGAAGGGTTTGGTGGGCATTGACCTTGAGTTTTGGAGTTGTAGTTCACCTACATCCAAAGATCACTGAGGACTCAAACAATGATAGATCTGGACCAAACGTGGCACGAATACTCAGTATGCCCAAATGTAACCACTGTTGGTGTTTGGGGAAAGAGGGAAGGAAGGGAGGGAGGAAGGACGGTCGGGAGGCAGGACGGAAGGATGGAAGGAAGGAAGGACAGATGAAAGGGTGGAAGAGAAGGATGTAAGGAGAAAGAGGGAGGGAAGGAGGAAGAAAAAAGAGAAGGAAGGAAAGAGAAAAGGGAAGGAAGGAGAAAGAGGGAGGGAGTTTGAGGAAAATAGATCTTGATATTTGGGAGTTGTAGTTGCTGGGATGTATAGTTCACCTACAACCAGAGAGCATTCAGACCCCACCAACGATAGAATTTGGCCAACTTCCCACACAGAACCCCCATGACCAACAGAAAATAGTGTTTTCCGATGGTGTTTGGCGACCCTTCTGACACCCCGTTGTGTTCCGCCACCCCCCGGGGTCCCAACCGCCAGGTTGAGAAATGCTGGTGAAGATGCACCTCGAACTAGGGCTTTCTATTCCACACCAGCATAGTACTTTTTTGTGGGGTGGGGGTTAAAGTGGACTTTGTCTGACCTGCCGCCACTTTGTATGGCTGTATTGTTTGCCTATCCCTGTGGTGACGGACTGACGCATCCAAACCCAAGCCACACCTGTGGATCAAAGGTGGGGCTTGGAGTCACCCCATGCAGAAAGGGAATGAATCGTTTTGAATGGAAGAGGAGAAAGATATTTGGAGTTCAATAAGGAAAACTGGTGTGTGTGTGTGTGTATGTGTTTGCGGTGTGTGTGTGTCTGTCTGTGTGTGCATCTACACTGTAGAATTAATGCCCCTGCTGGCGCAGCGGGTTAAACCGCTGGGCTGCCGAACCTGCTGTCCGAAAGATCGCAGGTTCGAATCTGGAGAGCGGGGTTGTTAGCCCCAGCTTCTGCCAACCTAGCAGTTCAAAAACATGCAAATGTGAATGGGATTTGCAGTTTGCACTCCTTGGAAGAGCAGGTGAAAAGCCTTGTTAAACTACAACTCCAAAGTGCGGTCCAACTGCATTCATTCTCCCGTGCAAATGCATTCTAAGTCGCCCTAAGATATCTGCACGTTTCATCCATTAGGTAAAAGTAAAGGTTTCCCTTTGACATTAAGTCCTGTTGTGTCCAACTCTGAGGGTTGGTGCTCGTCTCCATTTCCAAGCCGAAGAGCCGGCGTTGTCCATAGACACCTCCAAAGTCATGTGGCCGGCATGACTGCGTGGAGTGCCTTACCTTCCCGTCAGAGCGGTACTTCTTGATCTCACATATGCATGTTTTCGAACTTCTAGGTTGGCAGAAGCTGGGGCTAACAGCAGGAGCTCACCCCGCTCCCTGGATTCGAACCGCCAACCTTTCGGTCGGCAAGTTCAATCTTTTGGTCAGCATGTTTACCAGGGGGTTATAGCCCCACAGATATGGTTTTTGCCCTTAGACAACTGCAAGAGAAATGTAGAGAGTAGAACAGAGGACTCTGTGTAACATTTGTCGACCTCACCAAAGCCTTCGACACTGTGAGCAGGAAAGGTCTGTGGCAGATCCTGGAACGTCTAGGATGTCCCCCCAAATTCCTCAAAATGATTATCCTGTTACATGAGGGCCAGCGCGGTCAAGTCAGATACGGCGATGCTCTCTCGGAGCCCTTTCTCATAACTAATGGAGTGAAACAAGGTTGTGTTCTTGCACCAACCCTATTTACAATCTTCTTCAGCATGATGCTCCAAAGGGCTACGGCAGACCTCGAAGAAGAAGACGGCATATATATATACGCTATCGTACTGATAGTAGCTTGTTCAACTTAAGCCGCCTGAGGGCTCGCACTAAGACTCTAAACTATCT
The DNA here is from genome assembly GCA_030556195.1 of Anolis apletophallus. Lineage (NCBI taxonomy): Eukaryota > Metazoa > Chordata > Lepidosauria > Squamata > Anolidae > Anolis > Anolis apletophallus. The sequence continues at coordinate 38,675,074 of JARBWK010000015.1, read as the reverse complement.
AGTCCGTGAGCTGCTTTTTGCCGATGCTGCTGCCCTTGTCGCCCATTCAGAAGCAGCCCTGCAGCGCCTCACGTCCTGCTTTGCAGCAGCTGCAGAGCTGTTTGGGCTGGAAGTCAGACTGAAGAAAACGGAAGTCCTCTACCAGCCCGCATCACAGGAAGAAGACCATCGTCCCCACGTCAGCATAGGCCAATCTGTGCTTAAGTCCGTCCAGCAGTTCACCTACCTAGGAAGCATCATCTCTTCAGATGCCAAGATGGATAAAGAGATGGATCACAGATTAGCAAAGGCATAGAGTGCATTCGGAAGGCTTCACAAAAGAGTCTGGAGCAACAAGCACCTGAGGCAAAGCACCAAAATCAGTGTGTACAGAGCTATCGTACTGCCTATTCTCCTCTATGTGTCTGAAAAATGGCTCACCTATCGCCAACACCTACGACTCCTCGAACGCTTTCAACAGCGCTGTCTTTGCACAATCCTAAATATACACTGGACCGACTATGTGACTAATGTTGCTGTCTTTGAGCAAGCAGGGATCACCAGCATTGAGACCATGCTATTGAGAATCAGCTGCGTTGGGCAGGGCACGTCTCTAGGATGGAGGACCACCGCCTCCCAAAGATACTACTCTGCGGTGAACTCGCCACGGGTCAGCGCAAGAGAGGCGCCCAAAAAAGAGATATAAGGACTCCCTGAAACAACATCTCAGGCTCGGCCAGATTGATCACCAAAAATGGTCCACCCTGGCCTCACATCGGGCAGCATGGAGATGCACTATCCACAATGCTGCGGCCTCTTTCGAGAAGACACACCGAACGGGTCTCGAAGAGAAACGACAACGCAGAAAGAACTGCAACTTGGAAACAACATCACCCAAGGACACTTTCTGCTGTGCTTTCTGCAACCTGACTTGCCTATCTCAGATTGGCCTTTTTAGTCATCAATGCGCTTGTAAAAAGCGTGGGATGAGTCCTTCCTAAGAATCTTTGTTCGCGAAGTAATGCCAAGGGAATATATATTCATATGTTCCCATAGATTTTGTCTTTTGTTTTAAAGCATCACAATTATGGGATTTATTTGCCAGGAATGCGGATGCTCGGAGACTGAGCGTAACCCAGACGGGATGCCCTCCAAGAATATTCAGTGGCGTCTTATTAGCATACCTTTTGAACCCGAATAACCAGCTTAGCTTTTAAATAAATAGAAGACAGGGCTGCGGCAAAGTTGGCGTCATCGCAATCATTAGCATCATATTAACAGATCGTGTTCTCTTCAGGATTCTGGGAGCTACAGTTTAGAAAAAAACTTTTCCAAAGTTCTGATTGTTCAGTGTGTTGTTGAAGGCTTTCATGGCCAGAATCACTGGGTTGCTGTGAGTTGTTCGGGCCGTATGGCCATGTTCGAGAAGCATCCTCCCCTGACATTTCACCCACATCTATGGCAGGCATCCTCATTGGTTTTGAGGTCTGTTGGAAACTAGGGAAATGGGGTGTATATCTCTGTGGAATGATGTTCAGGGTGAGAGAAAGAACTCTTGGCTGTTGGAGGCAAATCTGAATGTTGCAATTGATAACCTTGATTAGCATTGAATAGCCTTCCCGGTCCCAATGTCGGTGCATTTAGAATTATTAGTATTATTATTAATAATAATAATTTTCATACCCTCAGGTTTGGTCCAGAAAAGGGTGCCATTGAGCATGTGCAAAGTGCATTCGCTGCAAGGGAAGCTGAGCAATGACCACTTCACTCCCCAATCCCAACGTCAGTGCATTTAGTAGAATTATTATTATTATTAATAATAATAATAATGTTAATACCTCCATTTTTGGTCCAGAAAAGGGTGCCGTTGAGCATGTGCAAAGTGCATCTGCTGCAAGGGAAGCTGAGCAGTGACCACTTCACTCCCCAATCCCAACATCAGTGCATTTAGTAGTATTATTATTAATAATAATAATAACGTTAATACCCCCATTTTTGGTCCAGAAAAGGGAAAAGGGTGCCGTTGAGCATGTGCAAAGTGCATTCGCTGCAAGGGAAGCTGAGCAATGACCACTTCACTCCCCAATCCCAACGTCAGTGCATTTAGTAGAATTATTATTATTATTATTAATAATAATAATAATGTTAATACCTCCATTTTTGGTCCAGAAAAGGGTGCCGTTGAGCATGTGTAAAGTGCATTCGCTGCAAGGGAAGCTGAGCAATGACCACTTCACTCCCAATCCCAACGTCAGTGCATTTAGTAGAATTATTATTATTATTAATAATAATAATTTTAATACACCCATTTTTGGTCCAGAAAAAGGTGCCGTTGAGCATGTTCAAAGTGCATTCGCTGCAAGGGAAGCTGAGCAATGACCACTTCACTCCCCAATCCCAACGTCAGTGCATTTAGTAGAATTATTATTATTAATAGTAATAATAATAATTTTAATACCCCCATTTTTGGTCCAGAAAAAGGAGCCGTTGAGCATGTTCAAAGTGCATTCGCTGCAAGGGAAGCTGAGCAATGACCACTTCACTCCCCAATCCCAACGTCAGTGCATTTAGTAGAATTATTATTATTATTATTAATAATAATAATTTTAATACCCCCATTTTTGGTCCAGAAAAAGGTGCCGTTGAGCATGTTCAAAGTGCATTCGCTGATAGGGAAGCTGAGCAATGACCACTTCACTCCCCAATCCCAACGTCAGTGCATTTAGTAGAATTATTATTATTATTATTAATAATAATTTTAATACCCCCATTTTTGGTCCAGAAAAAGGTGCCGTTGAGCATGTTCAAAGTGCATTCGCTGCAAGGGAAGCTGAGCAATGACCACTTCACTCCCCAATCCCAACGTCAGTGCATTTAGTAGAATTATTATTATTATTAATAATAATAATGTTAATACCTGCATTTTTGGTTTAGAAAAGGGTGCCTTTGAGCATGTGCAAAGTGCATCCGCTGCAAGGGAAGCTGAGCAGTGACCACTTCACTCCCCAATCCCAACGTCAGTGCATTTAGTAGAATTATTATTATTATTAATAATAATAATGTTAATACCCCCATTTTTGGTCCAGAAAAGGGAAAATGGTGCCTTTGAGCATGTTCAAAGTGCATTCGCTGCAAGGGAAGCTGAGCAGTGACCACTTCACTCCCCAATCCCAACGTCAGTGCATTTAGTAGAATTATTATTATTATTAGTAATAATAATTTTAATACCCCCATTTTTGGTCCAGAAAAAGGTGCCGTTGAGCATGTTCAAAGTGCATTCGCTGCAAGGGAAGCTGAGCAGTGACCACTTCACTCCCCAATCCCAACGTCAGTGCATTTAGTAGAATTATTATTATTATTATTAATAATAATAATTTTAATACCCCATTTTTGGTCCAGAAAAAGGTGCCGTTGAGCATGTTCAAAGTGCATTCGCTGCAAGGGAAGCTGAGCAATGACCACTTCACTCCCCAATCCCAACGTCAGTGCAGTTAGTAGAATTATTATTATTATTATTAATAATAATTTTAATACCCCCATTTTTGGTCCAGAAAAGGGTGCCGTTGAGCATGTGCAAAGTGCATCCGCTGCAAGGGAAGCTGAGCAGTGACCACTTCACTCCCCAATCCCAACGTCAGTGCATTTAGTAGAATTATTATTATTATTAATAATAATAATAATGTTAATACCCCCATTTTTGGTCCAGAAAAGGGAAAAGGGTGCCGTTGAGCATGTTCAAAGTGCATTCGCTGCAAGGGAAGCTGAGCAATGACCACTTCACTCCCCAATCCCAACGTCAGTGCATTTAGTAGAATTATTATTATTATTAGTAATAATAATAATTTTAATACCCCCATTTTTGGTCCAGAAAAAGGTGCCGTTGAGCATGTTCAAAGTGCATTCGCTGCAAGGGAAGCTGAGCAGTGACCACTTCACTCCCCAATCCCAACGTCAGTGCATTTTGTAGAATTATTATTATTATTAGTAATAATAATAATTTTAATACCCCCATTTTTGGTCCAGAAAACGGTGCCGTTGAGCATGTTCAAAGTGCATTCGCTGCAAGGGAAGCTGAGCAATGACCACTTCACTCCCCAATCCCAACGTCAGTGCATTTAGTAGAATTATTATTATTATTAATAATAATAATTTTAATACTCCCATTTTTGGTCCAGAAAAAGGTGCCGGTGAGCATGTTCAAAGTGCATTCGCTGCAAGGGAAGCTGAGCAATGACCACTACACTCCCAATCCCAACATCAGTGCATTTAGTAGAATTATTATTATTATTATTAATAATAATAATTTTAATACTCCCATTTTTGGTCCAGAAAAAGGTGCCGTTGAGCATGTTCAAAGTGCATTCGCTGCAAGGGAAGCTGAGCAATGACCACTTCACTCCCCAATCCCAACATCAGTGCATTTAGTAGAATTATTATTATTATTAATAATAATAATAATTTTAATACTCCCATTTTTGGTCCAGAAAAAGGTGCCGGTGAGCATGTTCAAAGTGCATTCGCTGCAAGGGAAGCTGAGCAATGACCACTACACTCCCCAATCCCAACGTCAGTGCATTTAGTAGAATTATTATTATTATTATTAATAATAATAATTTTAATACTCCCATTTTTGGTCCAGAAAAAGGTGCCGTTGAGCATGTTCAAAGTGCATTCGCTGCAAGGGAAGCTGAGCAATGACCACTTCACTCCCCAATCCCAACATCAGTGCATTTAGTAGAATTATTATTATTATTAATAATAATAATACCCCCATTTTTGGTCCAGAAAAGGGTGCCGTTGAGCATGTGTTTATATCTCTGTGGAATGATGTTCAGGGTGAGAGAAAGAACTCTTGGCTGTTGGAGGCAAAGGTGAATGTTGCAATTGATAACCTTGATTAGCATTGAATAGCCTTGCAGCTTCAAGACTTGGCTGGTTACTGCTGGTAGGGATCCTTTGTTTGGAGGTGTTTCCAGTCTGGAATTTATTTACTTACAGTATTTATATTCCGCCCTTCTCACCCCGCAGGGGACTCGGGGCGGATTACAATGTACACATACATGGCAAACATGCCATAGTCCAGTGTTTTTCAACCTTTTTTGAGCCGTGGCACATTTTTTACATTGACCAAATCCTGGGGCACACCACCAACCAAAATGACACAAACTGACACTCCAACACAGTAATACATATAGTTAATATGTTTTTGAATGTATTTATACACTCAGTGTGAAATCTGGGCCTGTTTCGATGAACACAACATGGATATCCTGGCAGGAATGGCAGAAAGACACACACGAAGGTCTTGCTCAACAGCTGTCAGTCTCTCTCTGTGTTTAGTTTTTTTCGCAGTCAAGCTAGAGAAGCTCATCTCACACAGATATGTGGTTGAAAACGGGAGCAATGTCAAAAAAAGACCAAGAGAAAATACTGGAAGGGTTTGGTAGGCATTAACCTTGAGTTTTGGAGTTGTAGTTCACCGACATCCAGAGAGCACTGTGGACTCAAACAATGTTGGATCAGGACCAAACTTGGTATGAATACTCAATATGCCCAAATGTGAACACAGATGGAGTTTGGGGAAAATAGACCTTGACATTTGGGAGTTACAGTTTCTGGGATTTATAGTTAACACACAATCAAAGAGCATCCTGAACTCTTGCAACAATGGAATTGAACCAAACTAGGCACATTGAACTCTCATTACCAACAGAAAGTACTGAAAGAGTTTGCTTGGGAATTGACCTTGAGTTTGGAAGTTGTAGTTCACCTACACCCAGAGAGCACTGTGGACTCAAACAATGTTATGTTATGTTGTTGTTTGTTTTCTATCCAGAATCACAATGTTGGAAGGAGGCTCACCACTTTAAGGTCCCTAAAACAGGCATGGGAAAACTTCGGCCCTCTGGGTGCTTTGGACTTCAACTCCCTCCATTCCTAACAGCCTGAGGCCCTTTCCTGCTTAAGTGGCTGAGGGGGGGGGGAAGGAAAAGGGCCTGAGGCTGCTAGGAATGGTGGGAGTTGGAGTCCAAAACACCTGGAAGGTCCAAGTTTGCCCATGCCAGCTTTCAACAGAGACCTCTTCCTCCCCCTTCGCGGCCTTTCTTCCCCCTCCTGCCGAGCACTTACTTTTTCTTCTCCACTCGGGCTCCCTTCTTCAGGAGGGGAGGGGGGAGGGAAAATGTGACCCATGCGGGCGCTACTGCGTAGACTCGCCCCATGTTTTCCTCCCACCCCTCCTGAACACGCTTACGCTGCCCCCTCGGATCAAAATGGCAGCAGCGTGAGCAAAGCGAGTCAAAGTGAGCAGAGCGAGGCTGGGAAGAAGGGAGCCCGAGTGGAGAAGAAAAAGTCCACTTTCGGCAGGAGGGGGAAGAAAGGGGTTCCAATTTTCCACGGCACACCTGATGATCGCTCACGGCACACTAGTGTGCTGCGGCACACCGGTTGGGAAACATTGCCATAGATACACAACACCTATAGACAGACAGTCAGAGGCTATTTAACATGGTCGCACTGGCCATCTGCGACACTTACGAAGTATTTCCGCATTCCCCGCTTGCTTTGCTGGAGATTTTTTTATGGCCTCGTAAATTAGTTAAATTAGCCTCCCCACATATAGCTGGTACCTAATTTTCCTAGGCTGGATGGCCATCTGTCGGGGGTGCTTTGAATGCAATTTTCCTGCTTCTTGGAAGAATGGGGTTGGACTGGATGGCCCATGAGGTCTCTTCCAACTCTATGATTCTATGAAGTTCAATTGACAGACCCAATCCTAAGCCTGTGCATTATCAGGCAGGAAGCAGCCAGGCTGTGAAGCTGCAAGGACATTCAGTGCTAATCAAGCTGGACAAGGGCAACATTGACACTTGGCTCAAGAAGACGAGAGTTCTTCCTCCCATCCTGGACACTATTCCACAGAGACATAAGCCCCACTTGCCTAATTTCCAACAAACCTCACAACCTCTGAGGATGCCTGCCATAGATTATCTATGCCGGGAACTCGACAGGGGGAGTGTGTCCCTGTTAGTTCTGCTGGACCTCTCTTTGGCCTTTGATACCGTCGACCATGGTGTCCTTCTGAGATGCTTCGCAGGAATGGGCCTTGGGGGTACTGCTTTGCAGTGGCTCCAGTCCTTCCTCGAGGGTCGGTCCCAGAAGGTGTTGCTAGGGGACTCCTGTTCGGCCCCACGGCCATTGTACTGTGGGGTCCCGCAGGGTTCAGTACTGTCCCCTATGTTGTTCAAGCCGTTGGGGGAGATCATCCGGAGTTTCGGGGTGCGGTGTCATCTGTACGCAGGTGATGTCCAGCTCTGTCACTCCTTCCCACCTGCTCCTAAGGAGGCTCTTCAAGTCCTGAACCGGTGCTTGGCTGCTGTAACTGACTGGATGAGGGCTAACAAATTGAAACTAAATCCAGACAAGACAGAGGTCCTCCTGGTCAGTCGTAAGGCCGAACAGGGCATAGGGTTACAGCCTGTGCTTGACGGGGTTACACTCCCCTTGAAAGCACAGGTTTGCAGTCTGGGAGTGATCCTGGATTCATCGCTGAGCCTGGAGCCCCAGGTCTCGGTGGTGGCCGGGAGAGCTTTTGCACACTTAAAGCTTGTGCGCCAGCTGCGCCCGTACCTTGGGAAGTCTGACTTAGCCACGGTAGTCCATGCTCTGGTTACATCCCGAATAGACTACTGCAACGCTCTCTACGTGGGGTTGCCTCTGAAGACTGTTCGGAAGCTGCAATTAGTCCAACGTTCGGCAGCCAGGTTACTAACAGGAGCGGGGCACAGGGAGCATAAAACCCCCTTGCTGCGCCAGCTCCACTGACTACCAATTAGCTTCCGAGCACAATTCAAAGTGCTAGTTTTAACCTACAAAACCCTATACGGTTCTGGCTCAGTTTACCTGTCCGAACGGATTCTCCCCTACGAACCATCAAGGACATTAAGACCCTCCAGAGAGACCCTGCTCTTGGTCCCGCCAGCTTTGCAAGCGTGACTGGTGGGGACGAGAGACAGGGCCTTCTCTGTGGTGGCCCCTCGGCTGTGGAACTCTCTCCCAAGTGATGCTAGAGATCTGCCCCCTCTCTGTTGTCCTTCAGGAGGCTGGCGAAGACCTGGATGTGGAACCAAGCCTTCCCAGAATAGGCTGAGATTGGCTTTTGTCTGAATGTAAGACCATGTTTACAGATCGAGTGGAATTGTTTTCATGGCGATGTGGTTTTATGCTGGGTTTTTATGTATTTTAATATTTATTTATTTTATTTATTTATTTCTTTGGACTTATATGCCGCTAACTCCATACGGCTCGCAGCGGCTTACAAAGTCAAGAAATAACAATACAAAATAAAAAGACAGACAAGATAATACATCAGAAAATACATAACTAGACATACAGCATACAGGGTGAGACATCACAGGGTGACCAACAACAGATAGGGAGGGGAAGACCAGGCTCATGCCAGGGGGCAGAGCCACCCGGTGGAGCTATCGAGGGCGACCATCGAATGGGGGGAGCCGGGGAGGGTCCCACAAATCGAGGAACATCCTCAAAGACTCCAAGTCTAAGCAGTGACAGTCACTGTGGTGTCGGTTGTTGCCAGCCTGTAGACCATGCCTCGTCATCGGCGGCTTGTCCACCCTCCTAGGTTGGGGGTTCGCCGGTGAAGGCGCCCCGAACCTGCGGGCAGTGTTCCGGAACGTCCTGGGACGGGGCCCTCCGGGGGCACCTTCTGGGAGACAGCCACCGTGGGGGGGGGGAGGTATAACAGAGCAGGGGAGACATCCTCCGGCCCCGCCCCTACCCCGTCCTCGACCCCGTCTCTGCTTCATCAGGCGTCCATTGAACTTGGGTGACCCACCGGGGCCCGGGCTGGCCACAGTCAGAGGGACCGTCGGCAGCCGCCCCGCACGTCACCGGGGCCGCTCCCCCGGAACCCTCGCCAGGACTCCCTCGATGTCCACCGCATCCGTCGCGGGCCGCCTGCGCAGCGGCAAAGGGGAGCTCGCGGCTTTGGGCGGCGGGACCGGCAGCGGCGGCAACTCCACGACTGGGGCCGCCGGGGGGGGGGCGGTCCCAGCCACGGGGGAGGGTGGAGGGGGCGGGGCCAGGGACGCCGGCTGGATGGGGCCGGGCGCCATGTTGGGGCAGCCAGCCGATGCCTCCACCGTCGGGCCCGGGGGGGGGGCAGCGGCCCAGGGCCGCCCACGGGCTCCACCACTGGACCGCCGTCGCTCTCACTGGGGTCTCAGCCATGGGCGGGGTCGCCTCCTCCGAGAGGGGGGGGGGCCCCTCGGGAGCCCGTCGGCCTTCCTCCGAAGGTTCATCTGTGGGGTCGGGGTAGTTGTTTTTAAATGGTATAGCATGGAATCTTTGCTGTTATGCCGGTCTGAGTCCCTCGATAGAGGTGAGAAGGTCGGGGTACAAACGTTTTAAATAAATAAATAAATAGATGTGGGTGAAACGTCAGGAGAGAATGCTTCTGGAACATGGTCAGGCAGCCTGGAAAACTCACAGCCACTCGACTACAAGATAGTATCCACCAATTTAAAACCAAAACCTGGAAACAACAACAACAACCTGCTGTGTGCTCCAATATAATAAGTGTCCTTTGCTACTTGGGTGCCGTGTATTTATGGATTGTCCTCTTGCAATGTTTTGATGGGAAAGGCCAGCAAAGCAAAAATATTCCAGGCTTTGGAGCTAATAAAAGCCTAATCTTCCAGCAACCGCAGGGATGTTTTCTTTCCCTTCGCTTTGCTTGACTTCTCGAAGCCCTAGGTTTTGTTTTAATGAGTAGCAGGCCCATAGTCGGGAGACGTTTGCGTCCATCCGGTCTCCATGTAGACAATCTTAATTTGTTTCCGAAATCCGCCTTGGCGTGTGTGGCAGAAGGGGGAAAAATAGGAGACTTCTTCCAAAGTAAATGGTGGGGAATGTCAAAAAATAAAATGTCTAGACAGACAAGGGATTGAGCAAGATTTTGCAAAGCCCGGTGATTCCTTGCCATTTTTTCTTCAGGGTAAGAAACTATGTGCCGTCTACATTAGGTACGGGCAAACCCAGGCCCAGACGCCATAAGTGGCCCCTTGGACTCCTCTTCCTTCTCTCTTTCCTTCTTCCATGCCTCCCTTTTTCTCTTTCGTTTCCACCCTTTCAGCCTTCCTTCCTTTCTCTCTTTCCTTCCTCCCTTCTTTCACTACCTCCCTCTTTCTAATTCCCTCCATCCTTCTACTCTTCCTTTCTTCCCTCTCTCCCTCTTACTTCTTCCTTCCTTCCCCCCTCTCTCCCTTCCTCCCTTCCGTCTTTCCTTCTCTCTTTTCTCCCTACCTCCATTCCCTTCCACCCTTTCGTCCTTCCCTCCCTTTTGTCTTTCCTTCCTTCTCACTTTCCTTCCTCCTTCCATCCCTCCCTTCCCTCTCTCTTTCCATCCGTCCCGTCCATCCTCTAGTCCTTCCTTCCTTCCATCTCTTCCTCTTTCTCCTCTGTTCCTTCTCTTTTGTCTTTCCTTCCTTCTCTCTTTCCTTTATCCTTCTCTTCCTCCTTTTCTTCCTTACTTTTCTCTTTCCTTTATCCTTCCCTTCCATTTTTCCTTCCTTCCCTCTTTCCTCCCTCTCTCCTTCCCTCTCTCCCTCTTTCTCCTTCCTTCCTTCCCTCCCTCCCTCTAATCTTTCCTTCCTTCTCTCTTTCCTTTATCCTTCCCTTCCTTCCTTCTTTCTCCCTCCCTCCCTCCTTTCCTTCTTTCCTTCCTTCTCTCTTTCCTCCTTCCTTCCTCTCTCCCTCTTTCTCCTTCCTTCCTTCTTTCCTTCCTTCCCTTTTTTCTTTCCTTCTCTCTTTCCTTTATCATTCCCTTCCTTCCATCCTTCCCTTCCTCCTTTTCTTCCTTTCTTCTCTTTTTCCTTTTTCCTTCCCTTCCATTTTCCTTCCTTCCCTCTTTCCTCCCTCCCTCCTTCCCTCTTTCTCCTTCCTTCCTTCCTTTCTCCTTCCTTCCCTCCCTCCCTCTTGTCTTTCCTTCCTTCTCTTTCCTTTATCCTTCCTTCCTTCTCTTCCTCCCTCCTTTCCTTCCTTCTCTCTTTCCTCCTTCCTTCCTCTCTCCCTCTTTCTCCTTCCTTCTTTCCTTCCTTCCCTTTTTCTTTCCTTCTCTCTTTCCTTTATCATTCCCTTCCTTCCATCCTTCCTTTCCTCCTTTTCTTCCTTTCTTCTCTTTTTCCTTTTTCCTTCCCTTCCATTTTCCTTCCTTCCTTCCCTCTCCTTCCTCTCCTTCCTCCCCTTCCCTCCCTCCCTCTTGTCTTTCCTTCTTTCTCTCTTTCCTTTATCCTTCCCTTCTTTCCTTTTTCCTTCCTTCCCTCTCTCCCTCTTTCTCCTTCCTTCCTTTCTCCTTCCTTCCCTCCCTCCCTCTTGTCTTTCCTTCCTTCTCTCTTTCCTTTATCCTTCCCTTCTTTCCTTTTTCCTTTCTTCCCTCTCTCCCTCTTTCTCCTCCCTCCCATGATTAGACAGATTCATGGATACCAAGTGTATCGGTAGTTACTGAAAAGGACATTCAAGTGCCACCTCGGAGTTGGTTGAGGTAGGCAGGATCTTCCCTGGGTACTGGTCCCAGGGTTTTGCCCCTTCTGCTCTCCCCGTGTACAACTGGTGGGCCACTGTGTGATACAGAATGCTGGACTAGATGGGCTGAGGTCCGATTCAGCATGGCTCTTCTTATGTTCTCCCTTCCCTTTCTCTTTCCTTCCTTCTCTCTTTTATCCTTTCCTTCCTTCCTTCCTTCCTTCCATTCATCAATCCAACCTTCTCTTCCTCCCTTCCTTTTCTTTTTTCTTCCTCCTTCCCTTCCTTCTGTTCTTCCTTTCCTCTTTCCTCCTTCCTTCCCTCTCTCCCTCTTTCTCCTCCCATCCTTCCCTCCCTTTCATCCTTCCTTCCTTCTTTCCTCCTTTCCTCCTTTCCTTCCTTCCTTCCATCACTGGGCAGCCAGTCCTCCTAGCAGGGAGTGCTAGCATGCGGCCCCCGAGTTAGAAAGTTTGCCCAGGACTGATCTACACTGTTCCATGAATGCAGTTTGACACCACTTGAAACCACTATGGCTCATTGCTGCGGATTTTTGGAAGTTGTCGTTCTACAAAGTCTTTCGCCTTCTCTGCTAAAGAGTCCAAACTACATATCGTAGGATCCTGTAGTACAGTGTTTCCCAACCTTTTTTGAGCCGCGGCACACTTTTAACATTAAAAAAATCTGGGGACACACCACCAACCAAAATGACACAAAATGACACTCTAACACAGTAAAGAATGGCTGGGGATGGTGGCCTGCTGGGAGGAGCTGCTGGGAGTGCCGGCCAGGGGAGGAGCCAGGCCACACCATGCCCCCCCTCCCGGCTTCAGCTCCTCCTACAGCTTCGCCAGCCTTGAGGGGGCAGTGCCAAGCCAGCATTGTGCTGGCTCTGCCACCGCTGGCTTGGCACTGCCCCTCAAGGCTGGCAAAAGCTGTGGGAGCGCTGAAGCTGGGGAGGGGGCGAGCCAGGCTGTGCCATGCCCGCCCCCTCCCTGACTTCAGTTCCCCACAGCCGCCAGCTTTGAGGCGGCAAGCCAGCATTGTGCTGGCTCTGCCATCGCTGGCTTGGCACTGGCCCCTCAAGGCTGGCGGCTGTGGGAGTGCTAAAAAGCCGTGGGGAGGGGCGGAGAAAGGCTGCGTCATGCCCCCTTCCCCTGCTTCAGCTCTCTCACAGAGGAGGAGCATGAGCAGTGGACGGGCTTCAGTAGGTGGGGTTCCTCCGCGCGGCTTCAACAAGCAAGGGGCGAGAGTCATGGCGGGAGTCATGGCAGATTGGAGGCTGGTTGGGGAAACGACCGAAGGAGGCGGTGCCCCGGTCCCTTCTTCTTTTTCTTTGCTGCTGCCCATCCCTTCCGCCTCCTCTCCCAAGCAGCAGGAGTTTGACAGGAGGAGGGGGAAGGAATGGGCAGAGAGCTTTTCTGGCGTTGTTCACACCTGATGATCGCCTTCTCTGCAACTAGTGTGCCAAACTACACTGGTTGAGAAACACTGCCGTAGTAGCATTGAGCTATGGCAGTTAAAGTGGCGTCAAACTGCACTCGTTCTACAGTGTAGATGCCCCTGAAGCTTAAGTCTTTCTGCTCTGCGTCGTCTCTTCTTTTAGCCTCGCCTGGCATGTAAACAGGATCTAAGAGTTTATCTCCTTGTGCAGCTGAGCTGACGCTATAATCCTTTAGCGGAGGCAGGTAACGGCTACAAAACAAATAAGAGAAACTAGGGCTGCATCTACACTGTGGATTTAATGCAGTTTGACACCAATTTAACAGGATGTTAAAGTGGAAGAGAGAGCAGGCTTGTTTTGTGCTGCCTTGGAGACTAAGGGGTCTACTCTGAGCATGTATATCATGCCATTTCAAAGGGCATTATTATGTGGCAGTCATGCTTGGACGGCGCCACAATCCAGAAATGGGCACCACGCAAGGAAACAAGCGCCCCATTAATTATAGAAGTCCCGTATTCAGCTTGGGCTGGTCTCACGAGCAGATGACCTGGATTTTCAACGCTGATAATGTCATATCCCTGTTCGCGCTGACAGCTTGGTGCATTAAGGAATCGACCTGAATTATTTATGGCTCTGAGAAGAAGGGGGGAACAGTTCTCTCATTTCCTTTCTTGGGACTGTCATGTGAGTCATTGGGATCTGTGGCGAAATTTCGAAGTCCTAAGCTTCCCCAGAAAGTTGGACAGAATGAGACCGAGACCCTATCTACGTTGCATTATATGGTCAGTGTGAAGATCAGGCATGGGCAAACTTGGGCTCTCCAAGTGTTTTGGACTCCAACTCCCACCATTCCTAACAGCCTCAGGGCCTTTCCTTTCCCCCTCTCAGCCGCTTAAGTTGAGTGCTGGGCCCATAACCAAAGTTAGGTTATTTTGCCTGTGCGGGAAAGGTTCTGAGGCTGTTGGGAATTTATTAATTAATTATTTATTTGCTATGCTTCTATACCACCTCTCTCAACACATCGCAATAAGATAAAAACCATATACCGTATTTTTCGCACCATAAGGCGCACCTGCTGATAAGACGCACCTAGATTTTAGGGATGGAAAATTGGGGGAAAAAATGGGGGCTGTCTACTATATGGGACACTAATATGGAGGGGGGAGGCTGGAGCAGAGGGGGCGGCGATATACTCACGCTATATTCGCGCCCCCCCCCCGGCGGCTCCCGGCTGCGCCCGCGCATGGCCAGGCTCCCGCTGCCGTGTCGCCACAGCCAGTCGGCGCGCTGGAGGAACGGGGCAGAAGAGGGGACTCACGGGGGAGGGAGGGAGGAGGAAGAGGCCGCAGCGCCTCCGCAGGGCTCCCTCCCTCCGGCGAGGCCTTCCTCCTCTTCCTCCTCGGCAGAGGCGCAACGGAGTGATGTCACGAAGATGCGCCTCTGGCTTCGGGCCCTTTCGGAGACGCAGCAGCAGCAGCAGCAGCCCCCCCGGAAGGGCCCAAGACAGAGGCGCATCTTCGTGACATCACTCCGTCGCGCCTCTGCCGAGGAGGAAGAGGAGGAAGGCCTTGCCCGGAGGGAGGGAGCCCTGCGGAGGCGCTGCGGCTCTTCCTCCTTCCTCCCTCCCTCCCCCCGTGAGTCCCCTCTTCCGCCCCGTTCCTCCTCCGCCGCCGACTGGCTGCGGCGACATGGGCAGCGGGAGCCTGGCCATGCGCGGGCGCAGCCGGGAGCCGCCAAGGGGGGGGAATATAGCGTGAGTATATCGCCGCCCCCCCTCTGCTCCAGCGCCTCCCCCCCTGCCTGCATCTTCGCTCCATAAGACGCGGCTCATTTTTCTTCCTACTTTGGGAGGAAAAAACTGTGTCTTATGGTGCGAAAAATACGGTAAATTAACAGTTAAAACTACAAAATACAAATCTCAGCTCCACATTCTAAAAATCGGTTTCCGTTTCGTCGTCATACTAATCCTTTGATCTCGATTAATTAAAGTTTGTCTGCGAATGCTTGCTCGAACAGCCAGGTCTTCACTTTCTTGCGAAATGTCAGGAGGGAGGGGGCCAATCTGATGTCACTAGAAAGGGAGTTCCAAAGCCGAGGAGCCACCACTGAGAAGGCCCTGTCTCTCGCCTCTCCGGATGATCTTAAACATCTTGATGGTTCATAGGGAGAGATGCGTTCGGACAGGTAAGTTGGACCAGAACCGTTTAGAGCTTTAAAGGCCAAAACCAGCACTTTGAATTGTGCCTGGTAGCAAACTGGTAGCCAGTGGAGCTGGCACAACAGGGGAGTTGTACGCTCTCTGAGTGCCGCTCCTGTTATCAACCTGGCTGCTGTCCGTTGGACCAATTGAAGCTTCCAAGAAGTCTTCAAAGGCAGCCCCACGTAGAGAGTGTTGCAGTAATCTATACGGGATGTAACCAGAGCATGGACTATTGTGGCCAAGTCAGACTTCCCAAGGTACGGGCGCTGCTGGCGCACAAGTTTTAATTGTGCGAATGCTCCCCTGGTCACCGCCGAAACCTGGGGTTCCAGGCTCAGCGATGAATCCAGGATCACACCCAGACGGCAAACCTTGTGAGAGTTATAGTCCAAAATGCTTGGAGAGAGGGGCAGAGCTTGCCCATACCTGCTGTAGGGGATACTTTATTTATTTTATTTCACAATATTTATATGCCGCCCTTCTCAACCCTGAAGGGGACTCAGAGCGGCTTACAGCAAACTGCAAATACAAGAAACTAAATTACGACCATAGCACAATATCGGCACTATACATCCCATTGCACTACAACATTATATCGCAATATCATTAGTAATATTGCATGTAAAACAAATATACAATTATAATATCACAACAACATTAGTAGTATTATATTGTATCAATGTATATACAATATATTATACCAAACTCATACTATATTATCTCATAACTATCTTATACTACATTATATTATAATTATTATATTATAATATATTGACATTATAATC
The DNA here is from genome assembly GCA_030556195.1 of Anolis apletophallus. Lineage (NCBI taxonomy): Eukaryota > Metazoa > Chordata > Lepidosauria > Squamata > Anolidae > Anolis > Anolis apletophallus. The sequence goes on along the minus strand of JARBWK010000015.1, from coordinate 38,659,125 downwards.
TCGGCATTACTTCGTGAATGAAGATTCTTAGGAAGGACTCATCCCACGCTTTTTACAAGCGCGTTGATGACTAAAAAGGCCAATCTGAGATAGGCAAGTTCAGTTGCAGAAAGCACAGCAGAAAGTCTCCTTGGGTGATGTTGTTTCCAAGTTGCGGTTCTTCTTGCGCTGTCATTTCTCTTCAAGATCCGTTCGGCGTGTCTTCTCAAAAGAGGCCGCAGCATTGTGGATAGTGCATCTCCATGCCTCCCGATGTGAGGCCAGGGTGGACCATTGTTGGTGGTTGCCGAGCCTGGTTGCAGGGAGTCCTTGTATCTCTTTTTGGGGGCGCCTCTCTTGCGCTGACCCATGGCGAGTTCACCATAGAGTAGTATCTTTGGGAGGCGGTGGTCCTCCATCCTAGAGACGTGCCCTGCCCAGCGCAGCTGTGTTCTCAATAGCATGGCCTCAACGCTGGTGATCCCTGCTTGCTCAAGGACAGCAACATTCGTCACATAGTCGGTCCAGCGTATATGTAGGGTTGTGCGAAGACAGCGCTGATGAAAGCGTTGGAGGAGTTGTAGGTGTTGGCGATAGGTGACCCATGTATCAGACCCATAGAGTAGAATAGACAGTATGATAGCTCTGTACACACGGATTTTGGTGCTTTGCCTCATGTGCTTGTTGCTCCAGACTCTTTTGTGAAGCCTTCCGAATGCACTCTATGCATTTGTTAATCTGTGATCTATCTCTTTATCAATCTTGGCGTCTGAAGAGATGATGCTTCCCAGGTAGGTGAACTGCTGAACGGACTTAAGCACAGATGTGCCTATGCTGACATGGGGATGATGGTGTTCTTCCTGCGGTGCGGGCTGGTAGAGAACTTCCGTTTTCTTCAGGCTGACTTAGCATAATACTAATACATCATTATTATATTATATTAGCATAATACTAATACATCATTGATAATATTAGTGTTATGTAATATTATATTGTTGCCTAATGTTGGTTATGGGCACTTAAGCAACTGAGGGGGGGAAGGAAAGGGCCTGAGGCTGTTAGGAATGGTGGAAGTGCAAAACACCTGGAGGGAGGGCCGAAGCTTGCCCACATGCCTGCTGTAGAGGAAGCTTCCTTGCACTCCTCACAGGCAACAAAGCCTTACATTGGTTATGGGTCCAGCACTCAGATTAAGTCAGTGTTTTTCAACCTTTTTTGAGCCGCGGCACATTTTTTACATTTACAAAATCCTGGGGCACACCACCAACCAAAACGACACAAAATGACACTCTAACACAGTAATACATATAGTTAATATGTTTTTAAATGTATTTATACACTCAGTGTGAAACCTGGGCCTGTTTCGATGAACACAACATAGATATCCTGGCAGGAATGGCAGAAAGACACAAACTTCCCACACATAACCAAGAGAAAATACTATAAGAGTTTGGTGGGCATTGACCTTGAGTTTTGGAGTTGTAGTTCACCTATATCCTGAGAGCACTGTGGACTCAAACAATGTTGGATCAGGACCAAACTTGGCATGAATACTCAATATGCCCAAATATGAACGCAGATGGAGTTCAGGGGAAATAGACCTTGACATTTGGGAGCTGTCGTTGCTGGGATTTATAGTTCCCCTACAATCAAAGAGCATTCTGAACCCCACCAATGATAGAACTGGGCCAAACATCCCACACAGAACCCCCAGGAGGCAAGAGGAGGTCTCTACTTGGGGAAAGGGAGGCGGGTCTTTCCAATGCATGGAGAGGGAGAGACCAAGTAGGCAACGGTGGGGGAGGGGCCTTTATCGAGGTAGGTTTCTTAGGGTTTTATACTTCAACACACTAGACTCTCCCCCCTCCCTCCTGGAGGTTCCACTTGCCACGGCACGCCTGATGATCGCTCACGGCACACTAGTGTGCCCCGGCACACTGGTTGAGAAACACTGGATTAAGTGACTGAGGGGGGAAAGCAAAGGGCCGGAGGCAGTTAGGAATTGTGGGAGTCGGAGTCCAAGCCTGGTGTAGACCCATATAATACACTCTCCGATGTGGAATATTCAACTGCAAGCAAGGGTTCTATTTAGAAGCATTTTAACACTAGTGTAACACGTAACTACGAACCATCAAGGACGCTAAGATCTTCTGGAGAGGCCCTGCTCTCGCTCCCGCCATCTTCGCAAGCGCGTCTGGTGGGCACGAGAGACAGGGCTTTCTCTGTGGTGGCCCCTTGACTATTGAACTCTCCTGAGCGAGTTCCCAGCCAGCTGAAGAAAAAGGATATTTTGCAGTTTTTAGCTTCCCAAACTGAGGCAAATGAGCAACCCCCCCCCCCCAAACAAACAAACAAAACCACACACACACACAGTTAAAGTCATTGCAAACTGCATTTTAATCATTACTGAACCGGAATGTGGGACTAGAGGATGTTTGCATGTCTGTGAATACATTTTTTAAAGGATAAGATAAGAACACATCAGAATCAGACCAAGAGGATGAACACCAGACATGCTTAAGCCTGCTGAACTTGACTTTTGTGTACATGTATACAAATGCAGATTTCCCAAACCGGGGAGGAATCCAAGATATTTCTGTTCCCAAGCCCTTCGGATAATGGGATTGCCAACCTTTTTCTGGAAAATCATCCTCTATAATGCCCCAAAGACATCCGTGTGAATGGCTGAGATAACGATCCCTTTGCAATATACACAAAATGTGTTTCAGGCACAACATTATTTAAAATATCTCTCGATATGAAAGTCAAAGCATGTACGTTATATTTGTCTGTCTGTCTGCACCATAAAGGCGGTTGCTAGGTGAAGTGGCCTTCTGTGATATCACTGGATTGAATGTTGCTAGGTAAAGGATTGGATGTCACTAGGTAAAGTGGCCCTCTGTCGTGACTGGATTGACTGTTACTAGGTGAAGCGGCCTTCTGTGATGTCACTGCATTGGCTGTTGCTAGATAAAGGATTGGCTGTTATGAGGTAAAGTGGCCCTCTGGATTGACTGTTACTAGGTGAAATGCCTTCTGTGATGTCACTGCATTGGCTGTTGTTAGATAAAGGATTAGCTGTTGACTGAGGTAAAAGTGGCCCTCTGGATTGACTGTTACTAGGTGAAGTGGCCTTCTGTGATGTCACTGCATTGGCTGTTGCTAGATAAAGGATTGGCTGTCACTAGGTAAAGTGGCCCTCTGGTCTGACTGGATTGACTGTTACTAGGTGAAGTGGCCTTCCGAGATGTCACTGCATTGGCCATTGGTAGATAAAGGATTGGCTGTCATTAGGTAAAGTGGCCCTCTGGATTGACTGTTACTAGGTGAAATGCCTTCTGTGATGTCACTGCATTGGCTGTTGTTAGATAAAGGATTAGCTGTCACTAGGTAAAGTGGCCCTCTGGCATGACTGGATTGACTGTTACGAGGTGAAGTGGCCTTCTGTGATGTCACTGCATTGGCTGTTGCTAGATAAAGGATTGGCTGTCACTAGGTAAAGTGGCCCTCTGGTCTGACTGGATTGACTGTTACTAGGTGAAGTGGCCTTCTGTGATGTCACTGCATTGGCTGTTGCTAGATAAAGGATTGGCTGTCACTAGGTAAAGTGGCCCTCTGACTGTTACTATGACTGTGATGTCACTGACTGTTACTAGGTGAAGTGGCCTTCTGTGATGTCACTGCATTGGCTGTTGCTAGATAAAGGATTGGCTGTCACTAGGTAAAGTGGCCCTCTGGTGACTGATTGACTGTTACTAGGTGAAGTGGCCTTCCGAGATGTCACTGCATTGGCCATTGGTAGATAAAGGATTGGCTGTCATTAGGTAAAGTGGCCCTTGGCTGTTGCTAGGCTGTCATTGACTGGATTGACTGTTACTAGTGAAGTGGCCTTCTGTGATGTCACTGCATTGGCTGTTGTTAGATAAAGGATTGGCTGTCATTAGGTAAATTGGCCCTCTGGCATGACTGGATTGACTGTTACGAGGAGAAGTGGCTTTCTGTGATGTCACTGATTGGCTGGCTAGATTGACTAGGTTGGCCCTCTGGTCTGACTGGAGGTGAAGTGGCCTACTGTGATGTCACTGCATTGGCTGTTGCTAGATAAAGGATTGGCTGTCACTAGGTAAAGTGGCCCTCTGGCGTGACTGGATTGACGGTTACTAGGTGAAGTGGTCCTCTGATGTCAACCTGACTGGCTGTTTCTAGGCAAAAGATTGGCTGTCACTAGGTGAAGTGGCCGTCTGGTGTGCCTGGATTGGCTGTTACTAGGTGAAGTGGCCCTTTGATGTCACTGGACTGGCTGTTTCTAGGCAAAGGATTGGCTGTCACTAGGTGATTGGCTGTTACTAGGTGAAGTGGCCCTCTGGTGTGCTTGGATTGGCTGTTACTAGGTGAAGTGGCCCTCTGGTGTGCTTGGATTGGCTGTTACTAGGTGAAGTGGCCCTCTGATGTGACTGGATTGGCTGTTAATAAATTCCATGTTTAGATTTGGGTCCCACCTCTGATGTACAGTAAATATTCCAAAATGCTGTTTGCTGGTCCCAAGGATTTCGGATCAGGGATCCTCAACTTGCCCTGACTCCTTGTTCTCCTTTTCAGGGGCCTTTGCCAAGGTCAAGGAGAGCCAGCGGATGAGCGACGAAGGCCGGATGGAGCAGGACGAGGCGGACGGGATCCGGAAGCGCTGCCGCGTGGTGGGCTTCGCCCTCCAGGCGGAGATGACCCACTTCCACGAGCGGCGGGTCTCGGACTTCAAGAAGATGATGCAGTCGTACCTCAAGCAGCAGATCCTCTTCTACCAGAGGGTCAGCCAGCAGCTGGAGAAGACCTTGCGGATGTATGACAACCTCTAGCGTCCCTTTCTGCCCGCCCTTCCAAACAAGTCCGAAATAAACGACCGCCGGCCCTTTAAGGCCAGGGATATTGTGCTCTGAACTTGGGCAACGGGCCTTGCCTTCAGCAACCGGGATTATTATCTTTTTTGGGTTGAATCTTGGCTCTCGTTCCGTCGGATCCGATCTGGGATACGGTTGCTGGAAAGTTCGGAGTCAGAACTGAAAATTGGATGCAGCGTTTTGGAGGAAAAACTCCAAAGTGGAACGGAAACCAGTATCCACTGTTGATGATATTCCAAAATGGAAGGATCCCAATGTTGGTTCGAAGGTGACAACATGGAGCAAAAATGGAATCTCAGGAAGTTCTTGCTCTAGAGTAGGCATGGGCAACCTTCGGCCCTCCAGGTGTTTTGGACTTCAACTCCCACAATTCCTAACAGCCGGTAGGCTGTTAGGAATTGTGGGAGTTGAAGTCCAAAACACCTGGAGGGCCGAAGGTTGCCCAAGTCTGCTCGAGAGGTTTAAGTGACTTTGGAGCATCGAACAATGGTCCCAACGTGTTGTCGATGGCTTCCATTGCCAGAATCGTAGGATTGCTATCTGGCCATGTTCCAGTAGCACTCTCTCCTGACGTTTCGCCCACATCTATGGCAGGCATCCTCACAGGTTGCGAGGTTTGTTGGAAACTAGACAAGTGAATTTTATATATATCTACAGAATGGTGTCCGGGGTGGGAGAAAGAACTCTTGTCTGCTTAGCACTTGATTAGCACTGAATGGTCTTGCAGCTTCAAAGCCTGGCTGGTTGCTGCCTGGGGGATCCTTTGTTGGGAGGTGTTAGCTGGCCCTGGTTGATTCTTGTCTGGAATTGTCCAGGCAGCAATCAAGAAAGCTCAATACCTCCTTGTGGATTGTAATGTAGCATTCTTTAAGCTCAAGATGGCTCTCCGCCCAGGTGTGGTTGATTTGCCTGAAGTAAATAGAGAAGCTGCATACAATGCTATAAATAATAATGATAATAATAATAATAATAAACTTTATTTATACCCCGCCACCATCTCCCTAATGGAGACTCGGGGCGGCTAACATGAGGCCAAGCCCTTCTAAAAGACAATAAAACAGTGATTTTCAACCTTCTTTGAGCTGCGGCACATTTTTTACGTTTACAAAATCCTGGGGCACACCACCAACCAAAATGACACTCTAACTGTCATTTTACTAACTGTCACCCTCCCCACTCATGACGCCGTTGCTTCCGCAACCCCCCCCCCCGCGGGAGGCCTACGTGCAGGAGGCCCGTCACTGTCCCACGGGGGAGGGCCGCGCTGAGTGGCTGAAGTGCACATGGGCTCGGCTGAGCAGGACGAATAGGAATTGAGCACACGGGATGGCTCAGAGTCTCGGAACAAACTGCGGCAGAGGCTCGCAGATGTCGCCACCCCCAGCTCTTCTTCCTGAAGGGATTCAGCCCCCCCCAGGAGTGCCTCCCCCCCCCGCGTCCCTTCGGCTTCCCTGTTGTCGCCTTGGGGCCAGATCGGGAAGGAACCAAGCTGGGCGGTGGAGCTACGCATCCCGGCCTCTGCTCTGCTCTGCAGCGAAACCGGAGTGCAGCCAGGAGAGGCCAGGAGATGAGGGATTGCTCCCCTCCCCCGGCGCGGAGGGGCTAGAGCAGTGTTTCACAACCTTTTTTGAGCCGCGGCACACTTTTAACATTAAAAAAATCCGGGGGCACACCACCAACCAAAATGACACAAAATGACACTCTAACACAGTAAAGAACGGCTGGGGGTTGGTGGCCTGCTGGGAGCAGCTGCTGGGAGTGCCAAAGCCAGGGAGGGGGTGGAGCCAGGCTGTGCCATGTCCCGCCCCCTAGCCCCAGCTTCACCTCTCCCAGCAGCTGCTCCAGCCTTGAGGGGGCAGTGCCAAGCCAGCGGTGCCAGAGCCAGCACAATACTGGCTTGGCACTGTCCCCTCAAGGCTGGAGCAGCTGCTGGGAATGCCAAAGCCGGGAGGGGCAGAGCCAGGCTGCGCCATGCCCCGCCCCTCCCCCAGCTTCAGTTCTCCTATAGGCCGCGCCATACCCCGCCCCCTCCCCCCAGCTTCAGCTCTCCTACGGAGGACGGGCTTCAGTGGGCGGGCTCCTCCATGCGGCTTCAGTGAGCGAAGGGCAAGAGTCATGGTGGGAGTCATGGTGGGAGTCATGGTGGATTGGAGGCTGGCTGGGGAAACGGCCGAAGGAGGCGGCGCCCCGGTCCCCCCTTCTTTTTCTTTGCCACTGCCCAGCCCTTCCTCCTCCTCCCCCAAGCAGCAGGAGTTCAGCAGGAGGGGGGGAGGAAGGGGGGCAGAGAGCTTTTCTCGTGGCACAGCAGGAGGTCCATCACGGCACACTAGTGTGCCACGGCACACTGGTTGAGAAAGACTGGGCTAGAGGGCAGAAAGCCTCGCCTGGAGCCTCCGGGAGCGGGGTCGGATGGGGGCAGCTCCCGCGGACTCCTCCTCCCTCTCCTCCTCCTTGCTGCCGGAGGGGAGGAGGGCAGAAGAGCGCCCAGGAGCCAGGAAGCAGGAGGAGCCGCAGCCCGGCCAGGTAGCCCTTGGCGTGCAGAGGGAGGGAAGGAAGGAAGGAAGGGAAGGAGACAGAGAGAGAGGGAAGGAAGGAAGTTCTGGATGCCGAGGGCTCTCCCTGACTGCATCCAGGCTGGCTGGCATTGCTGCTTCGGCCAGGAAAGCCTCATTTCCGCTGCCTGAAGTTTCCTGCTAGGCTCTCTCTCTCTCTCTCTACACTGTAATTTCCCACGGCACACCTGATGATCTCTGACGCCACACTAGTGTGCTGCGGCACGCAGGTTGGGAAACACTACAATACAACACAGTAAAATACAAAATACAGAAATTTACCAGAAAAAAAAAAAATCATGATTTTGACCAGTCTTTGCCAGATCTAGACGATATATTGATGTAGCTCAGCAGTTCGGCGTTAATCAAAGCAGAGTGGAAGAAATTACAATGTGAGAAGAAGCTGCAAGGCCATTCAATGTTGCAATTGGCCACCTTGATTAGCATTGAATGGCCTTGCAGCTTCAAAGTCTGGCTGGTTGTTGCTTGGGGGAATCCTTTGTTGGGGGAGCGTTAGCTGGGCCTTGTTGTTTCCAGTTTGGAATTCCTCTGTTTTCCCCAGGCAGCAACCAGCAAGGCTTTGAAGCTGCAAGGCCATTCAATGCTAATCAAGGTGGCCATTTGCAATATTCACACTTGCCTCCAAAACAAGAGTTCTTTCTCCCGCCCTGGACCTTATTCCACAGGTATATAAACCCCACTTGCAAAGTTTACAACAGGCCTTACAACCTCTGAGGATGCCTGCCATAGATGTGGGAGAAACGTCAGGAGAGAATGCTTCTGTGACATGGGCAGACAGCCCAGAAAACCCACAGCAACCCAATGGATGAATGGGACACAAACGCGATTCCAGGGGAAAGGACTTCTTTTCCCCGCTGCAGTGTTTACAAAGAGAGACCTCAAAGCGACCTTTTATCAGGGTCTTCGAGATGCGATGTAGTCAGATTGGGGATCCCCCTTCGCCATTTCCCCCTATTTCTTCCCAGGCTTGATTTTTCTAGAATGCCACAATCGAAGAGATTATAACACCCCCCTCTTTCCCCCCAAATCAGTGGAATCAGGATCACTTTGCGCACTTTGAGATCTAGAAGACTTGGGACAATAAAGGGCAAAGGGTCGATCTCTATTTTTGGTGCACCAAAACGGATCTTTTAAAGAACTCCCACACATCTTTGTACATGGAGGTAACTGTGGAATTGTTGTTTTTTTTTTTGTATCCTGAGTTCAAAAACAACACTTGGAAATGGTCTTTGTATATGTTCTTTCTTTCATTTTCTGGGATTCTGTTGCAGGTGAGATTGTTTCATTGCGTTTTGCACCAAAGCAACTATAAATGTGGAGTGAGGCAAAAAAAACCCAAAAAAGGTAAAGTAAAGGTTTCCCTTGACATTAAGTCCATTCGAGTCCGACTCTGGGTGGTGGTGCTCATCTCCATTTCTAAGTCGAAGAGCCAGTGTTGTCCGTAGACACCTCCAAGGTCACATGGCCAGCATGACTGAATGGGGTGCTGTTACCTTCCCACCAGACTGGCACCCATTGATCCACTCACATTCCCATGTTTGTTTTCAAACTGCTAGGTTGGCAGAAGCTGGGGCTAACAGTGGGAGCTCACCCCGCTCCCTGGATTCGAACCACTGATCTTTCGGTCAGCAAGTGCAGCAGCTCAGCGGTTTAACTCGCTGTGCCACCGAGGGCTCCTAAGAAAACAAATAGAAAGTTTCAAATTTATTATTTTATTTATTTATTTATTATTTCAATTTGTATACCACCCTTCCCGATAGGCTCAGGGTGGTTTGCAGCATATAAAAGCAGTACAATATATAAAATAGCAATAAAACAATACAGTAAGATAGCAAGAACAGTAAAGCATGTAGCAGCAGCTGGTATTTATTATTATTTATTTATTTAAAACGTTTGTACCCCGACCTTCTCACCTCTATCGAGGGACTCAGAGCAGCATAACAGCAAAGATTCAATGCTATACAATTTAAAAACAACTACAACAACATATAAAAATACATAAAAACCCAGCATAAAACCACATCGCCATTAAAACAATTCCACTCCATCTGTAAACGTCAAACATTCAGATAATAGCCACTTTCAGCCTATTTTGGGAAGGCTTGGTTCCACATCCAAGTCTTCACCAGCCTCCTAAAGGACAACAGAGAGGGGGCAGGCCTAGCATCACTTGGGAGTTCCAAGCTGAGGGGTGACCACAGAGAAGGCCCTATCTCTCGTCCCACCAGCCGCGCTTGCGAAGCAGGCGGAACCGAGAGCAGGGCCTCTCCGGAGGATCTTAATGTCCTGGATGGTTCGTAGGGGAGAATCCGTTCGGACAGGTAAACTGGGCCAGAACCGTATAGGGTTTTGTAGGTTAAAACCAGCACTTTGAATTGTGCTCGGAAGCTAATTGGCAGCCAGTGGAGCTGGCGCAGCAAGGAAGTTGTGTGCTCCCTGTACCCCGCTCCTGTTAGTAACCTGGCTGCCGAACGTTGGACTAATTGCAGCTTCCGAGCAGTCTTCAGAGGCAACCCCACATAGAGAGCGTTGCAGTAGTCTATTCGGGATGTAACCAGAGTGTGGACCACCGTGGCCAAGTCTGACTTACCAGGATATGGGCGCAGCTGGGGCACAAACCTAAGCTGTGCAAAAGCTTCCCTGGCTGCCAAGACCTGGGGCTCCAGGCTCAGCTATGAGTCCAGGATCACTCCCAGACTGCGAACCTGCACCTTCAGGGGGAGTGTAACCCTGTCAAGCACAGGCTGTAAACCTATACTCTGTTCGGCCTTACAACTGACCAGGAGGACCTCTGTCTTGTCTGGATTTAGTTTCAATCTGTTAGCCCTCATCCAGTCTGTCACAGCGGCCAAGCACCGGTTCAGGACTTGAACAGCCTCCTTAGTAGCAGGTGGGAAGGAGTGACAGAGTTGGACATCATCTGCATACAGATGACACCGCACCCCAAAACTCCGGATGATCTCCCCAACGGCCTCATGTATATGTTGAACAACCTAGGGGACAGTACTGAACCCTGCGGGACCCCACCGTACAATGGCCGTGGGGCCGAGCAGGAGTCCCTAGCAACACCTTCTGGGACCGACCCTCGAGGAAGGACTGGAGCCACTGCAAAGCAGTACCCCCAAGGCCCATTCCTGCTGGCATCTCAGAAGGACACCGTGGTTGACGGTATTGAAGGCCGATGAGAGGTCCAGCAGAACCAACAGGGACACACTTCCCCTGTTGAGTTCCTGGCGTAGATCATCCACTAAGGCGACCAAGGTGTTTGTGGCTAGGGGTTGAAAGCTTGCCGGAAGAGAGTAGTTTTACAGGCCTTCCAAAAGGCAAGTAACTCTAATTGAGCGAACTTTGGCCGGCAGTGAATTCCACATATTCAGCGCTACAACCGAAAAGGCTCTTTGTCTGGTGGATAACAGATGGTAATGCTGAAGGGAGGGAACTTCTAGCAGGGTTTGGTCTTCCGACCGGAGTGATCTCTGGGGAACATATGGGAGAAGAGGCCTTAAAGGTCAAAAGGCCTTAAAGGTCAAAACCAGCACTTTGAAAGCAATCTGGTACTCGATTGGAAGCCAGTGCAATTGCTGCGGAATCGGGGTGCTGTGACTTCAATTCGACACTCCCGCCAGGAGTCGAGCTGCAGCATTTTGCACTAGCTTAGGTTTCCGGATTACCACCAAAGGAAGGCCAATGTAAAGGGCGTTACAGTAGTCCAGTCTCAAGATGGCTGTCGCCTGGATAACCGTAGCTAGGTCGCTCTTGGTGAGGTAGGGCGCCAGCTGCCTAGCCTGTCGCAGACCACAGATTGGGAAACACTGGTGTAGATGCACCTATGGTTTTTGTGCAGGAGCAAGTATCTTCAAAAGCTGTTTCCAAGGACCTAGTCCTTATAGTTAACACAATTTTAGGCATATTCAAAGCTACCCAGGTTGCAATTCAGGAAGGCATTTTTATTGAGAAGTGTGTGGAGCATAACGTCTTTCTTTCTGATGTTTTGTTTCTTTGAGCTCCTTAACCAAAGGAAGGAATTTTTGGGAAGGCATCCGGAGCAAGGGCACGTCCTTTCACATAATTTGTTTTCAGCCTTGTGGGGGGGGGGGGGGAGAAAGGAGCCGTTGCTGTCAACACCCACTGGGTCATAAATGGGCCGAGTGCGTGGGGTTTGTTTTCAGAGGGAAATGTTGGGAATCAATTGAAAGCACAGAAAGGAAACCAAGCTTGGCCTTCGTCCAGAATGTCATTCCAAACCTGAAAAACATCAGCTCGAGAGTCGTGAAAAACATAACAGTGACCAGAAGAAGAGCGGAAGAATAAATTCAGTGGACTGCCATGGCTCAATGGGAGTTATAGTTTTACCATTTCTTTTGCCTTCTTTGCCAAAGAGTGCTGGTGTCACACTAAACTACAACATCCATGGTGGTTCAAGTGGTATCGAACTGCATTCATTCTACAGCAGGGGTGCTCATTAGGTAGATCGCGATCTACTGGTAGATCGCGTAGGCCAGGGGTGCACACACTTTTAAAGCATGCGAGCTACTTTTAAAAAAGAGGATCTACCTTGTGCGCGCACACCATCCGCGTGCCACTCCTCCCACGTGCCGCTGCTCCTCCCGCCTGCCGCTCCTCCCGCGGGCGAGGGAGCGTGAGGTGGAGCCTTCGAAGGCCCCGCCTCATGCTTCCTCCTTCCTGCAATGCCCTGTGCGTGCATGGCAGGAGCGCCCCATCCGGCTGGTGAGGCCTGAAGATCGACTGGATGAGGGCCGAAGATCGATTAGTAGCTCGCGATCTACCTAATGAGCACCCCTGGCGTAGGGCGTCCTGGTAGATCGCAGGCAGGGCGGGAGGATGGCTCAGTCCCGCTCTACAGGCTCCCGACGCCGCCCATGTGCTGCCAGCCCTGGGTTATCTGAGGTTCTTTCCACACAGTTGAATAAAATCCCATGTTATCTGCTTTGAATCAGATTATATGGCAGTGTGGACTCAGAAAAACCAGTTCAAAGCAGATATTGTGTTATATGTTTCACATTTTAGTAGTAGGTAGGTAGATCATTTTGACTTGGTTGTTTTATAAGTAGCTCGCATGCTGGAAAAGTGTGAGCACCCCTTTTCTACAGTGATGTTTGTTTGTCAATCTTCCGAATGCTGCAACCCCTTAACAAAAATAGACCTTGACATTTGGGAGTTGTAGTTGCTGGGATTTATAGTTCACCTACAATCTAAGAGCATTCGGAACCCCATCAATGATAGAATTGGACCAAACTTCCCACACAGAACCCCCATGTCTTGAAATGACTTGCTGATGTGAGCCTCTCTCCAGCCTTGCACGCTCTCCCTCACTTGCACATGCGCACCATGCTGCCGTGCGCCGAGCACATCTGCTCTCCCCTTCCCTCTTGCAGTCTCAGAAACAGCCCTCCCCTTGGCTGAGAGGCCAGCCAATCACAGCGGAGGAGGGCTTTCAGTGGGAGGATTCGCCTTCTGTTTCCAAAAAGGAAGGATGGGAGAGACCTTCAGCTTTCTCTGCCAAAGGGGTTCCTAAGACCATTCAAAATATGTGTTTTCTGATGGTCTTTGGTGACCCCTCTGAAACCCTCTCAGACCCCCCCAAAAAAAAGTGGTCCTAATGCCTAGGTTGAGGATGTTGATACTGGGTTTTTTTATTTTCTTTTTGCAAAATGCAAAAAGGCAAATGTAATTGTTTTGGACAACTTTAAAGATCGGACTAAAACCCGAAACAGATTAATCTCTCCATTGATTTCAGAGCCAGAAAGAAATAGAACTAACCCAAGGGCAAGGGATTCCAAATTAACCCCGAAACAAAAGGAACAATCGATACAGTCGATAGAGGAATCGGCACAAGCTTGTATTGTGAGCCCATCGATTCGGCAGAAATGTCAACGAAAATCGGCTCAAACTGTTCACTTTAATAAACAAGGCCAGGCAATGTGACTGGAGCAACCATGCACCAATCCTGCCTGCTGTGAATCAATGGCATAACAAGAGCCTGAGCCTGAATAACGGGCAAAGCCAATACAGGTTGAGCATCCTTCCTCCAAAATCCTTTTAAAGAAAGCATCCCTTGCCTATAGGGACGAGCTACAAGCCCAGCCGGCCTCCCAAAGCCCAAAATAGGAATGCAAAGTGTGGTGCGAGCCTGTTTCTGTTTAACATTCCTTCCAGCTCCCTGTTATTTGTGGCCTGGCTTTTAGAGAGAATTTCGGTTGCTACCCTGCCTGAAAAATAGTCTGTGCTTGAAGATGAAAGAAGGCAGCAATTCAAGGATGGAAGATAGGGTGCGAATACACCAGGCATGAGCAAACTTGGGCCCTCCAGGTGTTTGGACTTCAACTCCCACCATTCCTAACAGCCTCGGGGCCTTTCCTTTTCCCCTTCAGCCACTTAAGCTGAGTGCTGGGCCCATAACCAAGGTTAGGTCACTGTGTAGACCAGGCCCGGATTAACACTTTTTTGCGCCCTAGGCCACACATTGGAATTACGCCCCCCCCCCCCCCACACACACACCACTCAGACCCACACTTGGCTGGCTTTCGCCATGGTGCTTCTGAAGCAGAAGAGAAAGGTGAGTAGGCATCATCCCGCCACCTCCAAGGTCCCCATGCATTCCCACCGGCTGGAAAGCTCTGCTGTGCTCTGAAGGTCTCCTCGGGAGTCGGGAGGCTTGGGGAGAGCGCAGCGGGTGCAAACTTGCCCCAAAGGCGCGCACGAGAGAGAGTGTGTGTGTGAGAGAGAGCGTGCGCGCAAGAGCGAGAGACAGCGCATGAAAAAGCGAGAGAGAGCGCACGTGCAAGAGAGAGAGAGCAAGAGAGAGTGTGCAAGAGAGAAAGACAGCGCGCGAGAGAACGCGAGCAAGAGAAAGAGAGCAAGAGACAGCAAGAGAGAGAGAGTTTGCGAGAAAGAGAGCGAGAGCGAGACAGGGAGAGTGCGCGAGACGGAGCAGAGACTTTGCCGGGAGAAGGAGCGAGGAGGGGCATGAGAAAGGAGGAAAGCTGGGCGCGGACCAGGGTTTTTTTTGGTCTGTGATCTGCCCCCCCCCCCCGGCTTGCGCCCCTAGGCCATGGCCTCGTTGGCCTTATGGGTAATCCGGGCATGTTGTAGACCAGGCATAGGCAAACTTGGGTCCTCCAGATATTTTGGACTTCAACTCCCACCATTCCTAACAGCCTCAGGCCCCTTCCTTTTCCCCCTTGGCCGCTTAAGCTGAATGCTGGGCCCATAACCAGGAAAACGAAGGCCTGGGCAAGGGCCTCCAGGTGTTTTGGATTTTGATTCCTAACAGCTGAGTTTGGTTCGGGGGGCTGAGACTGGGTGGAAGAGGGTCTACCCTAGCAAACCTTTTGTATTGTTATCCCAATAACCCCATTAATGTGGGATATAATGAGCATGGTGATCAGATCATGATATGAATAAACATAACAGTTTAAATAATGTACCAGAAAGGCCTTTTCGCGGACCACCCTGAGAATTTCGGGGCTGAAGCCCCTTAGCCCCCTGGCTACATGCCTGGCCTGAGGCTGTTAGGAATGGTGGGAGTTGAAGTCCAAAACACCCGGAGGACCCAAAGTTTGCACATGCCTGGTAGACCCATATAACTAACTTCCAAGCAGTGTAGATCCATTCCTAGCGGGGGAATAATAAGACAATGTGTGCTGGATAGTCAGGAATGTTGTTTGCATCAAAACCGCAAACCCAGGAGGGTGTCAAGAGGAAGGATGCAATCCATCAGGCCTGGACGCTTCTCCTTTCTTGCTGACCTTTCATTCTTCTAGAGGATTTTGTCCTAGCAGAGAACGTCTCTGAGATTATTTTGCCAAAGGGTTGAAGGACCTCCGGGACGGAAGAACCATCCAGAGACAGGAAAAATGGGTCAAAGAGGGCCTGGAGTTGGAACAACATGTTGTACTTCATGTCCACTTCCTATTGAATAAAGGCTGATTCATGGAAGGGTGCATCTACATAGCAGAGCTGATGCAGCTTGACGCCACTTGAATTGCTATGGTTCAAGGCATTAGGCTTATGGGAACCTACAAGACTTAAAAGGACACTGGTGCCTTGCCATGATTGCATAGCACTGACCCATGATACTTAAAGTGGGGTCAAACTGCGTTAATTCTGCAACGTAGATCAAGCATGGGCCCTTTCTAACTTGGGGCCCGCAGGCTAGCACTCCCTGCGAGGACTGGCTGCCTGGTGACGGAAGGAAGGGAAGGAGGAAGGATAAAAGGGAGGAGGGAAAGAAGGGAAGGAAAAAGAGGGAGAGAGGGAGGGAAGGAAGGAAGGATGAAAAAGTGGAAGGGACGGGTGGAAGGAGAAAGTGAAAGCAATTGAAGGAGGGAGGAAAGAAGGCAGGAAGGAAAGAAAAGGGTGGAAGAGAAAGAGGAAAGAAAGAGAGAAGGAAGGATGAAAGGGAGGAAGGGAAGGATGGAAGGAGAAAGGGAGGAAAACTACAGATCCTGTTTTGCCATGGGGCCAGTGTGGCCTGCCTGCTTCCCAGGGGTCCTGAGGGGTGACCGCAGCAGGCTCTTTGGGTCACGGGCTCCTGGACAATGGTGGCAGAATCGGTGTTGCAGCAAGGAGCCATGGATGACAATCAGCTGGTCTCCTCGTGAAGTTTCCTTCTCTTTGGGTAAAAAATGATATTCCCGGGGTGTAGGGGCCCATTGTGAGAAAGTGAGATAGCAGTTAGTCTTAGAATTAATCCAGGAAAAGAATGGCACCGGTTTGGGAGCGATCCATTGACCCGCGGATATAGGGACCCGAGGGTTTTCCGTATCTGTGGTTCAGAGGAACGCAGTTCTGGCCTCCTCAGGATGCTAGGAACGCATCCTCGGTGAGCCGACAGCGATTTGTGGCTCGGGAGAGGAAAGGTTCATGCCGGAGAGACTTGGAGACAGTAAAGGACACAATGTATCACTGAAAAGGAAAACGTTACAATTTGATGATACTTTATTGGGGGATTTGTTACAATGTTAGGATGAGGAGAAGAAAGCAAACCAAAAGGAGGCTTTCAGTGAAGCTGCTGCTGGGGCCACATAGCGGTGCTGGCTCAATCGGACAACAAGGAACTGTGGAACTCCCTGCTGAAGGTCAGATCAGTTTGAACTCAGGGGGCCCTCAGTTGTTCCCCCTTAGAAAGAGAGAAAGAAGGAAAGAAAGGGAGGGAAGGGGGGCAGGCGAAAGGAAAGAAAGAAGGGAGGGAGGGAGGACAAAAGAGAAGAAGGGGATGATGGAAGGAGAAAAAGGGAGAGAGAAAATGAGGGAGGGAAGAGGGCAGGAAGGAAAGACGAAAGGGAAACAAGGAAGGGAGAAAGGGAGGGAGGGAAGAAGGAAGGGAACAGAGAGAAAGAAGGAAAGACAAAAGGGAGGGAAGGACGAAAGGATGCAGAGAAACATGGATGGATGGATGGAAAGATGGAAGGGAGGGAGGGAAGGAGGACAGGAGAAAGGAAAGGAAAAAGGAAGGACAAAAAGGAAGGGTAAATGGGGGAAGGGAGGGAGAAAAAGGGGAAGGAGGGAAGAGAGAAGGAAGGAAGGAGAAACAGAAAGAGAGAGGGAAGAAAGGACGAAAGGGTGAAAGGGAAGGAAGAAGGGAGGGAGAAAAAGGGAGGAAGGGAAGCAAAGAGAGGAAGAAGCAAAGAGAGGAAGGAATTATGAAAGGGTGGAAGGGAAGGAGAAAGAGGGAGAGAACGAGGAAGGAGAGAAAGGAGGAAAGACAGGATGGGGAGAGAGAGGAAGGCTTGAGAAAAGTGCCCAAGGGGCTGCATCCGGCCCCTGGGCATGGGTGTACCCATACTTGGCGTAGATGCACTCTAAGGCTTCGGCTCCTAGCTAAACCTCTGCCTTGTCCTCCCATCCTATGTAAAAATAGCTTTATTTTGCCTTTCATGCTTCGGGAACCTGGAAAAAGAGTTGAGTTGCCTGGCTAGACCTCAAAGGAAGCAATATTTGGCCAGAAAACTGAATGGACCAGTGCAATGGAACAAGTGAAAGGCTCCGTTTGGTGTGTTTTCATTACTCTAAAAGAAGAGCTTAAGAGGTGTTTGTATTTTAGGGACGAACCACCCCCTTCCCTGCCTTGTTCTAACAAAGACTGTTGCTGCAGCCCTGTTCATGCATGCCGCATTTCACTTCCTTGAACAGCCTTGGCTGGCTTTCAGGCATTTCTTTAGAATCCGTGTTGGCCGAAGGATGCGTCTACACCAGTGTTTTTCAACATTTTTTTGAGCCGTGGCACATATTTTTACATTTACAAAATCCTGGGGCACACCACCAACCAAAATGACACAAAATGACACTCTAACACAGTAATACATATAGTTAATATGTTTTTAAATGTATTTATACACTCAGTGTGAAACCTGGGCCTGTTTCTATGAACACGACATAGATATCCTGGCAGGAATGGCAGAAAGACACACACAAAGGTCTTGCTCAATTTATAGTTAACACACAATCAAAGAGCATCCTGAACTCTTGCAACAATGGAATTGAACCAAACTTGGCATATTGAACTCTTATTACCAACAGAAAGTACTGAAAGGGTTTGCTTGGGAATTGAACTTGAGTTTGGAAGTTGTAGTTCACCTACACCCAGAGAGCACTGTGGACTCAAACAATTTTACGGTATGTTATGTTGTTTGTTTTCTATCCAGAATCACAATGTTGGAAGGAGGCTCACCACTTTAAGGTCCCTAAAACAGGCATGGGAATACTTCGACCCTCTGGGTGCTTTGGACTTCAATTCCCACCATTCCTAACAGCCTGAGGCCCTTTCCTGCTTAAATGGCTGAGGGGGAAAAGGAAAAGAGCCTGAGTCTGCTAGGAATGGTGGGAGTTGGAGTCCAAAACACCTGGAAGGTCCAAGTTCGCCCATGCCTGTTTTAGGGACCTTAAAGTGGCGAGAGCTCACGGCACACTAGTGTGCCGCGGCACACTGGTTGGGAAACACTGGTCTACACTGCAGAATTAATGCAGTTCGACACCGCTTTTAACCGCCGTGCCTCAATGCTATGCAATTGTGGGGTTTGTAGTTTGGCGAGGCACCAGTAGAGAAGACGGAAGACCCTGCAAAACTACATCTCCTAGGATTCTACTGCATTGGACCGTGGCAATTCAAGCGGTGTCAAACTGCATCAACTCAACAATGTAGACACGCCCTTTGTTGAGTCTTTCAGATCTTGCAAGACTGCAGCGACAAGCAAAAAGAAGCCCTATCTGGACTATCCAAGGTTAACATACTAATCCAATATGGAAAAGGCAAGCAAAAACAAGTCATCAGCTAAGATGTCTTTCAGCTTAGCTCACTTCTGGGCCCTCGAGATCATGATGCAACGGACAACGAATGCATAAAAGATGCACATTATCCCTCTGTTTCATTGGCTCACCAAAAACATTGCTTTATTTCCCAAATGGCCAGTTAAAACAGGCGTTTGTGGTTGTTTGCGTGCCTTTGACGTGTTTCCAAACTGCGGCGACCCAAAGGAGAGATTGTCCTGGGGTTTTTCTTGGTAAGATTGGTTCAAAGCAGGCTCGGCATTGCCTTCCTCCGAGGCTGAGAGAGTGTGACTTGCCCAAGTGGGTTTGCATGCCCAAGCAGGCATTCAGAGCCTGGTCTCCAGAGTCATAGTTTCTAACTCAGGGTGCATCTACACTAGGAATGGGAAAACTTTAGCCCTACATGTGTTTTGGACTTCAACTCCCACAATTCCTAACAGCCTCAGGCCATTTCCTTTCCCCTTCAGCCGCTTAAGCTCAGTGCTGGGTCCATATATCTATCTATCTATCTATCTATCTATGTCTATCTATCTATCTATCTATCATCTATCTATCTATCTATATAATAAAAGTCAGTGTTTGCGGCGGTGCGGCGGTGCGGAGGGAGGAATATGTACCAGCGTTTCGATTGGTTGCCACTGTGGGATTATTTGCAAAAAGGACTCTGATTGGCCAGCCTCAGAACTCCAACACTCTAAGGCACCAGACAGAGGGCATTGGTTGCCACTGAGAGACAATTTGCATAAAGGACTCTGATTGGCCAGCAAAACAGAATACAACTGAATGCTTGAGTTAGCCAAATGACAGTTTTTTTTCTGTTGGAAATGGAATGTTCATTTTCTGGGAGGTGCGGAGGTGCCAAGGAATATGTGACAGCATTTCGATAGGTTGCCACTATGGGATTATTTGCATAAAGGACTCTGATTGGCCAGGCTCAGAACTCCAACATTCCACGGCCCCAGACAGAGTGGATTGGTTGCCACTGAAATGGTATTTGCATAAAGGACTCCGATTGGCCATCCACATTCCAACATTCTAAGGTGACTCAGAGGGAAAAGGAAAGGCCTCAGGCAGTCAGACGCTGCGGCCCACAGCAGTGACGGATCAGGACCAAACTTGGCACACAGGGGCCCACTGGCCCACTTCACAACGCGACCCTCACCCAATGACCACTACAGACCAAAATTAGCACGCAGAGCCCCCTTGACCCACTCAACCCCCTGCTGCTGTTTTAAGGAGGATGGACCACAGATGATGGGACTTGAAATACCTTCACTCACCTTCTGAGACTGCTGCAACCCTCATCCAAAGAATGATCAAGACCAAATGTGACACACAGAGCCCCCATGACCCACTCTACAACCTTCACTAAGTTCCTGAGACCACTGCAAGCCACATAAACATCTAATAGGAACCAACCTTGGCACAAAATGCCTTCCTCAAATAACCCGGCACCGCTGGTCCCAAGCTTTATATATATATATATATATATATAGAGAGAGAGAGAGAGAGAGAGAGAGAGAGAGAGAGAGAGAGAGAGCTGTTGTCATTAGGCTGAAGTAACCAAAAGAACCAATGAATGGAATCATACCAAATTTGGCAACATAACATCTCACAATGCAAGGTGTGACCAACAATAATGAAAAACAAAAAAAACCCCAACTAAACATAACTTACAAATCCTAAAAATCCACTGCGCAAGCGTACAGGGACGAGGGGTGGGATGCTCCTACATCAGTGGTTTTCAATGTTTCCGAGGTCTCGCGACACCATCTCCTTGGGCCCCGCCCCCTCCGTTTCCCTGCAATGGTTGCTGGGCCCCTGGGGGCAACGCTGGAGGGCCCAGGCCTGGCGGGGAGGCAAATCTGGCGGCGAGGAGGAGGAGGAAGAAGAAGAGGAAGCCACGCACCCGCAGCAAGGCCTGTACCTTCATTTAGCAGAAGCCTCAAAGAGGTGCGAGAGGAGCGTGGGGCAGTGGCACCGCCACTGAGGCCTGCCTTCGTTCCTCTCCTCTGGGCTCTTCTTCCTCCTCCTCTCCATTTGGCCTCTGCAAACGGAGAGGAGGAGGAGGAAGACCCTGGAGGGGAAGAAGGAAGGCAGGCTTCGGTGGTGCTACCCTGCCCCACGCTCCTCTCGCTGCCCTCCGAGGCCTCCGCTTTGTAGTAATCATAATTCCAATGATTACTACAAAGATGACATTACAATGCACTAAACTTCAATCCCCTATTTGACTGGCTTTTACGAACACACGTGCCCGGTTTACCCATAAGGCCTACAAGGCCATGGCCTAGGGGCGTAAGCCGGGGGGGGGGCGCAGATCACAGACCTGGTCCGCGCCCCTCTTCCCCCTTTCATGCCCCCTCCTCGCTCCTTCTCCCGGCAAAGTCCCTGCTCCGTCTCGCACTCTCTCTCTCTCTCTCTCTCTCGCTCTCTCACACACACACGCTCTCTCTCTCTCTTGCTCTCTCTCTCGCTCTCCCTCACGCACGCACTCTCTCTCACTCTCGCGCTCTCTCTCTCGTGCGCTCTCTCTCCCTCTTGCGCGCACGCTCTCTCTCTCACGCTCTCTCTCCCTCTCACGCTCTCTCTCTCATGCGTGCCTTTGGAGTGAGTTTGCACCCGCTGCGCTCTCCCCAAGCCTCCCAACTCCCGAGGAGACCTTCAGAGCACAGCGGAGCTTTCCAACCGATGGGAATGCATGGGGACCTTGGAGGTGGCGGGCTGGTGCCTACTCGCCTTTCTCTTCTGCTCCGGAGGCACCATGGCGAAAGCCAGCCAAGTGTGGGTCTGAGTGGTGTGTGTATGTGGGGGGGGGGCGTAATTCCAAAGTGTGGCCTAGGGTGCAAACAAGTGTTAATCTGGGCCTGTGAACACAAACAACAAACCACAAGGACAATACTTAGAATTGTGTGGCATAGATCGGGACACCAAATGCTTCACACATGGACAGTTATATGTTCCCTCTTCCACAGTAGGAAACCCACACAATCTCTAAATCAACACTGACAAAGGAACTACACAAACAATGGTTTGCTCACACGCTTCCAGAAATAAAATATATTAAAAACAAGCACTTCCTCATTATTTACTTTTCCATACCACCAGACTATGCCACAGCAACGCGTGGCCGGGTACAGCTAGTCAACAATATTAGGCTCTGTTGCCTGTGCAGAGTGCAAGGAAGCTTCTCCCGCAGCAGGCATGGGCAAGCTTCGGATGTCCCTCCACGTGTTTTGGACTTCAACTCCCACAATTCCTAACAGCTTCAGGCAATTTCTTTTCCCCCCTCACCGCTTCTACTCACATCTACTCACATTACCGTTTTTGAACTGCTAGGTAGGCAGAAGCTAGGGCTGATGGCAGGAGCGTATCCCAATCGGTGGCTTGAACTGCCAAATGTTTGGTCGGCAAGATTTTCTGCAGCTAGCAGTTTAACCTGAGTTAAACTCCTAAGGGCTGAGAAGGGCGGTATACAAATACAGTAAATAAATATATAACCCGCGGTGCAAGGTCTTTAGTCTTCTCTGCCAAAGAGTGCTGGTGTTACCGAACAGACTTTGGGTTGGTTCTGCCCATAAGAGGCGAGAGCCCTAGTGCCCAAAAAGAGGGATCGATACCCTTGGTGAGCAAAGGCAGGACACATAAAAGCCCACCCCAAGATTTCCCAATAAGTCTCACCAAGTTGAAGAAAAAAAACACCGAGGTCTTTATTTCTCATCAACTGAAGAGGATGACAACTGCAATATCCTTGTCGCAGAGCGGTCATAAGGTTACATTCAAAATACATGCCACACAAATTAATATATTGCTGCAGAGTCTCAGTTCTTTGGATGGTAAACAAATGAAGAACCTGTAGCCATGTACCAGTTTCCGAGGCTGGTAGAGGTGGCCGTTTATGAAATATAGAAATGGTTTTGCCTATTAATCAATAGTCCAAAGTAGGAGAAACTCAGAGGCCTTGGTCTATTGATTAGCAGAAACCAGTTTTGGCCCAAGAGGGAAAGACCCTTTTTGGAAAGAGCTGGCTCCTACCATTGTCATGCAAATGAGGCTAGTGGAGGGATGATTAAATCAAGGCTTCAGGAATGCAACTGGCAAGCCTCACCTAAGGTAGCTGGCTAAAGGTAAACAGTGGCACTTTCATATTTTTAAAATTACATACATGGGGAAAACATGAGGGGAGATACATTAGGGTTTATGGGGAAAATATACCACCCCGATCACCCCTGCCTACCCACCAGAAAGATACACAGTTTATTAGATACATAAAAGATAGACCAAGGGGTCCTGGAAAGAAAGGAAAAAGTCTTTGGGAATGAGCAAAAGTCCATAAGAGTAACACAAAAGGAAAATAACTGGGTGTATTCATAAAGTGTGGGTTACAGGGGCATTGTCATGTGGGACCATGGGGCCATGGGAAGAGCATTAAATTCCCATGTGGGGGACAGATAGGGGATTATGGGATCACTTCCAGCCTGGTGTTCTTGGGAAAATTATGAATCCCTTGGTTTTAAACTATCTTCTACAGAGCCTAAGAAAAAAAGGGGGGTCACCTCCGATATCACTGGTGTCTAACCAAACTACAGATCCCATGATTCCATAACATTTAGCCATAGTAATTTAAATTGACGTCAAACTGCTTTCTTTGCCAAATCCGGACAGTCGGATAGGGAAATATGCACACAATCTCAATGCTTTCTTCTTCTTCTTAAGGGCCGAGAGGATTGCTGGAATTCATTGCCAATCCTGTCCATTAGGCACTCGGTCAAGCCTCAATTTGCCCAGAGGAGGGTTTCGAATAAAGGGGGAAATCGTCTAATTTGCACAGCAAGCAATGGAGAGAAAGAAAAAGATAAGAATGAATGAAAGAAAGAAAGAAAGAAAGGCAAATCAATGCAAATCTCTCCAGGCCTGAATGACATCAGGAAGAAGGTATGTGACCCAGCAAGAAAACACACAGAGCCTCAGGCTGAGACATGCAACCGCTTGGCAGGAAAGAGAGAGAAAGGGCTCACATAAAAGCAGATTTTCCCTTTTGGGTTCATGTGGGCAAGGCAGGGGGCTGGGTATGGCAATATATGTATATATGTATCCATTTATTTGGTAAATAAAGGTTTTCTTATTAGGCTACGAACATTCAGAGGTGGTTTGGCCAGTTCTTTGCTCCGAAATATAGCCTGGTCTCCCATCCAAGGACTAACCAAGGCTAGCCCTGCTTAGCATCCGAGATTAGGAACCTTTGGGCGTATTTCAGCCCCATTTGTGGCTACCTTTAGGGCAACCCATGGATTCCATAGAGCAGCATTTCTCAACCTGGGGGTCGGGACCCCTGGATGGGTCAAAATGGGGTATCAGAGGGGCCTCCAGTTGCACTCTCTCAGCCTCGGAAGAAAGCAAAGGCAAATCTTTTGTGCACAGATCTTGTCACTGGGTGCATCTATGCTGCCATTTGACACCAGTCAATGCTACAGATTCCTGGGAGTTGTAGTTTCCCAAGGTCTTTATCCATCTCTGTCAAAGAGGGCTGGTGCCTCAGCAAACTACAACTTCCAGGATCCCATGGCATCACATCAAGGCTGTTAAAATGGCATCGGACTACAAATCCCAGGCTTCCATAACCTATGTGGTTACTCTAGGGCTCAACTGCATTAATTATAGGTGTAGATGCACCTATAAATTGCAAATGCCTCGAAGGCTTATAACAGCAACCCGGTTTGGTTTAAGTGGTGCAAAATCCTCTGGCCCCTTCTACATATATTGCCATATAATCCACATTATCTGCTTTGAACTGGATTATATGAGTCTACACTGCCGAGAACAGAGAAAGAGGCCACTTCTACACTGCTATATAAAGTCCAGATCATCTGCTTTGAACTGATTTCCATGCCGAGGAGCCTGTTGTGAATAAATTTCTCGGATCATGTTGCCATTATGTCTACATGGGGCGCCCTTTTACCTCCCCGCCCAGGCGGTATCTATTGATCTACTCGCATTACATGCTTTCGAATTGCTAGGTAGGCAGAAGCTAGGGTGGACAGCCGGGACCTCACCCCAACTCACAGTTTTGAACTGCTAGCCCTCCAGTCAGCAGATTTCCTGCAGCAAGCAGTTTAATCTGCTGTGGTACTGTGGCCCCATGCGGATACGCACACATAATGATCCCCTGATTTCCTATCTGTCAATGGCATAGGCCAGTGTTTTTCAACCTTTTTTGAGCTGCGGCACATTTTTTACATTAAAAAAATCCTGGGGCACGCTATCAACCAAAATGACACAAAATGGCACTCTAACACAGTAATACATATAGTTAATATGTTTTAAAATGTATTTATACACTCAGTGTGAAACCCGGACCTGTTTCGATGAACACAACATAGATATCCTGGCAGGAATGGCAGAAAGACACAAACTTCCCACACAGAACTCCCATAACCAAGAGAAAATGCTATAAGAGTTTGGTAGGCATTGACCTTGGGTTTTGGAGTTGTAGTTCACCTATATCCAGAGAGCACTATGGACTGAAACAATGCTGGATCAGGACCAAACTTGGCATGAATACTCAATATGCCCAAATGTGAACACAGATGGAGTTTGGGGAAAATAGACCTTGACATTTGGGAGTTACAGTTTCTGGGATTAACACACAATCAAAGAGCATCCTGAACTCTTGCAAGAATGGAATTGAACCAAACTTGGCATATTGAACTCTCATTACCAACGGAAAGTACTGAAAGGGTTTGCTTGGGAATTGAACTTGAGTTTGGAAGTTGTAGTTCACCTACAGTACACCCAGAGAGCACTGTGGACTCAAACAATGTTATGTTATGTTGTTGTTTGTTTTCTATCCAGAATCACAATGTTGGAAGGAGGCTCACCACTTTAAGGTCCCTAAAACAGGCATGGGAAAACTTCGGCCCTCTGGGTGCTTTGGACTTCAACTCCCACCATTCCTAACAGCCTGAGGCCCTTTCCTGCTTAAGTGGCTGAGGGGGGGGGGGGAAACCAAACTTGGCATATTGAACTCTCATTACCAACCGAAAGTACTGAAAGTGTTTGCTTGGGAATTGACCTTGAGTTTGGAAGTTGTAGTTCACCTACACCCAGAGAGCACTGTGGGCAGGAGGGGGAAGAAAGGGTATTGGAGGTTCCAATTTCCCACGGCACACCTGATCATCACTCATGGCACACTAGTGTGCCACGGCACACTGGTTGAGAAACACAGGCATAGGCAGAGATATATTCACAACTTAGATATCGGCAACTGGTGTATGGCGAGAAGCCATACACCTTCCTCTTTCAAGACAGGATATCTCCTTCAAAGCCCTTCCGATGGACTTTTGCAATAAGAGAAATGTATCTTCTGCACATGGTGTCTATTAACGTTATCAAGCAGGTATCAAACAAGTCCTGCCGCTCTGGCTGATCGTTTCCGGCCCGAATCCCGGGCCTGAGGCTTGGCCACCTTCCTGGAATCTCTGCTCCGGTTTTCCTCCGTTGCCTCCCTTCCCTTGACTTTCCCTTCTGTGCCAAAGCCAAGGGAGAAGTTCATAAAAATCGCATTTGATTGGGAAACCTGATGTGCTGCGTAGATGTTGTTGACATCCCTTCGCCTTTTGAGGGTATGAGATTGGGTTGGCCAATGAGAAGAGTTCCCTTAAGGTCTTGTCCAGGCCTGGGCCAACTTTGGCCCTCCAGGTGTCTTGGACTTCAACTCCCACAATTCATAACAGCCTCAGAACCTTTCCATTTCCACATCAGCCGCTCAAGCACAAATACACAATCTGCCCAAATGTTAATACTGGTGGAGTATGGGGGGAAATAAACCTTGACATTTGGGAGTTGTGGTTGCTGGGATTTATAGTTCACCTACAATCAAAGAGCATTCTGAACTCCACCAACGACGAAATTGAACCAAACTTGACACACAGAACTCCCATGACCAACAGAAAATACTGGAAGGGTTTGGTGGTCATTGACCTTGAAGTTTGGAATTGTAGTTCACCTACATCCAGACAGCACTGTGGACTCAAACAATGATGGATCTGGACCAAACTTGGCACAGATACTCTGGACCAAACTTGGCACAGATACTCAGTATGTCCAAATGTGAACATTGGTGGAGTTGGGGGGGGGGGGGCGGGGGACGGAAAATACCTTGACATTTGGGAGTTGTAGTTGCTGGGATTTATAGTTCACCCACAATCAAAGAGCATTCTGAACTCCACCAATGATGAAATTGAACCAAGCTTGGCACACAGGACTCCCCATGACCAACAGAAAATACTGGAAGGGTTTGGTGGGTATTCATCTTGAGTTTTGGAGTTGTAGTTCACCTCTATCCAAAAATTACTGTGGACTCAAACAATGATGGATTTAGACCAAACTTGGCACTGATACTCAATATGCCCAAATGTGAATACTGGTGGAGTTTTGGGGAGGGGGGAATAGACGTTGGCATTTGGAAGTAGTAGTTGCTGGGATTTATAGTTCACCCACAATCAAAGAGCATTCTGAATTCCACCAACGATGGAATTGAACCAAACTTGGCACACAGAACTCCCATGACCAACAGAAAATACTGGAAGGGTTTGGCGGTCATTGACCTTGAGTTTTGGAATTGTAGTTCACCTACATCCAGAGAGCACTGTAGACTCAAACAATGATGGGTCTGGACCAAACTTGGCACTGATACTCAATATGCCCAAATGTCAACACTGGTGGAGTTTGAGGGGAAATAGACCTTGACATTTGGGAGTTGTAATTGCTGGGATTTATAGTTCACCTACAATCAAAGAGCATTCTGAACCCTGCCAAGGATATAATTGGGCCAAACTTCCCTCATGGAAACCCCATGACCAACAGAAAACACTGTGTTTTCAGATAGTCTTTGACGACCCCTCTGACAGGTGCTCACGACCCCCTCAGGAGTCCCGAACCCCAGGTTGAGAACTACTGCCTTAAGTGGCAGAGAGGGAAAAGGAAGGGGTCTGAGGCTGTTAGGAATGCTGGGAGTTGAAGTCCAAAACACCTGTTGACCCAGGCCTGGACTAGTCCTTGCTTTATTCGTACTTTGTTGCAATTTCCAGGTTCCCCGTACGACTGGAGCATTCCTCTAATGCAGGCCTGGGCAAACTTCGGCCCTCCAGGTGTTTTGGACTCCAACTCCCACAATTCCTAACAGCCTACCGGCTGTTAGGAATTGTGGGAGTTGGAGTTCAAAACACCTGGAGGGCCCAAGTTTGCCCAGGCCTGCTCTAATGCCATGTTGTCCTTCCAGACTGTAATTGAAAGGCAGTTCCAAAGCTATTTTGGATCAGGAGGCTTCGCTCTGTTGAAAACCAAGTAGGCGTTGGCTGCTTGTGCGATGCCACATGGTCAGGGCTTTTTTTTCTTACTGTGAGTCAATGAGACAGATATAGGACATGGTTCCCCTAGGAAATAGGCCGTCACTTGCCCGAGAAACAAGAAGTACAAGTACATTGGGGACAGAAAATGAATTAGTGACGTTACAACTACTAGCAGTAGGTGCTTTCCTCCGTCAACGCTCCCTTAGTTAGGTTGATCATTGCAAGAAGGTGATTGGGATGGGAGAAAGTATTTTAGAGCTGGGTTGGTGTGAGTTTTCCAGGCTGTCCGGCCATGTTCCAGAAGCATTATCTCTTGCCCACATCTATGGCAGCATACTCCGAGGTTGAGAGGTCTGTTGGAAACTAGGAAAATTGGGTTCATATATCTGTGGAATAATGTCCAGGACGGGAGAAACAACTCTTGCCTGTTGCAGGCAAGTGTGAATGTTGCAATAGGCCACCTTGGCCTGAGGATATCCTTTTTTGGGAGGTGTTAGCTGGCTCTGATTGTTTCCTGTCTGGAATTCCCCTGCAGTTTGGAAGCAGCCAGGCTTTGAAGCTGCAAGGCTATTCAATGCTCATTAAGGTGGTGACCACCTTGATTAGCGTTAAATAGCCTTGCAGCTTCAAAGCCTGGCTGCTTCCAGCCTGAGGAAATCCTTTTTTTTGGGAGGTGTTAGATGGCCCTGATTGTTTCTTGTCTGGAATTCCCCTGTTTACTGAGTGTTGTTCTTTATTTATTGCAGGCATCCTCCAGGCTTTGAAGCTGCAAGGCTATTCAATGCTAATTAAGGTGGTCACCCCCTTGATTAGTGTTGAATAGCCTTGCAGCTTGGAAGCAGCCAGGCTTTGAAGCAGCAAGGCTATTCAATGCTAATTAAGGTGGTGACCCCCTTGATTAGCGTTGAATAGCCTTGCCGCTTGAAGCAGCTAGGCTTTGAACCGGCAGGCTATTCAATGCCACCAAGATGGTGACCCCATTGATGAGCGTTGAATAGCCTAGCAGCTTGGAAGCAGCTAGGCTTTGAAGCGGCAAGGCTATTCAATGCTAAATGGTGACCACTTTGATTAGCGTTGAATAGCCTTCGAGCTTCAAAGCCTGGCTGTTTCCTGCCTGGGGAAATCCTTTGTTGGGAGGAGTTAGATGGCCCTGATTGTTTCCTGTCTGGAATCCCCCTGTTTACTGAGTGTTGTTGTTTTTTATTTATTGCGGGAAGCAGCCAGGCTTTGAAGTGGCAATGCTATTCAATGCTAATTAAGGTGGCGACCCCCTTGATTAGCGTTGAATAGCCTTGCAGCTTGGAAGCAGCTAGGCTTTGAACCTGCAAGGCTATTCAATGCTAATTAAGATGGTGACCCCCTTGATTAGCGTTGAATAGCCTTGCAGCTTGGAAGCAGCCAGGCTTTGAACCTGCAAGGCTATTCAATGCTAATTAAGGTGGTCACCCCCCTTGATTAGCGTTGAATAGCCTTGCAGCTTGGAAGCAGCTAGGCTTTGAAGCGGCAAGGCTATTCAATGCTAATTAAGGTGGTGACCACTTTGATTAGCGTTGAATAGCCTTCGAGCTTCAAAGCCTGGCTGTTTCCTGCCTGGGGGAATCCTTTGTTGGGAGGTGTTAGTTGGCCTTAATTGTTTCCTGTCTGGAATTCCCCTGTTTTCTGAATATTGTTCTTTATTTATTGCAGGAAGAAGCCAGGCTTTGAAGCTGGAAGGCTATTCAACACTAATCAAGGTGGCCAATGGCAACATTCACACTTTCCTCGAACAGACAAGAGTTCTTTCTCCCATCCTGGACATCATTCCACAGATATATAAACCCCACCAGACCCCACAACCTCTGAGGATGCCTCATAGATGTGGGAGAAATGTCAGGAGAGAATGTGTCATAGACAGGCCCGGATTACCCATAAGGCCACCCTAGGCCATGGCCTAGGGCGGCGGCCATGCGGGGGGGGGGGCAGTCCGGACACCGCAAAATTAAATTTTTTTTTTTAAAAAAAGTTTGATCTTTGGGCGCTCCTGTGCCTGTGCGCGGAGCACCATAGGCCCTACTAGGGCCTCTGACGCGGCTTCCCGCCGCCCCCTCCTCGCTTGCGTCAGCCCCGCCCCTCCTTCCTTCAGTGAAGGAAAGAGGGGCGGGGCCGACGCTGACCCGAGTGAGGAGGAGGCGGAGGGAAGTCCCGCCGCCCCCTCCTCACTCACGCCGCCCCCGCCCCTCCTTCCTTCAGTGAGGAGGAAGGAGGGGCCCCCTCGCAAGGGCCCCCCCGCAAGCGGCCTCGCCCCCTGCAAGCAGTTCTATTGTTGCAAGAGTTCAGGATGCTCTTTGATTGTGTGTTAACTATAAATTGAACTGAAACAAGATCGTAGTTTAAAGCTAATTATTATTATGCCGGGGCGGGGGCGGCGCTTCCAGAGTGTGGCCTAGGGCAGTGCTGTCCAACTTCTTCCAGCCCAAGGGCCGGAAGAAGTGTCACTGATCACCTGGGGGTCCGCAGGTGATCAGTGAGCGGGGTGCGTGGCTGCTCCCGGGGGCGTGGCCGCTCCCGGGGGCGTGGCCGGCCTCCTGCGCGGCCCGCCCATTTTCAGGAGGGTTTCCCTGGGTGACGTTAGGCTGGGTGAAAACCCCTTCCCAAACCTGGAAGGCTCGCGGGGGAAGCGGCGCCGCTTCTCGCTTCCCCGCCAGCCATCCAGGCTGGCGGGGAGTTTTGCCGCTGCCGTGATGCCTTGGAAGGGAGGGAGGCGCGCGGGGACCCCCTCCCTTCCAAGGCATCGGCGCCGGAGAGAGAGGGAAGAAGAGGGCGGTGCAGGGAGGAGGAGCTAGCTCTCTTCCTCCTCTGCACCGCCCCTTGTCCCTCTCTCGCCGCCGATGCAAACCGGTTTGCATCGGCGCCGGCGAGAGATGAAAAAGAGGGCGGTGCAGGGAGGAGGAGCTGGCTCACTTCCTCCTCCCTGCCCCGCCTCCCCTCCCCGGCCACCATTTACATTTTTTTAAAAAAAAATTAAAAATGGCAGCTGGGGGCATAGCGGGGGCCGTGTCCAACAGGCTGGGGGGCCGTGTATGGCCCCCGGGCCGCCTGTTGGACAGCCCTGGCCTAGGGCACCACAAACGGTTAATCCAGGCCTGGTCATAGATGTGGGAGAAACATCAGGAGAGAATGTTGCTGTGACATAGCCATACAGCCCAGAAAACTCACAGTGATTCCGCCCGTGAAGGCCTTTGACAACACGTCTTTAGAGCCGTTTTTGTTGCTCTGCAAATGCAACATCTGTTCTCTCTTTCAGTGTCCAAGCGTTCAGCTCGAGGCGGCGGAAGACAAAGCCTGGAAGGCTTTGAGAATATAAAAACGGCATGCAGCCTCGGTTCGGGCCACACCAAAACCCACATGGAAATACATAATCTCCAAAACATGTGCAGGAATGTCTTCTCTCTATTATATATGCCATGTCCCCATGCTGTGCAGTCCAATCTCAGAATGAGTCATAGTTTTCCAAAGTCCACACCCTTCTCTTGGGGCATTTACAATATTGAATGAATGTCTTTGCACCTCACTTTAAATGCCATGGCTCCATGTGATGGAGTTTATTTAGTTCCCCAAGAATGTCCATACCATTCTTTCTGCATCTAACCCACACTCAGAGAATAAATGCAGTTGGGACCAATTTAAAATGTTGTTGTTGTTGTTGTTATTACTATGCCATGTCCCCATGCTGTGCAGTCCTGGGAGTCATAGTTTTCCAAAGTCCACACCCTTCTCTTGGGAGCATTTACAATATTGAATGAATGTCTTTGCACCTCACTTTAAATGCCATGGCTCCATGTGATGGAGTTATAGTTCCCCAAGGTCCATACCCTTCTGGGTGCATCTACACTAGAGAATAAATGCAGTTGGGACCAATTTAAAATGTTGCTGCTGTTGCTGCTGTTGCTGCTGCTGTTTTTGTTCTTATTATTATTATGCCATGCCCCCATGCTTTGCAGTCCTGGGAGTCATAGTTTTCCAAAGTCCATGCCCTTCTCTTGGTGCATTTACAGTATGGAATGAATGTCCTTGCACCTCACTTTAAATGCCATGGCTCCATGTGATGGAGTTTTGGTTCCCCAAGATCCATATCCTTCTGGGTGCATCTACACTAGAGCAGTGTTTCCCAACCAGTGTGCCGGGGCACACTACTGTGCCGTGAGCGATCATTAGGTGTGCCGTGGGAAATTGGAACCCTTTCTTCCCCCTCCTGCTGAACACTTTTTCTTCTCCACTCGGGCTCCCTTCTACAACTTCAAAACTCAACGTCAATTCCCAAGCAAACCCTTTCAGTACTTTCCGTTGGTAATGAGAGTTCAATATGCCAAGTTTGGTTCAATTCTATTGTTGCAAGAGTTCAGGATGCTCTTTGATTGTGTGTTAACTATAAATTGAACTGAAACAAGATCGTAGTTTAAAGCTAAAATTTGCTGATCTTCCTTTGGACAGTTTTTGGTTATCATTTGCCAGGGAGTTCCCCATTCTGGCCAACAAAGCTATTTTGACATTGCTCGCTTTTTCAACCACATATCTGTTGAGATGAGCTTCTCTAGCTTGACTGCAATAAAAACTAAACACAGAGAGAGACTGACAGCTGTTGAGCAAGACCTTCGTGTGTGTCTTTCTTCCATTCCTGCCAGGATATCTATGTTGTGTTCATCGAAACAGGCCCAGGTTTCACACTGAGTGTATAAATACATTTAAAAACATATTAACTATATGTATGACTGTGTTAGAGTGTCATTTTGTGTCATTTTGGTTGGTGGTGTGCCCCAGGATTTTGTAAATGTAAAAAATGTGCCGCGAAAAACACTGCACTAAAGAATAAATGCAGCTGGGACCAATTTAAATTATTATTATTATTATTATTATTATTATTATTATTATACCATGTCCCCATGCTGTGCAGTCCTGGGAGTCATAGTTTTCCAGCGATTATGAAGATCAGGAGGTTTTGGCTCTTCATTTCTGGAGCCATGACTCATCTCCAGTCAATGGGATTGTGTCAGAGCAGAGCCCAGAGGCGCCACATCAGAGCCAGCCTCCGCAAGGCCGCACCAGCCAAGAGGATATGGAAGGCATGGTTTTTGCATCACGGCATATATAGAATCATAGAATAATTCCCTCCTACGCCACTGACCCTGCGCCTCCTTCACCAGCTACGGCCGGTTGCATAGTTCCATTCCTCATGAGATTTGACCCCAAGAATGCACCCCCTCCTGAGATACTTTTCTTGCCTGGAATCAGAGGAATGCGATCTCTCACCCCGTTGAGATGTTTCAAAACACACAGAGCAGGGGCACAAAGCGATCGCAGGCACAAGAGCCGTCTGGCTGGAGATTTGTTGCCATTGCATGCCTTCAAGTCATTTGGGGGGTTTTTTTGGAGGTGGAGAGTGTGTGACTCTCCCATGGATTCAACCCCAGGCCTTCAAGGCTGAAGTGACAACACCCCACTCGGTTTCCGAATGGGAATTCAGTAGAGTCTCGCTTATCCGACCTTCGCTTATCCGACATACCGTCTTATCCGATACTCTTATACGGGACAGGCCTTACTGGACATTAAGACCTTTGATCACCATGCCCCTAGGCCACACTGTGGAAGACCCTCTTCCACCCAGCCCCCCCGAACCAAACTCTTTTGGCTACAGCCCTGCCACCACTGGCAGGCCCACCCCTGGAGGGAATTAGGCCCTGCGCACACTACTCGGGCCGCCCCCGCCCCAGAGGGAGTGATGTCACTCAGGCACCGCCCGCGTAGGGAGTGACATGGCTCGGGCCCCGCCCCCGGAGGGAGTGATGTCACTCGGGCCCCACCCCCGGAGGGAGTGATGTCGCTCGGGCCCCACCCCCGGAGGGAGTGACGTTGCTCGGGTCCCACCCCGGAGGGAGCGTCGCTCGGGCCCCCCCCCGGAGGGAGTGATGTCGCTCGGGCCCCGCCCGGAGGGGAGTGAGCGGCCCCACCCCGGAGGGAGTCCGCTCGGGCCCCACCCCGGAGGGAGGACGTCGCTCGGGCCCCACCCCGGAGGGAGTGATGTCGCTCGGGCCCCACCCGGGAGGGAGTGACGTCGCTCGGGCCCCACCCCGGAGGGGAGTGACGTCTCTCGGGCCCCACCCCCGGAGGGAGTGACCTCGCTCGGGCCCCGCCCCCGGAGGGAGTGACGTCGCTCGGGCCCCACCCCTGGAGGGAGTGACGTCACTCGGGCTACACTCCTCCTCCCTCCCTCCTTCTGAGACCACGGCGAGTTGTCCTAAAGGCAGCGGCAGCTGCGCTGCGTGAATGGGGTGCTGCATGGAAGGGCGCCACGCAGCTGCCGCTGGGACAACTCGGCGTCAGTCATCGCCATTTTTTTGGCCTTGATCTGGCGCCCCCCTCGGCTTATATCCATAGGCCACGGCCTTGCTGGACTAATGGATAATCCGGGCCTGATACGGGGCCTCCTTTTCCTCCAGCATTTCCCCGTCAATTAGAGTAGTGTCTCCCAACCTTTTTTGAGCTGCGGCACACTTTTAACATTAAAAAAATCTGACATTGCTCCCATTTTCAACCACATAGATGAGCTTCTCTAGCTTGACTGCGATAAAAACTAAACACAGAGAGAGACTGACAGCTGTTGAGCAAGACCTTCATGTGTGTCTTTCTGCCATTCCTGCCAGGATATCTATGTTGTGTTCATCGAAACAGGCCCGGGTTTCACATTGAGTGTATAAATACATTCAAAAACATATTAACTATATGTATTACTGCGTTAGAGTGCCATTTTGTGTCATTTTGGTTGGTGGTGTGCCCCAGGATTTGGTAAATGTAAAAAGTGTGCCGCGGCTCAAAAAAGGTTGAAAAACACTGATTTGGAGGAAGTTGTAGTGCCCCAAAGGTCCCTTTTCAATCTCTGGCTCCAACATGAATGCTTCAAAGGCAGGGAGAGAGGCAGCAGAGTTGAGAAAACACACAACTTGATATATTTCCTGGATCAGGAAGTAAATTGCAAGCGACCTTTGTTATTCAAAGGCAGGGTTCTCTCTGCTTATGAAACCAGGTGTCTGGTTACCTGTTCTGCTTTCTTCAATATGGCAGGTAACACTTTCCAGCTTGGAGCTGCCAAATAACCCCCCTTCCTGGGTTACGGACAGGTGGTTGGCTTGGCAAGGAAACTCACAAGATCATTAAAAACACATACATTATAACCCGACAAGGGATTTGGGCAACCTTTTGTGGCGCAGGACAAAAGACACCTGGCTGTTTATTCACTATGGCTTACCTCTCCCCCCGGCAGGGCTTTGGGTTCAAATCAGGTCAAGTTGGCAGGTCTATGGCAAATGGTGCTAGTGAGCAAAAAACACCACATGATGTGTGCATCTACATTAGTGTTTCTCAACCTGGGGGTTGGGACCCCTATGGGGATTGTGAAACTATATATCCCAACAACTACAACTCCCAAGGGGAAGGGGAGAGCAGACGTGCTCGGCGCAGGGCAGCATGGTGCGCATGTGGAAGTGAGGGAGAGCGTGCAAGGATGGAGAGAGGCTCACATAAGCAAGTCCCTTCAAGACATGGAGGTTCTGTGTGGGAAGTTTGGTCCAATTCTATCATTGGTGGGGTTCCGAATGCTCTTAGACTGTAAGTGAACTATAAATCCCGGCAACTACAACTCCCAAATGTC
Source organism: Anolis apletophallus (assembly GCA_030556195.1). Classification (NCBI taxonomy): domain Eukaryota; kingdom Metazoa; phylum Chordata; class Lepidosauria; order Squamata; family Anolidae; genus Anolis; species Anolis apletophallus. The sequence continues at coordinate 38,623,361 of JARBWK010000015.1, read as the reverse complement.
AAGGTCTATTTTCCCCAAACTCCAACAATGTTCACATTTGGGCACATTGAGTATTCGTGCCAAGTTTGGTCCAAATCTATCATTGGTGGGGTTCAGAATGCTCTTAGATTGTAGGTGAACTATAAATCCCAGCAACTACAACTCCCAAATGTCAAGGTCTATTTTCCCCAAACTCCACCAATGTTCATATTTGGGCATATTGAGTGTTCGTGCCAAGTTTGGTCCAGATCTATCATTGTTTGAGTCCACAGTGCTCTCTGGATGTTGGTGAACTACAACTCCAAAACTTAAGGTCAATGCCCACCAAACCTTTCCAGTATTTTCCATTGGTCATGGGAGTTCCGTGTGGGAAGTTTGGTCCAATTCTCTCGTTGGTTGGGTTCAGAATGCTCTTTGATTGTAGGTGAACTATAAATCCCAGCAACTACAACTCCCAAATATCCTATTCTATTTACCCCCAATCTCCACCAGTGTACTGTTTGCATTTGAGCATATTGAGTATTCGTGCTGAGTTTGGTCCAGATCTATCATTGTTTGAGTCCACAGTGCTCTCTGGATGTTGGTGAACTACAACTCCAAAACTCAAGGTCAATGCCCACCAAACCTTTCCAGTATTTTCCGTTTGTCATGGGAGTTCTGTGTGGGAAGTTTGGTCCAATCCTATCATTGGTTGGGTTCAGAATGCTCTTTGATTGTAGGTGAACTATAAATCGCAGCAACTACAACTCCCAAATATCCAACTCTATTTCCCCCCAATCTCCACCAGTGTACTGTTCGCATTTGGGCATTATATGAATCTACCCTGTCGCTATGATGCAGATCCAGCCTCTGATGAAAGGACGCTGTCCTTCTGGATCTGGCGGATGCATCTTGAAGAAATCATTCGGGGATTTGTCTTCTGGAGACTTTCAGCCCTCGCCTCATTCATTTCGTGCCTGACGCCGATCCCACATCTCAGCTCTTGGCTCCTGCCGGCAGCAGGAATGCGAGCTATGCTCCAGTAACCTTGCGAAGGCCTTTCCAGAGTCGTGGCTGTTGTTTTGCATTGAGCCCTGCGATGTTTTTATGCCCACCCACCCACTCAAGCCCCAGGCTTCGGGCAGAGGAAAAATTCAGCATCTAAATAAACATATCAAGCGAAGAAATAGTCATTTTTGCGAAAGATCTCATGCGAAAACACGGAGGGGGGCAAACAGGGCCATGCAACGCCCATTGTGTGCTTTCCTTGGGTCCGTCTAAACTGCAGTTGTGTCCGACTCTGGGGGTTGGTGCAGGCCCGGATTAACCCCTTTTGGCGCCATAGGCCACACTTTGGAATTACGCCCCCAAACCAACCTCTACCGCACCCCCACCTCCTTCTCCTCCTTGCGGTGCCGCGCCTCCTTTTTTCTTCAGTCAAGGAAGGAGGGCCGAGGGCGCGAGCAGGAGGAGGAAGGAAGGGAAGCCCCGCCCCCGGTACCGGCATCGGCCCCAGGGGCGGAGCTTCCCTCTGCCTCCTCCTCTTCGCGGCGTGCGTCATGCCCTCCTTCCTTGACAAAGGGGCGGGGGCCATTCCCTTCTCCCCCGCCCCCTCGCAGCGCTCTCCCCCCGCCCTCCCCCGAGAGCACGAGAGCGTTGCGTTGCGGTTTTGTTTCAACATTTTTTTTGGGTCCGTGTGAATTGCACCCCCTTGGCTTGCACCCCTAGGCCATGGCGGCCTTATGGATAATCCGGGCCTGAGTTGGTGCTCACTTCCATTTCTAAGCCAAAGAGCCAGCATTGTCCGTAGACGCCTCCAAGGTCATGTGGCCAGCATGACTGCATGAAACGCCGTTACATTCCCGCCAGAGCAGTACCTATTGATCTACTCACATTTGCATGGGTTCGAAGTAAGGCTAACAGCGGAAGCTCACACTGCTCCTGAGAGGAATTAAAAAATAAAAAGTGTCCCCTCAAGGGGAGGAGACACTCCAAGTGCCCATATGTCAGCAATAATTTATGTATTTATGTATTATTTCGATTTATATACCACCCTTCCCAAAACGGCTCAGGGTGGTTCCCAGCAATGAACAACACAATCACAACATACTTAAAAACATAATAAAAACAGATTAAAACGAGAGTAGAAATTACAGCCTTAGAGATTGAATGCCTGTCGGAACAGGTTGGTCTTACAGGCCCTCCGAAAGGCCTGTAGATCAGTTATTGCTCGCGTCTCCTCCGGGAGGGCGTTCCAAAGGGTAGGCGCTACTATAGAAAAAGTACGCTGACAAGCGGCAGATCTTAAGTGATGGAACCTCCAGTAGGTTTTGGTCCATGCACCGTAGTGGTCTCTGGGGAACATGCAGGAAAAGGCGGTCCTTCAGGTACACTGGCCCCAGACCATGCAAGGCCTTAAAAGTTAGTGCCAGCACTTTGAAGGCAATCCGGTACTCGATGGGGAACCAGTGCAAACGTTGTAGGACTGGTGTGATGTGACACAATAGTGTTACTCCAGCCAGCGGTCGAGCCGCAGCGTTTTGCACCATCTTCAGTTTCCGGATGACCTACAAAGGAAGGCCAATGTAAAGGGCGTTACAGTAGTCCAGTCTCGAGATGACCATGACCTGGATTACCACGGCTAGGTCGTCACCGGAAAGTTAGGGCGCTAACCGCCTTGTCTGGTGCAGATGGAAAAATGCTGCTCTGCTCACGGTGGAGACCTGAGCCTTCATCGTCAGCAGGGGGTCCAGTTGGACCCCCAGGCTTTTAACCAGAGGTGACGGGCTAACCACCTCGCTGTCCATTACTGGCAGCTGGAGCTCCCCCCCCCCCCCGGGGCGACCCAGCCACAGGACCTCCATCTTCGACGGGTTCACCTTCAACCTGCTGGCCCGTAGCCACCCAGTCACGGCTTCAAGGCACTGATGGAAATAATCGGGTACAGAGTCCAGCCGGCCTTCCATCCTCAGCTGGGTGTCATCAGCGTACTGATGACACTCCAGACCAAAATTACGCACCAGTTGGGCAAGTGGACACATATAGATGTTAAATAATAGAGGAGAGATGATAGCCCCTTGGGAAACCCCACAATTAAGGGGGACCCTTTCCGAGACCATCCCTCCCCTCTCCACCCGTTGTCCCCAATCTTGGAGAAAGGAGAACACCCATTTAAGGGCGGACCCCCTAACTCCCGTCATGGCTAAACTTCTGTCATGGTGGATCAATAGCGAATGGTCAACTGTGCCAAATGCTGCTGTGAGGTCCAATAACACGAGCAGCGCTGACCCACCCTGGTCCAACTGGCAGCGCAGCTGGTCTGTGATAAAGACCACACGGTCTCTGTCCCATGCCCAAAGCGGAAGCCGGACTGGAAGGGATCTAATCCGGCTGTATCGTCCAAGAACCGCTGCAGCTGTCCCGCCTAAAAACAGCATAACAAAGAAAGAGCCATACTAAGGGTGAATGTGAAGAATGCTACTTGCTGATAAGAAAGAGTATAAATACTTTCCTGACTGCGCAACACGGTACGGTAGCCATTTGTTCCTTGACCTGCATAGTCAAAGGCTACCCGCCTCAATGCTGATCAGATTGAAATAAAAGGTCTTGTTAAATGGACTTATCGGTCTTGGCTGGGTTCTTCCACTTAATGGGCTCTCAGGGGCGGTCCGAGCTCTCCGGGGTAAGCGAACATTATTTTGGCGCCCCGCGCGCTCCCAATGTGCGCTCCATTGTGAGGCGCCGGCGTCGCCGCCCTGCTGCTGCGCTGCTCCCGCGGCTCGCGCATGGGGTGCCTCCGCACCTCTCTGGCGGTCCGTAGGCACTGCGCATGCGCGCGAAACCGCGGAGCGCACATGCGCAGTGCCTACGGACCTCAAGAGACCCAAGTTCCCTTACACTCCCCGGATTCGAACCTGTGACCTCAGGTCAACAAGTTCAGCAGCTCAGCCATTTTAGGCTGCAGACCCCAGATAAGGAATGCCAAAATGCATTTGGAGACGTCTTCCTCGTTTCAATTCCCTCAACGTCAAAGACAAACGTCAGCCAACCTCCACGAGAATCTCCCAAAGGACGACATCCGTTTAAAAATAATAACCTGCTTTATTTCAACCATCTTTGCAAAGTTGGCCATCTTTGTTATAAATTATTCAATCAGACATTTGATAGACATTTTCCTTTAAAAAAAACTCTTCTAAATATTCAAGCCCACCGTGACACCTGATTTGGGCTGTTTTGGATAGACCTTTCTCAGACACCTTGAGGTGCATCTACACCGTTGAATGTATGCGGTTTGACAGCACATTAACTGCCTTAGCTCAATTCTTTGGCATGCTGGGAGTTGTAGTTTGGCGAGGCACCCATTGCCTTTGGTAGGGAAGGCTAAGGGCCTTGTAAAAATACATCATTCTATACTCCATAGCAATAAGACATGGCAATTAAAGTGGTATCTGTTGGGTTTCATCCCTAGACTGCTCAAGTCTCCAGACCTCAATGAGTAGCTAGACTAGAGATAAGATTAGAGTGAGGGACTCCTTCCCCCACATTCCGATGCATGCTTTCCCAGAAAGGGCTTTGGTCTTTACTCTTCCTTCTTGCCACTATCCAGGCCCGGATTACCCATAAGGCCGCACTAGGCCATGGCCTAGGGCAGCACCTTTGGGGGGCAGCAGGTCCGGATCCCCCCAGAAAGTTTAAAAAAAGGTTTTAAAAAATCCAAAAAAAGGGTGCATGCGGCATAAGCGCCATCCACGCCCCCCCCTGCTCTGCTCCCCTCAGCTCTGCCCCTGCACTCGGCTCTGCCCCGCCCCTGACTCCGCCACCGCCTCCTTGCCGGCGCGAGGAGGAGGAAGGAAAGCCCCATCCCCAGACCCAATGCGGGGCCTCCCCACAGCTCCTCCCTCCCTCCTAAAGCTGCGATTTCGGCCACTTCTCAGGCCGGCATGGTGGCTTTAGGAGGAAGGGAGGGAGGAGCCGTGGGGAGGCCCCGCGCATCGGCTCCAGGGTGGGGCTTTCCTTCCTCCTCCTCCTTGCGCCGGCGAGGAGCCGGGGCCGAGGGCAGAGCCTTTGGCCTAGGGCGCCAAAAGGGCCTGATCTGGGCCTGAGCGATCACCTGGTGTGCCGTGGGAAAACCTCTCTTCCCCCCTTTCTTCCCTCTCCTGCCGAACTCCTGCTGCTGCTGCTTGGGGGAGGAGGAGGAAGGGCCGGGTGGCGGCGAAGAAGGGGCCGGGGAGCCGCCTCATTTGGCTGTTTCCCCAGCCAGCCAGCCTCCAATCGAGGCAGGGTGGGGAACGGAAGTGGAAGTAAGGAGCGCAGTCCGAGGCAGTCCCACGGGCTTCTTCTTTCGAACCGCAGGAAAGAAAGAAGGAAGGCAACCGCGGACCGAGTGAGTGCCTTCCCTTCTGGTGCGGAAGAGGGAGAGAGCCATTTAGGAAGGGAGCCCCCTGGGGGTTCTGTGTGGGAAGTTTGGCCCAGTTCTATCATTGGTGGGGTTCAGGATGCTCTTTGTTTGATGTGTTAACTATAAATCCCAGAAACTGTAACTCCCAAATGTCAAGGTCTATTTTCCCCAAACTCCATCTGTGTTCACATTTGTGCATATTGAGTATTCATGCCAAGTCCACAGTGCTCTTTGGGTATAGGTGAACTACAACTCCAAAACCCAAGGTCAATGCCCACCAAACTCTTACAGTATTTTCTCTTGGTTATGGGAGTTCTGTGTGGGAAGTTTGTGTCTTTCTGCCATTCCTGCCAGGATATCTATGTTGTGTTCATCGAAACAGGCCCAGGTCTCACACTGTGTATAAATATATTTAAAAACATATTAACTCTATGCATTACTGTGTTAGAGTGTCATTTTGTGTCATTTTGGTTGGTGGTGTGCCCCAGGATTTTGTAAATGTAAAAAATGTGCCGCGGCTCAAAAAAGGTTGGGAAACACTTTCTTAGAAGATGAGATTGAGTAAGCTACATAGTTAGCTCCAAGACCTTTTCTATCTAGAATGGATTTTTTGTAGTTCAGCCTGTGATTGTGTTTGATGTTCATGATGAAAATGGGGATGAAGGGTTTTCTGGGTCTGTTGGCAATGGGGATGAGGGTTTGCCTGGACCTGAGTTAAGCTCAGACGAGAGGCCAGAGGTGTCTCAGGAAGATTCACAAGGTCACGTTCCTGGGAGAGGCTCTCAACAGTCTTTCTCTGAGAAAGTGTCTTCTGAAGATGAATTGTCAGGTGAAGAATTTAATGAGAGTGAAGATAAAAGCAAGACTGTTGTAAACAGAGACAAAGTTCTCAGGTGCAACGAAGGCCAATTCGTCTGCACGAAAAGAGAGATAAGAAACCCTTATCTGGTTGTAAGGGCAAGAGAAATGCTTTCCTTTCGGTTCTGGGGACAGGAAAAGCTTTATATTGATACAAGGGAAAGAATTGCCTCAGTCTCATCAGTGTGGGAATTTCATGATGGTCTTGTTTCTAAGTGTTCCTAGTTTCATGTACCATGTTTAGCCAGGCGCCTGATCTGTGTATTGGATTTTGATGCTGCCTTGTTCTATGGATTTTGTACCTTTGAATCTTGTATTTTGCCTTATGCCTTGAAGCTCATGGGCAAGAGAGATTATCCTGGGACTATACTGTTTTTATCATTTTTTACTGCTTTGTCTACATATATTGAAGGAGGTAAAAAGTAAAATGCTCAAGTGCCCCCTCCCAAGAGACATGAACAAAGAAAGAGCCATACTAAGGGTTAATGTGAAGAATCTGCCCAGAGACAGTATACATATCTGTGTAACTGCGTAGTTCGGGGCAATAGCCATTTTGTTCCTTGACCTCCATGGTAAGAGGGGCTATTCGCCTCAATACTGATCAGATTGAGATTAAAAGTCTTGTTTGGATTCATCGGTCTTGGCTGAGTTCTTCCACCTCATGGGCTCTGCAACCAAAAACCCAAATTCCCTTACAAATCTGGCACGTTGGCCGGGAATCTGGGAGCAGTTGCCATGGGAGACTCAGCCAAGAGATTTTTGGAAGTCAGATATTCTTCAATAAATGGCTTGCTGATTTTACCAAGCTGGTGTGGTGTTTAAGGTCAGAGGTGTCCCTGCTTTGAAGTAAAATAGTATTTCTTTTACTTCAATACATATTTTTGAAGCTAAAGTTCTGAGTCTGCAATCCTGTGCCATCCTAAGAATAGAAGCTTATCCCAGCTTCACCACATGTAAGTTCACCACATGCTCGTTATGAAGTTTGCTTCTAGCACCGGGACTGTGGTGTAGTTGGCTGGGAGTCAGTTGCATAAGATCTCTACTGACCAGAAGGTCATGAGTTCAAGGCCTGCATGGGTTGGGGTGAGCTCTCGACCAAATTGTGTAGTTCGATGTCGACCTTTGCAACCCGAAAGACAGTTGCATCTGTCAAGTAGGAAATTTAGGGACCACTTTGTGGGGAGGCTAATTTAACTGATTTACAAGGCCATAAAATCTCCAGGAAGTACACAAAAAATGAAGGAATGCGACAGCGCCCCCTGGTGGCCAGAACCTGGAATGTTAAATTGCCTCTGAGTGTCTGTCTGTATATGTTGTATGTCTATGGCATTGAATGTTTGCCTGTAGATGTGCATTGTGATTCACCCTGAGTCCCCTGCGGGGTGAGAAGGGCGGAATATAAATGATATAAATAAATAAAATTCTGGAATTCTGCTATATTTATGGTGGAATCACCCCAACCGAGGGTTATTTTTTGAGCCTAACAGCTCAGATTCCCCAACAGTATCGAATTGCATTCTTTCTGCGGTGTAGATGCAACCTCATTACTTTCCAGCCCCACTTCTAGGAGATATGGACCTGATCCAAAGACTAAGTATTCATTTTAAGTCTTCCCCAGTTTGTTGTCAGTCTGGTCCCATGGATTAATTCTTTGTGGAGAAAAGACCAGTGTGTTTTTTGTATCTTTTAAGTACAGAAACAGTCTTTGGGCCCAGTTTTTCTTGTCCGGGGCTCCTTTTTCCAATCTGTTTTTTTTCTTGGTTGCTCAGCCCTAGGGAAAACATTGCAGCTCTCATTGGAGTATAGTGCAAGTTCTTCCCCATCTTCCAGACTTGGAAATCTTTACTCTGGGGGCTGGAAGGGATGATTCAGAATGATCCGGCATATTCTGCAAGGACAGCTCAACATTTGGCTTGTCGAAACAAAACCTACCCGCCTTTCTGCCTCGACGTCACCAGACATTTCATTGCTTCGATGCCCCAAACATTTGCATGGAAAATTAAAAAGCCCACAAGGCAAAGTGTCATTTTGTTTTGGAATTGCCCAGCATGTTTGACTCATGTTCAGAAATTATTTCATTTAGCAGGAGCCTAAATTCTAAATCGGGTGAAAATTCAGCACCAGGCTCACCTTCTGTTCTGCAAACAAAAATTCTGCACCCGGCACAAATTAGATCACCTGACATGCATTTGTAGTACAACTGTTTCTGCAATAGTTATTATTGTGCTTTCTCATTCTTTGGACGTTTGCTCGTCATATGGCAGCAGAGCAAGGCATGGCAACCCCACCACTCCGAACATCTGGATAATGTCCTTCCTTTAAGTTCTGCAAGCATAGTCTCATCCACAAGAGCTTGGAAACTGAATAAGTCCTTGGCTCTTTTGAAAAAGAAGAAATCTTTGGTTCCCTAGAACAGTGTTTCCCAACCGTTGTGATGCGGGTAGTGTGCCATGATGGACCTCCTGCTGTGTTGCGAGGAAAGCTCTCTGCCCCCTCCCTTCCCCCTCCTCCTGCCGAACTCCTGCTGCTTGAGGGAGGAGGAGGAAGGGCCGGGTGGCAATCCGTGGCGCCGCTCTGCGCCGTGACTCCCGCTCTGTGCTCGCTGAAGCCGCGCGGAGGAGGAGGAGCATGGGCGGGGCTGAAGCCTGTCCCCCGCTCATGCTCCTCCTCCTCCACCCGGCTTCAGCCAGCAAGGGGCAGGAGTCATGGCGGAGAGCGGTGACGGGGACGGGCGCCCCCGTCCCCAGCGCCGCTCTCTGCCGTGACTCCCGCCCCTCGCTCCCTGAAGCTGCGCGGAGGAGGAGCATGGGCGGGGCTGAAACCCGTCCCCCACTCATGCTCCTCCTCCTCCGCCTGGCTTCAGCCAGCGAGGGGCGAGAGTCATGGTGGGAGTCATGGCGGAGAGCGGCGCCGTGACTCCTGCCCCTCGCTCGCTGAAGCTGGAGGAGGAGGAGGGGCATGGGCGGGGCTGAAGCCATGGCAGAGAGCGGTGCTGGGGATGGGGAACTGCCGCCTTCTCCCTCTCTCCCGCCGCCCCTTTTGCCCGCGAGCCGCTACCCATGGGAATGGGAGCGGCTGAGGCTGGCGGCGGGACCCTGGGCCAGAGCCTGGGCTTGGTGGCGGCCCTCGGCCTGCTCTACTGCCGGAGGGACCCACTTGCCAAGTTTGGTCCATATTCATCATTGTTTGAGTCCACAGTGCTCTCTGGATGTAGGTGAACTACAAAACACAAGGTCAATTAACTATACGTATTACTGTGATAGAGTGTCATTTTGTGTCATTTTGGTTGGTGGTGTGCCCCCGGATTTTTTTAATGTTAAAAGTGTGCCGCGGCTCAAAGAAGGTTGGGAAACACTGCCCTAGAAGATAAATTGTGCTTTTCTATATGCCCCCTGAAATTAAAGAGTTTGGCTTGTTTTCCTTGAAATTTTCCCATTACGAAGTCAACATCTTTGAGGAAACCAAGATAAATAGGACAACCCAGTCAGGTTTTGGCCCATTGCATGGAATTCCTTGCATCTAAAGAACTGTCTCTTGTATGCATCAACAAAGAGGAGGACAAGGAGAAGAAGGAAGAGGCAGAAGGTCCTCTACTTGGAGACAGCGACACTGTTGAGTCTTTGTTCCCGGCCCTCAGACCCAGTATTGGCTGTTCTTTAAGGCTGGGTTGGATGTCCTACAATACTGTAGAAGTTCCGGCTCCTGTTGTCCACCTGGCCCTAAACCTTTGGAGCTGAGTCCTGCTTCTTTGGCCTCCAGTGTGCTGACTGTTGATAAAGGAATGCCTTGGTTGGGCTCGGTCTTCCGGAAAGTCTCCTGGTCGACCACAGTCCCATTCTTGTATTTGGGGGGCGTCCCTTGGACGTTGTGCTTGCCCGTCTTGTTCCGCTTGTGGAGGTAGAAGAGCAAGGGCAGGATCAAGGCCAGGAGCAGAAGAATGAGGCAGATGGGCAGGATGATGCTGAACATGTTGGCTTCAATGAAGCTGAGAAGTGTGCCCCTTTCCGCCGGAGGGGACATGGTGGTTAATACCCCTTGGTCCAGCAATGCTGTCGGATGAACTGGTTGCTCGCTGGGAGGCTGGCTGGACGGTTCGGACTCAAAAGGGCTGTTAGTTAATGTTTGGGGAGAAGAGGTTCTGTCTTGGTGGGTGGAGCTGGAGTCCTTCTCTCGTAAACTGGGCACTTTCAGGAGCATGACTCCGTAGGGCTTTGTGGAGTTGAAGGCCTCAGTGGTGTACCCCAAAGACTCCAGGGCTGGGGGAACTCCCTCAGCTGCCAACTCGAACTGGAAACTGTCTTGTTCTCGCCTTTCCTCAGAGTCTTCCACCTCCCAGATTTCCAAGCCAACCAGACCTTGCTCAAGATCCTTCTGAGTGAAGGTATCGATTGGAACGATTTGGTTTGTAGGCTCTCTGGAGACCTTCACAAATTGGCTTCTTTGGGGACCTTGAAGGATTTTGAACTCAGGATTACTCTTGGTCCTGTTGGCCAGTTCACTTGCATCAAGGATGCTGGTGTCAAGCTGGATAGTGGTTCCTCTTGGCCAGAGGGCGTCTTGTTGAGTTTCAACCAAGGCCTTCACTGCGACGCTCACCACGCCTGATATATTGACCTCTCCCGATGTGGCAAGGAACTGGAAACCATCCTCAGAGGAGACAAGATCGGTGAAACTAAACCACACTTCTCCATCGTCCACTTGCTTCTGTGAAAATTCCTTCACAGGTTTGTGGTTGACCTCAATTTGGCCAAATTGGGGATCTCCAATGATTCTATAGAGAGCGTTGTGCTCCACTTCATCGAAAGTCCCTAGAAGGTGGTCATGGGACAACGAAGCCCCATTAACATCCTGTGGTATCTCCAAGAGTGTCTGATTGGTTGCCCAGATGATTGCCGGAACAACCATGATTTCCAAGGAAGTGAAAATGGTTGGATTATGTCCATCAGAGATGGCAAGATCTAAGGTCCCAGAAGAGCTAGTTCCATTGGCAATGAACATTATGTGTCCTGCGTTGATGTCTGCTTGTGTAAACTGGGTAACGGGCACCTGCTTATTGTGGACATGGGTTACAAACCCGCTGGATGATCCAGAAAGGATGTCATATTTGATTTCCTCTGGGGAGCTGTCGGGATCCTTGACGTTCAAGTGCTCTTGGGAGATCACCAAAGACGAACCGTGAAGGACTTGCAGAATGTGTTCTTGGCTGACCAGTCGCGGAGGGACCTCATTACTGTCTTTCACTGTGATGTTGAATATTCCAGAAATGACAGGCCCTTCTTCCTTTTGTGGAGGCTGAATTGATTTTACACCAAGAGGCCGGAGCCAAGCGCTAAATCGGAAATGGTCATCCAAGGTGCCGGGTCCATGGTGAGCATACTCCAAACCACCTGCAGCAAGGTCAGATTGTAGGAAATAGGGGTGCTCTCTATTGACTGGACCATCTGGTACAGACAGGGTGCCATAGGCAGGTAGCTGGGTGACCAGAAACAACACATCATAGGATGTTCTCTTGGCATCAGGTTCTTTAAAGGCAAGGAGGTTGGAAGCATCCAATAATGAGGTGTCTATCGCTCTGCTTTGAGCTTCTGGAAGAGTGAAGCCTGAAAAAGAGGATGAAGGGATAGGTCATTGTATGATCTATCTCACTATGTGCATTCACAAGCAGAACTTGGAAGGAATGTTGCACATGTAAAGTAGCTACTATATAACAGTAATGACTGCTGACCATTATGTTGATCAAGTTATGAATGTCCTCCAGGATTTAGTCTAGACCCGTGGTTCCCAAAGTGGGTGGTACCACCCCCTAGTGGGCGGTGAGGTGATTCAAGGGGGCGGTGGGAGGCTCGGGAGAATTTGGGGGGCACTGAAGCCCTGTAAGGGGGCGGTGGCGGGATTCCAACTCGCATCCGCGTGAGTGTGCGCTTGCCAGTTGGAAACCCCGTGCAGGCGTTGCCTGGAAACCGCAGCGCACACCCCCTTCCTCTCCTCAACTCCTCCCATGGTGCAGTTCTGTATCAACCCTTCCAATCCAACGGGTCACTTGGAAGGAAGGGGCGATATGGGACTGCGCCGTGGGTGAAGTTGAGGAGAGAAAGGGGGCGTGTGCTGCAGTTTCCAAGCAACACCTGCCCAGGGATTCCAACTGGCAGGCTGAGACAGTCGTGCGCTTGTGAGTGTGTGCGTGCCAGTTGGTCCAGCGAAGAAGGAAAGCCTCCACGTCTGCAAACGCCCCCTGAATTGCTGCGGCGTTTGCAGGTGCCTCCTGGGAGATGTCCGTGGCACGAAGGAAAATGCAAGCAGCTCCCAGTTTCCAAGGTCCAGTATTCTCTATTGCTCAAGTTTAGTTCAATTCCATTTCTGTTGGGAGTTCAAAATACTCTTTGATTATAAGTGAACTATAAATCCCAGCAGCTACAAACTCCCAAATGACAAAATCAATCCCTCACAACTCCACCAGTGTTCAAATTTGGGCATATCGAGTATCTGTGCCAAGTATCATCCAAATCCATGGTTGTTTGGGTTCAGAGTGCTCTCCAAATGTAGGTGAACTACATCTCCCCTAAATCACTGTGGATTCCTTCCAAAGCCCTCCAGTACTTTCTGTTGGTCATGGGGGTTCTGTGTGCCAAGTTTGGCTCAATTCCATTGTTGGTGGAGTTCAAAATGCTCTTTGATTGTAGGTAAACTATAAATCCCAGCAGCTGCAACTCCCAAATGACAAAATCAACCCCCCCCCCAACCCCACCAGTATTCAAATTTGGGCATATTGAGTATTCGTGCCAAATTTGGTCCAGATCCTGGGTTGTTTGGGTTTTAAAAAAAATAATTTCTAGGGGGGCGGTGAGTAAATTATTTTCTGGAAAGGGGATGGTAGGCCAAAAAGTTTGAGAACCACTGGTCTAGAGTCTAGACCAGGCCTGGGCAAACTTCGGCCCTCCAGGTGTTTTGGACTTCAACTCCCACAATTCCTAACAGCCTGCCGGCTGTTAGGGATTGTGGGAGTTGGAGTCCAAAACACCTGGAGGGCCGAAGTTTGCACAGGCCTGGTCTAGACTTTAATGGTGGTGGACTGTATCCTTAGAACAGGTTCAGCCCTGCTTCAATGTCTCACTGGCAAGGAAGGTTGAGAAGTCACACTTTCTCAGCCTCCGAGGAAGGCAACGGCAAACCTTTCCCGAACAAATCTCACCAAGAAAACCTTCTAAAAGGTCATAGGTCAGAAATGCCTTGAAGGAACACAGTAGCAATCTCTTTTGTGCCCTGTGCTATGATCAATAGGTCTATATCAGGGGTGCTCAGAACGGTGATTTCGATCACCAGGGTGATCTTCGGGCCTCATCCTGGTGATCTTCAGGCCCCTGACCAGGTTTTTTTGCTGTTGGTCCTCTTCACGCGCCCCTGCACGCTGCAAAGAAGTCCTCCGTCGTTGCTCCCCCCCGCTCCCTGCTTGCGCGTCACCTCCAAAAGCTCCAGAGTCCAAGAGGCAGAATGGGCCCCCTCTTTTGGATTCCTCCTCCTCCCTCCGTCCTTCTCCAGCCACTCAGAGTCGTAGGAGACCACAAAGGGGCGGGCCTCAATGACACAATGCATGGCTGGCCCCGCGCGCATGCGCAGAAGCGCCCATTCTGCCTCTCGGACTTCTCGTGAGCTCTTGGAGGCGGCACGCATGCTGGCGGCGTGGAAATAGGAGCAACGACGGAGGAGGAGGAGAAGGACGCTTTGGGGTCATTTCCTTACCGCATCTCAAAAGTCGGTCTTTTTACTTTGGGGTGGGTGCTTGATTGTTCTGTGGCATGTCTCTTTGTTTATTTTTAATGTTTAAAAATGGCCTTTTAGCTCCAAAGCCTCTCTGCTTGCTTTGTTCCTTGAGAAATATATGTTGGGGAATATGGAAATGTGGGAGAAATGGGGTGGTTGGATGTATTTTTGCAGGCACCTTTGTTTACCTTGCTGCGTATTAAATGGCCTTGCAGTTCAAAAGCCTCTCTTCTTACTTTCTGGCTGATATGTGTGGTAATATGGCAGTGTGGGAGAAATGGGGTGGTTGGATGTATTTTTGCAGGCACCTTTGTTTACCTTGCTGCGTATTAAATGGCCTTCCAGTTCAACAGCCTCTCTTCATACTTTCTGGCTGATAATATGTGTGGTAATATGGCAGTGTGGGAGAAATGGGGTGGTTGGATGTATTTTTATGCTCTGTTTTATATTGTTGTTATTAAATTGAAATGTTGATGTTTTATAACTTCATTTTGTGTAAACTGCCCCGAGCCTGCTGGAAGGAGCGGTACATAAAAATAAATAATAAATATAAATAAATAAATAAGAAAATAGTTATATGTTGTACATTTCTGGGTAGGTGATCTTTGGGACTTGGTTTTTTAATCAGTAGCTCCCATGCTGAAAAAGTGTGAGCACCCCTGGTCTATATGCAGTGAATGTGGACATTGGCTTTACCTTTGTTCCTCCACAACCGAGTAGAGCTCTGCGGACAGCCGTTCTCAAACGATACCGACACACCGAGGACGTATGGCTCCGTTGTTGTGGATGGAGTAGAAAGGCGGAAATGGAAGGAATCTTCAAGGCTCCAAAAGGGTTCAGACGACATTTCGTGATGGTATGATATCACTCCATCGTCCACCTGGATGGATGTGTGGAAAGAGAAAGGTTCAATTACTTTATTTATTTATTTATTTATTCATTCATAATTGTTTGCCGCCCTTCCCAATGGCTCGGGGCGGCTCACAACATATTCATAAAACAGCAGAATATGTGCTGGTCTGTGACTGTAATAAACTTTTGATTGATTGAACAGCAGAATAAAACAAAATCAAAACCACAGTTAAAACATCAGATAAAAGGCACATAGGCCACACATTGGAACAATGCGGCACAGGAGGTAGAATAAGACGGCGGCACGCAACCAAGACTACAATTCATCTAACTCCGAAAGCCTGCTGGAACAGCAAAGTCTTGCAGGCTTTCCTAAATGGGAGGATGTTCTGGATGGCACGAACATCGGCGGACAACGAGTTCCAAAGTGTTGGAGCCACGATCGAAAAAGCCCGGCGACGGGTCACGGTCAGGCGAAATGTCCTAGAGCTAGGAACGACCAGGAGGTTATGTTCTTCACAACGCAAAGATCTGGTGGGATGATACGGGATGAGGCGGTCCCGCAGGTACACTGGCCCCACACCATGTAAGGCAGTGTTTCTCAACCTGGGGGTCGGAACCCCTTGGGGGGGGGGGTCGTGAGGACCTGTCAGAGGGGTCGCCAAAGACTATCCGAAAACACAGTGTTTTCTGTTGGCCATAGGGTTTCCATGAGGGAAGTTTGGCCCAATTTTATCCTTGGCAGGGTTCAGAACGCTCTTTGATTGTAGGTGAACTATAAATCCCAGCAACTACAACTCCCAAATGTCAAGGTCTATTTCCCCCCAAACTCCACCAGTGTTGACATTTGGGCATATTGAGTATCAGTGCCAACTTTGGTCCAGATCCATCATTGTTTGAGTCCATGGTGCTCTCTGGATGTAGGTGAACTACAATTCCAAAACTCAAGGTCAATGACCACCAAACCCTTCCAGTATTTTCTGTTGGTCGTGGGAGTCCTGTGTGCCAAGCTTGGTTCAATTTCATCGTTGGTGGAATTCAGAATGCTCTTTGATTGTGGGTGAACTATAAATCCCAGCAACTACAACTCCCAAATGTCAAGGTCTACTTTCCCCAAACTCCACCAGTGTTCACATTTGGGCATATTGAGTATCAGTGCCAACTTTGGTCCAGATCCATCATTGTTTGAGTCCACAGTGCTCTCTGGATATAGGTGAACTACAATTCCAAAACTCAAGGTCAATGACCACCAAACCCTTCCAGTATTTTCTGTTGGTCGTGGGAGTCCTGTGTGCCAAGCTTGGTTCAATTTCATCGTTGGTGGAATTCAGAATGCTCTTTGATAGTAGGTGAACTATAAATCCCAGCGACGACAACTCCCAAACAACATCTCTCTCACACACACCCAAACCCAACCAGTATTCAAATTTAGGCGTATTGGGTATTTGTGCCAAATTTTTTCCATTTAATGAAAATACACTCTGCATATCATATATTTACCTGACGATTCATAACAGTAGCAAAATTACAGTTATGAAGTAGCAGCAAAAATAATTTTATGGTTGGGGGTCACAACATGAGGAACTGGATTAAGGGGTCGCAGCATTAGGAAGGTGGAGAACCACTGATGTAAAGTGATCCGGCATTCTATGGGTAGCCAGTGCAGTTCGCGCAAAATGGGTGTGATGTGAGACCTTACCGAACTCCCCATGAGGAGGCGGGCTGCAGCGTTCTGCACCAGCTTAAGTTTCCGGATCACCGACAGAGGAAGGCCAATGTACAGAGCGTTACAGTAGTCCAGCCTCGAGATGACCGTAGCTTGGACCACTGTGGCCAGTTCGCGACGGGACAGGTAGGGGGCCAGCTTCCTTGCCTGGCAAAGGTGGAAAAACGCCACTCTGCTGACGGTGGAGACATGGGCCTCCATCGACAACAGAGGTTCCAGGGTTCCCCCAAGGCTCTTAACGGATGACGACGGACGTAATGTCACACTGTCCAGGGTCGGAAGCTGAACATCCCTACCGCCCGGGCAACCAAGCCACAGGATCTCCATCTTAGCCGGATTCACCTTCAACCTAATGGCTCGCAGCCATCCACTAATGGCCTCAAGGCAGCGGTGGAAATTATCGGGTATGGATTCGGACCGGCCATCCATCCTCAAAATGAGCTGGATGTCATCAGCGTACTGATGACACCCAAGCCCAAAGCTATGCACCAGCTGGGCAAGTGGTCGCATATAGATGATAAATAACAGAGAGGAGAGAATGGCTCCCTGAAGAACCTCACAATGAAGCGGGGAACCCCCAGAGACAACCTCGCCCCTCCTCACTCGCTGTAGCCGGTTCCAGAGGAAGGAGGACACCCAATTAAGGGCAGCTCCCCTCACCCTGGCCCCGGCAAGGCGGTGGGCCAATAGATCGTAATCGATAGTGTCAAACGCTGCTGTGAGGTCCAATAACACAAGCAGCGCCAACCCGCCTTGGTCCAGCTGGCAACGCAACTCATCTGAGATGGAGACCAGCACCGTCTCCATCCCGTGCCCAGAACGGAAGCCGGACTGGAAGGGGTCTAGCCAGGTTGCGTCATCTAGGAACGACTGGAACTGCTCCATTGCTGCCCTCCATAATTAGTTATTTTTTGATTTTAATAGTTTTTTTATTGAATATTTTACAATAACATAATAAGAACACAAGTAGTCAGAAGGTACAGTGCATTGAAGAATGAAATTGTGAGGGCACGCTAGTATCAAGAAGGGAAGGGAAAGAAGGGAATAGAAAGGTAGGGGAGAAAGGGAAAAGGTTGTGTGATAGGAGAAAAGAAAGAAAATAAATGAGTTTGCTTCCAGTCCGGTGACTGGGGGGGTCCTTTTTTTCCCCCTTGGACTTGACTGTTAAGTGGGCTGATGCGCCCTATTACTTGTTTTTACCGCCACTGTTACTTGGCTTGATGCTTTTTAAGTAGCTAAGTACCGGTTGCCAGTCCGTGCATTTCTCGGGACTTTTATTGTTTACCACACTGTTCAAAATGTCCATATCTGAGAGTTCTGCGAGTTTTATGGCCCATTCAGTTATCTCTGGTACAGCCTCTTGTTTCCACTTTCTTGCGAGGACTACCCTCGCAGCCGCCGTTATGAAATAAAATATTTTGTCTTTATTCAGACTAAATTTTGTATTTGTCAAATTAAGTAAAAAAAGATCAGGTTTGAATTCTATTTCTAACTCTAGCATCCCTTGCGAGTGACTATGTATTTTCTTCCAATTTTTTTTTACTTTTGTGCAGCTCCACCAGCAATGTAACAAAGTACCTGTTTGTCCTTTACACTTCCAGCAGCTCTTATTAACATTTTTATAGAACTTTGATAGTTTAAGAGGGGTCAGATGCCAACGGTAAAAGATTTTTAGCCAGTTTTCCGTTATGGCTGTTGTTCCCGAATACTTGATGTTTTTCCGCTAGATTGTCTCCCATTCACTTAGTAAAATAGTATGTTCCAAATCTTGAGCCTATTTTATCATGTTATCTTTAATGTACTCAGATTCCATCTC
Source organism: Anolis apletophallus (assembly GCA_030556195.1). Taxonomy (NCBI): domain Eukaryota; kingdom Metazoa; phylum Chordata; class Lepidosauria; order Squamata; family Anolidae; genus Anolis; species Anolis apletophallus. The sequence goes on along the minus strand of JARBWK010000015.1, from coordinate 38,604,995 downwards.
CCATCCGAGTAAGGTATTATACAATAGTCTTATAGTTTTCCCCCCCTTTTTCATCAACATATCCCATGTCGAATCCAGCTGGGCAAAACCTTTCCTCTTATCCATTTTATAACATCCTTGGATTTGTGCATACTGGAACCAAGATATCTGAAGTCCTGATGCTCTAAGTGTTTCTAAGGATTTAAGATTCCAATCATTACCCTCTCTAACTAATAGGTTCCTGTAGAGAAGCCATTCTTCTGCTGGTAATTCTCTGTTTTGTTGGGCCTCAATTGGTGAGATCCACCTGGGGGTCATCTGGTAAAATCTATTTTTATATTTATTCCAGGTTCTCAACAACGCTGCATGAATGTAATGATTTGTAAAGCTCTTTTCTATCTTTGCCTTTTTGTGCCATAAATATGAGTGCCAACCCCTTCTGGCATCATGCCCCCTCCATAATTAGTTATGATGAAAACAAAATTTCTAAGCCCAGAATTCTGTTGGTGGCTTGTATGTCTGTTACGGAATAGGATGCCAGCATAACTACTTTCTCAGGCATTGCGTAAGGAGATATGCAGTACCTCCTTCTGAAATGGTCAATCTCAGAGACTGGGAATGTTCCAGTTACTAGAGCCATTGACTTACCTCGGATTGGGTGAAATTCCTCAGCTGCTCTCTTTTGCTCTCTTTCTGGCTGTTGAGCAACCGGCCAAATTGCGGAGGCTGGTCTATGATATATAACAATGACCGGGTTTCTTTGTCATTGTTGGCCACTGCTTTCAGATTCTGGCTTCTTATTGGCTGAACAGCACCTTAAAAAGAAATTGTTTGCAGGGGTCACTGATTTGGATTGGAGGTGGTGTTGTATCCCAGGACAGTGTTTCCCAACCTTTTTTGAGCCGCGGCACACTTTTAACATAAAAAGAATCCGGGGGCACACCACCAACCAAAATGGCACAAAATGACACTCTAACACAGTAAAGAACGGCTGGGGGATGGTGGCCTGCTGGGAGTGCCAAAGCCGGGGGAGGGGGAGGAGCCAGGCCGTGCTATGCCCCCCCCTTCCCGGCTTCAGCTCTCCCAGCAGCTGCTCCAGCCTTGAGGGGGCAGTGCCAAGCCAGTGGTGGCAGAGCCAGCACAATGCTGGCTTGGCACTGTCCCCTGAAGGCCAGAGAAGCTGTGGGAGTGCCAAAGCCGGGGGGAGGGGGTGAAGCCAGGCCGTGCCATGCCCCGCCACCTCCCTCCAGCTTCAGCTCTCCCACAGAGGAGGAGCATGAGCGGAGGACGAGCTTCAGTGGGCAGGGCTCCTCCTCCCCACGGCTTCAGCGAGCGAAGGGCGAGAGTAATGGTGGGAGTCATGGCGGATTGGAGGCTGGCTGGGGAAACAGCCGAAGGAGGCGGTGCCCCGGCCCCGTCTTCTTTTTCTTCGCCACCGCCCAGCCCTTCCTCCCCCTCCCCCAAGCAGCAGGAGTTTGCAGGAGGAGGGGGGGGGAAGGAAGGGGGGCAGAGAGCTTTTCTCGCGGCACAGCAGGAGGTCTGTCACGGCACACTAGTGTGCCACAGCACACTGGTTGGGAAACACTGTCCCAGGACATGTAACACCATCACATTCCAGTCCAAGTTAAATCAGCAAAGCAGTTTATTGAAGATTACTGTATTTATTTATTTATTTATTTATTTATTTATTATTTGGACTTGTACGCCGCCACTCCCCGAGGGCTCGGAGCGGCTTACAATCCTAAAAAAGCACCACAGAAATAAAAACAACATATTAAACTAAACTAAAAAGATTTTCCAGCTTAGCAGTCAAAGGGTAGCCGGAAAAGGTGGGTCTTGCAGGCCGTGCGGAAGGAGAGTAGATCATGCAAGGCCCGCACATCGCTTGGAAAGGGCTTCCAGGTTGACGGCACTACTACAGAAAAGGCTCTGCGCCAGGTCGATGTGAGATGAATTGCTTTAATGGTCGGCACTTTCAGGTAGGAAGTTGGTAGGAGAGGAGACGGTCCCTCAGATACAGCGGCCCCAGACCATGCAAGGCCTTGAAGGTTAACACCATCACCTTGAAGGTGATCCGGTGCTCGACCGAAAGCCAATGGAGCTGCTGGAGGATGGGTGTTATGTGACATCTCACTGGAGCCCCAGTGAGAAGTCATGCAGCGGCGTTCTGGATGAGCTTTAGTTTCCGGATCACTGACAAGGGCAGGCCAATGTAAAGGGCGTTACAGTAGTCCAGTCTCGAGATGACCGTGGCTTGGAGCACCGTGGCCAGGTCGTCTCTGGATAGGTAGGGGGCCAGACGCCTAGCTTGCTGCAGGTGAAAAAAAGCGATTTTGCTTTTAGATGTTGTGAACTGCCCCAAGCCTATGGGGAAGAGCGGTATAGAAACCAAAATAATAAATAAATAAAATAAATAGTTGAGGGGCCACCACAGAGAAGGCCCCGTCTCCCGTCCCCACCAGAGTATAAGCCGAGCAGGCTTTTCAGATATGAAAATAATAATAGAGTAAATAAATAAATGTAATAATAATAGAGTAAAATAATAACTCTAATAAGTAATTGGCAATGAAATAAATATAATAAAAATAATACTAATAACAGAGTAAAATAATAAATAACCTCCTTTCTGTGTTCCTGGAACCAAAGGAATCCCAGAGGACACCGAGTGCCCACTGTATATATTTTAGAGTAAATCAACACATCTGTATATCTGTATACCTTAATAAAACGGAATGTTTGTATGTGTACACCTTAATAAAACGGAGGTTTGTATGTGGAGGGGAGGCGGAAGGGGCGGAAATGTGGCAGAGTTCTGATTGGCAGCCACTTTCACAGGCCACAGCGACCAGCGCGGGTGATGAACCTGTACCAAACTTGGCACACATAACCCCCCTAACCCCCTTTACGTCCTGGTATGGTTCGGGGGACATGACCCACGGATTATGGGATTTGTAGTACGTTCTAACACTTTGGTTCCCACAGACCACTGAGGCCACCAAAAAGGACCAATACAGACCACACTTGGCACACACAACCCCCATGACCCACTCTATCTCCTGGTGCAGTTTGGAGGAGGGTGGATCATGGATGATGCGACTTGAAGTACCTCTACTCACTTCCCAAGTCCACTGCAACCCTTATCCAATTACTGATCGAGACCAAACTTGGCACACACAGCCCCCATGACCCACTCTACATCCTGCTGCAAGTTCGAGAAGGACGGACCAGGGATGATGGGACTTGAAGTACCTACACTCACTTCCCAAGACCACTGCAACCCTCATCCAATGACTGATCAAGACCACACTTGGCACATAGAGCCCCCATGACCCGCTCTACATCCTGCTGCAGTTTGCAGGAAGGTGGACCATGGATGATGGGACTTGAAGTACTTCTACTCATTTCCTGAGACCACTGCTCCACTCATCCAATGACGAATCAAGACCACACTTGGCACACATAACCCCTGACCCCTTTACGTCCTGGTGCGGTTTGAGGACATGACCCACGGATTATGGGATTTGTAGTACTTTCAAACACTTTGGTTACAACAGACCACTGAGGCCACCAAAACGGACCAATACAGACCACACTTGGCACACACAATCCCCATGACCCACTCTATCTCCTGGTGCAGTTCAGAGGAGGGTGGACCATGGATGATGGGATTTGAAGTACCTCTACTCACTTCCCAAGTCCACTGCAACCCTTATCCAATTACTGATTGAGACCAAACTTGGCACACATAACCCCCATGACTACCTTCACGTCCTGGTGAGGTTCAGGGGAGGACTGACAATGGATGATGGGATTTGTAGTACTTTCACACCCCTCTATTCCCACAGACCACTGCGGCCCCCAACAAACACAGATAAAGACCACACTTGGCACACAGAGCCCCAGTGACCCACTCTACATCCTACTGAAGTTTAGAGGGGGGCAGAACATGGATGATGGGACTTGCAGTACCTTCCCTCTCTTTCCAAGACTGCTACAAACCTAATCCAATGACTGATTGTAGTCGAACCAGGAAGCCCCAAATCCAGAAGGTCAAACCGCAGAGAGTCCCCAGTATTCCTTTTGGCCCATGGCCTAAGTTGCACCACTACCAGACCCCTTTCCCCCCCTTCCCTTCTGCCTCACTCAGTTCCATACATCACACTGCACCAACTTCGTCCCTCCCAGTACACCCAGCCACCATTGCCTCCCATTGCCCCATCCACACAACATTTGCACAGCCAATAGAACCCATGCATTCAGTATCCACAAGTTGGAAGTTCCCCCAATTTGCCCCGTTGTTGCCCCAAGGCACTCTGCCTCTTCCCCCATCTTGTCTCTGCTCTTTTCTTCTCCCCGTTCTCCCTCCCATGCCTGGGGAAAGCCCGGAAAAGCGGCCGCTCGCAATCAGTGGCCTGGCTCCCAGCTGGGACCTGAAGTTCACCCAAGGACACTGGTCACGGACTCCTCTTGCTGCTATTCTCACTGCTTTGCACCCCAAGCCCCAAAGACTCTGCAGTTCCCAAGGACAGTAATTACATCAAGGAGAACTACAACTCCCAGAAGGAAGGCAGCCCTGCGTTGTCTGTTTTAAAGATCATAACTCTGGGAGCAAGAACTGTATGGGAATGTACTGGGATATTGCTGGGGATCTCCCTGTATGTACAGTGTGGCTTCATAAGTTTTCCCTTTGACCCCTTGTTACCCTTCCCTTCCCCTCCTTGCCCTTGGTTAAGAAAGATTGCCTTGAGGGTGTTTTACTATGTTGGGACTTGAAGTACCTTCACTCACTTCCTCAAAACAATGTAACCCTCATTCATTCACCAATACAGACCAAACTTGCCACACACAGCCCCCATGACCCACTCTACATCCTGCTACACTTCTCAAATGACCCGGGCACCGCCGGGTCCCCAAGCTAGTCAAATAATAAAATAAACAAGTACCTGGACAGACGGCCAGATCTTCCTTGTTTTCCAGAATGAGAGCCAGTTTCTTTTGGGCCCTCACAGCGAAGAAATGCCCTGGAGACATGTTCTCGCCATCTGATAGGTCAAATGAGAACCCTCCATCCAGGGCTCCTAAGGAAGAGATTGAGAAGAGAGGGTGAAGCATAGGACTATTCAGGCCCGGATTATCCATAAGGCACCCTAGGCCGCGGCCTAGGGGCGCAGCCATGGGGGAGGGGGCACCAGATCCAGACCCCCCCCCCCCATTTTTTTTAAAAAAGGTCAATCTTTGGGTGCTTCTGCGCCTGTGCGGAGCGCCATAGGCCCCTCCGCCTCTTCCTTGCTCGCGTCGGGTGCCCCTCCTTCCTTGAGTGAAGGAAGGAGGGCGTCCCGCGCGGGTGACTGAAGAGGCGGAGCGGTCCCGCCCCTAGGGCCTCTGGCGGAAGGCTTCGCTCCGCCTCTTCCTCGCTCACGCTGGCCCCTCCTTCCTTCACTCAAGGAAGGAGCGAAGCCGTGTCCGAGGCCCTAGGGGCGGGACTTCGCTCCGCATCTTCCTCGCTCGCGTCGGGCGCCCCTCCTTCTTTGAGTGAAGGAAGGAGGGGCGCCCGAGGCGAGCGAGGAAGACGCGGAGGGAAGCCCCGCTCCTAGGGCCTCTGACGCGCATGCTCAGCATCGGCCCGGGGATGTGGCTTCCAATGTGTGGCCTAGGGCGCCACAAAGAGTTGATCCGGGCCTGGGACTATTTGGATGAATGTCACCATCCCGGAGTTCACATGTTCTTCTCTTAAATGACAGTGATCAGAGTTTAGGTGGGATTTCTTACTGCAATTTGAATCCATGTGTCCATTGTGTCCTAGTCTCCAGAGACACAGAACAACCAACTGGCTCCATCTTGAATATGGTCTCCTTTCAAAGATGTAAACACTAAACATGATGATCATGTCTACTCTTGATCTTCTCTTCTCTAAGCTAAACATACCCAGCTCCCTAAGCTGCTCCTCTTAGAGATTCATGGTTTCCAAACCTTTAACTATTTGGTTGCCCTTCTCTAGGCACTAGGCCTGTTAAATCATGCTTCTAAATGTTTCTAAAGTACTTACAAAACTAAAGTTCTGGTGGTGAACACTAGATGGCGCTGGTGCTTTGCTTCTACAGTGTTGCTAAAGTTCTGGTGGTGAGCATTAGCAACACTATGGAAACAAAGTACCAGCGCCACCTAGTGTTCACCACCAGAATTTTAGTTTTGTAAGTACTTTAGAAACATTTAGAAGCATGATTTAACAGGCCTAGTAGACACCTTCTAGCTGGTCCATATACTTCTTGAATCTAGGTGAGATCTGTCCAAAGCAAAATACAGTGGGACTTCAACTTTCCTTGATCTATAGAAGGTATAGGCAAACTTGCGCCCTCCAGGTGTTTTGGACTTCAACTCCCACAACTCCCACAATGGTAGGCTGTTAGGAATTGTAAGAGTTGAAGTCCAAAACTCCTGGAGGGCCCAAGTTTGCCCAAGCCTGGTATACTATTGATTAGTTAGTATAGGCCAAAATGAATCAGGAAATCCTAATGGTTTGACTTCTTCGGTTCTGCCGTCATCTGCCCACCCGTTCTACCATTCGTGTTCCCCTTCTTTCAGTGACAAACCTTCATGGATAAACTCAACAAGATGGCTGTTGATCTGGGCCTGGGTGAAACGCTGGGTCGTATCATTGGGCGATGGCTTCAGCACCACCTTCCCATTGATGGGTCTTCTAATGGAGTAGACCACTTCCTCGGGAGGGTTGTCTTCATCTTTGCTCAGAAGGAGCTCGGGAGAGATCTCAGCAGTGGCGCCTTCTTGGATCTGGAGGGAAAGAGTCAAGAAACCAAAGAGGTTCATCACCAGGTTTGCATCCACGTTCTCACTGCTTTTCTTATCTTGCCAAAGGTTTAGATACAGACATCCCAGGCAAGTCTATGGTAGGCTTCCACTAGAAGCTACCTCTCTAAAGCAAATCTTTAGAGAGGATTATAGGTATATAATATTTAGAGAGAATTATAGGTATATAAGCAGGGCTGGACTAAGGTAATTCAAAATGGTAAGCAAACATTATTTTGGCACCCCCTTGCTCTCCGGCCTCGTGGACGGTGCACATGCACGGAGCCAGCTGGTTCCGCGCATGCGCCCCTGGCGCACATGCGCATCCTTGATGAGGCTTGAAACTGAGGAGGGTTTGGTGGCTGGGGGCGGAGGCTCTGCCTCCGGCCGCCAAACCCTCCTCCTCAGTTTCCAGCCTCTTGGAGGGTGCGCATGCGCACTGGGGGCGCATGCATGGAACCAGCTGGCTCCGCGCATGCGCCATTGGTGCTCATGACTCCAGCTGGCCGGAGACAAGAATCACACCCTACACAAGGCCGAAAAGGAGCCAGCTGGAGTCGCACAGCAGCAAAGGTCCATGCGCAGAACCTGGCGGCCAGATGCGCCCCTGACCACATGGCACCCTAAGCAGCTGCTTACTTTGCTTACCATTAAATCCGCCCCTGTATATAAGGTGTGGCAACAAGGGGGCGCTTATAGGTATATAGAAAACATATAATACACCCAGGATCCCATAGCATTGAGCCATGACAGTTAAAGTGGTGTCATACTGTGTTAATCTGACAGTGTAGATGCAATTTTCATTTCAACCCTGTGCTGGGTTAAGCCGTTCTCTCCCCCACCAACTTCTATCCTCTTTCCACAGTTTGCCAATGACTCAGAATAATAGTTGCTCTATGGAAACAGGCCTAGAAAAAGCAACGGCACTGTTTTGGTTGAAAAGCATGTCTTCTAAGGGAGGGAAGAGAGCGTTGCTTTCTCTGTAGCCCACGCTGGCGCTGAATTATTCAAGCTTTATGCTTCACTTCTGCTCTTAGATGTTCGTTTTTATTATGTTTGCCCATACTCAGTGCCGCCTGGGATCTTTGGGGGGTCATGCGGATCTAGCCGGTGGGATGTGGCAATAGCGCCTTCTGCCTTGTGGCCAAGCAAGTGGCTTCCATATTGTGCCGGACACAAATGCTGATGTGTTGGATCATCCTTTGCCTTTTTAATCATATTTTCCTTTAATCCCTTACTTGCCAATGCCCTGGGGCTGGTGTCTTCAGCATCCAAAACACCAAACCTGATTCCCTTCTATCACTAAGTAACACGATTTTTATTCCTGGGTTATAGCCTAAATGTAGAACTATACATCCCAGCAACTACAACTCTCAAATGTCAAAGTTGTTTGATTCCAAAGTGCTCTCTGGATGTAGGTGAACTACAACTCCAAAACTCAAGGTCAATGCCCACCAAACCCTTCCAGTATTTACTGTTGGCCATGGGAGTTCTGTGTGCTAATTTTGGTTCAATTCCATCGCTGGTGGAGTTCAGAATGCTCTTTGATTGTAAGTGAACTACAAATCCCAGCAACTACAACTCCCAAATGACAAAATCAATCCCCTTCCCCCAACCCCAGCAATATTCAAATTTGGGTATATCGAGTATTTGTGCCAAATTTAGTCCAGTGAATGAAAATACATCCTGCATATCAGATATTTACATTATGATTCATAACAATAGCAGAATTACAGTTGTGAAGTAGCAACAAAAATAATTGTAGGATTGGGGGTCACCACAACATGAGGAAGTGTATTAAGGCGTTGGGAAGGTTGAGAAACACTGCCCTAGATGGTTTCGTTCCAGGTTATTTGTTGGTACATTCGAACACAAGTAGGATCCAAACAACAACACAACAACAATCATAATAATAACTTAAATGCACCAGACTCTCAAATGCCGTTTAGGAGATTTGGAAAGCGTTTGTATCATATTTGTATATTTCCTGGATCACTAGAGTTAGTGTAAAAAAAAATTCACACTTTTTGCAAACTTTTCATATTTTTCAAATTTCATTGCAAAACATTATGGAGGGAGGATAGTATAGCTATATGGTTGTTCAAGATATCTTAGGGGGTTAATGCCCTCCCTTAGGCTTCCACAGTTAGACAAGGACAACGGGGTTTGTAGTCCAAAGAATTGGCTACTGCAAATGAATGTAATTTGACGACTTAGAGCAGTGTTTCCCAACCAGTGTGCCGTGAGCGATCATCAGGTGTGCCGTGGGAAATTGGAACCTCCAGGAGGGGAGGGGGGGGGGGAGTCTAGTGTGTTGAAGTATAAAAACCCTAAGAAACCTACCTCGATAAAGGCACAACATTACAAACACTCCCCCTCCCCACCCGTTGTCTACTTGGTCTCTCCCACTCCATGCATTGGGAAGGCCCGCCTCCCTTTCCCCAAATAGAGACCTCCTCTTGCCTCCCCCCCCCCAGGGCCTAATGCCGGATGGTTCAGTCCAGCGCCGGCCCCACCTCCCCCTCCTCCCTGGTGCGCGCGAAACCACTCTCGGCCTCCCTGCCCGCCGCCGCTGCCACCTTCCTTCCTGCCTGCTTCGCCAGCCCCAAGAAGCCCACCTGTGCCATTCCGCTGACCCCAAAGGAGCTGCGCAGGTGGCGAGTGAGGCTCCTGCTCCCCATGACCCCAACTCAAGCCTGGCGGGGAGGGGGCAACCTAAGTGAGAGGGAGACTGCTGGTCTTTTGAGAGCCCCTCTACAGAAACTGCAACTCCCAAATGTCAAGGTCTATTTTCCCCAAACTCCATCTGTGTTCACATTTGGGCATATTGAGTAGTCATGCCAAGTTTGGTCCTGATCCAACATTGTGTGAGTCCACAGTGCTCTCTGGATATAGGTGAACTACAACTCCAAAACTCAAGGTCAATGCCCACCAAACTCTTACCGTATTTTCTCTTGGTTATGGGAATTCTGTGGTGGAGTTCAGAATGCACTTTGAGTGCGGGTGAACTATAACTCCCAGCAACTAAGTGAGTGTATAAATACATTTAAAACATATTAACTATATGTATTACTGTGTTAGAGTGTCATTTTGTGTCATTTTGGTTGGTGGTGTGCCAGGATTTTGTCAATGTAAAAAATGTGCCGCGGCTCAAAAAAGGTTGAAAAACACTGGCTTCGAGAAATGAGAAGCATTGTTGGCTCTCTGTCCTCCAAATAAATATCTTCTCGTCCCCCACATTGGGGCTATATATCTTTTTTTAAACAAGCCCTTGAACGAGGACACCAAAACTTCCCAAAAGTCACAAAACCCTGAACTCGATCTGATCCCGAGGCGCATCTGCTAAACAAGTGAGATCATGGGTTATGAGAACATGGGCTCAGCTTGTTGCTGTGGATCCGAGTCTTTCATCATCGTGTTTTGCCTTTGGTTTGTTTTCTTCCCGTTTGCACGTGGGATTCGGCGTTCTCCTCTTGAAACATCTCCATCATCCCCATCTTTTGGCTGCCCTTTGGATTGACTTATCCCCAAGAAGCGGTCAGCCAGATGGGATGCATTAACCACATCCCTTGAGGTGCTGGAGCTGAATGGGAACGCCAAAGACCTTTCCCGTTTTGCTGTATGGTTTTATTTTTGGAAGAGTAATTTCAACCTTGTGAGATAAGTATAAGGACCGGAGTCATGGAATTTCTCATATTTTTAACTCAGTGTTTCTCAACCTGGGGGACGCGACCTTTGGGGAGGTCATGAGGGGGTGTCAGAAGGGTCGGCAAAGACCACCAGAAAACATACTATTTTCTGTTGTTGATGGAGGTTCTGTGTGGGAAATTTGGCCCAATTCTATCGTTGGTGGGGTTCAGAATGCTCTTTGATTGTAGCTGAACTATAAATCCCAGCAACTACAACTCCCAAATGTCAAGGTCTGTTTTCGCCAAACCACACCAGTGTTCACATTTGGGCATATCGAGTATTCGTGCCAAGTTTGGTGCAGATCCATCATTGTTTGAGTCCACAGTGCTCTCTGGATGTAGGTGAACTACAACTCCAACACTCAAGGTCAGTGACCACCAAACCCTTCCAGTATTTTCTGTTAGTCATGGGAGTCCTGTGTGCCAAGCTTGGTTCAATTTTGTCGTTGGTGGAGTTCAGAATGCTCTTTGATTGTAGGTGAACTATAAATCCCAGTAACTACAACTCCCAAACAACATCTCTCTCACACACTCCAAAACCCAACCAGTATCCAAATTTGGGCATACTGAGTATTTGTGCCAAGTTTGGTGCAGATTCATCATTGTCTGAGTCCACAGTGCTCTCTGGATGTAGGTGAACTACAACTCCAAAACTCAAGGTCAATGCCAATCAAATCCTTCCAGTATTTTCTGTTGGAGTTCCGTGTGCCAAGTTTGGTTCAATTCCATCATTGGTGGAGTTTAGAATGCTCTTTGATTGTAGCTGAACTATAAATCCCAGCAACTACAACTCCCAAATGACAAAATCAATCCCCCTTCTCCAACCCAACCAGTATTCAAATTTGGGCCTACTGAGTATTTGTGCCAAGTTTGGTGCAGATTCATCATTGTCTGAGTCCACAGTGCTCTCTGGATGTAGGTGAACTACAACTCCAAAACTCAAGGTCAATGCCAATCAAATCCTTCCAGTATTTTCTGTTGGAGTTCCGTGTGCCAAGTTTGGTTCAATTCCATCATTGGTAGAGTTCAGAATGCTTTTTGATTGTAGCTGAACTATAAATCCCAGCAACTACAACTCCCAAATGACAAAATCAACCCCCCTCTCCAACCCCACCACTATTCAAATGTGGGCGTATCAGGTATTTGTGCCAAATTTGGTCCAGTGAATGAAAATACATCTTACATATTTGCATTTATATTTTACCATATTTTACCATAAATTACCATAAATTACAACAAAAATAATTGTATTATTGGGGGTCACCACAACATGAGGAGCTGGATTAAGGGGTTGTTGCAGTAGGGAGGTTGAGAAACACTGCCTTCCATTGTTTTCCGTCAGCCTCTCGTCTCATAGGAGTGCATCTGCATTGTCAAATTAATGCAGTTTTATACCACTTGAATTGGCTAAGATTGCTAGTGCCCCACCATACTAGAATTCCCAGGATTCCGCAGCACTGGTGGTTAAAGTGGTGTCAAACTGCATTCATTCGACAATGTAGTTGCACCCTTATTGGAAGAGAAAACTAACCTCACACCAAATAACAACAGAAGTCCAGTTATTTTGGACTTCAGCTCCCATAATTCTTCACTGCTGGGGCTTCTGTGCTTTGAAGCTCCTTGGAGGATGAAAGCTTGGGAACCATGGCAGTCATATTTAATAGATAGTTGAGGATCTCAATGTTGGAAAGGTGTCAGTGGAGTGGGGTAAACAGTGTGTGTTAAGCTGGCAATCTCATTCACATTTCTAATGGAGGTTGCTGCCCTCTGTTACATAAAAAGTCAATTATTATTTTTTTCACAGCTGCTTCTCTGCTGACAACCTGGGAATTGTAATCTGGGGTTATACTGCCACCTAGTGTCTATGTCACGCCATAGCAAGGCAGAAGAAGGGACCAGTAAACACTAGGCATGAGAAAAAAGTTATGAAAATGAAATGATTCGTAAGAAATTCGAAAGAAATGCTACTTTTGAGTATTTCCGCACCTGGAACGCCAACCAGGAAGTGGACTTTCTTTATAGAATTTCGGGGGCCAGGATTTTCTTAAGTGTCGTTATTAGGTCTTAAGGGGGGGGGGGCACCCTCCTTCTCTCCTCACCACCCTCCCGCCTCCTTGCCAATAAGTATTATGGCAAGGCAAGCCCTAAACTCGCTCCTTCTTTCGGCTGGAAGCCTGGAAAAATGTAAACAGAGAGGATTACTCAGAAGTAAATCTGCAAAGGAGGGCACTTTGGATGAAGTGCCCTCCTTGTGGATTTACTTCTGAGTAAACCTCTGTTTACATTTTTCCAGGCTTCCCTGCCTCTCCTGCCTGCCAGGATCTAAAGCATCAAAGAGTATTGGGGTGAGAAACCAACCTAATGTATAATAGAATGAATGCTACTGTAAGTGTCTAATATTATAAGTAATCCAACTGGTCATATACCTACATTCCATGCACATGCAATAATACAGCAGTAATAACAATGGGTATAAGAAGAGGTAAAATTCAAACCGAAGTATTCTGACTGTGGTCCCTCCTCAAGCGGTGCAAACTGCAAAGGCTCTTCTCTGTGAGCCCGGAAAAGGCAAAACCCCGGGCACAGCGTTTGCTGCCTGGGTGCACACACATACATATTTTGGGGGATTTGCTGTAGAATCCGGGCTCATAGAGAAGATTCTGCAGCAAATCCCCCTGGGCATGCAGCAGGGGGCACGAGCGCCTCTGCCTCCTCCGCCATGTTCCTGGGTGCTGCGCATGCCTGGCAGCACCCCCGGGGGCTTCCCTCCGCCTCCTCCTCCTCACACCCTCCTTCCTTGACAAGGGGGTGGGGCGATGGCGAGGGGGGGTGCAATTCCCTCCTCCCCCGCCCCCTCGCAGCACTCTCCCCCCACCCTCCCCCAGGAGAGAGAGAGTCATCTCCATGCCGCGCGTTGCGGTTTTGTTTCAACCTTTTTTGGTCCGTGAACTGCGCCCCCCCTTGGCTTGCACCCCTAGGCCATGGCCTAGAGTGGCCTTATGGGTAATCAGGGCCTGCATATCACTCCAACTCTGCAGCGGCAGCACTGGTTGCCAATCGAGCCCCGGATCACCTTCAAAGTGTTGGTTTTGACCTTCAAGGCCTTGTATGGTCTGGGGTCGGTGTACTTGAGGGACTGACTACTCCCATATGTTCCCTAGAGATCTCTTCGATCTGAGGACCACAACCTTTTACAAATCCCTTACGGACCATCCATCTGTCCTCAACTAGGCAGAGGGCCTTCCCTGTTGTTTCTCCAAGCCTATGGAACATCCTGCCACCTGAAGTCCGGGCAATCACTGAACTGCCGGCATTTCGGAAAGCCTGCAAAACAGTTCTTTTCCGTCAGGCATTTAATGTCTAGTCATTCCTGGTTATAGGCTAACTCTGTGATTCTGTTTTAATTTTTAACGTTGTTTTATGTTATGGTTAATGCTTGGTCGATGTACTGTAAACCGTCCTGACCCAAACTGGAAGGACAGTATACAAATCGAAACAATAAATAAATAAATAAATAAATAAATAAATGATGGAGAACATCAAGCCCTGAATCCAACTGCAGCCTCATCTGGAATGATTCCTCTTGTGTCTTCCTTGTGTTTGAGGGTATTTTTTGGAGAGTACCACTCCCAGCATCCCCATCACCACATCATTACCCAGGGAGAAGGAAGTACCTGCAGTCCCAAGTTGACCACCAGAATTGGGGCTTCGTCGTTGGTTGGGATGATGTTGATGGCGACCGTCTTGGGTTGGCTCTGCCGGTTGACCTTGGAGATGTTGGCCACCACTGTGAAGTGGTCGGTCAGGGATTCGCTCCCATCATGGGCATATCGGATAAGCTGATGCTCCACCTGAATGTAAGGAGAAAATCACCATAAGGACCTCTCTTATTTATTATTATTTATTTATTATTTACTATATTTCTACCCCTCTCTTCTCACCCTGAAGGAGACTCAGAACTACTTACTCATTCAGAGGTCATTCGAAGTTTTGGAGTACGGTGCCATCTCTACGCAGATGACACCCAACTCCACTACCCTTTTCCATCAGTTTCCAAGGAAGCTCCTCGGATATTGGACCAGTGCCTGGCCGCTGTGACGGTTTGGGTGAGGAGGAACAAGCTAAGGATCAATCCTGATAAGACAGAGGTCCTCCGGGTCAGTCACTCGTCTGATCAGGCTATTGGGTGGCAACCTGTGCTGGACGGGGTTACACTCCCCCTGAAGTCACAGGTCCGCAGTTTGGGGGTTCTCTTAGATTCAGCGCTGACGCTTGATGCTCAGGTGTCGGCGGTGGCTGGGAGAGCCTTCGCGCAGTTAAAACCCGTGCGCCAACTGCGACCATACCTCGTGAAGTCTGACTTGACCATGGTGGTCCACGCCTTGGTTATCTTGTGCGCCAGCTGCACCCGTACCTTGGGAAGTCTGACTTGGCCACGGTAGTCCATGCTCTGGTTACATCCCGTATAGATTACTGCAACGCTCTCTAGGTGGGGCTGCCTTTGAAGACTGCTCGGAAGCTTCAACTGGTCCAACGGACAGCAGCCAGGTTGATAACAGGAGTGGCACTCAGGGAGCTTACAACTCTCCTGTTGTGCCAGCTCCACTGGCTACCAGTTTGCTACCGAGCACAATTCAAAGTGCTGGTTTTGGCCTTTAAAGCTCTAAACGGTTCTGGTCTAACTTACCTGTCCGAACGCATCTCTCCCTATGAACCATCAAGATGCTTAAGATCATCCGGAGAGGCCCTGCTCTCAGTCCCGCCTGCTTCACAGGCACGCCTGGCGGAGACGAGAGACAGGGCCTTCTCAGTGGGGGCTCCTCAGCTTTGGAACTCCCTTCCTAGTGACATCAGATCAGCCCCCTCCCTCCTGACATTTCGTAAGAAAGTCAAGATTTGGCTTTTCGAGCAAGCATTCGCAAACGAACTTTAATCGAGATCAAGGATTACTATGACAACGGAACGGAAACCGATTTTAAGATTGTGGAGCTGAGATTTGTATTTTGAGATTTGTACAGTTTTTGACTGTTAATTTTATATGTTTTTATATGACTGTTTTTATCTTGTGATATATTATATATGGGCACTTGTTGCCGCTTGTTCACCGTCTCGAGTCGCCTTCGGGCTGAGAGAGGCGGTATAGAAGCAAGGCAAATAAATAATAAATAATTGGATTACTGCAATGCACTCTACGTGGGGCTTCCCTTGAAGACAGACTTCAACTTGTCCAATGCTCGGCTGCCACACTAATAACTGGGGCAGGTTACAGGGAGCGGTCAACCCCCCTGTTTAAAGAGCTCCACTAGCTGCCATTTATTTTCCAGGCCCAATTCAAGGTGCAGGTGATTACCTATAAAGCCCTAAACGGTTTGGGACCCGCCTACCTTCGTGACCGGCTCTCCTCCCATGAACCAGCCTGAGCCCTTTGCTCCTCACAGGAGGCCCTCCTTTCGCCCCTCCCAGTCTCACAGACCCGGCTTGTGAGCACTAGGGAGAAAGCCTTCTCCTCTGTGGCCCCCCGGGAGAGATTAGGAATGCCCCTCACTGGAATCCTTTAAAAAACAACTGAAAACCTGGTTTTTTCCCCAGGCTTTTGGAAATTAGATTCCCCGAATGCTCCCATTTTTTGGACCTCTTCCCCCATGTGATCCTTTATGCATTGACACTACTCCAGTTATCTCCCCTGAGTTTTAAACATTTTATATGTGCATGTGGCCCGCCTTGTCGTTTTGTTTTAGATTCACCTGCGTTGTTGTCTTCTCATAGCTGTATTTTTATTGTGTTTATTGCTTTTATTGTGTTTATTGCTTTTCTGATGTTTTGATATTATTTTGTGATTTGTTGTTTGGGCATGGCTCCATGTAAGCCGCTCCGAGTCCCCTTCGGGGAGATGGATGCGAGTTAGAAATAAAGTATTATTATTATTATTTCAAAAAGATGTTGCTACTACCGGTTGTCTCTCACATGAAACCACCAAAATGTCATCTAGTAGTGCAGTGTTTCTCAACCAGTGTGCTGTGGAACACTAGTGTGCCGTGAATGATCATCAGGTGTGCCGCGAGAAAAGCTCTCTGCCCCCCTTCCTTCCCCCCTCCTCCTGCCGAACTCCTGCTGCTTGGGGGAGGTGGAGGAAGGGCCGGGCGGTGGGAAAGAAAAAGAAGAAGGGGCCGGGGCGCCGCCTCCTTTGGCCGTTTCCCCAGCCAGCCTCCAATCCGCCATGACTCTCACCATGACTCTCGCCCCTCGCTCGCTGAAGCCGCGCAGAGGAGGAGCCCCATCCACTGAAGCCCGTCCACCACTCATGCTCCTCCTCTGTGGGAGAGCTGAAGCCAGGGGAGGGGGCAGGGCATGGTGCCCTCCCCCACCCCCCGGCTTCAGCGCTCACACAGCTTCGCCAGCCTTGAGGGGGCAGTGCCGAGCCAGCAGTGGCAGAGCCAGCACAATGCTGGCTTGGCACTGCCCCCTCAAGGCTGGCGAAGCTGTGGGAGAACTGAAGCCTGGCTCCGCCCCTTCCCCCGGCTTCGGCACTCCCAGCAGCTGCTCCCAGCAGGCCACCATCCCCCAGCCGTTCTTTACTGTGTTAGAGTGTCATTTTGTGTCATTTTGGTTGGTGGTGTGCCCCCGGATTTTTTTAATGTTAAAAGTGTGCCGCAGCTCAAAAAAGGTTGGGAAACACTGTAGTAGTGCAGGGCTGTCCAACTTGTACGGGCCCAAGGGCCGGAATTCCAGTCACTGATCACCTGGAGGGCCGAAGGGTCTGCCTCTGCGCCAAGCTCTGCCCCCTCCCCAGCTCCGCCCCCGCCCCTCCCCCAGCTCCGCCCCTCCCCGGCTCCAATTTACTTACACTTGACCTTGAGTTGTGGAGTTGTAGTTCACCTCCATCCAGAGAGCACTGTGGACTCAAATAATGATGGATCTGAACCAAACTTGGCATGAATACTCAATATACCCAAATGGGAACACTGGTGGATTTGGGGAAATGTTTCCTAATACCTTTGAGTTATTTGAGTCCACACTCAAATTGGGACACACCAAAAAAACCCAAACACCTCAATGCCGTCGCAGGGCTTGATGGGGCCTCCTTTCCCAGAGGCAGGTGGAGGAGGCCCAAAGAGCTCCCTCCCTCCCTGAAGGGAAAACAAGCCGCGGGGGCAGGCGCAAAGGAAGCCACGTTGCGCCCTGCATGCGGGGGAAGGCAGCACAACAAGGGGGAGGGGGCGCGGAGGAGGGGAAGAAAGCGTTGCCAAGGAAACCGCCGCTGAGGGACCCCTCCCCCCTCACCCAACGTCCCACTGTTTTTAGATTGATTGATTCGAGCCAAGCCCTTCCTTACCCATACTGCGGGAGCCCCGCCACGGGGCCGAAGCGCCAACGCCGCCGCTGTCCCCAAAGAGCCCCGCTGGAGCCGAGGCCAAGCTCAGGCCGGGCGCGGCGGCTCTCCCATCCGCGGGGCGGGAAGCGAGGGCCCTCCCTGCCTCACTCCCCTCCTCCCTCTCTCTGAGGGAATGGGGGCTGGCCTGGGAGCAGCCGCGAGGGAGGAGGAGGCACGCGCCCAGGCCGCAAATCCCGCGGGACCCGAGATTTCGGCAGCTATCGCGAGACTACGCAGCCACAGACGGGATTTCAACCTCCCTCGAAATCCCATCTGTGGCTGGCCTAGTCTCGCGATGCTTGCCTAAACCTGGAAGTAGGTTTTTTTTAAAAAAAATTGTATTTTATTTTTTATTTGTATTTTATTAAAACAAGTTAGGGGGCCATAGGGCAGGGGCTCGGGGGCCGTGTACGGCCCCAGGGCCGCCTGTTGGACAGCCCTGTAGTAGTGCAATGAATAAGCTCTGAGTTTTAGTCTGAACTTGAAAGGAGTTATCTAGGAATCTCTAAACCCTTCAACATGACACCATGGTCAACTGCCAGTAGACATTGACAACAGAATCGTGCTTGAGGACCTATACCTTAGCCCCAGAATGAACATATTTACCAAATCCATGAATTTAGCAAGAGCTAAAACCTCAAATGTGGTGGGAGTGTAAGGAGATACAAAGGTTCTGGAATCAAATTTTTAGGAAGATCGAACTATATACAAAAATAAAAAAAATGATTTAAATATGGATATTCTCTTAAAAGGGATATGCGGGGATAGTAAAATCAAAGCGCAAGAACAAAAATTAGTTATGATGATGTTTAGAGCGGCACATGCCGTGATTGCCTGGGGTGTGAAAAAAAAGAAATGGACCCTTGAAAAATGGTATGAATATGTGTGGGAACAAGTTCAGCTGGAAATTATGGATATTATAAGAAATGAAAACTATGGACAGAAAAGCAGAAGAAAATCAAAGAAATATGGTTACCCTTCAAAAACTGGATACAGGAAGCTAAACCAGAAGATGAACATTGGGGAAAAACTGACAGAATGCAACGATGGCTCAAATAAATGAAGGACTAACTTGTCAACGGGGGAGGGGGGAGGGTCAGGGGGGGGAAGAAAATGTATTTTAACTAAAGCAATGTAAAGTAAGAGTAAATGTAGTATAACAATACAATAAAAAATCTTAAAAAAAAAAAAAATGTGGTGGGCTGATTCTTACCTCGTACCAGGAGAAGACATTCAAGTCATCTTCTTCTGGTCTCTCCACATTCTGGAAAACGCCATGCTGGGGAGCTTCAAGGATGACAAACTCCACATTCAGAGTTGTAAAATATGTGCCGGGTATATTTAGGACATCCATGGAAAGCACCTGGCTGCTCCCTTCAGTCACTGTGAAGTTGTGAACTTCTAATGGGATGGAAATCGGAAGGATGTCCAGGCCCACCACGATCCCATCCAGAGCATCCACTCCGTTGGCTGTGATGTCCACTGTGAACTGGTCAACACCTATCTCTGGGCTGGATTGCAGGTAGAGGACCTTGCCTTCGTTGATGTCTTCTTGGGTGAAAGTCTGGATTGGGTCCATGGTGATGGGTTCATCTGGAGTGTGGCCCTGAGACAAGGCCACCAGAAACCCTGAGAGGGGAGGTATGGTGACCGTGTAGAGGATCTCATGGGGAGGTATGTCTTCATGCTCAACCTGGAAGACAAATGTGGGAGGACAGCAAAGAGAGTCACAGCGAGCAACAAGTGAGGAACACATAAGACTGCCCCTATGTGTTGTGGATATAATACATTACTTCCTTGGTTCCCAACTAGACATTATTTCTACTTTTCTAAGTGGTAAGGAGGTTACCAATTCATGGATGTTCAGACAGGCCTTTGACCTTGAGTAGGCCGAATGGGCCCATATGAAGCTGACTCTTGGCACCTTGTGAATTGATGGCAGTTATCTTTATCTACTGTTGTTTTAAAATTGTATTATTTTGATTTTATGCTACATGTGTTGACGGAGGTTATTGTTATAATTTTATGTGACTTGTTTTATACTTTTGTACCTTTCCCCCCTGTTTTATGTTATATGTGCATCCTGGAGTGCCTTGTAAGCCACACGGAGTCCCTTCGGGAAGATGGTGGTGGGGTATAAATAAAGTTTATTATTATTTATTATCATTACCTTTATTTACATCCTGCCCTATCTCCCTGGAAGGCCTCGGGGCAGTTTATACATGCATAAATATTTATTTATTTCATTTATTTCCAACATTTCTACCCCACTCTTCTCTACCCCCGAGGGGGAACTCAGAGCGGCTTAACAAAAGGCACAATTCGATGCCGACATAATAAATACAATATAAAACCAAAAACATACAGCATTAAAACACATTAAAATACAGTTAGCATTAACACATCATACACATTCTCTTAAGTGAAAAACAGTATTTCGTCCGTAACAGGAGCAATTGAGCCATATCCATCAACTTGCTGTTACAAATCCAGTCCAAAGTGCTGCATTGTGCTAATGTGCAAACGCTTGGTCCCACAGTCAAGATTTCACTTTTTTCCTGAATGCCAGGAGGGATGGGGTTGATCATATGTCGCTAGGAAGCTCATTCCACAGATGGGGAGCCACCACCGAGAAGGCCGTCTCCCTAGTCCCCACCAACCGCATTTGAGAAGTTGGTGGGAGTGAGAGCAGGGCCTCCCCGGATGATCTTAAGTTACGAGGTGGGATGTAGAGGCTGATGCGTTCGGACAAGTAAGCTGGGCCAGAACCGTATAGAGCTTTAAAGGTCAAAACCAGCACTTTGAATTGAGCTCAGAAATGGACAGGCAGCCAGTGGAGCTGACACAACAGGGGGGTGGTATACTCCCTGTATGTAGCTCCAGTTAGTAATCTGGCTGCCGACCGTTGGACTAGCTGCAATTTCCAAACTGTCTTCAAAGGCAGTCCCACGTAGAGTGCATTGCAGTAATCTATTCGGGATGTGACCAGAGCGTGGACGACCGTAGCCAGATCAGACTTCCCAAGGTACGGGCGCAGCTGGTGCACGAGTCTTAACTGTGCAAAAGCTCCCCTGGCCACCGCCAATACCTGGGGTTCCAGGCTCAGAGATAAGTCCAGGATCACTCCCAGACTGCGAACAATGTGTGAACAATGTGTGCCAAATAAGTCGACAAATAATAAGTCTATATGAAAAAGAAATAGACAGATTAACAACAAGCAATACCAAACATTAGTTAAAATACAATGGCATGTTTAGAAAATGCATGACTTACCAGTAAGTAGTCGCTCTTAATTTCCGCAGCTGCTCCTTGGAGGATGTGGATCCTTTCATTGTGAACCAACTTCAACGGGTCTGTTTGGGAATCTGGATATATTGTGATTTGGATGACCTCTTCCACCGTCACCTGGTTTGCTTCGACAGAGATGTGGATTTTGTCCTGGGAGCTCTTGCTGCCATTATGGTGGTGGTAAAGAACGTCTCCTACGAGCAGGTCCTTCTGGACGAAAGAGGACACTTCCTGACCATCTCGCAACACCACACCCCACTTGGGTGGGGCTATGATGCGGAAGAGGATGTCTTCGTCGTTCCTGATGTCCATGTTGGTTTCCAAGCTGAGGATGGAAGGGTCGAGGCTTGCTTGACTACCTTGGTGGACAATTAGGTCACTGCGATTATAGATTTTGATGTAAGGGTCCGAAGCTTGGACTTCCAGAAGTGTGGCAACTTGGTGCAGGCCGTCAGAAACCTGGAACTGGATCCAGCCTCGGTCAGCACCAGAGTGGACAAAGAGAATCCTTTTTTTCCTGAGGTCATCTTGGGTGAAGCGGTAGACCTGTCGACTTCTGTCGTCAGCAGCAATGATGCTGCCAAAGAGGATGTCCTTCCTTACAAACACCAGCTGTGTGTCTGAGAAGCCCGAATCCTCATCAATAAAGGCGATGTCATTGGTTGTCATCAGGCGCTGCCCGTTCCGCACCACATTGAAGACCTTGCTGACCGCCTGGACCGGGGTGTGGTCATTCACAGGCTGAATGGAGACCCGGAAGACACCTCTCACGTCCTCTGCGTCTAAGTCAGAGCTTCCCTCTACCTGCTTCATGGCCACGAATGGGATATCGTCCTCCAGAGTCTCTGAGTCGTCATGCTGGTACACAAGACGGCCCTGGAGGATATCTTCGTTGGTGAATTTGGTTATCACGTCCTTGCTGGATGGCGAATTCTCCGACGTTCTCCACGCCAGCTTCCCGTTGGTTGGACCGTCTATCACTTCATACAGGTAATTGGCATTGTTAGCACTCTTGATGAACAAGTGGTCTTTGGAAATGACGGCCTGCCCTCCTTCTAAAATGGACAAAGGGACATTGGTCAGAACCGGAACTTCTGGATCTCCCCCAATCTGTATTTTGTAGGTGTATATGGGGGAGTAGTGGGCTCCGGACATGATGCGGAACTGGAAGGAATCTTCCGTCTCCTTTGGGTCTCTGATGGTCACGCTGTAACTCAGCTGACGATTTTCCAGATCCTCCTGTGTAAAGCCAAAGCCTTCCACCAGCCTCATGCCACGTAGCTCAAGGTTGCCCTTCTTGGGTGGCTGAATGATCGTGTAGTGGTAAGGCTCCAGGCTAGAACTTGGCTCTTCCAAAGCTGCCTCCATTTCCGCAGTGGTGATGTTCATCTCTTTGTCATGTTTCATCTGGAGAGGGACCATGGTCTTCATCGTGATGGTGGCTCTCGCAATCCTGATGAGGAAGGTGTTGTTGCTCAGTACCTTCTGGCCCACTTGGACGACGAACTCCAGCTTATCGGTCACGTCTTCTGTATGCTGCTCCTCATCTGTGCTGACGTACTGAATGCGACCTTGCTCCACATCTTGCTGGTGGAAAGATTCGACTTTCTTCCACTCTCCACCCATGTTTCCTTGCTTTTGGATTTCACCATACTGGAGAGGCATAGCCAAGCGATACAGGACGGGCACCTTTTGCTGGACTGCGTTGGTCTCCACAGAAAGGTTGGCTGTGGTGATTGGAACGACACCTCCCTGAGCGACAAGGAGTCCCGTGTTGTTACGAACCTGGATATCTGGCTCCACGGCAACAATCCTCAAGGTGGCGACTGGGCTCATGACCATGCCGTCGTTGACTTGGACAATGAGCGATGACGTTGGTCCGTTCTGGTGGATGTAGGCCACGTGGCCTGCTTCCAGGTCCCTGCAGGAAAACTCCTCAATGGGAACTCCAGGTTGGAAGTCATACTCCACGTAACCTTCTTCCATTCTTTTCCCACCAAGCAGCTGGAACCTCAAGCTGTCGCAGGGGGTATCGTCATCAAGGGCTTGGATAATGTCAGGGTTGAGATGCTTGCGCGTGTGCTGCAAGATGACTATGCGGTCTCCATGTGGGAAGATGATTTCCGGAGCATCGTTGACTGGGTTGACCTTGATGGGCAGCAGATATGTCTGACCTTGCCACAAACACTCTGGGATTTCTCCCCGGGCAGGGACAGTGACGCCCAAAAGCAGCTGATCCATAGGGCCCTCCGAACCATCATGGACATATTTGACTTTCCGGTTCACAATGTCCAACAGAGTGAACTTCTTCCTATTTCTGTGCCTGGAGAAGTCCAGTTCCAGCTCTCCATGCCTGGGGTCAATGGTTAGGCTGAAGACGACCTGAGACTGCCGGATGTTGGCGCTGTTTAGATCAATGGTAGGTTGGGTGTGACGCCACTCCAGGAAAGCTGTCCCACCTTCAGCCACCACCAGCGGACTGACATGGAGAAGTTTGGTGAAGTTGGCAAAGATGGGGGGAAGACTTGGGTCAGGGTGGCAGGGCTCCATGACTGGGTCCTGCCAATCATCTAGAGGAGAGCTTGTGGTAGCCTCATCCTGCTCATAGCTATCACTGTAGTCCAAATAGTCCTCTAGCTTCCCACATCCAGCAGTTATGTCCCTCGTGACGAGAGCATCTTGAAGGCTTCTCTTCTCCTGGTTTACCCTCAAGTCTTCGATGCAGCCAACAAAAGAGCTATTGGAGAAGCTGTTCCCAGACATACGTGCCAACCCATGCTCTCTCATCCTGGCAGCAGCCTTCTTGTTGAGACCCCCAACGAAGAGGGGTCCTTGGAGATCGAGGTGGCTGTGAATCCCCTTGTTGGAGGTCTGGGAGGCATAGTAGTCGACAAGGATCTCAAACTTCCGGACATCCATGTAGACCTTGACCAAAGATAGGAACAGTCGTAGAATAGAGTTAATGCATCGAATTCATCATTCCTATCCTAGCAAAAACATTCAAACCAATTACATTTACAGTAGAAGTAGGGGGGGAGACGCCAAGATTGACAAAGACATAGATCACAGATTATCAAAGGCATAGATGGCATTCGGAAGGCTTCACAAAAGAGTCTGGAGCAACAAGAACCTGAGGCAAAGTACCAAAATCAATGTGTACAGAGCTATCATACTGTCTATTCTCCTCTATGGGTCTGAAACATGGGTCACCTATCAGCAACACCTACGACTCCTCGAACGCTTTCATCAGCACTGTCATCGCACAATCCTAAATATACACTGGACCGACTATGTGACGAATGTTGCTGTCCTTGAGCAAGAAGGGGTCACCAGCATTGAGGCCATGCTATTGAGAACACAGCTGCGCTGAACAGGGCACATCTCTAGGATGGAGGACCACCACTTCCCAAAGATACTACTCTATGGTGAACTCGCCATGGGTCAGCGCAAGAGAGGCACCCCCAAAAAGAGATATAAGAACTCCCTGAAACAACATCTCAGGCTCAGCCAGATTGATCACCAACAATGGTCCACCCTGGCCTCACATCGGGAGGTATGGAGACGCACTATCCATAATGCTGCGGCCTCTTTCGAGAAGACACGCCAAATGGGTCTCGAAGAGAAACGACAAACCAGAAAGAACCGCAACTTGGAAACAACATCACCCAAGGAGACTTTCTGCTGTGCTTTCTGCAACCGGACTTGCCTATCTCAGATTGGCCTTTTTAGTCATCAACGCGCTTGTAAAAAGCATGGGATGAGTCCTTCCTAAGAATCTTCGTTAGCAAAGTAATGCCGAGAGAGGGGGGTGGGGGAAAGGTTAACCAGAAAATTCCCACTTAGGTTAAACAACATTACTAAAAGCATTAGCAAGATGAAACTGGGGGCAAAGAAAAAGCCCCGGGCGATTTTATTATATTCATTCCGTTCACCTTCTTCCTTGGGAGAAAAGGAAATGGTTGAATGCATTTTTTCAAAAGCCAATTTCTCACTCACTGGACCAAAACTCAATCTCTTCTTTCTCATTCTTCCTCCATTATAATCTCAGCTTCTTAAGCTCCAACTTGCTTTAGCTCACAGGTTCCCATAAATAAAAAAAGCATTTTTTTAAAAACCAGAGAGAACACCTCTAAGTTCACTAGTGCAGTGTTTCCCAACCAGTGTGCCGTGGGCGATCATCAGGTGTGCTGTGGGAAATTGGAGATAGAAGAGAGAGAGAGAGAGCCCTCCTGTCTTACCGGGAAGCCCTAGCCAGGGCTTGATCCCTTGCCTGAGTCCCGCAAACACAGCGTCCTTTTGGGAAGCCTTGTGCCGCCGGACTCACCACTTGCCTTCTTGGGCTTCCTTCTCCCCTCCGCTCCTTCCTCGGCCTCGGAAGGGTTTGAGCCAAAAGGCAGGGACTGAGTCAGGCGGAAAGAGCCGCGCAGAGAGAGAGAGAAGATCCTGGGATGGGACTTCCCCGGGTCCCCCAGCTGCCTGGGGGCAGATCTACACCGTAGCATTTATGCAGTGAGGCACCCCTTGGTCTTCCAGGGCTCAAGGCTGGGGAATCCCGGGATTTGTAGTTTGGGGAGGCTCAGGATGGTGTCAAACTACCACTCCTGTAATTCCCTCGCACTCAGCCAAGGCGGGTCAAGGGGCGTTCAGGACACAGGGTTGAGGCACCTTTAAGCAGGAGCCGAAAACTAACAGGGTTTGCTCACTTAAGGCAGGCGTGGGCCAACTTGGGCCCTCCCTCCAGGTGTTTTGGCCTACAACTCCCACCATTCATCTATATATATAAAAGGGAAGTGGTCGTGCAACGGGGCAAATGCACGCCAAAACTACATTTCCCACACACACAACAAAACCAAGGGCCACTCATCCCCACCCCGAGGTACATCACCCACCCACTAAAACACCCCAAAAACCAACACAACACCCCCAAAACATCCCCCCAAAAACAACATTGTCACGCATGCGCAAACAACCCCACACACAACATGGCCGCCATAAAACCATCACAATAACACGCATGCGCAACATCCAACGCCATGCCCCCCTCCTCCACCGCTTACCAAACATTCCTGACACCAAGGAAACCACATCCTCCACGCGGCCCCCAGACCACACCAGCACGGACGCCGCATGCAACCCAACACCAACATCCCGGGAGGACGCCGCCGCGGTCCCGCCCACACGACCCTCCACCAGGAGAGCCAACGAAACGGCGAGGGAGAACAGCGCACCCACGGGACTACAGCTCCCAGAAGGCTCCGCGTGGCTCACTCGGAAGAAGGGCGGAGACAGCACCGGAAATAGGCCACAATGGCCGCGCAGAGCATTCTGGGAGCCGTAGTCCCCTGGCTGGACACGCCTTCTCCGCCATCTCCAAGGACTTTCCGGACCAGCCTCAGACGACCGCCGCCATGGCCGCTTCCTCCGCCCCCTCCACTGCCTCCTCCCGTCCTCCCCCGGGGATGGGGCCAGGGGGGAAGCCGCGCCATCTCTCTCCCTGCGGCTTCCTCTTCGCGGGTAGCGGCCGAGAGCCCTCTGCCGCCTCTCTTCCGCTGCCCGAGGAGAGGGCCACAAGGGAGGGAGATCGAGCGGTTCCCCATCGCCCTCCTCTTCGGCCTCCTCCTCTACACACACACACACACACACATATATACACAACAACATATAAACACAAACATACAAACATATAAATAAACAACCACATACAAACACATATATCTACACACCTATACATACACATACACACTAATACATACACATATATACACACACATATCAGCACCTCTCCAAATACACACATACATACATATACATACACAAACACACACATATATATACACGTACTCAAACACAAAAAACCGACAGATGAATACACACAAATATATACACACATACCAAGAGCTATATACACACACACAAACACACACACATATATACACACACAAATAAACAAACCAATACCTCCACACACACATACACACAACCCCCCCCAAATAACCACACATACAACTACAAACACACATACACACATATATATACACACAACAAACATGCTCACATCATTTCCACAACTTACATACCCTGACATTCTCACATCACCAACATAGGGCACAGCAACGCGTGCCGGGTTCAGCTAGTATATATATATATATACACAGTATATATATATATACACACACACACATATATATTAGCTGTATAAATTTATTAGCAGTATCCGCCACGCGTTGGTGTGGCCAACCTTCCCTCCCTCTTTCTCTCCTTCCCTCCCTCTTTCCTTCCCACTTTTTTCTTTTCCTTTTTCTTTCCCTTTTTCTTTCTTCCTTCTCTACCTGTTTTTTCCTCCCTTTCTTTGCTCTTTGGTTCCATTCTTCCTTCTCTCTTCCCTTCCTTCCTTCCTTCCCCTTCCTTCCTGACTTCTTTCCTTCCTTCCTTCCTTCCTTCCCCTTCCTTCCTTCCTTCCTTCCTTCCTTCCTTCCCTTCCTTATTGATGCATAAGAACACAGAGAGAGACTGGCAGCTGTTGAGCAAGACCTTGGTGTGTGTCTTTCTGCCATTCCTGCCAGGATATCTATGTTGTGTTCATTGAAACAGGCCCAGGTTTCACACTGAGTGTATAAATACATTTAAAAACCTTTCAACTATATGTATTACTGTGCTAGTGTCATTTTGTGTCATTTTGGTTAGTGGTGTGTCCCAGGATTTTGTAAATGTAAAAAATGTGCCACGGCTCAAGAAAGGTTGAAAAACGCTGCTCTAGTGCAGCTCTACGATCAACTTTATCCAGAAGTAGTTCTCTCTAGCAATCCTCTAACACAGTGGCTCTCAACCTTCCTGATGCCGTGACCCCTTAATATAATTCCTGTTGTTGTGGTGACCCCCAGTCAAAACATTATTTTTATTGCTACTTCATAACTGTCATTTTGCTACTGTTTTGAATCATAATGTAAATATCTGATATGCAGAGTGTATTTTAATTCACTGGACCAAATTTGGAACAATACCCAATACGCCCAAATTAGAATACTGGTGGAGTTGTGTGTGTGTGTGTGTGGGTGGGGTGAATCAATTTTGTCATTTGGGAGTTGTAGTTGCTGGGTTTATAGTTCACCTACAATCAAAGGGTGCTTTTCTCCCTGCATTGAAAGGATGCAAGCCTCCCTCCAGCCTATCACGCTCTCCCTCACCTGCACATGTGCACCACACTGCCATGCGCTGAGCATGCCCGCTCTTCCCTTCCTTCTTGGAATCTCAGTAACAGCTTTCCCTTGGTTGAGAGGCAAGCTGAGAGGCCAGCCAATCACAGCAGAAGAAGGGCTTTTGGTTGGAGGATTTGCTGTCTGTTTCCAAAAAAGGAAGGACAGGGGACAGGGAGCACCGGGAATGTGGCGCAGCTGGCTAGGTGTCAGCTGCATAATATCTCTCTGACCAGTAGGTCATGAGTTTGAGGCCTGCCCGGGTCCAGGTGGGTGCTCGACATTAAGTGTAGCTTGCTGTTGACCTTTGTAGCCTGAAAGACAGTTACATTTGTCAAGTAGGAGATAAAGGTACCACATTAAAGAAGGGAGGCAAATTTTGACTGAATTATGAGGCCATTAAAGAACTCCAGGAATCTCTGAGGAATGTGGAAGGAACAACAAGGGATGCTGGAATGCTGAGAGATGAGGAGTGCATCAGCGCCCCCTGGTGGCCAGAGTTTGCCTCTGTTCGTCTATATGTGTGTATGTGGAAACAGCAGGGATTGTCTGCTAAGTATGTGTTCCTGTAATCTACTCTGAGTTCCCTTCGGGGTGAGAAGAGCGGAATATAAATAAAGTGTATTATTACTGTATTATTATTATTAATCCAGCATTTCTCAACCTTCTCAAAGAACGGAGGGGGAAAGAGCACGCGAGGCAGAAGGGAGGGGGAAGAGGGCACGAAACAAAAGGGAGGAGGGAAGAGTGTGCGAGGCAGAAGGGAGGGGGAAAGAGCGATGTGAGGGGGAGAGCGTGAGTGCAGGGTAGATGGGAGGGGAGATAGCAAGTGCGGTGAGGCAGAAGAGAGGGGAAAGAGCACGAGGGAGGGTGAGCGCACGAGGCAGAAGGGAAGGGAGGGGGAGGAGAGAGAAGGCATGCTCAGCGGCAGTGCTTGCTCCCTCCCTCCTGGCCTCCTCCTCTTCTTCCCCCCTTTCTTCTCCTCCGTTGGCCGCTTTGCCAATGGTGCAGCATGATGCGCTGAACCTGGCGGCCACGGCCGAATGCGCCCTTGGCTATGTGGCGCCCTGAGGCGGCCACTTACTTTGCCTCCACTAAGATCCGCCCCTGGTCGTATGTTCGTCTATATTTCATATGTTGAACTGCAGGGATTGTCTGCGAGTATGTGTACTGTAATCCACTCTGAGTCCCCTTCGGGTAGGGTTCCCATATGTCCCTTATTCTAAGGGACGTCTCTTATTTTGGCCCTAAAATTTGTGTTCCTTATTTTCAGGCCCTGTCCCTTATTTTTGACTAGCAGGACAGGACTGGGCGGGGTTGACTCTTAAAATAGGCCTAGCTGTGCATCCCAATACTATACAATGCTGTGTATCCCATACTATACTATACCATTAACTATTGACATAATAATGAAGATGTACTGTCTTATAAAATTTATTTTATTTTAATGTTTAGACAGTGCACTTTTAAAGTCAGCAAAGTCAAGGACTAAATACAGATGGAGAAAATATGGTAGTTGTAATAATGTTTTTTCTGCATGACAAAGCATGCAGAAACATACCATGTCCTGTTAAGAGGGTATAATAAGTCAGTTTCTTTTGTGAGTTTCAATCATTATCTTATTCTGTTAATAAAACTATTTATACCTAATGTTTGAGTTTCTAGTTTTTATGAAGTGTCCCTTATTTTTGTGAAAAATCCTGTAAATGTCCTTTATTTCTTATATCAAAAAATGGCAACCCTACCTTCGGGGTGAGAAGAGCGGAATATAAATAAAGTAAATAAAATAAATAAAATAACTAAATCTTCAGCCTTCTCTGCAAAAGGGGTTCCTAAGACCATCAGAAATATGTGTTTTCTGATGGTCTTTGGTGACCCCTCTGAAAGCCCCTCATGACTCCCCCATGGGTCCTGACCCCCAGGTTGAGAAACATTGCTCTAGCACAACTTCTAGCAAAAGTTAACTGTAGCATTGCATTAGAGAACTAGAGATTCCTGGAAAGAGCATATTAATTAACCACATCTGTGAGTGATTGGACCCCCTGCTGTCTTGGACCCCCTGCTGTCGATGGAGGCTCAGGTCTCCAGTGTCAGCAGGGTGGCATTTTTCCATCTTCGACAGGCGAGGAAGCTGGCCCCTATTTGTCCCGGTGCGACTTGGCCACAGTGGTCCAAGCCACGGTCATCTCGAGGCCTGACTACTGTAATGCTCTGTACATTGGCCTTCCTTTGTCTGTGATCCGGAAGCTCCAGCTGGTGCAGAATGCCGCAGCCCGAGTCCTGGCAGGGGTCCCGGTTGGCTGTCACATCTCGCCAATCCTGCGCGAACTGCACTGGCTTCCGATAGTATGCCGGATGACCTTCAAAGTGTTAGTCTTAACTTTTAAGGCCTTACATGGTCTGCGGCCAGTGTACCTGCGGGACTGTCTCCTCCCATACCATCCCACTAGACCTCTGCGCTCTGAAGAGCAAAACCTCCTGGTCATCCCTAGTGCTAAGACCTACCGGTTGACTGCGACTCGTCGGCGGGCTTTCTCAATCGTGGTTCCGACCCTTTGGAACTCCTTGCCCGCTGACTTTCACACCATCCAGGCCCTTCTTCCTTTCAGGAAGGCTTGTAAGACTTGGTTGTTCCAGCAGACCTATGGATCTGAATAACCTGTGTGCTCGTAGCCTCCTTGTATTGTGTTTGCTACTGTTGTGTATAGTGCACGACTATTGTCGTTCTATATGCTGTTTTAATGTTGTTTTTACCTGTTTGCCTGCACTGTGTTTTTTATATGCCTGTTTTTATTATGTACGACTAACTTGTTGTGAGCCGCCCAGAGCCATTGGGGGCAGTAGATAAATGTGAAGAAATAAATAAATACATAAATCAATCAAATCAGCAGAAGTTAAACCCACAAATGTGGAAGGCCAACTCTACTCAACTAATAGCTGATACGGATTACGGATTACGAGCCCACTTTATTCCTAGCACTGACCTTGACATAGTGGTCCTGCTCGTTGCTGAGGTAGATATTGTTGTGGAGCACCACTTGGCCATTCCCTTTCTCCACAATCCCTCTGAGACGCCCGTCAACGATATCCAGGTAGAAGAAGTCATTCTCCAGGCCTGACTGGTAGATCAGAGGGGCTTGCTTGACACTCGTGGTGATCACAAACTCGATGGACCCTTGGTTTCTTGCACTCCAACCAGGGAATGTGATGTAAGAGTTTGGCCCAAGAAAGCCAACTGGGTCATCAGGCCCGGCGGAGAACTCGACGCTGCAACCCTCTCGGACGCCACGGGATCTCTGGGCACCAGACTCAAGCGCAGAGAGGACATCGCGGTCATTGAACGTCACCGCATGGAGACAGCCTCGGAACGGTGTGCTTACACCTACAAGATATGGCAGCTCCAGGCTCCCAGTTCCACCCACATAGAGACCATATTCGACATCCAGCTCTTGCAGAGGTCCAGGGATTTCCACGGATGCATTGAAGAGGCCGTCCACCATCAAGGTCATCTGCCTGTCTGCAACCAACAGGTCGGCATCATGGATCACAAGGTCGTTGAGATAAGGACCTGCTGGGGACTTGATGGTCAGTTCTTCTGAGCCCAGGTCCATTCTGGCCTGGAAAGTCAAACCATCATCATTGTTGGAACAATCATTTATGGAGCAATTTCTGAAGGTCCCCGTTTTGTTATCTCCATCCCACCAGTGAAGTTGACACACTATATGAGGATGTGGGTTCAGGGCCTTCTCCACTATGGCACCTCAATTACAGAATGCCCTCCCTGTGGAGGCCCAATTGGCACCAGTATGTTTTGATGCCTGAAGCAGAGCACATAGGCAGGGCCGGACCTAGGTAATTTTAAATGGCAAGTGAACAGTATTTTTGCGCCCCCCAAACAATCACTGATATATATATATATATATATATATATATATATATATATATATATGGGGTGCCTAGACAAATTTGGGCCCTCCAGGTATTTTGGACTTCCTACTGGCTGTTTGGAATTGTGGGAGTTGAAGTCCAAATATATACCGTGTTTCCCCGATGTCTTACTTTCTTTTTACCCCAAAAGCCCCACTACGTCTTACTTTCGGGGTACGTCTTATATTGGACATGCCCCGAAAGAATTCTTCACCCAGAGGCCTCTTGCCTGGCCTCTGACGCGACGCCGCTTCACCCCGCCTCTTGCTCCTTCTTTCGCCCTCCCTTCCTTTGTCCATTCGAGTGAACGAAGGAAGGGAGGGGGAAAGGAGAAGGAGCAAGAGGCGGCGCTGAGGGGCGCCGCGTCACAGCCAGGCCTCTGACGCGACGCCGCTTCACCCCGCCTCTTGCTCCTTCTTTCCCCTTCCCTTCGCATGGACTTTCGGGGTATGGCTTACTTTCGGGGTACGGCTTACATTAGCCGACCCCCCTGAGACCCCCGATATGTCTTACAATCGGGGGTGTCTTATTATCGGGGAAACACGGTATATATATTCCTTCCCACCATTTTCCTTGCTCTATTCCTATTCTCTTTGAGTGTGTGTGTGTGTGTGTGTGTGTGTGTGTCTATATCTATTCCCCTTCCTTCCTTCTCGGCCCTATACCCCAATATCAAGGCAGAAAATCCCACATTATCTGAGTGTGGACTCAGATATTCAAAGCAGATATTGTGGGATATATGCCTGTGTGGAAGGGCCCTCACCCTTTTCCCTCCCCTCTTCCTATTCTTTGAGTGGGTCTGTACATTCCCCATCCTTCCTTCCTTCCTCCTCACCCTTTTCCTTGCCCCCTTCCTATTCTCTTTCCCCTTCTTAACTTCCCATCCTTTTCCCTCCCCCCTTCCTATTCTCTTTTTGTGTGTATGTATATATGTGTGTGTATCAGGTCTAGGCTTATTTCGGGAGCAAGGGCCCGGGGGTTGGGCTAGGTGCCCTCTGGCTGGCAGGCTCGTCTGGCCACTCAGTCCTGCTCCCGCCCCCCAGGTAAGGGCGCCCACGTGGCCTCCTCCCTCACCCTCGCACACCGGCGGCAGCAGAGGCAACATAGGGAGGAGAAGCACGGGGGGCAAGGGAGACGGGAAAGGCGGGCGCCTCTGCCCCCTTCTCTCTCACCCTACGCAAGGCATCCTTGGCGGGGGCAGGGGGAAGGCATGCGCAGGGTGAGGAATGAGACGCGCACAGGGCGCAGGGCGAGGGAGGGAGAAGGGAAAGGCACGCACCTCTGCCTCCTCCTCTCTCGCCCTGCACGAGCTTTCCTCCCACCCTGCCGGCACCCCTGGGGATGTGGCGCCCGGCCCTGGATGCGCCCTTTGGCCACGTGGCGCCCTGAGGCGGCTGCTTAATTTGCCTCCACTAAGATGCGCCCCTGCACATAGGTCCCACCCATTTAAACCAGTTGCTGTTGAGTGCCTTCAATGTAGACATGGAAAACCACAACACTACCATGGGTGAGTCATATACTCTCAACCCTATGAAACCCTATAAGGCTCTGTCTTTGGATGTCCATTTGAAAACACCCAACAAGTACCGGGATTATGGAGACCAGGGTTTGAATCTCCACTCAGCCATGAGAGAAAACAAATAGCTAATAGCAAATCTTACCAGTAAAACCCCATTATCCTAGGATTGCAATAAATTGAGAATGCCTTGAAGGCACATAATAACAATAAAGTCCCCAAATTTGGAAATGGAATTTAGTTCCTGCTGTTCTTGGGAATGACTGCATTTACAGTAGTTGTTCAACAACTTGGTGTAATGGAAGGACATCTGACCAACCTGTAGGACGCCAGCATTGAGCTCCAGCAGGAGATAATCAGTTTGCCCTGCAGCCAGGAAAAGAAGTCCATTGCGTTGACTGGTGTAGAACTGGATGTGAAGCTGAACGGTGCTGTAGGTGCTTGCCGAGGGCATTTCTAGGTAGCCATCTCCAAAGAAAGATGCTGAAAGGAAGAAGTCCATAGGTCAGACTTACCAAGACCCTTTAGGTCAGTGTTTCTAAACCTGGGTGGCAGGACCCCTGGCGGGGTGTGTGTGTGTGTGTGTGTGGGTGGTGGTGGTTCAGGCCCAGATTAACCCGTTTTGGCACCCTAGGCCACACTTTGGAATTATGTCCCCAAACCAACCTCTACCGCACCCCCACCTCCTCTTCCTCATGGCACCGAGGGGCTTCCCTTGACTCAAGGAAGGAGGGCGCGAGGAGGAGGTGGAGGGAAGCCCCTGAGGCCGCTGCCGGGCATGCGCAGCAGGAGGGCGTGAGCGCCTCTGTCTCCTCCGCCACATTCCTGGGTGCCGCACATACCCGGCAGCAGCCCCGGGGGCTCCCCTCCGCCTCCTCCTACTCGCGCCCTCCTTCCTTGACAAGGGGGCAGGGGCGATGGCAGGGGGGGGCGCCATTCCGTCCTCCCCCACCCCCTCGCAGTGCTCTCCCCCCACCCTCCCCCGAGAGAGAGAGAGAGAGAGAGAGAGAGAGAGAGAGTCATCTCCATGCCACGTGTTGCGGGTTTGTTTCAACATTTTTTTTGGTCTGTGTGAACTGCGCTTCCCTTGGCTTGTGCCCCTAGGCCATGGCCTAGGGTGGCCTTATGGGTAATCCGGGCCTGGGGTGGTTGAGAGGGGTTTCTGATGGTCTTAGGAACCCTTTTGACAGGGAAGGCTGAAGATCTCTCTGTCTGTCCTTTTCTTCCTTTTTGGTGTTGATGAACTACAACTCCCAGAATTCAAAAACAGCCCCCCCACCAACCCCATCAGTATTCAATGCTGGCTATCTAGATAGTATGCCAAGTTTGGCGCAAATCCATTGTGGGTGGAATTCAGAAAGCTCTTTGATCGTAGGTGAACTATAAATCCCAGCAACTCCCAAATGTCAAGGTCTATTTTCCCCAAACTCCACCAGTGTTCACATTTGGGCATATTGAGTATTCATGCCAAGTTTGGTCCAAATCCACCATTATTTGAGTCCAGCAAGAAATTCACCAAAAATTTCCCACCTGCTGTATATGGATGATCTAAAACTTTATGGAAAATCAGAAACAGAAATGCAGTCACTGACCAACACAGTCAGAATCTTCAGCACTGACATCAGTACGGAGTTCGGCCTAGTCGAATGTGCCACAGTGGCATTAAAGAAAGGGAAAATTACACGCAGCGAGGGCATAGAGATGCCAAAAGAGGCAAACCATAAAATGCAATCAGCCCGAAGCATACTACAGTTGGACAATATCAAGCATGGGCTTGTGAAAAATGTGGTCAGCAAAGAATATATCCAAAGAGTCAGAAAGGTTTTGAAGAGCAAATTAAATGGCGGAAATACGATCGAGGCTCTCAACACCTGGACCATCCCCGTCATTAGATACATGGCTGGAATTGTGAACTGGACACAAGCAGAGCTGGATGATCTGGACCGAAAAACAAGAAAACTGATGACAATCCGCTACTCATGACCCCCGCGTAGTGATGTCAACAGACTTGACCTGCCCAGAAAATCAGGAGGCAGAGGGAGGGCTTCTGCAAGGGAAACAAATGATAGAAGAAGAGAAACATGCCCAGGCAGATGATGGGAAAGGCAGTCAAGAAGCAACATTGAGGGAAGTCAATAGTAGAAAACTGCTTCAAGTGCGAAAGACAAAGAGGGCATATCGTAAAAACACAATCCAGAGCAGAAGAGAAAACTGGCCAACAGAGGCTCTCCATGGACAGTTCCTGGAAAAATTGAGAGCCAAATTGACAAAGAAAAAACATGGCTGTGGCTCACAAATGGAACTTGGAAAAAGTAGACAAAGGAGGGTCTGATTCTGGCCGCCCAAGAACAAGCCATTAGAACAAATGCCATCAAAGCCAGAATTGAAAAGTCAACAACAGATCCCAAATGTAGACCCTGCAAGGAAGCAGATGAAAGAATGGATCACATCCTCAGCTGCTGCAAGAAGATTGCGCAGACAGACTACAAGCAGAGGCATAACACTGTTGCTCAGATGATTCATTGGAACCTGTGCCATAAAAAATAAAAATAAATAAAAATAAATAAAAACCATCTGCCTGTGACAAAGAATTGGTGGGATCACAAGCCAGACCCGGATTTACACCTTTTTGCGCCCTAGACCACCCTTTGGAATTACGCCCCTTTAAGCCAACCTCTACCCACAATCCCTTCTACTTGGGAAAGGGTTAGGGTTAGGCCTCTACCCATGCCCCCCTCCTTACCTGCCGGGCAGCAGAGCAGGAAGGCCAAGGCCACCAGGAGGCTCCGGCAGGTGCGTCCCCTGGCCAGGCGGAAGGAGGAGTGTACCGGGCAGCCAAGAGCCAGGGGCTGGGCCGGGACAGGAGAGCCGAGGCGAAGCGGGCAGGCAGCCCGGTGTCCTACGTCCCTGTGTCTGTCCGTCTGTGCCTTGCCCTCCCTCCCTCCCAAGAAGCAGAGCCCCCCACCTGGCTGGCCTCCTTCTCCTTCCCAGCCAAGGGAGCAGCCAAGGGCCCAGGGGACCACCTTGCCAGGAAATAAGGAGGGAGGGGGCCAGACAGGCTGGGGCGCACACCCGCATGCCATTCGCTCCCTCCCTCCCTCCACAAAGGAGGCTATGTTCGGAAGGGAGGGAGAAGAGGGCCAGGTCCTCGGGATTGGACCCGGGGACAGAGCCAGGCACCCTCCCCACAACCAACACACCCAACTCCCCCTTGTCATTCGCAAGCTCCGAGAGTTGGGAGAGACCCCAGGCGCCGGCCACGGCATTTTTATTTGTTACAACACATCAAGCTACTCTGGGACTTCCAAATCCAGAAAGAGTTTTGGAGCACAAGACTCCTGACCTCACGATCGTGTTAAAAAACAAAGTATGGATCGTCGATGTCGCAATCCCAGGTGACAGCAGGATTGCCGAGAAACAACTGGAAAAGCTGACATGATATGAGGATTTAAAGATCGAATTGCAAAGACTCTGGCACAAGCCAGTCAAGGGGGTCCCAGTGGTGATGGGCACACTGGGTGCAGTGCCTAAAGACCTTGGCCTGCACTTAAACACAATCGGCGCTGACAAAATTACCATCTGTCAGCTGCAAAAGGCCACCTTACTGGGATCTGCACGCATTATCCGCCGATACATCACACAGTCCAATACACTTGGGAAGTGTCCGACATGTGATCCAATACAACAGCCAGCAGAGTGATCTTGTCTGCTGTGGATTCATCTTGTTGTGTTTCAAATAACAATAATAATAATAAGAATGATAATGATAAGGATTTAAAGATTGAGCTGCAAAGACTTTGGCACAAGGCAGTAAAGGTGGTCCCAGTGGTGATTGGCACACTGGGTGCCGTGCCTAAAGACCTTGGCTTGCACTTAAACACAATCGGCGCTAACAAAATTACCACCCTGCTCAGATCTGCACACATTATTCGCCGATACTTCATACAGTCCTAGACACTTGGGGAAATATGTGATCCAATAGAACAGCCAGCATAGTGATCTTGTTTGCGGTGTATCAATCTTGTTGTGTATCTAATAATAATAATACTACTACTAATAATAATAATTTACCACAGTCTGACTCTTTATTAGGCCTCCTTGTGGGTTGGAGATTTTTTTTAAAGATCCCAAATATTTGCGATACCAGTCACCAACGCTAGATGGAGAAATTAACTCTCTATACGGAAAACTATTTGTGCAACCGCCACCTGTCCCATCTCCAGGAGCAGTTCAACTAGTGATGAAATGTATTTATGAGCTGGATACATTTGCACATTGCCAAACACAGCATTGGCTTAATTCGTGCCAGAGCCCGGTCTAACGAAATTAACTGCAGCATGGATCGAACAATCAAAAGAAGATGAGATTCAAAGTTGAGCTATGTCAGATCAGATCCACATTTTGCTGTACGAAAAACCCAAAATAAGAAATACCCGGGTGTGCTTTCCAGCAGAGACTATGACTCAGGCCCCACTGGATTGTACAATCCACACTGGATTGTAGGGCAGTGTAGACTCTTATAATGCAGTTCAAAGCAAATAATCTGGATTCAGAAGCAGGGTTATATGGCAATGTAGATCCAGTCTAAGGGTGCATCTACATAGTAGAACTAATCCAGTTTTACACCATTTTAATCACCATGGCTCAATGCTATAGAATCCTGGAAGTTGTTGGCCCCAGCACTACAGGGTGAGAAGGTGGAAGGCCTTGTAAAACTGCAATTCCCAGGATTCTATCATATTGAACACTTAACAATGTAGATGCTCCTTTATGTAAGACA
The DNA here is from genome assembly GCA_030556195.1 of Anolis apletophallus. Lineage (NCBI taxonomy): Eukaryota > Metazoa > Chordata > Lepidosauria > Squamata > Anolidae > Anolis > Anolis apletophallus. The sequence continues at coordinate 38,566,447 of JARBWK010000015.1, read as the reverse complement.
GTGGTTCCCAACCTGTGGTCTATGGACCACTAGTGGTCCCCAAGAACTGAAATATGGTCTGCAGCCTCACCATTATTACACCATTGCACACAGAGTGTCTGGTACTAATGTTGGGGAGTGGTCACTGATCAATGTAGTCCCTGGTCAAAGAGGTCCCTGGTCAAGTGGTCCCAGGTCAAAGGGTTCTGTGGTCAAAGTGGTTTGTGTTCAAGTTGTCCCTGGTCAAACTTGTTCCTGTTCAAGTGGTCCTTGGTCAAAGTGGTCCCTGGTCAAGTGGTCCCTGGTCAAAGGGTTCTGTGGTCAAAGTGGTTTGTCATCAGGTGGTTCCTGGTCAAACTTGTTCCTGTTCAAGTGGTCCCTGGTCAAAGTGGTCCCTCATCAGGTGGTTCCTGGTCAAAGTGGTCCCTGGTTAAGTGGTCCCTGGTCAAAGTGGTCCCTCATCAGGTGGTTCCTGGTCAAAGTGGTCCCTGGTTAAGTGGTCCCTGGTCAAAGTGGTCCCTCATCAGGTGGTTCCTGGTCAAAGTGGTCCCTGGTTAAGTGGTCCCTGGTCAAAGTGGTCCCTCTTCAGGTGGTTCCTGGTCAAAGTGGTCCCTAGTCAAAGTGGTCTCTCATCAGGTGGTTCTTGGTCAAAGTGGTCCCTGGTCAAGTTGTCCCTGGTCAAGTGGTCCCTGGTCAAAGTTGTTCCTGTTCAAGTGGTCCCTGGTCAAAGTGGTCTCTTATCAGGTGGTCCCTGGTCAAAGTGGTCCCTCATCAGGTGGTTCCTGGTCAAAGTGGTCCCTGGTCAAAGTGGTCTCTCATCAGGTGGTTCTTGGTCAAAGTGGTCCCTGGTCAAGTTGTCCCTGGTCAAGTGGTCCCTGGTCAAAGTTGTTCCTGTTCAAGTGGTCCCTGGTCAAAGTGGTCTCTTATCAGGTGGTTCCTGGTCAAAGTGGTCCCTGGTTAAAGTGGTCCCAGGTCAAAGTGGTTCCTGTTCAAGTGGTCCCTGGTCAAAGTGCTCTGTGGTCAAGTGGTCCCTGGCCAAAGTGGTCTCTTATCAGGTGATTCCTGGTCAAAGTGGTCCCTGGTCAAAGTGGTCCCAGGTCAAAGTGGTCCCAGGTCAAAGTGGTTCCTGTTCAAGTGGTCCCTGGTCAAAGTGCTCTGTGGTCAAGTGATCCCTGGCCAAAGTGGTTCCTGATCAAGTGGTCCCTGGCCAAAGTGGTCCCTGGTCAAAGTGGTCCGTGGTCAAGTGGTCCTTGGTCAAAGTGGTCCCTGGTCAAAGTGGTCTGTGGTCAAGTGGTCTCTGGTCAAGTACTCTCTGGTCAAAAAAAGGTTGGGAACCACTGATGTAGAACCGTCTCTTCACTGGGTTTTAGATTGAACTTTCAGGATGCTCTCCAAGGTGCTGAAGCCTTAAACTATATATATATTTAAAGTTGTATATCTCTGCAATCACATGAATTTCATGGGGTTTTCTTTGGCAAAGAGGTGGCTGTGCCAGTTCCTTCCTCTGAAACAGAGCCTGCAGCGCCCTGCATTTGCTGGCCACCTCCCTTTCAAGGTATAACCAGTGTTGACCTTGCTTAGCATCCAAGATCAGACAGGATCTGGTGTCTTTGGGGCATTTGAGTGCCGCCGTTGAAAAGAAAAGCCAGCCCAACCCTCTTTGGGAAATGCCAGTCCTGGGAGACTTAACATGGCAACGGCTGTCTCTGTACCCAACGAGGGCAGCGTGCAGCATGGAAGGTGACCTTTAGCGTCCTTTGCAGATAAAAGCAGCAGCAATTTGCAACTAATCTCCCCATGACACAAAGAGCCGGGTGGGTTTGCATACTGGCATGCCAACTGAAGCGTCAGCTTGGTTTCAAAACAGAATCATAGAAGAGCCAGAAGAGATCCCCAAAGGCCATTTAGTCCAACCCGCTTCTGCTATGTAAAGACATAAAACGCAACAAGGAGGCGATGGGGCCTCTGTGAGAAGATGGGGAAATGCTGACAGAGGATCGGGGAAAGGCAAAACTACTTCATGCCTTCTTTGCCTCAACCTCAGCAACATGGAATGGATGAAGGATTGGGGGAATTCCAACCCCAAATAGGGAAACAAGTCATCCAGGAATACCTGGACGAATTCAAGTCCTCAGGGCTGGATCAACTGCATCCAAGAGTATTGAAGGAACTAGAAGAAGTCATTTCGGAACCACTGGCAATCATCTTTGAGAGTTCTTGGAGATCCGAGGAGGGCAAATGTGGTCCCTATCTATCTTCAAGAAGGGAGAAAAAAGGACAACCCAAACAATTACAATCTGCCTCACGTTGATACCAGGCTAGATTCTGGAAAAGATCACTAAGCAAGTGGTCTGCAAACACTTAGAAATATATGTGGTCATTAGGGGCGGATATCTCCAATTTGAATACTTTGAAACCCGTTAATATTTCATATTTGAAATTACTTTGACCCTATGTTGACCCTCGGCGTCCAACCCGGAAGTGAAGTTTCAAAACCAAACCTGGGATCGCCATTTTTGTAAAGGGCACGTTATTAGGTCGTTTTTCCCCCTCCTCAGTTCTCAACTCGTGAGAGGAGTCTGGAGGGCAGCAGCACCCTCCTTTCTCCTCTCGCCAGCTAAGAGCTGAGGTGGACGCTTTGGAAGCAGCCCGGCCGAGCTTTCCTCCGTTTCCCCAGGCTCTCCCTCACAAGCGGAGGGAGAGCCTGGAGAACAGGAGGAAATTCCTCTTAATCTCAGAGTTAGTTAGCAGCAGGGAAGGAGGACACGAGGGGATGCCCTCCGCACCTCCTTCTCTGCTAAGAACTAAAGCGCTAAATGTACCCAATAACATCACAAAATACAAGTATCTGAGAAATATTCAAAGCAGCAACACATGAGTAAATATAGCAAGTATTTAAACCAGCATAAGCAGCAACACATAATTAGTAGAAAAGCAGCATCACACAAATATAGAGCAGCATCACATCAATATGCAGGTTGGATGAAGCCAAGTTTGCTATATCCCACAATAATGTAGAGAGAGCACAATGCATTTAATAACGCTAATGCGTGGTGTTTCTCTTGAATGGGGAAACACCATAGATTCACAAACCGTAAAAGTTCCGCACCTGATGGTCTCCGTGAAAAGATGTAGGCGTCAGTGAGTGGCCTTGACGCGGTTTAGGTGTTAGCAAGGAAGGAGGAGCATCCGCATGCCACTTTGATGCGGTTCAGTTCTTAGCAGGGAAGGAGGTGTGGACGCTCCTCCTTCCCTGCTAAGATCTAAACTGTGTCAAGCCTTGATGTGCGTTAGTTCTCAGCACAGCAGGGAAGGAGGTGCAAAGGACATCCCCACCTCCTTCCCTGCTGAGAACTAATAGGAAACAATAACGAATTTTCGTTAATAATTACGTTACCATAACAAAATTTTACAGAATTTTTTCGGAACAATTTCTATATCGAACCACCGTTGACAATTCGCCCCACGTGAGTTTAGAAACAAAGTTTTGATGGATCAACCACCCCTAGTGGTCATTGCTAATAGTCAACATGACTTTCTCAAAAGTAAGTCATGCCAGATTCCTCTGATCTCTTTTTTTCGATAGAGTTACAAGTTGGGTATTCCCTGTAGTAACCTATGGATGTGAGAGCTGGACCACAAGGAAGGCTACGCAAAGGAAGAGAGATGCTTTTGAACCTTGGTGTTGCAAGAAAATTCTGAGAGTGCATTGGACCGCGAGAAGATCCAACCAGTCCATACTTCAGGAAAGAAAGCCCGACTGGTAATTGGAGGGAAGGATAGTAGAGGCACAGATGAATAATAGAATCATAGAGTTGGAAGCGACCTCATGGGCCATCCAGTCTAACCCCCTGCACAGAAGTAGGAAAATTGCAGGCTTGTGTACTGCTGCCCTGGAGACTAGGACGCAATGGAACAATGGCTCCAAACTACAGAAAAGGAGATTCCACCTGAACATGACTGTGAGAGCTGTTCAGCAGTGGAACTCTCTGCCCAAGAGTGTGGTGGAGGCTCCTTCTGCGGAGGCTTTTAAACAGAGGCTGGATGGCTTTCTGTCGGGAGTGCTTTGAATGTGATTTCCCTGCTTCTTTGCAGAATGGAGCTGGACTGGATGGCCCACTATGTCTATTCCGACTCTATGATTCTATGATTCTAAGCTCTCCCAGCAGATGGTCACCCAGTCTCCATCAGACTACATATTACATTCTCAAATAGCTCTTAGCACATTCTTTGTAATGTTTTGATGGAATCTCTTTTCCTGGCACTTGAATCCATTGCTCCGTTGTGTCCAAGTTTTTGGAGCAACAGAAAACAAACCTGGTTCTCATGTCCAAGCCGGTCATATCCAGTTCCCTAAGCCAGTGTTTTTCAACCTTTTTTGAGCCGCAGCACATTTTTAACATTTACAAAATCCTGGGGCAACACCACCAACCAAAATGACACAAAATGACTAACACAGTAATACGTATAGTTAATATGTATTTAAATGTATTTATACACTCAGTGTGAAACCTGGACCTGTTTCGATGAACACAACATAGATATCCCGGCAGGAATGGCAGAAAGACACAAACTTCCCACACAGAACTCCCATAACCAAGCAAAAATACTATAAGAGTTTGGTGGGCATTGACCTTGAGTTTTGGAGTTGTAGTTCACCTATACCCAGAGAGCACTGTGGACTCAAACAATGTTGGATCAGGACCAAACTTGGCATGAATACTCAATATGCCCAAATGTGAACACAGATGGAGTTTGGGGAAAATAGACCTTGACATTTGGGAGTTACAGTTTCTGGGATATATAGCTAACACACAATCAAAGAGAATCCTGAACTCTTGCAACAATGGAATTGAACCAAACTTGGCATATTGAACTCTCATTACCAACAGAAAGTACTGAAAGGGTTTGCTTGGGAATTGACCTTGAGTTTGGAAGTTGTAGTTCACCTACACCCAGAGAGCACTGTGGACTCAAACAATGTTATGTTATGTTGTTGTTTGTTTTCTATCCAGAATCACAATGTTGGAAGGAGGCTCACCACTTAAAGGGCCCTAAAACAGGCATGGGAAAACGTCGGCCCTCTGGGTGCTTTGGACTTCAACTCCCACCATTCCTAACAGCCTGAGGCCCTTTCCTGCTTAAGTGACTGAGGGGGAAAAAGAAAAAGAGCCTGATGCTGCTAGGAATGGTGGGAGTTGGAGTCCAAAGCACCTGGAAGGTCCTAGTTTGCCCGTGCCAGCTTTCGGCCGAGACCTCTTCCTCCCCCCTTCCCCTTCGCGCCCTTTCTTCCCCCTCCTGCCGAACACTTACTTTTTTATTCTACACTGCCGCTTATTCCGCCCTTTTGATCCGAGGGGCAGCGTGAGCATGTTCAGGAGGGGGGGGGGGAGGGGGAAGACGTTACCCGCGGGGGCGCTACTGCGCAGACTCACCCCAGAGCAAAGCGAGGCAAAGCGAGCAGAGCGAGGCTGGGAAGAAGAGAGCCCGAGTCGAGAACAAAAAGTGCTCGGCAGGAGGGGGAAGAAAGGGTATTGGGGGTTCCCATTTCCCACGGCACACCTGATGATCGCTCGCGGCACACTAGTGTGCCATGGCACACTGGTTGGGAAACACTGCCCTAAGCCACTCCTTCAAGGGTCAGACTAGATGGCCTTTAAGGTTGTTTCCCCATTCTCTGATTCCCCGCAGCTCCTTTTAAATGGGTCATTTGTCCTCCTCGGAGCCTGGAATCCACCCAAAACATTGTGTGTTGGAGCACACCTGCTCTTGCAGATGGATGGCTTCGCCGGTAATGATTCCCCCGTCTTCCTGACCCAGTTCCATTCCCTTATTTGATGTGTCAGAAAAGAGATGGAACAGAAAAGGCAATTTGGAAGATCTTTCTCTCTTCTCTCTCTTTTGGCCTCCGCTCCTGTCCTTCTTGAAAAGAATGCGGCAAACAGCTGTGCCGAAATCATTAACCATCGCCAAGAAGAGAGGCATGGCAACGAAGAGAGGACGCAATACTCCATGCAAAGCAGGGCCCAGAATTCCCATCCCTGTTTAGAGCTGAGATGGATGGAGCCGTGTCAAAGAGGTCCAACAGTTAAAGGAGCCGTCAGGATTTCAGGCCAGAATAAACAACCTGTCTCTTGTGGACGACTTAGTCCATTTCAATCTACACCAGTGTTTCTCAACCTTCCTAATGCCGTGACCCCTTAATACAGTTCCTCATGTTGTGGTGACCCCCAACCATAACATTATTTTCATTGCTACGTTATAACTCTAATTTTGCCACTGTCGTGAATCTTAATGTAAATATCTGACATACAGGATGTAGTTTCATTCACTGGACCACATTTGGCACAAATATCCGATACGCCCACTGTAAACACTGATGGATCTGGGCCAAACTTGGTACACATACATGATATACTGAAATCGGATTACTGGAGGTGTTTGGGGGGAACTACTCTTCCTTTCTGGGAGATGTAGTTTACCCAAAACCATAGAAACTGTGACCTCCACCGATGATGGACCTGGACCAAACTTGGCACACAGAATCCCAATGACTAACTCAACCTACTGGAGGAGTTTGAGGGGACTGACTCACCAAAGTGGGAGTTGTAGTTTATCCTACAGCAGGAGAGCACACTGAACCCCACCAGTGATGAATCTAGAACAGGGGTGGGCAATTATTTTTTCCAAGGGGCCACACGAGAGCCAAAACAATATTATGGAGGGCCACACCTAAAGGCTGAACTACATTCTAATCTACATTATTTATTTATTTATTTACTATATATTACACATCATTAATATTAACATATTAATATATCAGGAAATATTCATATATTATTAGTATTAATATCATAATTATTATATTATAGTATGTATATATATAGACATTATAATATATTGAAATTATAATATAATATAACATTATATTATATTATTTATTATATTATTATATTATTATTATAAAATTATTATAATAAAATAATAATAAAAACCACTAAAATAAAATAAAATGAAATTCAAGAAGACAAGGTGCGAACCAAGATAGAGGCTGACAACCTCAAGAGAGGAAGGATCCCAAGATGGAATGGCCCAATGGACTCAGCCCAGAGGATGACAAAGCGGACGCATCTGTCACCGCAGCAGAGCAGAGCAGAGCAGCAGACGATCGGAGGCTGCAGGCCTCCGCCCACTCTCGCCCCCAGCTGTTCCCCAGCTGATCGCCCTGCCATGGAGTGTCTGCCATCCTGGCTTTGGAGTGCCTGCCATCCCGTGAGGCGATCTGGGCCTGCAGCGGGAGCAGTCGGCGTGCTGCGGCGGGTGATCGCCCTGGCGAACCGGAAGACGATCAAGTCTTCCAGGTCGCCAGGGCGATCAGCCGCCGCAGCTCGCCGACTGCTCCCACTGCAGGCCCGAATTGCCTCATGGGATGGCAGGCACTCCAAAGCCGCTGCTCCTCCGATTGTTCTCCAGAGTGGCGGGCTGTCTGCCAACGCAGGCCCCAGAGCCCGCAATGGGATGGCGGCAGCGGCACCCCTTCCTCTTGGCCCCTCCCCCGACGCCAGACAGAATCGGCTGCCGGGCCACATCCGGCCCGTAGGCCATAGGTTGCCCAGGTCTGATCTACAACAAACTTGCCCAACTTAACAAACTTTAAGTACTAATGGAGTTTCTCGGGGTTAACGTGACATGATGTGCGTTGTAGTTCACCCACAATGCCGGGTACCCAAGCTAGTGGTAGAATAAATATGATCTACCAGGCTCGGTGCTCTGAGATCCCAGGAGTTGTAGTTTTCCAAGCTTTCTCTACCAAATAGTGTTGTTGCTGCACCAAACTTAAAACACCTGCTATTTCACCACGTTGAGCCATAGCAGTTCAAGTGGCGTCAAACTGCATTTAATTCTGCATTTAATTCCATTCATAGGCCTTACCAAACTATAACTCTCAGGATTCCATAGCCTGGAGCCATGCCCATTAAAGCAGTGCCAAACTGCATTCATGCTACAGCGTGGATGCGCCTTTTGGTACGTATTGTGCAGTGTTGTTATTCTTTACGGGAGATACATACTCTTGGATTGCCGCTATTAAAAGCAGGAGGCAAAATCCAAGGGAATGCAAACATATTTCCACTGTATGCTTTCCAATACTGCAATATTTTGAGTATGTGTGTGTGTGTGTGTGTATACACATCCTATTAATTCAAGTTGTGCGTTGGCTTCCCAAAGTCTATAATTGCACTCCTTTCTCAGAGTTTCTGTTGACCTTCCTTGGGTTATGACTGTGGGCTCTGGCATTTTTAGCTATATTCCAGACTTAATTTAGCCATTTCTTTTCTTTTCGTATTTTTTTTTGCAGGAGCCTTCTGGAATGCCAATGTTTTGCTACTTTAATTTTAGCTGTGGTGGAGAAACTGGAAACTAGGGGACAGTGTTCATCTTTTCGTTTGCTCTTTGAGGAATTCCACTTATAGAGGTGATTGATAAACACACACACACATATATAATTATTTCCGCCTCTAATAAACGCTAATCAGGGGCTGAACCTAGCCATAAAGCCGACAGGAAATGTACGATTGCCCTTCCAACGTTTATATGGGAGCCCTATAAATTTATAAGGAGTTAGATACAGGCTGTATATTTTATATTGACTTCCCTTCACGTTTGTACAAACTGAGTATATCAAGCCTTCGCTCTGTGTGTGTGTGTATGTATGTGTGTGTGCACGTGTGTGTACACACACACACACAAGGGCAGGTCAATAAGTCCATTAGCCCGGGAGGGTAGAGAGTTGGGCTGGTTTACATACCAGCAAATCTTAGAGAAATTCAAATTGGACAAAAAAAGGGGGTTCGAGGGAGACCATCATGAGTGGGAGGGGGTTCTTACTGGGCCCGATAAAAATTTAGTGGGAAAGATATATAAATTGCTATTGGCAAGAGATACCAAAATAGACGACCATGTGAAAAAATGGTCTCGCAACATAGGCGTTAAGATAAAATGGAGTACTTGGCAGTCTCTCTGGGGAAAAAATACCAACTTTTCAATTTGTCATAAATACAAAGAAAACTGGGTTAAAATCTTATATAGATGGTATTTGGCCCCAGCCAGATTGGCCAAAATTTATCAGTCTGTCAAAACAAACTGTTGGAACTGCGGAGCCCGGAGCGGAACCTTCTTCCACCTATGGTGGCTATGCCCAAAGGCCCAAAAATTTTGGAACATAATAAATAAAGAAGTCAATAAAATGCTCTCTAAAAAGATAGAGAGAAAGCCGGAGATGTTCCTTCTAGGGATTCTAGACCCGACCTGGAGCGCCAACGAAAAAACTATTTTTTTGGCCATAACAACAGCTGCCAAAATGACTTTAGCTAGATATTGGAAATCTAGCGACGAACCAACGAAGGAGGAATGGCTTTATAAAGTGATCGAAATGGCCCAGATGGAATGGTTGACCCAAGAGATAAAAAGTATGGAGGGGACGGGCAGTAAAAAGAAAAAGACTGTTTGGTCTCCCGTCCAAAGTTACGTTCTGAGAGAGCATAAGATCGAACTTTCACTGAATTGGTAACTCCCGGAAGAAATACCGACTGATGTCACCTGATAAGACCGAGAGTACCCCAAATTCACTGACGTTTGAGAGGTGGGACGTGATATGAGAGAGTGGGCTATAAGGTATCATTGAAGATACGACTGTAGATCCCGTGCTTCATCCCTTAAATGGTACCACGAGTCTGGAGGTAATTACCAAATATAAAATTCTAACCCCAATATTTACGTCAATGTATTTTTCTTTTTTTTATATTCATACACAGGCACGAATTAGCTACTCTGAAAAAGAGAAGATGAAGATGCATAAATGTCTTTACAAGCTGTAAATCTAAAGGGGAATGATCTTCTTCTTGTACCCCCCTTTCCCCCTATGTTATGTTATGCTTTTCACCATCTTTCCTTTCCCCTTTTGCCCCAGCACCCCCGGACCGCGCCTTCCCCATCCCCTCTTTCCCATTTCTTATCCCCGTGAGTGTGTTTATGTATTATATGTCTTTTAATATTGGAAAATCGCAATAAAGAATATTTTTTTAAAAAGTCCATGACTTTTTGAATTTCCCGCCTCTTAACTGGAAGGGTAACACTGCTCCCATCGACAGGCATCTGTCAGTTGACTCCTGTCAAAATTTGAACAAGCTGCGTCATTTAGTTTGTGTTTGACAGCCATTGATAGCAGACTACCGCCTGATTTGAGGAGAAAATGGAAAAAAGTGAATTTTGTGTGCTCATTAAGCATTATTTTTTGCGGAAAAAAACCATCACTCAAGCCAAGGCGAAGCTTGATAAATACCATGGGGACTCTGCACCATCAATTTCAATGGTAAAAAAGTGGTTTACTGAATTTCGTTGTGGCCGTACAAGCATGGAAGATGCCAAACGTTCTGCATGCCCAGTTGAGGTCTCTACATCCGAAACAATTGAAAACAATCACGATATATTGTCAGTGGTGCTGTGGGTTAAATCGTTGACCTGCTGAACTGGTTGACCGAAAGGTTCAAATCTAGAGAGTGGTGTGAGCTCCCGCTGTTAGCCCCGGCTTCTGCCAACCTAGCAGTTCGAAAACATGCAAATGTGAGTCGATCAATAGGTACCACTCCGGTGGGAAGGTAAACGGCGCTCCATGCAATCATGCCGGCCACGTGACTTTGGAGGTGTCTACGAACAATGCCGGCTCTTTGGCTTAGAAATGGAGATGAGCACCAACCCCCAGAGTCGGACACGACTGGACTTAAGGTTGGGGAAAATCTTTATCTTTACCTATATTGCTGTTGTTGTTCTTGCTGTAATTATTACTCTGAACATTAGGAAGAACTTCCTGACTGTGAGAGCTGTACAGCAGTGGAACTCTCTGCCTCGGAGTGTGGTGGAGGCTCCTTCTTTGGAGGCTTTTAAACAGAGGCTGGATGGCCATCTGTCGGGGTGCTTTGAATGCGATTTTCCTGTTTCTTGGCAGAAGGGGGTTGGACTGGATGGCCCATAAGTTCTCTTCCAACTCTATGATTCTATGAATCTACTTTGCGGCAATGGGGTACATCTACACTGTGGAATTAATACAGTTTGATACCACTTGAGCAGTCATTGATCAATGTTATGGGACCCTGGGATTTGTTTACCAGGGAGGCACCGGCCCTCTTTGGCAGAGAAGGCTAAAGACATTGCCAAATTACATATCCCAGGATTCCATAGCTTTGAGCCATGTGCGTTAAAGTGGTGCCAAACTGCATTAATTTCACAGTGTAGATGCGCCCCAAGCTTTACTTGTTCCTATTCCTTCTTTGGACTAGTAAGAACATAAGAACATAAGAAGAGCCATGCTGAATCGGACCTCAGCCCATCTAGTCCAGCATTCTGTATCACACAGTGGCTCCCAGTTGTACGCGGGGATCTGGAGCAGAAGGGAGGGCAAAACCCTGACCTGCTCCCGACCCCCACAACCAGTACCAGGGAGATCCTGCCTACCTCAACCAACTCCGAGGTGGCACTTGAATGTCCATTTCAGTAACGACCGATATACTTGGTATCCATGAATCCGTCTAATCCTGCCTTGAAGTTGTTCAGGCTGACAGCTGTCACAACCTCTTCTGGAAGTGAGTTCCATAACCCAATGACCCTCTGGGTGAAGAAATATTTCCCTTTATTAGTCCTAATTTTCCTACCTTGGAGCTTTAGGGAGTGCCCTCTAGTCCTAGTGTTGTGTGACAGAGAAAATAATTTTTCTTTATTCACCTTTTCTATCCCATGCATGATTTTATACACTTCGATCAAGTCACCTCTTAAACGCCGTCTTTCAAGGCTGAAAAGACCAAGGCGTTGCAACCTGGTTTCATAAGGGAGCCGCTCCATCCCTTGGATCATTCTTGTTGCCCTTTTCTGTACCTTTTCCAGTTCCGTTATATCCTTCTTAAGGTGCGGAGACCAGAATTGTACACAGTACTCCAAATGTGGCCTTACCATAGATTTGTAGAGGGGTAATACAACATTTGCTGACCTATTTTTGATTCCCTTTCTGATCATGCCAAGCATAGAATTTGCTTTTTTCACTGCTGCTGCGCACTGGGTTGACATCTTCATTGAGCTGTCCACCAAAACCCCGAGATCCCTTTCCTGGTTTGTCTCGGAAAGCTTTGACCCCATCAATTTGTAGGTGTAGTTGGGGTTCTTTGCCCCGATGTGCATGACTTTACACTTGTTTAGGTTAAAATGCATTTGCCACTTTGTTGCCCATTCACTCAATTTCGAGAGATCTTTCTGGAGCTCTTTACAGTCAGTTTCATTTTTAACTACCCTGAACAGTTTAGTGTTGTCTGCAAACTTTGCTACCTCAGAATTTACTTCTACATCCAGATCATTTATGAATAAATTAAAAAGTAACGGTCCTAAAACTGAACCTTGGGGTACGCCACTTCTCACCTCTTTCCATCCAGAGAAGTGTCCATTTATTACCACCCTTTGTTTCCTACAGTTTAGCCAGGTTCCAATCCAGGACAAGACCTGTCCCCTGATTCCATGGCTGAAGAGCTTATTTAGGAGGCTTTGGTGAGGGACTTTGTCAAAAGCCTTTTGAAAGTCAAGGTAAACAATATCGATTGGGTCCCCTTTATCTATGTGTTTATTTACACCCTCAAAGAATTCTAACAAGTTAGTAAGACATGATTTGCCTTTGCAGAAACCATGTTGATTTTCTTTCAGCTATGCCTGTTCTTCTATGTGCCTAGTAATATTTTCTTTAATAATGGTTTCCATCACTTTAGTGATACCATCCTTTCCCCCCCTTATTTATTTCCAAACAACGCAGTGATGTTCTTGGCCTTGCTGTATAGACCGCAATGCAAGGAGAAGGGTGGGGAGGGGCGCACCGAGTTTGTACAAAGACACAACCGTCTGTAACATCGCTGCTGGCTGGACACATGGAAAGTGTGACAGTGCATTGGCTGACGGGGCAAAAAAAAATCAAATTATTTTCCCTGGAGACTTTTCAAAATGGGAACAAATGCTATATTTAGCTCAGAGGCACAGTATTGCAGGGGGAATAAAAGAGGCCTCACCCAGGAAAGGCTAAATCAAATGACTAACCTTGGGAACATTCCCTTTTTTGGATCGTGCCTCCCCGAATCCCCCCGAAAACTTGACCAATGCAGATTGGAGATGTTGGTTTTCTGGACTACCGTTCCCCAAAAGATCTCCTGGATAGTCAATGCAACAAGTCCGAAATTCTGAGTTTAGAAAGGGTTTCGGTTTGGACTATCTCGCCCACAATCCCCATGTTGCCAAAGCAATGAACTTCGGCATGGAAAGGTTTCTTTTCAGGATTGCAGAGTCCAGAATCTCCTTGGTCAGAATGGCGAATGCAGTAGGCGCTGATTCTAGAATTGGGAAATGCAGCAAGCTGCAAAACCTGATCTCCGGGGAGCAATGCAACTACCTGCAAACCCCAATCTTAGAAAAACAATACAACCACCCCTAAACTATGATCTTAGAAGTTGAATGCAAGAAGCACCAAACCCTGATCTTGACTAATGCAAACATCCCTAAACCCTGATCTTATTTATTTATTTATTTCAGGATTTTACCCCGCTCTTCTCAACCCCCGAGGGGGGACTCAGAGCGGCATACAGTAAGGCGCAATTTGATGCGCACACAGTAACAATATAAGACCCCAGAACCCTTCAACAATTAAAATACAAAAATACATTAAAATACAATTACCTAAACATCATGTGCATTCATTCCAGATTAAAACAGTGTTCTGGCCATAAAAGCATTGGCCCTATTCATCCACTTTCCATTAAAATCCCATCTAAAGTGCTGCCTTGTGCTGGTGTGCAAACGCCTGGTCCCACAGCCAGGATTTTACTTTTTTCCTGAATGCCAGGAGGGATGAGGTGGATCATACATCGATAGGGAGCGCATTCCACAGGCGGGGAGCCACCACCGAGAAGGCCCTATCCTCGTCCCCACCAGCCACATTTGAGAAGTAGGCGGGAGCGAGAGCAGGGCCTCCCCGGATGATCTTAGATTACAAGGTGGGATGTAGCGGCTGATGCGTTCAGACAAGTAAGCTGTGCCAGAACCGTATAGAGCTTTAAAGGTCAAAACCAGCACTTTGAATTGAGCTCAGAAATGGACAGGCAGCCAGTGGAGCTGACACAACAGGGGGGTAGTATACTCCCTGTATGTAGCTCCCGTTAGTAATCTGGCTGCCGACCGTTGGACTAGCTGCAATTTCCAAACTGTCTTCAAAGGCAGCCCCATGTAGAGTGCGTTGCAGTAATCTATTCGGGATGTGACCAGAGCGTGGACGACCGTAGCCAGATCAGACTTCCCAAGGTACGGGTATCTTAAACCAATGCAACTATTCATAAACCCTGATCTTAGAAGACCAATGCAATTATCTGTAAATCCTGATCTTAGAAAACCAATGCAGCTGTCCATAAACACTGATCTGCAACTATATATAATTCCTGATTAGGACCGGACAAAAATTATACTAAGCCAACCCTTTTTTGGCGCCCCCTGGGTCTTCAGTGTGGTGATGATGGCGCGTGCACCAGAGCACGCATGTGCGCAAGCAGCTAGTTTTGTGCATGCACTATTGGGAACAAGCGCTTCTGGATGAAAAGGACAGGGGAACATTTTGAAGTTTGGGCAGAGCCTTCCACCTCTGGCTGCAAAATGTTCCCTGGCTTGTCCTTTTCGGTCTCTTGGGAGTGCGTTTAGCAACTCCCTCCACCAGAACCGCTCGGTCCCAATAGCGCATGCGTGAAAGTTTCACGCATGTGCTATTAAAACAGAGCACTCTCAAGAGGATGAAAAGGACAAGGCAGGGAACATTTTGCAGCCGGGGCGGAGCCTCCCGCCCGCAGCAATGGCGCGGCATGATGCGCTGAACCTGGCGGCCATGGCCGGATGTGCCCTTGGTCACATGGCGCACTGAGGTGGCCACTTACTTTGCCTCCACTAAGATCCGCCCCTGTTCCTGATCTTAGAAGACCAATGCAACTATATGTAATTCCTGATCTTAGAAGATCAATGCAAGTATATGTAATTCCTAATCTTAGAAGAGCAATGCAACTCTTGGTAAACACTAATCTTAGAAGACCAATGCAACTATTCAAAGTGCTGGCTTTAGCCTTTAAAGCCCTAAACGGTTTTGGTCCAACTTACCTGTCTGAATGCATATCTCCCTATGAAACATTGAGATGTTTAAGATCATCCGGAGAAGCCCTGTTCTCGGTCCTGCCTTCTTTGCAGGCATGATTGGCGGGGATGAGAGACAGGGCTTTTTCAGTGGTGGCTCCTCGGCTTTGGAACACCCTCCCTAGTGACATCAGATCAGCCCCCTCCCTCCTGACATTTCGTAAGAAGGTGAAGACCTGGCTGTTCGAACGAGACACTGAGACTTGTATCTTTATGTTTTTAATTGTTAATTGTTAATTGTTGTTGTTATATGATTATTATTTCGATTTTTTAAATTGTGTTTTATCTGGAGGGCAATAATTGCCATGTAAACCGCCACAAGGCGCCTTCGGGTTGAGAGGGGTGATATAAAAATGTTATATACTGTATATATATATCCGTAAACCCTTTTTTAGAAGTCCAATGCAACTATCTGTAAACACTGATCTTAGATGAACAATGCAACTATCTGCAAACTCTGATTTTAGAAGACCAATGCAATGGTCCATAAATCCTGATCTTAGACGACCTATGAAACTATCTCTAAACCCTTATCTTAGAACAGGGCTGTCCAACTTCTACCGGCTCAGGAGCCTGAATTCCGGTCACTGATGACCTGGGGGGCCGTAGGGTCTGCCCCTGGCTCCGTCCCTGCCCCCAGCTCCGCCCCTCCCCACCCCCAGCTCCGCCCTCTCCCCGGCCCCCTTATTTTAATTTAATATTAAATATATTTAATTCCATCCTCCCCTCTCCCCTTATTTTAATGTATCCCATCTCCCCTTATTTCATCTTTAAATATATTTAATTTTATATTTAATACATGAGGGGATGGGGGAGGGAATGAGGAGCCCCTGAGGAGCCTCCTCCTTCGGCCTACCTTTTCCAAACGCGCAGGATCCAGGAGTACCCGGACGACGAGAGAGGTGACAACCGACTGAGTCGAAGAAGGTCCTAATCGCGTCTGTGGGCCTCAGCGATCCAGTAGTAGAGTAGCCGAAGAGTATCGCAAGAATACGCAATCCACACGGGATTTCGCTGTCAACGCCGGCGTGATCTCGCGTTGACAGCAAAATCCCGTGTGGAATGCGTATTCTCGCGATACTTGCTCCGAACCCGGAAGTAGGTATTTTTCAATTTTTTTATTATTTATTTTATTTTTCAATTTTTATTTTTTTATTAAAAAGCTTAGGGGGCCGTAGGGAAGGGACTGGGGGGCTGTATACGTTTATGGATAGTTGCATTGGTCTTCTAAAATCAGGCTTTACAGATAGTTGCATCGATCTTCTAAGACAGGGCTGTCCAACTGGCAGCCCTGTCTTAGAAGATCGATGCAACTATCTGTAAAGCCTGATTTTAGAAGACCAATGCAACTATCCATAAACGCTGATCTTAGAAGATCAATGCAACCAGCCCCAAACCCTCAGCTTTGGGGTTGGACTTGAGATATGGCAATTCAGCACACTTATCCCTTCCTTTCCAGCCAAAAAGTTCTCAGACACATCCACATTTTTTATAGAAAGGCTTCCTCCTTGCCTCCATACCGATGTGGCCTTTTACGCCCACATCACTCCCTCCGTATGGTCTGGATAAACTCAAGAAAGCAAATTGGATGATGATGGGATGAGAAAGCACAAGTGGTTTCCCCACAAAAGATGAGTCAGCCTTTGAGAGTCTTTCGGCAACGGAGTCCTCAAATAACTCGGCCTTTGCCTCCAGGGAAAGCCATGTCCTAGCAAAAACAGTTCCCAACGTTGACAGGTAGCTTTGCTCACATTTCGGAGACTTCCCAATCGATTGAGTTGGGGAAGATGCACCCTCTAAGATTGGTAGCTTTTAGGGTTCACTGGCATCACACAGGTTTTGCATGAAGATCCTGGTTTTGAGTTTCAGGGATCTTCATCCCTGGTTTGCAAAGGGAAAGGGATGAGAGTGTCGCTTTGAAAATTAGACCCTTTTGCACAACAATGATGGAGCCAAGAGTCAACTGTATAATTGACGAATGGCAAGAGTGTTCCTTAAAGCAGTCTTTTTCAACCTTTTTCGAGCTGCGGCACATTTTTTACATTTACAAAATCCTGGGGCACACCGCCAACCAAAATGACACAAAATGACACTCTAACACAGTAATACATATAGTTAATAAGTTTTAAAATGTATTTATACACTCCGTGTGAAACCTGCGCCTGTTTCGATGAACACAACATAGATATCCTGGCCGCAGTGGTAGAAAGACACAAACTTCCCACACAGAACTCCCATAACCAAGAGAAAATACTATAAGAGTTTCGTGGGCATTGACATTGAGTTTTGGAGTTGTAGTTCACCTATATCCAGAGAGCACTGTGGACTCAAACAATGTTGGATCAGGACCACACTTGCCATGAATACTCAAAATGGCCAAATGTGAACACAGATGGAGTTTGGGGGAAATAGACTTTGACATTTGGGAGTTACAGTTTCTGGGATTTATAGTTAACACACAAACAAAGAGCATCCTGAACTCTTGCAACAATGAAATTGAACCAAACTTGGCATATTGAACTCTTATTACCAACAGAAAGTACTGAAAGGGTTTGCTTGGGAATTGACCTTGAGTTTGGAAGTTGTAGTTCACCTACACCCAGACAGCACTGTGGACTCAAACAATGTTATGTTATGTTGCTGTTTGTTTTCTATCCAGAATCATAATGTTGGAAGGAGGCTCACCACTTCAAGGTCCCTAAAACAGGCATGGGAAAACTTCGGGCCTCTGGGTGCTTTGGACTTCAACTCCCACCATTCCTAACAGCCTGAGGCCCTTTCCTGCTTAAGTGGCTGAGGGGGGGGGGGGGAAAAGAAAAGAGCTGAGGTTGCTAGGAATGGTGGGAGTTGGAGTCCAAAACACCTGGAAGGTCCAAGTTTGCCCATACCAGCTTTCGACAGAGACATCTTCCTCCCCCTTCGCGCCCTTTCTTCCTCCTCCTGCCAAACACTTTTTCTTCTACACTGCCGCTTCTGCCGCCATTTTGATCCGAGGGGGCAGCGTGAGCGTGTTCAGGGGGGGAGGGGGGGGGAGATGTGACCCGTGCGGGCGCTATTGCGTGGACTTCCCCCAGAGCAAAGTGAGGCAAAGCGAGCAGAGCGAGGCTAGGAAGGGAGCCCGAGTGGAGAAGAAAAAGTGTTCGGCAGGAGGGGGAAGAAAGGGTATTGGAGGTTTCAATTTCCCACGGCACACCTGATGATCGCTCACGGCACACTGGTTGGGAAACACTGGTCTAGAAGGACCACTGAAAAGTTTGCCCTGAAGATCATCTACCAAGGTGACCAAAGTGGTTTCCTTCCCATGACCCGGTCACAGTATAGACTAAGCTTGGTTGATTAAAAAAAAAGGTTCAAAACTCATTTCGGATGTAGAGGGTTTTGGTGGTTCGATTCGGAATTGAATTCCAAATTTCAGGGGGGGAAATCGGAACTTTTAGAACTTTCCAAAATTTCCGATTCGCTTTGTTAATGGCAGATGCGATTGCACAATACGCAAGACTTTAAAGTATGGGATTTGTAGTGTCTCCTCAGTGGCAAAGCAATGCAACTAAGAACACACACAGCAGAGGACTTTTTGGCTTTTGAAAGTTGATTTTACAACTTTAGGAAGGACAATATTTCAACTATTTGGCAACACAAGGCAAACTAAGGAAACAAACTGCACCCTCACACTCCAATATTACCCACCCACGCGTCGCCCACCTGTCAAGAACACACCAACAGCAAGAACACACAAGTGGCTGCAAGGCAGATGGCCAGGCAGGCAACAGCCCTTCTCCGCTTGCCCTGCTCTTCTTCCAACCGCTCTTCTTCCAACCTCCCTTCAGCCTCCCTTTCTCTTTTCCTTCTCCCTTGCCTTCCCTTCCCTTCCCCGGGCTCACAATGAGCCTCTGAGCCATGTGCTGCCCAGGGCCAGACCTAGGTAATTTTAAATGATAAGCGATATATATATATGGATTGGGTGCCTAGACAAATTTGGGCCCTCCAGGTATTTTGGACCTCCTACTGGCTGTTTGGAATTGTGGGAGTTGAAGTCCAAAACACATGGAGGGCTGAAGTTGGCCCATGCCATATATATATATATATATACACACACACACATACTGTATATATATATATACACACACACAGTATATATACACATACACACACGCACACACACACACACACACACACCTTCCTTCCTACCATTTTCCCTGCTCTATTCCTATTCTCTTTGAGTGTGTGTGTGTGTGTCTATATCTATTCCCCTTCCTTCCTTCTCAGCCCTATACCTCAGAATATCAAGGCAGAAAATCCCACATTATCTGAGTGTGGACTCAGATATTCAAAGCAGATATTGTGGGATATAGGGCTGTGTGGAAGGGCCCTCACCCTTTTCCCTCCCCTCTTCCTATTCTTTGTGTGGGTCTGTACATTCCCCATCCTTCCTTTCTCCTCACCCTTTTCCTTGCCCCCTTCCTATTCTCCTTCCTCTTCTTACCTTCCCCTTCCTCCCTTCTCACCCTTTCCCTCCCCTCTTCCTATTCTCTTTTTGTGTATGTATATATATGTGTGTGTATCAGGTCTAGGCTACTTTCGGGAGCAAGGGCCTGGGGTTTGGGCTAGGTGCCCTCTGGCTGGCAGGCTTGTCTGGCCGCTCAGTCCTGCTCCTGGCCCGCAGGTAAGGGCGCCCACGTGGCCTCCTCCCTTGCCCTCGTGCACTGGCAGCAGCAGTGTCAACAGAGGGAGGAGACGCACGGGGGGCAAGGGAGACAGGAAAGCCGGGCGCCTCTGCCCCCTTCTCTCTCGCCCTGCGCAAGGCATCCTCGGCGGGGGCCGGAAGGGTGTGCAGAGTGAGGGATGAGACGCGCGCAGGGCGAGGCGGGGAGAAGGGAAAGGTGCGTGCCTCTGCCTCTTCCTCTCTTGCCCTGCGCAAGCCTTCCTCCCACCCTGCTGGCACCCCTGGGGGCGTGGTGCCCGGCCCTGGATGCGCCCTTTGGCCACGTGGCGCCCTGAGGTGGCCGCTTAATTTGCCTCCACTAATATCCGCCCCTGTTGCTACCCTTTATATAGTGCAATGGCTGCGGTGCCGAAACCCCACCCTCCCCCTCCCCATAACTTCTCTCCTCATTGGCTGGGAGGCAAGCATCCCAGCATGTAACCTGCTTGCCTCCAAACGCTGACTCACTTCCGATTCACTTCATGAGTCATAAGAAAAATTGTGAGCGAAGCTTCGGAAGGGCAAAGGGACTTCCTTTATTAAAAAAAGTTCAAAATAGCGTCAAAAATGTAATTTTCCCGACTTTATTCCGAATTACGAAGATTCCCATGGTACCTATGCTAGTGTAGATATACTTTAGGTCTGGCTGAGATGAACTTGCAAAAGGCAGTTGGGATGCAACCCAATAGGTTGAATTATTTAAAAACACTCTCAACCCACGTCTCCTTTCTCAAAGAATCAATGCTTTCTCGCATCGATTGCCTTGAGATGGGTAACACTGACAAAGTCATAAGGTGCTAAACGTTATTGGCTTTCCCCAATCTTTCCTTCTCAAAATACAGCTGCAAAGGGCATTAAATAGCAACACTAAAAAAGTCAGCAGCAACAACAACAACAATGGGGAATGTAGGAGGAAGAATGCAAGGGTGTTGAAAGAGAATATGAGGACGTGATTAGGAATTGCTTTGCCCGGCTTCTTGAATGGGAAGTTTCAAAATCCTGCATCAAGTTTCAGCTTGGCACTTTCCGTCGGCCATCGCTTGATGCTCCAAACAGACACAATTAAAAGATATCGTTTAGGAAAACAAACTTTAAAACTCCCTAAACTCAAACCAATCCTTCCCTTTAATGCTGAGCCATGGCAGTCAATGCGGACGAGAAACTCAACCCAGACGGACAAATAATCAATGTTGGAGAAGCAAAAGGGCAGCGTTTCTGCTGAGCGAGATAACGGCTTTTCACTCTCACTCCACATCGACGTCTTGAAAATTCTGCAGTAAATGGCACTTTCTATATAATACATTCTAACTGGCCCAATTGAACAGGAACAATCCAGATCAATATTACCTCATCCCCCCCCCTTAGCATTTTTCTTTTTTTTTAAAAAAAGATATTTTTATTGATTTTGTGAGTATATGTGATACAAATAATATCAGTTAAAACCCCTTAGCATTTTTCAAATGTCCCGGTTTCTGTCCCCTCTTCTCACCTCCCGCCTTTGCCCCCAGATGGCCTTGATTGCTGCAAACTGAAGCCAATTTTTTACATTTACGAAATCCTGGGGAACACCACCAACCAAAATGACACAAAATGACACTCTAACACAGTCGTACATATAGTTAATAGGTTTTAAAATGTATCTATACACTCAGTGTGAAACCTGGGCCTGTTTCGATGAACACAACATAGATATCCTGGCAGGAATGGCAGAAAGACACACAGGAAGGTCTTGCTCAACAGCTGGAAGTTATAGTTCACCTGCAAGTAAAGAGCACTGTGAACTCCACCAATGAAGGAATGGAATCAAACTTCCCACACAGCACTCCCATAATCAAGAGAAAATACTATAAGAGTTTGGTGGACATTGACCTTGAGTTTTGGAGTTGTAGTTCACCTATATCCAGAGAGCACTGTGGACTCAAACAATGTTGGATCAGGACCAAACTTGGCATGAATACTCAATATGCCCAAATATCAACACAGATGGAGTTTGGGGAAAATAGACCTTGACATTTGGGAGTTACAGTTTCTGGGATTTATAGTTAACACACAATCAAAGAGCATCCTGAACTCTTGCAACAATGGAATTGAACCAAACTTGGCATATTGAACTCTCATTACCAACAGAAAGTACTGAAAGGGTTTGCTTGGGAATTGACCTTGAGTTTGGAAGTTGTAGTTCACCTAGACCCAGAGAGCACTGTGGACTCAAACAATGTTATGTTATGTTGTTGTTTGTTTTCTATCCAGAATCACAATGTTGGAAGGAGGTTAACCGCTTTAAGGTCCCTAAAACAGGCATTGGAAAACTTCAGCCCTCTGGGTGCTTTGGACTCCAACTCCCACCATTCCTAACAGCCTGGGGCCCTTTCCTGCTTGAGTGGCTGAGGGGGAAGAAGGAAAAGCGCCTGAGGCTGCTAGGAATGGTGGGAGTTGGATCCAAAACACCTGGAAGGTCCAAGTTTGCCCATGCCAGCTTTCGACAGAGACCTCTTCCTCCACCTTCCCTTTCGCGCCCTTTCTTCCCCCTCCTGCCGAACACTTACTTTTTCTTCTCCACTCGGGCTCCCTTTATCAGGAGGGGGGGGAGGGAGGAAGACGTGACCCGTGCGGGCGCTACTGCGCAGACTCGCCCCACGTCTTCCTCCCTCCCCCCTCCCCTCCTGAACACGCTCACGCTGTCCCCTTGAATCAAAATGGCGGCAGAAGCGGCAGTGTGAGCAAAGCGAGGCAAAGCGAGCAGAGCCAGGCTGGGAAGAAGGGAGCCCGAGTGGAGAAGAAAAAGTGTTCGGCAGGAGGGGGAAGAAAGGGTAGTGGAGGTTCCAATTTCCCACGGCACACCTGATGATCGCTCACGGCACACTGGTTGGGAAACACTGTGCTATGCAATAATGGGAGATGTAGTTCTACAAAAGCCTTAGTCTTCTCAGTTTTGAAATAATAATAATAATAATAGTAATAATAAACTTTATTTATACCCCACTCCATCTCCCCAATGGGGATTCGGGGAGGTTCACACGAGGCCAAGCCCAAACAATAAAATAAAATCAAAACACCAGCAATGAAGATAATAAAAAAGATACATACATATAAATAAAAACAATATACAACTAGATATCTAAAATCACAAAGACAGGGCAGGCTGCAAGCACATATATAAAATGTTAAAATGTTAAAACTCAGGTTGGGATACTCTAAATAGCATCCTTTACAGCAGGAGTGCCCACACTTTTTCAGCATGCGAGCTACCTATATAACAACCAAGTTGCAAAGATCTATCTGCCATGTGCGCGCGCATGCGTGCACACTCCCACCGCCACCTTCCGTCCATGCGGGGCTTCTTCGGCCAATGAGGCTTTAGTGCGCGGGCCCTGGCGCTCATATCTTGACACGATGTGGTGACGTGACCACCCATTGGTTGCTCCTGGGGGGCGGTGGGTGGGAGCAAGGCGACGGTGCGCGCAGGAATAGGATGCGAGGCTGCAGGAGGGATTGGGTGAGTGAGTGTGTGTGAGAGAGAAGGCTTCGCCGGAGGAGATGGCCCCCACGGTGTGCTGCAGCTGACGAGCGCGCCCTCGGCGCCGGTGAGTGAAGCTTGGATGGGGCCCCAATGCCGCCGAGGGCTGAGGCGAGAGAGAGACAGGGTGGAGCACGGAAGAAAGCCCCGCGCGGGCGGAAGGCAGTGGCAAAAGCAGAGTGCCCACAAGCAGAGGGTGCGCGTGCGCAGCACCCCATCCTGCTGCGATCTACCTCAGATGGGCTTGCGAGCTACTTGTCGATCGCGATCGACTTCCTGGGCATCCCTGCTTTACAGGGAAAACATCCTTTATGGGGGGAGGGGGGATGGACTCCAAGAACCGGGACATTGAGAAGAGCAATGATAGAAATTAAATAACTAGTCTTCGAAAGCACAGCGGAAGAGCCAAGTTTTCAGGTGTTTTTTAAAGGTCTTCAGAGTGGGGGCTTTCCTAGTCTCTCCGGGCAAGGAATTCCAGAGTCGGGGGGCCACAGAGGAGAAGGCCCTCTCCCTTGTGCCCATCAGACGAGTCTGTGAGACTGGCAGGCGGGCCTCCCCCGAAGAGCGGAGGGTTTGAGCTGGTTCATGGAGGGAGATCCGGTCACGAAGGTAGGCGGGTCCTGAACCGTTTAGGGCTTTGTAGGTGATCACCTGCAACTTGAATTGGGACCGGAAAATACATGGCAGCCAGTGCAACTCTTTAAACAGGGGGGTTGACCGCTCCCTGTAACTTGCCCCAGTTATTAATCTGGCTGCTGATCACTGGACAAGTTGAAGTTTCCGAGCCGTCTTCAAGGGTAGCCCTACATAGAGTGAATTGCAGTAATCCAGTAAGCGCCTTTCCTGAATTTTTTTTACGACCAAAACCAGACACAGTTTTAACTGAAGAGTTTCCCAATACTTCCAGATCTTGGGTTGTGTTTCTTTCCAAACTCGGTGCGAAAGAGTCTAACATATGCTTTCAATTATGGAATCGAATGAAGGAGAGATAGAGGGAGGGGTGTGAATTAAAGCTCCAAGGGAATGGGTGGGAGAGGAAGAGCAACAAAACCACTGCAAATCCCAATTCAGGAATGGGGATTTCGAGATGGATGGGAAATGAGAGGGAGAAGAGAGTTTTGGGGCTTCCCTTTGGCTGCCGACGGAAGCATCTGGAGACAATCACCACTGGATGTGACCTCCCAACCCTTGGTTTCGTTTACTGTTTGTCAGCTCAGATTTGCTCCCAGCTTAGAAAACCTTGATGCCGAAACCATACAGAACCATACACAACTCACTTCAGAACTAATGCAGAATAGGGTTGGACTGGATGGCCTTTGGAGTCCCTAGGTCTCACCATGAAGCAGAGCTAGTCAACGGCCTCAGGCGACGAGATCCCAGGGGATGGCACTTGCTATTTCTGGCCTCTTTCTCTTAAACCTCATGGTCACTCCTTCCCATTGAAAGACAGAGGTGTATATGTGGTTTCTCTTAGGGTGCATCCATGGCATAGAATTATAGCATTTCGATACCACTTTAACTACCCTGATTCCATCCTATACAATTCTGGGTATATAATGTTACAAAACTTCAAAGCCGTGGGTCGGGGAGAGCTCCCTGTCGTTAGCCCTAGCTTCTACCTACCTAGCAGTTCAAAAGCAATAATGTGAGTAGCTCAATAGGTACTTCTTTGGCGGGGAGGTAAAAGGCACCCATGCAGGCATGATGGCAATTCAATCAAGAAGGCATCCACGGACAACATGCTCCTTGACATGGAAAATGGAACAAGAGCACCTCCCCATGGCCAAAGAGGAGTTAGTTGGAGTCAAAAACAGCTTGCCTCCATATTTTGTCAGAGATGAAAAGGGGGAAGACTCTGCACCATCAATTTCAATGGTAAAAAAGTGGTTTACTGAATTTAATATTTTATTTTACTTTATTGTGGCCGTAGAAATTTTATTTAAATAAATTTTATTATTTTATAATAATAATATAATAGCACGGAAGATGCCGAACGTTCTGGACGCCCTGTTGAGGTCTCTATTTATTTCTGACACTTTACCCCGCCCTGGATGCCCAGTTGAGGTCTCTATTTATTTATTTCTGGCACTTTACCCCGCTCTCAACCCCCCCGGGGGATGGACGGACGGACTCAGATCGGCTTCCAAAAAGGCACAATTTGATGCCCACACAGTAAAAACACAGTATAAAACCCCAACACTCAACAATAAAATGCATTAAAATGCACTTACAGTAATATATCCTATGCATTTAAAATAGTTGAGACTGAAACAATTGAGACTGAAAGTGGGAGAGATGGTGGAAGCCATAGGCATCTCACGTGGCTCAGTGGTTTCAATGTAAAAGGATCACTTGGGTATGAGAAAGCTTTCCGCAAAATGGGTGCTGCGTTTGCTCACAATCGACCACAAACACAATCGTGTGACAATTTTGCAGGAGTGTTTGGCGTTGTTCAACTGCATTATGGACGATTTTTTGCGCCGTTTCATAACCGTGGACGGAACGTGGCTCCACCACAACACACCAGAGACCAAACAGCAGTCAATACAGTGGGTTTCTGGGGGTGAATCGGCGCCAAAGAAGGCCAAGGTGGGTTTGTCAGCCAATAAAGTCATGGCGACCGGTTTTTGGGATGCACGCGGTATAATCAGGGCCGGTCTTTCCATTAGACAAGAGTAAGCGGCCGCGTAGGGCGACGGCTCCTGGGAGGGGCGTCACCACCAGGAAGGGACGCCACCGCGCTGCCCCACCGCCGCGCCTCCACAGCCAGCCACGCCGCCGGGCTGGAGGCGTGGTCGGGAGCCAGTGCGGCCTGCCCCGCAC
Organism: Anolis apletophallus; assembly: GCA_030556195.1. Classification (NCBI taxonomy): domain Eukaryota; kingdom Metazoa; phylum Chordata; class Lepidosauria; order Squamata; family Anolidae; genus Anolis; species Anolis apletophallus. Next base: position 38,540,180 of record JARBWK010000015.1, on the reverse strand, counting down.
CTCTGCAGCCGGCAGTGTGGCCACGCCTGCCGGCTGCGGAGGCACAGTGCGCACTGGCTCCTGACCACGCCTCCAGGCTGGAGGCGTGGTCGGGAGTCAGTGCGCGCTGCCGGGCTGGACACGCCCTCACATGCGCGAATCTCCGTGCATGCGCGGGTGCGGCCAGGAGCCACCGGGGGGGGGGGGCAAAATAATGTTCGCTTACCCCGGGAGAGGTCGGGCTGCCCCTGGGTATAATCCACATTGACTACCTTCAAAAGGGTAAAACAATCAATGGCGAATATTATGCCAACTTATTGGGTCGATTTAATGAGGATTTGAAAAAAAAAAGACTGCATTTGGCCAAGAAAAACGTTCTTTTGCACCAGGACAATGCAAGGATGCACATATGTGCAGTTGCCATGGCAACAATACATGATTTGGGATACGAATTGCTCCCTCATCCGCCCTATTCTCCGGATTTAGCCCCGAGTGACTATTTCTTTTTTCCAAACCTGAAGAAATGGCTTGGCAGAAAGAGATTTTGACTCCAACAATGAAATCATCTCACAAACAAATACCTATTTTGATGACCTCGACAAATCTTATTTTTTGGAAGGGATCAAAAAATTTGGAGAAACATTGGACAAAGTGTGTAGAGCTCAAAGGAGACGACGTTGAAAAATAAAATGATTTTGTATACAAAAACCTGTGTTTCATTCAAAAAGTCATGAACGTATTGATCCGCCCTCGTATTTTACACCCTAGGATCCTGTAACCCCAACTTTCCCAATCCTACAATCCCATCAACCCAGGCTAGAATCCCTTTCTGTGAGAGATGAAGCAGGATTTGGGGAAATGTTGTCCTGGAGTCCTACAGTCCTGGAATCCTGCTGTTGAAAGAACTCTTTCGGAGACCATGGCGGTGTTTGTTCCCGAATGAGTCCATATATTCCCCCTCCATTTCCTGCTGCAGGTTTCTCAAGGTGGAAAATCACGTCAAGAGAGGTGGGCCTCCTCCTTGCTTTGAACAACCGGGGCCTTGTCTACGGCCATGTTTGCCGAACACTCCCTCCTGATTTCCGGAGGCCCCAAAAGCAAGACTGAGCATCCCTTTCATGAGGAGGGAAGGTGGCAACCCCGCAGACTGGACAAGGAAACCTTGTGGTGTTCCTTCATTCCTCCTTTCCATGCTCATCAGGTGGAGCGACGGACGCGAGGGTGCCTGTTGCCCTATAAATTTAGTTGAGTGCACAAGGAGGAATTCAGTCCTAATGGACAACACAACATTGCTTTGGGTGTCGCACTCTCACGGGAGGAGGGAACCCTGTAGTGCATGGCTGTTGTCTTGTTTATCACTTCTTTTTCTTAGATCTATATAGCTTAAGGCAGTGTTTGAGCCGCGGTACATTTTTTACATTTACAAAATCCTGGGGCACACCACCAACCAAAATGACACAAAATGACACTCTAACACAGTAATACATATAGTTAATATGTTTTTAAATGTATTTATACACTCAGTGTGAAACCTGGACCTGTTTCAATGAACATAACATAGATATCCTGGCAGGAATGGCAGAAAGACACAAACTTCCCACACAGAACTCCCATAACCAAGAGAAAATACTATAAGAATCTGGTGGGCATTGACCTTGGGTTTTGAAGTTATAGTTCACCTATATCCAGAGAGCACTCTGGACTCAAACAATGTTGGATCAGGACCAAACTTGGCATGAATACTCAATATGCCCAAATGTGAACACAGATGGAGTTTGGGAAAAATAGACATTGACATTTGGGAGTTACAGTTTCTGGGATTTATAGTTAACACACAATCAAAGAGCATCCTGAACTCTTGCAACAATGGAATTGAACCAAACTTGGCATATTGAACTCTCATTACCAACAGAAAGTACGGAAAGGGTTGGCTTAGGAATTGACCTTGAGCTTGGAAGTTGTAGTTCACCTACACCCAGCGAGCACTGTGGAATCAAACAATGTTATGTTATGTTGTAGTTTGTTTTCTATCCAGAATCACAATGTTGGAAGGAGGCTCACCACTTTAAGGTCCCTAAAACAGGCATGGGAAAACGTCGGCCCTCTGGATGCGTTGGACTTCAACTCCCACCATTCCTAACAGCCTGAGGCCCTTCCCTGCTTAAATGGCTGAGGGGGGATAAGGAAAAGGGCCGGAGGCTGCTAGGAATGGTGGGAGTTGGAGTCCAAAACACCTGGAATGTCCAAGTTTGCCCATGCCAGCTTTTGACAGAGACCTCTTCCTCCCGCTTCCCCTTCGCGCCTTTCTTCCCCCTCCTGCCCAACACTTACTTTTTCTTCTACACTGCTGCTTCTGCCGCCATTTTGATCCGAGGGGGCAGCATGAGCATGTTCAGGAGGGGGGGGGGGGAGGAAGGCGTGACCCGTGCGGGCGCTACTGTGCAGACTCGCCCCAGAGCAAAGCAAGGCAAAGTGAGCAGAGCGAGGCTGGGAAGAAGGGAGCCCGAGTGGAGAAGAAAAAGTGTTCAGCAGGAGGGGGAAGAAGGGGTATTGGAGGTCCCAATTTCCCACGGCACACCTGATGATCGCTCACGGCACACTGGTTGGGAAACACTGCTATTGGGATCTAATATTCCTACAGGGGGTGACACTTGCATGGTCTTAGAAGTTGGCGAAGACAGGATCTTCACACTAAGAAGTCTAGATTTTCTGGAAGGCATGGAAGAGCGATACCTAGTCTTATTGCAACCACCCCACCTTCTGTGTTAGCTCCATGCAGGCCAACAATACCGTTATTAAAATATACTTTTGAGTATAAGATTGCGCACCATGATACATTTGGGAAACTTCTCTGTTTTAGGACACATTAGGTCTCAAACAATGTTGGGGTTTTTTTTGGATTGTCAATCCTAGAGTGCTCCATTGATGTATGGTTGAGGCAGGACCGGATCTTGCACTCCGCAAAGTAAGCATTTGCTTACCACTTGCCACTACTCAGGGGCGCATTTTATGTTGTTCCCATCGCCCCACACCACGAGGCCGGAAAGGAGGAGCACCCTGGAGGCGGAGCGCCCCTAGCTGCAAAAGGCACTTTCCTCCTGGCCCCGCGGTGAAGGGCGATCAGCGGCTCCGGGCAGCCGGGCCCGCCTCGCGGCAATGACGCAGGCATGGAAGTTTCGCGCATATCCCATCGCCACAGGGCAAGCTCAGCCTCCCAGAGCCGCCCCCCACCATAAGGTCGAAAAGGAGGAGCGCCCTGCAGCTGGAGGCACCCCGCCTCCGGTCGCCCAATGCTCCTACCCCTTGCCCCCACATAGGGTGACCACCGACCCCGGGCAGCTGGGCCCACCCTGCGGCAACGGCGCAGGCATGGAAGTTTCGCGCATATCCCATCGCCGCAGGGCAAGCTCAGCCTCCCAGAGCCGCCAACCGCCCCCCACCATAAGGCCGAAAAGGAAGAGCGCCCTGCAGCTGGAGGCACCCCGCCTCCGGCCGCCCAACGCTCCTACCCATTGCCCCCACATAGGGCGACCACCGACCTCGGGCAGCTGGGCCCACCCTGCGGCAACGGCGCAGGCATGGAAGTTTCACGCATATCCCATCGCCGCAGGGCAAGCTCAGCCTCCCAGAGCCGCCAACCGCCCCCCACCATAAGGCCGAAAAGGAAGAGCGCCCTGCAGCTGGAGGCACCCCGCCTCCGGCCGCCCAACGCTCCTACCCCTTGCCCCCACATAGGGCGACCACCGACCCCGGGCAGCTGGGCCCACCCTGCGGCAATGGCGCAGGCATGGAAGTTTCACGCATATCCCATCGCCGCAGGGCAAGCTCAGCCTCCCAGAGCCGCCAACCGCCCCCCACCATAAGGCCAAAAGGAAGAGCGCCCTGCAGCTGGAGGCACCGCCTCCGGGCCGCCCAAGGCTCCTACCCCTTGCCCCCACATCGGGCGACCACCTACCCGGGCTGCTGGGCCCACCCTGCGGCAACGGCGCAGGCATGGAAGTTTCACGCATATCCCATCGCCGCAGGGCAAGCTCAGCCTCCCAGAGCCGCCAACCACCCCCCACCATAAGGCCGAAAAAGAGGAGCGCCCTGCAGCTGGAGGCGCCCGCCTCCTCCGCCGCCCAACGCTCCTACCCCTTGCCCCCACATAGGGCGACCACCGACCCCGGGCAGCTGGGCCCACCCTGCGGCAACGGCGCAGGCATGGAAGTTTCGTGCATATCCCATCGCCGCAGGGCAAGCTCAGCCTCCCAGAGCCGCCAACCGCCCCCCCACCATAAGGCCGAAAAGGAGGAGCGCCCTGCAGCTGGAGGCGCCCCGCCTCCGGCCGCCCAACGCTCCTACCCCTTGCCCCCACATAGGGCGACCACCGACCCCGGGCAGCTGGGCCCACCCTGTGGCAATGGCACAGGCATGGAAGTTTCACGCATATCCCATCGCCGCAGGGCAAGCTCAGCCTCCCAGAGCCGCCAACCGCCCCCCACCATAAGGCCAAAAAGGAGGAGCGCCCTGCAGCTGGAGGCGCCCCGCCTCCGGCCGCCCAACGCTCCTACCCCTTGCCCCCACATAGGGCGACCACCGACCCCGGGCAGCTGGGCCCACCCTGCGGCAACGGCGCATGCAAGAAACTAGCTGGCTCCACGCACGCGCACTCCGGTGCACGCGTGCACCCTCCACAAGGCTGGAGAGCGAGAGGGTGCCAAAATAAGGTTCGCTTACCATTTTAAATAACCTTAGTCCGGCCCTGGGTTGAGGGGGGTTATTGGGAGTTGCAGTCCGAACGAAAAGGACATTTCCCAAGTGGCCGAGTGTGGATAAGCCACCATCATGACTTTCAGGCTGGAGGGATGGTATTCTCTGCTGAACAATCCTACTTTTCTGGTGTCCTTTTGAGTGTTTCACTCATTCCATGAGAGTGGGGAAAGGATGGCTCCTTTGCAGCTCTTTTTGGAGTGCAGTTAAGCTATAAAAATGACTTCCTTTGAACCAAGATACATCACTTATTGTGCAAGTGAAGGGTTGAGTAATGCAGGGCAGGAGGTGGAGGGTTTGAACCCAAGGGCAACGGAGGCCTCTTTGCAGGCTGCCATCCACGCGTGAACCCACGGAAGGGCAATTGCGCTGTCACTCTATAATGGAGCACTCCCAGCTGGATCAGCCCTTGCGTTGACATGGCAATTCAGTGGGAGCCAAAGAGGGGAAGATAACGAAACCATCACTCCATTGCCCTTCTTAGGGAAATGTTGTTGAAGGCTTTCATGGATGGAATCACTGGGTAGCTGTGAGTTTTTTGGGGCTGTATTGGCCATGTCCCAGTAGCACTCTCACCTGACGTTTTGCCTGCATCTATGGCAAGCATCCTCAGAGGTTTGTACAGAGGTCTGTTGAAAATGAGGCAAGTGGCGTGTATATATGTGTGTATATGTGTATGCATATGCACACACACAAACACAAATGCTCTTTTGAGTGACATCATAACTCAAAAACCGCTGGACTAATTGCCACCAAAATTGGCCACAAGACACCTACTAACCCAAGGAGTTAGTAGGTATTAGTGTTCAAAATGTGTATTTATTTGATCAACCCCCTGCTGACGCAGCAGTTTAAATGGCTGAGCTGCTGAGCTTGCTGACCAAAAGGTTGGCGGTTCGAATCCAGGGAGCGGAGTGAGCTCCTACTGTTAACCCCAACTTCTGCCAACCTAGCAATTCGAGTAGATGAATAGGCAGCAAGATAATGACACTCCATGCAGTCATGCTGGCCACATGATCTTGGAGGCGTCTATAGACAACACCGGCTCTTTGCCTTAGAAATGGAGATGAGCACCAGAGACAGACACAACTGGACTTAATGTCAAGGAAAACCTTTATTTTACTTTATTCCATCCTATCTCCCCGAGGGGACTCCTTTGAACAAACCTCTGAGGATGCTTGCCACGGAGGCAGGCAAAACGTCAGGAGAGAATGCTACCGGAACATGGCCATAGAGCCTGAAAAACTCACAGCAACCCAATGTTCGGGATACTTTGTGTTTAAAGGAACTCTTGCCTTGCAAACCAGGGGTGTCATTGCACTCAAGCTTGAAGGAACGGCTACAGAAACAGGGAGCTTTTGCTGGTGGACAAAGCTTCCATTGAGGATCTTGGGTGAAATGTGGAGAAGAAGGGTGTGCATATACAAGGCAGTGCCTAAAGGAAGCCGACGGGGCAGGCCAGCCTTGGTTGGCCGAGGTGTTGTTATTTGTGTCCGCTTCCTTCTCAAAGGAGCCCTTTGAAGCCGAAGCCGGAGGGCGAGTGCCACCCTCTCTCTTGCCCCAAGTTTGTTTTCATGGAAGGAGAGAAGAGCAAAGAAGGAGCACACTGACACTCCCTCTTTAATGGTCGGACAGCCTCCTGCCAAACCTCAGGCCTATGTTTTTCTTAGCCAGCTTTGCAAGACTCTCATTCCGTAAATAAGACGGTTGCCGAAAATGAAGAGACTGTGGTTGCATTTAGAATTAAACCAGTTTGACTGCCATGGCTCCATGTTATGGCATCCTGGGAGTTGTCGTTCGGCGAGGATCCAGCACTCTTAGGCACAGAGAGCTAGACGTCTTGAGCACTCCCTGTCTAAGGGGAGTGCGTCCCTACTGGTTCTCCTGGACCTCACAGCGGCTTTATCTTACATCTGTGGGCTGCGTTCAGAGTGGTCTTTGATTGATGGTGAACTATAAATCCCAGCAACTACAACTCCCGAATGTCAAGTCTATTTTCCCCAAACTCCACCAGTGTTCACATTTCGGCTTTATTTGTGCCAAGGTTGGTGCAGATCCATTGTGGGCTGTGTTCAGAGTGGTCTTTGATTGATGGTGAACTATAAATCCCAGCAACTACAACTCCCGAATGTCAAGTCTATTTTCCCCAAACTCCACCAGTGTTCACATTTCGGCGTATTGAGTATTTGTGCCAAGTTTGGTGCAGATCCATTGTGGGCTGTGTTCAGAGTGGTCTTCGATTGATGGTGAACTATAAATCCCAGCAACTACAACTCCCAAATTGCAAGTCTATTTCCCCCAAATTCCACCAGTGTTCACATTTCGGCGTATTGAGTATTTGTGCCAAGTTTGGTGCAGATCCATTGTGGGCTGTGTTCAGAGTGGTCTTTGATTGATGGTGAACTATAAATCCCAGCAACTACAACTCCCAAATGGCAAGTCTATTTCCCCCAAATTCCACCAGTGTTCACATTTTCGGCGTATTGAGTATTTGTGCCAAATTTGATCCAGATCCATTGTTGTTTTAATCCACAGTGCTCTCTGGATGTAGGTGAACTACAACTCCAAAATTCAAGGTCAATGCCCACCAAACCCTTCCAGTATTTTCTGTTGGTCATGGGAGTTCTGTGTGGCAAATTTGGTTCAATTGCATCGTTGGAGGAGTTCAGAATGCTCTTTGATTGTAGGTGAACTACAAATCCCAGCAAGTACAACTCCCAAGTGGCAAAATCAATCTCCCTCCAACCCCACCAGTATTCATATTTGGGTATCTGTGCCAAATTTGGTCCAGTGAATGAAAATACACCCCACATATCAGATATTTACATTACGATTCGTAACAGCAGCAAAATTACAGTTATGAAGTTGCAGCGGAAATTATTTCATAGTTGGGGGTCACCACAACATGAGGAAATATGTCAAGGGGCCGTGGGATTTTTATTATTATCAAACTACAACTCCCAAGATTCCATAGCACTGTGTCACAGCAATTCAAGTGCTGCCAAACTGCATTCATTCTCCATCCAGCGTTGTGGTTAGCCCACCAGTTCTCCATTGTTCCAAGCAGAGCAGATGGTATCCATGCTTCCACAAACACCCAGAAGCTTGGAAGGACTCAAACGAGCATGTAGGACAGCGCTGTATATTTTTTTAATGTTGAAATTAACGTCCCCAATTACGTTGGATGTTTGCAAGGCAGGCACGTCCTGTTCCACATGGATGAGATCTATACAGCGGCCAAATCCAAAAGCCTCTGGGCAACACCAGCGGGTTTCGGAGTCAGATGCTGGATGCCGCCAAAAGCTGTCAAACTTCTTAGTTGGAGGCAGGCAGCTTAGTTTACTGTCACATGCAATTTCAGGAAGGGATGGGCTCCGTTCAGGTTGAAGCCGTATATTCATTTTTAATTTCCCCCCCAATGACTCAGAAAGCACGAGCGCTGAAATCATATTGCTCCGATTCACCCCGAGAAACCCACTGTTTTGACTGCTGTTTGGTCTCTGGTGTGTCGTGGTGGATCCACGTTTCGTCCACGGTTATGAAACGGCGCAAAAACTCGTCATATTGCAGTTGAACGACGCCAAACACTCCTGCGAAATGATATGCGTACTACACAAGGTGAGCTGAAGAAATACAGCTAACAACCACAACGTGGGACAAAGAGTATGCAAAATATTCAATGTTATATATTATCTTCCGTAGATAAGGCACTTCATGACAAAACACACTATATGGTATATTACACAACAATAAATGGTTTCATACAAGCAATAATATCACAATAACCGAAAGACACAATGCCGCAGGGATGACAGTACCTCAGGAAAAGATTTGTAGGAAAGGTAAGTCCGGACAGGTCGAAAGGTAAGCCTCTGTGGGGATGATAAGAGTTCCAAAATAATCCAATAAATCCAAGTTCGTGGTGGAACAATATCCAAAACACAGTCCGGTTCCCGGTATGAGCCACAGCAGTGAAAGATCCGTGTCCTGGGATGGAATGCCAGAGGACGCGGGGCGATGGAGATGGATATATGCGCGGTCTATCCTGTGGACCCGATTTCCTTATTAGGAGTGAATCCCGCTGGATCACTCTATTCAATTCTGAACACCCAAATGGGTTAAATGAGCCCCTATCTCTCAATGCTCTCCTACTGTGAATACAGCTGTATTACATTCACCCTGTGTCTATAAAACACTGAACTATCGCGGTATCCACAGGATATATCGCACATATATCCATCTCCAGCATGGTATGTGACCTATATAACTTAAGTTCTAGCACTTATGCTGTAGAAATTGGGCAATATGGTTACTTTATTGTTATTATTTCAGAATCAAATTATCCTGTGATGCGTAGCTCATTGCTTTTGCCGCTTGACAAAGCCCACTTTGGGGCAAAACGGATCGGGTCCTGCAGCTCTACCATTGCGGCGTGCCCCGCGTCCTCTGGCACTCCATCCCAGGACACGGATCTTTCACTGCTGTAGCTCATACCGGGAACCAGACTGTGTTTTGGATATTGTTCCACCACGAACTTGATTTATTGGATTATTTTGGAACTCTTATCATCCCCACAGAGACTTACCTTTCGACCTGTCTGGCGCTACAATCTTTTCCTGAGGTACTGTCATCCCAGCGGAATTGTGTCCATTTAAATTGCTTGTGAAACCATTTATTGTTGTGTAATGTACCATATAGTGTGTTTTGTCATGAAGTGCCTTATCTACGGAAGATAATATATAACATTGAATATTTTGCATGCTCCTACGAAATTGTCACACAATTGCGTTTGTGGTCGATTGTGAGGAAACGCGGCACCCATCTTGCGGAAAGCTTTCTCATACCCAAGTGATCATTTAAAATTGAAACCACTGAGCCACGTGAGATGCCTATGGCTTTCACAATATCTCGTACTTTCAATCTCCGATCGGCCAACACCATATCGTGAATTTTTTTTAATTGTTTCGGGTGTAGAAACCTCAACTAGGCGTCCAGAACGTTCGGCATCTTCCGTGCTTGTACGGCCACAACAAAATTCAGTAAACCACGTTTTTCCATTGAAATTGATGGTGTAGAGTTCCCATAGTATTTATCAAGCTGAGCCTTGGTTTGAGTGATGGTTTTTTCCTCCAAAACTAATGCTTAATGAGCACATGAAATTCACTTTTTTCCATTTTCTCCTCAAATCATGTGGTAGTCTGCTATCAATGGCTGTCAAACACAAACTAAATGACGCAGCCATCCAGTCCAACCCCCCGCCAAGAAGCAGGAAAATCACATTCAAAACACCCCTGATAGATGATATGAGAATTTAAAGATCGAAATGCAAAGACTCTGGCACAAGCCAGTAGAGGTGGTCCCAGTGGTGATCGGCCCACTGGGTGCAATGCCTAAAGACCATGGCCTACACTTAAACACAATTGGCACTGACAGAATTACCATCTGCCAGCTGCAGAAGGCCACCTTACTGGGATCTGCACGCATTATTCACCTATACATCACACAGTCCTAGACACTTGGGAAGTGTCCGACACAGTCCTAGAGACTTGGGAAGTGTCCGGCACAGTCCTAGAGACTTGGGAAGTGTCTGGCACAGTCCTAGAGACTTGGGAAGTGTCCAGCACAGTCCTAGACACTTGGGAAGTGTCCGACACAGTCCTAGACACTTGGGAAGTCTCCGACACAGTCCCAGAGACTTGGGAAGTGTCTGACACAGTCCTAGACACTTGGGAAGTGTCTGACACAGTCCTAGACACTTGGGAAGTGTCTGACACAGTCCCAGACACTTGGGAAGTGTCCGACACAGTCCTAGACACTTGGGAAGTGTCCGACACAGTCCTAGACACTTGGGGAGTGTCCGACACAGTCCTAGACACTTGGGAAGTGTCCGGCACAGTCCTAGACACTTGGGAAGTGTCCGACACAGTCCTAGACACTTGGGAAGTGTCCGACACAGTCCTAGACACTTGGGAAGTGTCCGACACAGTCCTAGACACTTGGGAAGTGTCCGACACAGTCCTAGACACTTGGGAAGTGTCCGACACAGTCCTAGACACTTGGGAAGTGTCCGGCACAGTCCTAGACACTTGGGAAGTGTCCGACACAGTCCTAGACACTTGGGAAGTGTCTGGCACAGTCCTAGACACTTGGGAAGTGTCTGACAAAGTCCTAGACACTTGGGAAGTGTCCGACACAGTCCTAGACACTTGGGAAGTGTCCGACACAGTCCTAGACACTTGGGAAGTGTCCGGCACAGTCCTAGACACTTGGGAAGTGTCCGACAACAGCCAGCAGAGTAATCTTGTCTGCTGTGGACTCATCTTGTGTTTCAAATAATATTAACAACAACAACAGCTTAATTTTGTACCCTGCCTCCATCTCCCCGAAGGGACTTGGGGTGGCTTACATATGACGCAAGGTCCCTAAAAACAATGCATAAAATAAACACACAGCACAATACAAAAAAGTAAAACCAATAGCATATAAAACACGAAGGGGTGTCAGAGAGGTTGCCAAAGACCATTAGAAGACCCAATATTTTATGTTGGTCATGTGGGACATTTGGCCACACAGTTTGAACTATAAATCCCAGCAACTACAACTCCCAAATGTCAAGTCTATTTCCCCAAATTCCACCAGTGTTCACATTTGGCCATATTAAGTATTCATGCCAAGTTTGGTCCAGATCCATCATTCTTTGAGTCCACAGTGCTCTCTGGATGTAGGTGAACTACTTCTCCAAAACCAAAGGTGCCTACCAAATCCTTCCAATATTTTCTGTTGGTCATGGGAGTTCTGTGTGCCAAGTTTGGTTCAGTTCCATAGTTGGTGGAGTTCAGAGTGCTCTTTGATGGTAGGTGAACTATAAATCCCAGCAACTACAACTCCCAAATGACACAATCAATAACCTCTCCCCCAACCCCACTAGTATTCAAATGTGGGGGTGTCAGGTATTTGTGCCAAATTTCATCCAGTGAATGAATATACATCCTGAATGTCAGATATTTACATTATGATTCATAACAGTAGCAAAATTATGAAGAAGCAATTAAAAATAATTTGATGGTTGGGGGTCACCACATAAGGAACCGTATTAAGGGGTCACGGTATTAGGAAGGTTGGGAAACACTGCTCCAATGGATCCCAAAAGTCCTGTTATGCGAAACGGCATAGCAAAATGATGTCTCATATATAAAATAGCAAAATCAAGATACTTTTAGGTCTTGGAACCAAGTTGCTGTAGATACCAAGGGCCCACTGTATATGTTTTGGATGATTAATAAGAATAAGAACGGTAATAACTTCCACTGGAGCATTTCCATAGAATATATTAAATCACAAAGAAATGCCTTGGTCTCTTCTTTGCATATTGTTCCTTTGCATGCTGCCCAGCCTATTCTGCCAATGGACTTTCTTACTCCAAAACTGAGGCAGGTTGGAAAGGTTCACAGTCCTTGTAAAGCTTTGTCCAGCATGGGCTGACTTCCTAGGGCTTGCAAAAGTCTCATGTTGATGGCATTTCCTTCACCGCTTGACTTGGCCAGGAGGTACCAAAAATATAAATATATTACGGGAACGGCATGGAAACAGCCATGCTTTCTGCAGCTGTGTGGGGAATCGGCTGTGTTGGGCTTGAGTTGGAGCTAGGAATCTATTTACAAGTCATTACAAATTGGGAAAAAGGACTGCCCAAAGAGACTTGATGCACGTGCTCTCTTTGCTTTGCTGCCAAATAAAGGAAACTGGTTCATCGCAGCAATGGATAATTTCAAACAGATCCCATGTGCTTAGCATTCAACTCTCTTGTCCCTTAGTGCAGTGATTTTCAACCAGTGTGTCGCGGTACAGTAGTGTGCCGTGAGAAATTATTTTCAAACTTCATTCATATATAGACTATAAGGCGCATCTGTCCCTTTAAGAAAAGAAACCATAGCACTCTCGCGTCACCTAAGAAGTGACGCGAGAGTGCTGTGGTCGAGCCATCTTGGATTTGCTCAGACGTGGTTAAGTAAACAAAGTTAGAGTTAGTGCTGAAGCTGTGCGTCAAGTGACAGTGGCAATTTGGGATTACAGCAAGACAAGCGAGTGACAGTGATGGAGAAGTTTTTGAGAAGGGAAAATGCAAATGCTGAACAGGGCCCTGGACAAAATTATGACACGGATGAAGGCCCTAATATGAGTGGTGGACAAAAGAAAAAAGAAAAGACGGTGACCTCGAGGCAATACAGCGAAAACTATCTTTCATTTGGATTCATTTTAACCGGGAATGCGATGGCACCGACTCTGCTGTGCTCGGTGTGTGATGAGAAGCTGTCCAATAGCGCCATGGTGCCAAGCAAGCTTAAACGCCATCTCCAAACGAAACACCCTTCCGTTCAAAACAAGCCAACAGACTATTTTGTACGCTTACGGACAAACAATGAGAAACAGGCAAATTATTTGAGAAAAACCACAAAGGTAAACAAAAGAGCCCTCAAAGCTAGCTATCTTGTCTCTGATCTCGTAGCTAAATTTAAAAAGTCACACACTGTGGCAGAAACATTAATACTGCCAGCTTGTAAAGCCATTGTAAATGAGATGCTCGGCCCTGACGCGGCCAAAGGAATTACTAAAGTGCCTCTCTCAGATAACACAATTGCCTGTCATATTGATGACATGTCTGTGGATATCGAAACTGTGAGTGTATAAATACATTAAAAACACCTTAACCATATGTATTACTGTGTTAGAGTGTCAATTTGTGTCATTTTGGTTGGTGGTGTGCCCCAGGATTTTGTAAATGTAAAAAGTGTGCCGCGGCTCAAAAAAGGTTGGGAAACACTGGTCTAGATCCAGGGAAGTCATGCTACCCTCTATTCTATTCTGCCTTGATCAGACCACACCTGGAATCACACTGTGTCCAAGTATACTGTATATACAGTGTCCAATATATATACAGTCATGTGAACAGTTGCATTGACTCACACAATGTCTTTTGAGAGAGATTCAAATGTTCCTTGGGTGTCCATGTGAAGGATCTTCTTCCAGCAGCTCAGAAGCAGAAAATACACTGACCTGTCTTGTCTTGGCAAGCTCCTGCACAGAAAACTTAAATATGTAACTGTTTCCAAAACTCCCAGGCTCAGCTAGCCTCTCAGGCGTGGCCCAACCACTCAGCTTCATGGTTTGCATTTTTCAGTTAACACACTCACCAACTGATTGTTTGCATGCTCCAACAGGCTCTATTTCAGAGAAAGGAACTGGCAAAACCAGGCCCGGATTAAGCTCTTTTGGCGCCCTAGGCCACACTTCGGAAGCCCGCCGCAGCCTCGCCTCCTCCGCCATGTTCCTGGGTGCCGAGCATGCCCACCAGCGGCCCCGGGGGCTTCCCTCTGCCTCCTCCTCGCGCCCTCCTTTCTTGACAAGGGGGCGGGGCGATGGCGAGGGGGGAGCGCCATTCCCTCCTCCTCCAGCCCCTCGCAGCACTCTCCCCCTGCCCTCCCCTGAGAGAGAGAGAGAGTGAGAGAGTCATCATGCCGCACGTTGCGGTTTTGTTTGAACATTTTTTTTTGGTCCTTGATCTGGCGCCCCCCTAGGCCTGCGCTCATAGGCCATGGCCTACTGTGGTCTTATGGGTAATCCAGGCCTGGACAAAACCTATGAAATGAATGAGGTGGCCATCAGACTGCAGTTGACTTGAAGGCACGCAGATACATACGAGGCAGAGCTTGATCTCCTAAATCCCGATCTAGACCCGCCTTGGACAGCTGGCCGGCAGAGTCACAGCTGCCTTTACCCAGATGTCCACAAACGCCACCCTTTTCAATCTCTGGTTAATTGCAAACAGCTTTTCCTGGTTAGGGCAGTGAAGGCTTGGAAAGAGAGACTGGCATCGAAAGTCTCATTCTTTGGGAAAGGACATCATGTTTTGTCCCGGTTTGTGCCAGGATGTGATTAGGTAGTAAAGACTGGGTTTCTGGTGCGTGTTGAGCATCGTTCGGCAACGCCAGAGCTGGATGCTTTTACGTGTCGCAAGCTCCACGCAGCACTCTGTTTGGAATGTCTTCTTCTTCTCGTCAATATCATGTTCACAACATGGTGCAACTATAAAGCTTGGGGGCTGTTTTGGAAAGATTTCCAGGGCCAAAAGTCCCGGCCCAATCATTCCTCACTACTATGCTTTGCTGCACACCAATTCAAAATAAATCTGGGCATGATATGGTCTTTTGGTTCAAAACAGATCAGGAAACATAGTGTCCAAAGCTGTGTAGGAATTGAAAGAATATTTGCATGTATTCCTTCCTGTGCCAAAAAAAAAAATCAGAACAAGATCCCCTTGTTGCAAAGAACATTGCCATAAGAACTCAGTGCAATTTTCTCCGAGTATTTTGTGCAACTTTACCCTAGCATTTCGAGATCCTCCGGCGGCACACCCCTATGCTCAACTTCCAGAGAAAGCTAACATATGAGGATTATCTGGAAAGTAAGGTGACAAGATTTTTTAAAAATACAAATAATTAATATATTTTAATAAAATTTACATGGATTGTAACAGAGGTATGACATTATTTTTCCACATTATCGCCATTCGGTTCAATACATTTTGTCATCCGTGGGATGAGTTTTTGATGCCTGTGTCATAGAAGTTTCTCTCTGCCTTTTTCAGTCAGTTCGTCACTTTGATTTTCATCTCCTTGTGATTGGAAAACTGTTTTCCACCAAGAGGTTCCTTCAATTTAGTGAACAGATAATAGTCACTGGGTTTGAGATTGGGGCTGTGAGAGGGGCAGGCCCGGATTACCCATAAGGCCACCCTAGTCCATGGCCTAGGGTGGCAGCCATGGGGGGGGGGCAGCAGGTCCGGACCCCCCCCCCAAGTTTTTTTAAAATTTCAAAAAAAAATTCAAAAAAAATTCAAAAAGAAATTCAAAAAGAAATTCAAAAAAATTCAAAAAAATGTGCATGCGCGCGGTGGCGGAAACGCCATCCACGACTACCCCACACCCCTCTTTGCTCTGCTCCCCTCGGCTCCTCCCTCTCTCGCTGCTCGCGCTGGCCCCGCCCCTCTTCCTTCAGTGAAGGAAGAGGGGCGGGACTGACGCTGACGCGAGAGAGGAGGGGATGGAGGGAAGTCCAAGGCCCCCTCCTCGCTGCTCGCGCCGGCACCTTCAGTGAAGGAAGAGGGGCGGGGCCAGCGCGAGCAGCGAGACAGGGAGGAGAGCTGCTGG
Source organism: Anolis apletophallus (assembly GCA_030556195.1). Classification (NCBI taxonomy): domain Eukaryota; kingdom Metazoa; phylum Chordata; class Lepidosauria; order Squamata; family Anolidae; genus Anolis; species Anolis apletophallus. The sequence continues at coordinate 38,524,242 of JARBWK010000015.1, read as the reverse complement.
GAGAGCTGAAGCTGGAGGCGGGGTGGGGCATGGCACGGCCTGGCTCCGCCCCCCGGCTTTGGCACTCCCAGCAGCTGCTCCCAGCAGGCCACCATCCCCCAGCCGTTCTTTACTGTGTTAGAGTGTCATTTTGTGTCTGGATTTTTTTTAATGTTAAAAGTGTGCCGCGGCTCAAAAAAGGTTGGGAAACACTGCCCTAAGGCAATGCTACCGGAGAGTGATATCTAAAGCTATGAAGGACAAACGGGTGCAGGGTGGAGTACAAAAAGACTTGGCAGTGAAATGGAAAAGAGGAAAGGGGGAAAAAAGCAGGGAGAAGGGGAAGAGTGGATGAATTTGGAAACCGCATCCTGTGGGTCTGATACAAACTTTCCAGGCCAAGTTCATTTTGGCAAGCCTGGGGCCCTATGAGCGAGCCTGAGTCACCCTCCGCGAGACGTCACAAAGGCCCTATTTAGATTTCTCCTCCGGCCCACCATCATCCCTTCCCTTTTGGCCGTCTCCGCAACCCTTCTTCTTCCAAACTCGGGCCAGTTTTCCTCCCGCTCTCCACCCCTTTTCCATCCTTTGGGCTGAAATGCCATTAAAATGCCTCCATCTACACTGTGGAATAAATGCAATTCAACACCACTTTGTTGTCAAATATTACACCGCATACCCCAAGGATTTTTAGTTCACCAAGGACACAGAAGCAAAAAGAAACGAAATGCTTTCCTGTTCTTGTTCCACGAGACCTCCGCAACCCCACGACGAGCCAGTAGCAGCCAATACCCCTAAAAGTGTACAAAGTCTTGCGTCTTGTATTCATGGTCATGCATGTCCTTTTGGTGCTAGCCTTACACGTAACCCTTCTGGCCAGATTGCAAATAAACCTCTGCAGCTGCTTTCAACCTTGGTGTTTTGGAAAATGTGCATCTCCATAACCGTTTGGCAAATGGGATCCATAACCTTTTGGGAAAACCACTGGTCAAGTGACCTTTTGGAAATATATACAGCAGAGTTTCAGAAGTATTGTCCCCAAAACATCTACTCTCCCTTATAATATACTAGCTTGGGGACCTGGCGCTGCCCGGGTTATTTGAGAAACATATTAGTTAGTCTTTAGCAGTTATTTATGTGGCTTGCAGTGGCGTCAGGAAGTTAGCGAAGGCACTGCGAGTCCCATTGTCCATGGTCCACCCTCCTCCAAACAGCACCAGGATGTAGAGTGGATCAGGGAGGCTCTGTCTGCCAAGTTTGGCCTTGCTCTATCATTGGGAGTTCCAGTGGTATCATGAAATTACTGAATGTACTGCAATTCCCATCATCTGTGGTCCACCCTCCTCCAAAATGCAGCAGGATGTAGAGTGGGTCATGGAGGCTCTGTGTGCCAAGTTTGGTCTTTATTGGTGATTAGATGAGGGTTGCATTGTTTTCAGGAAGTGAAGGTACTGCAAGTCCGATCATCCATGGTCCATCCTCCTTCAAACTGATCCAGGCTGTAAAGTGGGTCATGGGGGATCTGTGTGGCAAGTTTGGTCCTGATTCGTCTTTGGTGTGGGCCACAATGCTCTAAGGAAGTGAGTTAAAGTAATGCAAGTCCCGTCATGCCTCAAACTGCACCAGGATGTAGAGTGGGCCTTGGGGGGTTCTGTGTGCCAAGTTTGGTCTTGTTCTGTCATTGTTGGGGGCCACAAAGTGTGTTGGCCTTAAACTCCCACCATGCCTGACTTTGTAAAACTTTGTAACACTCCCAGGATTCCATAGCACTGAGCCATACCACTACATTAATTCAATTTAATTTTAATTTAATTATTTGATTTCTTGGCTGCCACTCCCGGATGGCTCGGGGCGGCTCACAGATCGCAGAAGAATACAACATTAAAATTCAACATAGCATTTAGCATTAAAATTAATATAAAATATAAAAAGCGAAGACCATCTTAGGTTACAAAAGCCTGTCGGAATAACCAGGTCTTGCAGGCCTTCCGGAACGCCAAAAGGTCTTGGAGAGACCTAATCTCCGGCAGTAGCAAGTTCCAGAGTGTGGGGACAATGATAGAGAAAACCCTTCTCCTCGTTGAGTAAGGTGGTATAATTTAACACTTGGGATGAGGAGAAGATCCTGATCTTCTGATCTCAGCCATCTCATGGGACAATATGGGGTAAGGCGGTCCCTCAGGTACACTGGCCCCAGACCCCATAAGGCCTTAAAAGTCATAACTAACACTTTGAAGGTGATCCGGAATTCCACAGGCAGAAAGTGCAGTTCCTGCAGGATTGGTGTAATGTGGTGGCTCGCAGGAACACCTGCGAGCAATCGAGCTGCAGCGTTCTGCACCAGCTTAAGTTTCCGGGTCACCGACAGAGGTAGGCCAATGTAGAGAGCGTTACAGTAGCCTAGCCTTGAGATGACCGTCATTTGGATCACCAAGGCCAAGTCGCGGCGGGACAGATAGAGGGCCATCCTCCGAGCCTGGCGAAGATGGAAAAATGTAACTCTGCTAACCATGGAGATATGAATCTCCATTGAAAGCTGAGTGTCCAAATGGACCCCAAGGTTCTTTACTGATGACGACGGGCATAAGACCATGCCGTCCAGGGTTGGAAGCTGGAGCTCCCCACCGCCTGGGCAATCCAGCCAGAGGATCTCCATCTTCGCTGGATTCACCTTCAACCTACTGGCTCGCAGCCATCCAGTAACGGCTTCAAGGCAATGATGGAAATTATCGGGTACGGAGTCGGGTCAGCCTTCCATCCTCAGAATGAGCTGAGTGTCATCAGTGTACTGATGACACTCAAGCCTAAAGCTGCGTACCAGCTGAGCAAGTGGTCGCATGTAGATGTTAAATAATAGAGGGGAGAGAATGGCCCCCTGGGGGACCCCACAAATTAGGGGGGGAACCCTTGGAGACCATCTCGCCCCTTCTCACTCGCTGTGTTCGGTTCCAGAGGAAGGAGGACAGCCAACTCAAAGCCATCCTCCTCACCCCGGCCCCGGCAAGACGGTGAGTCAAAAGATCGTAATCGACAGTATCAAACGCTGCTGTGAAGTCCAATAACTCAAGCAGCGCCTGTTAATGTGATAATGTAGATCAGGGGTGCACACACTTTTTCAGCCTGTGAGCTACTTTTAAGAAAACCACGTCACAACAATCTTCATGCCGCCGCCGCGGTGGCAGGAGAGCGTGCGGGCCTTCCGGAGGCCCTGCCTCTCTCACCGTTGCTTCCGGACCAGAGGCAGGGCGGAGGCCCGTGCGCTCTCCCACCGCCGCCGCCTTCTTCCGCCCGCGTGGCTTCTTCCTTCTTGGCCGGTTGTCAATCACGACACCCCTTGGGAGGCTGAGCCCTCAGAGATCGGGCCGGGCCTGGCTCTTTTCCCCCGTCGAGGCTGACTCCCAAACTCCTGCTTTTCCCCCCTCGGGCCGCTTTGGCCTCCTCCTCCTCCGTCGCCGCCCTGCCCTTCCCTTCCCAGCCCACACCTCAAGGGCTCCGTGCTCTGCCTCCGTCCGCCCCTCTCCCTTGGCCAAGCTGAAGGTCTCTCGCCTCCATTTCCGCCCAGCGCGCATGCGCCAACGCTCGAAGTGCTCTCCAAAGCGGGCGAAGTAAGACGGCACCGAGAGAGCATGCACGGCGGCAGGAGTGCGTGCACGGCGGCGGGAGTGCGTGCACGGCGGTGGGAGCAGAAGATCGGCCTCAAATGGTCTCGGGATCGACTCGTCGATCACGATCGACTTCCTGAGCAGCCCTGATGTAGATGCACCCCAATACAGAATGTTAACCGAGACACAAGAAGATGCTACATTGCTTCTGTTTTAGAGAAATCAACTAACTCCAGTTTGCTAGATTGCCCCCCCCCATCAGTTGTAGCCCCCAAAGCCAAAGGGAAGGACAATGGGAATTGCAATACATCAAGAACCAGTGGGCTTCCTCCCCATCCCAGCCTTGGCTTTCATCTAGTTCTTTGCTCCATCCCACTAAACCGCTATTAATGCAATGAGATCAGCTCAGCCTCCTGCTTCAAAGCCTCGGCTAATTAGCAGCAAAGAAATGAAGGGGAAATATAAAACCCGGCAAACTGCTGGGGACCTGTTTCATGTGGCTGTTTTTTGTCCCTGAAAATCATTAATAGTCTACATTCAGAAGTGCAGGCACAGATGGGACCGATTGTCACTGGCCAAGCGGCGGATGAATTGCCGCTTGCGATGCCCATGTTGAAATTAATTGGCATCTGCTAAGGAGGAACAAGTCAGTATTGAAATGGTTAAGTCAGGGGACCCAAAAGGAACATTGTGAAGACCACAGACTTCCACCTATTGGGAACAAGGCGGGCTTGGAATGAGAACTTTGGGGATGATACCTCCCAGTTGGCAGGAGCCGTCTTACTTGTTTTTACTCTAGAGGAGAGGTGCTCAGTTACGGCAGGCGCACATGTTTTTTCTCACAAGCCTGCACACTGCAGGCACACTTTCCAAGGCAAGGAGGCAAGTTCTAATTCTTACTCTAGAGCAGTGTTTCCCAACCGCTCTGCCGCGGCACACTAGTGTGCCGTGAATGATCATCAGATGTGCCGCCACCTCATGGCGCCATGTAGCCAAGGGTGCATCCGGCCACGGCCGCCAGGATCATGCTGCGCCATTGGCAGAGCGGCCAACCGAGGGGAGGGGAGGGGGGAGAAGAGGAGGAGGCCAGGGAGGGAGGGAGCAAGCACCGCCGCTGAGAATGCCTCTTTCCCCCGCCAGCCGCGGCCGCCAGGATCATGCTGCACCACTGGCAGAGCGGCCAACCGAGGGGAAGGGAGGGGGGAGAAGAGGAGGCCAGGGAGGGAGGGAGCAAGCACTGCCGCCGAGCATGCCTCTTTCCCCCGCCAGCCGCGGCCGCCAGGATCATGCTGCACCATTGGCAGAGCGGCCAACCGAGGGGAAGGGAGGGGGGAGAAGAGGAGGAGGCCAGGGAGGGAGGGAGCAAGCACCGCCGCCGAGCATGCCTCTTTCCCCCGCCAGGAAGCGCGCACGCAGCTCCCTTTCTCCTCCAATCACAAGCGCAATGTCGGCGCCGCATGCGAGGTGAGGGGCGCGAGCTTGTGATTGGAGGAGGAAGGGAGCTGCGCACGCGATTGCTGCCGGCTTCCCTGAGGACCGGGTACGTTTTCCCCTGAGGACCAGGTGACTGCGATAAAAACTAAACACAGAGAGAGACTGACAGCTGTTGAGCAAGACCTTCGTGTGTGTCTTTCTGCCATTCCTGCCAGGATATCTATGTTGTGTTCTATCGAAACAGGCCCAGGTTTCACACTGAATGTATAAATACATTAAAAAACGTATTAACTATATGTATTACTGTGTTAGAGTGTCATTTTGTGTCATTTTGGTTGGTGGTGTGCCCCAGGATTTTGTAAATGTAAAAAGTGTGCCGCGGCTCAAAAAAGGTTGGGAAACACTGCTCTAGAGGAGAGGCTCTCGGCTGCAGACAGGCAGGTGCATTCTCTCTTTCCAAGGCATTTAAAGGCTTGCTGTGCCTCTAGAAAAGAGTGCTTGGCTGCACTCTTTCCAAGGCATTTAAAGGAGGCTTCTTAAAGCTGTTTCTTACTCTAGAAAAGAGGTGCTTGGCTGCAGACACACTTTTAGGAGGCTTCTACCTGTTTGTACATTAGAGGAGAGGTGCTCAGCTACAGGCAGACAGGCACGCTTTCTCTTCTGGGCCTGCACCATGCCAGCAGCTACACACTCTTTCCAAGACATTTTAAGGAGGTCTCCCCCTTCCACGTAAGAAAGAGCAATGACCTCCTGGAAGAAGAGAGGTAACAGGTAGTCGTTTCCAGGTAATGAGGGTTTTCTTTTTGTTTGCTAGGAGATTAATAAAAAAGATTAAACTGTGATGCTGAAAAGCAGAGGTGGAGCTGAGACCGGCTCCCATTTGCTGTGATGGCGCAGCGAGTGCCACTTGCATTGACAACCTTGAGTTCTAAAAGGTTTGCTTTGTTAAATTGTGTTTTGTAGCCCGTACAGTTTGCTAAAGGTTTAGTTGCATTGATTGGTCCTTAGCACCTGCCAATCATCATGTGCAGAGCTCAGTTGAGTTTGTTCCGCCCTTTTTCCAGGGATCTGGGGATCGGCCATTTTACATTCATTAGGTTACCAGGACTTCTCCTGAAAGGTTGTTGTAAAGAAGGGATGCAACTTACAGCGTGCGTCAACTTTGTGAGGATCTTTTTCCTTTTAATCTAACTGTGGAGAACTGCGGCAGGACAGACTATCCCACCACTGCCACCAAAATATGTGAAGGCTTCTTTATATTTCCACTTGCTGCCACCATATACTGTAATAAGTATTCACACAGGTCAGCTTTCTCACTGACCTTTCGATTACTGTGTCAGGGCAGAGACCCAAATTCCCACTGACACAATTTATTAGCTTTAGCTGCCACCATTCACTACACTTGGCTGCCCACTGGGAAGAAGTTGTTTTAGAGGCTTGTGTGTGAAGGAACCATGGGAAGAGATATCTCTGTCAAAGAACTGTAAAGTTTATTCAAACAGTGTTTTAAGCGTTGAGGTTTCAGAGTTCAAAGCTTAGGTGGTTACAGTTTCTTCTAAAGAGGCACGTATCTTAAGGTTACAATACACTAACTATGGCAATACAACTTGACACTATATAGCTGCACTCCCAGAACCAATACTCAGCAGTTTTTACTCTAACTGTTTGTCCTTTTAAACTCAACTGCTCTCCTAGCAGTTCAAACACAGTTTTTCTTCTACTCTCCCACAGAGTAGAGTCTGAGTCCCTTTAAAAACCGCTAACAGCTGGCTAAAGCAGACTCTCAAACTCTCCACACACCCTCTCTCCTTCAACGTTCCTGCCAACTCCAAAGTTTGAATTTGACGCCTCTAAGGCCAGTTGCAGGCTCCGCGTCCTGTTTCCACGGTAACGGAAACTCTCTGTTAACCCTTTAGGATTTGCTCAGTTTTTACCCCTTCAGCATACATACATATATACAAATAGCAACTATACTTAAAACCTGTAATAAAGAAATATGACTTCACCACAGTCGTGTTTAGAGGGTTTGCCAGACCAGGCCCTTGGTCAGGCCATCTTTCAATACAAGATTGGAATTCAACCTCAACATATCATAAGGTTGAGTAGCTCTGAGGAGTTCCAAGCGCCTCCAAACCAGTCTTTTGGCATCGAGAGGAAGACTTTGTGACTTCAAGAGGGCCATCTGATTGGGGCTAAGAGTGTTCTTACCTCAAAGCCATTGAGAGAGAAAGACTCAGAGGGCTTTTCAGCTACATCTTCAGGACCAAAACAGTAAAGGAACTTAAAAGTAAGCCAGTTATTATTTTTGGGGGAAACTAAGCTATGTGCCTGAGTGGAGTTAACTCATGTTATGGACAATAAAGAGTTAACTAAAGTGTCCAGTTTGGTCCTTGGAGCCCTGAGCCTTTAGAGCAGCGTTTCTCAACCTGGGGGTCGGGACCCCTAGGGGCGTCGCAAGAGGGTGTCAGAGGGGTCGCCTAAGACCAACAGAAAACACAGTATTTTCTGTTGGTCATGGGGATTCTGTGTGGGAGGTTTGGCCCAATTCTGTTGTTGTTGAGATTCAGAATGCTCTTTGAGTGTAGGTGAACTATAAATCCCAGCAACTACAACTCCCAAATATCAAGGTCTGTTTCCCCCAAACTCCACCAGTGTTCACATTTAGGCATATTGAGTATTTGTGCCAAGTTTGGTCCAGCTCCATCATTGTTTGAGCGCTCTCTGGATGTAGGCGGACTACAACTCCAAAACTCAAGGTCAATACCCACCAAACCCTTCAGTATGTTTTGTTGGTCATGGGAGTTCTGTATACCAAGATTGGTTCAATTCCATCATTGGTGGAGTTCAGAACACCCTTTGATTGTAGGTGAATTATAAGTCCCAGCAACTGCAACTCCCAAATGATAAAATCAACACGCTCCAACCGCACCAGTATTCAAATTTGGGCATATCAGGTATTGGTGCCAGATCAGATATTTACATTACGATTCATAACAGGAGCAAATGACAGTTATGAGGTAGCAACAAAAATAATTTTATAGTTGGGGGTCACCACAACATGAGGAACTGCATTAAGGGGTCGTGGCATTAGGAAGGTTGAGAAACACTGCTTTAGAGGGAGGCAAGAAAGCAATCCCCAGGGATAGAGAGACCACATCTTTGCCTTCTCACAAGGCATTCATAGCCCGGGTGCGACGGCACATTTGCTTTTGTGTCAGGTGGGTTTTTGTACCAGGAGGGTACATTCTTATTCCATAATCTGCAGTGGATTTTGGGTATTGCAGCCCCCAAAGTCATGTTTCCCGCAGTCTGCCAGGGAAATTCCGGCTTTGCTCCCTTCATGAGAGAGGCGACGACCCCAGACGCTAATCTAAACCGCGTGGATTGGTGTCACACAAACCCAATAAACGGGAGGAAATGAACTTGTCCTCTTCTTGAGTTCAGAAGAGCCCTGGAGGCAAAGGCTTTGATGCATGGCCCTCGAAACACACTTCCTTTTGGCTGACCCATGCAATCCTTGTCCTCCTTAGGGAAAACACTGGGGGGATTGGAATTATAGTTTGGAGTGGGAAAGTGAGATGTACAGTACTGGTAGCATGGAGGAAGGCAGGAAAGAATAAACAAAACCATTCCATTGGAGTACAACAACAACACTTTATTACCATCCATGACCACCACATTAAGATTGGACCTCTCTCCAGATGTTGTTGGACTACATCTTCCCTCAACTTCGACACTTTATTGATACTAGAGTTCAACAACATTTTGGGAGGAAATCGCTTCCACGCCCTTCATCCAAACCTTCCAGATGTTGATGGTAAAGTGGTGCCACACATTACTTTAACATTATAGCACTTTGGCAATGCTCCCTCAGAGCCCTTTCTCATAACTAATGGAGTGAAGCAAGGTTGTGTTCTTGCACCAACCCTATTTACAATCTTCTTCAGCATGATGCTCCAAAGGGCTACGGCAGACCTCAAAGAAGAAGACGGCATATATATACGCTATCATACTGATGGTAGCTTGTTCAACTTAAGCCGTCTGAGGGCTCGCACTAAGACTCTAAACTATCTAGTCCATGAGCTGCTTTTTGCAGACGATGCTGCCCTTGTCGCCCATTCAGAAGCAGCCCTGCAGCGCCTCACATTCTGCTTTGCAACAGCTGCAGAGCTGTTTGGGCTGGAAGTCAGCCTGAAGGAAACGGAACTCCTCTACCAGCCCGCACCACGGGAACAACACCACCATCCCCACGTCAGCAGAGGCACATCTGTGCTTAAGTCTGTTCAGCAGTTCACCTCCCTGGGAAGCATCATCTCTTCAGACGCCAAGATTGATAAAGAGATAAATCACAGATTAGCAAAGGCATAGAGTGCATTCGGAACACTGTGAACACTGTGTTTGAACCACAACAACTCATGTCAATGGGAAATCATTACAATTCTGGCAAGAATGGTTATGCCCTTCGAGGCCATCATCATCATTATTCTCTGTCTCTGGCTGCTTGTCCCTTTGATCGGGGCCATGTGTGTCAATTTGGACGCTGACTCCAGCCCCAGCCGTTTCACATTTAGAAAACTCGCCCTTGGAAATCTGTTTCTGGTTTGGAGAAACAGCTCAGAGGGGGATGAAATAAAGAAATCGCTAGCAGATTGTGTGTGGATGTGTTGTTCAGATCCCTTGCGAGATCTCTCGAGGTTGCCAGTCCCGAGCTTGTTAGACACTGTAGGGCCACCGTTTTGGGTAGATGTGGGTTGGAGGGTTGGAGCCGCAATGCTAAATCCTATTTGGCACAGATGGAAGAAGCAGAGTGACTCAATCCTATTAATAGTGCGAAACACTTGCAGGTGCGGAAAGAAAGCTTGCCATGAATGAGACTCTAGGATGAAATCCAGAGATTTTGCTGGCCTCACATTTGCACACAATAAGTGTGCGTTTTGTGCACGGCGGGAGCTCATTACGAGCCTGTAGTGTCCGTTTTGTGAAACCTCATCCCTTACCAAAAAGGTTTGGTGTTGTATAATGCAAAGTTGGGAGGACATATGCTAGTTTTGCTGGATTGCAGTTCCCATTATCCCCAGCTAGGGTAGAGTCCAGCTCCTTCTGGAGGCAGCACAGTTCTGAACCAGAATTGAGAGGAATGATGGTGATGATATTAATAATAATTAATTTATCTCCCACTTTGATGTTTTGAATGAGATTCAAAGAAACAAAGAAGAAGACTCAAATCAACAAGATATTTGACTCCCACTTACAGTAGGTTCCATCTACCACCTTATTGAAGATGACCACATGCCTTAGGCTCCATCTACCACCTCACTGGAAATGACCACATCCCTTGGGCTCCATGTACCACCTCATTGAAGATGACCACGCGCCTTAGGCTCCATCTACCACCTGAAGATGACCACGTGCCTTAGGCACTGGAAATGACCACATCCCTTGGGTTCCATCTACCACCTCATTGAAGATGACCACGTGCCTTAGGCTCCATTTACCACCTCACTGGAAATGACCACGTCCCTTGGGTTCCATCTACCACCTCATTGAAGATGACCACGTGCCTTAGGCTCCATGTACCACCTCATTGAAGATGACCACGTGCCTTAGGCTCCATCTACCACCTCACTGAAGATGACCACATGCCTTAGGCTCCATCTACCACCTCACTGGAAATGACCACGTCCCTTGGGTTCCATCTACCACCTCATTGAAGATGACCACGTCCCTTAGGCTCCATCTACCAACTCACTGAAGATGACCATGTATCTTAGGCTCCATCTACTGCTCCATCTACCACCTCATTGAAGATGACCATGTGCCTCAGGCTCCATCTACCACCTCATTGAAGACGTCCAGATGCCTAAAGACCTTCCTGCAGAAAGGTGGTCCCGTTCTTCACCTCATTGCCACCCACTGAAGTGGTGTCAAACTGCATTAATTCTACAGTGAAATGGCTTTTACCATGCGCTGCAATGAGCAATAGAAATACTCTGAAATATTTTTTTTCAAATAATGCAATGTGTGTGTGTGTGTGTGTGAGAGAGAGAGAATTATAGCAGAAGGGTTTGCTATTATCCACATTAGCTTACGGAAAAAATTCCCATGGATACAGGGGTCATAATATATACATAGTAATGGAAAGCTTCTGCTGGACATTATATATGTATATCAATGAATATGTGTGTGTATATATATATGTATATACATACATACTTTTGGAATGTGCATTTTTAAAGATCTTATTTCAGGCTGTTTTTATTGCTCGCAGTTTGGCATGGGTGTGTGTGTGTGTGTATTCTGTATGTGTGTGTGTGTGTGTGTGTGTATATATATATATTCCCAGCAGTAGCTGTTCATTTCAGTAATAATATTTCAATAGGGTTTGCTATTATCCACACTTTCCTGTTTCCATGGTAAGTTCAAGAAACAATTTCTTTGGATATGAAGTTTTGTGTGTGTGTATATAGAGCATAAATGTATACACACTATCTGTATCTATATCTATATCATCTTTATCTATATACATACACATACATACACAGTTTGAATATATATATACACACACAATTTCATGTGTACAAAGACCACCAGTGGGTTTCTATGTATACACACACCACACACACACACACACACACACACACACACACACACACACACACAACTTCATTTGTGTGCAAAGACCCCCGGTGGGTTTGGCTTCCCACTTTCAACATGGGAGTTGGAAATAGAAAGCAGTTTTCTTTGTTTTTCCAAAGCCAGCCCCAAACTTGGCCAATGCACCCCCCCCCCCAATCTCCATATGCCAGAAGGCTCATTTGAATGATAAATGCCTCCCTCTCAACTCTTTCTCTTTGCAATAAGGATAATTTCGGAAATTTGCATCCAAAAGTGTGGTTTGCACAAAAGCGGCCATTGGGCCCTTTGCTGAGAAAAAGAATATTTGCCATTCTTTTCTGATTATGAAGAATGGGCCTATCCTTAAAGGGAGAGAAAGAAAAAGATCAAATTAGCATATGACTAAATGCAATGCTCTTTGATAGATTCTTATACTTACAAAAGGGAAGGAGAAAAAGAAACTTGGAACGAGGGGGGGGGGGGGAGAGAGAAAACTTTCAAAGGAATGGTAACATAAAATGGTTTTGTGGCAATTCAGAAGTAGGCGGGAACCTGGGGAAAAGCTTTCTCATTAGCGATTGATTCATGATTGTATGAAGGACAGACAGAGAACCCTAAGTACCTTATGACAGTGTTTCCTAACCAGTGTGTGTGCCGTGAGCGATCATCAGGTGTGCCGTGGGAAATTGGGACCTCCAATACCCTTTCTTCTCCCTCCTGCCGAACACTTTTTCTTCTCCACTCGGGCTCCCTTCTTCCCAGCCTCGCTCTGCTCGCTTTGCCTCGCTTTGCTCTGGGGCGGGTCTGCACAGTAGCACCCGCACGGGTCACGTCTCCCTCCCCCCTCCCCTCCTGAACACGCTCACGCTGCCCCCTCAGATCAAAATGGCAGTAGAAGCGGTGGCGTAGAAGAAAAGGAAAGTGTTCGGCAGGAGGGGGAAGAAAGGGCGCGAAGGGGAAGGGGGAGGAAGAGGTCTCTGTCGAAAGCTGGCATGGGCAAACTTGGACCTTCCAGGTGTTTTGGACTCCAACTCCCACCATTTCTAGCAGCCTCAGGCTCTTTTCCTTTCCCCCCCTCAGCCACTTAAGCAGGAAAGGGCCTCAGGCTGTTAGGAATGGTGGGAGTTGGAGTCCAAAGCACCCAGAGGGCCGAAGTTTTCCCATGCCTGTTTTAGGGACCTTAAAGTGGTGAGCCTTCTTCCAACATTGTGATTCTGGATAGAAAACAAACAACAACATAACACAACATTGTTTGAGCCCACAGTGCTCTCTGGGTGTAGGTGAACTACAACTTCCAAACTCAAGGTCAATTCCCAAGCAAACCCTTTCAGTACTTTCTGTTGGTAATGAGAGTTCAATATGCCAAGTTTGGTTCAATTCCATTGTTGCAAGAGTTCAGGATGCTCTTTGATTGTGTGTTAACTATAAATCCCAGAAACTGTAACTCCCAAATGTCAAGGTCTATTTTCCCCAAACTCCATCTGTGTTCACATTTGGGTGGAGCCACAAACCGGGAGAACGGCTCCTCGCAGGGCCCTGCCCCGCCCCTCCCTCCCCCTCCTCTTCAGTGCGCGCGAAACCGCTCTCGGCCTCCCTCCGGCTCCCTATCTATTTTCCCCAAACTCCATCTGTGTTCACATTTGGGCATATTGAGTATTCATGCCAAGTTTGGTCCTGATCCAACATTGTTTGAGTCCAGAGTGCTCTCTGGATATAGGTGAACTACAACTCCAAAACTCAAGGTCAATTAACTATATGTATTACTGTGTTAGAGTGTCATTTTGATTGGTGGTGTGCCCCAGGATTTTGTAAATGTAAAAAGTGTGCCGCGGCTCAAAAAAGGTTGGGAAACACTGCCTTAACAGAAGAATCAGACATGTGTTGCGAGACTACTGGAAATGAAATTCAGAAGGTGAACCCATTTTCGAATGGAAAGGTCTTGGGATGCTGCACGCAAGCATGGAGTTTGCATCCAGGGCAGGAGTTTGCATTGAGAGGGGTAAATATACACCCAAGTTGCCAGGTTCCTAAATTCTTATATTAATATCTCTTTAAAGAGAATATAGAGCGGTGTTTCTCAACCTGGGGGTCGGGAGTGTCAGAAGGGTCACCAAAAATAATCAGAAAACACAGTATTTTCTGTTGGTCATGGGTGTTGTATGTAGGAAGTTTGGCCGAATTCTATTGTTGGTAGAGTTCAGAATGCTCTTTGATTGTAGGTGAACTATCAATCCCCAGCAACTACAATTCCCAAATGTCAAGGTCTATTTTCCCCAAACTCCGTCAGTATTCACATTTGGGCATATTGAGTATTCGTGCCAAGTCTGGTCCAGATCCATCATTGTTTGAGTCCACAGTGCTCTCTGGGTGAAAGTGAACTACAACTCCAAAACTCAAGGTCAATGGCCACCAAACCCTTCCAGTATTTTCTGTTGGTCATGGGAGTCCTGTGTGCCAAGTTTGGTTCAATTCCATCGTTGATGGAGTTTGGTCCAGAGCCATCATTGTTTGAGTCACAGTGCTCTCTGGATGTAGGTGAACTACAACTCCCAAACTCAAGGTCAATGCCCACCAGACCCTTCCCATATTTTGTGTTGACCATAGGAGTTCTGTGTGCCAAGTTTGGTTTAATTCCATTGTGGGTGGAGTTCAAAATGCACTTTGATTGTAGGTGAACTATAAATCCCAGCAACTACAACTCCCAAATGACAAAATAATTCCGCCCCAACCCCATTTAGATTTGGGCATATCAGGTATTTGGGCCAAATTTAGTCCAGTGAATGAAAATATAACCTGCCTATCAGATATTTACATCGCAATTCATAACAGTAGCAAAATTGCAGTTATGTTGTTGCAACAAAAATAATTTTATGTTTGCGGTGAACTATAACTCCCAAACTCAAGGTCAATGCCCACCAAACCCTTCCAATATTTTGTGTTGATCATGGGAGTTCTGTGTGCCAAGTTTGGTTTAATTCCATGGTGGGTGGAGTTCAGAATGCACTTTGATTGTAGGTGAACTATAAATCCCAGCAACTACAACTCCCAAATGACAAAATAATTCCGCCCCAACCCCATTTAGATTTGGGCATATCAGGTATTTGGGCCAAATTTAGTCCAGTGAATGAAAATATGACTTGCCTACCAGGTATTTACATCCCAATTCATAACAGTAGCAAAATTACAGTTATGTTGTCGCAACAAAAATAATTTTATGCTTGGGGCGTCGCCACAACATGAAGAACTGTATTAAGGGGTCGCGGCATTCGGAAACACTGATATAGAGTGTGGAAATGGCTCTAGATCTTCCTTCCCAGGCAGATCCATCTATAGGGGAGGGAAGGGGGTTCCCATTCTTCCCCAAACCGCAACCTTTTCCTGTCCATTTTCAGCCCCAAATTGTGCTTTTTCGCCTCCCCCGCCCCCGGTTCCCAGAGGAAATGTCAGCACGAGCCCTGAAAATTCTGTGGGACAGGATATATAAAACTAGACAGCCAGCAGTTTCTGGAGCCAGAAGAAATGTTCTCTGTCTTGGAAGAAGCAAACAAAAGAGGAAGACAAGAGGGGGAAAGGCATTCCTCTGGGGTCCCCCGAAGCCTGAGAGAGAAAACATATCTACAGCCTGGTCTTACCCCCCCCTCGCCTTTGATTCATGGGTGGGAAGGGATCTGTCTCTCATTTTATCCTCAGCGTGTTGGCAGTCAGCTTGAAATTGCTTATGCGCCCATGCGTTATCAACATCTCCCTCGCTGTTTCTGCACATTTCAAGCAGACAAGAGAGTGAAGGCAAAGATGCTCTTTGATGTCACAGATGTCCAAGCACACTTACATGGGAGAGCTGTTGCCTGCTCCTCCTTCTCTCCTTCCCAGCCCAGGATAGTGGCAGTGGGGATGGAGGGAAGCAGGGGCTGTCCTACCGGTAGGCAAAGGATGCCGCTGCGTGGGGCGCCATCTGGGTAAAGGCCGCATTCCCCTGCCCACCAGACAGCATCCGGCCGATGTTCTGCTTTTGGGCCTTGTACGCTCTGACACTGCGCCGTAGCAAACCTCCCTGCGTGCCGAATAGGGAGTGCTGTGTTTACAGGCTTCTGCGCCTGCGCAGAGGAGCGGGCATGAGGGAGGGGGCGCATGCTGAATGGGTGCTGTCTTTATTCTGCGTGCACAGGGGGCGGGCATGCTGAATCGGGAGTGCTGCGTTTACAGGCTTCTGCGCCTGCTCACAGGAGCTTCTGGGCATGCGCGGAGGGAGGGGGCGTGCCGAATAGGGAGTGCTGTGTTTACAGACTTCTGCGCCTGCACACAGGAGCTTCTGGGCATGCGCGGAGGGGGTGTATGCTGTGTTGACAGGCTAGGGAGTGCTGTGGGCATTGACAGGCTGTGTTTACGCCTGCGCACAGGAGCTTCTACGCATGCGTGGAGGGGGGGGGTGCCAAAGTAATTTTTTGTGGGGGGACTCCAAAATAATGTTTGCTTACCATTTAAAATTACCTTAGACCGCCCCTGGAGGGAAGCCAGTGGCAGATGGAGTGGAAGGGAAAGCATGTCAAGTTCTCCTAGGCCTTGGCATGATGGAGCTGTGCCTATCTCTCTCTCTCTCTCTCTCTCTCTCTCTCTCTCTCTCTCTGAGGCCAAGGCAGTGGCAGTTGGGAAAGAGGAAAGTTATTTCATCTGTCTCTGGGCCTAGGCATCCTCTCTTTCTGGGGCCAGGTCATTGACAGTTGAGATGGATAGTGGATGGCAGTGACAGTTGGGGTGGAATGGGATAGAGGGAGGGAAGTGGCAACTGGAATGGAGTGGGATAGAGATAGAACAGTGGTAGTTGAGATGGAGTGGAATAGAAGGAGGGCAGTGGCAACCGGGATGGAATGGGATAGAGGGAGGGCAGCAGCAGTTGGGATGGAGTGGGAGAGAGGTAGAACAGTGGTAGTTGAGATGGGAGGGCAGTGGCAGTAGGGATGGAATGAGACAGAGGGAGGGCAGGAGTAGTCAGGATGGAATGGGAGGGCAGCAGCAATTGGGATGGAGTGGGATAGAGGTAGAACTGGTAATTGAGATGGAGTGGGATAGAGGGAGGGCAGTGACAGTCAGAATAGAATGGGATAGAGGGAGGGCAGCGGCAGTTGAGATGGAGTGGGATAGAGGGAGGGCAGTGACAGTTGGGATGGAATGGGATAGAGGGAGGGCAGGGGCAGCTGGGGTTGATGGGTGGCAGTGGCAGTTGGGATGGAATGGGTTAGTTGACAATGGCAGTTGGGATGTATGGAGGGCAGTGGCAGTAGAGTTGGAATAGGATAGTGGGCAATGGCAGTTGGGATGGAAGGAAGGCAGTGGCAGTTGAGATGGAATGGGCTAGAGGGAGGGCAGGGGCAGCTGGGTTGGATGGGTGGCAGTTGGGATGGAATGGGTTAGTCGACAATGGCAGTTGGAATATATGGAGGGCAGTGGCAGTAGAGATGGAATAGGATAGTGGGCAATGGTGGTTGGGATGGAAGAAAGGCAGTGGCAGTTGAGATGGAATGGGATAGAGAGAAGGCAGGGGTGGCTGGGTGGCAGTGGCAGTTGGGATGGAATGGGTTAGTCGACAATGGCAGTTGGGATGTATGAAGGGCAGTGGCAGTAGAGATGGAATAGGATAGTGGGCAATGACAGTTGGGATGGATAGAAGGCAGTGGCAGTTGAGATGGAATGGGATAGATGGAGGGCAGGGGTGGCTGGGTGGCAGTGGCAGTTGGGTTGGAGTAGGTTAGTCGACAATGGCAGTTGAGATGTATGAAGGGCAGTGGCAGTAGAGATGGAATAGGATAGTGGGCAATGGCAGTTGGGATGGAACGAAGGCAGTGTCAGTTGAGATGAATGGGATAGAGGAGGGCAGGGGCAGCTGGGGTGGATGGGTGGCAGTGGCAGTTGGGATGGAATGGGTTAGTCGACAATGGCAGTTGGGATATATGGAGGGCAGTGGCAGTAGATATGGAATAGGATAGTGGGCAGTGGCAGTTGGGATGGATGGAAGGCTTATAATCTGTTTATGGGCCCAGGTATGGTGGAACTGTGTCTAGCTTTTCATCTCCTTTGATGCATAGGCATGATGAAGCTGGGACAGCATTATAATATACCTATCCCTCCTATGCCAGGGCATTGGTCGTTGGGATGTGGTCTATGCATGATCAAACAGTTCATACCTTTTCCTTCCCCCCCTCCCCCAAGACTACACTCGTTTCTGACTGCATTACCCCAGGCATATGCCAGTCTATCTTATGACTAAATACTTCTGATGAAGAGCAAGTAACTTTTCTTCCATTCTTTGTTCAGACTCTCACAACAGAACCTGAGGCCTCAGAAACAGCTCTGTTTGATTTGTGGTTAGATTTAGAGACTGGAAGCTGTCTAATATAACACTTAAAGTGGCCACCAAATCACACAGATCCCATCAAGTGAATGGCTGAGACCATAAACAGAGTCTATAAATAGCTTTAACCACAAACAACCATGAATGTAATTTGACATTTGTGTAGAGGGAAACACACATTCCTCAAGAGGTTTTATGGCTTTCTATCTTCCACCAATGCACTCAGATCTCAACGAACCCAAAGAGAATGGCGTCACTCTTGAGCAAATCCAAAACTTTGGTCCACGTCTAATTCACAACCAACATTTGGATGCCAGAATCATCATCTTTCTTTCAACCCTCACCCAAAAGCCACAAGATTCTTGACTTTCATTGATTACTAACTCATCTTGACTAATTGTTCTCTCTATCAATCTCTTTTATACACACACACACACGTTTGGGTACTCGGCGGTGCCCGGGTTATTTGAAAAAGGCATGGTTAGTTTTGGGATGTTAGGTAATATCATTTAGATAATTAGTAACACTATTTATCCAGCTTTGCAGCAGCTGCAGAATCATCTGGGCTGGAAATCAGCCTGAAGAAAACGGAAGTCCTCTACCAGCCCGCTCCACAGGAAGAACACCATCATCCCCACATCAGCATAGGCAAATCTGTGCTTAAGTCAGTTCAGCAGTTCACCTACCTAAGAAGCATCATCTCTTCAGACGCCAAGATTGACAAAGAGATAGATCACAGATTAGCAAAGGCATATAGCGCATTTGGAAGGCTTCACAAAAGAGTCTAAAGCAACAAGCACCTGAGGCAAAGCACCAAAATCAGTGTGTACAGAGCTATCATACTATCTATTCTCCTTTATGGGTCTGAAATATGGGTCACCTATCGCCAACACCTACGACTCCTCAACGCTTTCATCAGCGCTGTCTTCACACAATCCTAAATATACACTGGACCGACTATGTGACGAATGTTGCTGTCCTTGAGCAAGCAGGGATCACCAGCATTGAGGCCATGCTATTGAGGACACAGCTGCGCTGGGCAGGGCACATCTCTAGGATGGAGGACCACTGCCTCCCAAAGATACTACTCTACGGTGAACTCGCCACGGGTCAGCGCAAGAGAGGTGCCCCCAAAAAGAGATATAAGGACTCCCTGAAACAACATCTCAGGCTCGGCCAGATTGATCACCAACAATGGTCCACCCTGGCCTCACATTGGGAGGTGTGGAGACGCACTATCCACAATGCTGCGGCCTCTTTTGAGAAGACACGCCAAACGGGTCTCGGAGAGAAACAACAACGCAGAAAGAACTGCAACTTGGAAACAACATCACCCAAGGAGACTTTCTGCTGTGCTTTCTGCAACCGAACTTGCCTATCTCAGATTGGCCTTTTTAGTCATCAACACGCTTGTAAAAAGCGTGGGATGAGTCCTTCCTAAGAATCTTTGTTCGCGAAGTAATGCCGAGAGACAGAACACAATTTATTACGGGGGGGGGGGGGGGGGCTAGTCTTTGATTTCAATGTTTATAAATGCTCCCATTAGAAAATACATAACAACATGGGTGAACTACAATTCCCAGAATTGTGGATCAATTCTCCCGAAACCCCATCTGAATTACAGTTGGCCATGTTGGGTCTGTGTGCCAAGTGTGGTCCAGGTCTGCCGTTGGCTGGGTTCAGTGCTCTCTGGGTGCAGGTGAACTACAACTCCCACAATCAAGGTCAATTCCCACAAAGCCCTGCAGTGTGTTCAGTTAGTGATCCGGCTTCTCTGTGCCAAGTGTGGTCCCGGTCCATTGTCGGGGGGAGTCACAGTTTCTTTTGGCCATGACCTGGTTGCATGGTAGCCGTCACCGACTGCCACTGTGTGTGCATTCTCAACCACATTGCGTTTCTTTAAAAACCTCATACTACAAGACCCCGGGACTTAACAAGGAGAGAGGAATGGAAAATATGTATCCATCAGCTTCGTTTATTGGATGACACGAAATCCTGTCCTTTCCTCTAGTGGGAAAAGAACAGGATGGGTTAGTATGTCTAGGACATGACCCACCCCCTGGAGAGCAGCACAGATGTCTTTTCAAGGGGAACATTAGGCCGCCTTCCCCATTTTTCTTCCCTAGCTGTTTCCATAGCCTTTGGTTTATTGGGTTAATGCTGAAGTATGGCTTTTGCAGACCTCGCTTGACTGTGCATCTCATGGTTTGCAGGTTCTTTGTGGGTCCCTCTCTGTATCCAGAGGTCTGGGGAACTCAATAGGGTTGTGCATTTGGGGTAAACCTTGATCTGTTTTGTATCCTGGCTTTCGGTGGGGGCCCCAATTAGTTTTTTGGGAGCCTCCCAAAACTGGGAGAAGAGATATCTGTTTTCACTCTTGAGTGCTGAAAGATCCATGTTATATTGGCCCATATATATATATATATATATACACACACACACACACACACACACACACACACATATACACACACACACACATACACACACACACACACACACACACACACACACACACACAGCTGAGGACCCGGCGGGAGGAATATGCGCAAGCGTTTCGATTGGCTGCCACTGTGGGATTATTTGCATAACGGGCTCTGATTGGCCAGCCTCAGAACTCCAACATTCTACGGCTCCAGACAGAGGGGATTGGTTGCCACTGAAATGGTATTTGCATAACGTACTCCGGAAAATATGGTAGTTTTCAGGGAATTAGGGTTTTCTTGTTGTTTGCTGGGTGATGCTGAAAAGCAGGCAAGGAGCTGAGATTGGCTCCCGCTTGCTTTCGTACTGAGTTGATTTTCGTACCGGGAGAGGCCTTCCCATTACGTGCTCCTGAAGGTAACAAAAGTAACGAAAGAACAGATGAAACCGAGGGAAACGGTTCCATGCACAACTCTAGAACTCAACTACACACCATGCAATAATATAACAAGGGGTACATTTCCTTCTAATACTGGTAGGTTTTAGGCTAAGAGAAGAATAGAACGAAACAGAACCAGAATGGTTGAACCAGGCCTGGATTAACACCTTTTTGTGCCCTAGGCCACACTTTGGAATTACGCCCCCTTTAAGTCAACCTCTACCGCCCCCACCACTCAGACCCACACTTGGCTGGCTTTTGCCATGGTGCCTCCAGAGCAGAAGAGAAAGGCGAGTAGGCACCATCCCGCCACCTCCAAGGTCCCCATTCCCACCGGCTGGAAAGCTCTGCTGTGCTCTGAAGGTCTCCTTGGGAGGCTTGGGGAGAGCGCAGTGGGTGCAAACTCCAAAGGCGCACACGAGAGAGAGAGAGAGAGAGAGAGAGAGAGGAGCGAGAGAGAGAGAGAGAGCAAGAGAGAGAGAGAGTGAGAGCGAGAGCAAGAGAGAGAGGGGGGGGAGAGAGAGAGCAAGAGAGAGAGAGAGAGAACAAGAGAGAGGGAGCAAGAGAGAGAGAGAGAGAGAGAGAGAGCGAGAGAGAGAGAGCAAGAGAGAGAGAGAGCGAGGGAGCGAGAGAGAGCGAGAGAGAGAGAGAGAGAGCAAGAGAGAGAGAGCAAGAGAGAGAGCAAGAGAGAGAGAGCAAGAGCAGAGAGAGCAAGAGAGAGAGAGAGAGAGACAGAGCGAGAGAGAGAGCAAGAGAGAGCGAGAGAGAGAGCAAGAAGAGAGAGAGAGCAAGAGAGAGAGAGAGAGAGAGAGAGAGAGAGAGCGAGAGAGAGAGCAAGAGAGAGAGAGAGAGAGAGAGAGAGAGCAGAGAGAGAGAGAGAGCAAGAGAGAGAGAGCAAGAGAGAGAGAGCAAGAGAGCGAGAGAGAGAGCAAGAGAGAGAGAGAGCAAGAGCGAGAGAGAGAGCAAGAGAGAGAGAGAGAGAGAGCGAGTGAGCAAGAGAGAGAGAGAGAGAGAGAGAGAGAGAGAGAGAGAGGTCCGCGTGGGTGTGCGCTCCCGCAGAGCGAGGGAGGATTCAGGTTGGGGTTTGTGCGGCTTTTGTGCGGCTGCTTCCGAAGGCAGGAGAGCCAGACTCTGGCCTTGATCCTTTCCTCCCTCTCGCGGCTCCCTTTGGCCAAGCAGGCCACCCCAGTTTGGTCCGAGAGTGCAGGAGCGAGCCTGGGTTGGTGTGGTCTCGTGCTGGGGACCTGGGAGAGGTCCACCCAAGCAACGCCCTTTCTCTCCCCTCTCCCTCCCTCCCTCTCTTCCTTCTTTCCTTTCTTTCTTTCCTCCTAGTTGCCTCCTACTCCTCCTTCTCCCCTCCCTCCCACCGCCCTCTGCCGCTCGGCTCTAGCTGCAGGAATTTACAGTCTGCTGCCGGGGGAGACGGGAGAGTCGCCATGGAGACGGCATCCCCGGGAGCCAGGAGGTCAGGCCAGCCAGAGTCCCGCGGGAAAATCAATGGATCAATGCAAGGGTCCCGCCGCAGCCCAGAGAGCGAGAGACTTTGCCGGGAGAAGGAGCAAAGAAGGGCATGAGAAAGGGGGAAAGAGGGGCACGGACCAGTTTTTAAAAATGTTTTTGGTTCGTGATCTGCGCCCCTCCTCGGCATGCGCCCCTAGGCCATGGCCTATGTTGGCCTTATGGGTAATCCAGCCATGGGTTGAACATTAGGCTACAACTCTGGAAATAAAACCTTCCTCAATGCTATGGAACCCTGGGAGTTGGAGTTTTCCAACACTATGATTTAATGGTTCGATGTATTGGATATTGGATAATGACGAGCTCAGGGTCATGCTCCAAGCCGACACTGTATTGCCTCCACTGAGATCCAAAGCATAACACAATCCATATGCGTCGGGCAATTTCATCCAGACGGTGACATATATCTTTCTCCATACCAAAGGTACATCTTGCAAGAGTTTTGGAAAACGCTTTGGCTTGAACTCTGGCAGCACTCGGCAGAGAGGGAGTTCTCAGCATATGCGGCGTGCCATCTGGATCCCTTTTAAGACTCACGCTGGCAACAGGAATCTGCTATTGGCTTTTATTGGGGGAAGCAAAACTGCAAATAATACCGAAACCTTTTGAAATGGGAGGACCTATTCCAGTTTTTCTAAACCTAGGCGTCGGGACCGGGGGGTCGCGAGGGCCAAAGGGGTCACAAAGACCATCAGAAAACACAGTATTTTCTGTTGATTGTGGGGGTTCTGTGTGGGAAGTTTGGCCCAATTCTACCATTGGTCTATTTTCCCATACTCCACCAGTGTTCACAATTGGGCATATTGGGCATATTGAGTATTTGTGCCAAGTTTGGTCCTTTGTTTGAGGCCAAAGTGCTCTCTGGACACAGGTGAACTACAACTCAAAAAATCAAGGTCAATGCCCACCAAACCCTTCCTGTTTTTTCCCGTTGGTCATGGGAGTTCTTTGTGCCAAGTTTGGTTCTATTCCATCGTTGGTGGAGTTTAGAATGCTCATTTTTGTAGGTGAACTATAAATCCCAGCAACTACAACTCCCAAATGTCAAGGTCTATTTTCCCCAAGCTTCACCAGTGTTCATATTTGGGCAGACTATTTGTGCCAAGTTTGGTTCGGATCTATCATTGTTTGAGTCCACAGTGATCTCTTGGATGTAGGTGAACTACAACTCCAAAACTCAAGGTCAATGCCCACCAAACCCTTCCAGTATTTTCTGTTGCTCATGGGAGTTCTGTGCGCCAAGTTTGGTTCAATTCCACTGTGGGTGGAGTTCAGAATGCACTTTGGTTGTAGGTAAACTGTAAAACCCAGCAACTACAACTCCCAAATGACAAAATCAATCCCCACCCCACCAGTATTCAAATTTGGGCATATTGGGCATTTGTGCCAAAGTTGGTCCAGTGAATGAAAATACATTCTGCACATTAGATATTTACATTACAATTCATAATAGTAGCAAAATGACAGTTATGAAGTAGCAATGAAAATAATTTTATGGTTGGCCGTCACCACAACATGAGGGACTGTATTAAGGGGTCACGGCATTAGGAAGGTTGAGAAACACTGACCTATACAATGCCTAGAAGAGGACTATTTTTTGGGCTTGATAAATGAAACTATGCATAATAATTATCCCTATTGAATTAAAGGTTTACAGTGCAAGAATACCATAGAGTTGCATTGGAAGACCAAGAAAATGCCTAGAGAGGATGTATTTTTAAAGAATTGTGTGTTTTTATTATGTGTTTTAGCTATGTTGTAACCCACTTTGAGCCATGAGGAGAGGGCAGTCAGAATTAACATTATTATTATTGTTGTCATTATTTTGTTGGGCGTGGATAAATAAAACCATGGATATAGGGTCCTTACTATATAGTAGGCCTGGTTGATTAAAAAAAACTAACGAAATTTGTTAGTAATTTGTTAATGGCGGATGCGCATGCGCAATGCGCATACACCTGCCAAAACTGGGTTTGACAGCCCAGGTCTTCCCTCCATCTCCTCCTCCTCGGTGGCGTTAGCTGTAACGGTGTTGGTTCCTTCACAGGAGGCAAGGAGTGGAGGACATCTTTTCACTCCTCGCCGCCTGGAAACAATCACGTGTCTTGAGGCTACCACCACCTCCTTCCCAGGCAGTGAGGAGTGGAAAGATGCCCTCCACTCCTTGCTGCCTGGGAAGGAACCAATGCGCATTAGCTTTAACAGGTGTTGGTTCCAAGGCGCAAGCAGATTTCCTCCCGATCGGCCAGGCATTCCGTCTTCTTGGGAAGGAAAGTCTGGGCGATTGGCAGGAAATCTCCTGCAGATCTCAGCCCAGGATTGGAAGCCCATGCTTCCCCCCCTCCCCAGATCAGAAAGGCACCTAGAGGAGTGCGCGCCTTGCAAAATGCCCCGCCCCTGGGCAGCTCGCGGAGGCCTCAGCTCTGGCTGAGGAAGAGGACGCGCCTGGCAGTGGTCCACGGGAGGCGATTTCTTTACGAAAAATGTCGGCGGCAGAGTCGAATTTGGTAATTCACTTCCGGGTTCTTTACAGGGGTTCAAAAAGGCATTGTAAGTACTTTAGAAATTAATTTCATACGAATTTGATCAAGAAAACGAAAAACCTAACCAGGTCTACTATATAGATCAGGGGTGGGCAATTATTTTTTCCAAGGGGCCACACAAGAGCCAAAAATTATTATGAAATTCAAGAAGACAAGGTGCGAACCAAGATGGAGGCTGGCATCCTCAAGAGAGGAAGGATCCCAAGATGGAATGGCCCAATGGACCCAGCCCAGAGGATGACAAAGCAGACCCAGCCGCCGCCGCAGCAGAGCAGAGCAAAGCAGGAGACGATTGGAGGCAGCAGGCCTCCACCCGCTCTCGCCCCCAGCCATTCCGTCAAAGGCGTTCCCGATTGGCTGACCGCCCTGCCATGGAGTGCCTGCCATCCCAGCTTTGGAGTGCCTGCCATCCCGGGAGGCAGTCCGGGCCTGCAGCGGGAGCAGTCGGCGACCTGCGGCGGCTGATCGCCCTGGCGACCCGGAAGATGCAAGTCTTCCGGGTCGCCAGGGTGATCAGCTGCCGCAGGTTGCCAACTGCTCCCGCTGCAGGCCTGGATCACCTCCTGGGAGGGCACGCACTCCAAAGCCGCCGCTCCTCCGATTGTTCTCCGGAGCGGCGGGCTGTTGGCCGACGCAGGCCTCACAGCCCACAATGGGATGGCGGCAGCAGCAGCCCTTCCTCTTGTAGAAACGGCCCTGCCCCTGACGCCGTTCTCCCTGGGCCGATCAGGCTCGGCTGATGGGCTGCATCCGGCCGGCGAGCCGTAAGATGCCCAGGTCTGATATAGATGCTTAAATGTCTGGAAATGACTTATGCTTTACTTTCCTTGCAGCCTATGAAAGCTCGAAGCTGCATTTCCTGATGCTTAAAAAATCTGCAGGGAAGACCAAGTCCTGGGATTAAGCCCATCTTAACCTTGTTAGGGACACACTCTTATGAATTCATTCCTGGGGCTAAAAATAAGAGTGCGATAAGTCAATCCCAGCCCCATTCCCACGATATCCGGTTGCTCTACCCTGCACTTTCTTCCTCTCTCACACAAGTGTTTTCCTCTTCTTCACCGTTTCCCATCGGTTGGAGGCTTTCTCAGCTGCCTGTGGCCTGGAAAACCACGTGGTGCACGGAGGGAGCAGGCGGCCGGAGAAGACATAATAAATCAAATGGAGAAAATCCAACCCGGAACCTTTGCCAACGTGTTTCCAAGGGTTCTCCCAAGTAGAACAAGCTGTGATTTGCACAAGACCAAAGGGACCCTTCAAAGAAGCATGCTGGGTTTGCAAGAGTCACCGAGGTGTGGCCTTTTGCAAAACCATAATGGTCAAAGAGCATTACGGCAATAGCAAGAAGAGTCTTGTCATAGGTTGGATATTGGATAGCACAGCTATGTCTGAAAATTCAAGATTTTGGCCAATGAATAACTGAACAATTCTCTCCTTGCTTCCTATGAAGCCAGGGGTGCATCTACACCAGTGGTTTCAAGCCTGTGGTCCATGGACCACCAGTGGTCCACAAGAACTAAAATATGGTCTGCAGCCTCACCGTTACTACACCATTGTAGTCAAGAAACAGCTTCCTAAAATCTATAGCACTGATTCTCAAAGTAGGCGGTACCACCCCCAGGTGGGTGGTGAGGCGATCCAAGGGGGCAGTGGGAGGCTCAGGGGAATTTGGGGGGCGGTGAACCCGTTTAAGGGGGCGGTGAGCAATTGGCCATTTAGGAGGGGCTGCACGGCCCTCTTCTTTTGCCCCACCCCCTTAGCTTTGACCCCACACGCAGTGCAGTGCAAAGGCTGCAGTGCAAATGCCTCTGTGTCCTCCAGCGGAGCCTCCTCGCCACTGCAGAAGAAAGCGTGGCCTTCCCCGGCGGTGGCAAAGGTGGTGGAAGGAGCAGGACAGACTCGGGCTTCCGTGGGGAGAGCAGGCCTTGCTTCTTCCCCTCAGGCTGCGGCTGCCCATCCCCTCAGAGCCCTCTCCGGCGGCGGCATGGCAAGCATATTAGATATTTGCATTATAATTTATAAGAGTAGCAAAATTATTTATGAATAATTTTGGATGAAAATATGGATGGGGTCACCACAACGTGAGGAAACTTATTTAGGGCTCACGGCATTAGAAAGGTTGAGAACCACTGCACTAATACATATATCTTTCTGTTTAATTGCTATTACATTTTTTGAAAAATTAATTTCTAGGGGGGCGGTGAGTAATTTTTTTTCTGGAAAGGGGGCAGTAGGTCAAAAAAGTTTGGGAACCACTGATCTACAGCGATACTTGCAGGGACATCTCAGCAAGCGAGAATCCAAAAGTGGCAGGCTAAAACACGGAACCCCAACCAGTGGCTGAAACCAGATGAGAAACTCCCTCCTGGGCACACAGAAGACTGGGCGACTTGGAAGGCGCTGAACAGATTGCACTCTGGCACCACGAGATGCAGAGCCAATCTTAAGAAATGGGGCTTCAAAGTGGAGTCCGTGACATGCGAGCGTGGAGAAGAGAAAACCACAGACAATGCAGTCTGAGCCCCGCCACATGCACAAGGGAGGACCTTTTTATAGTGACATCAGAAGCACTAGAAGTGGCCGGATTCTGGTCAAAGGAAATTTAGTACAATGCCAAGTTTCTAACTTTGTTTATGGTTTATCTATGCCAGTGTTTCCCAACCAGTGTGCCGTGAGCGATCATCAGGTGTGCCGTGGGAAATTGGAACCTCCAATACCCCTTCGTCCCCCTCCTGCCGAACACTTTTTCTTCTTTTTTCTTTTTCTTTTTCCTTTAAAATTTTTTTTTATTGTTTTATCATTATCAACACAATATTATACAATGTCTATTTACAGCAGATTCATGTTATTCATTTCTAGGTACAATACTTCAATCTTTAGCATCTGCCATTATGTTTTTCTTATACATTTTTGTATCCCTCACCGCTGTGCTCCCCTCCCCCTCCCCAAGCCATTGCTTTTACATATCATTTGTCCAAAATTTCATTTCTTCTTGTGGAGGTAACCTTCCTTCTTCCTTTTCTAATCCTTTTTCAATAAATTTTCTCCATACCTCATAAAAATCACTTTGTTTCCATATACCTCTTTTTACTTTTAATATACATGTTAACTTGTCATTTATTGCCAGTTTCCATACTTCCTTGTACCATTCCTCTATTTGTATATTTATTTCTTTTCTTCTCCACTCGGGCTCCCTTCTTCCCAGCCTCGCTCTGCTTGCTTTGCCTCGCTTTGCTCACGCTGCTGCTTCTGCGGGAGGGGGAAGGGAGGAAGACGTGACCCGTGTGGGCGCTACTGCGCAGACTCGCCCCACGTCTTCCTCCCTCCCCCTCCACAGTGCTCTCTGGATATAGGTGAACTAGAACTCCAAAACTCAAGGTCAATGCCCACCAAACTCTTATAGTATTTTTTCTTGGTTATGGTAGTTCTGTGTGGGAAGTTTGATTCCATTCCATCATTGGTGGAGTTCAGAATGCTCTTTGATTGCGGGTGAACTATAACTCCCAGCTGTTGAGCAAGACCTTCATGTGTGTCTTTCTGCCATTCCTGCCAGGATATCTATGTTGTGTTAATTGAAACAGGCCCAGGTTTCACACTGAGTGTATAAATACATTTAAAAACATATTCACTATATGTATGACTGTGTTAGAGTGTCATTTTGTGTCATTTTGGTTGGTGGTGTGCCCCAGGATTTTGTAAATGTAAAAAGTGTGCCGCGGCTCAAAAAAGGTTGAAAAACACTGATTTATTTATTTGTCACGTTTCTATACCGCCCCTCTCAGCCCGAAGGCGACTTGGGACGGTTTACACAAGGCAGTCTCTGCCCTCAATACAACACAAGCAAACAAACCCAAAACAATAATCATATAACAACAAATTAACAATTAAGAACATACAATTGCAGTCTCAGCATCATGTTGAAATCAGTTTGCGTCACATCGTTGTCATTCCATATATCTAATTAAACCAATACGTTAGAACTGTATTCTCAATTCGCTTTTGCCACGATAAATAAATAAATAAATATGGCCAACCTAGGATTGGAAGCCCCTCAAAAAGTAACTTTGCTAATCTCCGGGGAAGACGAATGTGGCTTCAGGCCACTTTCCAACAGGAAGTGACTCCAAAGTCAACCTCCATTTCTGATCCCAGTAGGACACCGTTCTCCTCCTTAGCTTTCCACCGCCCACTCATTCTGCGCATTTACTTATTCCATCCATCCTGTTTCTAACTCCATTAGGGGAAAAAAATAGATCATGACCCACACTTTCTCATCTGGAAGGAAATACAATGTGTATCTTGGCTCTAAGTGCAATAAAGCATGCTTAAGGGAGGAGAACGTTCACTCCACCTAGATAGTAGGAATGCATCCCCCTCCCAATATAGTTTCCCTTGAAGGAAGCAATCAATACATTCTTGCAATTATCTAATCACTCTGAACAAGTGTTCGAAGGCTGCATTACGGAGATCATTTGCTGTTCGAGGCCTATTCTGTGCAAAATATACACATTTTACACAGAAAAACAGCAGTTTTTTCCCCACACAGAGCATCAATCAATCAATCAATTTGTATTACTTGCTTAGTTGCCCTCCACCAGCGGTGCTCTGAGCGACTTATAACATAAAACCAATAAAACACTTTAAAACAGGGGTGCCCACACTTTTTCAGCATGCGAGCTACTTATATTAAAACAAAGTCAGAAAGATCTACCTACCTACTCAAGGCTGGAGTGGGGAGGGGGTGGGGCTTGGCCAGAGGGGGAGGAGCCAGGCTGCGCCAAGCCCCGCCCCCTCCCCTCTGGCTTGGAGCTCCCAGCAGCTTCTCCAGGCTTGAGGATGGCAATGCCAAGCCAGTGGTGGCATAGCTAGCACAAGGCTGGCTTGGCACTGCCATCCTCAAGCCTGGAGAAGCTGCTGGTAGAGCGGAAGCCACAGGGGGCAGAGCCAGGCCACGCCAAGCCCCGCCCCCTCCCCTCTGGCTTTGGAGCTCCCAGCAGCTTCTCCAGGCTTGAGGATGGCAATGCCAAGCCAGTGGTGGCATAGCTAGCACAAGGCTGGCTTGGCACTGCCATCTTCAAGCCTGGAGAAGCTGCTGGTAGAGCGAAGCCACAGGGGTGGAGCCAGGCCAGTGGTGACGCCAAGCCCACTGCCCCTCCCTCTCTGGCTTTGGAACAGCTCCCAGCAGCTTCTCCAGGCTTGAAGATGGCAATGCCAAGCCAGTGGTGGCATAGCTAGCACAAGGCTGGCTTGGCACTGCCATCCTCAAGCCTGGAGAAGCTGCTGGTAGAGCGGAAGCCACAGGGGTGGAGCCAGGCCACACCAAGCCCCGCCCACTCCCCTCTGGCTTTGGAGCTCCCAGCAGCTTCTCCAGGCTTGAGGATGGCAATGCCAATGGTGGCATAGCTAGCACAAGGCCGGCTTGGCCCTGCCCTCCTCAAACCTGGAGCAGCTGCTGGGAGTGCCGAAGCCGGGGAGGGGGGCGGGGCTTAGCGCAGCCTGGCTCTGCCCCCTCTGAGATGCGATCCGTCTGGGATCGACCTCCTTTGGTCCCGCGATTGACTGGTCGATCGCGATCGACTTCCTGGGCAGCCCTGCTTTAAAAGAATCACAATTAAAACAACTAATCAAACGCTCTGCCAAAGAGCGAAGTCTTCAGTGCGACAGCAAAGCATCTCAGTTCGCGCATGCTCGGATGTCGGGTGGCAGAGAGTTTCACAGTTTTGGGGCGGAGGCTGAGAAAGCTCTCCGCCTAGTGACCTCCAGGTGGATTTCTCTAGGGCGCGGTATATGGAGGAGCTTCTTTTGGGAAGATCGAGGTGACCACTGGGGTTGATAGGGGGAGAGGCGGTCCCTAAGGTACGTTGGCCCCTGGCCGTATAAGGCCTTAAAGGTCAATACCAGCACCTTATAGGAGATCCGGAATTCGATTGGTAACCAATGCAGCTGACACAGGATAGGTGTTATATGACATCCCACAGGGTTCCCTGTAAGGAGCCCGGAAGCTGCATTTTGAACTATACGAAGTTTCCGGGTCACTGACAAAGGAAGGCCAACATATAGAGTGTTACAGTAGTCCAGTCTTGAGGTGACCGTGGCATGGATAACTGTGGCTAAGGCCTCCCTGGAAAGATAGGGCGCCAGTTGCCTAGCCAGGCGAAGATGGGAAAATGCCTGTTTCCTGACGATGGAGACCTGGGCCTCCATCATCAGCAAGGGGTCCAAAATGACACCTAGGGTTTTCACGGTGGCAGATGGAACAAGAGGCTCACCGTCAAGGGTAAGCAACGGTCGCTCCACTCCCACAGGGCGGCCAGGCCACAGGATCTCCCTCTTTGCCGGATTCACCCTCAGCCTGCTAGCACGCAGCCATCCAGTCACGGCGTAAAGGCATAGAGTTTAATTATTGGGTACCGAAACTGCCCCGGTCTCCAAACGTAGAAGGAGCTGGGTGTCATCAGCATGCTGATAACACTCCAGTCCGAAACTCCGTACCAGCTGAGCGAGCGGTTGAACATAGATCTATATCTATCTATATATATAAAATAAAAGAGAATGTTTGTATGTGTGTTTGTGCGTTTGTGTGTTTGTGGATATGTGCCAGCTTTCTGATTGGTTGCCACTGTGGGATTATTTGCATAACGCCTCTGATTGGCCAGCACCACCAACATTCCGACACTCTAAAGTGGCAGAGGGGGGTAAGGAAAAGCCCTGAGGCAGTCAGATATGGTGGGAGTTTAAGGCCAAAACACTTTGCGGCCCCCAACAATGACAGAACCAGACCAACCTTGGCACACAGAACCCCCAACACCCACTCTACATCCTGGTGCAATTTGAGGGAGGATGGACAATGGATGACGGGATTTGCAGTACTTAAACTCACTTCCTTATAGCACTGTGGCCCACACCAATGACGGATCAGACCCAAACTTGGCACACAAATCCTCCCTGACCCACTTTACATCCTGGTGCAGTTTAGGGCAGGATGGGCCACAAATTATGGGATTTGCAGTACCTTCACCCAATTCACTTCCCACAGACCACTGTACAAATCACAGACCAGGCCCAAACTTGCCACACAGAGTACTCATGACCCACTCTACACCCTGCTGCAGTTCTAAGGTGGATGGACCACGGATGATGGGTCTTGCAGTACCTTCACTCACTTACTGAAACCACTGCGACCCTCATCAAATGACCAATGCAGACCAAACTTGGCACACAGAGCCCCCATGAACCACTCTACATCCTGGTGCAGTTTGGAGGATGGACCATGGATGATGGGACTTTAAGTACCTCCACTCACTTCACAAGACTGCTGCCAACCTCATCCAATGACAAATCAAGACCAAACTTGGGACACAGAGCCCCTATGACTCATTCTACATACTGGTGCAGTATCGAGGAGCAGGGACCACAGATGATGGGACTTGAAGTACCTCCACTCCCCAAGACTGCTGCAACCCTCATCCAATAACCGATCAAGACCAAATTTGGCACACAGAACCCCCATGACCCACTCTACATCCTGGTGCAATTTGGAGGAGGATGGACCATGGATTATGGGACTTGAAGTACCTTCACTCACTTCCTGAGACCACTGCAAGCCAAATAAACAACTGATAAGGACCAACCTTGGTCTAATAACCCAGGCAGGGGCGGGCCCACAAGCTAGTATTAAATAAAAGGGAAAGGATAGCCCCTTGAGGCACCCCACAATAGAGGGGGCACCTCTCGGAGACTTGTCCCAACCACTCCACTCGTTGTCCCCGGTTCTGGAGAAATGAGCTGAACCAATTTAGGGCCAGCCCACGGACTCCGGATGCGGCGAGGCAGTGTATCAACAGATCGTAATCAACAGTATCAAACGCTGCAGTGAGATCAAGAAGCACATGCAGTTTTCTGCATACAATTTTATTGTTGTTGCAAAGAATAATGCCTGAATTGCAAAAAAAATCTCATTAGTGCAACACTCATCTCGTAAGGGATTCTCAGCATTCAGGAAAAATATATTGACCATTTTTTCTAATACTTTAACATGAAACTTCGTAACAGATTTTTTAAAACCTGATTTGGAACATTGATCTAAAATACATTTTTAGATGTCTGTAGAATAATAGTCAAAGACTGTAGAATTAATGTCGTTTCAGATCACTTGAACTGCCATGGCTGAATGCTATGAAATCCAGGGAGTTGTAGTTTTTTACTTGAAATATTGATACTGTAAATCAGGGCTGCCCAGGAAGTCGATCACGATTGACCAGTCGATCCTGGGACCAAAGGAGGTCGATCCCAGCCGAATGGGGCGCTTCTCAGAAGGGGCGGAGCCAGGCCGCGCCAAGCCCCGCCCTGCCCCGGCTTCGGCACTCCCAGCAGCTGCTCCAGCCTTGAGGAAGGCAGGGCCAAGCCAGCCTTGTGCTAGCTATGCCACCACTGGCTTGGCACTGCCCTCCTCAAGCCTGGAGAAGCTGCTGGGAGCTCCAAAGCCAGAGGGGAGGGGGGGGGCTTGGCACGGCCTGGCTCCACCCCTCTCTGGCTTCCGCTCTACCAGCAGCTTCTCCAGGCCTGAGGGGGGCAATGCCGAGCCAGTGGTGGCATAGCTAGCACAAGGCTGGCTTGGCACTGCCATCCTCAAGCCTGGAGAAGCTGCTGGTAGCTCCAAAGTCAGAGGGAGGCGGAGCCAGGCTGCGCCAAGCCCCGCCCCACCCCTCCTCTCCAACCTTCAGAAGGTAGGTAGATCTTTCTGACTTGGTTTTATTATAAGTAGCTCGCGTGCTGAAAAAGTGTGGGCACCCCTGCTGTAAATCATTGTCTCCTCCTGAAAAAAAAATCACAAAGGACTACCACCTCACCCGCTTCATAGAAAATCTTCTACAAAACAGGAGCTTTTTTGTTCAGTTTCAGGACCAGGGAAACAGATAGTGAAGACAGAACAACGACCTGCAATAGGGGAGTACGCTTGCTCCATCAATGTTTAACATTTACACAAATGATCAGCCAGTGCCAGAAGGGTCAGAGAGTTTCATCTATGCTGATGATCGTGCCATCACCTCCCAAGCAGGGAGCTTTGAAATGAACAGAAGCTCTCCAAAGCTTTAGGTGCTCTTACTGCCTATTACAGGGAAAACCAACTCATTCCTAATCCATCTATAACATAGACATGCGCCTTTCACCTTAAAGACAAACAAGCACCTTGAGCTCTGAGGATTACCTGGGAATGAATTCCACTGAATGCTTTTTGAAGGATTCCCAGTCTTTCTTGAATTTTGAAGGGTCTTTTATCTGAAGATAAAGGTAAAGGTTTACCTTGAGTAGTTGAGTATGGCTCTGGGGGGTGGTGCTCATCTCCATTTCTAAGCTGAAGAGCCGGCATTGTCGATAGACACCTCCAAGGACATGTGGCCAACATCAGGCCCGGATCTGGCCCTTTTGGCGCCCTAGGCCAAAAGCTCTGTCCCCGCCCCCGGCTCCGCCCCGCCCCCGGCTCCTCGCCGGCGCAAGGAGGAGGAGGAAAGAAAGCCCCACCCCCGGAGCCGATGCTGGGCCTCCCCACGGCTCCTCCCTCCCTTTTCAGGCTGGCATGACGCCCCGCATCGGCTCCAGGGGTGGGGCTTTCCTTCCTCCTCCTTGCACCGGCGAGGAGGCGGGGCGGAGCTGGTGGCGGGGCAGAGCCGAGGGGAGCAGAGCAAAGGGGGGGGGGAGGGTGTGGATGGTGCTAACGCCACCGCGTGCATGCGCCCTTTATTTTTTGAATTATTTTTTGAATTTTTAAAAACTTTTTTGGGGGGTCCGGATCTGCTGCCCCCCCAAAGGTGCCGCCCTAGGCCATGGCCTAGGGTGGCCTTATGGGTAATCCGGGCCTGGCCAACATGACTGCATGGGGTGCTGCTACCTTCCCATCAGAACGGTACCTATTGATGTCACATTTGCATGTTTTCAAACTGCTAGGTTGGTAGAAGTTGGGGCTAACAGCGGGAGTTCACCCCATCCCGCGGATTCGAACTGCCGACTTTCCAGTTGGCAAGTTCTTCAGCTTAGCGGTTTAACCCGCTGCGCCGCAGCAGCCCCTTTATCTCAGGATTTCCACTATTTCCACTATTTCAGCTACTTTTGCTATCCATTCTTCCAATGAAAAATCTATCATTTGTCTTCAATAGTGATCTATGTGTTACGCCTAGTAAGAATGCCTTTAAATGCATGGGCATTGTCGTTTTTGAGGTGTCAGCGCCTCACCAAACTTCAAATCCCAGGATACTATAGCAATGAGTCATAGTAGCCAATGTGGTGCCGAATTGCATTAATTTTACAGTGAACATGCAACCAAAGTCACCTCTAGATGTACTAGTGTCCAAAGAACACAGAATCGCCTCCTTCATCTTGACTTCTCTTCTGTTTTCAACAGCGGTTCAATAGCCAACCTCAAAGGAAACACTCTGTAAAGGGAGCATTGACGCAAATGCAGAGTTGGAAGAACGCAGGCAGGGCTTCATTATAAACAGGCTTTCTGCAAAAGCTGCACAGATATGGCATGCAAAGTGTGTGTGTGTGTGTGTGTATATATATATATATACAGTATATATATATATATTCACAGTATGCGGATGCCATTTTTGTCACCTTGCCAAAACCAACAGAATGTCAGAGCTGCCTGTTAATCTAAACTTGCCTTTACAACCGGAACAACTGAAGCTGTTTTAGAGTTTGGCTACTTTCCTTTAAATCACCAATTGACTGAACACAAGGTGCATCTGCACTGTAGAATGAATGCAGTTTGACACCACTTGAACAGTCATGGCTCCTGTTATGGGATCCTAAGATGTGCAGTTTTGCAAGGCCTTCTTTGCTGGTGCCCCTCCTCAGACTGTGATTCCCAGGATTCTATCCATAGCATTGAGTCCTGGCCATTAAAGTGGTGATTTCTATAACTCCAAGTCCTCCAGGATCAACATCTTGCGGACATTGATCCTGAAGTTGAACTAGCTTTACGAGAACTTGGAATGCGAATAATATATAATTCTTAGAATTTACTTGGATTTGTGGATTTGGATGTATCTAGAGCAGTGTTTCCCAACCACTGTTCCGTGGCACACTACTGTTCCGTGATGGATCATCTGGTGTGCTGCGAAAAACGTATCTCCACCCCCTTTCTCCCCCTCCTTCTGAACCCCTGCTGCTTGGGGGAGGAGGAGGAGGAGGAAGGGCCGGGCGGCAGCAAAGAAAAAGAAGAAGGGGCCGGGCCTCCTCCTCCTTCGGCCGTTTCCTCAGCCAATTGAGGGAGGGAGGAGGAGGGAAGGGTGACGTCGCTCAGGCCCCGCCCCTTCCCAACGGCAGAAGCTTGCTCATGCCTGATTGAGTCATGGTGGGAGTCATGGCGGAGGAGGAGGAGCATGAGCGGTGGACGGGCTTCAGTGGGCGGGGCTGAAGCCCGTCCAGCGCTCATGCTCCTCCTCCGCGTGGCCTCAGCGAGTGAGGGGCCAGAGTCATGGTGGGGAGCGGTGCTGGGGAAGGGGAATTGCCGCCTTCTCCCTCTCCCCCACCACCCCTTTCGCCCGTGAGCCGCTACCCGTGGCAATGGGAGCAGCTGAGGCTGGCGGCGGGAACCTGGGCCAGAGCCTGGGCTTGGTAGCGGCCCTTGGCCTGCTCTACTCCCTGAGGGGCCCGCTTGCCAAGTTTGGTCCAGATCCACAGTGCTCTCTGGATGTAGGTGAACTACAACTCCAAAACTCAAGGTCAATTAATTATATGTATTACTGTGTTAGAGTGTCATTTTGTGTCATTTTGGTGTCATTGTTGGTGGTGTGTCCCCGGATTTTTTTTAATGTTAAAAGTGTGCCACGGCTCAAAAAAGGTTGGGAAACACTGATCTAGAGCACTGGTTCTCAACCGTCCTAATGCTGTGATCCCTTAATTAATTAAATTAATTAATTAATTAATTTAATTAATTAATCAATTAATTAAATTAATTAAAAACATTTATATTCCGCCCTACTCACTCCGAAGGGGACTCAGGGCGGATCACAGCATATATACAGCAAATATTCAATGCCGGGACAAGAATTCATTATATGCATACATATACATTAAAAACATTTATCTCAATATTAAAAATACACTGTTTAAAACCATCTCAATACAGTTCCTCCTGTTGTGGTGACCCCCAGCCATAAAATTATTTTCGCTGCTACTTCATAACTGTAATTTTACTATTGTTACGAATCGTAAAGTAAATATGCAAGATGTATTTTCATTCACTGGACCAAATTTGGCACAAATCCCCGATATACCCAAATTTGAATACTGGTGGGGTTGGCGGGGTTGATTTTGTCATCTGGGAGTTGTAGTTGTTGGGATTTATAGTTCACCTACAATCAAAGAGCATTCTGAACTCCACCCACAATGGAATTGAGCCAAACTTGGCACACAAAACTCTTATGACCAACAAAAAATACCGGAAGGGTTTGGTGGGCATTGGCCTTGAGTTTTGGAGTTGTAGTTCACCTAACTCCAGAGAGCACTGTGGACTCAAAGAATTATGGAACTGGACCAACGATGGAACTGAACCAAACTTGGCACACAAAACTCCAACAGAAAATACTGGAAGGGTTTGGTGGACACTGACCTTGAGTTTTGGAGTTGTAGTTCACCTACATCCTGAGAGCACTGTGGACTCAAAGAATGATGGATCTGGACCAAACTTGGCACGAATACTCAATATGCTCAAATGTGAACACTGGTGGAGTTTGGGGAAAATAGACCTTGACATTTGGGAGTTGTAGTTGCTGGGATGTATAATTCACCTATATTCAAAGAGCATTCTGAACCTCACCAACGACAGAATTGGGCCAAACTTCTCACACAGAACCACCATGACCAACAGAAAATACTGTGTTTTCTGATGGTCTTTGGCAACCCCTCTGACACCTTGGTCTGGAGTGCAACACGTCACGTACCCTCTTTATGAAGACCCAATATCTCATTGGCCCAAGTTCCAGAGGCTTCTGGGAGTCAAAGTCCCAAACACTTGGAAGACCAAAGTTTGTGAAGCACTGGCTTAGAGGGACACATCTTCGGGATGGGACCAGAACCAAACCGAGGGTTGCTTTGTCATAGTTGCCACCACCGTCTCATTCCAATGAGTAAGCCATCTTCTCCTGTGCCAGTCCCACTTCCCTTCATCTTTCGCCAACTTATGGTTCATGCCAAAGCCGCACCTGAAATCCAATTCTTTTGGCAGATGGGATGCATTGGATGTGTACCGACCTCCTCAATGACGTTGCCGCCATCTCTCTCCGAAAGAAATGAATAACACTGATTCGACAGCTCTGGTATGTGCTTGTGCTGGATCAAACTGTCTGGTGACAGTGTATATTTTGGAAAGAATGAATGCTGTGCAATGAAACATCAACTATTGGTGCCAGAGAAATGGGCAACAGCTAGGTCTGGTTCTGTCAAATTCAAAAAGGTCGCTCTGAGGTGGGAAGGGATGCCGGTTCTCTCATCCATCAACGCAAGAACCTTTCTGCTTAATTTGCAAGGCTGAGTGAATAAAGGGATCCTCCAAATGATGTGGATGGAATCTGGTTGGAATTCACTGAATGAAGCAGTAATTGAATGAAGAGTTCAACATATAGGTCGTCCACACTCTGGTCACATCCCGAATAGATTACTGCAACACACTGTACGTGGGGCTGCCTTTGAAGACAGTTCGGAAATTGCAATTAGTCCAACGGGCGGCAGCCAGATTACTAACTGGAGCTACATACAGGGAGCATACCACCCCCCTGTTGTGTCAGCTCCACTGGCTGCCGATCCACTTCCAAGCTCAATTCAAAGTGCTGGTTTTGACCTTTAATGCTCTATACAGTTCTGGCCCAGCTTACTTGTCTGAACGCATCTCCCTCTACGTCCCACCTTGTAATTTAAGATAATCCGGGGAGGCCCTGCTCTTACTCCCGCCAACTTCTCAAACGCAGTTGGTGGGGACGAGAGATAGGGCCTTCTCAGTGGTGGCTCCCCGCCTGTGGAATGAGCTTCCAAGCGACATATGATCAACCCCATCCCTCCTGGCATTCAGGAAAAGAGTAAAAGCTTGTCTATGGGACCAGGCTTTTGCACATTAGCACAATGCAGCACTTTGGGTTGGAATTGTAATGGCAAGCTGATGGATATGGCTCAATGCTCATGTTGTGGACGGAACACTGTTCTAACCTAAGTGAATACGTATGACATGTTAATGCTAACTGTATTTTAATGCTGAATGTTTATTGTTTTATATTGTATTTATATTGTGTATCGGCATCGAATTGTTGCCTTTTGTCAAGCCGCTCTGAGTCCCCCCTCGGGGGTTGAGAAGAGCGGGGTAGAAATGATGTAAATAAATAATAATAATAATAATAAATAGGTGAATCTGATTAGTCCAATGTTTCTATTCTACTCTGGACAACGGGATGTTGCAATTTGGGGCTAAAAGTGGGGTGCAGTAACATATTGGAGGTAAAGCAATGCTCTGCCATCAACTCAGTTGGAAGGATTGCTAATAATTAATGTACATTTCAGATATGCACATGCATTGAAAAGTTACGTTTTGGGGGACTATTCCTCCCAGATGTCTCAAGACAATGTAATAATAATAATAATAATAATAATAATAATACACTTTATTTATATTCCGCTCTTCTCACCCCGAAGGGGACTCAGAGCGGATTACAGGTACACATACTTAGCAGACAATCCCGGCCCGTTTCCACATACAGACATATAGACAAACAGAGGCAAACTCTGGCCACCAGGGGAGCTGATGCACTCCTCATCTGTCAGCGTTCCCAGCGTCCCTTATTGGTCCCTCCGCATTTCTCAGCATTCCTGGAGTTCTTTAATGGCCTCATAATTCAGTCAAAATTTGCCTCCTCACTTAATTTGGTACCCTTATCTCCTGCTTGACAGATGCAACTGTCTTTCGGGCTGCAAAGGTCGACAGCAGGCTACACTTAAAGGTTGAGCACCCGCTTCGACCTGGGCAGGCCTCAAACTCATGACCTACTGGTCAGAGAGATCTCATGCAGCCGACACTTAGCCAGCTGCGCCACATTCCTGGTGCACAGATTTTCCAAGCAGTGGGTTCTTTCTAGGTCATGTGATCCTAAGAAGTTACTTTCCTTCCCAAACTCTGGTTTAGATCAGCACTTGTACTTCTCCAAGGGGAACCAAAAGCTCTCAGAAAAATATTTCTTTCCCTTCCTTCTTCCATTATCTACGCTTTGCTTGCACTGCAAGGAATACACAAACTTGACACTGATGGATGAGCCTATCTTCTGATTTTGCTGTTAGCGTGGAAATACTTCCAATATATTGAGAGGCACTTGAGAGGAAAATGGAAAGGAGACGGACTTTCCACATATAAAGGATTTTCATGATTCTCTATATGTGTGTTGAAAGCTCTTTTGCCTTCCATGGGATCCACAATGAACACAAAGTTGGCTGTTCGAAAGTGTTCATCCCAGAAACTTTTTATCGAGTTCCAGAACTCAAGATCAATGGCCACCAAACCCTTCCAGTATTTTCTGTTGGCCATGAGTTCTGTGTTCCAAGTTTGGTTCACTTCC
The DNA here is from genome assembly GCA_030556195.1 of Anolis apletophallus. Taxonomy (NCBI): domain Eukaryota; kingdom Metazoa; phylum Chordata; class Lepidosauria; order Squamata; family Anolidae; genus Anolis; species Anolis apletophallus. Next base: position 38,483,743 of record JARBWK010000015.1, on the reverse strand, counting down.
ATTACTGGTGGAGTTCAGAATGCTCTTTGATTGTAGGTGAACTATAAATCCCAGCAACTACAACTCTCAAATGACAAAATCAATTCCCCTCCCAACCCAACCAGTATTAAAATTTGGGCGTATTGGGTATATGTGCCAAATTTGGTCCAGTGAATGAAAATACATCCTGTATATTATATATTTACATTACAATTCATAACAGTAGCAAAATGATAGTTATGAAGTAGCAACAAAAATCACGTTATGGTTGGGGGTCGCCACAACACGAGGAAGAGTATTAAGGGGTTGCAGCATTAGGAAGATTGAGAACCACTGAAATAAATAAATTCCAGAAACTATATCCTGTCACTCGGTCCATCTACACTGTGTAATTAATGCAGGTTGGCAGCATTTTAAGTGCCATGGCTCAGTGTTATGGAATCCTGGGATTTGTAGCTTTGCAAGGCATTCTTGGGCAGAGATAGCTCAAGACCTTGTAAAACTGCAACTCCCAAGATTCCATAGCATTGAGTCATGGCAGTTCAAGTGGTGTCCAACTATTAATACAGTGTATACCAGGGGTCGGGAACCTTTTTGACTCAGAGAGCCATGAAAGCAAAATATTTGGAAATTTATTTCAGTGAGAGCCATATAATATATATAATATATTTTAAGACTGAACTCAACTAAATGTGAGTCTATACGTACATACTATGAGAAAAGGATTCCCCCAGCGGAAAGACGGGACACTTCAGACCTGGCTCTGCAAAAGGCATGCTCAGGACTCTGGGAAGGAAGAGAAAACGGAAGGAAGGAAGGGGGAAAGAAAGAAAGACAGAGGATATAAAAAAGAGAGGGGAGAGGAAGAAAGAAAAGAAGAACAAACTATGGAAAAGGAAGAAAAGAAAAGCAGGAGAGACACAAGGAGAGGAAGTGAAAGAAGGAAATGGGAAGTGAGAAAAGGAAAGGGAGTGAGGAAAAAGTAAAATAATGGAAGTAAAAGAAAGAAGGGGAGAGAGGGAAATGAAAAGAAAGCAAGGAGAAGGAAAGGAAGACTTGGGGGAAAAGAATAGAAGAGGAAGGAAGGAAGGAAGGAAGGAAGAGGGAGGGAGAATGGGGGAAAGAAGGAAGGGGAGAGAGGGAGAGAAAAGGAAGGAGAGAAGGAAAGGGTGAAGGGGAGAAAGAAAGGAAGTGAAAGGAAGGAAGAGGGAGAATGGAGGAAGGAAGGAAAGAGAGGGAGGGAAAAGGAAGAAGAGAAGGAGGAAAGGGTGAAGGGGAGAAAGGAAGGAAGAGGACTCCATGTGTAATCATATAGATGTTGAACAATATGCATTCCTGACATCAAAGATCTAATATCCTTCCAACAGAAAGTATGTAAGCAGCTTTCTAAAATTAAATATGTTCTGATCCTTCGACTATAATGAATCTATTAGTCCTCCATTATCTTCCAAAGGAAAATAAATTAGAGTTAATCGGACTCATTACACTGCTCAGCAAACAAACCGATTTGAACCTACTGTTATTTAATGTAATTTGATTACTTGAAACGCTGGCGTAGGCTACATACAGCATCGCCATCCATTCGAGACTTCGCCAACGACACAACTCTTTGAGCCATCAGAGACGATCAACGCCAATTACACACAGAGGGAGATTAGAATACTTAGGGACCAGTATGTTGTTGTACACAATTGGGATGGAAAATCGGCTTATGATAGTAAATTCTCAATAAAACGAAATGCATGGGTCATAAATGTATCATGAATTCATAAAGCATCAATCAAATATCTTTTACTCAGTACAACTGGCGAGACACACAAAACACTCGTTATGGGTGCATGAATCCTTGACTTTATCGGTCATGAATAGCAGACTCCTATCTATTCATCCTCTCATCTTTTACACCAGTGATTCCCAACCTGTGGCCTGTGGACCACCAGTGGTCCGGAAGCACAAAAATATGGTCCACAGCCTCACCATTACTACACTGTTGCCTCTAAACTATGCAGCAACAAGAGCAGCTGGTCTCATTAGATTATGTTATAGTCCCAAGGTAACGGGTATGTCAGGAGGGGAGAGGCTGAGAACCCACCAAAGATGACTACTACCACATCAGCTCCAGATTATTAAATATGGTTTTTGTGGATGAGAAGATGGTGACTACTGGGTGGCATATGTTCTGTATCAGAAACTAGAGCTGAAGTGGTCCCTGATCAAGTGGCCTCTGGTCAAAGTGGTCCCTGGTCAAAGTAGTACCTGGTCAAAGTGATCCCTGGTCAAGTGGCCCCTGGTTGAGTGGTCCCTAGTCAAAGTTGTCTCTGGTCAAAGTGTGGTACCTGGTCAAAGTGGTCCCTGGTCAAGTAGTCCCTGGTCAAAGTGATCCCTGGTCAAGTGGTCCCTAGTCAAAGTTGTTCCTGGTCAAAGTGGTACCTGGTCAAGTAATCCCTGGTCAAAGTGATCCCTGGTCAAGTGGCCCCCTGGTCGAGTGGTCCCTAGTCAAAGTTGTCCCTGGTCAAAGTGGTCCCTGGTCAAGTAGTCCCTGGTCAAAGTGGTACCTGGTCAAAGTGATCCCTGGTCAAGTGGCCCCCTGGTCGAGTAGTCCCTGGTCAAAGTGGTCCCTAGTCAAAGTTGTCCCTGGTCAAAATGGTACCTGGTCAAGTGGTACCTGGTCAAAGTGATCCCTGGTCAAAGTGATCCCTGGTCAAGTGGCCCCCTGGTTGAGTGGTCCCTAGTCAAAGTTGTTCCTGGTCAAAGTGGTACCTGGTCAAGTAATCCCTGGTCAAAGTGATCCCTGGTCAAGTGGCCCCCTGGTCGAGTGGTACCTAGTCAAAGTTGTCCCTGGTCAAAGTGGTCCCTGGTCAAGTAGTCCCTGGTCAAAGTGGTACCTGGTCAAAGTGATCCCTGGTCAAGTGGCCCCCTGGTCGAGTAGTCCCTGGTCAAAGTGGTCCCTAGTCAAAGTTGCCCCTGGTCAAAATGGTACCTGGTCAAAGTGGTACCTGGTCAAAGTGATCCCTGGTCAAAGTGATCCCTGGTCAAGTGGCCCCCTGGTCGAGTGGTCCCTAGTCAAAGTTGTCCCTGGTCAAAGTGGTCCCTGATCAAGTAGTCCCTGGTCAAAGTGATCCCTGGTCAAGTGGCCCCTCGTCAAGTGGTCCTTGGTCAAAGTGGTCCCTTTGTCAAAGTGGTACCTGGTCAAAGAGGTCCCTGGTCAAGTGTAGAATTAATACAGTTTGACACTACTGTGACTGCTGTGAGGTCAATACTATGAAGCCATGGGAGTGGCACTTTCACAGGATCTTTAGCGTTCGCCAAAGAGTGCTTCTGCCTCACCAAACTACATCTGCCATGCTTCTGGAACATGGCCATACAGCCCGGAAAACTCACAGCAACACTACAATTCCATCATTCCCTAGGATTGATAAAGTAGTGCCTACAAAATAGATGACCTCCTAAACTACCCGATAGGACTGTTGCGAGCCCATTTGAGAATGAGTGTAGTGTAGTGCAGAATAAGGAAGACCCCTTGTGCTCCAAAGAAACATGTGAATGGGTCGACCGCATTTATTTCAACAAAGCTATTCCATAGTTTCTTGTGTCTCTTTGCTGTGGCGAACAAGCGCAAGCTCCTCTCCTGGAATTTACGATGTTATAACTTGATATGGGACACATGTCTTATAGGCAGCCAACTCACTTTGCCAAGTATAAGGCATGGACAGGAGAAACGCTTTACCATCTAAGGCAAGTTCCCCATAACAAGGACGCAGGATGCTTAGAACGGAGATGCAACCCTTGCTTTTTTGCAACCAACTCAGCCACTTTGCGTAATTCAGGGAGTAGAATCAATCACACACAATTATGCACATTGGATAATAAATCTAGGCGCCTGCAACAAAGAATGGAGTGCTGAGCTGAAAACACATTTCTCCTGGGCATATCTTTGGGATTCTCACTGCCTACTGAGAAGTCTCAGACACCAATTCTTGCTTTTTGGATTTTTCACTTGAGGGTCTACAGCCTTGGCTCTCAAACGCTGGTTCTCCAGATGTTTTGGACTTCAATTCCCAGCCAATAGTTAAGAAGCATAGGATCCACTATCCAAACATCTGGAGGACCAATGTTTGAGAAACACTAGTCTAGAGTAATGTTTCCCAACCGCTGTGACGCGGCACAGAAGTGTGCCGTGACGGACCTCCTGCTGTGCCGCGAGAAAAGCTCTCTGCCCCCATTCCTTCCCCGCTCCTCCTGCTGAACTGCTGCTTGGGGGAGGAGGAGGAAGGGCCGGGTGGAGGCAAAGAAAAAGAAGAAGGGGCCGGGGCGCCGCCTCCTTCGGCCGTTTCCCCAGCCAGCCTCCAATCCGCCATGACTCCCGCCATGACTCTCGCCCCTTGCTCGCTGAAGCCGCTCAGAGGGGGCGGGGCATGGCATGGCCTGGCTCCGCCCCTCCCCAGCTTTGGCACTCCCAGCAGCTGGTCCAGCCTTGAGGGGACAGTGCCAAGCCAGCATTGTGCTGTCTCTGCCTCCGCTGGCTTGGTATTGCCCCCTCAAGGCTGGAAAAGCTGTGGGAGAGCTGAAACTGTGGGGAGGGGGTGGGGCATGGCATGGCCTGGCTCCGCCCCCTCTCTGGCTTTGGCACTCCCAGCAGCTGCTCCAGCCTTGAGGGGACAGTGCCAAGCCAGCATTGTGCTGTCTCTGCCATCGCTGGCTTTGCACTGCTCCCTCAAGGCTGGAGAAGCTGTGGGAGAGCTGAAGCTGGGGGGAGGGGGTAGGGCATGGCACGGCCTGGCTCTGTCCCCTCCCCTGGCTTCAGCACTCCCAGCAGCTGCTCCCAGCAAGCCACCATCCCCCAGCCATTCTTTACTGTGTTAGCGTGTCATTTTGTGTCATTTTGGTTGGTGCTGTGCCCCCGGATTTTTTTAATGTTAAAAGTGTGCCACGGCTCAAAAAAGGTTGGGAAACACTGGCCTAGAGATCTAGCAACCACTCCTTTTAGTCATCATGTCTAGATACGTTTCCCAGAACTCTTTGGTCTTTTGGGGTGGGGGCTTGTGGAAGTTATAGTCCATGGTTTTCCTCTCTCACACGTCTCCTCCTAACCTTAAGCCTTCTGAGGTTTCTTCTCCATGATTAATCTCAGACTGGTTCAAATTTCCATCTCTTTTCTCCCACCCCAAGTCAACACCCTTCCTTCAACTGGACTTTTCATAGTCCATGACTATATTTTTCTTTCAGCCAGTGTCTCAGAGACCACCTACACTGCAGAATTAGAACATCTCGACACAAGTTTAATTGCCATAGCTCCGTCCAATTGGGTTCTTGGGATTTGTGCTTCCTTGTGCACCAGACTCTCTGACAGAGAAGATTCTCTGTCTCACAAAGTTCCAGATCCAATCATTACATCACATGGTGTCATTGGTGATGTCAAACTGCTATTAATTCTGCAGTGTGGATTGTCTTTCAGTGACAGGTCTCCAGTTCTCAGTCCATACTAAAAATGTTCCAGTCTCCTTGGATCAGTAAGAGATGACATCTCAGCTAAATGGACAACTTTCCCTGCCCTGGATAATTTGGATAGTGAGATGCTTCCAAACCTTCCATGCCAAGTAGCGGAAACTACTTTGACAGAAATGTCATTCGTATGTATGTATGTATGTATGTCAATAGGTATTTTTGATCATAAGCCATACAATTATTTATCCCAGTTGTAAAGGGACACATGGATCATTGCTGGACAGGTATTCCATCTTCTTTATCAGGGTAGGAAGAGTAGATGGTCATTAAATGGGTAGAATTGGGTTAAAAGGCTGCCCTACAGAAGGACCATCCCAGATCCCCATTCGATTTCAGAGCATGTCTGTTGTTGTTGTTATATTTATTTATTTATACCCCACTCTATCTCTCCCGAAGGAGACTCAAAGCGGACTAGACCACACTCTTGACTTTGCTCTACCAACTGTGAGTTCGAGGAACATCTTTCTTCTAACTTGAATATTGACAACCTTAGAAATATGTTATTGGTCCACACTGGGGAACTTAGGGTCTCTGCCTAGTAGCCAGGATTTTGATTCGGGAGGGGCTGAATATGATTCGGGGGGGGGGAGTTGAGTCTGAGTGAGAGAGGGTCTACCCTAGCAAACCGTTTGTATCGTTATCCCAATACCCCCATGCATATGGGATATATTTATCATGGTGATCAGATCATGATATGAATAAACATAACAGTTTAAATAATGTACCAGCAAGGCCTTCTCACAGACCATCCTAAGAATTTTGGAAGGGGGGGCGGCTGAAGCCCCCCCCGGGCTACATGCCTGGCACAACCAGTACCAGAGTTTCTTATGAGAAAGAGAACAGCCACATGTGTTTAAACATCAGGTTATAGATGAATGAGAAACTTGAAGGCCAAGTTCTGTAGGCTATCTTTTGAGATCAAGTAGGATTATTATTATTATTATTTGTTTGTTTGTCACATTTCTATACCGCCCCTCTCAGCCCGAAGGTGACTCGGGACGGTTTACACAAGGCAGTCTCTGCCCTCCAATACAACACAAGCAAACAACCCAAAAAATAACCATATAACAACAAATTAACAATTAAAAGCATACAATTGCAGTCTCAGCGTCATGTTGAAATCACTTTCCGTCGCATCGTCGTCATTCCATATATCTAATTAAACCGTTACATTTCATCAGCAAATGCCTGCTCAAACAGCCAGGTCTTGACTTTCTTGTGAAATGTCAGGAGGGAGGGGGCCGATCTGATGTCTCTAGGGAGGGCGTTCCAAAGCTGAGGAGCCACCACTGAAAAGGCCCTGTCTCCGCTAGTCGCGCCTGTGAAGAATGCGGGACCGAGAGCAGGGCCTCCCCAGATGATCTTAAACATCTCGATGGTTCATAGGGAGAGAGGCGTTCGGACAGGTAAGTAGAACCCGAACCGTTTAGGGCTTTAAAGGCTAAAGCCAGCACTTTGAATTGTGCCCAGTAGCAAACTGGCAACCAGTGGAGCTGGCACAACAGGGGGCTTGTACGTTCTCTGAATGCCGTTCCTGTTATCAACCTGGCTGCTGTCTGTTGGACTAGTTGCAGCTTCCGAACAGTATTCAAAGGCAACCCCACGTAGAGAGTGTTGCAGTAATCTATACGGAATGTAACCAGAGCATGGACCACCGTGGCCAAGTCAAACTTTCCAAGGTATGGCGCAGTTGGCGCACAAGTTTTAACTGTGCAAATGCTCCCCTGGTCACTGCCGAAACCTGGGGTTCCAGGGTCAGTGATGAGTCCAGGATCACACCCAAACTGCAAACATGCGTCTTCAGGAAGAATGAAACCCCATCTAACACAGGCTGTTACCCTATGCCCTATTATTATTATTATTATTATTCTACTTTATCTCTCCCGAAGGAGACTCAAAGTGGTCTAGCCCACACCCTTGATTTTGCCCTACCAACCTTGAGTTCTAGGAACATCCTTCTTCTAACCTGAATATGCCATTGATCTACACTGGGGAACTTAGGGTCTCTGCCTAGTAGCACAACCAGTACCAGAGTTCCTTATGAGAACGAGAACAGCCACATATTGTTCAAACATCAACTTATAGATGAATGAGAAACTTGAAGGCCAAAGCAAGAACCAACAATCCTGACTTAGAGATTGCACTGCATTGCTAAAAACACCCGAGGAGCACTTGTGGAGATGCTGCTTGATGCTCCATGCTGAAGCTTTTGCAGTTCTGCACTCCAACTGTGCCCTCTGTAGGGAGCTCAAGAAGAGACCATTGCACCATGCAACCAGACCAATATCTTAGGAGGTAGGTTTTGGCTGGAGGATACACTCTTCCACTCCTTATAATGTTTTTATGAGCAGGTATCTCCCTAAAGTGACCAGATAACTATCTGATCTTGGAAGCAAAACAAAGTCAACTTTGGTGAGTTCTTAGATAGGAGACCGCCAACAAAGATCAGGTGCTTCAGGTTATATTTCAGATGAAAGTATTGGCCCCTCTGAGTTTTCCTATGAAAATTTCATGAGGTGCCCACAAATCAGCAAGTGACTTGAAGACGTAACTAAGTAAACCCATGTATATTCAACCGTGCCTGAACGAGGACCATCCGTGAAGCTGATATCATCTCACAGTCAATCAGCCTGTCTGTACCGGAAAAAAGCAAGCTTTCTTTCTTAAGATAGCTGCTTCATACTCAGCATAGATTAGAAATGTAGACATTTGCTTCAACTGATAAGCATCTACATGCTGTTTCTCCAAACATAAGAATTGCACATTCTGTGTGTTCACCCAGAAACCACACTTTAAGCACATGTCCTGTTCAAATCGTCTCCTACCAAATCTGGATGTCCTGGATGCCATGACAGAGCTCTTGCCCAATGACCATCCCATTTGGTCTCCTGTCCTAACCATGGCTAACTCCCAAGTTGTCTACTCTCGGATCTTTGGCACGACAAGCTTTCTCCAAGTAACACATTTGCAGGTCTCTTTGGCAATAGTTTCAGGATGTACAATCCATGGCATCTCTGTCACAAGCTCCAAGACTTTCCCTTTTCCAATTGACATGCATCGTCCAGTGAAAAACACAGGAGTGAAATGTAGCAGCCCAGGCTTACCTCCGGACTCTGGGTTTGCGTGGAGCAAGGGCGTTTCGAGCAAGAGCTGGAACAGAAGCAGAAAGGCCGACACAACCAGACCAGAGCCCATAGTATTGGCTTAAGGACGGTCCAGCGGTGCTATCGGTCCTTGAAGCACCAGGAAGAAGCAAAGCGAAGGAGGCAGGAGTTAAACAGACGAGCGTCTGTTTCCAATTGAGGGTTCAGCTACTACTATATTTAATAAACTTGCTGCTGAGGGAGGGACAGTCTACATTTCCCCACCAGTCACAAAATTGGGCTGGGTTAGAGCAGAGAACCTCTCCGATTACAAGGCAGCTCTTTCCGAGGGCCTCCCCTACCCCACCCCATTTCCCCTTTGAAAAAGAACTTAATATCGCCTTGTTCTTTCCCTCCTCTGTCATAACTGTTTGGGCTGTGTCCAGGCCTCTGTATGGCGGGATTGAGAAGAGGACTCTAGAAAGGGAGGCTGCGGAGAGGCAGCATTTGGAAAAGAACCCTCTCGTTCTGGGGCTACAGAGACCAGCATCTTCTAGCCACTGGGAACGATAGTCTTCAAAAGTAATCTTGGCCAAGCTGTCCTACGTTGGAAAGCTTGGAGATGCCAAACAGAGTTGCCAAGAACATGAAAGACACTGCAGACTAAGTCAGCCATAGCAGAGCACTTGATGATCCAATCTGGACACAGAATACTATTTGAGAGCTTTATGTAGGCATTTGGAGTCCTCGTGGACAAGTTAAACATGAGCCAACAGTGTCATGTGGTGGCAGAAAAAGCTAATGGGATTTTGGCCTGCATCAATAGGAGTCTAGTGTCTAGATCCAGGGAAGTCACCCCCTCCCCCACTCTATTCTATTCAGCATTGGTCAGACCATCTGGAATCACATTGTGTCCCATTCTGGGTACCGCAATTGAAGGGAGATGTTGACAAGCTGGAATGTGTCTAGAGGAGGGCGACTCAAGAGATCAAGGGTCTGGAGAACAAGTCCAATGAGGAGTGGCTTAAAGAGCTGAGCATGTTTAGCCTGAAGAAAAGAAGGCTGTGAGGAGACATGATGAGGGCCATGGATCAAGAGGTGGCTTCAAACAATAGGACAGGAGATTCCTCCTGAACATGAGAAAGAACTTCCTAACTGTGAGAGCTGTTCAGCAGTGGAACTCTCTGCCCTAGAGAGTGGTGGAGGCTCCTTGTTTGGAGGCTTTTAAACAGAAGCTGGATGGCCATCTGCCAGGGGTGCTTTGAATGTGATTTTTCTGCTTCTTGGCAAAATGGGGTTGGACTGGATGGCCCACGAGGTCTCTTCCAACTCTAGGATTCTATTATTCAAGAGGGGAGCTTGTGGCATTAATCACTGTTCCTCTGTTAAAATCTATCTCTATCTATCTGTCTGTCTGTCTGTCTGTCTGTCTGTCTGTCTGTCTGTCTGTCTATCTATCTATCTATCTATCTATCTATCTATCTATCTATCTATCTATCTATGAGCATTCTGCACTCAGCCCACAATGGATCTGTACCAAACCTGGCACACTACCAGGGGCGGTCTAAGGTAATTTTAAATGGTAAGCGAACATTATTTTGGCGCCCCGCCCCAAAACATTATTTTGCCCCCCCCCTCCGCGCATGCTCAGAAGCTCCTGTGTGCAGGCGCAGAAGCCTGTAAACACAGCACTCCCTATTTGGCACCGTGTTGACGGCACGCAGGGAGGTTTGCTACGACGCGGCATCGGAGCGCACAAGGCCCAAAAGCGGAACATCGGCCGGACGCTGTCTGGCGGGCGGGGGAATGTGCCCTTTACCCAGATGGCGCCCCACGCAGCAGTGTCCTTTGCCTACCAGTAGGACCACCCTTGCACACTACCTACATGGCCAACATTGAATACTGGTGGGGTTGGGGGGGGGCTATTGTGGATTGCTTTTATGGATGTCGAGATGACTCATTATGTATAATTTCTCATAGACTGATATGGTCACCTACCTCTGTGGACACCTCTACTCATTTGTCGCATAGCCTTGACAAAGACCAGCCAGGTCGAAACGTGGAAAGGGCCCACGCACCTGCGTCCTCGTCGGCTTTCGACGACATCGGAACATCACCGACCACCCCACCTGGGGTCCTCCCAACAACACGCATCGGCGTGGGGATTACAAATTTATTTAACGCAATGGCGTTTGGATTACAAATGGACGTTTGCCTACTATTATTTTGTGTGTGTATTAACACTTATTTCTTTTTGAACTTGCCACAATAATAACGATTTCTCACTACTTCGAGATTCATGTGTTTGTTTGATATTGCAAAGCACCACGCCCTGTTTGTTTGGTTGGGGCGGCTAGCCAATCACAGCGGAGGAGGGTTTTTGGTGGGAGGATTCGCCATCTGTTTCCAAAAAGGAAGAGGAGGTCAGGCAGAGAGTTCTTCAAGCTTTCTCAGCCAAAGGGCTTCCGAAGACCATCAAAATATGTGTTTTCTGATAGTCTTTGGCGACCCCTCTGAAACCCCCTCACAACCCCCTGCCCCCAGGTTGAGAAACACTGTTCTACAGTGTGGATGCCCCCTAGGAGACAAACACAGCCTTGCGAATGGAGTTAAGTTGTTCAACAGCCATTGGGCCATCAGTTTGGGTGGATCAATCCACAGACCTCTCCCTCCCAGGTGCTTTTGTTTGCACAGCTTTCAGGGAGCGGACCACCCCAAAGAAAGGATCTGTTATGTCTGCTCCTTTGGAGAGACGCCTCCATCTGTAAGGCACACTGGTGCACTGTAAAAGTGTTGCTTATGCAGCTGGGTTCCCTCCATAACTCATGCTAACAAGCTTCCTGCTCCAACCTCAGCTTTCCACAAGCCCGGTCTTCTTATCGAGTATCCATCGCTCACAATGCTTTCGATGGAGAGACTTTCTCTTCCTCCCAGGGCTCCTTGTTTGCTTTGCTTCCCTTTGGAGGGGATTCTTACCTCGAAGCCAACGCTTGTTTCTCCCTCTCTTCCTTTCTTTCGACCCTTCCAGCTGAGATTTAATTTGTTTATTCTTGGCTTCCAGATCATTAATAAAGACATTAAATAAATCTGGGGTGTGTGCCGAGCTTTTCCGGAGGCTTTTACGAGCCTGTTTCCTTGCGGGTTTGGTAATTCATTATCTAATTCTATTAAGGTCCTAGGAATGGCGATATCGTTTCACCAAGATTTGCTGATTTGGGCAGATTCGATTTCTCGAAATATTTTCAGTTCCGGCTTTTCAGAGGGTCTGTTGCTATTTGATGCCTCCTCTTCCTCAAGCTTGTTGAGAAAGACCTTCAACGTTTGGATAGAATTACAATCCTCCATATTCAGGATCTGTCACTGCTTCGGGTGTGTCTACATCAGTGTTTCTCAACCTGGGGGTCGGGACCCCGGGGGGGTGTCACAAGGTGTTTCAAAGGGGTCACCAAAGACCATCAGAAAACACATTTCCTTCCACCAAAAGCCCTCCTCTGCTGTGATTGGCTGGCTTCTCAGCAGGGCCGGACTAAGGTAATTCAAAATGGTAAGCAAACATTATTTTGGCGCCCCCTCGCTCTCTGGCCTCAGGCCTGGATTAACACCTTTTTGCGCCCTAGGCTACACTTTGGAATTACGCCCCCTTTAAGCCAACCTCTACCGCACTCCCCCCCAACACACATCCTTTCATCTGCTTGTCCCCCTTAGGGCCCCACATCCAGCTCTCCCGGTGTGGCCCCACTAGGTCCACCACAGGAGTTTCCCTCTCGGAAGGAACTATGGATGCAGGCATGGGGGGAGGACCCTCCTCCCCGTTGCCAGGGCTTGAGGCACTTGGCTCCTACCCGGTATCAGGGATTGCGCATGCGTTGTAGTCAGCAGCTGTACTGATGCCGCGCTTCTCCCCGATACCGGGGCTTGTCGCGTTGGGCTTCTCTCCTGTACTGGGGTTTGCGCATGTGCCGTAGCCGGCAGTTGCGCTTCTCTCTCCAGTAAGGAGGAGTCTCCTCCTTGTGTTGGAGGAGGAATACCAGCTTTCATGGTGTTAGGGCATGTGCAGACTGCGCAATGGAGTTTCCTGTACTTGCACTGAAGGAGCCAGCAAGTGGATGCTGTCGGCATTGAGGGAGTTAATTGTTCCTCCTGCTGACGTCGACGCCAGTGTTGAGAGCCCCTGCGCATACGCCGTTTGTGCAACAATAGCAGAGGCAGGAGCTGGTATTCAGGAAGGGGCAGGGGCGGCGCTGAAAAGGAGGACCTCCGGTATCCTTCCTTCCTCATCTCCATGCGCATTGCGTTTTTATTTGTTTCAATATTTTTATTTTATTTTGGTCCGTGATCTGTGCTTGCTATGGCCTAGGTTGGCCTTATGGGTAATCCTGGCCTGTCTGGCCTCATGGAGGGTGTGCATGTGCACCAGGTGTGCATACGTGGAGCCAGCTAGTTTCGCGCATGTGTGCCAGGTGCACATGCATAGAGCCAGCTGGTTCTGCGCATGTGTACCCGGCGCGCATTCGCACCCTCCACGAGACTGGAAACTGAGGAGGAGGGTTTGGCGGCCGGGGGCGGAGGTTCCGCACATGCGGTCTCCGGCCTCGTGGAGCCACTGTGGGCAGCTCTGGCCTGCTCGTGCCGCATTTGGTGTGGCGCGGGCAGGCCGCCTTCCATGGGGCCGGAGACTTAGAAGGGGTGTTTGGTGGCCGATGCGCCCCTGAATATGTGGCGCCCCCCGCGGGCATGTAATTTGCGTAATGTAAGATCCGGCCCTGCTTCTCAGCCAAGGGGAGGGCTGTTTCTGAGACTCCAAGCAGGGAGGGGAGAGCAGGCATGCTAGGTACATGGCAGCATGGCGCGCATGTGCGGGTGAGGGAGAGCATGCGAGGCTGGAGTGAGGTGCACGTCCCTTCAAGGCAGGGCGAAAAGTGCCCTTTGATTGTAGGTTAGCTATAAATCCCAGCAACTATCATTGGTGGAATTCAGAATCTTCTTTGATTGTAGGTGAACTATAAATCCCAACAACTTCAATTCCCAATGTCAAGGTCTATTTTCCCCAAACTCCACCAGTGTTCACATTTGAGCATATTGATTATTCATGTCAACTTTGATCCAGATCTATCATTGTTTGCATCCAGAGTGTTCTCTTGATGTAGGTGAACTATAGCTCCAAAACGTAAGGTCAATACCCACCAAATCCTTCTAGTATTTTCTGTTGGTTGTGGGAGTTCTGTGTGCCCAGTTTGGTTCAATTCCATCATTTGTGGAGTCCAGAATGCTATTTGGTTGTAGGTAAATCCCAGCAACTACAACTCCCAAATGACAAAATCAGTCCCGCCCCCGCAACCCCACCAGTATTCAGATGTGGGCGTATTGAGTATTTGTGCCAAATTTGGTCCAGTGAATGAAAATTCATTCTGCATATCAGTTATTTACATGATGATTTATAACAGTAACGAAATTACAGTTATGAAGTAGCAATGAAAATAATTTGATGGTTGGGGGTCTCCACAAGATGAGGAACTGTATAAAGGGGTTGTGGCATTTTTTGGGGGTTTTTTTACTTTTTATTTTCTTTCTCCTTTCTTTAAAACTTTTTTTGTGTTTTTCGAGGGTTTGTTTCTCCCTTTTTTTTATTTTCTTCATTTTTCCACCTTTTTAATTTATGCATCATTTTTTATTTCTTTCTTTGTCTATCAGTCAGCATAGGCAGATCTGTGCTTAAGTCCGTTCAGCAGTCCACCTCCCTGGGAAGCATCATCTCTTGAGACGCCAAGATTGACAAAGAGATAGAGCACAGATTATCAAAGGTATAGAGTGCATTCGGAAGGCTTCACAAAAGAGTCTGGAGCAACAAGCACCTGAGGCAAAGCACCAAAATCAGTGTGTACAGAGCTATTGCCCTGTCCATCCTCCTCTATGGGTCTGAAACATAGCTCACCTATCGCCAACACCTACGACTCCTCAAATGCTTCCATCAGCACTGTCTTTGCTCAAGCCTAAATGTACACTGGACCCAGGCATGTAGCCAGGGGGGGGGGGCTTCAAATTCTCAGGATGGTCTGTGAAAAGGCCTTACTGGTACATTATTTAAACTGTTATGTTTATTCATATCATGATCTGATCACCATGCTCATTATATCCCACATTAATGGGGTTATTGGGATAACAATACAAAAGGTTTGCTAGGGTAGACCCTCTTCCACCCAGTCTCAGCCCCCGAACCAAACTCAGCCCCCAATCAAAATCCTGGCTACGGCCCTGACTGGACCGACCATGTGACGGATGTCGCTGTCCTTGAGCAAGCAGGGATCACCAGCATTGAGGCCATGCTATTGAGAACACAGCTGCGCTGGGCAGGGCACGTCTCTAGGATGGAGGACCACCGCCTCCCAAAGATACTACTCTATGGTGAACTCGCCATGGGTCAGCGCAAGAGGGGCGCCCCCCCAAAAGAGATATAAGGACTCCCTGAAACAACATCTCAGGCTCGGCCAGATTGATCACCAACAATGGTCCACCCTGGCCTCACATCGGGAGGCATGGAGACGCACTATCCACAATGCTGCAGCCTCTTTCGAGAAGACACGCCGAATGGGTCTCGAAGAGAAACGACAACATAGAAAGAACCGCAACTTGGAAACAACATCACCCAAGGAGACTTTCTGCTGTGCTTTCTGCAACCGGACTTGCCTATCTCAGATTGGCCTTTTTAGTCATCAACGCGCTTGTAAAAATGAGTCCTTCCTAAGAATCTTTGTTCGTGAAGTAATGCCGAGAGAGATTTCTTTCTTTGTCTATCACTATCTTTCCCAATTTACTTTAAAAATGTTCCCCCACTTTCACTGTACTTATATATATTTTAGTTTCCATTTTAGTTTATTAATAAAAATTATTTTTTAAAAAAATAAGGAAGGCTGAGAAACAGTGGTCTATATTGTAGAACTGACGTAGCTTGACACCACTTTAACAGTCAATGCTATGGAATCAGTATTTCAATATCTTTAGCCTTCTCTGCCAAAGAGTGTATTCCCCAAATGAGACCTTCCAGGATCCCATAGCATTAAAATAACAACAACAACAACATCTTTATGTATAGACCACCCTCTCTCCCCGAGGGGATTCAGAGCCACCGCAGTTCAAGATATGTCAAACCACATTCAATGTAGATGTGCCCAAAGCGAGGGGTTCGAAAGTCGCAAGCAATTGCTTGCTTTCAAATTTCTGGAGAAGATCTATGTTCAAAAGAACAGAAATCCAGGGGGGCAGGGGTGGAAGGGGGAAGAGAAAAAGGTCAGTCCTTGTGTTTTCATGCTGGAGGAAGTTAAAAATACATCCTCATTAGCCCGAGGGCAGCTGGTGCCTTTTCCAAGTGCTGGAAACAGTTGCTAATCAGATGTTACTGGCAAATAGTACAAGGGCACAGAGCAATAGAGCAAGAGAAATCCATCTCTTGATGGAAACCCCTGATCCAAATTCCTCTGTTATTAGAACGCCCTGCCATTCCTTTGCATGGAAGGGGCATCCGGACACTTAGCAACCAGCAGCAGATCCCAATGTAACGCATTAGGCTTGTGCAATCTGGGTAAACCTTGACCCGTTTCGTGTCCTGGCTTTCAGTGGGTGCTCTAATCCGGTGTTTCCCAACCAGTGTGTCATGGCACACTAGTGTGCCGTGAGCGATCATCAGGTGTGCCGTGGGAAATTGGAACCTCCAATACCCTCCCCCCCTCCTGCCGACCACTTTTTCTTCTCCACTCGGGCTCCCTTCTTCCCAGCATGGGCGTGTTCAGGAGGGGAGGGAGGAAGACGTGACCTGTGCGGGCACTACTGTGCAGACTCGCCCCCTCCCCTCCAGAACACACCCACGCTGCCCCCTCGGATCAAAATGGCAGCAGAAGCTGCAGCGTGAGCAAAGCAATGCAAAGCAAGCAGAGTGAGGCTTGGAAGAAGGGAGCCCAAGTGGAGAAGAAAAAGTAAGTTTTCGGCAGGAGGAGGAAGAAAGCACGCAAAGGGGAAGGGGGAGGAAGAGGTCTCTGTCGAAAGCTGGCATGGGCAAACTTGGACCTTCCAGGTGTTTTGGACTCCAACTCCCACCATTCCTCGCAGCCTCAGGCCCTTTTCCTCCCCCAGCCACTTAAGCAGGAAAGGGCCTCAGGCTGTTAGGAATGGTGGGAGTTGAAGTCCAAAGTATCCAGAGGGCCGAAGTTTTCCCATGCCTGTTTTAGGGACCTTAAAGTGGTGAGCCTCCTTCCAACATTGTGATTCTGGATAGAAAACAAACAGCAACATAACATAACATTGTTTGAGTCCACAGTGCTCTCTGGGTGTAGGTGAACTACAACTTCCAACCTCAAGGTCAATTCCCAAGCAAACCCTTTCAGTACTTTCTGTTGGTAATGAGTTCAGGATGCTCTTTGATTGTGTGTTAACTATAAATCCCAGAAACTGTAACTCCCAAATCTCAAGGTCTATTTTCCCCAACTCCATCTGTTTTCACATTTGGGCATATTGAGTATTCATGCCAAGTTTGGTCCTGATCCAACATTGTTTCAGTCCACAGTGCTCTCTGGATATAGGTGAACTACAACTCCAAAACTCAAGGTTAATACCCACCAAACTCTTATAGTATTTTCTCTTGGTTATGGGAGTTCTGTGTGGAAAGTTTGTGTCTTTCTGCCATTCCTGCCAGGATATCTATGTTGTGTTCATCGAAACAGGCCCAGGTTTCACACTGAGTGTATAAATACATTAAAAAACATATTAACTATAAGTATTATTGTGTTAGAGTGTCATTTTGTGTCCTTTTGGTTGGTGGTGTGCCCCGGGATTTTGTAAATGTAAAAAATGTGCCGCAGTTCAAAAAAGGTTGAAAAACACTGCTCTAATCCATTTCGTTCTGGAGTGCCAAAAGATCTGTTTCCTATTGGACCATTATTGGGGGGGGAAAAGGAAACCTGCCCTTCTCCCCTCGAAGGGGGACAAGTCGAACATTTCCCAAGCACCTCGGTCTGTGTGATGTATTTTCAAATGATGCCTGCAAATCCAAGTAAGGAGACTTTTTGCAGTTGACAGATTGCACCTAGTATGCCGATCACCACTGGGACCACCTGTGCTGGTTTATTCCAGAGCCTTTGCAGTTTGATTTCGAGGTCTTGATAACGACTGAATTTTTCCTGTTGTTTTTCCTCAATGCGGCTGTCACCTGGAATGGTGACATCAATAATCCAAACTCTTTTCTTTTCCACAATCCTGATGTCTGGTGTATTATGTTCCAAAACTTTGTCAGTCTGGATTCGAAACTCCCACAGGATTTTTGCGTGTTCATTTTCCACTACCTTTGCAGGTTTCTGATCCCACCAGTTCATGACTACTGGCAGGTGGTACTTGTGATGTAAGTTCCTGTCAATCATTTGGGCCACAGAGTTTTGCCTCTGTTTGTAGTCCGTCTGTGTGATTTTCTTGCAGCAGCTTAGAATATGATCAATGGTTTCATCCGCTTCCATGCACAGTCTGCATTTTGGGTCATCAGCTGATTTTTCGATCCTGGCCTTAATGGCATTGGTTCTGATGGCTTGCTCCTGGGCTGTAAGAATCAGGCCTTCTGTCTCCTTCAGGGTTCCATTCGTGAGTCATAACCAGGTCTTCTCCTTGTCAACTTTTCCTTCAATTTTGTCAAGGAACTGCCCATGCAATGCTTTGTTGTGCTAGCTGTCAGCTCTGATTTGTAGTGCAGTTTTCTTGTACTGGTTCTTTGTCTGCTGTGCTTTGAGAAGTATTATTATTATTATTATTATTATTATAAACATGATCACTATGCTGGGATTGCAACATCGGCGATCCATACTTACCGTAGTTTATTGTTGTTGTTATTATTATTAATATATAATATTATATCGTATATAAATATTTACTGGGACTTCACAAGACTTTTTTTGCTTTGAGAATCCTAGAGCTATGGCACTTAAAGTGGTGTTGAACTGTGTGGTATATTAATAACATCTATGTGTGACCACTTGCTCGATCGGTACGTAGCTTTGGGCTGGAGTGTCACCAATATGCTGATGACACCCATTTCATTCTGGGGATGGAAGGCCGGCCCGAATCTGTACCCGATAATTTCCATCGCTGCCTTGAAGCCGTTACTGGATGGCTGAGAGCCTGTAGGTTGAAGGTGAATTCGGCTAAGACGGAGATCCTGTGGCTTGGCCGTCCGGGCGGTAGAGAGGTTCAGCTTCCGACCCTGGATGGTGTGACGTTATGTTCGTCGTCATCAGTAAAGAGCCTTGGTGTTACTTTTGACCCTCAGCTGTCGATGGAGACTCACATCTCTACCATCAGCAGAGTGGCGTTTTTTCATCCACACCAGGCAAGGAAGCTGGCCCTCTATCTGTCCCGACATGACCTAGCCACAGTGGTCCAAGCTACGGTCATCTCAAGGCTGGACTACTGTAACGCTCTTTACATTGGCCTTCCTCTGTCAGTAATCAGGAAACTTAAGCTGGTGCAGAATGCTGCAGCTCAGCTGCTCACGTGTGTCCCGACGAGCTGCCATATCACACCCATCCTGCGAGAACTGCACTGGCTCCCTGTGGAGTGCCGGATTACCTTCAAAGTGCTGGTTTTGACCTTCAAGGCCTTGAATGGTCTGGGGCCAGTGTACTTAAGGGACCGCCTTATCCCATACTGTCCCACCAGATCCCTACGCTCAGAGACGCAAAATCTCCTCGTGGTCCCAAGTTCCAGGGCTTACCATCTGGCCGCAACAAGGAGAAGGGCTTTCTCGATCACAGCTCCAATCCTCTGGAATGCGCTGCCCTCCGAAGTCCGTGCACTTCAGAGTCCGTTAACTTTTCGGAAGGCCTGCAAGACCCTACTGTTCCAGCAGGCCTTTGGGTCTTAAACTGTTCGGCTTCTCCTGATGCTATGTGTATTTTATTGCTATTGCTTTTAATCCTGTGACATGGTTTAAATATGTCTGTTTTAATTCTTGTTTTAGCCTGTAAGTCGCCCCGAGTCAACTGGGAGTGGCGACGAATAAATTTGAATAAATAAATAAATAAATAGAAATGTACCCTCAGTCAGGATAGCCATCTTTGGCTGCATCTACGCTGCCATAGAATGCATTATATGACATTGTAGATCCAGCAATTGCAGAGTCCATTCTGAGTCTAAGTTTGAACTTTAAAGGAACTAAATCTATTTCGGTGAAAAGGTTCAGCACTTTGGTGTCAATAATTTATTTCTGTATTCTTTCACTTTGGAAACAGGCTGGTGTCAGACTGTATTAATTCTACAGTTTTGATGGACCCCAAGAACAAGGTCCTAGCTCTGTTGGTGGAAGAGAAGAAACTTTGGTGGATCCAGTAGAACTTCTCTGAGCCTTTAAAAAAGTTATGTCTACTGAGGAGTCTTTATACGCAACTATTCAAGAGACTGGAGGCCCAAACAGTTGGGCATCTGTTCTCAGATTGAGACAAACGCTCCCTTCATTCCCTTCTATGTATACAGGGCTTGCCTCTCTGCTGCTCCTTTCATCGTATTTATACGAGGCTGTAAGAGGGGCAGTGTATATACACAGTGTTCCTCTAGCCCAGCTCCTGTTTACATAGTTCCTTATGCGCCTCTTCCTAGGGAGAGTCGAATATCATAAACAACCCCACTTCCCTGTGGTCCGGCAGAAACGGCAGTCTATATAAGAAGTCTTTCCAGGCACCACAGAGTGTTCAATTTAAGGCGAACATGAGCATTCATGAAATGTTGCTCTTCCCCTTCTACTGTAGAATGTTGATCAGGCCATGGATATATATACATCTATTGTGGCCATTTGTCCACCCAACATTGTCAAGTCAACCATTTGAGAATGCTCAATGGAGAGCTCTAGGCCTGGCCAATCATGGTTTTCAATGGTTCTAAAGCAGGGCTGCCCAGGAAGTCGATCGCGATTGACCAGTCCATCGCGGGACCGAAGAAGTCGATCTCAGCTGGATGGGGCGCTTCTCAGAGGGGGGCGGAGCCAGGCCGCACCAAGACCTGCCCCCTCCCCAGCTTCGGCACTCCCAGCAGCTGCTCCAGCCTTGAGGAGGGCAGGACCAAGCTAGCCTTGTGCCAGCTATTCCACCACTGTCTTGGCCCTGGCCTCCTCAAGGCTGGAGCATCTGCTGTAGAGCTGAAGCCAGAGGGGGGGGGGGGCGAAGCCAGGCCGTGCCAAGCCCCTCCCCCTCCCCCGGCTTCGACACTCCCAGCAGCTGCTCCAGCCTTGAGGAGGGCAGGGCCAAGCCAGCCTTGTGCTAGCTATGCCACCACTATCTTGGCCCTGCTCTCCTCAAGGCTGGAGCAGCTGCTGCTAGAGCTGAAGCCAGAGGGGGCGGAGCCAGGCCGCACCAAGCCCCGACCCCTCCCCGGCTTCAACACTCCCATCAGCTGCTCCAGCCTTGAGGAGGGCAGGACCAAGCTAGCCTTGTGCTAGCTATTCCACCACTGTCTTGGCCCTGGCCTCCTCAAGGCTAGAGCATCTGCTGCTAGAGCTGAAGCCAGGGAGGGGGGGAAGCCAGGCCGTGCCAAGCCCCTCCCCCCTCCCCCGGCTTCAGCACTTCCAGCAGCTGCTCCAGCCTTGAGGAGGGCAGGGCCAAGCCAGCGCTGTGCTAGCTATTCCACCACTGTCTTGGCCCTGGCCTCCTCAAGGCTGGAGCAGCTGCTGCTAGAGCTGAAGCCAGAGGGGGCGGAGCCAGGCCATACCAAGCCCCTCCCCCTGCTCCGCCCTGCTTCTTGTCCAGAAGCAAACGTGGACGGTGCGCAGCACGGGAGGTAGATCTTTCTGACTTGGTTTTATTATAAGTAGCTTGCATGCTGAAAAAGTGTGGGCACTCCTGTTCTAAAGTACTTACAAAACTAAAGTTCTGGTGGTGAACACTAGGTGGCGCTGGTGCTTTGCTTCTACAATGTTGCTAAAGTTCTGGTGGTGAACATTCCAGAACTCTAACAAAACTTTCAAAACTTCATTATTATTTCATTATTGGCGATTTTAAAGACAGAACCAATTAGGAACTGCCATTTATAATGAAATTTTGAAAGTTTTGTTAGAGTTCTGAAATGTTCACCCCCAGAACAGAACTTTAGCTTTTGTACACTGAATAATGAAGTTTTGAAAGTTTTGTTAGAGTTCTGAAATGATCACCACCAGAACTTTAGCAAAACTGTAGAAGCAAAGCACCAGCGCCACCTAGTGTTCACCACCAGAACTTTAGTTTTGTAAGTACTTTAGAAATAATAATGAAGTTTTGAAAGTTTTGTTAGAGATCTGAAATGTTCACCACCAGAACTTTAGCAACATTGTAGAAGCAAAGCACCAGCGCCACCTAGTGTTCACCACCAGAACTTTAGTTTTGTAAGTACTTTAAAACCATGTAGAACCATGATTGCACAGGATTAGAGAGCTCTCCTTCCAGAATCGGTCTTTTACGAGGAAAGACATAGAGTCTGGAATTCCTCACATTCTCTATAGATGTTAAGAGTCACCAGGAAGAGGACTGAAGCCTCAATGGCCCCATTTGTGGAGACACGGGTATCTTTGGAGGATGCTCAATGGGGCAGCCTAGATTGGTGTTCTTCAAATGGTACTTCTCCATGGCTTTTGGATTTCATGTCCTGGAAATCCCATAATGGCTTACCAGGTGTTAGGAACTGTGGGAGCTGAAGACCAAAACATCTGAAGGAGCACAGTGTGAGAAACTTCAGCCTCCATCAGTAAATCCAGAAAAGGAGATCTGTGCACGGACAGTATGGACGTTAGTACATTACCAGGCTTTGTTGTGGTACAAGATGTCCTCCAGCGGAGATGGTCCATCTGTCACCACATCCATCACTACCACCTCGTCTAGTGGTTTGGTTGGTAACGTCGTGTTTTCATCAGAAGTTTCCGACATTTTGAAGCAAACAAGTTGGTGACGCTGGGCAAGTTCCTTTCCATCAGTGGACATTTTCTGATCAAACCTTGCCAAGGAAACTCTTGATAGGGTCACCGTAAGTCAAGAATGACTCGAAGGCACACAAAAATGACATTGGGGAGGATGGGGCTTGCTTGACCCACCATGGTTTTGTGGTTTGAGTATTGAACTTGGTCTCCAGGAAACCAGGGGATTCATAGTTTGGTGAGAAACCAGAACTCTTAGGTAGATCTTGCAAATCTGCAACTCCCATGATTCCATAATATTGAGCCATAGCAATTGAAGTAGTATCAAACTGTATTAATATTACCAGGCCCGGACTAACACCTTTTTGTGCCCTAGGCCACACTTTGGAACTACGCCCCAAAGCTAACCTCTACCGCACCACCGCACCGCCCCACATCACTAAGACTCCCAGGATCCTTGAGCCAAGGGGAGGAGTGGAGAGGAGCAAGCAGGGGGAAGGAACGGAGGCACACAGAGAGAGAGCGAGACAGGGGGGGGGCAGCCTCCTTCCCTCTTTTCCTTCTTTCCACTGCCCGCGCTTTGCCCCCAAAAGGAAAAATGAGCAAGGAGAATCCTGGCCTAAATCCAAGCTTGCTTCTCCTTTTTCCCCACAAGCTCCAAGCCCTTCTTCCCGCGCTCACCCCTCGGAGTGAAGGCTGCTGCGGAGCGGCAACTGTGCCGGGATTCAAGCTGCCTCTGCTTCCTCCGGCTCTGCCATGTTCCTGGGGTGCCGCGCATGTCCGGCAGCGGCCCCGGGGGCTTCCCTCTGCCTCCTCCTCCTCCTCCCGCCCTCCTCGAGTCAAGGAAGGAGGGCGCAAGGAGGAGGAGGTGGAGGGAAGCCCCCAGAGTCACTACCGGACATGCACGGCACCCAGGAACATGGCAGAGGAGGCAGAGGTGCCTGCGCCCTCCTTCCGTGCATGCCTGGCAGTGGCCCCGGGGCTTCCTCCTCTGCCTCCTCCTCCTCACACCCTCCTTCCTTGTGTCAAGGAAGGAGGGCGCGAGGAGGAGGAGGCGGAGGGAAGCTCCCGGGGCCGCTGCCGGGCATACGCGGCATCCCTTGTCAAGGAAGGAGGGCGTGAGCACCTCTGCCTCCTCCGCCATGTTCCTGGGTGCTGCACATGCCCTGCAGCGCCCCGGGGGCTTCCTCCCTCCTCCTCGCGCCTTCCTTCCTTGACAAGGGGGTGGGGGCAAGGGGGCCATTTCCCTCCTCCCCGCCCCTCACAGCGCACTCCTCCCGCCCACCCCTGAGAGAGGGAGAGAGTCATCTCCATGCGCACAGGCAGCTTGTTGCATTTTTTGTTTAAACTTTTTTTTGGTCCGTGAACTGCACCCCCCTTGGCTTGCGCCCCTAGGCCATGGCCTAGGTTGGCCTTATGGGTAATCCGGGCCTGTATATTACAGTGTAGATGCATCGAGAGAAAGCAGCCAAATGTATTTCGATGTTCACCTATGAACTCGGAAGTTTTTGGTTTGTTCCCTCAACACCAAGGAGAAGACTTTGGGCCCTTCCACACAGCCATACAACCCAGAATATCAAGGCAGATGATCCACAATGTCTGCTTTGATCTGGATTCTCTGAGTCCACACTGCCATATAACCTAGTTCAATATGGATTTCATACAGCTGTGTGGAAGGGGCCTTTGATGGAGATTTGATGGAGATACTCTTCAGGATGGGAAGGGCCATTTCTCCCGTCTTCAGCTTGCTCTCTAGCCTAGATTCTGCACATTGGGGACATACATTTACATCTGGTTTTGCTCAAGAACAGCTTATAGGCATTGCAACTCATCTGATAATTTCATTCTGTCTTCTTTGTGGGCGAAAGTCTTCTAGTTGTGCAACTCAGTTTCCATTCCAGTGCAGAGAAACACTCCCCTCTCATCAAGTGATCCCTGGGCACCTGACCAGGCTTGTCTTGAACACAACAACAGCTTCTCTGTTGTACATTGCATACATATTTGGCAATTTGCAGGGAAAGCAGTGGTCACTTCTCCTCCTATAGGCTCAGGTAGCGCATGTTGGCCAGACTAGAGCCAAGATAGGACCTCTGAGAAATGAAGGGGAGGTCTTGGCAAACCTTCCAGATGCCCCCAGGAAATCCACAGTCACAATGAAAATCCACCCACTCCAAAATCTGCAGATGAATGAATGTCTGAGTGTGGCCCAGAGCCATGGGAAAGCTTCCGCCTGTTGGAGAAGGAAATAGGAAGAGCAGAAAGCTCACACATGAATGTGTGTATCTGAGAGAGTAGTCATTCTCACCCTTTGGTCCTCCAGATGTCCTGGATTTCCATTCCCAGTGGCCTTTGAGCACCAGAACTGCAAGAACCATCTCAAGCAAATTTTGACAATTTATTCACACTGTCATTACTTGCAGCTATAGCCGATATAATGGAAGCAATCAAGTTGGCCCACCCATATCTGGCAGGCAAAGCCTAAAGCATGGGGGATGAAGACCAGACTTGGTGGGGGCAGTTGACAGGGGTAGAGCTGCAGGCTGTTTGAGGCTTCTCCGCCCCCCTGCTGTGCTCTTTGCTTCAGCGTGAGATCTATCTATCTATCTATCTATCTATCTATCTATCTCTCTATCATCTATCACCTATCTACTATCTATCTACCTATCTATTATAAAAGTCAGTGTTTGTGGGCGGTGGGCGGGTGGGCCGAGCGATGGGAGGAATATGTGCCAGCGTTTCGATTGGCTGCCACTCCGGGATTATTTGCATAAATGGCTCTGACTGGCCAGCCTCAGAACTCCAACCCTCTAAGGCAGTCTTTCTCAAGAGCCATGCCGCGGCACAGCACTGTGCCGTGGGGCAGCTCTCCCTGTGCCGCGAGATCGGCTCTTTGCCCCCCTTCCTTCCCCCCTCCTCCTGTGGTTTTTTCCTTTTCCCCTTCTCCAAATAGAAATGCACTAACAGCATTGGGTTGAAGATGGAGGAGGGGAGGAAGGAGTGGCTGAGGCGAAGGGGCTGTGGCAAAGGGGCTGTGGAGGCCACACACCACTCCCCCAAGCACCCCATAATACTCACGCCTTGTCCGCCAGCTGCCGGAACTTCCACATCGTGTCCGTGGCGAGAGCGTTCTCTCTGCTTAGGCCCACTGCGCCTCCTGTCCGGTTGCCGCTGCCTGTTTCGCCAACTTGCCGCACTGTGGACGCATTGTGGACGCAGTTTCTCCGTCCACCGTTGGCAAAACTGAGGCGGCAGCGGTGGTCGGCCGGGAGGCGCAGTGGGCCTAGGCGGAGAGGATGCTCTCGGCACCGCTGCTGCCGCCATGGACGTGATGCGGAAGGTCCGGGTAGTTTTAGCTGGCGGACAAGGCGTGCGTGTTATGGGGTGCTTGGGGGAGGGGGTGTGTGGCCTCCAGGAGCCCCTTCGCCTCAGCCGCTGCCTTCCTCCCCTGCTCCTCCATCTTCAACCCAAGGTGGTGCTGGGGTGATCTCTATCCTGCCTTTCCTCTCTCTGGGTGGGGGCGAGGTCTTGCAACCATGGCAACCATGAGCACCTTCCTAAACACTTTTCCTCCCTCCCTCCCTCTCTCTCTCTCTCTCACACACACACACTCTTCCGCCTCCTCTCTTCCCTCGTCACTTCCCCCTCCCTTCTCTTCTGCCTCGCTCTCTTCCCCCATCGCACGGGCCAACTTCAGCCCTCCTGGTGTTTTGGACTTCAACTCACACAATTTCTAACAGCCGGTAGGCCAGCGTTTCTCAACCTGGGCATCAGGACCCCGGGGGGGGGGGGTCGCGAGGGGAGTTGCGAGGGATTGCCAAAGACCATTAGAAAACACAGGATTTTCTGTTGGTCATGGCGGTTCTGTGTGGGAAACTTGGCCCAATTCTATCACTGGTGGAGTTCAGAATGCTCTTTGATTGTAGGTGAACTATAAATCCCAGCAACTACAACTCCCAAATGTCAAGGTCTATTTTCCCCAAACTCCATCTGTGTTCACATTTGGGCATATTGAGTATTCATGCTAAGTTTGGTCCTGATCCATAACTTTTTGAGTCCACAGTGCTTTCTGGATGTAGGTGAACTACAACTCCACTCAAGGTCAATTAACTATATGTATTACTGTGTTAGAGTGTCATTTTGTGTCATTTTGGTTGGTGGTGTGCCCCCGGATTTTTTTAATGTTAAAAGTGTGCCGCGGCTCAAAAAAGGTTGAGAAACACTGCTCTAAGGCACCAGACAGAGGAGATTGGTTGCCACTGAGGGAAAATTTGCATAACGGACTCTGCATGGCCAACATTTCAACATCCAAAATCTCAAAGGTGCCAGAGAGTGCACTTTAAAAAAAGGCTTCCTTCAGCTGATTTAACAAACTAGGTCTCAGCCTGATTTGGCAGTAAGGCTTCCTCTACTTGATTTTCCAGACTAGGCCACAACCTGATTTGACAGTAAGGCTTCCTCAACTTCATTTTCCTGACTAGGTCCACAACAATGACAGAACAAGACCAAACTTGGCCCACAGACCCCCCCCTCCCAAAGAGGCACTCTAAATCTTGGTGCAGTTTGAGGTAGGATGCACCATGGATGACGGAAATTGCAGTACTGTAACTCACTTGCTTAGAGCACAGTGGCCCACACCAATAACGGATCAGGACCACACTTGCCACACCGAGGCCCAATGCAATATCAAGCTTGACACACAGTGCCCCTATGACCCACACTACATTCTACTGTTGTATGGAGAAGAGTGGGACTTGAGGTACCTCCATGGATTATGGGATTTGTAGTACTTTCAAAGCCTTCATTTCCCACAGACCACTGCAGCCCTGGACCAAGACCTAAAAAGACTACACTTGGCACCCTGTGCCCCCATGACCCAGTCTCCATCCTTCTACAGTTTACAGGAGGGTGGACCATGGATGATGGGACTTGAAGTACCAAAGACCAACCTTGACACACAATGTCTTTCTTAAATAACCCGGGCACCGCCGGGTCCCCAAGCTAGTATATATATATATAGGTCTATCATACACCAGAGCAGGAGCCCCTCTCTGACCTTAAACACCACACCAGCTTGGTAAAATCAGCAAGTGGTTTATGTAAGCAAAGCAGCAAAAATTGTAAAGTTCCAAAACAAGTAATAATCCGTGAAGTTTAGGGCAAAAGAAGATACAAAAATCCACGAAATAAGGAATAATTCATGAATTAAGGTGGGATGACAACATCCGAAACACAAACCAGGAGCTTGGCAAAAACTAGGTATATGAAACTAAGAACACTTGAAAGCAAGACAGTCTTGAAATTCTCGACAGAGGCAGTTCTTTCCCATGAATCAATATAAAGCTTTTCCAGATCCCAAAACTGAAAGGAAAGCATTTCTCTTTACCTTAGACCAAGATAATAGGCCTGTTTTCGAACATCATTTCCGCCCTTCTCTGTTTTTGTCCCATTGCGTTTAAAATGTTTATGTTTATTAATGTGTTAAATGTGTCCAATATATTGTACCAGTGTGGCTAGTTTTGTCTGTAGTAGTGGTCAAAAACGGAGGGAAAGGGAATCCCCCGTTTTGACTGTCCCTTCTGCAGGTTTCCGCATATTGCGCAATCGCAGATGCCATTAACGCCCCGAGCCACCCGGGAGTGGCGGCCAAGAAATCGAATAATTAAATTAAAATTAAATTAAAATTAAATTAAAATTAAATTAAAATTAAATTAAAATTAAATTAATTAAATTAATTTAATTAATTTAACGAAGCCATTCCGAATTTCGGAAGTACATCCGAATCAATTTTGAATAAACTGCTGAAAACTTTGGAAGTCTATCAGATACGAGGCGCCAACGCCCGTTACATCCACTCTAGGCTGTCCCATTAACATATTAATAAACATTTTAAACATTTTAAATGCAATGGGACAAAAATAGATAAGGGCGGAAATGACATACGAGCCCTATCCGAATATGGCGACGGAGACTTCGAAATGGCGAATCCACTTCCTGTTTCTTTAACTCTCTTCGTAATCGCTTCAAAAGTCAAAAACATCCGAATTACATCTGAATTTCGGGTGTATCCGAAGTTCGAAAAGAGGCCTAGTAATTAATTCTATAGTGTTGATGTACTCATAATGTTGGAAGCAACCGTCCGGTCCGACTCCTTTCTGCCAAAGGAGACGACCTCATCTCATCGTTCAGTGTCTCAATCTTTTAAATTCATATTGTTGTGCTGTTTATTTACATTGGTTTTGTATTTAAGTTATATTATTGTGATTTTCTGTTGTGTTCTTATGTTATATTGTGTTTTTGTGTTGATGGGCGTGGTTTCATGTTAGCTGCCCTGAATCCCCTTGGGGAGATGGTGGCGGGGTATAAATAAAATTTAATAAATAATAATAATAATAATCTAAGCCTTCCTGACAGATGGCCATCCATCTCTCCATAGAAGGAGACTCCGCAAAAGTCAGAGTTGTGGTTTGAATTGTAATTTCCCAGGTGCTTGGAGTGTGTGATGCCAGAAGATCCATGTGTGTTTGGAGCAAGAGAGGCTCAGCTTTTCTATCTCCCTCTCTTCCTCATATTCTGCTGTCATCCAGCCAAGGGAAGAGCATCTTTGGCCAGGCCAGTAAAACCCTCCATGGGTGGTCCAACCTGCAAGAGGGAACGGGAACCTTGAGAATGAATCGTTAATAGTCTTTCCTGCGCTGGTCTCCATGGCAGGCTGCGAAGAGCACACTTTGTTTGCAGCTTCAGTTCCCCCACCCGACTCCTTTTCAACTTCACATCTGGTTCAATGTGGGGGAAGAGACAACTGCGGTGGATCCAGACCGCAGAAGAGTTAGCCTTCCCAAACAAATGAGTGCAAACCATTCATTTGAAGCTTCCAGACTTCATGGTTTGGGTCTCCACCCTTCCAAGGGACATTGGCACCTGGCCCTCTAAACCAAAGGGTTTTATTATTCCAGAGCCAGCATTTCAGAACTTCTGGGTACTCTTGTCGAGTAAGGCTTATGGATGTGTAGCTATTGCATCCCCTTACCTAGGGTGCCCTCCTCTACTGTGATTGTCCAGCCTCTCAGGTGGCCTCTCAGCCAAGGGGAGGGCTGATTCTGAGACTCCAAGCACAGAGGAGATAGGCCCGGATTAAGTCATTGTGGCGCCCTAGGCCACACATTGGAAGCCATGCCCCTAGGGGCGGGGCTTCCCTCCGCCTCTTCGTTGCTCGCGCCGGGTGCCGCTCCTTCCTTGAGTGAAGGAAGGAGAGGGGCCGGCGCGAGCAGGGAAGAGGCAGGGCGAAGCTGCATCAGAGGCCCTAGGGGCGGGACTTTGCTCTGCCTCTTCATCGCTCGTGTCGGGAGCCCCTCCTTCCTTCACTCAAGGAAGGAGGGGCACCCGACACGAGCGACGAAAAGGCGGAGCGAAGTCCCGCCCCTAGGGCCTACAATGCGGCTTCACTCCCCCTATTTGTTGTTCGCGCCGGCGGGCGCTGCTCCTTCCTTGAGCCGGCGTGAGCGACGAAGAGGCGAGGTGAAGCCACGTCAGAGGCCCTAGGGGCAGGACTTCACTCCGCCTCTTCGTCGCTCGCGTCGGGTGCCCCTCCTTCTTCGAGTGAAGGAAGGAGGGGCACCCGATGCGAGCGACGAAGAGGTGGAGCGAAGTCCCGCCCCTAGGGCCTCCGACGCGACTTCACTCCCCCTCTTTGTCGCTCACGCCAGTGGGCGCCGCTCCTTCCTTGAGGGGCAGCACGAGCGACGAAGAGGCAGGGCGAAGCCATGTCAGGGGCCCTATGGATCTATGGCGCTTCGCGCGCAGGCACAGAAGTGCCTGAAGATTGTCCTTTTAAAACATTTTTTGTGGGGGGTCCGGATCTGGCGCCCCCCCATGGCTACGCCCCTAAGCCATGGCCTAGGGTGGCGTAATGGATGATCCGGGCCTGGGAGGAGAGAGCAGGCGTGTTTGGCATTGTGTGGGCGAGGGAGAGCATGTGAGCCTGGAGGGAGGCTTGTGCCAGCATATCCCTCCAAGACATGGAAGTTCTGCGTGGGAAGTTTGGCCCAATTCTATCATTGGTGGGGTTCAGAATGCTCTTTGATTGTAGGTGAACTATAAATCCCAACAACTTCAACTCCTAAATGTCAAGGTCTATTTCTCCCAAACTCCCCCAGTGTTCACATTTGAGTATTGAGTATTCGTGTCAAGTTTGGTCCAGATCCATCGTTGTTCGAGTCCACAGTGGTCTCTGGGTGTAGGTGAACTACAACTCCAAAATGCAAAGTCAATGCCCACCAAATCCTTCCAGTATTTTCTGTTGGCCCTGGGACTGTTGTGTGCCAAGTTTGGTTCAATTCCATTGTTGGTGGAGTTCAGAATGCTATTTGGTTGTAGATAAATCCCAGCAACTACAACTCTCAAATGACAAAATCAACCCCTCCCCCCAACCACACCAGTATTCAAATTTGGGCATATCAGGTATTTGTGCCAAATTTGGTTCAGTGAATGAAAATACATCCTGCATTTCAGATATTTGCATTACGATTCATAACAGTAGCAAAATGACAGTGATGAAGTAGCAATGAAAATAATGCTATGTTTGGGGGTCACCACAACATGAGGAACTGTATTAAGGGGCCACTACATTAGGAAGGTTGAGAAACATTTGCACTCTCCTCCATTCTCCTCTTCTTCTCCCTCCCTTATCGTGTATGGTTTCCCAGCAAAACTCAGGGTGGAGCTTTGCAACGCTGCCACTGAATTTGGACAGGAGCAGTTTTGGCAAAGGGAGCCCAACCGTCGCTTTTGGAAACGTCTTGGGAGAGGCCAACCAGGGAGCTATTTTGAGAGCTGGCTGGCTGGTTACATCAGCCCCACTTTTTGATGACCGTAAAAGGGATCTAGGGGTGTGCAAAATGGTTATGCGTATATATATTTATTCTAACCGAGTTTTGCTAAGAAGAGGTGGCATGAATCAACGCTTGCCGGCAGTTAGAAAACAGAAGTAGCATCGAGAAGAGGGCTTGGTCAAAGTGCCTTGGGCATCCTCGGATAGAAGGAGTTATTCTGTGAATCGGGATCTTTGCTTAGGTTTTGGAATGGCCCATCTACACCAGGGCTGTCCAACAGGCGGCCCTGGGGCCGTACACGGACCCCGAGCCCCTTCCCTGCGGCCCCCTAACTTGTTTTAATAAAATACATATTAAAAATAAAAAATAAAATAAATAATAATAATAAAAAACTACTTGTGGGTTTAGGCAAGCATCGCGAGATTACGCCAGCCACAGACGGGATTTCGAGGGAGGTCGAAATCCCGTCTGTGGCTGCGTAGTCTCGTGATAGCTGCTGAAATCTCGGGTCCCGCGGGATTTGCGGCCGGCCTGGGTGCGTGCCTCCTTCCCCCTCGCAGCTGCTTCCAGGCCAGCCCCCATTCCCTCAGAGAGAGGTAGGAGGGGAGTGAGGCAGGGAAAGCCCCTCCTGGCCCCGTCCTCTTCTTGTGGAGGGCCCTCGCTTCCCGCCCCGCGGATGGGAGAACTGCCGCGCCCGGCCTGAGCTTGGCCTCGGCTCCAGCAGGGCTCTTCGGGCACAGCGGCGGCGTTGGCGCTTCGGCCCTGTGCCAGGGCTCCCACAGTATGGGTAAGAGCCTGGCTCGAGTGAAAGCGGGATGGTGGGTGAGTGGGGGGAGGGGTCCCTCAGCGGCGGTTTCCTTGGCGCCGCTTTCTTCCCCTCCTCGTTGTGCTGCCTTCCCCCGCGTGCAGGGCGCAACGTGGCTTCCTTTGCGCCTGCCCCCACGGCTTGTTTTCCCTTCAGGGAGGGAGGGAGGGAGCTCTTTGGGCCTCCTCCACCCGCCTCTGGGAAAGGAGGCCCCATCAAGGCCTGCGACAGCATTTTGGTGTTTGGTTTTTTTTTGGTGTATCCCAATTTGAGTGTGGACTCAAATAACTCAAAGGTATTAGGAAACATTCCCCCAAATCCACCAGTGTTCCCATTTGGGTATATTGAGTATTCATGCCAAGTTTGGTCCTGATCCATCATTATTTGAGTCCACAGTGCTCTCTGGATGGAGGTGAACTACAACTCCACAACTCAAGGTCAATTGTAAGTAAATTGGAGCTGGGGAGGGGGCGGAGCCGGGGGAGGGGGCGGAGCTGGGGACGGAGGCAGACCCTTCGGCCCCCCAGGTGATCAGTGACCGGAATTCCAGCCCTTGGGCCCGTAGAAGTTGGACAGCCCTCATCTACACTAACCGTTTAATATGGTTTCAAAGTGGTTCCACTGTGCTGATGATACCATAAGAAATCCTGGTACCAGTTTGAGACTTGGATGGTGATTACACAAATTGCAGAGCTCTCATGCAGCATTAAGGGATTTCTATCTCATGCATTCCTGGGAATTCGTTGTCTGTCCTCCACAGCTTGAACCTAGCTTCAAACTGCACTAAATGGTCAATGAAGACGGGGCCATGTTGACCCTAAGGCACTGTTTCTCAACTTTTCTAATGCTGCAACCCCTTAATACAGTTACTCATGTTGTGGTGACCCCCAACCATAACATTATTTTCATTGCTACTTCATAACTGTACTTTTGGTACTGCTATGAATCGCAATGTAAATATCTGACATGCAGGATGTATTTTGATTCACTGGACCACATTTGGCACAAATACCCGGTATGCCCAAATTTGAGTACTGATGGGGTGGGAGGGGGATTGATTTTGACATTTGCGAGTTGTAGTTGCTGGGATGTATATTTTGCCTACAATCAAAGAGCACTCTGAATTCCACCAACGATGGAATTGAACCAAACTTGGCACACTGAAGTCCCATGACCAACCGAAAATACTGGAAGGGTTTGGTGGGCAGTGACCTTGAGGTCTGGAGTTGTAGGTCCCCTACATTTTTATTTCATATTGTAATTTGTTTTTTTGGCTTGGCGTCGTGAGCCGCCCCGCGTCCCCATTGGGGAAATGGGGCGGGGTATAAATAAAGTTTATTATTATTATTTTTATTCTTATTATTATCCAGGGAGCACTGTAGATTCAAACAACGATAGATCTGGACCAAACTTGGCACAAATACTCAATATGCCCAAATGTGAAAACTGGTGAAGTTTGAGGAAAATAGACCTTGACATTTGGAAGTTGTAGTTGCTGGGATTTATAGTTCATCTACAATCAAGGAGCCCAATTCCAACAATAGAATTGGGCTAAATCTGTTGTGGCGTCCCGCCAGGGCCAAAAAAGGGGCTTTAAAAGGATGGACGAACTCTATAGGCCCTGGGGTTCGCATTCTAGCCTTCCCTTAAAGAGAACCTGGAGAGTCTATGAGCAATGAGTTCAGGACTCAGAAGAGGTGAACTCAAACAAGGTTTATTTGTTTACAATCAGTGAAACTGATGGCCCCAAAAGCTTGCTGTTCGTTGCTAGAAAAGTCCTTTAAACAAAGGGATAGCGTCCACTTGCCTCATGCAGAGTTAAGGTTCTTTTCTTTGATTCCAGGTTGCCTTTGTTGCTCCTCAAATGGTCCTCTGGCTCACGAAGTCCTGGGGTCCCCAGAGATTACAGTATATGGGTGAAGGGCTGGCCTTCCTATTACTGCAATCTTGGTTTGAGAGTGTTGGTTGGCTATACGCAGGGGCGGTCTCACCATGTAAGCAAACTACGCGGTTGCGTGGGGCGCCATCTTGGATGGGTGCTGCCACGCCACCTGCGCCGCCCGCGCCTCCGTAGCAAACCTCCCTGAATTTCAGCTCCAGAGCTTCTGGGCATGCACAAAATCTCCACGCATGCCCAGAAGCTTCTGCAGGCAGCAGCGGGGATGGGCGCCGCCGTAGCAAACCTCCCTGCTGCTGCCTGCAGGAGCTTCTGGGCATGCGCAGAGGTTTTCGCGCATGCCCAGAAGCTTCTGCAGGCAGCAGCAGGGATGGGCGCCACCGTAGCAATGCCCAGAAGCGATGTCGGACACCGCTTCTACTTCTCCTACCCGCTCTTCCGCCTTCACGCTGCTCCGCTTCCTGGCATCCCAGCTGGGGCTGTTCTTCGCCTGGCTTATGGCCGCCGCCAAAGGATGAGGCCGGTAAGTCAGGGAAGGCGAGAGGGGCGGCGGAGAAGAGGGAGCTGCTGCCGCCTGCCGAGGGAGCCAGTGGAAGGAGCCGGCGGAGGGGGGGGGGAAACAATGTTTTTGGTGGGGGGCGCGCAAAAATAGTGTTTGCTTACCACTTTAAATTATCTTAGACCGCCCCTGGCTATACGTGAACGAAGGTGTTTTGTCTGAGCATTGGCTCCAGACTTTCACCTGCTTCATCCATGTTCTGCGCTTGGAATGAGGCCAGAAAGGAAGTCCAGCCTCCCAGGTAAACTCAGGAAGGGGAGGAGTTCAGGGTGGTGATGCCAGGTTTGGAGCCAGGCACAACTCCTCCCATCACAGTCCACATGGCTAAACAATAGGACAAAGACCTTGCAGGTGAAGGCAAACAGGTACACAACGCAGTACCAAACATTCCCACACTTGGACTTGGACTTGCTGGCGTGAGCCTCATTCCAGCCTCACATACTGTCCCTCAACCCGCACATGTGCACCTTGCTGCTGTGTGCTGAGCATGCCTGCTCACCATCTGTTTCCAAAAAGGAAGAAGGACATGCGAAGAGATCTTCAGCCTTCTCTGCCAAAGGGGCTCCTAAGACCATGAGAAATATATGTTTTCTGGTGGTCTTTGGCGACCCCTCTGAAACCCCCTGGTGGCCCTCAGGTTAAGAAACACTGTCCTAAGGCAATCCTATGATGGGCTTTTCCATGACTGTGTGGGGATTCAAACCCTGCTTTCCAAAGTCGAACACTAAAACCACAGCACCATGCTGTGTTGCCAATGGCTTTTAGGTGTCATCTTCGAAGGATGAAACTGAAAAAGTCACCAGTTTTTTTAATCTTCACGAAATAATTCCAGAAGACAAAGTCAAAGTAAATTTGCAGCAGAGTGGTTTGGCCTGATCGTGTCCACAGGAAATCTCAGCTGACATTGATAGCCAGAAGAAAGGAAACTGAACATCACACCGATATATATGATAAAAGGCTGATGATTGTTTCCATTTCCTGATTGCATAGATAGTGTCCTCTATCTTTTGTAGCGCATGGCAATCACATCTCCAGACAAGCCACGTTGTGGTCATATGGCCGTCTATCAATATAACCATATGTTCTTTTACGTTTGTTGTCCACAGAAAACCACAATCACAAGCTTTTGGGGCATTGGAGTCATGAGTCACTCCCAACCTCAGAAGGTCTTCTGCATCAGTGGCCAGGGGCATTGGTATCCGTTCTGGGATTTAGTCTGAACTTTAAAGCAGTGTTTCCCAACCAGTGTGCCATGGCACACTAGTGTGCCGTGAGCGATCATCAGGTGTGCCGTGGGAAATTGGAACCTCCAATACCCTTTCTTCCCCCTCCTGCCGAACACTTTTACTTCTCCACTCAGGCTCCCTTCTTCCCAGCCTCGCTCTGCTCGCTTTGCCTCACTTTGCTCTGGGGCGAGTCTGCGCAGTAGTGCCTGCAAGTCTTCCTCCGTCCTTCCTCCCCTCTTGAACACGCTCACGCTGCCCCCTCGGATCAAAATGGCAGCAGAAGCGGCAGTGTAGAAGAAAAAGTAAGTGTTCGGCAGGAGGGGGAAGAAAGGGCGCGAAGGGGAAGGGGGAGGAAGAGGTCTCTGTCGAAAGCTGGCATGGGCAAACTTGGACCTTCCAGGTCTTTTGGACTCCAACTCCCACCATTCCTAGCAGCCTCAGGCCCTTTTCCTTTCCCCCCTCAACCACTTAAGCAGGAAAGGGCCTCAGGCTGTTAGGAATGGTGGGAGTTGAAGTCCAAAGCACCCAGAGGGCCGAAGTTTTCCCATGCCTGTTTTAGGGACCTTAAAGTGGTGAGCCTCCTTCCAACATTGTGATTCTGGATAGAAAACAAACAACAACATAACATAACATTGTTTGCGTCCACAGTGCTCTCTGAGTGCAGGTGAACTACAACTTCCAAACTCGAGGTCAATTCCCAAGCAAACCCTTTCAGTACTTTCTGTTGGTAATGAGAGTTCAATATGCCAAGTTTGGTTCAATTCCATTGTTGCAAGAGTTCAGGATGCTATTTGATTGTGTGTTAACTATAAATCCCAGAAACTGTAACTCCAAATGTCAAGGTCTATTTCCCCCAAACTCCATCTGTGTTCACATTTGGGCATATTGAGTATTCATGCCAAGTTTGGTCCTGATACAACATTGTTTCAGTCCACAGTGCTCTCTGGATATAGGTGAACTACAACTCCAAAACCCAAGGTCAATGCCCACCAAACTCTTATAGTATTTTCTCTTGGTTATGGGAGTTCTGTGTGGGAAGTTTGTGTCTTTCTGCCATTCCTGCCAGGATACCTATGTTGTGTTCATCGAAACAGGCCCAGGTTTCACACTGAGTGTATAAATACATTAAAAAACACCTTAACTATATGTATTACTGTGTTAGAGTGTCATTTTGTGTCATTTTGGTTGGTGGTGTGCCCCAGGATTTTGTAAATGTAAAAAGTGTGCCACGGCTCAAAAAAGGTTGAAAAACACTGCTTTAAAATATCTACCCAAGCTGTAGTGTTGAATGGTGTACTAAGGCCTAACGTGGAAGAAAAATTTAAAAAGCATTAAATGCTGCCGTATTGCCACACTTTGGATTGCTACTTTAAGTTTCAGGCTCAAACCCGGAGCGGACGGACCACCCCACCAGTACAGATGTCACTGGCTGCAGGAAGCACCATGTTTCTGCTGCCAGGAAGCCTTTTGGTCAGTGCTGCACGCACAATCTCTGTCTGCTTTCCTCATATTCTGCCAGAACCATGGCAATATGGAAATAAACACGGTCGGTTCCAGACTTGCATCAGCAGCATTTTCTTGGCAACGGCGGAGCGGAGCCTGAGAAGCTGTTTAGGTTCCGAATTAGGAGTCTGTGGCCAGAGAAGGAGAGACTTCGAAGGAACGCGGAGGAGAATCTAAGTGATTTCATTCCAATGGGTCTTGTTGTTACAGATTCATAGTATCAGCAACATGAGCCAAAGCAAATGGAATTGATATTATTTAAATTTATAATTGACTAGCTGTACCCGGCACGCGTTGCTGTGCCCTATTTAGGAGATGCGAGAAAGTCTGAGTATGTAAGGGTTGGAATTGTTGTTAGTTATGGTGTTGTTGGGGCCCTGGCTGTGTCGTTGTGGGTTGTTCTGGTGGGTGGGATGTTGAAGTCCTGGGGAGTTGTTGGTGTGTGGTGTTGCTGGCGTTCTGCATAGCCTGTGGATATGCAATGTTTTTGTCTTTCCGTCTGCTGTGCTGATGTAGAGGTTGATGCTTGGGGTGTTAACTTTGGAAGTGAGTGGAGGTACTTGAAATCCCATTATCCATGGTGTGTCCTCCTCTGAACTGCAGTCGGATGGAGTGTGGGTCATGGGGGGCATTGTGTGTCAAGCTTGGTCTTTATCGGTCTTGGTTCTGGGCCACAGTGGTCTGTGGGGAATGATGGGTTTTGAAGTAGTACAAATCCCATTATCCATGGAGGTACTTCAAGTCCCATAATCCATGGTCCACCCTCCTCCAAACTGTAGTAGAATGTAGCATGGGTCATAGGGGCTCTGTGTGCCAAAGTAGGTCACTGTAAATTCAGGCCAAACACAATGTCCCATGAGCTGAGGCCTAGTCAGGAACAGCAAGTTAATGAAGCCTTACTGTCAATTCAGGCCATACACAATGTTCAGTGAGCTGAGGCGCAGTCGGGAGAATCAAGTTAATGAAGCCTTACTGTCAATTCAGGCCATACACAATGTCCAGTGAGCTTAGGCCTAGTCAGGGAAATTAAGTTAATGAAGCCTTACTGTCAATTTTGGGTGTGGTCTGTGATTTGTAGGGGTGTAAATTTTCTGTGGGAAGTGAATTGGGTGTTTGTGTTTGTGCCTCAGCCCTTTGCCTTATCCTCCTCTGACAGTTAATTATGGGTCGGAATGTTCATGTTGGCTGGCCAGTACAGGAGTTATGCAAATCCGCCCTTATTGGCAGCCAATCATGTTGTCAGAATGAGGAGGCAGGGAGAGTTGTTGGCAGCCCCTCGGAGGATGCTGGGAAATGTAGGTTTTTCACGCGTTGTTTTGGGGGCCTTTTCGGTTTTGGGGGGGGGGAGTTTCTTTGCTACAAACCTACCTTGCTTGAGGCCTATTTCTGTTGGCAAGTTTGATGTTTATGCGTTGTAAGGTTTCTCTGTTTGGGACTGTCGTTCCATGACGGGAACCCTGATATAATAGATTATCAGTATCAATATATTTAGTACAATGAGTAGTAGCAGGAAATTTCAATTATTGGTTCAGAGCTTGGGAAATATCCTCATTTGGGGACGACAATTCTGGTTAGGGGATTCTGGAACCTGTTATTTCCCAAAAGGGATTTTTCCAGATTACCGTATATACTCGAGTATAAGTTGACCCAAATATAAGCCTCAGTACCTAATTTTACCACGAAACACTGGGAAAAGTATTGACTCGAGTATAAGCCGAGGGTGGGAAAAGCAGCAGCTACTGGTAAATTTCAAAAATAAAAATAGATGCCAATAAAATTACATTAATTGGGGCATCAGTAGGTTAAATGTTTCTGAATATTTACATAAAACGGTAATTCAAGATAAGACTGCCCAACCCTGATTAAATCATTATTCTAACTTTCTTCAATGCAAATGTGCTTATGTGTCCTTCCAATAATAATAAAAAGTAAAATAATAAATGTAATAAAATAATAATAGAGAAAAATAATAAATGTAATAATAGCGTAATATAAAATATTTATTTTATTTATTTATTTGCCATTCTTCTATACTGCCTCTCTCAGCCCGAAGGCGACTCGAGGCGGTGAACAAGCGGCAACAAGTGCCCATATACAATACATCACAAGATAAAAACAGTCATATAAAAACATATAAAATTAACAGTTAAAAACTACAAAATACTACAAAATACAAATCTCAGCTCCACAATCTTAAAATCGGTTTCCGTTTCGTCGTCATTGTAATCTTTGATCGCAATTAAAGTTCATCTGCGGATGCTTGCTCGAAAAGCCAAGTCTTGACTTTCTTACGAAATGTCAGGAGGGAGGGGGCCAATCTGATGTCACTAGAAAGGGAGTTCCAAAGCCAAGGAGCCACCACTGAGAAGGCCCTGCAGGCGGGGCCGAGAGCAGGGCCTCTCCGGATGATCTTAAGCATCTTGATGGTTCATAGGGAGAGATGCGTTCGGACAGGTAAGTTGGACCAGAACCATTTAGAGCTTTAAAGGCGAAAACCAGCACTTTGAATTGTACCCGGTAGCAAACTGGTAGCCAGTGGAGCTGGCACAACAGGGGAGTTGTGCGCTCCCTGAGTGCCACTCCTGTTATCAACCTGGCTACCGTCCGTTGGACCAATTGAAGCTTCTGAGCAGTCTTCAAAGGCAGCCCCACGTAGAGAGCGTTGCAGTAATCTATACGGGATGTAACCAGAGCATGGACTTTCCAAGGTACGGGCGCAGCTGGCGTACAATTTTTAATTTTGCGAATGCTCCCTTAGTCACCACCGAAACCTGGGGTTCCAGACTCAGCGATGAGTCCAGGATCACTCTGACTGCGAACCTGCGTCTTCAGGGGCAGTGTAACCACGTCCAACACAGGCTGTAACCCTATGCCCTGTTTGGCATTTCGACTGACCAGGAGTGCCTCTGTCTTGTCTGGATTCAATTTCAATTTGTTCGCCCTCATCCAGTCTGACACAGTGGCCAAGCACCGGTTCAGGACCAAACAGCCTCCTTAGTAGTAGGTGGGAAGGAGTGACCTCCCCCAGCGGCTTCATGTAGATGTTAAACAACATGGGAGATAGTATTGAACCCTAAATGTAATAATAATAGAGTAAAATAACATAAATGTAATAATAATAATAATAATTAGAGTAAAATAATAAATGAAATAAAAGTAATAATAGTAGAGTAAAATAAAAAATAACTTTGACTCGAGTATAAACCTAGGAGAGCTTTTACAGTCTTACAAAACTTGGCTTATACTTGAGTATATACTGTCTGTTCATTCTCGGCTCATTCTTCATTCCTCAGAGAGTTCTGGAATGTCTTAATAGGATTCCACAAAGGAATATCTACAAGTTCTGTAACTGCCCATTTTTCTTCTGCAGAGAAGAAGAATGGTCCAGGGCGGCCATATTCCAGATCAGGTGATTTGTACATCTTGTTTCAACTGCTGTTGAGGATGGAAGGCCGGCCGTACTCTGTACCCGATTATTTCCATCAGTGCCTGGAAGCCATGACTGGGTGGCTTCGGGCCAGCAGGTTGAAGGTGAACCCGTCGAAGATGGAGGTCCTGTGGCTGGGTCGTCCCCGGGAGGGGGGGGGGGTAGCTCCGGCTGCCAATAATGGACGGTGAGGTTGTTAGTCCATCGCCGCTGGTTAAAAGTCTGGGGGTACAACTGGACCCTCTGCTGATGATGAAGACTCAGGTCTCCACCGTGAGCAGAGCAGCGTTCTTCCATCTGCGCCAGGCGAGGTGGCTGGCGCCCTACCTTTCCGGTGATGACCTAGCTGCAGTAATCCAGGCCACAGTCATCTCGAGACTGGACTACTGTAATGCCCTTTACATTGGCCTTCCTTTGTTGGTTATCCGGAAACTGAAGATGGTGCAAAACGCTGCGGCTCGACTGCTGGCTGGAGTGACACTAACGTGCCACATCCCACCAGTCCTCCAGCATTTGCACTGGCTTCCCATCGAGTACCGGATTGCCTTCAAAGTGCTGGTGTTAACCTTTAAGGCCTTGCATGGTGTGTATCTGAAGGACCGCCTCTCCCTGCACATTCCCCAGAGACCACTACGGTCCATGGACCAAAACCTATTGGAGGTTCCATCACTCAAGATTTGCCGATTGTCATTGACTCGGCAGCGCACGTTTTCCGTAGTAGCGCCTACCCTGTGGAACGCCCTCCCGGCAGTGGCACGAACAATAACGGAGTTACAGGCCTTCAGGAGGGCCTGTAAGACCACCCTGTTCTGCCAGGCATTTAATCTCTACGGTTGTGCTTTCTATTCTGGTCCTAATCTGTTTTTATTCTGTTTTTAACTACGTTGTGTTGTGTATTCATTGTTGTGAACCACCCTGAGCCTTTTTGAGAAGGGTGGTATATAAATCAAAATAATAAATAAATAAATAACTGGGGAGATGCTGGAAGCAGTCGTCTGTCCCAACAGAGAAACTTTTTTAAAAAAATGATCTTTATTCAGATTTTTCAGATAATAAAAAGAAGTAACATGAAATACATTACATAGCACATGGGATGGGGGGTTGCGGAAGGGGGTCAAGGGGGCTAGCACATAGGGTACGGTGAGGGAGGGGATAGGAGACAAAGGGGATTACATGGGGGTGCTCCAGACCAGACAATGGGGAGAGAAGAGTATTTGTTTTGTGTATTATACAGCTTGTGACTATCTTCGTTCTTCGTTTCATTTCATTTTGTATCTTAACCGTGCCTAAGAAAAAATATAAGATATCTATTAAACCTCATACCTAATATACAGTACTCTCTCTACTAAAACCACTTCAACCTTGATTTTTCTAACTAAAGGTTCCAGTTCAGAAGTATGTCTATTTTGTGTTCAGATCTATAGTAGTCTTTGACTTTTGACCAGTGAGTCCATCTTTGTCGTGGGATCTTCCTTGGTTGTCTTCAATGCCTCTGTGAGCCATTCCATTTGGATGGTTTCCATCACTTTATGAAGCCATTCTTCTAACGTTGGGGATTTTGGGGATTTCCAGTACTGGGCGTACAGTAGTTTGGCCGCCGTGGTTAGTATTATATATACACGTCTATCATTGGTGTTCAATGTTGGCTCTACTATACCTAGCAGGAGCGATTCCGGCTTCCCCTCTATAGATAGATTAAGCACTTTACACACTTCTTTGTTAATCATTTTCCAAAATTTCTCTGCTTTGGGGCAAAGCCACCATAGGTGGAAGAAAGTTCCATTTTTTTGGCCGCAGTTCCAACATTCGGTTTTGGTATTCTTATATATCTTAGCTAATTTTGCTGGTGCGAGATACCACCTATACATTATTTTTATCCAATTCTCTCTAAATTTATAACATGCCGATGAATTTATATTTTTTCCCCAAATAACCTTCCAGGTATTCCAGTTAATATTGAAACCAATATTTCTGGCCCACTTTTTCATATAATCCTCCGGCTTTTGTTCAGTTTGGCAAATTATTCTGTATATTTTACCCACCGAATTTTTGTCTGGGCCCAATAGAACTCCTTCCAACTCATTCTGGTCCTCCTCAAACCCTCTTTTAGCGTCTATTTATACAGTAGTCCAGAAACTTGTCCAAGCTCGGGCGTTGCTCATTCAGACGTACTCTTTGTTTCTAGGAATCCCATTGACCCACTGAAGTGGCCCTCAGCGCTGGTCACCTCTGGGACTTGCCAATGGAAGTACGTAGAGGGAAAAGTTGTCCTATTTCGGTGGAACGCCTCCCTATTTCAGCAAAGTTTTCAGTCAGACGGCTGCCTGGCAGTAGACAGTATGCCTCAATCAGTGCCAAATATAAAGGTGAGATGGACACTACTGCCTCTCCAGTTGTTTCTTAGAGTTGGTCCTTTCAATAGAGTTTTCTATAGTCCATGGCTTTCTCCTCTCATGGTAAGTCCAGGAATGTATCCACCACAGTTATTTTTTGGGGGGGGGGGGGTGTAACTATAATCCTAACTGGGTAAAACTTGGGACGTAGACTATTGCCGCCTCCGTCTTCTCTCTTCCACCAGCGAGTGAGGACGGGCCAGATGGTCTCCGAG
The DNA here is from genome assembly GCA_030556195.1 of Anolis apletophallus. Classification (NCBI taxonomy): domain Eukaryota; kingdom Metazoa; phylum Chordata; class Lepidosauria; order Squamata; family Anolidae; genus Anolis; species Anolis apletophallus. The sequence goes on along the minus strand of JARBWK010000015.1, from coordinate 38,440,420 downwards.
GGTCCCCCCCTAATTTGTGGGGTGCCTCAAGGGGCCATTCTCTCCCCTCTATTATTTAACATCTACATGCGACCACTTGCTCAGCTGGTACGCAGCTTTGGGCTGAGTGTCTCCAGTACGCTGACAACACTCAGCTCATTCTGAGGATGGAAGGCCGGCCCGACTCTGTACCCGATAATTTCAACCTTTGCCTCGAAGCCGTTACTGGATGGCTGCGAGCCAGTAGGTTGAAGGTGAATCCAGCGAAGATGGAGATCCTCTGGCTGGGTCGCCCGGGCCGTGGGGACCTCCAGCTTCCAACCCTGGATGGCGTGGCTTTATGCCCGTCGTCATCAGTAAAGAGCCTTAGAGTCCGTCTGGACACTCGGCTTTCCATGGAGATCCATATCTCCATGGTTAGCCAAGTTGCGTTTTCCATCTTCGCCAGGCTCGGAGGCTGGCCCCCTACCTGTCCCGTTGTGACCTGGCCTCGGTGATCCAAGCGATGGTCATCTCAAGGTTAGACTACTGTAATGCTCTTTACATTGGCCTACCTCTGTCGATGACCCGGAAACGCTGCAGCTCGATTGCTCGCAGGTGTTCCTGCGAGCCACCATATTACACCTGTCCTGCAGTAACTGCACTGGCTGCCTGTCGAATTCTGGATCACCTTCAAAGTGTTAGTTCTGACTTTTAAGGCCTTATATGGTCTGGGGCCAGTGTACCTGAGGGACCGCCTCACCCCATATTGTCCCATGAGATCACTGAGATCAGAAGACCAGGATCTTCTCTTCGTCCCGAGTGCTAAAGTCTACCACCTTACTTCGACAGGGAGAAGGGCATTTTCTATCATTGCCCCCACACTTTGGAACTCCTTACCACTGGAGACTAGGTCGCTCCGAGACCTCATGGCATTCCGGAAGGCCTGCAAGACCTGGTTATTCCGTCAAGCTTTTGCAACCTGAGATGGTCTTAGTTGTTAGTTGTATATATTAATTTTAATGCTAAATGTTCTGCTGTATTTTAATGTGCTATGTGCTGTATTTCTTTATGATTTGTGAGCCGCCCCGAGCCACCCGGGAGTGGCGGCCAAGAAATCAAATAATTACATTAAATTAAATCTTTGATTCATTCTCTCTTTGTGATTCTGATGTTCTTCCAGGGCCGGGACCTGGGAAATATGGGAGAAATCCTTGCACTGGGATTAAGGACCACGACTTTACCAAGTACACTGAACCAGCTTACACTATGCGTGTGAAATCCAGTGAAAAAAGTAAGGAAAGAACATGTCCTGAGCCTGGAAAATGGTTCCGGGGTCCTGCAGACACTCAAAGGCTGTCTGTGGGTGCAGTCAATCATTTTAAGATCCATGGCTCAATGCTATGTAGTTTGGTAAGAGACCAGCGCTCTCCATCAGGAGAGGCTCAATATTTAGCATAATGACAGCTCCCATGATTTATTTATTTACTTCATTTCTATTCCGCCCTTCTCACCCTGCAGGGGACTCAGGGCGGATTACAATGTATACATTACATTTAGACACACAAACACACAAGACAGACAGAGGCAATTTAACATCTGGCCACCAGGGGGAGCTGTTGCACTCCTTCATTCCTCAGCATGTTTTCTGGAGATGTTTTTATGGTCTCGTAAATCAGTTAAATTTAGCCTCCCCACTAAGTGGTACCTTAATTTCCTACTTGACAGATGCAACTGTCTTTCGTGTTGCAAAGGTCGACAACAGGCTACACAATAGGTCGAGAGCCCACCTCGAACCCGGGCAGGCCTCCAACTCAAGACCTTCTGATCAGCAGAGATCTTATGCAGCGGACACCCAGCCAGCTGCGCCACATTCTCGGTGATTCCATAACACTGAGCGATCCTTGTTTTATTCAATGTGCATGCTTAGTTGTGGGTTCTTACATAGCAGCGGGTTATTATGTTCCCTTACATTCCCTTCCAGCTGAATAATCCGATGGCTTCTTCTTTCCCTTTTGAAGTGATTGCATTTGTGGAGAGTCCTGGGCCTTGTTATTTTGTGGATCCCAGCCTTTCACACCTAGGAATATGGAGGCCAGCATCATTCCGCATGCAGCAGGAGAGAAAGAACACAAGTAAGTTGAAGGCTGGTTGTGTTATTGCCGTCGATAAATGGCATTGGTACTGAGCAAAGGTGAACAAAGTCCACACGACGTTGGGATGCATGTTAGCCTTTCTCAATTCAGTCCCAGAAAGAACAGATTTGTTGGTTACACATGGAATGGTTTCTCCTTGAGAAGGTAACCAACTAAACTTTAGGTTTTGAAGGTATCTTGAGTAAGCTTGTGCATAATTTTGTTAAATTCATTAAATTCGTGCATACGAATCGATATTAGAAACATGCAGGAACCTTAATAGGCAGGTGACTGAGAATACAGCCACCTTAAATGTAGTTTGGGAAGGTATGGTCCCCCGTGGAAGAGAATGCAAAAGGCCCTACCCTAAAATACATTTCCCAGAATACAATGCTCAGCATCTAAACCTTTTTTGAGCCGCGGCACATTTTTTACATTTACAAAATCCTGGGGCACACCACCAACTAAAATGACACAAAATGACACTCTAACACAGTAATACATATAGTTAATATGTTTTTAAATGTATTTATACACTCAGTGTGAAACCTGGGCCTGTTTCGATGAACACAACATAGATATCCTGGCAGGGATGGCAGAAAGACACACGAAGGTCTTGCTCAACAGCTGTCAGTCATGGGAAAACTTGGACAGTTTATAATCTCTTGGCTTTGCTGCCTTCTTTAGACACCCTTGTAGATTCAATCAGTTTATTTTATATTTAGATGAAGACTGCTACAGACAGCTATAGGAGGTCCTTCAGTCATTTTGGCTAATGAGCAGCAAGACAGTGTGGGAAATGTAGTTTAACAGCAGGGCCTTTTGTAATCTCTACCATTGGGAACCTGGCCGTCACAAACTACAACAAAGGCTGTGCTTAGCCACGCCCACCTCATCCCTCCCTTGCATCGCCAGGGAGGAAAAGCATGAGATTTTAAAACTTTTTAGGCTTTACCAAAGTTGCTTAATGGTTCTGAAAATTAAAATAACCTTAGGAGACATCCGAACATTATGGAATATTTTCAGAAAAAAAGGTTAGTGAATCAAATTCAGATTTGCTCCTCCCACCTTTCCTGGATGGTTCAAAACTGCTTCGAAAGAAAAAAGTTGGAAGTTTTTTTTTACGGGTTTCAGGCTCTTCCGAACGAACATATCCAACCTTAGTGGATAACTAATCAAAACAATAACCTATATCAAGACAACTATGGAAAGACATGGAAGGAGGTAAAAAAAGGACCTGGAAAGATGGCAAAGGAGCTTATAAAAATTCAAAATCCAGTTCCAAGATCTTCAGATGAGGAATATTCAACCTCTATCTAATACCAAATACAGCAAAGTATTAATAATATTCACAACAGTCAAGTTCCTCTTCAAACATGTTTTGGGGTGTTCCTTAAACCTGATCAGAAGGGAAAGAAAGGGGGGCACCAGACGCCAATCCTGTTTGGTCAATTACTTTGGAACCATCTCATTTTCTGGAAGCCAAGGGAACTTGCAATGTTGACGGTGCTGGAGTGAACAGACAGCAAACCCACCGAAATAACATCAGGGAAATACAGAGGAGCTATGTAGCGTTAGAGCCGTAATCTAGTAAGTGCCCAGGAGACAACACATGGAATTAGTGCTAAGTGAGAGCGAATTACAAGTGAAGATGTCTCTGGGGGGTTTGTCAGGAGTAAGTTCCAGTTTTGCAGGCAAATCTCCTGGATGTAATATTGGTAGAAAAAAGGGATCAGAGAGGATGGCCCCTTCAATTAGAAATGGAGGCTCCCACTTTGAAATATACAAAAAGAACCAGGATGTTTACAGATGGCAATGAAAAGGCCTACTATAGCAAACAAGATGTGGGTCTGAATTGTTTAGTGATAACTCGTTCTCTCCTACCCTCATCAATAACTTGGGGAAAATGTGGTTTTTGGGGCTACGAGTCCCAGTATCTTCAAGCATCAGGGCATCTGGTTATGTTATCTCGAAGAATCCACTAGATATTCTTCTGGACCATGTCGGCCATGTCATAGGCCAGTGTTTCCCAACCTTTTTTGAGCCGCGGCACACTTTTTACATTTCCAAAATCTGGGGGCACACCACCAACCAAAATGACACAAAATGACACTCTAACACAGTAATGCATATACTGTAGGTAATAGGAATTTACCTTGAGTTTTGGAGTTGTAGTTCACCTACATCCAGAGAGCACTCTGGACTCGGGACCGGCGAAGCAGGCTAGAAGGAAGGCGCCGCGGCGGCGGGCAGGGAGCCGGAGGGAGGCCGAGAGCAGGAGGAGGAGTGGCGGGGCTCTGTGGGAAGCCGGGTTTGGCCGGCGTGCTTCTTCCGCTGAGCTCGCCGGAAGACGCGAGCCAGACAAACTCAGCTCCCAGGCAGGGCCTGGGCCCTGTGGGGAGCTGTTCTCCCACTTCACGGTTCCGCTGGGCTCAGCGGAGCCACGAACCGGGAGAAAGGGTCTCCAAGGTGTCCAGGTTCCTGCCTCCTCTGGAAGTGAGCCCACAGGATAGACTCTAGAGGAGAGCATCGCCCGGCCCGTCCCCTCCTGAGCCTTCCCTGCCTCTTCCCTGCCTCTCTAGGTCCTAGAGAGGGTCGTGTTTCCCAACTACTGTTCTGCGATCAGCTGGTGTGCCACGGGAAAACCTCTTTCAGGAGGGGGGAGAGAGGGGGGAAGAGAGGTTTTCTCGCGGAACACCAGCTGATTTCTCACGGAACACTAGTGTGCCACGGAACAGCGGTTGGGAAACACTGTCATAGACCATCGAATCTCACTGGAGGGCTAGAGAGACAATTTATTTAGTTGCTTTTTAGGTCCCCCAGCATGATTCAATCTTATGGAAGCCCAAGACTTTTCTTTCAGGAATGAAAAAAAATTATACAAAAATCATATTAGGTGAAGGCTCCTGGAGCAGGTCCCTTTCATAATATGTTTGCCTAAAGGGCCAAAAATGAATAGAAATTCAGACACGAAGGTCACTGGCACTCGTGGTTCAAAAACTAATATGAAGAGTGGTTCGCAGTATTTTGCTGTCCAACTCGAAGCTTGGGTTTCTTCCAAAAATCAATTCTCTGCTTGGCTTGACTGAGAAGGAGAAGGCCAAAACACTGTTGGGAAAGAGAATGGCTCCATAGCAGAAAAGGCAGTGAGGCATGGAGACCTCATATATACTGTAGTATGAACTGTGGAGAGTCAAAAAAACCTTATTACGGTCACAGAGAGTCAAATCTTGTAACCTTACTTTCCGAATATCCCTCATGCGTATTCATATATTGTTGTAAGTCAGGCCTTGGCGTCGCCTGATTGCAGAGCTGTAGTAGATGCTGAGTTATCTCCATCTGAGAATGGAAAGCAGTTGGGAGAGACTAATGAACTTTCAGACGCTGGAGTGAGAAGGAAACGAAATGTAAGCAATTCCAGCTGTGAAGGGTTAGAGCAGAGGAAAAGGATTCGGCAGGAACTTACAGCTTCTGCAGATTCAGAGTCATTTGGGGGTGTTCCTGGAGATGTGGAACTGGAGTCAGGAGAAAGTGATACTGAGCTTGATTCAACGTTGGTAAAAAGAAGTTCAGGATATATGTAATGCTGACTCCAGCAGTGACACATTTATGGGGTTTGACAGTGACAAAGATTGGCCCTCTGATACTTCTGGGAATGATTGGGAAACACTAAGTTTTGAAAGACGCTAGGAGGTTTGGAGAGACACTGAATGGCAGGCAGCTGTTTCACCTAATCAAGATGGGTGTGACACTGATGAATCTGACCTTTAGTGTATAAATTGTGGGTCTGGGAAAAGGCCCCTTGCAGCAGGCAAGGAGTTGTGTCTGGTGTCCTGTTGCCTTGGCGTCCTGTTTCTCTTGGCATCCTGTTACCTTGACATCCTGATATCTGGTATCATTTTCCTGACTACTCCTACAGCCATGTTTTCTAGTGGCGGGGTTTGTCTCTATTGGATCTTCTCTCCTGTTAGACCTTGGATTGTCTCCTCGTTTTTCCTCCATCATTTCTCCTGCCCTTGACCTTGGACTGGTTACAGACTAGGCGTTTTGGATCATCCCACAAAGGACATCGCAGAGGACGTCCCTTGGCTTCTCCTGCAGTGGTTTTTTTGGGTTTCCTTGGGTTTTTGTGGGTTTTTTTGCCAGTTTGGCTAGTTTTTTGTTAGTCCCATTCCCATTCCTTGTGAAATAAACCTTTTATTACCCCCTTTTACATCTGGGCTTGGCTCTAATTGGCATCTGAGTTACAACATATATTTTGTGGAGCTGTAAAGATTTCTGATTCCTTTCCATCTATTTTTGGCTTGCAGAAATTACCCCAACTCCTGCCCCAAATGAATATTATGTTGAGAAGATACACCCAATTGAAGAACCAAATGCCCCAGCGTATACCATAGGTGTGCGGACGCGCTATTGGGAGAGCAGCCCCACCCCAGGACCCAACAGATACACCCTTCCAAGGACACTGGGTCCTGGGTTACCCATCAAACCATCAGCTCCCTGCCTTACAATGGCTTCCAGCGCATCCGTGTGGAGCTATGCCAAGGATCCGGTCAAAGGTCCTGGTCCGGCCATGTATGCCAGACCAGAGCCAGATGTCTACCTCCGCCGCCAGCCGGCTTACAGCATATCGCAAAGACTCAACCTCTCCAGCAAAGAGGGCATACCAGGACCCCTTGACTACAATGCTGAACGGGTCATGGCCCACAAGCCACGAGCGCCACGGTTCAGCTTAGGGATTCGCCACTCCGAATACGTTCACAGCATTCCCCCGGTTTGCATAGTCAAGGAATGAAAGCGGTCCATTGCAAATGGGTGGCGATAGGCCCTATCCAAAGAACCACCTCCATTAAGGCCATAACTGGCTGCAGGTTCAACAGCAATGGCATGAAGGACTCATTGTGGTCAACAACGCATTCATGGGCCAGAGAGATTTCTACTGAGCTTTGTTTTGAGCTTAAGCCATGAGATTTTTTGAGAGACCTTCTCTCCGATGTGATAGGTCTAGACTTGTTCCAGTCCACCTCCATTCTCCCCTTTTCCTTATGTTTCTACTATACTATAAAGTAAATACCTAGCATAGTGTAAGCCTCCCTTTCTCTCCCTTGAATTCACCGTCCCGAAGATAGAAAGGGCACTTAGATAATTCATAACTATTTCGACATAATAAAGTGTTATTGTTTTCACAAAACCACCGAGGTCTCCTTGCATTGTGCTGTTCTTTGGTCTTCATTGGGAATGAAATGTTTGTTTACATCCTTCAGATAGGAAAGATAGTCTTATTGGACATTAGCCCTGAGTTGTGGGTACTTTCCCTCCCCGCCTACTTATTATATTGAGGTGCACCTTATATTTTGGGATCACTATTTGAGATATACCTCCTTGGCCGTGCATTTGTTGACCTCGTAATTTGGAAGGCTTTTGGATGTTTTGTCTGACTTTGGAGGTGATCTTTAAGCTGCTGGAAGGAAGTAGTAATCCTACTTCCTCTCTATGTTTTGGCTTCTACATGAAGCCGCTGGGAGAGATCATCCAAAGTTTTGGAGTTTGATGCCATCTGTAAGCAAATGACGTACAACTCTATCACTCCTTTCCACCCGCTGCTAAGGGGGTTGTTTGGGTCCTGAACCAGTGCTTGGAGGAAGTGGGAGGCAGCCAGATTTCTTAGGGGAGTAATATACTGTACAAGGAGCATACAACCCCCTGCTATGTCATCTCCACTGGCCGCCAGTTTGCTACTAGACTCAATTCAAAATGCTGGCTTTGGCCTATAAAGCTCTAAATCAGGGGTGCCCACACTTTTTCAGCATGCGAGCTACATATAATAAAACCAAGTCAGAAAGATCTACCTACCTCCTCAAGGCTGGAGAGGGGAGAGGGCAGGGGCAGGGTTTGGCATGGCCTGGCTCCGCCCCCTCTGGCTTCAGCTCTACCAGCAGCTTCTCCAGGCTTGAGGAGGGCAACGCCAAGCCAGCCTTGTGCTAGCTATGCCACCACTGGCTTGGCATTGCCATCCTCAAGCCTGGAGAAGCTGCTGGTAGAGCGGAAGCCAGAGGGGGCGGAGCCAGGCTGTGCCAAGCCCCGCCCCCTCCCCTCTGGCTTTGGAGCTCCCAGCAGCTTCTCCAGGCTTGAGGATGGCAATGCCAGGCCAGCCTTGTGCTAGCTATGCCACCACTGGCTTGGCATTGCCATCCTCAAGCCTGGCGAAGCTGCGGGGAGTGCCGGCCGGGGGGGGGCGGGCTTGGCGCGGCCTGGCTCCGCCCCCTCTGAAAAGTGCCCCATCTGGCTGGGATCGACTTCCTTCGGTCCCGGGATCGACTGGTCGATCGTGATCGATCTAAATGGTTCTTGTCCAACTTACCTGTCCAAACGCATCTTCCTTTATGAGCCAATTGGAACTTTAAGTTTGGCTGGGGAGGCCTTGCTCTCAGTCTCATCCCCTTCCTAATGCCGCAATCCCTTAATAGGGTACCTCATGGTTTGGTGATCCCCAACCATAAACTTATTTTCGTTGCTACTTAATAACTCTTTTATTGCTACGGTTATGAATTGCAATGTAAATATCTGATATGTAGGATGTATTTACATTTACTGGGCCAAATTTGGCACAAATACCCGATACGCCCAAATTTGAATACTGGTGGGGTTGGGGGGAGGGGTATTGATTTTGTAATTTGGGAGTTGTAGTTGCTGGGATTTATAGTTTACCAACAATCAAAGAGTGTTCTGAACTCCACCAACGATAGAATTGAACCAAACATGGCACACAGAATCCCCAAAATCAACAGAAGGGTTTAGTTGGTATTGATCTTGAGTTTTGAAGTTGTCGCTTAGCTACATCCAGAGATCACTGTGGACTCAAACAATGATAGATCTGGACCAAACTTGACATGAATTCTCAATCTTCCCAAATGTGAATACTTGTGGAGTTTGTGGAAAATAGACCCACTGTCACTGGGGTCTCCTGTTGTACCATACTTCATAAAAATAAGACATCACCTGAAAATAAGCCATAGTATTTCTTCTTGAGGAAAAAAACATTGTCTTATTTTTGGGGAAACACGGTAATAATAGGTTAATGGAAACTTCTCTTGATGTGTCTCTCTCTCTGTGTGTATATGTGTGTGTGTGTGTATACACACACACACACACACACACATGAACACACACATGGTGTGGGATGTTAAATGGGATTGAGACCCATACTCTAAAAGAGTTCATTAAACTTCAGAGACTCCATGAGGTCTTTCCCTCTATGACAACAGTTCTCCACCTGTGGGTCCCCAGATGTTTTGGCCTTCAACTCCCAGAAATCCTAACAGCTTGTAAACCGGCTGGGATTTCTGGGAGTTGTAGGCCAAAACACATGGGGACCCACAGGTTGAGAACCACTGGTCTATGAAAAAAAGTCAAGTTGCCAATGGCAATATTTATTTATTTATTTATTTAAAACTTTTGTACCCCGACCTTCTCACCTCTGTCGAGGGACTCAGACCGGCATAACAGCAAAAATTCAATGCTATACAATTTAAAAACAACTACAACAACATATTAAAATACATAAAAAACCCAGCATAAATCCACATTGCCATCAAAAGAATTCCACTCAATCTGTAAACGTGGTCATACATTCAGACAATAGCCAATCTCAGCCTATTCTGGAAAGGCTTGCTTCCACATCCAGGTCTTCGCCAGCTTCCTAAAGGACAACAGAGAGGGGGCAGATCTAGCAGCACTTGGGAGAGAGTTCCACAGCCGAGGGGCCACCACAGAGAAGGCCCTGTCTCTCGTCCCCACCAGTCACGCTTGCGAAGTTGGCGGGACCGAGAGCAGGGCCTCTCTGGAGGATCTTAATGTTCTTGATGGTTTGTAGGGGAGAATCCATTCGGACAGGTAAACTGGGCCAGAATCCTATAGGGCAGCGTTTTTCAACCTGGGGGTCGGGACCCCTAGAGGGGTCGCGAGGGGGTGTCAAAGGGGTTGCCAAAGAAGTTTGGCCCAGTTCTATCATTTGTAGGGTTCAGAATGCTCTTTGATTATAAATCCCAGCAACTACAGCTCTCAAATGTCAAGGTCTATTTTCCCCAAACTCCACCAGTGTTTACGTTTGGGCAGATTGAGTATTCCTGCCAAGTTTGGTCCAGATCCATCAGTGTTTGAGTCCACAGTGCTCTCTGGATGTAGGTGAACTACAACTCCAAAACTCAAAGTCAATGCCCACTAAACCCTTCCAGTATTTTCCGTTGGTTGTGGGAGTTCTGTGTGCCAAGTCTGGTTCAATTCTATCATTGGTGGAGTTCAGAATGCTCTTTGATTGAAGGTGAACTATAAATCCCAGCAACTACAACTCCCAAATTACAAAATCACCCCCCCCCCCCACCCCTCCAGTATTCAAATTTGGGTGTACCAGGTATTTGTACCCAACTTGGTCAAGTGAATGAAAATACATTCTGTATATCATTACGATTCATAACAGTATCAAAATTACAATTGTGAAGTAGAAACAAAAATAATTTTATGGTTGAGGGTCACCACAACATGAGGAACTGTATTAAGGCGTCACCGCATTAGGAAGGTTGAGAACCACTGCTATAGGGTTTTGTAGGTTAAGACCAGCACTTTAATTGTGCCCGGAAGCTAATTGGTAGCCAGTGGAGCTGGCGCAGCAAGGGAGTTGCATGCTCCCTGTGCCCCGCTCCTGTTAGTAACCTGGCTGCCGAACGTTGGACTAATTGCAGCTTCTGAGCAGTCTTCAGAGGCAACCCCACGTGTGTTGCAGTAGTCTATTTGGGATGTAACCAGAGCGTGGACCACTGTGGCCAAGTCAGTCTTCCCAAGATACGGGCGGAGCTGGCGCACAAGCTTTAACTGTGCAAAAGCTCTCCCGACCACCGCCAAGACCTGGGGCTCCAGGCTCAGCGATGAGTCCAGGATCACTCCCAGACTGTGAACCTGCGCCTTCAGGGGGAGTGTAACCCCATCAAGCACAGGCTGTAACCCTATACCCTGTTCGGCCTTACGACTGACCAGGAGTACCTCTGTCTTGTCTGGATTTAGTTTCAATTTGTTCGCCCTTATCCAGGCCGTTACAGCGGCCAAGCACCAGTTCAGGACTTGAATAGCCTCCTTAGTAGCAGGTGGGAAGGAGTGACAATATGTTTTGAGCTTCTCCAGCAGGATTACAAAACTTCTCCGGAAGGTGGCAGCATTGTCCCATGCTTCCTGCAAATCTTTCTCTTTTCCTGGAGGTGGTTGCCGCCCAGCACAAAAGAGAATGTGAAAGATGCTGGCCCAGTTTTCGGGGAATAGATTTCAGAAGGAAAGGGATGGAGATCCACATTCGGTCCAAAGCAGAACCATCCACATGCTGCTGCTCTGCAGGCAAACGTGCCTCGTGCATGAATGTGCATAGCAAATTTTGCATTAGTGCCCAGTGCACACTTATAACGCAGTGCCAGATATGCATACACACAGGTGGAAAGGGTCTACATACAGTGTGGCACACTGCAGTGACAACCAAGTACAGAAGAGGGCTATGAAGTTCATGCAATGTATCATATCTCTATCCTTGCATATTCACTTGGCATTTTCTATGCACAGCTTTTAATCCCTGTCTCAGTAGCCTGGCTGTCATACTATTGGTGCCACATATATGCCGATATATAAAATGGAAGATTGTTGGTGGCTGTGAAACAGACAAATTCCATTCATTGTTGCATCAACACAGTTCCATGGCTATCTCATATAGGTCTTGATGTTATTGTTCCAAATTGTTATTGTTCCATTGCATCAGTTGGGTTTACAAATGTGTGTGCAGCGCATCTGTCAACTTTGCTTGTGACTGGTTTAACCTAGGACAGGGGTGCCCACACTTTTTCAGCATGCGAGCTACTTATAATAAAACCAAGTCAGAAAGATCTACCTACCTCCTCAAGGCTGGAGAGGGGAGGGGAGGGGCTTGGCGTGACCTGGCTCCGCCCCCTTCCGGCTTCGGCACTCCCAGCAACTTCTCCAGGCTTGAGGATGGCAATGCCAAGCCAGTGGTGGCATAGCTAGCACAAGGCTGGCTTGGCTCTACCCTCCTCAAGGCTGGAAAAGCTGCTGGGAGTGCTGAAGCTGGGGGAGGGGCGAGGCTTGGCACGACCTGGCTCCGCCCCCCTCTGAGAAGTCCCATCTGGCTGGGATCGACCTCCTTCCATCCCGGGATCGACTGGTCGATTGCGATCGACTTCCTGGGCAGCTCTGACCTAGGATAATCCACAATTAGGGTTGTGCATTCGGAGTGAATCTCGACCCATTTTGTGTCCTGGCTTTTGATGGGGGGGCTCAACCCATTTTTTGGAAGCCTCCCGAAATCGGGTGGGCAGATATCTGTTTACCAAAAGATCAGTCTTCTATCAGCCAATTATCAGGGGGAGGATTCCCACCCAGCTTCCTTTTTCCGGTGTGCACTTTAAGGATATTTCTTCTTATCTGCTGTTTCTACTCTAGAGGAGGTATTCGGCATCTGGCACTGGCAGGCGTGCATGCTTTCTGGGACTGCACACCACACATACACACTCTTTCTAAGGCAAAGAGGAAAGTTTGGGGAGGTGCTTGCTTGCTTGCAGGCATAAGTGCTTTACCGCCCAGACTACACCACTCCAGCCAGGAGTAACACTCTCCAAGGATAACACTCTCCAAGGCAGGGGTGCCCACACTTTTTCATCATGCGAGCTACTATATGAACAATCAAATTGAAAAGATCACCTGTTGTGCATGTGAGCGTGTGCGTACACGCGCGCACGCTCCTATTGCAGCCTTCCATCCACGCAGGGCTTCTTTCTTGCCTGCCCACGAACTCGGCGCCGTGCGCACCCGGGGAGGGGAACCTCCTTGCCTGCGTGCAGTCTCTCTCTTAATGTCTTCGTTGCCTTCCTTCTTCCTGCTGCGTGCTTTCGCGAAGCAGGAAGTCCCCATTCCATCTTGCTTCTTGCGTGCACAGCAGGCCCCTCCCATGCACGCAGCAGGAGGGTATTTATAGGTGCACCCGCCAGCACTCCGGCCAGATATGGCTTCGGCGGCGGCTCGGAAGGCGCAGGGCTGGGAAGAGGGGCCGTCTGGCTGCTGCCTGGGCCGGGAAACTCAACTGAGAGAGGGACCCACGTGAGGCTGGAGCCTCCCCACGGCAGCCTCCCCTCCCTCGAGGCTTCCTTACCTGGGCAGGAGAAGGAAGAGTGGAAGAGGTGCTTCCCCAAAGTGACAGATGCAGCAGGGGGGGGGGGGGCTTCCTTCCTTTCAAGGGTGTCACTCAGAAAGGACGCCCAAGTGGATGGCTGGCAGGGAGGACCCCTCCCACTGGTGGCAGTCCATGCCCACAGGAGAGAGAGAGAGAGAGAGAGAGAGAGAGAGAGGAGGAGGGTGGCTCTTCCTAGCCGACTCTGAAGAGCCACCCTCTCTCTCTCTCTCCCCCCCGTGGGTCCTTGCCGCCTTTCTCCTTCGAGGTGAGGAGGGCAAGGCGGAGAAAGGTGGCGAGGGCACAAGCAGCAGCAGCAAGTGGAGTCTCCATCCCCGCAGCCCCCTCCTCCTCAGGTTCAGCCCCAGGAACACGGCGGAGCCCTCCCTCCTCGCCCCCAACCAAGGAAAGAAAGCAGCCCCTCACAGCTCGCTCGCCCAGGTCTCGGCTTGTAATGGGAGTCCCGAGGGCAGCAGCAGGGTTTGCGGCGGGGCTTGCTTGGCTTTGCCCCACTTTGCCTGGCCTCCTTCGCCTCTTTTTCTCTTTTTCTCTCTCTCTCCCTCTCTCCTTCTAGCGCCCGCCCACCTGCCTGCTAAAAGGATCTGAAAAAAGTTCTCCGGTTTCTTTCTTCTCTCCTTGGCTCTCTCTCTCTCACACACACACACACATTCCCTCCATCCGTCCCACAGCCTCGCATCCTATCCGTGCGCGTGCCTTTGCCTTGCTCCCCCCCCCCAGCAGCAACCAATGGGCGGTCATGTCACCACACTGTGCGTGGCAAGACAAGTGCCAGGGCCCGCCCACTAAAGCCTCATTTTGGCAAAAGAAGCCCCACGAAGGTGGCGGCGGGAGCGCACGTGCGTGCGCATGGCAGGAGCACGCCATCTGGCTGGTGAGGCCCAAAGATCACCTGGAAGAGGGCTGAAGATCACCTAGGTGCTCCCGATCACCATAATGAGCACCCCTGCTCCAAGGCATTTTAAGGAGGCTTCCCGCTTCTAGGTCAGGAAGAGTGATGACTTCCTGGAAGAGGAGAGTAGTTTTCAGGAAATGAGGGTTTACTTTTTGTTTGTTGGGAGATTAATTAAAAAAAAGATTAAACTGTGATGCCAAAAAGCAGGCCAGGAATGGGGGCCTGCTCCAGCTCCAGCTTGCTTTCATGCTGAGCTGATTTTTGTACCAGGAAGGGTCTTCCTGTTACGTGCTCCCAAAGTACTGAAAGACACAAAAGAAGGCACTGAGAAAAATGAATTCCTTGCACAACTCTACTCACAATTCTCACCAGAAGTAGAGGAACATTGTGAGAACAGTCAGGAGTCAATTCTGGATTTTTGTGCACATCTAGACTCAACTGAAAGACACACACACACACACACAACGAAAAAGGAAAAGGGAAAAATGAATTCTGTGCACAACTCTACCCACAATTCTCACCAGAAGTAGAGGAACATTGTGAAAACAGCCAGGAGTCAATTCTGGATTTTTGTGCACATCTAGACTCAACTGAAAAACACACACACACACACACACACACACACAATGAAGGGAAAGTGAAACATGAATTCTGTGCACAACTCTAACCACAATTTTCACCAGAAGTAGAGGAACATTGTGAGACCAGCCAGAGTCAATTTGTGAGAACAGCCAGGAGTTTTTGTGTGCACATCTAGACTCAACTGAAACACACACACACACAAAACGAAGGAAAGTGAAACATGAATTCTGTGCAATTTTGGATTTTGTGCAACTCTAACCACAATTTTCACCAGAAGTAGAGGAACATTGTTGAAAACAGCCAGGAGTCAATTTTGGATTTTTGTGCACATCTAGACTCAACTGAAAGACACACACACACACACACACACACACACACACAATACGAAGGAAAGCAAAAAATGAATTCTGTGCACAACTCTACCCACAATTCTCACCAGAAGTAGAGGAACATTGTGAAAACAGCTAGGAGTCAATTCTGGATTTTTGTGCACATCTAGACTCAACTGAAAGACACACACACACACACACACACACACACACACACACAGCAAAGGAAAAGGGAAAAATGAATTCTGTGCACAACTCTACCCACAATTCTCACCAGAAGTAGAGGAACATTGTGAAAACAGCCAAGAGTCAATTTTGGATTTTGTGCACATCTAGACTCAACTGAAAGACACACACACACACATACACACACAACAAAGGAAAAGGGAAAATGAATTTGTGTGCAACTCTACCCACAATTCTCACCAGATGTAGAGGAACATTGTGAAAACAGGTAGGAGTCAATTTTGGATTTTTGTGCACATCTAGACTCAACTGAAAGACACACACACACACAACAACGAAGGAAAGGGAAAATGAATTCTGTGCACAACTCTACCCACAATTCTCACCAGAAGTAGAGGAACATTGTGAAAACAGCCAGGAGTCAATTTTGGATTTTTGTGCACATCTAGACTCAACTGAAAGACACACACACACACACACACACACACACACACAACGAAGGAAAGGGAAAATGAATTATGTGCAAAACTCTACCCACAATTCTCACCAGAGCTAGGAGTCAATTTTGGATTTTTGTGCACATCTAGACTCAACTGAAAGACACACACACACACACAACGAAGGGAAAGTGAAACATGAATTCTGTGCACAACTCTAACCACAATTTTCACCAGAAGTAGAGGAACATTGTGAGAACAGCCAGGAGTCAATTCTGGATTTTTGTGCACATCTAGACTCAACTGAAACACACACACACACAAAACGAAGGAAAGCAACAAATGAATTCTGTGCACAACTCTACCCACAATTCTCACCAGAAGTAGAGGAACATTGTGAAAACAGCTAGGAGTCAATTCTGGATTTTTGTGCACATCTAGACTCAACTGAAAGACACACACACACACACACACACAACAAAGGAAAAGGGAAAAATGAATTCTGTGCACAACTCTACCCACAATTCTCACCAGAAGTAGAGGAACATTGTGAAAACAGCCAGGAGTCAATTTTGGATTTTTGTGCACATCTAGACTCAACTGAAAGACACACACACACACACACACACACACACACACAACGAAGGAAAGGGAAAATGAATTATGTGCACAACTCTACCCACAATTCTCACCAGAGCTAGGAGTCAATTTTGGATTTTTGTGCACATCTAGACTCAACTGAAAGACACGCACGCACACACACACACACAAAATGAAGGGAAAGGGAAAATGAATTTTGTGCACAACTCTACCCACAATTCTCACCAGAAATAGAGGAACATTGTGAAAACAGCCAGGAGTCAATTTTGGATTTTTGTGCACATCTAGACTCAACTGAAAGACACACATACACACGCACACACAAAACGAAGGGAAAGGAAAAATGAATTCTGTGCACAACTCTACCCACAATTCTCACCAGAAGTAGAGGAATGTTGTGAGAACAGCCAGGAGTCAATTTTGGATTTTTGTGCACATCTAGACTCAACTGAAAGACACGCACACACACACACACAAAACGAAGGGAAAGGGATAGGGAAAAATGAATTCTGTGCACAACTCTACCCACAATTCTCACCAGAAGTAGAGGAATGTTGTGAGAACAGCCAGGAGGCAATTCTAGGTTTTCATGCACATGTAGACTCATCCAAAGTGTGCTGTTGCACCCAGTCTAAATACTTGGTGAAGGGCAAGGACATGGTCTCTCTAAACTGGGGGGTTGCTTCTTGCCTTCCTTTAGAGGCTTGGGGCTCACAAGGACCAAGCTGGACACTATAGTTAATTCAAACAGGCTTTATTGTTCTTAACATGAGTTAACTTTACTCAGGCACTTTACTTTGTTCCCCAAAAGGATAAAAGAAAAAATACTTTATAGTCTCTTTGTTGCTTAGGTCCAGGAAGCTTCAGCCGGATGACTCTCCAAGTTCTTGCTTTCTTTGTGGCCTGCGAAGGTGGTGAGACCAAGAGCAGGGCCTCTCCAGATGATCTTAGCACTCTTGATGGTTCATCAAGCGTGGACCACCGTGGCCAAGTCTGACTTCCCAAGATACAGGCGCAGCTGGTGCACAAAACTGAGCAGGCTTGCAGAAACACAATACAACAGAGCATATCTTTGGAACTTAAAGTTTCTCATACAAGTGGTGCTTGCTGTACCGTCACACAGGGAGTGGATTTTCCATCCCTCGAGTGAGAGATAAACCTTGCATTTGCTTTGAAGCATTGGACACATAATCGGAAATGAACAAAATCACCTGAGGTGAGTTGGAACAATTATTTCAATTAATGTCATGGTGGACATCTAGACATTCCGGTAGGGCAAGGACCATAGAAGGTTATTACAGTGCATCAAGCTTGAATGACTGAGCGTGAAGGTTTAGGTCACCCTCTGAACATCCCGCCCATCACCCCCAGCTCCCACTTGTGGGTGGGAATGGATAACCTCAAGAAGTTTTGCCACCTGATATTTCTGCTTATAGAAAGGGTCAGTCAATGCCACAAAGCATTTACTCTGGTTTTCCAGGGATGTCAGTCCAAATGTATGCTGGGCAGGAGATATCTGTCAAAACGCACCGGATGGGATCGATAGTGCAGCTCCGTGCTTCTGTTCTACACAAAAGAGCACACTGAGAACATACATTTGAAGCAGGCATTCGACCAAAAATGTAGAAATGGACCCCAAGTATCCTTAGGAGGAAGAAACCACCATCACTTTCAAGAAACCACCATCAGTTTCAAGAAACAAGGTTTTCCCATGAATATATTTCTCCAGAGACCATGCTGAGCATTATACTGTGTTGCGGTGAGTTTGACAGTCTGTATGTTCATATTCCAGAAGCATTCTCTCCTGATATTTCACCCACATCTATGGCAGGGATCGTAAGAGATCGTTGTGAGGTCTGTTGGAAACTGGGCAAGTGGTTTTTAATATAACTGTGGAATGATGTCCAGGATGGGAGAAAGAACTCTTGTCTGCTTGAGGCAAGGGAAAATGTTGCCACTGGCCAGCTCGCTTAACATTTAATAGCCTTGCAGCTTCAAAGCCTGACTGATTGCTGCCTGGAGGAATACGTAAGGCACATTTTGAAGCCTTAGAGGTGTCCAATCCAAAGGCCTTGTGGTCCTTTTACAAGGCGCACGTCAAAGGGCAGCTGCGGATCCTGGCGGAGCACGGCGTGGCCAACTTCGCTCTGCAGCGGCTCATTCAGGCCGCCTCCTGAAAGCTGCTGGGACTACTGTTTGAGGAGCTGAGCCCAGGAGTGGAGGAGATCATGGCCCATGAGCACTTGGGAGTCATCACGGCACTCCTGGGCGCCTGCAGAAAATGTGGGCCGTACCAGCAGGAGGTGCTGCAGGTCCTCATGGAGGCTTTTCACTGCTGAGAGCCTCCCTCCCGCCAAGGGTCCTGTGTGCCTCTGATTGCTTCTGTGTTGGCTTATGAAGTGTTTTATGGTCAAGAGGATGGGGAGGATTCACCCCAAGGTCAGGAGGACACACCCCATCCCTTGAGTTCAGTCTCCTACCATGGCTCCTTTATGCTCGAGCACTTGCTACACTTTGCTGACCCCTCCACAGGCCCGGATTACCCATAAGGCCACCCTAGGCCATGGCCTAGGGTGGCAGCTTTGGGGGCAACAGAATTGAATTTTTAATTTTTTTTTAAAAAAATCTGATATTTGGGCGCTTGCTTCTGCGCCTGTGAGTGAGAAGGAGCGAGCAAGAAGGAGCCAGGGGGAAGTCCCGCCACCCCTAGGGTGTCTGACGTGGCTTCTCCCCACCGCTTCCTCACTCGCGTGGGTGGGCGCCGCCCCTTCCATCAGTGAAGGAAGGAGGGGCGCCCATGCAAGCGAGGAGGCGGCGGCAGGAAGCCACGTCAGACACCCTAAGGGCGGGACTTCCCCCAGCTCCTTCTCCCTCGCGCTGGCTCTGCCCCTCCTTCCTTCACTGAAGGAAGGAGCGGCGCCCGCCAGCGCGAGGGAGAAGGAGCCGGGGGAAGTCCCGCCACCCCTAGGGCGTCAGGACTGAAGACCGAGGCGGCGGCAGGGGGAAGCCACGTCAGACGCCCTAGGGGTGGGACTTCCACCGGCTCCTTTGCCCTCGCGCCAGCTCTGCCCCGCAGCGCCCCGGGGTGGCTTTACAGAGTGTGGCCTAGGGCGCCACAAAACAATAATCCGGGCCTGCCCCTCCATGGTGCTGCGCAGCTTCGGGGCCATGACTCCCAAGGATCTTGTCACCCTGGCTTGTGATCCTGCAGGAAGCCATGTCTTTAACGCTCTCCTGGACAGCCCCACTGTCCCCGAAAAACAGAGGCGGAAGGTGCTACGGCTTCTCAAGGGTTCCTATTTCTCTCTGGCTTGTAACAAGCATGGAAGTCTGTGTCCTGGATGCCTTTTGGAACAAAGCCAGTCTGCCAGCCAAGCAAGCCATGGCTCAAGAATTGGCTGAGTACGGGCCACAGCTCCATCATGATCCCTTCGGCCATCATGTGTCCCACAACTTTGCCTTGACCCATTTCCTCAAGCGTCGCCAGGATTGGGACCGCCATCAGGAAGCAGAGAAGAAGCGGAGGAATCTCTTTGCTGAGATCTTGGATGATTGAATCAGGCCGAGGATTGTGACGTTGCATGCTTTTAGTTGTCACTGTGGCGTTTTGCCCGTGAGAAGAAGCAAAGGACCTTCTATGCGGGCAGCCCTCTACGTTCATGCTCCGCTTGACTGTTCCTGAGCACTGAAATGCTGGAGGACAGTGTACAGGGGTTGTTGTGGGGCATCCCTATTGTCTGCTCTCAAATGGATTTTGAATTAATGCTGCTTCCACCACCTTGAACTCAATGGGGACTTTCCAACATCTCCATAAACTTCTGTAAATATGCAAACATCTACTAAATCTAGCCATTAAGGCTCCCATTGTTGAACGAAGCATTGTTACATCGCTGGCCTCCATTACACGCCATGTTGTTTCCTTCATGCAGCAACGCTCAAACATGTATTCATTTGGATGGATCCCTCTAGGTCTGGGATTTTGACATGGGGAAATAAATACATAATGCGCCTGATTTATGGTGTCACTCCCATTCGATTTTACTTTGTTGCCTTTTCATGAATTTTTTTTTACACCTGAATGGTTTTAAAGGCCCTTCCAAGCCAGGCTCCAAGCCACACGACTCACTCCCTTTTGACGGCAGCTTGACGCATACATGTTAATTCTCCTCTCAGTCTCAGTCTATCATAGAAACATACCGTCAGACCCTCTCAATGCATTTGGATATTAGGGCTGCGTTGTTAAGTTGATTGGTCACATAAATTATTTATGGTCTTTGAATGGATTAAAATGGTGCCCTGAATTAACCGGAATTTCTGCCTATCTCCTCCCCACGCCATTGTTGCTGTTACATGTTTCAGTGTTCTCTACGTGGAGAATATTTTGGATGCTTTCCAATTATGAGAACAATTCATGCATGCAATGGACTTAAAATTCAACTGAATTGATATCACCCTGACTTAAAATCTAACTGACTGAAAACTCCATCGAATGACACCACCCCTGAATTGAAACACAACTGGCTGAAAATCCAACAGATTTAAAATACAACAAATTATCCATTTCCACAGGGCTTATGGGTCCAGGACCCCTGGGAGCAGTAGTTTGGTGAGACCTCAGGACTCGTCTTGGAGATGGTTGAAGAAAACTAGAGGCCTGCCTATTTTTGGTCTCTCTTTTTTTAAAAAAAAGGTATTTATTGAAGTTTCCAAGATATTATACACAATATAACAAAAACAACAACAAAATAACATTACACAGATATAGCACAAAATAAACAATAACCAACACTTAATATTCTATTTTATCTATTTTGCTTAAATCCCCCCCCCTCCTTTAAGTGGGGGATATTTCCAGCTTTAATACTATGAATGTATATACCGTGTTTCCCCGATAGTAAGACACTCCCGATTGTAAGACGTATCAGGGGTGTCAGAGGGGTCGGCTAATATAAGCCGTACCCCGAAAGTAAGCCGTACCCCCAGCCGCCGAGTCACTCGGTCCCGCCTCCTCCTCCTCCTCCGCCGCCACCGCCGCCGCCGCCCAAACACTTGCCTTGAGGTGAAGAAGAAGGGGAGCGCGCGCCTTGGAAGCAGCCAACCCTCCCTCGTGCGGATGTTCTTTGGGAGGCGTGCCGCGGCCGGCCCTCGCCATGGCCATCCCCGCAGCCTCGGCTCCTGCCTGCCTGCCTGTCTGCCTTCGTTCCTTCCCTCACGCGCTCTCCATGCCACTCCGAGGAGAGAAGCCTCCGCCTCCTTCTCTCGCTCTCCAACCCAAGCCGGGCCCACTCCGCCCCCGGACCCAGGGAGGAGGGGCTTCCGGCCGGGAGGGTAGCAGAGGCATCCCGCCAAAGCCGGCCCCTTTGGGCGAGGGAGGGCCTCATCGGGAAAGGCGGAGAGCGAGCGCCGCTTGCAGGAGCCCCGCCGCCATGTTCTTCCCTCCCCCTCCCCTCGCAGGACGCGCGAGTGCGAGACCACCGCACGAGGGAGGGTTGGCTGCTTCCAAGGCGCGCGCTCCCCTTCTTCTTCACCTCAAAGCAAGTGTTTGGGCGGCGGTGGCGGCGGAGGAGGCGGGACCGAGTGACGCGGCGGCCGGGGGTACGACTTACCGTCGCCCAATGTAAGTCGTACCCCGAAAGTAAGACGTAGTGGGGCTTTTGGGGGTAAAAAGAAAGTAAGACAGCGTCTTACTTTCGGGGAAACACGGTAGTTAATTTATTCAAATAAAACATAGATCTCTAAATATCTTAGCAAAATAGTCTATATATGTCATTTATAAGAGAGAGGTCTAAAAACTTTATTCATCTTCCAACCCAGTCGTTTTCAGTATATTTTCTTTATCTATCGAATAGTTTCTTCCCTCTTGTTCTAAGTCAGTGTTTTTCAACCTTTTTTGAGCCGCGGCACTTTTTTACATTTACAAAATCCTGGGGCACACCACCAACCAAAATGACACAAAATGACCCTCTAACAGAGAAGGAAGCACACTCTGAGGCAGAGAGTTCCACTGCTGAACAGCTCTCACAGTCAGGAAGTTCTTCCTAATGTTCACCCTCCTACACAGACATGCTTCCCTGTGATGTTTGCTTTTCTGTCTGCACTGTTGTGCTCTCTCTCTCTCTCTCTCTCTCTCTCTCTCTATATATATATATATATATATATACACATTTAAATGTAATGTACATTTGTGGGATTAACATAACTCAAAAATCACTGGACAAATTGCTGTCAAATTTGGCCACAAAACATACTAATACTAACCCAAGGAGGGACCATCAGTCAAAAAATTGATTTTGTCATTTGGGAGTTGTAGTTGCTGGGAGTTATAGTTCACCTGCAATCAAAGAGCATTCTGAACTCCACCAATAATGGAATGGAGGTAGGGGGAGCGCGCAAGGCAGAAGAGAAGGGAGAAGGAGAGCGAAGGCGAGTGAAGGCATGTTCTGCGGCGGCGCTTGCTCCTGGTCTCCTCCTCTTCTCCCCCCTCCCTTCCCCTCCGTTGGCCGCTCTGCTTGCCTGCCTGCCTGCCTGCCTGCCGGGGCCCTTACGCGGGCTGGTCAGAATCGGCCGGCGGGTCGCGAAATGCCCAGGTCTGGTATTGGAGGTTCCAATTTCCCACAACATACCTGATGATCGCTCATGGCACACTAGTGTGCTGCAGAACACCAGTTGGGAAACACTGTTCTAAGTTGCTAACATTCCTACAGTTCATTTAAATAAGAAAAGAAGAAAAGAGAAGAAAAAATAAAAAAGATAAAAAAAGAAGGAAAACAAATGATGATGAAGAAAGAGATAATTCCTAATCATTCTTAAATATTCTTAATCTTAATTATACAACCTATTTTTGGTCTCTTGAGAGCATGATTTAAAAGCAATATATTTCATGGGAGAGTAGATATGTTTTTGGACAACTGAAATAACACTTCTGAAGATCTGCTATATACGTATTTTGTTCACTGGCATACATTTGCTCCTAACAGTTCAGAGAGATAACCAGGTATATCAGTCTAACAACTGAGAAACCTAATTTGCCTTGCATGAATACTAATGAATATCCACTAAGGAGAAGATTCACTCAAATGAGTGTTGAACTTCTCGGGAAGATCCTACTTTAAAAAAGGGTACTTACTAACTAGGCATGAGAAAAATGAAACGGAAATTAAAAGAAATCGTAAGTGATTCGTATGTAATGGACCTTTCAAGTTTATACGGATCGCAAGGCCAATCCCGAAGTGGACTTTCTTTTACGCACCCCCTGGGCCCAAAATTTCGTTATATTATTAAATATTTCGGATGTCCCCCCAACAGGAAAATTTCCCCCTCCAAAATAGCTTTGCAGACATAACTCACAGTGAAATCGGGGCCTTTCCATGCTTGCAGCCTAATTAGAGTGAAGGGCCTCCTCCAGGAAGTGAAAAGGGAGCCGGAAACGATAGAGAGCCCGAAATCGGGACTCCTAGAGGGGCTGGAGGACTGACGAAAAAAGCGATTTAAACACCCAGGAAGGGGGTTTAGATAGAAGGACAGAGTAGGAGGACATAAGAACTGCTGAGAGAAAGGCAGCAGGAGTGAAAAGAGCATGGAGAGGAGAAGGAAGAGTTCAGAATCAAGAAAAGCCATAGAGTTCCAACGGAGGTCCTAGACTGCTATGGTAAAACTGAATGGGGAAAAAAAGATGGAGTGAGGAGAACTCTACAGATTAGCAAGGCCTGCACCAGAGGTAGGCCTAGGCATTTATTTAATAATATTAATAATAATATATATTAATGCATTATAAGTGTCCCTGCAAAGGAACCCTGTCCTTTAATAATATTAATAATAATATATTAATGCATTATATGTGTCCCTGCAAAGGAACCCTGTCCTTTAATAATATTAATAATAATAATATATTAATGCATTATATCTCCTGCAAGGAAACTAAGGGAAATGTTGCCCCTTGATTTGCCTGTGTTTAAAACAGTATCAGTCCTGTTTCCCTGCTTTGCCTACTTTAGAACTACTAACAAATTTCGTAAGTAATTAAGTTACATTTCAGAAATTTTTGGAATTTTTTTTTAAGTCTTTCTTTTACTAAACAAAAAAAAATCCCCCATTTGATATAAGAATCGCCATTTTGGGATACTAAAACATGCCTATTACTAACTTACTTAGACAATCCCTCGTAGCTTGAGGATGATCGTCCTCCAAGTGTAGTGTCTTGGCAGTGGGTCCGTAGGTGTCTGTGGAGCCCTATTCTTGATCCACATGTTCTCCCACAGTGAGGACATCAGTTTTGAAGTGGAAGGCGGTATCGGTCCGAGTTGGCTTGTCGCGCCTTCCTCTTGGCATGTTTCCTCCTTTCGTGCCTCTTCAAATTCTGGTTTCCCGAAAGGTTATGATCTCTAAAAGGTCATGCCTTTCCAAAAATTTTGCACCCCAAATTTATTTGTACAGTAAGGAGCCCCCGGTGTCGCAGTGGGTTAAACCCCTGTGACAGCTGGACTGAAGACCGACAGGTTGCAGGTTCGAATCTGAGGAGAGCGTGGATGAGCTCCCTCTACCAGCTCTAGCTCCTTATGCGGGGACATGAGAGAGGCCTCCCACAAGGATGGTAAAAAAACATCCAGGCGTCCCCTTGGCAACGTCCGTGCAGACGGCCAATTCTCTCACACCAGAAGCGACTTGCAGTTTCTCAAGTCAGTCCTGACACGACCAAAAGAATTCCTTACAGTCATAATTGTCATTTGTTGTTTAGTAGTAGTCACTAAAAAAGGTTTGAGAATAATACTTATAGCACAACAACTAATGGCAAAACCCAAATAATAAACACCGGCTAGTCACCCAGAATAATAAACCTAAATAAGCCACCTCTTTTAGCACCTGGATTTTCTAATAAGCTTATAATGAAAGCATAAAAAAATCTATTGTTTCGTCATGAAAGCATAAAGAAACACTTATTCTTTTTCCAAACCTAAGTGCTTTGGCGCACATTAAGCGACTCAGAAGTAAATAAAAAGAGAAATGTTTACTCCAAAAGGGTCAGAAAATAAATGTGGTGCTCAGCTTAATTCACTTAATTATTCTGTAACTTATAGCAAGGTATCCACTTTAGTCCATGTAAAAGAAAGCAACTTATGAGGCAATAACAAATAAAATGCAACTATGCCTTAAATCATGTTTAAAATGCTATTAGGCTTTTGTGTTTGTTCTCTGTATTATTTCCTAGCTGGCAAGGCAGCAAAAGAGATAAATTTCAGTTTCATAATTTTAATTAAGGCAGCACAAAGCAAGGGCCTTATCTACAAGCAGTCTTCATTCGTCCAATTGCCAAAAAAGTCATCCATTTTTTCCTGTGATCTTCTTTTCTGTGATGTTTCATCCTCAATGGCGGATTTATCACAGTTGCAAAATCCCATCATGGATCTGTGGACCAAAGTCTTTCAGAGCTCAAGCCTTTGGAAAAAGTTGGGTTTTACACCCCAGACAGTTTTCCCTTGCTTTTGGCACTTCCAAACAGTCAAATAATGGACTGACCACAACACAAACAGAAAAGTGGATTCAAAGTGGGATTGGAAGATCTTTGACTCTGGTCTAGAGATCATTTATGAGAATTAGAGGTCTCAGGACTTTGCCTGGAGAAAATCCATGAAAACAAAAAACCTCAGGCAAGGTCCTAGAGATTCCCGAGGACTGGAGGCCTCAGGACTTGTCCTGGAGATGGTTCATGAAAAGGCCTCAAATTCTAGAGATTATTCCTGAGGATTAGAGTCTCAGGACTTGTCCTAGAGATGGTTGATGAAAAGTGGAGGCCTCAGGACTTATCCTGGAGATGGTTCATGAAACTGGAGACCTCAGGATTTGTCCTGGAGATGGTTCATGAAAACTAGAGGCCTCAGGATTTGTCCTGGAGATGGTTAATGAAAACTAGAGGCCTCAGGATTTGTCCTGGAGATGGTTCATGAAACTGGAGACTTCAGGACTTGTCCTGGAGATGGTTAATGGGCCTCAGGTCCCAGAGATTTGTCCTGAAGAGATGGACTTGTCATGAAACTGGAGAGGACTTGTTCTGGAGGCCACTTGTCCTGGAGATGGTTAATGAAAAGGCCTCAGGTCCCAGAGATTATTCCTGAAGACTAGAGTCTCAGGACTTGTCCTGGTGGATCCTAGAGGCCTCAGGACTTGTTCTGGAGAGGCCACGGGACTTGTCCTGGAGATGGTTAATGAAAAGGCCTCAAGTTCTAGAGATTATTCCTGAGGACTAGAGTCTCAGGACTTGTCCTAGAGATGGTTGATGAAAACTGGAGACCTCAGGATTTGTTCTGGAGATGGTTCATGAAACTGGAGGCCTCAGGACTTGTCCTGGAGATGGTTCATGAAAAGGCCTCAAGTTCTAGAGATTATTCCTGAGGACTAGGAGTCCAGAACTGGTGTCCTAGAGATGGTTGATGAAAACTGGAGACCTCAGGATTTGTTCTGGGGATGGTTCATGAAACTGGAGGCCCCAATACTTGTCCTGGAGATGGTTCATGAAACTGGAGACCTCAGGACTTGTCCTGGAGATGGTTCATGAAACTGGAGGCCTCAGGACTTGTCCTGGAGATGGTTCATGAAAAGGCCTCAAGTTCTAGAGATTATTCCTGAGGACTAGAGTCTCAGAACTTGTCCTAGAGATGGTTGATGAAAAGTGGAGGCCTCAGGACTTGTCCTGGAGATGGTTCATGAAACTGGAGACCTCAGGATTTGTCCTGGAGATGATTCATGAAAACTAGAGGCCTCAGGACTTGTCCTGGAGATGGTTAATGAAAAGGCCTCAGGTCCCAGAGATTATTCCTGAAGACTAGAGTTTCAGGACTTGTCCTAGGGATGGCTGATGGATACTAGAGGCCTCAGGACTTGTCCTGGAGAGGCCACAGGACTTCTTCTGGAGATGGTTAATGAAAAGGCCTCAGTCCTAGAGATCATTCCTGAGGACTAGTCTCAGGACTTGTCCTAGAGATGGTTGATGAAAAGTGGAGGCCTCAGGACCTGTCCTAGGGATAATTGATGAATACTAGAGGCCTCAGGTCTTGTCCTGGAGATAGTTGATGAAAACTGGAGGCCTCAGGATTTGTCCTGAATATGGTTTATGAAACTGGAGGCCTCAGGACTTGTCCTGGCAATGGTTCATGACAACTGGAGGTCTCAGGATCTATCCAGGAGATGGTTGATGAAAACTAGAGGTCTCAGGACTTCTTCTGGACATGGTTGATGAAAACTAGAGGCCTCAGGACTTATCCTAGATGTCTCGGGGCTTGTCATGGAAAACTGGAGGCTGTAGGAATTGCACTAGAGATGGTTCATGAAAACTGGAGGTCTTATGATCTGGTCTGGAGACAACCCATGATAATTAAAGATATCAGAGCCAGGTCTAGAGTTGGCTATGAGATTCCTGGAAATGACCCATGTCAACTAGAGGTCTTTGGCCTTGGCAGGAGATAACACAACATATTCTCCCATTTTCGTTGACTCAACTACTTGGTACAGTTTGCAAGGATTCATTGAGTTGCCATTGCACAGGGAAGGGGGGCTTTGTATTCACTTTGGGTACACCTACACTGTCAAATAAGTGCTGTTAGACCAGTGTTTCTCAACCTTCTGAATGCCGCAACCCCTAATCCAGTTCCTCATGTTGTGGTGACCCCCAACCATAACATCATTTTTGTTGCTACTTCATAACTGTAATTTTGCTACTGTTATGAATCGTAATGTGAAGATCCAATATGCAGAATGTATATTCTGGACCAAATTTTG
Source organism: Anolis apletophallus (assembly GCA_030556195.1). Taxonomy (NCBI): domain Eukaryota; kingdom Metazoa; phylum Chordata; class Lepidosauria; order Squamata; family Anolidae; genus Anolis; species Anolis apletophallus. The sequence continues at coordinate 38,412,296 of JARBWK010000015.1, read as the reverse complement.
CACAAATAACCTATACAACCAAATTTGGATACTGGTGAGGTGGGGGGATTGATATTGTCATTTGGGAGTTGTAGTTTCTGGGAGTTATAGTTCACCTACAATCAGAGAGCATTCCGAACTCCACCAATGGGGGAATTGAACCAATCTTGGCAAACATGACCAACAGAAAATATTGGAAGGGTTTGGTGGGCACTGATCTTGAGTTTTTGGAGTTGTAGTTCACCTACATCCAGTAGACCAAACAATGATGGATCTGGACCAAACTTGGCACGAATATTAAATATGCCCAAATGTGAACACTGGTGGAATTTGGGGAAAATAGACCTTGGCATTGGGGAGTTCTAATTGCTGGGATTTATAGTTCACCTACAATCAAAGAGCACTCTGAACCCCACCAATGATAGAATTGGGTCAAACTTCCCACACAGAACCACCATGAAGAACAAAAATACTATGTTTTCTGATAGTAATTGGTGACCCCTCTGACACCCCCTCACGACCCCCCGAGGGGTCCCGACCCCCAGGTTGAGAAACACTGTGTTAGACGCTACTTTAACTGCCTCGGCTCAGTGCATTGAAATCCTGGGGAGTTGTAATTTTATAAGACCTTTAACCTTTTTTGCCACAGAGGACTACCCTCCTTCAAATTCCAGGACTCCATAGACTATGTGTGTAAGGATGGGGTCGGGATTGGATCTCTTGATCTCCAGCCTTCTTCTAATAAAGGTTCCATTTCGATTTAGACATGTGGGAGGAGGACTTTGTGTCCCCATCTGCTTTGAATTCCAACATCAGATATTTCCTATGACTTGTTTTCTCTTTTCTTTTCCTCCACCTCACTTCCAGTACGGTTTCCAACCTGGCGGATAATTGGCCAGGCTTTTCCTTGCAAGAGGAGGGCTGCTTGTCACTGTATTTCAGATAATAGATCTTAGATGGCTGGGTTATCCCCTCTTCTGTCTTGTCCTGCCTAAAATAGCTAAAACGATCTGAAAAATAAGGATTATCTCCTTGGTTCGTCCAAGGTTTTCCCTTCCAGAATAGCTGCAGGCCATTGTGCTGCTGGGAGAGTCTATTATTTAAACCAAAAAGAGACAGGGATTCAAAAGAAAACATTTGGAACCTGCAAAGCTTAAGCAGACTATGGCCAAAACCATGACTGTGTCTTATGCATGTTTAATGTTTGCCCAATGGGGAAATATAAGCTCACGTTTCTACTTGGATTCCATCTCCAAAATATCATTGTATGCATAGATATGTAAATACAGATACAGTAGAGTCTCGCTTATCTGACCTTTGTTTATCTGACATTTGGTCTTATCCGATGCTCATATCTGACCCCCCCCCCTTTCCTCCAGCATTTCCACTTCCATTAAAGCAGCGCATTTTCCCAACTCTCTCTCCATTCCCAATCAGGCCCGGATTAAGCCCTTTTGGCGCCCTAGGCCAAAGGCTCTGCCTCCGTGGCTCCGCCGTCGCAGCTCCACCTCTTGTGCCTCTGCGGTTCTGCCTCTTCCGGCTCCGTGGCTCCGCCTCTTCCTCCTCGCTGGCGCTAGGAGGAGGAGGAAGGAAAGCCCCACCCCCGGAGCCGATGCCCTGCATGCGCAGCAGCAGCCCCGAGGGTGGGGCTTCCCTCCGTGGCTCCGCTCCTTCGTCCTTGCGCCGGCCAGAGAAAAAAGGGTGATCTTTAGCCGCTTCTCAGGCCGGCGTGGTGGCTTTAGGAGGGAGGGAGGAGCCACGGGGAGGCTCCCTGCGGCTCCTCCCTCCCTCCCAAAGCCACCACGCTGGCCTGAGAAGCAGTAGAAGATCGCCGTTTTTTTTCTCAGGCTGGCGTGGTGGCTTTAGGAGGGAGGCAGGAGCTCCCTGCGGCTCCTCCCTCCTTCCTAAAGCCACCACTCCTGAGAAAAAAGGGCGATCTTCGGCCGCTTCTGCCCCTGCGCGCGGGGCGCCATAGACTCTCAGAGGCAGCGGAATGGTCTCTGCGCGTCTATGGCGCCCCGCGCGCAGGCGCAGAAGCGGCCGAAGATCCACTGTTTTTGAATTTGGGGGGGGGGTCTGGCACCCCCCCCCCCATGGTTGTGCCCCTAGGCCGTGGCCTAGTGTGGCCTTATGGATAATCCAGGCCTGTTCCCAATAATTGAAAAAGGCAGGACAAGGAGGAGGAGGGGGGAGGAAAGGGGGAAAAGAGGCAGGACTGGAAACGGAAGTGTCCTCCCTCCTTCCCTCTGTGATTTCCACACTCCCCTTCCACATCCGGGCACTTCCTGCTGGGCCATTCTATCCCCGAGATGTTACCTTGCCTTAACCCTTTGAGCCTCTGTTGTTAGTAGTGTCTAGCGTCACATCGGACAGGTATCAGTAGGATACTCCGTATTATCCGACATTTTCGTTTATCCGACATTTTGTTGGCCCAGTTATGTTGGTTAAGCGAGACTCTACTTTATTCCAATATCTCGAAAAATCCAAAATACTCTTGATCCCAAGCATTTTGGATAAGGGATACTGAAACCTTATAGACAATTTGACCTTTCTTTGAGCTACTTCTCAGTTTTCTAATTATCTAAGCTTGCCTTTGGCTACACTTATCCGCACTGGGGCTGTGGTGGCACAACAGGTTAAACCATTGAGCTGCTGAACTTGCTGCCCGGAAAGTTGGCAGTTCAAATCTACGGGACAGGGTGAACTCCTGCTATTAGCCCCAGCTCCTGCCAACCTAGCAGATCAAAAATAGGCAAGAATGCATTTATTTATTTATTTATTATTTTAAACTTTTATACCGCCACTCCCCAAAGGCTCGGAGCGGTTTAAATGCATAGATCAATAGGTATTGTCTTGGCGGGAAGGTAAACAGTGCTCCATGCAGTCATGACCTAGGAGGTGTCTATGGACAACATCTGTTCTTCAGCTTAAAAATTGAGATGAGCACCCTCCACAGAGCTGGAGACGTAGGTGAAGCCTTTGTCTTTATCTGTGTATCTGTGTTCCATTGTTTTGAGGCATTTAATGTTTTCCTTGTGTTTGTATATACTGGAATCCACCCTCAGGGAGATAGGGCAGAATACAAATGAAGTGTTATTACGAGAGTTATCCGGAAAGTAAAGTTACAAGGCACGTAGCTCTCGTGGGGAATTTTCTCGAGGGAAGTTGGTATCACTGCCGTGTAGTGGGAAGCCAGCGAAAGTGAACAAGCAGTGCCAGTTGTCAGTAGCTCATCGACTGGCGTTGTAGTGAAGGTTAGAGATTAGCAACCTGATTCTGTTTCCCTCCAACTGTGAAGTTCGTACTGTAGTATGCTACCTACTAGGCATGAGAAAAAAGTTATGAAAATGAAATGATTCGTAAGAAATTCGTAAGAAATGCTACTTTTGAGTATTTCCGCACCTGGAACGCCAACCAGGAAGTGGACTTTCTTTATAGAACTGGGAGCCAGGATTTTCTTAAGTGTCATTATTAGGTCGTAAGGGGGCACCCTCCTTCTCTCTCACCACCCTCCCGCCTCCCTTGCCAATAAGTATTATGGCAAGGCAAGCCCTAAACTCGCTCCTTCTTTCGGCTGGAAGCCCGGAAAAAATGTAAACAGAGAGGATTACTCAGAAGTAAATCTGCAAAGGAGGGCACTTTGGATGAAGGGCCCTCCTTTGTGGATTTACTTCTGAGTAAACCTCTCTGTTTACATTTTTCCAGGCTTCCCTGCCTCTCCTGCCTGCCAGGATCTAAAGCATCAAAGAGTATTGGGGTGAGAAACCAACCTAATGTATAATAGAATGAATGCTACTGTAAGTGCCTAATATTATAAGTAATCCAACTGGTCATACCTACATTCCATGCACATGCAATAATACAGCAGTAATAACAATAACAAGAGGTAAAATTCAAACCGAAGTATTCTGACTGGTCCCTGCCTCATGCGGTGCAAACGGGCTCTTCTCTATTAGCCCGGGAAAAGCCAGCGTTTTCTGCTTGGGTGCACACACATACATATTCTTGGGGGGGGGGGGGGATTTGCTGCAGAATCCCGGGCTCATAGAGAAGATTCTGCAGCAAATCCCCCCCCCCAAAGAATATGTATGTGTGTGCACCCAAGCAGAAAACACTGGCTTTTCCCGGGCTCACAGAGAAGAGCCCGTTTGCACCGCATGAGGCAGGGACCAGTCAGAATACTTCGGTTTGAATTTTACCTCTTCTTATACCCATTGTTATTACTGCTGTATTATTGCATGTGCATGGAATGTAGGTATATGACCAGCCTGGGCAAACTTGGGCCCTCGCTCCCTCAGGATCGGGGTGAGAGAGAGGCAGCGAGGAGCGGGGGGCTCCTCCTCTTTTCTTTTGCTGCTTCCAAGAATAGAAAACCCCTCCCCCCCTCCTTCCCTCCCTCCCTCCTCCTTCCTCCCTCCTTCCTTCGGCCAAAACCATCTGGAATGCGCATGTGCTGGCATACGAACTACTAACAAATTTCGTTAGTAATTAAGTTACATTTTAGAAATTTTTGGAAAATTTTTTGTAAGTCTTTCTTTTACTAATCAAAAAAAATCCCCCCCCCCCCCAATTTGATTTTAGAATCGCCATTTTTGGGTTCGAAACCATGCCTACTACCTACCAAATGAGATCTATATGCAGGATTTCATATCAAAAAATCACACGTCAAACACTTCCCAAGAGTCTAGGACTGTGTGATGTATTTCCGAATGATGCACGCAGATCCAAGTAAGGTGGCTTTTTGCATTGGACAGATCGTGATTTTGTCAATGTTTATTGTTTCCAAATGCCGGCTGAGATCTTTTGGCACGGCACCCAGTGTGCCAATGACCACTGAGACCACCTGCACTGGTTTATGCCAGAGCCTTTGCAGTTCGATTTTGTGGTCTTGATAACGGCTGAGCTTTTCCTGTTGTTTTTTCTCAATGCGGCCATCACTCGGTATGGCGAAATCAATAATTCAGACTTTTTTCTTTTCCACAATCGCGATGTCTGGTGTATTGTGTCCCAAAACTTTGTCAGTCTGCATTCAAAAGTCCCACAGGATTTTTGCGTGTTCATTTTCCACTACCTTTGCAGGTTTATGATCCCACCAGTTCTTTACTGCTGGTAGGTGGTACTTGTTGGAGGAGATCATCCGGAGTTTCGGGGTGCGGTGTCATCTGTACGTAGATGATGTCCAGCTCTGTCACTCCTTCCCACCTGCTACTAAGGAGGCTCTTCAAGTCCTGAACTGGTGCTTGGCCGCTGTGACAGACTGGACGAGGGCTAACAAATTGAAACTAAATCCAGACAAGACAAAGGTCCTCCTGGTCAGTCGTAAGGCCGAACAGGGCATAGGGTTACAGCCTGTGCTTGACGGGGTTACACTCCCCCTGAAGGTGCAGGTTCACAGTCTGGGAGTGATCCTGGATTCATCGCTGAGCCTGGAGCCCCAGGTCTTGGCGGTGGCCGGGAGAGCTTTTGCACAGTTAAAGCCTGTGCGCCAGCTGCGCCCATACCTTGGGAAGTCTGACTTGGCCATGGTGGTCCATGCTCTGGTTACATCCCAAATAGACTACTGCAACGCTCTCTACGTGGGGTTGCCTCTGAAGACTGCTCGGAAGCTGCAATTAGTCCAATGCTCGGCAGCCAGGTTACTAACAGGAGCGGGGCACAGGGAGCATACAACTCCCTTGCTGTGCCAGCTCCACTGGCTGCCAATTAGCTTCCGGGCACAATTCAAAGTGCTGGTTTTAAACTACAAAACCCTATACGGTTCTGGCCCAGTTTACCTGTCCGAACGGATTCTCCCCTACGAACCATCAAGAACCTTAATATCCTCTGGAGAGGCCCTGCTCTCGGTCCCGCCAGCTTCGCAAGCGTGGCTGGTGGGGACGATAGTCAGGGCCTTCTCTGTGGTCACCCCTCAGCTGTGGAACTCTCTCCCAAGTGATGCGAGATCTGCCCCCTCTCTGTTGTCCTTTAGGAGGCTGGTGAAGACCTGGATGTGGAAGCAAGCCTTCCCAGAATAGGCTGAGATTGGCTATTGTCTGAATGTATGACCACGTTTACAGGTGGAGTGGAATTGTTTTAATGTGGTTTTATGCTGAGTTTTTATGTATTTTAATATGTTGTTGTAGTTGTTTTTAAATTGTATAGCATTGAATTTTTGCTGTTATGCCGGTCTGAGTCCCTCGACAGAGGTGAGAAGGTCGGGGTACAAAAGTTTTAAATAAATAAATAAATAAATAAATAAATAAATAAATAAATAGTGACATAAGTTCCAGTGAATCATTTGGGCCACAGAGTTGTGTCTTTGTTTGTAGTCAGTCTGTGTGATGTTCTTGCAACAGCTGAGGATATGGTTCATGGTTTCATCAGCTTCCTTGCACAGTCTTCATCAGCTGCTTTTTCGATCCTGGCCTTAATGTCATTGGTTCTGATGGCTTGCTCCTGGGCTGCAAGAATCAGGCCTTCTTCTGTCTCCATGTCAACGTTTCCTTCAATTTGGCAAGGAACTGCCCATGTAATGCTTTGTTGTTGTTGTTGTTGTTGTTGTTGTTGTTGTTGTTATGATCCTGAATTGATCCCCAAATAGCCACAGTATTCCTGATTAAATCACGCTGGTCCAATTTCTGGAAGGTCAGATTTGTCCAATGCTTTCCTTTATTTTGTGAAATTGCTCCTTTTTCCATGCATTTTTTTAACCAGCTCATGCATTAGACATTTGACTAAGTCTGTGCCTGAACATGCCACATTTAATCTTAAGGCAATTTAATAATCTTTACATTGAAAGGTTTTACTCTTAAAAGTAGATGGGCCGGAGGGTGTAATGAAGTTTCCTCGATATTCTACATTTGCTCCGCTATCTTTCATTTCGGTATCCTTGGTGATCATTGCGGGATGGGAGGAATATTTGAAAATATTTTAAAAGAGTCAAAACCCATGTTTTTCCCCCACACTGAGATCTGATGAGACGAACATGGGACTTGGGCACCTCTTTGCAACTCAACATTTATTTTGCAACAGATTTGCACATGTTTCTTCTTTTCTGAAATCCCAATAAAACGACAGCTACATTTTGGAACCCCCAGTATTTGCATCTACAACATTTCATGTTTTTTTTTCCTCTTCCCGTTTAGACATCACCTGCAAAATTTCTCCTCTTCAGAGGGACTCATCTGTCTCCGCGCAGATTAGAAAGTTGTCGCTTTGTCGGCAGGATCATTTATCACGGCGGAAAAGAATTATTAGCAAAAAGTCTGAAAAGGGAGATTGGGGGGACATGGTTTCAGGCTCATCCCAATGTTTTGTAGGAAGTATTTTTGTTGTAGATCGGCCAGAGGCAGCAGAGGCTGATGGTTTAACTCAGGGCTGTCCAACTTCTACCGGGCCCAGGGCCGGAATAGAGGTCACTGATGACCTCGGGGGCCGCTCGGCTCCGCCCCCAAGCCCCGCCCCTGGGCCCCGCCCTCAGCCCAGGCCCCACCTCCTCCTAAAGCTGTCATTCTCCCTCCTCCTCCTCCTCTTTCCCGGGCACTGCGGCTCCCTCCTCCTCCTCTTTTCCGGGCACCGCGGCTGTCCCGAGGCGGCACCGGGAAAGGCACGGCGCCCGGGAAAGAGGAGGAGGAGGGAGAGCAGAAGGCGGCGCCAAGGGCAGCGCGTCACAGGCCTGGCGTGAGGCGTTGCCCTTGGCGCCGCCTACTCCTCCTTTTGCGGCCCCCCCTCCCTAGGAAGGGCGGGGAGCCGCCGGAGGAGGAGTAGGCGGCGCCAAGGGCAGCGCGTCACACCAGGCCTGTGACGCGCTGCCCTTGGCGCCGCCTACCCTCCTTTTCGGCGGAGAGAGGGACGGAGGGGGCAGTGCAGGGAGGAGGAGCTAGCTCTCTTCCTCCTCCCTGCCCCGCCTCCTCCTCCCCCCCCGGCCACCATTTTTTTAAAAAAAAAATTAGAATTTTTTTAAATTTAAAAATGGCGGCTGGGGGCATAGCAGGGGCCGTGTACAACAGGCTGGGGGGCCGGATCCGGCCCCAGGGCCGCCAGTTGGACAGCCCTGGTTTAACTCACTGATTCTCAAGGTGGGTGGTACCATCCCCAGGTGGGCGGTGAGGCGATCCAAGGGGGCGGTGGGAGGCTCAGGGGAATTTGGGGGGCGGTGAACCCCTTTAAGGGGGCAGTGAATGATCAGCCATTTAGGAGGGGTCGTGCAGCCCTCTTCTTTGGCCCCTCCCCCTTCGCTTCGACCGGCATACGCAGTGCAGTGCGAAGGCTGCAGTGCAAAGGCATCCGGATCCTCTGGTAGAGCCTCCCCGCCACCGCAGAAGAAATCATGCCCTTCCCCGGCTGAGGCAATTCCTTCAAACCCCTCCAGTATTTTCTGTCAGTCCTGGGGGTTCTGTGTGCCAAGTTTGGCCCAATTCCATTGTTGGTGGAATTCAAAATGCTCTTTGATTGTAGGTAAACCATAAATCCCAGTAACTACAACTCCCACATGAGAAGGGCTATTTTCTCAAAACTCCACCAGTGTTCAAATTTGGGCATATTGAGTATTCGTGCCAAGTTTGGTCCAGATCCATAGTCGTTTGGGTTCTCAGTTCTCTCCGGATGTAGGTGAACTACATCTCCCTTAAATCACTGCCAATTCCTCCCAAACCCCTCCAGTATTTTCTGATGGCCAAGTGGGTTCTCTGTGCCAAGCTTGGTCCAGTTCTGTAATTTATAGTTGGGGGTCACCACAACACAAGGAACCTTATTTAGGGGTCACGGCATTAGAAAGGTTGAGAACCACTGCATTAATACATATATCTTTCTGTTTAATTGCTATTAAATTTAAAATAAAATTTCTAGGGGGACGGTGAGTATTTTTTTCCACTTCCTGAGACCACTGATGAAGTACTTTCCGCATTCCCCGCATGCTTTTTGCTGGAGATTTTTTATGGCCTCGTAAATTTTGTTAAATTAGCTTCCCCACACATAGGTGGTACCTAAGTTTCCTACTTGACAGATGCAACTGTCTTTCGGGTTGCAAAGGTCGACAACAAGCTGCACAGTTGGCCGGAAGCTCACTCCGACCCGGGCTGGCTTCGAACTCATGACCTTTCAGTCAGTAGTGATCTTTAATGCAGCTGACACCCAGCCAGCTGCGTCACAGTCCCGGTGCATTGGCTCAATGCTATGTTCTGGAATCCTGGGCTCAAATCATGACTATAGTTATGTTTTCCTTCATTTGCCCTGCATCTTTGTAGTCTTCAAGGTGTACTCCATCTGCTGCTGAAAGTAGCACTGCGTCATTCCCTTCTGGATACTTTTGCTCGTTCCGTCTATGAACAGTGCCAGCTACAGTCATTGTTTTGGCCTCCTTTATATCTCCATTGGTAGAGATTTGTGAAGCTGCTCCAGGCTGGAGGGAGAGACGCTAATACTCTTTACCCTGGCCTGGGTCCATTGCAAAATCGATGTGTACAGACTCACAAAGGTTATTGCTTTTAACAATAACAACGGCAGCAATGCCATCATTGTGAACTTTTATGGAGTATAAGAGGTCAGGTCTTCATAGCCGGTGGAAAGTCTGGCACAGAGGAAACCGAAAGAGAGGAGAAAAGCAAAAGCAAGGTTAAAAGGGGTTGTTTGAGTTGTTTGAGGCAGGACAAGGGTGCACCAACACGTTGGTGGTGATCAGGCCAAGGGACACTAATAGAGCTCAACACCACTTTAATTGCTATGGCACAATACCCTGCAATACTGTTTTTTTTGTAGTTTGCCGAAGCACCAGCAGTCTTGGGAGAGAAAGAGGAAGATATGGAAAAATGATAAATCCTATGTATCCATATCACCGACCCATGGCAATTCAAGAGGTGTCAATCCGCATTAATTCTACAGCAGTAGTTCTCCACCTTCCTAATGCTGCAACCCCTTAATATAGTTCCTCCTGTTGTGGTGACCCGCAACCATAAAATTATTTTCGTTGCTACTTCATAACTGTAATTTTCCTACTGTTATGAATCATAATGTAAATATCTGATATGCAGGATGCATGTTATTCACTGGACCAAATGTGGCACAAATATCCGATATGCCCAAATGTGAATACTGGTGGGATTGCTGGGGTGGCGAGGGTGGGGGTTAGATTTTGTCACTTGGGACATGCCCGGATTACTCATAAGGCCAACGAGGCCATGGCCTAGGGGCGCAAGCCGAGGGGGAGGGGGGGCACAGATCACGGACCAAAAAAACCCTGGTCCGCGCCCCTCTTTCCCTCTTTCTCATGCCCCTCCTCGCTCCTTCTCCCGGCAAAGTCTCTGCTCCGTCTTGCGAGCGCTCTGTCTCTCACACGCTCTCTCTCTCTCTCTCTCGCACGCTCTCTCTTGCTCTCTCTTTCTTGCTCTCTCTCTCACACGCTCTCTCTCTCACATGCACTCTCTCACGTGCACGCGCTCTCTCTCTCTCTCTCATGCACACCTTTGCACCCACTGCGCTCTCCCCAAGCCTCCCGACTCCCGAGGAGACCTTCAGAGCACAGCGGCGCTTTCCATCTGGTGGGAATGCATGGGGACCTTGGAGGTGGCGGGATGGTGCCTACTCACCTTTCTTTTCTGCTCCGGAGGCTCCATGGCAAAAGCCAGCCAAGTGTGGGTCTGAGTGGTGTGTGTGTGTGTGGGGGGGCTAATTCCAAAGTATGGCCTAGGGCGCAAAAAAGTGTTAATCTGGGCCTGACTTGGGAGATGTAGTTGCTGGGATTTATAGTTCACCTACAATCAAAGAGCATTCTGAACTCCACCAACGATGGAACTGTACCAAACTTGGCACGTAGAACTCCAATGACCAACAGAAAATACTGGAAGGGTTTGGTGGGCAGTGACCGTGGGTTTTAGAGTTGTAGTTCATCTACATCCAAAGAGCACTGTGGACTCAAACAATGATGGCCCTGGACCAAACTTGGTACGAATATTTAATACGCCCAAATGTGAACACTGGTGGAGTTTGGGGAAAATAGACCTTGACATTTGCGAGATCTAGTTTCTGGGATTTATAGTTCACCTACAATCAAAGAGCATTCTGAACTCCACCAACGATGGAACTGTACCAAACTTGGCACACAGAACTCCAATGACCAACAGAAAATACTGGAAGGGTTTGGTGGGCATTGACCTTGAGTTTTGGAGTTGTAGTTCACCTACATCCAAAGAGCACTGTGGACTCAAACAATGATGGATTTGGACCAAACTTGGTACGGATATTTATTATAGCCAAATGTGAACACTGGTGGAATTTGGGGAAAATAGACGACATTTGGGAGTTGTAGTTGCTGGGATTTATAGTTCACCTACAATCAAAGAGCATTCTGAACCCCACCGATGATAGATGTATTTTCTGGTGGTGGTCTTTGGCGACTCCTCTGACACCCCCCTTTGCGACACCCCTCCCCCCGAGGGTCCCAACCCCCAGGTTGAGAAACACTGATCTGCAGTGTGGACGCACTCTATGGCCCCATTTACACTGCCATATATCCAGTTTCTGAATCCGCTTTGAACTGAATTATATGGCAGTGTAGACTCATATATTCGGGTGGGTCAAAAAGTAGTTCCTCCATCACTCTAATAATTATCGGGAATGTGACGCAGCTGACTGGGTGTCAGCTGCATAAGATCTTTACTGACCAGAAGGTCATGAGTTCGAGGCCTGCCCAGGTCAAGGTGGGCTCTCGACCTATTGTGTAGCCTGTTGTCAACCTTTGCAACTGTTGCATCTGTCAAGTAGGAAATTAAGGTACCACTTAGTGGGGATGCTAAATTTAACTGATTTACGAGGCCAGAAAGATCTCCAGGAAACACGCTGAGGGATTAAGGAGTGCGACAGCTCCCCTTGGTGGCTCTGTCTGTCTTGTGTTTGTGTGTCTAAATGCTTGCCTGTATATGTGCATTTTGATCCGCCCTGAGTCCCCTGTGGGGTGAGAAGGGCGGAATATAAACGAAATAAATAAATAAATAAATAATCTATTCATGATACGATAGAGGTAACCTTACTGTACTGATATATTCCTTTCCTTTTTCCAATTGATTGATTAGAGCCATGAATCTGAGGCTGAGAGAAAGGGTCGTCATTGAATTGATACTTCCGGTTTCTCAAATCGCTTCGAAAACGCTTCAAAATTGGATTAATTCTGATTTCAATCTGATTTACAAGGATTCCAATCGAATCTACCCATGCCTACTTGCCATGATAAGGTCACCTTCGAATCTCCAAAAATCGGAAACAACTCGAAGGCACTTAATAACAGCAACAATTGATCCGATCCTCGCAAATGAAAAATGGTTGATTAATATCTCCGGCGACATAACGTGATGCACTTTCCTCCTTGTCGCCGCCGCTTATGGATGTTAATTTCTCCGCTTTGGTCCCACTCCATTATTGTATCATACATTTGGAGAGCCGACAAACAAACCCCTTACATAAGACCAGAATCCTAATAAGCCCTGTGGTGACTTTGCCGCCGTGAACTGGCTTAGCAAGCAGCTCGGCGGCAGATATTCCAACCCAGCCTCGCCGATAATAAGAATAATATTAAAAATGTCACTCACAATGGCAGCTCCCAGGCCCTGGAGGGAGGTTGAGGTCAGGCTTGTTTCCCTCTCCATATTTCCCCATGGAGAAATCTGTGCTGTTTCACCTCACCCAGAGCTTGCTGCTGGGAAGATCTGTCAGGCGGTGATGGGGTGGAAACACAACCCTTTTCTGGGGCTGAGAATAGCCAGGAAAGGGTTCTCCTGTTGCCCGATTTGATCTCGGCCTCATCCTCGTAATCGCTTGACCTCATAAAGCAAAGGATAAGAAGTTAGAGCAGGGTTTCTCAACCTGGGGTTCGGGACCCGGGGGGGGGGGGAGGTCCAAAGACTACCAAAAACACAGTATTTCCTGTTGGTTACAAGGGTTCTCTGTGGGAAGTTTGGCCCAATTCTATCATTGGTAGGGTTCAGAATGCTCTTTGATTGTAGCTGAACTACAATCACTTTGGTGCTTTGCCTCAGGCGCTTGTTGCTCCAGACTCTTTCCGAATGCACTCTATGCCTTTGCTAATCTGTGATCTATCTCTTTATCAATCTTGGTGCATGAAGAGATGATGCTTCCCAGGGAGGTGAACTGCTGAATGGACTTAAGCACAGATTTGCCTATGCTGACGTGGGGATAATGGTGTTCTTCCTGTGGTGCAGGCTGGTAGAGGACTTCCGTTTTCTTCAGGCTGACTTCCAGCCCAAACAGCTCTGCAGCTGTTGCAAAGCAGGATGTTAGGTGCTGCAGGGCTGCTTCTGAATGGGTGACAAGGGCGTTGTAGGTGAACTATAAATCCCAGCAACGACAACTTCCAAATGTCAAGGTCTATTTTCCCCAAATTCCACAAGTGTTCACATTTGGGCATATTGAGTATTTGTGCCAAGTTTGGCCCAGATCCATCTTTGTTTGAGTTGTGATTTGGTGAGGCCCAAACTAAAGACACTGTAAACCTACAAATGCCCCGATTCCAAAGCATTGAACCATGACAGTTAAAATAGATTCAAGTTGCAATCATTTGACAATGTTTCTGCACTTGAAGGTATAGAATTGTAGACTTAGAAAGTATCCCATGGCTATATAGTCCAACCCACTGCTCAATGAGTCCCCTCGGGGAGATAGGGTGGCTATAAATAAAGTATATTATGTTATATTATATTATTATTAATGCAGGGTTTCCACCTAAAATACGTCATGGATTCTACTTTGTAGTCCCATTTCTTAAGGTTGGCGTTGCATCTTGTGGTGCCAGAGCCCAGTCTGCTCAGAGCCTTCCAAGACGCTCAGTTTTCTGTGTACCCAGGAAAGGCCTCCTGTCCACTGGTATCAGCCATTGATTGGCCTTCTGGCCTTTTTAGCCATGGGGGCTGTTTGGACTCTTGCTTGCTGAGTGTGTTGCCAGTTCAAATGTGAGTTCCAGAAGTGACCATGCCAGTGAGACCTAAAAGGCATTTCCAGTGTGGGAAGCTGTCCGATACCAATTTTGAAGATAGCCAAAGATGGAAACTGCACCATCTCTCCAGGACAGTGTTTCTCAACGTAGGGGTCAGGACCCCTGGGGGTCACTCATGAGGGGGTTTCAGAGAGGTCACCAAAGACCATCAGAAAACATATTTCTCATGGTCTCAGGAATCCTTTTGGCTGAGAGGGCTGAAGATCTCTCCGCCTGTCCTTCTCTTCCTTTTTGGAAACAGAGGGTGAGTACTCCCACCAAAAGACCTCCTCCACTGTGATTGGCTGGCCTCTCAACTGGCCTCTTAGACATGGGGAGGGATGTGGGGAGGGGAGAGCAGGCGTGCTCGTTGCATAGCAGCGTGGTGCACAAGTGCGCGCGGGGGAGAGCATGTGAGGTTGGAGGGAGGCTCATGCCAGTGAGTACCTTCAAGGCATGGGGGTTCTGTGTGGGAAGTTTGGCCCAGAGTACTCATTGATTGTAGGTGAACTATAAATCCCAGCAACTACAACTCCCAAATCTCAAAGTCTAGTTTCCCCAAACTCCACCAGTGTTCACATTTGGCCATACTGAGTAGTTGTGCCAAGTTTGGTCCAGATCCATCATTGTCTGCGTTCACCTCTCTGGATGTAGGTGAACTACAACTCCCAAACTCAAGGTCAATGCCCACCAAACCCTTCCAGTATTTTCTATTGGGCATGGGAGTTCTGTGTGCCAAGTTTGGTTCAATTCCATCATTGGTGGAGTTCAGAATGCTCTTTGATTTTAGGTTAACTATCAATCCCATAAACTACACAAGTGACAAAATCAATCCCTCCCAACCCCACCAGTATTCACATTTGTGTATTTGTGCCACATTTGGCCCAGTGAATGAAAATACATCCTGCATCTCAGATATTTACATTACGACTTATGATAGTAGCAAAATTACAGTTATGAAGTAGCAATAAATATAATGTTATGGTTGGGGGTCACTAGAACATGAGGAAGTGTATTAAGGGTTCGCAGCATTAGGAAGGTTGAGAACCATTGCCCCAAGACAGGGGTGGGCAATTATTTTTTCCAAGGGGCCACACGAGAGCCAAAAAATATTATGGAGGGCCGCACCTAAAGGTGGAACTACATTCTAATCTACATTATGTATTTATTTATTTACTTACTATATATTACACATCATTAATATTAACATATTAATATATCAAGAAATATTCATATATTATTAGTATTAATATAATAATTATTATATTATAGTATATATATAGACATTAAAATATATTGAAATTATAATATAATATAACGTTATATTATATTATTTATTATATTATAATAAAATTATTATAAAATAATAATAAAAACCACTAAAATAAAATTAAATTCAAGAAGACAGGGTGCGAACCAAGATGGAATGGCCCAATGGACCCAGCCCAGAGGATGGCAATGCGGACCCAGCCGCTGCCGCAGCAGAGGAGAGAAGAGCAGCAGGTGATTAGAGGCTGCAGGCCTCCGCACGCTCTCGCCCCCATCCGTTCCCCAGCTGATCGCCCTGCTGTGAAGTGCCTGCCATTCCTGGAGGCAATCGAGGCCTGCAGGGGGAGCAGTCGGCAATCTGAGGTGGCTGATCGCCGTGGCGACCCGGAAGACGATAAAGTCTTCCGGGTCGCCAGGGCGATCAGCCGCTGTAGGTCGCTGAATGCTCCCGCTACAAGCCCAGATGGTCTCCAGGAATGTCAGGCACTCCAAAGCCGGCGCTCCTCTGGCCTGTCTGCCGACACAGGCGCCACAGAGCCTGTGATGGGGTGGCGGCAGCGGTACCCCTTCCTCTTGGCCCCGCCCCCAACGCACTTCTCCCCGGGCCGGACAAAATCGGCTGCCGGGCCACATCCGGCTCGCAGGCCGTAGGTTGCCCACCCCTGCCCTAAGAAGACTATGTAGAATCGATGCTAGTATTCTGGATAGATACTTCCATCACAGGGAATGGCATACATTTATTCAACCTGGAAATAAGTTTTAAAACACTTGGAGTGGATCTGTGCAATTTTTTAAAATAAAAAAGTGATGTTAATGATCTGAAATGAACGTCATCTCATTAGTCAGGCCGGTGAATGGATTAATGGGAAAGAACATCTCAAAGAAGAAGCCCATATTTTTGATGCATATGAAATACCCCAACCATAACTTCTTTGAAATGCCCTTCCTTTTTCTAATCTGGAGCAGAATTTTTCACGGAGAAACAAAGGCTCTCGCAATTGTGCTAATAAGGATGATCGCTAATTAGGAGTATGAAGACCGATCGGCGATCAAGGCGCAGCTTCAGATAAATGTATACCTGACAAGCAGGCATTCAGAGATGGCGCTGGTTAATTGAGACTCAATTAGTGTCTGGTGTTGTTCAAGATGCTAATTTTGCAAAATGGTGGAATAAGAATGTTAGGAATGGGCCCGGTTAGGTTCGTTGGAATGCTTCCAAAATCGGAATGAATTCGGATTAAATTAACTTTTGAAGTGGTTTTGAAGCGATGTAAGCAACCCGGAAGTGAATTTGCCATTTCGAAGCCACCGCCGCCATTTTTGGAAAGGAATCGGCGGGTTTCGCTTCCCTGGCCTTCCCTTCCGTGTGCGGCTCTCGCCCCAGTTCTGAGCGGAAGGAAGGCATCAGTGTCCAAACTGGGTGTTTAACCAGTGCTGCTTCTTCCTTACTGCGCATATTATTATATTATAATAAAATTATTATAAAATAATAATAAAAACCACTAAAATAAAATTAAATTCAAGAAGACAAGGTACGAACCAAGATGGAATGGCCCAATGGACCCAGCCCAGAGGATGGCAATGCGGACCCAACAGAGGACAGAAGAGCAGCAGGTGATTAGAGGCTGCAGGCCTCCGCACGCTCTCGCTCCCATCCGTTCCCCAGCTGATCGCCCTGCTATGAAGTGCCTGCCATTCGCTAATTAGGAGTATGAAGACCGATCGGCGATCAAGGCGCAGCTTCAGATAAATGTATACCTGACAAGCAGGCATTCAGAGATGGCGCTGGTTAATTGAGACTCAATTAATGTCCGCCATTAACGAAGCCATTCCGAAATTTCTGAATTTTTCTGAATAAATTTTGATTATTTTGGGAAAAAAATTGGAAGTCATTCAGATTTGAAGCACCAGTGCCCCCTACATCCAGAACGGGTTTTGAACCATTTTTTAATCAACTAGGCCTAGTTAGGAAATATTGGAAAGGCGTCGAAAAAGCAAAGACACAGAAGGAACGCTGAGGAATGCGAAAGGAAGAACAAGGGACGCTGGGAACGCTGAGAGATGAGGAGTATGTCATCTCCCCCTGGTGGCCAGACTTTGCCTCTGTTCGTCTATATGTGTGTATGTGGAAACGGCAGGGATTGTCTACTAAGTGTATCTGTAATCCTCTCTGAGTCCCCTTCGGGGTGAGAAGAGTGGAATATAAATAAAGTGTTATAATAATAATAATAATAATAATAATAATAAAGTCTGGGCAGGGCACGTCTCTAGGATGGAGGACCACCGCCTCCCAAAGATACTACTCTATGGTGAACTCGCCATGGGTCAGCGCAAGAGAGGCGCCCCCCAAAAGAGATATAAGGACTCCTTGAAACAACATCTCAGGCTCGGCCAGATTGATCACCAACAATGGTCCACCCTGGCCTCACATTGGGAGGCATGGAGATGCACTATCCACAATGCTGCGGCCTCTTTCAAGAAGACACGCTGAATGGGTCTCGAAGCGAAACGACAATGCAGAAAGAACCGCAACTTGGAAACAACATCACCCAAGGAGACTTTCTGCTGTGCTTTCTGCAACCACACTTGCCTATCTCAGATTGGCTTTTTTAGTCATCAACGCGCTTGTAAAAAGTGTGGGATGAATCCTTCCTAAGAATCTTCGTTCGCGAAGTAATGCCGAGAGAAAATAAAGTCCTATTGAGGTGTTATAGTTTCCAAGGTCTTAAGCCTTCCCTGCCCAAGAATGCTGATGCCTCACCAAATGACAAATCCCATGATTCCATAGCATTACACAATGGCAATTAAAATGATGGTAAACTACTGTAATTCAACAGTGTAGATGTACCTCACATCTTGCACTTTGGGATCCATGCAAAGAAAAAGTGTTGCTCATTCCTGCCTCTTAGTGGTATTACTCCAAAACCGAGGAAAACTTTTGAGTGCAGCTAATCCCACTTCACTATCCAGATACTAGGCATGGTTTAGAACCCAAAAATAGGGAATCGAAAATCTAATGGGGTGGGAGGGGGATTTTTTTTAAATTAGTAATAGGAAGACTTACAAAAAAATTTCCAAAAATTTCTAAAATGTAACTTAATTACTAACGAAATTCGTTAGTAGTTCGTATGCCAGCGCATGCGCATTCAGATGGTTTTGGCCTACAACTCCCAGAAATCCTAACAGCTGGTAAATTGGCTGGGATTTCTGGGAGTTGTAGGCCAAAACTTGAATAAATCACACTGAATTCTAGATGGGACTCTCCAAATAGGAAGGAGGGAGGGAAGGAGGGAGGGAGGGGGTATTCTATTCTTGGAAGCAGCAAAGAAAAGGAGGAGGAGCCCCCTGGCTCCTCGCTGCCTCTCTCTCACCTCGATCCCGAGGAGCGAGGGCCCAAGTTTGCCCAGGCTGGTCATATACCTACATTCCATGCACATGCAATAATACAGCAGTAATAACAATGGGTATAAGAAGAGTAAAATTCAAAACCGAGTATTCTGACTTGTCCCTCCTCATGCGGTGCAAACGGGCTCTTCTCTTATTAGTCCGGGAAATAGCCAGCTTTTCTGCTTGGGTGCACACATACATATTCTTTGGGGGAGGGATTGCTGCAGAATCTTCTCTATGAGCCTGGGATTCTGTAGCAAATCCCCCAAGAATATGTATGTGTGTTCCCAAGCAGCAAACGCTGGCTTTTCCTGGCTAATTTCCGGCTAATAAGAGAAGAGCCCGCTTTGCACCGCATGAGGAGAGACAAGTCAGAATACTTCGGTTTGAATTTTACCTCTTTATTGTTATTACTGCTGTATTATTGCATGTGCATGGAATGTAGGTATATGACCAGTTGATTACTTATAATATTAGGCACTTACAGTAGCATTCATTCTATTATACATTAGGTTGGTTTCTCACCCCAATACTCTTTGATGCTTTAGATCCTGGCAGGGCAGGAGAGGCAGGGAAGCCTGAAAAATGTAAACAGAGGTTTACTCAGAAGTAAATCCACAAAGGAGGGCACTTCATCCAAAGTGCCCTCCTTGCAGATTTACTTCTGAGTAATCCTCTCTGTTTACATTTTTCCCGGGGCTTCCAGCCGAAAGAAGGAGTGAGTTTAGGGCTTGCCTTGCCATAATACTTATTGGCAAGGGAGGCGGGAGGGTGGTGAGAGAGAAGGAGGGTGCCCCCCACGACCTAATAACGACACTTAAGAAAATCCTGGCCCCGGTTCGAAAAAGAAAGTTCACTTCCTGGTTGGCGTTCCAGGTGCGGAAATACTCAAAAGTAGCATTTCTTACGAATTTCTTATGAAACGAATCATTTTCATAACTTTTTTCTCATGCCTACCAGATACATCAAATTTAATTATTGCACTGATAAAATTAATTTTCTGTTCCGTACAGATCTGAACTGATTGCTTGTCACTTCCCCAGTTTGTATCGTCCTTATTCTCCCATCCTCTACAACTCTGTGTTTCAAATCAGTCTGATTTTTCTCATGATTGGATCTAACTGGTGGCAATATAAACATAGGTGCTATTTTGGAAACACAGGTGTGGAAAAGCCCCCAAAGCAAGCAAAGAAGCATCAAGGAATCAATACAAGTGAATCATTCAAGTGCCACAAGCTTTCAGATCAACAAACTGATGTATACAGAATGCTGGACTAGATGGGCTGAGGTCCGATTCAGCATGGCTCTTCTTATGTTCTTACAAGCTCAGATAACAAGATGTAACACGGTTTTAGTTCCTGGGTTATGAATGTCATTTCTTAATTGGCTGTACCGTAAAAACATGGGAAAAGTTTATTAAACTGCAAAAAACATTGTTGCGGTCTGCACATTGAAAGGTTAAAAATGGCATATTTTAATTAAGGAAATTTACAAATGAAGTGCCTAGGCCAGTGGTTCTCTACCTGTGGGTTGCGAAGTTGAATGATCGTTCACAGGGGGTCACCAATTCAGCTCCTCCGGGTCCAAAAAGAGGCTCCCCCTCTTCCTCCTGCTCCTCCCCTTCTTCCTCCCTCAAGGTGGGGGTCGAGAGGAGTTATGGGGAGGCACTTGGAGGCAGAGATATGCAAGGTGGGAGAAGGAGGACCCCACCTCTCTTCCTACCCCTTTCCTTCTCTTTTTCTCTCACCCGTTCTCCCCTCTCCTTTATTTATTTAATTAATTAATTATTATTTCAATTTATATACCACCGTTCCCAAAAAGGCTCAGGGTGGTTCACAACAATGAATACACAACACAACATAATTAAAAACCGATAAAACAGATTAGGTCCAGCATGGAAAATTACAACCTTAGAGATTAAACGCCTGACGGAATAGGGTGGTTTTACAGGCCCTCCGGAAGGCCTGTAACTCCGTTATTGCTCGTGCCTCCACCGGAAGGGCGTTTATGAGGACTCACCCATTGTAATGCCGGGCCGAGACCAGCATAGAAGTTAGGCATCCAGGAAAAGCCAGGAAAAGGGGGAGTGGCTTGGAGCCTTCTCTGGGAGTTAGAGAGAGAGAGAGAGAGCTGCCTGGGAGGAGCACGGGGCTGAGGGGAGGAGCCGAGCTACTTGAGTGGGAAAGAGTGTAGCTTGTTAGTCAGTCTCTTGTCAGGACTCAAAGAGTGAAGGGCTTCTTGTGAGAGCTCTGAGAGAGAGATCAGTCTGTGGTCAGAGCTGTGAGTCTAAAGCAGTCTCTTCACACAGCTGTGTGTGAGCTAGCAGGGAAGGCTTTGTGTGATAGCTGGCAGGTAGTCAGTCACAGGCTTTCAGAAATCTCTAGGGTTTAGGGATTAGCTCACCTCTCTGAAGACGCCAGCTATAGGAACACTCTAAGAGATAGAGTTATACCTAGGTGGGCTTCTGGTAGACTGAGAGTTATCTCAGGGTACTAACTAGGATAGTTAGTTTGTACACTGCTCACTACTAGTTTAAATATTAGTGTGAGGGAGTTTTACCAAGACAAGTTTTCACATTGTCTGTTTTAAGATCTAAGATTCATCTTCTGTAACCAACACATTAATGAATATTAATTGATAACCATTATGCTATTGTGCCTCACTTGATAACTGTTACGCATTTGTGCCTTTCAAAGCTGCTTGTTAGTTTAATAAATATTCATCGTTATTAACTTTTCAAGACAGTTTCAGTGTGCCTTATTTCCATCAGTGTGTGCCAGTTCCAGAAATCTCTCATTTCCCAAGTCTGGAAGAAGATTTTACCTCAGAATCCTCTTAGTTGTTTTTGGTGATTATAATTGGAACCTAGATGAACTGTGATTTTTATAAGAAATCCTGAAATTAATATTTTAGGTTGGTGGCAGCAATCAAAGAGTTTTAAAATCCTCCAAAGTTTTATAGCCAAGTCGTCACAGCGTTCCACAGGGTAGGCGCTACTACAGAAAAAGTGCGCTGCTGCGTCGTTGACAAGCGATGGATCTTGAGTGATGGGACCTCCAATAGGTTTTGGTCCATGGACCGTAGTGGTCTCTGGGGAATGTGCAGGGAGAGGCGGTCCTTCAGGTACACTGGCCCCAGACCATGCAAGGCCTTAAAGATTAACACCAGCACTTTGAAGGCAATCTGGTACTCGATGGGAAGCCAGTGCAAATGCTGGAGGACTGGTGTGATGTGGCACGTTAGTGTCACTCCAGCCGGCAGTCGAGCTGCCGCGTTTTGCACCATCTTCAGTTTCCGGATTACCGACAAAAGAAGGTCAATGTAAAGGGCATTACAGTAGTCTAGAATTGAGATGAACGTGGCCTGGATTACCGTGGCTAGGTAGCTGCCGGAAAGGTAGTGCGCCAGCCGCCTCGCCTGGCGCAGATGGAAAAACGCTGCTCTGCTCACGGTGGAGACCTGAGCCTCCATCGTCAGCAGAGGGTCCAGTTGGACCCCAGGCTTTTAACCAGCGGTGACAGACTAACCACCTCACTGTCTATTATTGGCAGCTGGAGCTCCCCCAGGACGACCCAGCCACAGGACCTCCGTCTTCGACGGGTTCACCTTCAACCTGCTGGCCCATAGCCACCCAGTCACGGCTTCCAGGCACTGATGGAAATAATCAGGTACAGAGTCAGGCCGGCCTTCCATCCTCAGCACCAGCTGGGTGTCATCAGCGTACTGATGACACTCCAGACCAAAACTACGCACCAAAACTACCTTCTCCCTTGTTCTACCCCTTTCTTTTCTATTCTCCTCTCTTCCTCTCCATCCTCTTTCCTTCCTTCCTTCTCTCTTTCACCCTCTTTTTCCACTCTCTTTCTCTTCTTTTTTATATCCATTTCTTTTCATTTTCCCCTCCTTTCTCTTCCCTTCCCCCTTCCCTTCTCTCTCTTTCCCTTTTTCTTTCTCTTGCATCCCTCTTTTCTTTCCTTTCTCCTTCTCTTTTCTGTTTCTTTCCTTTCTTTCTGTCTTCCTCACCTCTCCTTTCATCTTGGATGAAGAACAGTAGCAAATGGTATGGACTCAATGTGATACAATTGTATGGGAGTTTATTTATTATTTGAACTTGTATGCTGCCACTCCCCGAGGGCTCGGAGCGACTCACAGTCACATAAAAACGTAATAACATAATACAATCAGCAGAATTTAAACTTAGCAGAAATAGTTATACAGTTTAGCAATCGAATGCTAACTGAAAGAGATAAGTCTTGCAGGCCTTGCGGAATAATGGTAGATCTTGCAAAGCCCGGACTTTGCTTGGAAGAGTGTTCCAAATTGATGGTGCCACCACAGAAAAGACTATGCACCGGGTGGACGCCAAGCGAATAGATTTAGCGCTGGGTACCTCAAGGAGGTTCAGATGTTCGGAACGGAGTGATCTCCGGGGTTGATAGGGGATAAGACGGTCCCTCAGATACAACGGCCCCAGACCATGCAAGGCCTTGAAGGTTAACACCATCACCTTGAAAGTGATCTGGTGCTCGACCAGAAGCCAATGGAGCTGCAGAAGGATGGGAGTTATGTGACCTTTCACCGGAATTCCAGTAAGAATTCGCACAGCGGCATTCTGGACGAGCTTAAGTTTCCGGATCAGAGACAAGGACAGGCCGATGTAAAGGGTGTTACAGTAGTCTAGTCTTGAGATGACTGTGGCTTGGATCACTGGGGCTAGGTCGTCTTTGGATAAGTAGGGAGCCAGCTGCCTAGCCTGCCGCAGGTGGAAGAAAGCGGTTTTGCGGACGTTGGAGATTTGAGCTTCTATCGTCAGCAAAGGGTCTAAAGCAGGGGTGCTCACACTTTTTCAGCATGCGAACTGCTCTTAAAGCAACCAAGTCGAAAAGATCTACCTGCCCCCGCCACTGCGCGCTCCCGCCCGCTCCTGCCATTGCGTATGCTCCTGCTGCTGTTTTCCGCCCGCGCAGCGCTTCTTCCGCCTGCCCGGGCATTGCAGGAAGGAGGAAGCACAAGGCGGGGCCTCCGGAGGGAGCACTCTGCCCTGCCTGTCTCGCTGGCAGCGGAGGCTGCACAGCTGCTTCTGGATGAGAGAGAGGCAGGGAGCTCCCCCCGGAGGCCCCGCCTCACGCTCCCTCCTTCCCGCAATGCCTCGCGGGCGGAAAAAGCACCGCAAGAGCGGAAGCCAGCAGCAGGAGCGCACGTGCGTGCAGGGTGTGTGCGCGCATGGCAGGAGCACCCCATCTGGCTGGTGAGGCCCGTAGATCTACTGGATGAGGGCCGAAGATCGACTAGTCGATCGCAAACAACTACTTGAGCACCCTGATCTAAAGTAACCCCAAGGTTTGCCTTTCCGAAAGACACAATAGCCAGGGAAACATCAGACTTCCAGTTGAAGAGGAATGAGAAAAAGAAGACTTCGTGAAAGGTTATGTGTTTTTTTTTGTCAGAATGTGTCAACAGGAAGATCTCTGGGGCAAGTGTCAAGTATGTAGTCATAAAACGTCAAGCTCCAGTGAACATGAACAGAGACCTAAAACAAAACAAGACATGAAGCTATTGCACTGTTGCAAGTCATTATGTGTAACCAAGACATTGGATGTTTTGGTGGCCTGGAAATAAGTCAAAAGATGCCAGCTTAGACTTCCAGGTCTTAAGCTCCTCAGGTTGGGAATAAGCAATAGGATTCAGGTCAAGATAGTTTGGGCCAGGCTTTGAAATTTGGTACCTTTTGCTCTTAGCAAGGGTATTTCTAACAAAGCCTTATTTGCAAAATACTGTCTGGTGCCCAGCTGGTGAACGGTAGAAGATGAACGATGCCTTGGACATCTTTGGCAATCTGTTTCACATCTTGGGACATGATTTACGTCCGGGAGACATGGTTTAATTCACCTCCGATTTCATAACAGCTTTGATGGAATGGTGCAATTGCCATAGCGTATGGCACTTGCTTCCTCCGAGTATTAAGGCCCATGACAAATCTGCCAAATAATCGGAGACGGGGATCTGCCCAGATTCTGCCAGAGCTGGGCATTTGTAACTATTTTGGAGCAAATTGCAGCCAATGCTTTTTGTCCATTGCCTTTTCAAGGCAACTGGATGATCAGTTGCCTTTGGAGTTTGATGACATAGCAACTTAAAAGTAAGGAGGATTTTTGTCCTCCCAAATTGGGGAGGCTTCCAAGAAATGGATGGGGACCAGGCCCGAATTAACCCCTTTGGCGCCCTAGGCCACACTTTGGAATTACACCCCCAAAACCAACCTCTACCGCACCCCCACCTCCTCCTCCTCGCGGCACCGCGCACCTTCCTTCCTTGAGTCAAGGAAGGAGGGCGCGGGGCTGGCAGCGGGGGCGGGGCTTTCCTCCACCTCCTCCTCGCGGCGCGCCCTCCTTCCTTGAGTCAAGGAAGGAGGGTGCAAGGAGGAGGAGGAAGGAAGGGAAGCCCCCGGGTCCTCGCGGCGCGCCCTCCTTCCTTGACTCAAGGAGGGCGCGAGGAGGAGGCGGAGGGAAGCCCCACCCCTGGGGCTGCTGCCGGGCATGCGCAGCAGGAGCGGGTGAGCGCCTCTGCCTCCTCCGCCATGTTCCTGGGTGCCGCATATGCCCGGCAGCGGCCCCAGGGGCTTCCCTCCGCCTCCTCCTCCTCACGCCCTCCTTCCTTGACAAGGGGGCGATGGCAAAAGGGGGGGGTGCCATTCCCTCCTCCCCCACCCCCTCACAGCGCTCTCCCCACGCCCTCCCCCGAGAGAGAGAGAGAGTCATCTCCGTTGCGGTTTTGTTTGAACATTTTTTTTGTCCGTGTGAACTGCGCCCCCCTTGGCTTGCGCTCCTAGGCCATGGCCTAGGGTGGCCTTATGGGTAATCCGGGCCTGATGGGGACGCCCACTGAAATCCAGGACACCGAAATAGATTGCAGTCTACCCAGTTTGCACAAGCCTACTTTGTAATCCAGATTATCAAAG
Source organism: Anolis apletophallus (assembly GCA_030556195.1). Taxonomy (NCBI): domain Eukaryota; kingdom Metazoa; phylum Chordata; class Lepidosauria; order Squamata; family Anolidae; genus Anolis; species Anolis apletophallus. The sequence goes on along the minus strand of JARBWK010000015.1, from coordinate 38,386,746 downwards.
CAAATAATCCACATTATCTGCTTTGAACTGGATTATATGAGTCTACACTGCCATATAATCCAGTCCAATGCAGATAATCTGGATTTTATAAGGCAGTGTAGATGGGGCACTGAAACATGAGGATTGGATTTTTTCCCCAGGCATTCTAAGGCAGATCAATATATAAATTGCTCTTGTATATTGGCTAACAGCGGCAGAGTCAAGAAGGCAAACTTCTAATATAGATGTAAGCAAGAAGGAAAAAGCCTTTCTATTCAGCACAATTTGTGCAGGTAGACGATGAACAACCCCTGGACGAAAACCCCTTTCTTGATGTGGCGATAAAGATATATAAGAGAGCATAGAGACTCCAGTGTTATCTAACTGCAAACAAAACATCATCTCACATTGCTGTCACTTTCAACAACCCAGTTTTCTCTCTCTCTGTCTCTCTCTGTAGTCTCAATAATATAAGTACAAGAAGGAAAATGTCTTGGGGTTGCCTGGGTGGAAGAGCTTGCCTCCTTGCTCTATTTTCTGCTTCAAGCCTTGCTTACCTCTTCTTCAGAACCACAACAAATGTCCCCAATTTAAAGCTCTTCGGAGTCAATGGGAAAACAAATGAAGAGCACAGACAACATGGATATGGAGGCGTCACAACACACCGCCGTCTTCTCTGAAATACCAGCATTTTTAATGCCGCCAAGAGAAAGAGAGTCGTAACAGAAAACAGAGCGAGGGCTGCCGACAGTTTCTCTTAGATCTCCATCATGAAATGCAGGTCAGGGCATAACTGGGAAATTCTGCTGTGAGATGCCACCAATCCAGGCCTCATGCCAATAAAGACAACGACAAGCTGGTGATCAAGTGGCTGGAGGGCCAGGATGAGAAAACCTCTCCATCTCAATTTGATTGCTTTCCCCGGCATTTTGCTTGCATCTTCTTTGCTTGCCTTTGGGTTAGGGTTTCCCAATTTTCTTTCTGCTGTGCCAGCTAATCTCACTGGAACATGGCCATACAGCCCAAAAAACTTACAGCAACCCAGTGATTCTGGCCATGAAAGCCTTTGACAATACACTCACAATCTCACCTTTTGTGCAAAAGGGCCGGACTGTAGCACAGCTGGTTAATCACCAGCAGCAATACATCTTACCAATCTGAAGGTTGGCGGTTTGAAGCCCCGACCTTCAGCTTACTGTGAGCGGCGAATAATAATATTGCATGTGTATGGGTGATACACCTCCCCCCATGTTACCAAGAAGACACTGACACAAGTAGTTGGAGTAAAATATGCCCACAACTCATTTATTGATAACAGGAGCAAGGGTTGGCAGCCATGCATGGGTCCAGGATCAGGGGTCAGACATCCCTGGGTGCCACCGGCATGCCACCGGTTCCCGTAAGCTCGGCATCCCAGGGGGCTGGGCGTTATCCCCCCTTCCAACAAGGGGCGATACACCACCCCGATCCAGTGGCCATGCCACATGCCCAACACAGTGTTGTGACAAGATAAACACACAACAACAGCAAGATCAACTAACCAAATACAGAGCAAGATGAACACCAAACAACAGCAAGATAAGCTAACAAATGCAAAGCAATGCTACATGCAGGGAGGGTGGGTGGAAAAGCTGATGCAGGCCCAGTGCCTGCTGGTAGGTCTCCGACAGCCTGCTAGTAGGCTGCCTGGTGGAAGAGAGGGCTGGCCCCAACTACGAGCCAGGCCATGGCGGGGCCAGCCCCACCATTGGCCAGCTGACTCTGGTGGCGGGAAAATCTCCCGCCACCCAGGTGGCTTCTGGGAGGAAGAAGCCCCCCACCCAATCCACAATGGCGGAGAGGACAACCAGCGCCGCAATCTGCTTGGCCTGGTAAGTCGGGCCAAGCCATATAATAATTATTTATTTATTTTACCAGTCATATGACCATTTCAAAATACAACACGAGTAAAAGACAACGCAAAAAGAAGAAGACAGCAGCTGACCTTCTATTTACAGTCAGAGTCTTATGTTCCTGGTTCTTCTTTCAGGAAATAGGCTCTTTTCTTGATGGTTTTCAGAATAAAAAGGCTTACTCTGATTCTGGTGGATCTTTCCTGTCCTTGCAAGAGGAATGTCAGAAGACCATTTCTGTTGGGGGACCTGCAGTTGGATAATATTGGATGTAAATATTAGGCATGAGAAAAAAGTTATGAAAATTAAAAGAAATCGTAAGTGATTCGTATGTAATGGGACTTTCTAGTTTATACGCATCACGGCAGCTAACCAGGAAGTAGACTTTCTTTTACGGTCCTTGAGGCCAACAATTTGCGTTATGATCGTTATAAATTCTTAATTATTGTACTACGTACTCACTTCTCCCCTCATTTCCTTCCCGCCTTCATTCATCTTCTTTTTCCCGCATTTCTATGGGGAACTGGAAGTGACGCTGCTGCTAGGCATTCTGGAAAGTGTAGTCCTCCACGCTTCTCTCAGATGCTTCTCTCTCAGATGCTTCTCCCCCCCCCTTCTCTTCCCCGTTGCTCTGTCTTGCCCCACCACAGGGGCCAACTTCACACACACACACACACACACACGCTATTCCTCCTTTCTCTCTCTGCGCTCTCTCAGATGCTTCTCTCCCCCCCTTCTCTTCCCCGTTGCTCTGCCTTGCCCTGTCTTGCCCAACTTCACACACACACACACACACACACACACACACACGCTTCTCCTCCTTCCTCTCTCTGCACTCTCTCAGATGCTTTTCTCTCAGATGCTTCTCCCCCTCCCTTCTCTTCTCCGTTGCTCTGTCTTGCCCCACCGCAGGGGCCAACTTCACACACACACACACACACACTATGCTTCTCTCTCCCTGATGCTTCTCCCCCACCACACACACACGCTTTCTCTTCCCTCTCTCAGATGCTCTGTCTTGCCCCCCCTCCCTTCTCTTCCCGGCCAACTTGCACCCACACACACACACACACACGCTTTCTCCTCCTTCCTCTCTCTGCACTCTCTCAGATGCTTCGCTCTCAGATGCTTCTCCCCCTCCCTTCTCTTCCCCGTTGCTCTGTCTTGCCCCACCGCAGGGGCCAACTTCAACACACACACACACACACACACACACTTCTCCTCCTTTCTCTCTCTGCACTCTCTCAGATGCTTCTCTCCCCCCCTCCCTTCTCTTCCCCGTTGCTCTGTCTTGCCCCACCGCAGGGGCCAACTTCACACACACACACACACACACACACTTCTCCTCCTTTCTCTCTCTGCACTCTCTCAGATGCTTCTCTCTCAGATGCTTCTCCCCCTCCCTTCTCTTCCCCGTTGCTCTGTCTTGCCCCACCGCAGGGGCCAACTTCACACACACACACACACACACGCTGCTCCTCCTTTCTCTCTCTGCACTCTCTCAGATGCTTCTCTCTCAGATGCTTCTCCCCCCCCCTCCCGTCTCTTCCCGTTGCTCAGTCTTGCCCCACCACAGGGGCCAACTTCACACACACACACACACACACACACATGCTTCTCCTCCTTTCTCTCTCTGCCCCTCTCTCAGATGCTTCTCCCCCTCCCTTCTCTTCCCCGTTGCTCTGTCTTGCCCCACCGCAGGGGCCAACTTCACACACGCACACGCACACACACGCTTCTTCTCCTTTCTCTCTCTGCACTCTCTCAGATGCTTCTCTCTCAGATGCTTCTCCCCCCTCCCTTCTCTTCCCCGTTGCTCTGTCTTGCCCCACCGCAGGGGCCAACTTCACACACACACACACACACACACACTTCTCCTCCTTTCTCTCTCTGCACTCTCTCAGATGCTTCTCTCTCAGATGCTTCTCCCCCCCTTCTCTTCCCCGTTGCTCTGTCTTGCCCCACCGCAGGGGCCAACTTCACACACACACACACACACACTTCTCCTCCTTTCTCTCTCTGCACTCTCTCAGATGCTTCTCCCCCCTCCCTTCTCTTCCCCATTGCTCTGTCTTGCCCCATCGCACGGGCCAACTTCAGCCTTCCAGGTAGGTGTTTTGGACTTCAACTCACACCATTCCTCACAGCCTCAGTTCTCTTCCTTTTCCTCTCAGCCTGGGCAAACTTGGGCCTTCGCTCCCTCAGGATCGGGGTGAGAGAGAGGCAGCGAGGAGTGAGGGGGGGGGGCTCCTCCTTTTTTTGCTGCTTCCAAGAATAGAATACCCCCTCCCTCCCTCCTTCCCTCCCTCCTTCCTATTTGGAGAGTCCCATCTAGAATTCAGTGTGATTTATTCAAGTTTTGGCCTACAACTCCCAGAAATCCCAGCCAATTTACCAGCTGTTAGGATTTCTGGGAGTTGTAGGCCAAAACCAACTGGAATGCGCATGCGCTGGCATATGAACTACTAACGAATTTTGTTAGTACTTAAGTTACATTTTAGAAATTTTTGGAATTTTTTTTGTAAGTCTTTCTTTTACTAATCAACCCCCCCCCCCCCCCATTAGATTTCCGATTTCCTATTTTTGGGTTCTAAACCATGCCTAGTAAATATCTGTATCGCAGTTCAGTATATGCTGGACAGTCAATTAAGAAATGTTCGATATCTTCCACAGTTTGTTCTCCCCATACGCAGAATCTCTCACTTCTTGGGATGTTACAGTAATGCCCGGTTTGCATCATAACACTGAGTTGTTCAAACCTAGCCCTAGCATATATTCTTCTTAAGGGTAGTAGAAGTGGAATAGTCAGATAGTGTTCTAAATGAATATTCCTTTTGAGGGAAGCTAAAAACCTTGTGGCAGAAGACCTACCTATGCTTGCTAGATCCAATTGAGCATAGATATCTTGAATGTGTTGCATGAGCACTTGTTTAGCCTTAGGTGAGCTGTGAGTAGAGAAATTAGGTGGGGAGGTATTTTACGGAAGTGTTTCCCAACCAGTGTGCCGTGGCACACTAGTGTGCCATGAGCAATCATCAGGTGTGCCGTGGGAAATTGGAACCTCCAATGCCCTTTCTTCCCCCTCCTGCCAGCGACATAACATAACATTGTTTGAGTCCACAGTGCTCTCTGGGTGTAGGTGAACTACAACTTCCAAACTCAATGACAATTACCAAGCAAACCCTTTCAGTACTTTCTGTTGGTAATGAGAGTTCAATATGCCAAGTTTTGTTCAATTCCATTGTTGCAAGAGTTCAGGATGCTCTTTGATTGTGTGTTAACTATAAATCCCAGAAACTATAACTCCCAAATGTCAAGGTCTATTTTCCCCAAACTCCATCTGTGTTCACATTTGGGCATATTGAGTATTCATGCCAAGTTTGGTCCTGATCCAACATTGTTTGAGTCCACAGTGCTCTCTGGATATAGGTGAACTACAACTCCAAAACTCAAGGTCAATGCCCACCAAACTCTTATAGTATTTTCTCTTGGTTATGGGAGTTCTGTGTGGGAAGTTTGTGTCTTTCTGCCATTCCTGCCAGGATATCTATGTTGTGTTCAACGAAACAGGCCCAGGTTTCACACTGAGTGTATAAATACATTTAAAAACATATTAACTATATGTATTACTGTGTTAGAGTGTTATTTTGTGTCATTTTGGTTGGTGGTGTGCCCCAGGATTTTGTAAATGTAAAAAGTGTGCCGCGGCTCAAAAAAGGTTGGGAAACACTGTTTTGCGGCACCATAAAAGAAATACCAGAAAATGCCGGCAATCAAAGGAAGGAGGAAGTCTGTGATCAAGGCTCTTCGTCATAGAGGATGGAGCAACAGCAACCACCTGTGGACAGAATCGAGCACAACCTCCATTACGTCGAAATTGGGGAAAATGCCGACATAATATCTCTACCTGTTGTCTGTCCTTTCTGTTTAATGGCTTTGAATGTTTGCCATGTATGTGTACGGTGATCCGCCCTGAGTCCCCTTCATGGTGAGAGGGATGGAATATAAATGCTGTCAATAAATAAATGGGAGACATGTGATACTCAACACTGGTCTTGGGTCTTAGCCAGTGCATTATGCTCCTGCCTTTAGCCCTTCAGCTGTGCATTATCTTCCTGCCTTTTAACGCTGTGGATAAAACTGTGATATTTTATTTATTTATTTATTTAAATTTTAATTATTTATAAAACTGTGATAGTCAGGAAAGCGTTAGCGATAGATGTGTTGGACCTCCAGGAGACGAATATTGATAATAAAAGACAGCGGGAACACAAAATCTTGATCACAGGGAAGTCAAAATTGGTTTGGATGACAGTTTTAGGCCATGAAAGGGAGGATTTAATGGAATTAGTTCCACCGCATCAGGAATGCCTTTGAAAAATCTGAGACAACGAAGGAGGTGAGAAGTGGGTGACAAGGGGCAAAAGGAACAGGTAGGACTACCGCTTTCTGATCTCCAAAGTGCCATCTTACCACTTTTCCTTTTGTTCTCGGTAGAGAACAATTAATTCCTCCCTACAGAATAGCGCTGACAGATATATATAACCCTTTGCTAAGGGAGTTTTGTTTAATATAGTGCCCCATTTTCCTTGATCAATAATCTTTGATCAAAGACACCAAGATAAAAGGAAGGCGCACAGCATAATCTGTTTTTCTGTGTTTTGGCAACAGTTGTTGGCTTATAGGTAAAAGTAACATTTGTAGGCTTATTTATTATTTATTTATTTACTTCTTTACGATGCTGCCCTTGTCGCCCAGACAGAAGCAGCCCTGCAGCGCCTAACATCCTGCTTTGCAACAGCTGCAGAGCTGTTTGGGCTGGAAGTCAGCCTGAAGGAAAGGGAAGTCCTCTACCAGCCCGCACCACAGGAAGAACACCATCATCCCCACGTCAGCATAGGCAAATCTGTGCTTAAGTCCGTTCAGCAGTTCACCTACCTGGGAAGCATCATCTCTTCAGACGCCAAGATTGATAAAGATCTGCTAATCACAGATTAGCAAAGGCATAGAGTCCATTCGGAAGGCTTCACAAAAGAGTCTGGAGCAACAAGCTCCTGAGGCAAAGCACCAAAATCAGTGTGTACAGAGCTATCGTTCTGTCTGTTCTCCTGTATGGGTCTGAAACATGGGTCACCTATCGCCAACACCTATGACTCCTCGAACGCTTTCATCAGTGCTGTCTTCACACAATCCTAAATATACACTGGACCGACTATGTGACTAATGTTGCTGTCCTTGAGCAAGCAGGGATCACCAGCGTTGAGGCCGTGCTATTGAAAACACAGCTGCGCTGCCTCACAAAGATACTAGGGAGAGAGAGAAAAACAGTGGTAGGACAGCTGTGCTGGCAATCTGAAGGTTGCAAGTTCGATTCCCAAGCTGGCTTGAACACCCAGCTGTGAGCCATGTCTACTGTTCACCCAGCAGTTCGAAAACAGCCCAGCTGTGAACAGATGAACTGGGAACCGCCTAAAGCGGGGGAGGATTCTTTACAACATCTGAATAAATAAAGATCGGCTGTCGGAAGGGGAATGCGGAACAGAGGAACAGAGGCCCTCCGTCATGAGAATGAAGCAACAGCACCCCCTTGTGACCTAATGACGCACCCTGTGACACAGCCAAGAAGAAAAAAAATCTTTCATAATTGTATGTGTTGTATTGTAACTGTACGTCTTCCGGCAGGGATTGTCTGGCGTATTTGTGATATAATCCGCTCTGAGTCCCCTTCGGGGTGAGAAGAGTGGAATATATATAAAGATTATTATTATTATTATTATTATTATTACTCTATGGTGAACTCACCATGGGTCAGCGCAAGAGAGGCGCCCCCAGAAAGAGATACAAGGACTCCCTGAAACAACATCTCAGGCTCGGCCAGATAGATCACCAACAATGGTCCACCCTGGCCTCACAATGGGAGGCATGGAGACGCACTATGCACAATGCTGCGGCCTCTTTCGAGAATACACGCCAAATGAGTCTCGAAAAGAAACGACAACACAGAAAGAATCACTTGGAAACAACGTCACCCAAGGAGACTTTCTGCTGTGCTTTCTGCAACCAAACTTGCCTATCTCAGATTGGCCTTTTTAGTCATCAACGCGCTTGTAAAAAGCGTGGGATGAGTCCTTCCTAAGAATCTTTTTTCGCGAAGTAATGCCGAGACTTCTTTTATATACTGCTTTTTTTCCCTGGGGGGACTCAAAGCGGTTTCCACCATATTCACAGCAAAAATTCAATGCCTTACTACACATAAAAACATAGTATAAAAGCAACTGTAACATATAACTATAAATTTAAACATTAAACCATATGAAATAGAGAAACAACAACACTAGACATTTAAACATGGAATTAAAACATGTTAATAAAATCCGATAATCAGTTTCCTCCAAGGTTTGTGCCTTGCTTTTTATCTTTTTTGGCAGAATTTGTTCCGAAGAGGTTTGTCATTGCCTTCCTCTGAGGCTGAGAGAGCATGACTTGCCCAAGGTCAACCATCAAAGACGGAGATACTGTGGCTGGGTCGCCCTGGTATGGGTGAGTGCCGGTTGCCTACCCTGGATGGCGAGCAACTAACCCTTGGTAAAAAGTCTGGGGGTCCAATTGGATCCACTGCTGTCCATGGAGACCCAGGTCTCCACGGTCAGCAGGATAGCATTCTACCATATCCGACAGGCTAGGTGGCTGGCACCTTACCTGTCCAGGGATGACCTAGCCACGGTGATCCAGGCGACGGTCATCTCCAGGCTAGACTACTGTAACGCCTTCTACATTGGCCTTCCCTTGTCGACAATCAGGAAGCTCAAGCTGGCGCAAAATGCTGCCGCTCGATTGCTGGTGGGAGCACCGGCGAGAGAGCGCATCACTCCTATCCTGCAGCAGTTGCACTGGCTGCCAATAGAGCACCGGATTGTGTTCAAGGTGCTGGTGTTGACCTTTAAGGCCTTGTATGGTCTAGGGCCACCTGAGGGACCGCCTCACCCCGTATATTCCCCGAGACCACTACGTTCAGAAGACCTCCTGACAGTTCCATCAATCCGCTCCTGCCATCTATCTGTGACCAGACAGCGAGCTTTCTCCGGTGGCTCCGAGACCAGACGATGTTCGCGCCATCACAGAGCTAGCTCCCTTCCGGAAGAAAACGACCTTGTTCAGGCTTGCCTTTAACTAAGCCTCGGCGCTGACCATGCCTTATCCGACAAATGTTTTAATGGCTAACTGTATTTTATGAGCTCGTATGCTGTGTGCTACTTGTATTTTAATTGATTGTTGTAAACCGCCCTGAGCCTGCAGGGAGGAGTGGTATATAAAATTGAATAAATAAATAAATAAATAAATAAATAAATAAACCAATGGCTTTGAAGCTATTCAACGTTTGTTTCCTTGAGGAAAGATTGCTACTCAATAATTGAGTATCCCGAACACCTTGGCTTACTCTTCTTCGAATGAGAATCCAGTTCCCAGTTTATTGCATGCAGGTGTTGATTCATTAAAGACAAAGAGGCAATTGTCGTAAGTAAAATGTAGTTATTTGAAGCAATTGGGAAGCATCTCCACATTATTTTCCTTCCAATTCATGATGAGTCTCTAAACCGATGGGTTTCCTCGAAGAGATAAAAGCCCGAATGGCTTGCAATCCATCAGCGCTGATAGAGGGATATTCCACACACCCCACGAAACAATTGGTATAAAGTTACCAACAGCATTCGAAACATTATGGTGATCAAATATGCATTGTGGTATTCAATGTTCATAAACATTTCCAAGGGATAAGTGAGGCAATCAATCCACGTTTGCTGTGTATTGTGTTGATTTGTTGGGGGGCTTTAAATATCTGTTTTCTCCCGAAGGGAACACAGTTCAAAACGGGTACCTACCTGTGCTGGATTTCAAAAGAAGCATAAAACAATAAACAAGTGTAATAAATTGTTTGGAGGTTTCCTCTCTCCCTCTTTCTTTTTCATATTGTTCCTTTGTTGGTTTATTTCACTATAAAGCTTGTGATTTGTTGCATGGAGAGCCTTATTTTCCATACAAAAAGAAATGCCCAAAGCCAGAATCCTGTTGGGATGTAGCAAATACGTAACCTCCTATTATAGTTTCACAGTAGATCTGGAGGGTGCAGATGGCACTGGGTGACACCAAAACGACTCTTTATTATTATTTTGGCCAGCGTTTCGGCAGAAATGTACTAGATTTTTCCTCCTAATTATAGTTTCACAGTAGATCTGGTTGTTCCTTCCGGGTGCAGAAAATTTGCCTCCCACTTAAAGTGGTACTTTTATCTCCTACTCACAGATGCAACTGTCTTTCTGGCTGACACTGGGTCGAGCACCAAACGACTCTTTATTATTCTTTTGCCTACTGGTCAGAAATGTACTAGATTTTTCATAGCCCAGTTTACCTGTACTGTATCAATAGACTCAGAAGGTTCGAAAAGTATGCCAGTCTGAGTTGCTGTGAGTTTTCCAGGCCACCTGGCCATATACCGGAAGCACTCTCTCCTGACGTTTTGCCTACATCTATGGCAGACATCCTCAGAGGTTGTGAGTTCTGTTGGAAACCAGGCGAGTGGAGTTTATATACTAGGCATGGTTAGGCCCAGTCAGAATATTTGGATCAAATTCAGATCAAATTATTATTATTATTTTTAAAAAATAGTGTTTATTGAAATTTTCAAAATTTTCAAAATTTTTTCAAAATGTCATACATTTTGAAATCCTAGCAGTCCTCCTGATCGATCGATCCACCAACCTATCTATCTCTATCTAATCCAGGGCTGCCCACGAAGTCGATTGCGATTGCCCAGTCGATCGCGGGTCTAAAGGAGGTCGATCGCAGCTGGATGGGGCGCTTCTGCCCTGTGCGCCTTCCACGTGCACCTTGAGGGAAAGGGGTGTGAGGCCCCTGCCGCCGCCTCCTTCATTCCCACAATGCCCCGCAGAAGGAGAGGCGCACGGGAGGAGCGGCGCGCAGATGGTATGCACGCGCGTGGAAAGTGCGCCACGCAGAAGGTAGATCTTCTTGACTTGTTTTTTTTTAAAAGTAGCTCGCATGCTGAAAAAGTGTGGGCACCGCTGATCTAATCTATCTATCTGGAGAATTGCAGAGATTTGCAGTCCAGGAATAGGAAATTGGAAATATGCAGGGATTGGGATGCTCTCAAAGAAATCCAAGGAGAAGCTTGCAGATTGGAAGGCCTGTTCTAGGGGATTCTGGGAGCTGTAGTCTGGAAGAGAGTGTAGATATGCTGTTGTGTATTTTGTTTGCCATTTTTGCTCATGCGCCGTAGCATCTTTTTGCTTTTGGAGCTTCCACTGCGCTTTTCAGTGTTTTTATGAGGGATGGTCACGCGTTGACCTGATACGTGTATTGTGTCCAAATTTGGTGTCAATTCGTTCGATGGTTTTTGAGTTATGTTAATCCCACAAACAAACATTACATTTTTATTTATATAGATAAAAATCTAGCTATGGTTCTGAAGGGCCTTCACACTTAACCCCTGCGATCCAAAAGGTACCCATCCCGTTGCTATTGTGTTCCTGCCAAAGGTATCACTAGACCTCCCAAATCCAAATAACATGGTTGGATTCGTCTGCCTTGTTCTCTTTCTTTCGCCAAACGTTCATTACGGGGAAACCAATAAAAACCAAGACAAAATGATATCCTCTTTTCTTGGTTGCTTCAGGAGCCAAACATGCTTGTCTTCCCTAGTGCTCGCTAGTGGGTCGTTGTGAATTACGGGCCTGATTTCTATCATATCAGAAATGGTATATTTATTGCACACTTCCTGCACAAGCTCCCCTGAGAACAAACGTTAGGACACAATGGAAACATGCCTCTTTATTGCTAGCCAGCTTCATCCTTCTTCGGCAATAACTTCCTTTTCCTCTTTCCTCTAAAAGAGCGTAAAAATGGGCTGAAAAAATGAAACTAGGGGTACATCTATACCAGGGGTGGGCAATTATTTTTTTCCAAGGGGCCACGCAAGAGCCAAAAAATATTATGGAGGGTCGCACCTAAAGGCGGAACTACATTCTAATCTACATTATTTATTTATTTACTTACTATATTTACTATATATTACACATCATTAATATTAACATATTAATATATCAAGAAATATTCATATATTATTAGTATTAATATCATAATTATTATATTATAGTATATATATTGACATTATAATATATTGAAATTATAACATAATATAACATTATATTATTTATTATATTATTATAATATTATTATTTATTTATTTATTTATTATTTCGGCTTCTATGCCGTCGAACTCCCGGGGGCTCGCGGCGGCTTACAGTAGCCACAAGGCACAGCAATACACAGTCGAGGGCGATTAAAAACAGTAGTAGCAATAAAAACAGATTGAACAGGGTTAATTTAAACACTGGTACAACATGTACTAAAGCTGAGAATTATTGGCGGCGGGTGGTCCGGGCCTACCCATTAAAAGCCTGTTTAAAAGGTGGGTTTTACAGGCCCGTCTAAATGGGAGGAGGTCCCTCATGGCTCAGTTTCAGCCGGGAGGGCGTTCCACAGCACAGGTGCTATGACGAAGAACGCCTCCGGCAAGTTGATGTCAACCTGGCAAGTTTCACCGCAGGCACCTCTAGGAGGTTAGAATCCTCCGACCGTAGTGATCTCAAAGGGCAATATGGGGTGAGACGTTCCCTTAGATACGCTGGCCCCAGGCCGTGTACGGCCTTAAAGGTAAGTACCAACACTTTGAAGGTAATCCAGTGCTCAATCGGCAGCCAGTGCAGATCCTGCAATATAGGTGTTATATGGCAACCTGCTGGGGAACCAGACAGGAGCCGGGCGGCAGTGTTCTGCACCAGCTTGAGCCTCCGGGTCACCGACATAGGAAGGCCAACGTAAAGTGCGTTACAGTAGTCTAGCCTCGAGATGACCGTGGCTTGGATCACCGTGGCCAGGTCGTTCCGGGAGAGATAGGGGGCCAGCCTCCTTGCCTGTCTAAGATGGAAGAACGCACTCTTGCTGAATAAAATAATAATAAAAACCACTAAAACTAAATTAATTAAATTAAATTCAAGAAGACAAGGTGAGAACCAAGATGGAGGCTGACATCCTCAAGAGAGGAAAGATCCCAAGATGGAATGGCCCAATGGACCCAGCCCAGAGGATGGCAAAGCGGACACAGCTGCCGCCGCAGCAGAACAGAGCAGAACAGCAGACGATCGGAGGCTGCAGGCCTCTGCCCACTCTCGCCCCCAACCATTCCATCAGAGGCGTTCCCGATCGGCCGATCGCCCTGTCATAGAGTGCCTGCCATCCCGGCTTTGGAGTGCCTGCCATCCCGGGAGACGATCCGGGCCTGCAGTGGGAGTAGTCGGCGACCTGCGGCGGCTGATCGTCCTGGCGACCCGGAAGATGATCAAGTCTTCTGGGTCGCCAGGGCGAACAACCGCCGCAGGTCGCCGACTGCTCCCGCTGCAGGCCTGGATTGCCTCCCGGGATGGCAGGCACTCCAAAGCTGCCGGTCCTCCAATCGTTCTCTGGAGCGGCGGGCTGTCTGCCGACGCAGGCCCCACAGCCCGCGATGGGATGGTGGCAGCGGCACCCCTTCCTCTTAGCCCCACCCCTGACGCCCTTCTCCCCGGGCTGGACAGAATCGGCTGCTGGGCCGCACCCGGCCCACGGGCCGTAGGTTGCCCAGGTCTGATCTATACTGTAGAATTCATGCAGTTTGGCACCTCTTCAACAGCCATGGCTCAATGAAATGGAAACGTGGGCATTGTAGTTTGGTGAGGCTCCAATACTAATTGGCAGAGAAGAAAAAGAGATATTGTAAAACTACAATGCCTAGGATTCCATAGCCGTGAACCATGACAGTTAAAGTGGTATCAAACTGCATTAATTCCACAGTGTAGAGCAGTGGCTCCCAAACTTTTTTGGCCTACCGCCCCTTTCCAGAAATTTTTTTACTCACCGCCCCACTAGAAATTATTATTTTTTTTAAATTTAATAACAATTAAAGAGAAATATATATGTATTAATGCAGTAGTTCTCAACCTTTCTAATGCTGTGACCCCTAAATAAGATTCCTAATGTTGTGGTGACCCCAACCATATTTTCGTTGCTACTTCATAAATAAGTTTGCTACTCCTATGAATCCTAATGCAAATATCTAATATGCAGGATGTATTTTCATTGTTACAAAATGAACATAATTAAAGCATAGTGATTGATCACAAAAACAATATGTTTGGGGGAGTATGGTCAACGGATGATGGGGTTTTCAGTACCTTCAATCGATTTGGCTCTGACTTCCACAGACCACTGAGACCCCCACAAATTACAGAACTGGACCAAACTTGGCACAGAGAACCCCCATGACCAACAGAAAATAGGGGTTTGGGAGGACTTGGCAGTGATTTAGGGGAGATGTAGTTCACCTACACCCGGAGAGCACTATGAACCCAAACAACTATGGATTTGGAAGAAATCTGGCACAAATACTCAATATGCCCAAATTTAAACACTGGTGGAGTTTTGAGAAAATAACCCTTCTCATTTGGGAGTTGTAGTTACTGGGATTTATAGTTCACCTACAATCAAAAAGCATTTTGAACTCCATCAACAATGGAATTGAGCCAAACTTGGCACACAGAACCCCCAATTGTTCACTGCTCCCTTAAAGGGGTTCACCGCCCCCCATATTCCCCCGAGCCTCCCACCGCCCCCTTGGATCTCCTCACCATCCACTAGGGGGCGGTACCGCCCACTTTGAGAATCAGTGGTGTAGAGCAGTGTTTCCCAACCGGTGTTGTGCGGCACACTAGTGTGCCGTGTGTGATCATCAGGTGTGCCGTGGGAATTTGGAGATAGAAGAGAGAGAGAGAGAGCCATCCTGTCCTACCGGGAAGCCCTTGCCCGGGCTCGATCCCTTGCCTGAGTTCCGCAAACACAGCCTCCTTTTGGGAAGTCTTGTGCCACCGGACTCACCACTTGCCTTCTTGGGCTTCCTTCTCCCCTCCGCTCAGGGGCGGTCCGAGCTCTCCCCAGGGGGTAGGCGAACATTATTTTTGCGCCCCCGCGGCTCCCGGCTGCGCATGCGCACTGGCTCCCGAGCGCGCCGGCGCGGAGGAACGGGGGGGGGAGAGGGGACTCACGGGGCGGGCGCCCGGACCCGAGGAGGAGCAGGAGGAGGGGGGAGGCCACGAGGGCGGACCCCACGGAGACTCCCCCAGCAGCGGCAGCAGCAGCAGCGCCCTGGGAGGGCCCGGAGCCAGAGGCTGAATGCTGAATGAATGTAGGCAGGGAGGGGCCACAGGGACGCCAAAGCCAGCCCCCCTCGCCCCCCTCTGCGTGACGTCACTTCCTCGCCGCCTCTGCCGAGGAGGAGGAAGGGGAGGAAGGCCTCGCCGGCCGCGCGATGCAGCAAGGACGCCCGGAAGGAGAGACGCCGGAGGGAGGGAGGAGGCGGCCTCTTCCTCCTTCCCTCCCTCCCTCCGGCGTCTCTCCTTCTGGGCATCCTTGCGGCATCGCGCGGCCTCCTTGGCAGAGGCGGCGAGGAAGGGACGTCACGCAGAGGAGGGCAAGGGGGCCGCCCTCGTGGCCTCCCTCCTCCTGCTCCTCCTCGGGTCCGGGCCCGCCCCGTGAGTCCCCTCTCCCCCATTCCTCCGCGCTGCCGGCTTTGGAGGCATGGCGCGGGCCGCACTGGCTCCCAAGCACGCCTCCAGCGCGGCTGGCGGCGGGGCGGCGCCCCTCCCAGGTGGCGACGCCCCTCTCCAGAGACGTTGCCCTACGCGGCCGCGTGGTCGGCGTAATGGGCGGGGCCGGCCCTGCCTCCGTTCCTTCTTTGGCCTCAGAAGGGTTTGAGCCGAAAGGCGGGGACTGCATCAGGCGGAAAGAGCCACACGGAGAGAGAGAAGATCCTGGGATGGGACTTCCCCGGGTCCCCCAGCTGCATGGGGGCAGATCTACACCTTAGCATTCATGCAGTGAGGCACCCCCTGGTCTTCCAGGGCTCAAGGCTGGGGAATCCTGGGATTTGTAGTTTGGGGAGGCTCAGGATGGTGTCAAACTACCACTCCCGTGATTCCCTTGCACTCAGCCAGGGCGGGTCAAGGGGCGTTCGGGACACAGGGTTGAGGCACCTTTAAGCAGGGGTCGAAAACTAACAGGGTTTGCTCACTTAAGGCAGACGTGGGCCAACTTGGGCCCTCCCTCCAGGTGTTTTGGCCTACAACTCCCACCATTCACACACACACACACACATATTCCTTCCTTCTTCCTTCCTTCCTTCCTTCCTTCCTTCCTTCCTTCCTTCCTTCCTTCCTTCCTTCCTTCCTTCCTTATTGATGCATAAGAAGACAGAGAGAGACTGAGCAAGACCTTCGTGTGTTTCTTTCTGCCATTCCTGCCCGGATATCTATGTTGTGTTCATCGAAACAGGCCCAGGTTTCACACTGAGTGTATAAATACATTTAAAAACATATTAACGATATGTATTACTGTGTTAGAGTGTCATTTTGTGTCATTTTGGTTGGTGGTGTGCCCCAGGATTTTGTAAATGTAAAAAATGTGCCGCGGCTCAAAAAAGGTTGAAAATCACTGTTGTAGAGGTATCCTTTCTCCTCCTCTCACCCACCTTTTCATTCTTATTTTTAAGAAAAGAGACAATGCTTTGCAGCAATTTGCGGCTCATGATCCTCATGATCCTAATGACAATGGGGGCTATATATATATATATATATATATATATATATATATATATATATGATTTAGATTTATCTTTTCGGTACTTCTGGTTGACATCATTCCTCCTTCGTGATAAATGATTCCTTGCTAGATATTCTTTCCCTTTAATTACTTGACTGTCTTCCTGATTTGCATACATTTGGGTAATTGCTCTATTGCCCACATACTAAAACAGCCAAGTGTTTTAATATGCCTATATAAAGCATTTGAGCGATTGGAGTTCTATATGCATACTCTACCTGGGAGAATGATTGCATCTTCACTGTTGGATGAATGCAGTTTGACACCACTCGAATTGCTATGACTCAATATAATGGAAGCCTGGGAGATGTAGTTTGGTGAGGAACAAGCATTCATTGGCAGAGGAGACTCAAGACACTGCAAAACTACAACTCCCAGGAGTCGATAGCATTGAGCCATGGCAATTAAAGTGGTACCAAACTGTATTGATTCTACAGTGTAGATGCAGCCCGATAATCTACTGTATAAAGCATTTGAATAATTTATATTGGAGACGTAGGCTGGATCTACACTGCCATCTAACGCCATTTGAACTGCATCATATAGTCAGTACTGATTCAGGTATTGAAATGCATTATATGAATCTACATGGGGGGGGGGTCATGAGGGGTGTCAGAGGGGTCGCCAAAGACAATAAGAAAACACAGTATTTTATGTTGGTCATGGGGGTTCTGTGTGGGGAATTTGGCTCAATTCTCTCATCGGTGGGGTTCAGAATGCCTGTGGAATGCGCTCCCTATCGATGTACAATCCACCTCATCCCTCCTGGCACTTTAGATGGGATTTTAATGGAAAGTGGATGAATAGGGCCAATGCTTTTATGGACAGAACATTGTTTTAATCTGGAATGAATGCACATGATATTTAGGTAATTGTATTTTAATGTATTTTAATTGTTGAAGGGTTCTGGGGTCTTATATTGTTACTGTGTGGGCATCGAATTGCGCCTTACTGTAAGCCACTCTGATTCCCCCCTCGGGGGTTGAGAAGAGCAGGGTAAAATCCTGAAATAAATAAATAAAAGCTCTTTGATTGTAGGTGAACTATAAATCCCAGCAACTACAATGGATCCTCTAGGTCAGTGTTTCCCAACCTTTTTTGAGCCGTGGCACACTTATTACATTTGAAAAATCCTGGGGCACACCACCAACCAAAATGACACAAAATGACATTCTAACACAGTAATACATATAGTTAATATGTTTTTAAATGTATTTATACACTCAGTGTGAAACCTGGGCCTGTTTAGATGAACACAACATAGATATCCTGGCAGGAATGGCAGAAAGACACAAACTTCCCACACAGAACTCCCATAACCAAGAGAAAATATCATACGAGTTTGGTGGGCTTTGGAGTTGTAGTTCACCTATATCCAGAGAGCACTGTGGACTGAAACAATGTTGGATCAGGACCAAACTTGGCATGAATACTCAATATGCCCAAATGTGAACACAGATGGAGTTTGGGGAAAACAGACCTCGACATTTGGGAGTTACAGTTTCTGGGATTTATAGTTAATACACAATCAAAGAGCATCCTGAACTCTTGCAACAATGGAATTGAACCAAACTTGGCATATTAAACTCTCATTACCAACAGAAAGTACTGAATGGGTTTACTTGGGAATTGACCTTGAGTTTGGAAGTTGTAGTTCACCTACACCCAGAGAGCACTGTGGACTCAAACAATGTTATGTTATGTTGTTGTTTGTTTTCTATCCAGAATCACAATGTTGGAAGGAGGCTCACCACTTTAAGGTCCCTAAAACAGGCATGGGAAAACTTCGGCCCTCTGGGTGCTTTGGACTTCAACTCCCACCATTCCTAACAGCCTGAGGCCCTTTCCTGCTTAAGTGGCTGAGGGGGGGGGGGGGAAGGAAAAGGACCTGGGGTTGCTAGGAATGGTGGGAGTTGGAGTCCAAAACACCTGGAAGGTCCAAGTTTGCCCATGCCAGCTTTCGACAGAGACATCTTCCTCCCCCTTCACGCCCTTTCTTCCCCCTCCTGCCCAACACTTACTTTTTCTTCTACACTGCCGCTTCTGCCATCATTTTGATCTGAGGGGGGAGGGAGGGAGGAAGGCGTGACCCATGCGGACGCTACTGCGCAGACTCGCCCCAGAGCAAAGCGAGCAGAGCGAGGCTGGGAAGAAGGGAGCCCGAGTGGAGAAGAAAAAGTATTCGGCAGGAGGGGGAAGAAAGTGTACTGGAGGTTCCAATTTCCCACGGCATATCTGATGATTGCTCACGGCACACTAGTGTGCCACGGCACACTGGTTGGGAAAAACCAGTCTAGATAATGTACATCTGAGTAGACTCTCATCTCATTTTATTACAGTTCTGTTTTTTCCATAGATTTTTAGCCCAATCCACAATGTCCACTTAGCGATTCGCAATGCCAGCTTAGCAAGGTGTGGGTTAACTTTTCCTGGATTCATGTGCAAATTGCACCGAAGTCGGCCCACCTGAGAGCATCGAGTGCCTTTCCTGTGGCGATTGAAGATGGATGACATACAGGAAACGTGAATTAATGTAAAGGCGAGCACTGTTCAAGAACACCCTCGAGGGCGGAAAGAATTGCAAATGAGATTTTAGCAGGCAACTCGGACCTGGCATGAAGCTTTGATGGCGCCGGATTACCAAGGGTTTCAACCTGGCATGCCTAGGGCACCGAACCAAGAAGCAAATCCAAAGACCTTGGTAGTTCCACTCGTTGGAACCGGAGGTGTAAATATGCTAGCTTTCAGAGTGCAACTCAGTCCCATTAAAACTCAAGGCATTTTCACCGGTGCCGCAATGTTTGGACGATCCATCACTTGGAGTAATTGACTGAAAAACAGTGGAGTCCAGCTACAAAAGTGGCCTCAAGTGAGTCATGGCGAGGAGGGTCTATAGCGTTGGACGCTGATAAATGTGCACATGTTCTTCATAAATATGCAACCCCTGTTATGAAGGCTATACTGTTAAAGAAACATCATAGAAATATGTAAATCATAGTCACATTATCCATCCATCTCATTATTCAGCTTGGTTTTTGGCAACCAGGTGGGTGCGGAGGAAGGGTTAGGTTTCCATTTTATTGCGATGTCACACTCGGACAGTGTTTCTCAACCTTTCGAATACTGCGACCCCTTAATACAGTTTGTCATGTTATGGTGATCCCCTATATATATATATATATATATATATATATATATATATATTCATTGTTACTACACATAACTGTAATCTTGCTGCTGTTATGAATCGTAAATATCCGATATGCAGGATGTGTTTTCATTCACTTGACCAAATTTGGCACAAATACCCAAATTTGAATACTGGTGGAGTTGGAGAAGATTGATTTTGTCATGGAAGTTGTAGTTGCTGGGATGTATAGTTCACCTACAATCAAAGAGCATTTTGAACTCTACCAACAATGGAACCGAACCAAACTTGGCACACAGAACTCCCATGACTAACAGAAAATACTGGAAGGGTTTGGTGGGCATTGATCTTGAATTTTGGAGTTGTAGTTCACCTACATCCAGAGAGCACTGTGGACTCGAAAAATGATGGATCTGGACCAAACTTGGCAGGAATACTCAATATGCCCAAATGTGAATATTGGTGGAGTCTAGGGAAAATAGACCTTGACATTTGGGAGTTGGAGTTGCTGAGATTTATAGTTCACCTACAATCAAAGAGCATTCGGAACCCCACCAATGATAGAATTGGGCCAAACGTCTCACACAGAACCCCAAAGACCATCAGAAAATACTGTGTTTTCACTTCAAGAGGCATCCGATAAGAGCAGCCCTGATGAAAATATGGGAGACCTATAAGGGGAGATTTTATCAGAAGACCCCTCTGTGGGTGTCACCCATAGAGGCCGACCAACGGCACCTGCTGGGCTGGGACAAATGGCCAACCTATGAGGACATGACAGTCAAAGTGGGGACGAGAAGTCTAAAATCAAGGACACGGCTACAGCAACAGTGTAATTATTTCAACTGGCTCCATCATCTACAGGTCATGGCATGCTTCCAGAGGGACGAACGGACAGGCTTTGCGGAAGGAGAGCATTTCTGGAGCAACTTTCTGGTCAAGGAGAAGAAGCTCATCTCCAAGGCCTATATGCGACTCCTGGAATGGTCAACAGAGACCGAACAGGTAAAACCCTGCATGATAAAATGGGCGCAAAACATCGGCCGCACAAATCACTATGCAAGAGTGGGAGAGGATCTGGCGAAAGAAAATAAAAGTCACCTATGCCATTGATCTGAAGGAGAACTGGTACAAACTGTTCTTCAGGTGGTACATGACTCCCCATAAACTTGGTCTGATGTACAAGAACGCCCAGACTAAATGCTGGAAATGCGGGGCACAGACAGGCACCTTTTACCACATGTGGTGGTCCTGTCAGGAAGCCTCAAAATTCTGGAAAACAGTCCATATCCACATACAAAAGACTCTACGAACCACGCTGGAGATGACACCAGAGGCTTGTCTCCTGGGAATAGTGGATGAGAAAGAACTTCTAGACGAAAATGCTGAGCGGCTGTTCCTGTTTCTCTCCACGGCAGCGAGGATGGTGTATGCGAAAAAGTGGAAGTCTAAAGACATACCACGCCTTGAAGATTGGGTGCACAAGGTCCAAGACATTATGAGCATGGACAAGTTGTCCTACTGCATGAGTGAAACAGAAGGGACGAGGCTGAACAGAACCGACTGGACACCCTTTATGACCTATCTAAAGTCTTGGGACCTGGAACAGAACAGTCAAGTTCCCGGATAACGACGTAGGGCGCCCAAGAACTTGCCAAGGGGCAAATCGCCCCCATCACAATGACAATCATACCCTCTTCTCCCCCCACAATTGAACGAACGGGACAATGCGGAAACACTGGAAGCCAAAGGGACCCCCCTCCCCTCCCCACTAACCCCCTTCTGTCCCCCCCTCCCCATACCGGGCCCACAACCAAACATCCCTATCCTCCCCCTCCCTCAACCCCTCCTCTTCATCCCACCCGTCCCCCACACCAGCTCACCCCAACCGCTTCACCAACCCCAGCAGAGTCTTTCCTTCATTTTTTCTCTCCTTCCTACTATCCTATACCCAAAATTGTTCCACCTCTTTTACTGTTACTGGAGAAACCCTAATAAATATATTTTTAAAAAGAAGAAAATACTGTGTTTTCTGATGGCATCAGAAATCTCTTAGATACCCTCTTGCGACACCCCCCCCCCCCAAGGGTCTTTGATATCAAACACGAATTTGGGGGTCTTGCCTTGAAGACAGAGACCAAGCAGACCCATTTTTAACCATGGTGAGAAGAAAGCACCAAAAGATTTTTTTCCCTAATGTTCCCAAATAAATCTCACCAAAGTTTAAGAAAATGCCACCGAGTTGTTTTATTTCGTTCCAGTTGGAGTGGATGTCAAACTGCAATCATTTGCCAAAGCCGACATACACATAAAGCAAAACAGTACATTTTTATAGAAAAACAGAGCTGTCAAATTTGAATTTCCCACTCGCGCCCCCCTCGCCGGCTTCACGCTGATTGGTTGGAGTCATCAGCTGGAGGGGAGGCACGGCCGGCTCAGCAGCACCTCAGCCAATCTGAGAGCCAGCGCCGCCTCGGCTTCTTGGCCAATGGGAAGGAGGGAGGCGGTCCAGATGGGATACAATGAATCGGGAGAAAAGATGAATGGATTAAGTGGTTGAAGTTTGGATAAGCGTGGGCGATAGCTTTACTTTGAGCCTGTGAGCTCGCTCCTCTATTTTCTTTGGTTTCTGGAAGTAGATCAGGAAGTCTGTCCCTTTGTTGTCCTTTGGTATGGGATATGATATCAGGTGATAAGATCTGGTCAGTTTCGGCCAACGGGATTGTCTCGAAAGGAAGGAGACGGGGGGGGGGTGACAAAACACCCTTTGTTGAAGGATAATTAAAATGTCCTTAGAAACCATTCCTCAGATGGGCAAACCCTGGGCTTCTTTGAGGTCTGAGGAAGTAGTGTCATTTGCTTATCAGTCCTGCGGGTACATTCATATTGGGGCAGAAAGGGAACCACACCAGCCCTTTCCATCCATCAAAGTCCATTGAAAATCCATACATCATAGCAAGAGTCCATGAGGATTGAGGAGAAAAAGTTTCCAAACGTTCAAAAAAGTTTTCCAAACATCGGCAAGAAGTTCAATAAAATCCAAATAGTTCATGAGTTTAAAGGGAAATGGTTCTGTAAGTCCACTGGGCTCACACTGGGATCATTGCGAGCGCTGAGAGCCGGGTTCATCCATCTGGGAGAAGAAACTATAACTCCCATCTCGTCAAGGGGCCAGGGTGGCCTGTCTTCTCCCTGGGGGTCCCAAGGGGTGACCACAGCAGGTTCCCCAGGTCACCAACACCAACAAGATGGCGGCAGAAACAACATTGTAGCAGGGAGCCATGGATGACAATTAGCTGGTCTCCTCATGAAGTTTTGGGGTGAAAAAGGTTGTTCCCAGAGCATAGGGCCCAGAATGCAAAAAGTGAGATAGCAGTTAGTCTTAGAATTAGTCTAGGAAAAATATGGCATCGTTTTGGAGTCGATCTGTTGACCCGTGGATACAGGGGCCCCATGGGTCTCCATATCCACGATCCAGGGGACCGCAGTTTTGGCCTCCCCGGGATGCTGCGAAGACATCCCGGGTGAGCCGACAGCGATCTGTGGCTCGGGAGAGGGAAAGTTCATGCTGGAGAGAGTTAGTGACAGTAAAAAGTCACAATGTATCACTATGGAGAGGTAAAAGTTACAATTTGATGATACTTTATTGGGGGGTTTGTTACCATGTAAGAGCGAGGGGAAGAAAGCAAGACAAAGCAAGGCAAAAGGAGCGAAGCTGGCCTAATCGGACAACCAGGAGCTGTGGAACTCCCTGCTGCAGGTCAGATGAGCTTGAACGCAGAGGGTTCTCTGTTGCCCATCATTATTCTTGACCCCCAGGTTGAGAATCGCTGCACTTGGATTACAGACAGGCCTCCCCATTTGCTGGAGTTAGGGACGGAAGACATCCAAGGAAAAGAGAAAAATAGGAATTCTGCACTGTGTTTTCCCTCCACTTTCTCACTCTGTAGTATCACACAATGTAAAACTTCAGTTGACTATTTGGGAACAGCTGTTCAGGCCTTCGGAGAAAAGAAGGAGGGGAGATTAGCAAGGAGAGGCAAAGCCTGGAAATAGAGAGTCCAAGGTGCAAACGATTTCCAATATCTCCCTCTCTGCAGTGCTTGGCATTTTGGGGAGTAAAGGAAAGTTTCATTGAAGATTCATGATTCTTCGATGGAGGAAGTCTATGCCTTTATTTTGCCTCCTTGCAAGGTGATTTTTTAAAAAGGACTTGTTCCATTTGCTGATTGGAAGTGAAACCAAGATTTACATCCCTGGCCGGCGGAAAGGTAGATTCGCAACTTTGGCAAAGCCAGGAGAACATAAGTAAATCCTTTTACTTCGGCCCGAGCACCATAAGGAAGGCCCTGTGGGCGGGAGACTGAGAATACTGCATTCTTCTTAGAAATGTAGTTTGGGAAGGCGAGGCCCCCTGTGGCAGAGAATGCAAAAGGCCCTGCCCTAAACTACATTTCCCAGAATGCAATGCTCAGCATTGGGCTAGAGCAGCCAGCCATTTAGATTCAGTCTAATAATAATAAATAAAATTATTGGATCTGCAAAGAGGACTAAAATAAGTAAGCAACAGTATAAATCTGTGCCAAGTTTAAGTTATGGGGTTGTGTGTCATAGAGACAGATTGCTGCTGTCGCATTTTGGGGGGATAATTTTTTTTGTCTAAACCAGGGGTGCCCATTAAGTTGATCACGATCGGCCAGGCGATCTCGAAGACATCCCTGTTCTCCTATGGCAGTGTTTCCCAACCTTTTTTGAGCCGCGGCACACTTTTTACATTTGCAAAATCCTGGGGCACACCACCAACCAAAATGACACAAAATGACACTCCTAACACAGTAATACGTACAGTTAATATGTTTTTAAAATGTATTTATACACTCAGTGTGAAACCTGGGCCTGTTTCGATGAACACGACATAGATATCCTGGCAGGAATGGCAGAAAGACACAAACTTCCCACACAGAACTCCCATAACCAAGAGAAAATGCTATAAGAGTTTGGTGGGCATTGACCTTGGGTTTTGGAGTTGTAGTTCACCTATATCCAGAGAGCACTGTGGACTCAAACAATGTTAGATCAGGACCAAACTTGGCATGAATACTCAATATGCTCAAATATGAATGCATATGGAGTTCAGGGGAAATGGACCTTGACATTTGGGAGTTGTAGTTGCTGGGATTTATAGTTCCCCTAAATCAAAGGGCATTCTGAACCCCACCAATGATAGAACTGGGCCAAATTTCCCACACAGAACCCCCAGGAGGCAAGAGGAGGTCTCTACTTAGGGAAAGGGAGGCAGGCATTCCCAATGCATGGAGAGGGAGAGACCAAGTAGACAACGGGTGGGGAGAGGGGGGTGTTTGTAATTTTGTGCCTTTATTGAGGTAGGTTTCTTAGGGTTTTTATACTTCAACACACTAGACTCTCCCCCCCC
Organism: Anolis apletophallus; assembly: GCA_030556195.1. Taxonomy (NCBI): domain Eukaryota; kingdom Metazoa; phylum Chordata; class Lepidosauria; order Squamata; family Anolidae; genus Anolis; species Anolis apletophallus. The sequence continues at coordinate 38,361,527 of JARBWK010000015.1, read as the reverse complement.
TTCCTGGAGGTTCCAATTTCCCACGGCACACCTGATGATCACTCACGGCACACTAGTTGGGAAACACTGTCCTATGGAATATATTTTTTCCTATTTTTCTTCTGCAGCGGGGCTTCTTTGGCTTGGGCAGCCGGCTCAGCTCCATATGGGCTGCTATAATGATATTAGTGCATTCAGCTTTCAATGGTACTTTATGCTTTACAAGAGCCACTTGAATGATAGCTAAATAACCTCGATTAAGCTGGAAAGGATGTTTGCTTACAAAGGGAGAGAAAGGCAACAGGGAAGCGAATGGGAGGAAACAGCAGCCCTAGGTTTCTTAGCTTGTCATTTTCAAACAATGCATTTAAAGGTGGTTACACTGAGGACACTTGGGTTAATATGCAATAGCTATTTTTGAAAAAAAAAACCCTTGCTGGTTCGGAGTTTGGAGTCATTGTTGAACCTAGAGGCCAAGATTTCTTTTGTGCAATGTGCAATGGCATGCCAATTTCTGTCATTCCCTGGAATCTGGTCATGGTGCTATGAGGGGTGTCCCTGACCCACTTCCTGTAGACTGAGAGTAATGAAACTTGGCACAGTTGTGAGTCCTTCTCTCCATGGGTGCCACCTAGGGACACACACTTATCCCATCTTTTGAAGCAACTGTAAACACCTCCAGGCCCAGATTACCCATAAGGCCAAACTAGGCCATGGCCTAAGGGCGCAAGCCGAGGGGGGCGCTGATTCCGGATTCCCCCCCCCAAATAAAATGTTGAAACAAATAAAAACGCAACGCGTTTTTCCCACCCTCTCTCGGCCTCGCCCATAGATGTCTATGAGAGTGGGCCCTGTCCTGAAGACTACACTTCCCGTCGTGCACCTTTTTCCGCTTCCGCCTCCCTCCCCGCAGGAGATCTGTGGTGGGGAAGGGCCAATGGGAGGCGGTGAAGGCGAAGCCAGGGTGCATGGCCGGGCGGAGGAGAGAGAGAGAGCGGACTCACGGGAATGTTGGAGGGCACCGAGGAGGGTCCGCCCTTCCAGCTGGGCAGGCCGCGCTTCGAGCAGGCAAGTGCCGGGGCGCCGCGCGACGGGGACCGGGAAAGCCCCACCGGAGATGGAGTCGCTCCCTCAGGGAGCCCGCGTTGCTTGCCTCAGGTGGCCCCGCCCCCTCGGCACCATCCCGTCCCCTCATTGGCCCTGCCGGGTGTCAGTCTCCCATTTGAATTCCCATTTGAATTTCACGTGCATCTATAGCACGCATCATCAGACCTCACAACGACTGAGGATGTCTGCCATAGATGCAGGTGAAACCCAAGGGCTGTGCTGAACAATCAGGGACAGCTAATCACCTTCAAGAAAGGATTCCCCCAGACAGTAAGAAGCCAGACCTTGGAACTGCTAGGCCATTAAATGCCAATCAAGGTTTCCAATGGAAACATGCTCACCTACCTCAAACAGACAAAGAGTTCTTTCTCCCACCCTGGTGCCTGGACATTATTCCACAGATATATCAACTCCACTTGCCTAGTTTCCAACAGATCTCACAATCCTCTGAGGATGCCTGCCATAGATGCAGGCGAAACATCAGGAAAGAATGCTTCTGGAACATGGCCAGACAGTCCGGAAAGCACACAACAACCTTGTCATTCCAAACTTAATAAAAATAAGATGTCCCCTGAAAATAGGCCATAGTGTGAGGAAAAATAAATATAAGACAGATCTTGTTTTTGGGAAAACACGCTATATGACTCTCCTTTTGGAAACACCTGCATTGACACCTGTTTCATAGCTGTGGTTAGCACAGTGAGTTAAATGACCAGTTACAGAAGATCTTGCTGACCAGAAGGTTGGCAGTTCAAACTGCAGGTTGGGGTGAGCTTCCACCATTAGCCCAGCCTCTGCTTACCTAGCAGTTCGAAAATTGTAATGTGAGTAGATCACCAGTTTGGCGGGGAGGCAAAAAGGGGCCCATGAAGACTTCCTGGCAATTTGATCAAGTTCCTCAGCATGGAAAATGGAACAACAGCACTCCCCATGGCCAGAGTCGAGCTCTGCCTTCAGATGCCGGAGATGGAAAAAGCTGGGAAGTCTTTACCTCTGTTTATGTACTGTCTGCCTTTGTTAATTGTATAACAACATTAAATGTTTGCCATATATGTGTTCTGTAATCCGCTATGAGGCCCCTTGGGGAGACAGAGCAGAATATAAATCAAGATGATGATTATCATTATGATTATTGTTTGCAGAGCTGTTGGGCTGGAAGTCAGCCTGAAGAAAACGGAAGTTCTCTACCAGCCCGCACCACAGGAAAAACACCATAAACCCCACGTCAGCATAGGCAAATCTGTGCTTCAGTCCGTTCAGCAGTTCACCTACCTGGGAAGCATCATCTCTTCAGACGCCAAGATTGACAAAGAGATAGATCACAGATTAGCAAAGGCATTAAGTGCATTTGGAAGGCTTCACAAAAGGGTCTGGAGCAACAAGCACCTGAGGCAAAGCACAACAATCAGTGTGTACAGAACTATCGTACTGTCTATTCTCCTCTATGGGTCTGAAACATGGGTCGCCTATCGCCAACACCTACGACTCCTCGAACGCTTTCATCAGCGCTGTCTTCGCACAATCCTAAATGTACACTGGACCAACTATGTGGTGAATGTCGCTGTCCTTGAGCAAGCAGGGATCACCAGCATTGAGACCATGCTATTGAGAACACAGCTGCGCTGGGCAGGGCACGTCTCTAGGATGGAGGACCCCCACCTCCCAAAGATACTACTCTATGGTGAACTCGCCACAGGTCAGCGCAAGAGAGGTGCCCCCAAAAAGAGATATAAGGACTCCCTGAAACAACATCTCAGGCTCGGCCAGATTGATCACCAACAATAGTCCACCCTGGCCTCACATCGGGAGGCATGGAGGCGCACTATCCACAATGCTGCGGCCTCTTTCGAGATGTTTACATCTTAGGATCAAAGAAATACTATATAGTCACAATTCCAAGTTCTGGCTTTAGCCTATAAAGCCCTAAACTCTTCCGGCCCAACTTACCTGCCCAAACATTGGCACCACTGTTGTGTGGATAAGTGAAACAGCGGCTATTGGATCCATGGATACCGAGGACTTACTGTACTTCCATGAAATGAAGTGAAGAGGATGATGTTATAGGAGTGAAAGAGGGAAAGAATAGAACAACCAAAGAGACGGCGGAGTGCTATGTAATTGGATGTCAAGGTTGAGAAGCCCAGTATTTATTTTAGTGTCTGTTACGAAACACTCATCTCTACCTCTTTGTGACTCATAAAGTGTGGGAAAAGGGGAAAATAATGGGGAAAAGAGACGTTAATAGTTACACATATACGTTTCTTTGTATTGAGGTGTTCAAGAAATGACTTACACGAACAGGAGACAATGCCTCGACGATGTGAGAGAAGCAGGTGGAGAGGTACGGAGGGAGCATAGCAGGGAAGGTGCAGAGGGGAATTCTTTGTTGCTAGGGGAAAAAATGTTCAGATATTTTTTCCCATTCACATCCAATGCTCCAAAGGAAAGGCTATGGGGCAAGTACGGCTTATGTACTTTCCGTGTCTTGCTTACATTTACAGGATGAAACCTGGACTTTAATGTTTCCACAACGGCAATTTGAATGAATCAGAGGGAGTGTTTGATTCAACAACATGATGGTTCAGAGGTTAGTATTGAACGCTGAACAATCCAACACCGAAGCAAAGACATCCCTGATCGTTCCTAGCAGTTCATTTAGTTATAGCTTACAACAACCTATGAATCAATCATTAAGCAGAAATAATTCAGAGTTAATGAGACCTTTGCATCTAACCTTTTCTTTGTGTTTCAGGTTGAGACTCTTGTAGTTGCTCTGACCAATTAAAAACATAACCATTAAAACAGTGTTTCCCAACCAGTGTGCCGTGAGTGATCATCAGGTGTGCCATAGGAAATTGGAACCTCCGGGGTAGGGGGGGAGAGAGTCTAGTGTGTTGAAGTAAAAAACCTTAAGAAACCTACCTCAATAAAGGCACAAAATTACAAACACCCCCCTCCCCACCTGTTGTCTACTTGGTCTCTCCCTCTCCATGCATTGGGAAGGCCTGCCTCCCTTTCCCCAAGTAGAGACCTCCTCTTGCCTCCTGGGGGTTCTGTGTGGGAAGTTTGGCCCAGTTCTATCATTGGTGGGGTTCAGAATGCTCTTTGATTGTAGGGGAACTATAAATCCCAGCAACTACAACTCCCAAATGTCAAGGTATTCATGCCAAGTTTGGTCCTGATCCAACATTGTTTCAGTCCACTGTGCTCTCTGGATATAGGTGAACTACAACTCCAAAACTCAAGGTCAATGCCCACCAAACTCTTATAGCATTTTCTCTTGGTTATGGGAGTTCTGTGTGGGAAGTTTGTGTCTTTCTGCCATTCCTGCCAGGATATCTATGTTGAATTCATTGAAACAGCCCAGGTTTCACACTGAGTGTATAAGTACATTTTAAAAACATATTAACTATATGTATTACTGTGTTAGAGTGTCATTTTGGTTGGTGGTGTGCCCTAGGATTTTGCAAATGTAAAAAGTGTGCCGCAGCACAAAAAAGGTTGGGAAACACTGCATTAAAATAATATACCATATTTCTTTGAGTCTAAGATATCAGTGATTTGAAAACGTACATTAGCTTCAGTACCACCAATATAATATCTATCTATCTATCTATCTATCTATCTATATAATAAAAGTCAGTGTTTGCAGAGGGTGGGAGGTGCGGAGGAATATGTGGCAGCGTTTCGATTGGTTGCCACTGTGGGATTATTTGCATAAAGGACTCTGATTGGCCAGCCTCAGAACTCCAACATTCTAAGGCAACAGACAGAGGGGATTGGTTGCCACTGAGGGAGTATTTGCATAAAGGACTCTGATTGGCCAGCATCCAAGAATCCAAGACTCTACATTCAAACAAAATGATTGGTTGACGCTGAGGGAGAATTTGCAAATCCGGCCCCAATTGGCCAGCATTCCTACATCCCAAATCTCAAAGGTGACAGAGAGAGTACTTCACAAAAAGGCTTCCTTTAGCTGATTTTACAAACTAGGCCTCAGCCTCAATTGACAGTAAGACTTACTTAACTTGATTTTCCTGACTAGGCCTCAGTTAATGGGATATTGTGTATGGCCTGAATTAACAGTAACCAACCTTGGCACTACAGTTTGGAGGAGGGAGGACCATGTATCATGGGACTTGAAGTACATCCACGGATTATGGGATTTATAGTACTTTCAAATCCTTCATTCCCCACAGACCACTGCGGCCCTGAACAAAGACCCATAAAGACTACACTTTGCACACAGTGACCCCATTATCCAATTAACATCCTACTGCAGTTTAGAGCAGGGCGGACCATGAATGATGGGATTTCAAGTACCTCCACTCACTTCTCGAGCCCACTGCGACCCTAATCCAGTGACCAAGACCAAACTTGGCACACAAAGCCCCCATGACCCACTTAACATCTTGGTGAAGTTCGGAGGAGGGTGGATTGCACATGATGGGACTTGAAGTACCTTTACTCATTTCCCGTGACTGCTGCGATCTTCATCCAATGACCGATCAAGACCAAACTTGGCACAAAGAGACCCCATGACCTGCTACTGCAGTTTGAAGGAGGAGGGACCATGGAAGATGGGAGTTGCAGTACCTTCACTCACGTACTGAAACCATTGCGCCCCTCATCCAATGACTGGTCAAGGCCACACACATAACCCCCATTACCCCCTTAATATCCTGGTGAGGTTTAGGGAAGGTGGACCACAGATTATGGGATTTTTTGTACTTTCACATGCTTTACTTCCCACAGACCACTGTGCCCCCAACCAAGAACAGTAAAGACCAAACTTGGCACACAGTGCCCCTACGGCCCACTCTACATTCTACTGCCGTTTGGAGGAGAGTGGACCATGGATGGGACTTGAGGTACCTCCATGGATTATGGGATTTGTAGTACTTTCAAAGCCTTCATTTCCCACAGACCACAGCAGCCCTGAACAAAGACATATAAAGACTACACTTGGCACCCTGTGCCCCCATGGCCCAGTCTCCAGCCTTCTACTGTTTAGAGGAGGGCAGACCATGGATGATGGGACTTCAACTACCTCTACTCATTGCCCAAGGCTGCTGCGGCCCCCAACAAAGACCGATAAAGACCATACTTGGCACACAGAGCCCCCATGACCCACTCTATTTTCTACTGCCGTTTGGAGGAGGGTAGACCATGGATGATGGGACTTGAAGTACCAAAGACCAACCTTGGCACACAATGCCTTTCTCAAATAACCCGGGCACCAAAGACCAACCTTGGCACACAATGCCTTTCTCAAATAACCCGGGCACCGCCGGGTCCCCAAGCTAGTCTATCTATAAATCACTCAAGTTTTTAGATGTTTACATCTTAGAATCAAAGAAATACTATATTGGCTGTCTGCTACTGAGCACAATTCCAAGTGCTGGCTTTAGCCTATAAAGCCCTAAATGGTTCTGGCCCAGCTTACCTGTCCAAACGTATCTCCCTCTATGAACCATCTCAGAGATTAAGATCTTCTGGGGAGGCTCTGCTCTCAGTTCTGCCTCCTTGCAAGTGCAATTGGTGGGGATGAGAGACTGGGCCTGCTCAGTGGTGGCTCCTTGGCTATGGAACTCCCTCCGCAATGAAATTTGATCAGCACCCTCCTTCCTAGCCTTCAGAAGAAAAGTAAAAACTTGGCTATGGGACCAAGCCTTTGGGCAGTAAGCAGTACAAGGAATGATCAGGGATTATGTGCAATAGATATGATATTTGGAACAGCCTGGAATACAATTGTTGGATTGTGTGATTTTAATGTTTATTTTGATATGTTTTTAATTCCATGTTATAATGTTAAATGATGTCATGTTTTATAATTTAATTGATAATTGCATGTTATTATTGTTATGTTAGGTTTCTGTATAAGAGGCATTAAATTTTGCCATAACTATGTTGGAAACCATAGCAGGAGAAATGCGGCCGTGGGAGAAAAGCGGTATAGAAGTGAAGTAATATATATATATATATATATATATATATATATATATATGTGTGTGTGTGTGTGTGTGTGTGTGTGTGTTGTTTATTCCGCACACGTGTGTGTGTGTATACACACTTGTGTGCAGAATTCATTTCTTCCATTTCCTTCATTTCCTTCGGTACCTTTGGTACTCCGGGAGCCCGTAACGGTAAGGGCCCTCTCGGTACAAAAACCTGCCTGACACGAAAGCAAGCGTGAGACTATCTCGGTTCGTCCTCTGCTTTTCGGCATCACAGTTTAATCTTTTTAAAATAATCCCCTTGCAAACAAAAAGAAAACCCTAATTCCCTGAAAACAGCAACAATAATAACAAGAAAACTTTATTTGTATACCGCGATATCTCCCCGAAGGGACAGGGCAGTTGCCAACATATAAAGCAAAACATCCAATTGCCAATTAGAAGAAACTCATATAGACAGGTTGAAATAAAAGTATCATAAAACACAAAAATCCTCCTATTACTACCAGGTATCTCTCATCTGCCAGGAGGTCATAGCTCTTCCTTACCTGGAAGTGGGAAGCCTCCTTAAAATGCCTTGGAAAGAATGTGTGGCTGCTGGAATTGTTCAGGCCTGGGAAAGAACATGTGTGGGTGTGTGCCTGCAGCACTTCTCCTCTAGAGTGGACAGCTTTAAAAATAAGGAGTTTCCTTAAAGTGTGCATGCCTGCCTGCAGCCGAATGCCTCTCCTCTAGAGATTGAAACAGCTTTAAGAATTTGCTTCCTTTAAATGCCTTGGAAAGAGTGCTTGTGGCTTGCAGGCCTGGGAGCGAAAGCACGCATGTCTGCCAGCAACTGAGTGCCTCTTCTCAAGAGTAGAAACAGATACAAAGGCTCTTTAAAGTGTGCACCTGCCTGCAGCTGAGCACCTCTCCTCTAGAGTAGAAACAGATACAAAGCCTCCTTAAAGCACGTCTGCCTGTGCCTGAGCACCTCTCCTCTAGAGTAGAAACAGATACATAGCCTCCTTAAAGCACGTCTGCCTGCAGCTGAGCACCTCTCCTCTAAAGTAGAAACAGATACAAAGCCTCCTTAAAGCACATGTCTGCCTGCAGCTGAGCACCTCTCCTCTAGAGTAGAAACAGGTAAGAAGTCTCCTTAAAGCACATGTCTGCCTGCAGCTGAGCACCTCTCCTCTAGAGTAGAAACAGATACAAAGCCTCCTTAAAGCACATGTCTGCCTGCAGCTGAGCACCTCTCCTCTAGAGTAGAAACAGATACAAAGCCTCCTTAAAGCACATGTCTGCCTGCAGCTGAGCACCTCTCCTCTAGAGTAGAAACAGGTAAGAAGTCTCCTGAGCACCTCTCCTCTAAAGCACATGTCTGCCTGCAGCTGAGCACCTCTCCTCTAGAGTAGAAACAGATACAAAGCCTCCTTAAAGCACATGTCTGCCTGCAGCTGAGCACCTCTCCTCTAGAGTAGAAACAGGTAAGAAGTCTCCTTAAAGCACATGTCTGCCTGCAGCTGAGCACCTCTCCTCTAGAGTAGAAACAGATACAACGCCTCCTTAAAGCACATGTCTGCCTGCAGCTGAGCACCTCTCCTCTAGAGAAACAGAAACAAAGCCTCCCTTAAAGCACATGTCTGCCTGCAGCTGAGCACCTCTCCTCTAGAGTAGAAACAGATACAAGGCCTCCTTAAAGCACATGTCTGCCTGCAGCTGAGCACCTCTCCTCTAGAGTAGAAACAGATACAAGGCCTCCTTAAAGCACATGTCTGCCTGCAGCTGAGCACCTCTCCTCTAGAGTAGAAACAGGAAAAAAGTCTCCTTAAAGCACATGTCTGCCTGCAGCTGAGCACCTCTCTCCTCTAGAGTAGAAACAGATACAAAGCCTCCACCTTAAAGCACATGTCTGCCTGCAGCTGAGCACCTCTCCTCTAGAGTAGAAACAGGTAAGAAGTCTCCTTAAAGCACATGTCTGCCTGCAGCTGAGCACCTCTCCTCTAGAGTAGAAACAGGTAAGAAGTCTCCTTAAAGCACATGTCTGCCTGCAGCTGAGCACCTCTCCTCTAGAGTAGAAACAGATACAACGCCTCCTTAAAGCACATGTCTGCCTGCAGCTGAGCACCTCTCCTCTAGAGTAGAACCAGCCTGGAAACACCTCCCCCCCCCCAATAATGGGCTGATAGAAAATGGATCTTTCGGCACCCCAGAGCAAAAACAGAAATCTGCCCTCCCGATTTGGGAGGATCTCAAAAAACAGATCGGGACCCCCACTGAAAGCTGGGACACCAAAACATATCAAGGTTTACCCGTATTGCACAAACCTCTCTCTCTCTCTCTCTCTCTCTCCTCTCTCTCTCTCTCTCTCTCTCTCTCTCTCTCGCTCTGTGTGTGTGTGTGTGTGTGTGTATATATATATATATAAACACACACACATGGGATTTTAACTGAATTTAACTGATGCTGTTACTCTCCACCTTTGTTCTGTGTCTAATTTTCTTGAGTTTTTGGGTAGTTTTTAATTAAATAGCTGGATTTTAAGAGAGCATTATAACTTGTCTCGAGCTATTTTTCTGTTCTGTTTTTTTAATGGTTGTTGCAAGCTGCTCTGGAAATGCTGCAGCCTTGAAAGGTCTTCCAGAAATATATCGAATAATAGAAACAAGTTAATTAAATCCCAGTCTTTGCCACCTGGATGTCAAAAAGAGGAGTTTTCTCTACCTTTAAATGTGTCTTTGGGATTTTTTCCTCGTCTGTTCAACAGCCTTGATTTTTACAGTATGGGGGAGAAAAGGAAAAGAAGAACGGAGGAAGGAGAATACCTGGAAATGTGTAAGAGCCCCTAGACAGGTTCAGAATGCCGAATGTATTTCAGGGGAGAGAACTGACCTTTCCTCTCCTTCCTTTTGCTTGAGGCCTGCTCATTTTGTCGCTTTGCCTTCCTTGCGTTGACCCAATGACTCTTTGCAGAAATAGGAAATCCAGTCACTTGCTAGGATTGAAACTATTTTAGTATTTCCTTAGACCTTGGGAAAGTTCCCCATTCTTTTCTTTTCCCCCCTTCCTTCCTTAACTTAATGGTCATTTGTACAGGCTGTTATAAAACCACTGTTGAAAAAAACCATCACTGGACCCCACTCAAATAGTCAACTTTCAGCCAGTTTCCAATCTCCCCTATTTGGGCAAAATCATGGAACGTGTGGTGGCCTCACAACTCCAGGGGTTCTTGGTAGACACCGATTATCTAGATCCGGCACAGTCTGGCTTTAGGCTGGGACATGGCACTGAAACAGCCTTGTTCTCCTTAGTAGATGATCTACACCGGGAGCTAGACAGGGGGAGTGTGTCCCTGTTGGTTCTGCTGGACCTCTCAGCGGCCTTCGATACCATTGACCACGGTATCCTTCTGGGATGCCTCACAGAAATAGGACTTGAAGGTACTGCTCTGCAGTGGCTCCAGTCCTTCCTGGAGGGTTGGTCGCAGAAGGTGCTACTGGGTGACACCTGTTCAACTCCACAACCGTTGTCTTGTGGAGTCCCTCGGGGTTCAGTGCTGTCCCTGATGTTATTTAACATCTACATGAAGCCGCCGGGGGAGATCATCCGGAGTTTCAGAGTAAGGTGTTATCTGTATGCAGATGACGTCCAGATCTGTCACTCCTTCCCACCTGTTACTAAGGAGGCTGTCCAGACCTTGAACCGGTGCTTGGCTGCTGTGTCGGACTGGATGAGGGCTAAGAAATTGAAATTGAATCCAGACAAGACAGAGGTCCTCCTGGTCAGTCAAAAGGCCGAACAGGGCATAGGGTTACAGGCTGTGTTGGATGGGGTTACACTCCCCCGGAAGATGCAGGTTTGCAGCTTGGGAGTGATCCTGGATTCATTGCTGAGCCTGGAACCCCAGGTTTCAGCGGTGGCTGGGAGAACATGTGCACAGTTAAAGCTTGGGCGCCAGCTGTGTCCATACCTTGGGAAGTCTGATCTGGCCACAGTGGTCCATGCTCTGGTTACAGCCCGAATAGATTACTGCAACACACTCTATGTGGGGTTGCCTTTGAAGACTGTTCGGAAACTTCAACTAGTCCAACGGGCGGCAGCCAGATTGCTCACTGGATACCACGCATCAACTCCACTGGCTGCCGGTCCATTTCTGAGCACAATTCAAAGTGCTGCTCTTGGTCTATAAAACCCTATATGATTCTGGCTCAGCTTACTTGTCTGAATGTATCTCCCTCTACATTCTGCCTCGTATTCTAAGATCCACCGGGGAGGCCCTGCTCTAGGTCCCACCAGCTTTGCAAACACAGCTGGTGGGGACGAGGGACAGGGCCTTCTCGGTGGTGACCCCCCGTCTGTGGAATTCACTCGCAGGGAAATCAGATCGGCATCCTCCCTCTTTTCTTTCAGAAGAAAACTGGAAACGTGATTGTGGAACCAGGCTTTTGGCTAATGGATATAACAACACCTGAACATTGAATCAGACCATATGATTGTTGTAATGGAAAAGGCTTTATGATTGTTTAACTAATGTTGTTTTAATCTATTGTATTGTATGTTTTTATCTTGTTATTATAATTTTAATTTATTGCGGCATTGAATCGTTGCCATTGTTAGCTGCTCTGAGTCCCCCTGTGGGGGTGAGAAGAGTGGGGTAAAAATTGTAAATAATAATAATAATAATAGGAGAAACGCCAGGGGACATCCAGTCCAACCTCCTTCTGCCATGCAGGAAAAGCACAATCAAAGCACTCCCAACAGATGGCTACCCTGGCTTTGTAATAATAATAATAATAATAATTATTATTATTATTATTATTATTATAGGAGTAATAGGAAGGAGGAGCAAGAAGCTAGAATGAAGTGTGACGCCCCTCAGTATTTTATTTTTTTATTTATTCATGACATTTATATGCCGCCCTTCTTACCCCGAAGGGGACTCAGAGCGGCTTACAAGTAAAATGTAAATACAATATATTATATTATTGCCATAGCACAATATTAATATTATATATTACATTGTACTATAACATTATACTGTAATATTATTAGTAATATTACATGTAATATAAATATATATAATTATAATATATTAGTAGTAGTATTATATTGTATTACATTAAAATATCATCAATATTATATGTGCATACAATATATTATATTATATTATAAGCACAGTGCAGGAAGCAAGATTGAACTTTTTTTTTTGTATAGATTTTTATTTGGTTTTTTTGCAAGGGGGAATAGGGGGAGGGGAGGTATTTGCATATACAGACATGTAATGGAACAGATCTGAAATCACAAGATTGAACTTAATAAAATGTAAATACAATATATTATATTATTGCCATAGCAAAATATTCATATTATATATTACATTGTACTATAATATTATACTGTAATATTATTAGTAATATTACATGTAATATAAAATATATAATTTGTTCCTAGACCAACAAAGAGTCTACAGCCCGCACTGTAATAGCACTGCTACAGAGAATTCAGAAAACTAGAAGGTGGGAGCAACAGGAGAGTAGGAACACTGTTGTTTAGGCTCGTCTTCTGTCAATGTCCATGTGTGATTTTTCCAGAGGAGGAAGACGGATTTGCGGAGTCCCAAGAGCTCCATGGAGCACACTTTGAGAACCTCTAGATCAGTGTTTCTCAACCTGGGGGTCGGGACCACCAGGGGGCTGCGAGAGGTTTCAGAGGGTCGCAAAGGCCATCAGAAAACATATATTTCTGATGGCCTTAGGAAGCTCTTTGGCAGAGAAGGTTGAAGATCTCTCCGCTTGTCCTTCTCTTTCTTTTTGGAAACAGACTGCGAATTCTCCCACCTAAAGCTCTCCTTTTGCTGTGATTGGCAGGCCTCCCAGCCAAGGGGAGGCTGATTCTGAGACTCCAAGCAGGGAGGGGGAGCAGGTGTGCTTGGCGCATGGCAGCATGATGCGCATGTGTGGGTGGGGGAGAGTGTGAGAGGTGGGATGGAGGCTCACACCAGCTAGTCCCTTCAAGGCATGAGGGTTCTGTATAGGAAGTTTGACCCAATTCTATCATTGGTGGGGTGCAAGGGTTCTTTGATTGTAGGTGAACTATAAATTTCAGCAACTACAACTCCCAAATGTCAAGATCTATTTTCCCCAAACTCCACCAGTGTTCACATTTGGGTATATCGAGGATTCGTGTCAAGTGTGGTCCAGATCCATCCTTGTTGAGTTTATAGTGTTCTCTGGATGTAAAGTGAACTACAACTCCCAAACTCAAGATCAATGCCCACCAAACCCTTCCAGTATTTGCTGTTGGTCATGGGAATTTTGAGTGCCAAGTTTGTTTCAATTCCATTGTTGGTGAGTTCAGAATGCTCTTTGATTGTAGGTGAACTATAAATCCCAGCAACTACAACTTCCAAATGACAAAATCAACCCAACCCCCCCTCCACATACAAAAATACAGTTATGAAGTAGCAATGAAAATAATGTTATGGTTAGGGGTCACCACAACATGAGGAACTGTATTAAGGGGTCACAGCATTAGGAAGGTTGAGAAACACTGCTCTAGATACACCCTTGGTTTAGCAGGGCAATGTAGCTATTCAACCCAAGGGCTGTGCTGAACAGTCAATGCACACGTTCCCAAGAAAACGTTGACACATAAGGCCAAAATATATGCTTAGCTTGTGCGTGTCTGGCACGCATGCATGCATTTCTTCCTCTGGTGAAAACAAAGGAATCCCGGAGCCATTTCCCTTTCCATTAGTGGAAATTAGCAAGGCTCTGCAAGATGGTTTGAAAAACCAAAGGTTGCCTCTGATCACCGTGCCGTAAGCTCAGCGCTAAATTGCAGACCTAATTGTGTTTGGCCCTGCGCAGGCAAAAGCGAGCGAGAAACCTCTCGACTCATGTATTGGTAAAGGTTTGCAAGGAACCGGAGATTATGCGAGGGTTAGCCCAAGGGCCTGTTGAACGGCCGCCAACACGAGTGTTTGGTAATTTGGGCTGACTCTTTTAACTTTCCTGCCTCTGATAGCATCTCGTTCTTAATTCATGGAGCATTGTCGAGGTTGGCCTGGAAGCGGACCAACTTTGCTCTCTTGAGAAGCCCAGGAGAGGATCCTGTTCTGCATTCTTTCTTGCCACACTTTCCCATGTTGGGTTTTTCTTACAGAGGCGCTAGGAGAGTTCAGGATTTGAATCGGCAGACCGTATGATCTGAAAAGGCTTGCACTTAAGACATGTAAAGAAAAACGAATGCATTTTGAAAAATGTACTTGAAAATCTAGATGAGAACGCTCATCAAGATTGACGATATTCCCGCAAGCAATCTCAAGGTCTCTCATCAGGAGTGTGTAGTAGACCCATCAGATTTAAACTAAGCCACGCTATAGAACTAATCCAATTAATCCAAATTGGATAATACTTGAACCGTCATGGCTCAATGTTCTGGAATCATGGGAGATGTAGTTCTGCAATATCTTTTCGGCTCAAAAGTACAGGTGCATTCTAGAACTATGAAGCTTATCCGGAAAGTAAGGTTGCAAGGCATGTAGCTCTCGCAGGGAATTTTCACGGGGGAAGTTGGTATCACTGCTAGGCATGGGCAATCCATGGTTCTAAAGTACTTACAAACAGGGCCAGATCGTTACGTGAACTACGCAGCCACCGGGGGGGACGTCACATATTCAGGGGCGTATTGGCCACCAAATGCCCCTTCTCAGTCTCCGGCCCCGTGGAAGGCGGCCCGCCCGCGACATACCAAATGCGGCGCGAGCAGGCCAGAGCCGCCCGCAACAGCTCCACGAGGCCAGAGACTGAGAAGGGGAGTTTGGCGGCTGACGCACCCCTGAATATGTGGTGCCTCTCGTAGATCGCGGGCACGTAGCCTCCGCCCCCTGGCCACCAAAAGATTATATAAAAAATCCTGTGATTTCCGATTGCAGAGATACAGACATGCGAAGATCCGGATATTAAGCTAAAAACCGCAATATTCCCCCACCTTGAAATCTTGTGTTTTTTGCCTTTTGTTGTGATTTAGAGCAGTGTTTCCCAACCAGTGTGTCATGGCACACTAGCAATCATCAAGTGTGCTGTGGGAAATTGGAACGTCCAATACTCTTTCTTCTCCCTCCTGCCAAACACTTTTTCTTCTCCACTTGGGCTCCCTTCTCCCCAGCCCCGCTCTGCTCGCTTTGCCTCGCTTTGCTCTGGGAAGAGTGTGCGCAGTAGCGCCCACACGGGTCACGTCTTCCTCCCTCCACCCTCCCTTCCTGAACAACTCATGCTGCCCCCTCAGATCAAAATGGTGGCAGAAGCGGCAGTGTAGAAGAAAAAGTAAGTGTTGGGCAGGAGGGGGAAGAAAGGGCATGAAGGGGGAGGAAGAGGTCTCTGTCGAAAGCTGGCATGGGCAAACTTGGACCTTCCAGGTGTTTTGGACTCCAACTCCCACCATTCCTAGCAGCCTCAGGCCCTTTCCCTCCCGCCCAGCCACTTAAGCAGGAAAGGGCTGTTAGGAATGGTGGGAGTTGGAGTCCAAAGCACCCAGAGGGCCGAAGTTTTCCCATGCCTGTTTTAGGGACCTTAAAGTGGTGAGTCTCCTTCCAACATTGGGATTCTGGATAGAAAACAAACAACAACATAACATAACATTGTTTGAGTCCACAGTGCTCTTTTGGTATAGGTGAACCACAACTTCCAAACCCAAGGTCAATTCCCAAGCAAACCCTTTCAGTACTTTCTGTTGGTAATGAGAGTTCAATATGCCAAGTTTGGATCAATTCCATTGTTGCAAGAGTTCAGGATGCTCTTTGATTGTGTGTTAACTATAAATCCCAGAAACTGTAACTCCCAAATGTCAAGGTCTATTTTCCCCAAACTCCATCTGTGTTCACATTTGGGCATATTGAGTATTCATGCCAAGTTTGGTACTGATCCAACATTGTTTGAGTCCACAGTGCTCTCTGGCTATAGGTGAACTACAATTCCAAAACCCAAGGTCAATGCCCACCAAACTCTTATAGCATTTTCTCTTGGTTATGGGAGTTCTGTGTGGGAAGTTTATGTCTTTCTGCCATTCCTGCCATGATATCTATGTTGTGTTCATCAAAAAAGGTCCAGGTTTCACACTGAGTGTATAAATACATTTAAAAACATATTAACTATATGTATTACTGTGTTAGAGTGTCATTTTGTGTCATTTTGGTTGGTGGTGTGCCCCAGGATTTTGTAAATGTAAAAAATGTGCCGCGGCTAAAAAAAGGTTGTAAAACACTGATTTAGAGACGGGTGTCTGGCCACCCTCCTGATTTCCGCAGGAGCTCCTGGGATAAAGGTAAAGTCTGGCTGGGTCGTGAATGGTGATGATGTGGAAAAATAATGTAATACCTATGCTACATTGGGGTGTTTTTGTTTTTAATGGATTGTAAAAAAACAAGCATCCCTCATCTCATCTTCATCTTGCCCTGAAGGTGAGAACTCTCATCAAGGTTGACGTTCAAATCTCCATGAGAGGTATCGAGGTGTCTCCTCAGGAATGTGTTGCAAACGTCCCTCATTATCTGCGAATATTTTCCCCATACTAATAAAGCTGAAGCTATACATGTCTGCCTGCTGAAAAAGATGTGAACCTTGATGAATATAAACACGAGGCATTAATGAGATGACCTTCTAATATCTGCACAGCAAATCCGCCTGCTATTTACCATGAGCGCTTCATATTTTCCTAGTCCCTTTGCCCAATAAAACGCGATTACTTTCTAGGCACCGCAGTTCAAGAGGGATATTGACAAGGCGGGACGCACCCAGAGGTGGCCAAAGGTCTGGAAACCATATCAGGAGCGGCTTAAGGAGCTTGGTATGTTTATCTTGGAGAAGGGAAGACTGAGAGGTGGGATGACATCTTTCTTTAAAGAGCTGAAAGGATGTCATATAAAAAATGGAACAAACGTGTTTTTTGCTATTCCAAAAACGGGACTGGGACTCAATGAATTCAAAAGAGATTCCAGCTAAACATTAGGAAGAGTTTTATTGTAAGAATGGTTTGACATTGGAATAGAGCAGAGTTTGTCAACCTGGGGGTTGTGAGGGGTTGTCATATAGGGTTGCCAAAGCTTATCAGAAAACACAGTATTTTCTGTTGGTCATGGGGGTTCTGGGTGGGGAGTTTGGCCCAATTCTCTCATTGGCTAATTGTCAGCAAATGCAGCTGGCGCAACAAGGGCGTTGTGCGCTCCCTGTACCCTAGGGTTGCCATTTTTGATATAAGAAATAAGGGACATTTATGGGATTTTTCACCAAAATAAGGGACACTTCATTAAAAACTTGAAACTCAAACATTATGTAGAAATAGTTTTATTAACAGAATAAGATAATGATTGAAACACACAAAAGAAGCTGACTTATACCCTCTTAACAGTGCATGGTATGTTTCTGCATGCGTTGTCATGCAGAAAAACATTATTAGAACTACCTCAGTGTCTCCATCTGTATTTAGTCCTTGACTTTGCTGACTTTAAAAGTGCACTGTCTAAACATTAAAATAAAATACATTTTATAAGACAGTACATCTTCATGATTATTATGTCCATAGTTAATGGTATAGTATAGTATGGGATACACAGCATGGTATAGTATTGGGATGCACAGCTAGGCCTATTTTAAGAGTAACTCTCAAGCAACCAGAAACTATCTTTATCCAACATGATCCAACATTCCCTTGGGTAACGGTTAATTGGTCTACTGTACTTTGAAAAAGTCCTGTATCGCCTCTTCCTTCCAACGGGGACGCAGGCTGCCCTGCGAGTTGGAATCCCCGGGCAGGCATTGCCGTGGAAACCACAGCGCGCACCTTCCTCTGGTCAACCCCGCCCAGTCCTGTCCTGCCAGTCAAAAATAAGGGACAGGGCCTGAAAATAAGGGACACAAAATTTAGGGCCAAAATAAGGGACGTCCCTTAGAATAAGGGACATATGGCAACCCTACTGTACCCCGCTCCCGTTAGTAATCTGGCTGCTGAGTGTTGGACTAATTGCAGCTTCTGGGCAGTTTTCATAGGCAGCTCCATGTAGAGAGCGTTGCAGTAGTCCAGCCGCTGTTTCCCAACCGCTGAGACGCAGCACAGTAGTGTGCTGTGATGGACCTCCTGCTGTGCCGCAAGAAAAGTTCTCTGCCCCCCTTCCTCCCTCCCTCCTCCTGCCGAACTCCTGCTGCTTGGGAGAGGAGGAGGAAGGGCCGGGGGGCGGCAAAGAAAAAGAAGAAGGGGCCGGGGCGCCGCCTCCTTCGGCCATTTCCCCAGCCAGCCTCCGATCCACCATGACTCCCACCATGTCTCCTGCCCCTCACTCGCACTGCCCCTTCAAGGCTGGAGAAGCTGTGGGGGAGCATGGGGTAGCCTGGCTCCGCCCCCTCCCCCGGCTTCAGCTCTCCCACAGCTTCTCCAGCCTTGAGGGGACAGTGCCAAGCCAGCATTGTGCTGGCTCTGCCACCGCTGGCTTGGCACTGCCCCCTCAAGGCTGGAGAAGCTGTGGGAGAGCTGAAGCCGGGGAGAAGGGGCGGGGCATTGCATGGCCTGGCTCCTCCCCCTCCCCTGGCCTTGGCACTCCCAGCAGCTGCTCCCAGCAGGCCACCATCCCCCAGCCGATCTTTACTGTGTTATAGTGCCATTTTGGTTGGTGGTGTGCCCCTGGATTTTTTTTAATGTTAAAAGTGTGCCGCAGCTCAAAAAAGGTTGGGAAACACTGCAGTAGTCTATACGGGATGTAACCAGAGTGTGGACCACCGTGGCCAAGTCAGACTTCCCAAGGTACGGACGCAGCTAGTGCATGAGCCTAATATGTGCGAAAGCTCCCCTGGCCACCGCCGAGACCTGGGGTTCCAGGCTCAGCGATGAATCCAGGATCACTCCTGGATTTAGTAGCTATAAACTATTTTACATCTTTATAAACTTAAAATAAAGTGAAGGAAAGGAAGGAAAGGTCCTTTAAGGCTGGAGGGATAAGGGAAGAATGAGGAAGGAAAGTGCCTTGGAGAGCAACGGCGGCAAAAACCCACGAAACAGCAAAAATACTGTGATATATATTTTAAATTAATATTTTTTGAAAACCGCAAAACAGCAAGTCCGCAATAAGCGAACCGTGAAGTAGCGAGGGAACACTGTATAACAGACCAATTGAAAGGATGGAGACAGAATGATATAGTGCAGGGCTGTCCAACTTCTACCGGCCCAGGGGCCTGAATTTTGGTCACTGATGACCTGGGGGGCCGTAGGGTCTGCCCCCACCCCGGCTCTGCCCCTCCCCACCCCCAGCTCCGCCCCTCTCCCGGCCACACCGCCCCCCACCCCACCCCACCCCACCATTAAATGCAGGTTGGGCATTCAAAAGGGGCATCCATACAGTCAAATATAATCTTTAACTAACATTAAATGCAGCGTGGGCATTCAAAAGGGCATCCATACAGTCAAATATAATCTTGGTTTAAATAATCCAATAATATTAAATAATTCAAATATAATCCGGCGTGATCTCGCGTTGACAGCGAAATCCCATGTGGATTGCGTATTCTTGCGATACTTGCTCCAAACCCGGAAGTAGGTATTTTTTATATATTTTTATTATTTATTTTATTTTTCAATTTTTATTTTTTATTAAAAAGCTTAGGGGGCCGGAGGGAAGGGGCTGGGGGCCGTATACGCCCCCGGGCCGCCAGTTGGACAGCCCTGATATAGTGAACAGTAAGGTAGACTGGCCTACCTTACCTTTCTCATCTATATCTTTGATTCAACTCCCTGCAATATACATTTCTCTTGTTTTCTAAGTTCCTGCTTGCATTTCAACCCCCCCTCCACCCAAAACAGCTTACTAAATCAGCGTCATCCTTCACTGCCGCAGCTCTGTTCATATTTACGTGCAACAGGAGAGTAATAAGGGTCGCCGTCTTCCAAAAATCAATAAGTAATTTTGCTCTTGGGGGCTCAGGGAGCAGCAAAAAAAAAAGGGTGGGAGACTTAGCCAGGGAATTTTGAAATTCAACGCGTCAACGGAGTAACCTTTCCCACAACTGAAATAGAGGAACTGAAACTGGTGAAGATACGCAGAGCATTTAATCTGATTGGTTGCCATTTTGGAAAAGTTACGTTTTTGGACTACAGCCTCCAAGACCCTATTACAAAAGACGTTCCAGTCTTTTGTAAGCTCTGGATTTTATACGCTTTTTGCTTCAATGCAAATCCTAGAACTCACTTCCTGGAAAGTGTGCATTTCATTGCCACTTTATACATTATATACTGTATACTAAAAGTAACTTGGGTACCTGGCATTGCCTGGGTTATTTGAAAAAGTCAATTTTTTATTTTACAAAATGCATAAGGGTGTGGGTGAACTACAACTCACAACATGCCAGGTTAACCCTCTAAAACTCCATCAGGACTTAAAGTTTGTCATGGTGGGCTCTAGATGCATCAATAGTGGGGTTTAGTGTGATCTCTGGCTGCAGGATAAACTACAGCTCCCACTATGGTGGGTCAGTCCACTCAAATATCTCCAGCAGGTTCAGTTGTTCATAGAGGTTCTGTGTGCCAAGTTTGGTCCAGATCCGTCATTGGTGGTGGTCACAGTGTCTCTGGATATAAGTGAACTGATGGCTTTTCTTCACGAACGAAGATTCAGATTCAGGAAGGACTCATCCCACGTTTTCTACAAGCGCGTTGATGACTAAGAAGGCCAATCCAAGATAGGCAAGTGCAGTTGCAGAAAGCACAGCAGAAAGTCTCCTTGGGTGATGGTGTTTCCAAGTTGCGGTTTTTTCTGCGTTGTTGTTTCTCTTTGAGACTCGTTTGGCGTGACTTCTTAAAGGAGGCCGCAGCATTGTGAATAGTGTGTCTCCATGCCTCCTGATGTGAGGCCAGGGTGGACCATTGTTGGTGATCAATCTGGCCGAGCCTGAGATGTTGTTTCAGGGAGTCCTTATATCTCTTTTTGGGGGCGCCTCTCTTGCGCTGACCCGTGGCGAGTTCGCCATAGAGTAGTATCTTTGGGAGGCGGTGGTCCTCCATCCTAGAGACATGCCCTGCCCAGCGCAGCTGAGTTCTCAATAGCATTGCCTCAATGCTGGTGACCCCTGCTTCCTCAAGGACAGCAACATTCGTCACATAGTCAGTCCAGTGTACATTTAGGATTGTGCGAAGACAGCGCTGATGAAAGCGTTCGAGGAGTCATAAGTGTTGGCGATAGGTGACCCATGTTTCAGACCCATACAGGAGAATAGACAGTACGATAGCTCTGTACACACTGATTTTGGTGGTTTGCCTCAGGGGCTTGTTGCTCCAGACTCTTTTGTGCAGCCTTCCAAATGCACTCTATGCCTTTGCTAATCTGTGATCTATCCCTTGATCAATCTTGGCGTCTGAAGAGATAATGCTTCCCAGGAAGGTGAACTGCTGAACGGACTTAAGCACAGATTTGCCTATGCTGACGTGGGGATGATGGTGTTCTTCCTGTGGTGCGGGCTGGTAGAGGATTTCCATTTTCTTCAGGCTGACTGAAGCAGGATGTTAGGCGCTGCTGGGAAGCCCTGGATTTTAAGAGCTCTAACTGGAGTCAGTTCTGACCAGCAGTGCTGTAGAATTTGAAGAGGTATGAATAGAGGGTGAAAAGGAGAAACATGCCAAGAGGAAGGTGCTTCAAGCCAACGCTGACCAGGTCTGCCTTCCACCTGGAAACCGATGTCCTCACTGCAGGAGAACACGCAGAGCAAGAATAGGGTTCCACGGCCACTTACGGACCCACCATCAAGACACTACACTTGAAGGACCATCATCCTTGGGTTATGAAGAATCACCTAAGAAGGTAAGTACGGCCCTATACTACAGTTGGTCATGCACTGACCTTATAATATAGTTTTAACTGCATTTAAGTGCATCATAAGGCTCTATACCAGGGGTGCTCAGAATGGTGATTGGGATCACCAGGGTGATCTTTGGGCCTCATCCTGGTGATCTTCAGACCCCTGACCAGGTTTTTTTTGCAGTTTGTCCTCTTCACGCGCCCCTGCACGCTGCAAAGAAGTCCTCCATCGTTGCTCCTCCCCGCTCCCAGCTCGTGCGCCGCCTCCAAAAGCTCCAGAGTCCAAGAGGCAGAATGGGCCCCCTCTTTTGGATTCCTCCTCCTCCCTCTGTCCTTCTCTATCCACTCACAGTCGTAGGGACCAAAGGGGGCAGGCCTGGATGACGTGATGGCTGGCTGGCCCCGTGCGCATGCGCAGAAGCGCCCATTCTGCCTCTCGGACTTCTGGTGAGCTCTTGGAGGCAGCACGCATGCTGGTGGCGTGGAAATAGGAGCAATGACGGAGGAGAAGGACGCTTTGGGGTCATTTCCTTACCGCATCTCAAAGGTCGGTCTTTTTACTTTGGGGTGGGTGCTTGATTGTTCTGTGGCATGTCTCTTTGTTTATTTTTAATGTTTAAAAATAGCCTTTTAGCTCCAAAGCCTCTCTGCTTGCTTTGTTCCTTGAGAAATATATGTTGGGGAATATGGAAATGTGGGAGAAATGAGGTGGTTGGATGTATTTTTATGCTCTGTTTTATATTGTTGTTATTAAATTGAAATGTTGATGTTTTATAACTTCATTTTATGTAAACTGCCCCGAGCCTGCTGGAAGGAGCAGTACATAAAATGAATAATAAATATAAATAAATAAAGAACATAGTTATACGTTTTACATTTCTGGGCAGGTGATCTTTGGGACTTGGTTTTTTAATCAGTAGCTCCCATGCTGAAAAAGTGTGAGCACCCCTGCTCTATACTGATCCTAGAATGTAGTTCAATGCATTTCAAACTGCAGAATAGGATCAGAGCAGAACCATCCTGAGCCAGAATCCTCCTCCTTCTTTCCTTCCCTCTCTCCATCTGAAATGATACGAAACAATTGAATTTGCCCACCTCTTCCTTTGCCAGATTTATCAGGCTCTTCCGCCGCTATCTGATTCCTTTGCACCTGCCTTAATATTCCGTTGCTACTCTCCAACGAGACAGCCTTATAAATAATGATTGAAATAAGGAGGTTTTTTTCCTCGATAAGACTCCACTGAAATAGCAGGCCGGGTGGCAAGAGAGCTGGTCTAGCAAGCAAGCTAATGAAGCTACTTTATTTCAAATGTGATGTTTTCTTTGCTCAACCAGCTCAATGTATTTGCTGATTAGAAGCATTTGCCTCGTCTTCTCACCTCCTCGGGGGCTCATTTGGTTCCTTCAAGAAGACGGATGCCGGCGGCAGCCGATGAGTGTTTTCAGTGGGACGAGAAAGGCCTCATTGCCGGAGATGTGTGTGAGCTTCGGCAAAGTGGCTTTGCAGGTCTTTACAGTGTTTGAGAAATATGGGGAAGAGAAGAAGAGTGGGTCAAAGAAACAGGGATGTTTCACATCATGCATAGTAAGTCCTGTGGACCCGAAGGTGGGGCTCCCAGATGCACAACACAGTTATATACAATACATACAAAGTATTACCACCTGTTTCACATAAGCTATCGCCCTCTGTGGCCTTGGCAAGCTGACCCCCCTGGATAAACTACACAGCAGCTGAGGTACAACGGGTTTTATTGAGAATAGGTAGGTATAGGAAAGAGGTTGGAGGCAATCTTTATAGTGCCTCCAACTAGCAGCCAAACAGGAATCAGCAGGGGTGTGAGTGCTCCGCAGCAAAAGGAGCACAAGCGGGGAAACGGGAACACAAGCCGGATGCAAAGAGTCTTTTAGAATCCCAGCCGGATCAAGGCAGGCAGGGATAGCTGCTAATAAGGCAAAGAGTTCAAAAGGTGGTAAAGTCTTTCCAGGATCAATCACTGGGTCTCGACGATGAACAGGAACAAGGACAAGGCAGGAACGAGTCAGCCCGGAGCAGGCTGGCTGGCACAGCTTGGTGGAAGGCCCGACTGGCCTAACTCGCAAGATCTTCTCCCAAATGCGTTGTTGGTACAAGACACTGGCATGGGGGTTTACAGGGCAGTTATAGCGTTCCTTAGTTGCGTCGCACGTCAAAAGCAAAGATTGATGGTCTCCTGTATGTTTTGTGAACTCAGTACTCTTGGAATGTGGTGCTCGTTAGTGAAGAACATCTGGGGCGAAAGGGAGGCAAGCTCTCTGGCCCTGTAGCCTGCTTGCTCTATCAGGGAGTCAAGGTGGTACAACCTTGAGAGGCCTTTGTTATGATTTCATCCCTTGTCTTCTCACGGGAAAGACAGGGGGGCCCCTGGACAGGGCTTGAGAGCAAAGCAAGCTGGCTTGGAAAGTATTTCTTGATTCTCCTGGCTGGAACTCTGTCCAAGCAAAAGTGATGCCTAAGGCATTTAAGGCATTTAGGAATAGGGGTTCGTTTAACCCCAATGGTGACTCTGTTTGTAGACACGTGATCCACCATGTTTCTCTCCTAATGAGGGCATCCTGGATGTTGTAGTGTGGGTGTGTTTTTACCTTCTCCAAGGCAGTGAATTTAAAGGATCCTGAAGGATGTTGGGCGGCCAAAAAGGTTGCGCAATAAAATGGATAATTCAATATTATATAAACACTGTATTCCTGTGAAGATGAGCATTTGCTATGATTGTTGCCGCTTGAGAAAGCCCAATCGCTGGGCTAGAAGCCGCTCCGTGGCATCACATCTTGGTTTGCTATTTACCTCCAACGGGAGCTTTTGGATTATAATTTTGGGCGATTGTGTGTACTGTTTGGGAACTTGAACATTTCATACGGGAATACAAACTTTTGTGGACTACTTACCTGTTATCCATCCATTCCCTGTCGTGCACCCCCTCCCCATAGATTTCTACGAGGGACCAGTGTATTATTGGACTTTATGGGAACTTGTATATTGGATGCTTCACACCAATAAGTGAGCTGGACTTATGTGGTCTACTTACCGTATACTTACCTGTTCCCCGTCGTGGACACCCTTCCTACATGCGTCTCCGAGGTAATTGGTATATAGTAGCAACCTGGATCGTTGAATATTTATTCTATTAACATGTCGATATCATGTGTCATCTTATTGTATTCTACAGGCTAAGAGCCCTACTTTAATATATATATTTCACATTTTGCATTATTATTTCAGTCCTTAGTGTGTCAATCCTATGGAAGTCTAGTCGCTGTATATTGCCCTTTTTGGTAGAGAAGGCTCAAGACCTTGCAAAACTACAACTCCCAGGCTTCTATAGCATTCCACCGCAGTATTTAGTAGGATAGAGAAATGACATGACTTTCCATCTGTCTCTTGCTAGAAAAAAAAGCGTTTTGATCCATCATGATCCAGATGGCTAAGTTGGTTTTGAGATGGAAAATGTCTATGCATCTATCCTTAGGACTACAAAAAGGCAATATAAATCAAATAAACTGGGCTCCTGTTCCCCGCTGCGAAGCTATAAAGGCGCATCATGTATTAGAAATGATGGAGCCTCCTTACAATGAGGATCGGAGAGAGATGATCGAGTTGAGTTTGGAGCATTTATCTTCAGAATGGCTTGGCATCGGAGGAAACGTTCTCATCCAAAAGTTCAAATGTGGAATAAAAGCAGCTTTTTAGGAAGGCGTTTCCTACAAATGTTTCCATTGCGAGATGGATTGCAGAGATAGGAAACTGCAGACTCTGGAGCTGAATTTGGTTCTCTTGCAGGGTAAAACCGACCCTCTGAGCTTGCGTGGAAGACAGCACACCTTTTCCCCATTGACATCCTCAGGATATGAGATCCCACCTGATCTTGAAAGCTAAGTAGGGTCAGTCCTGGTTGGAACTTAAATAGGAGATAGCCAATGAATACTTGGTGCTGTTGGAGGAAGGAACTAGCAAAGCCACCTTGGAGTAGGGTTGCCACATGTCCCGTATTCTAAGGGACGTCCCGTATTTTGGCCCTAAAATTTGTGTCCTGTTTTTTCAGGTCCTGTCCCTTATTATTGACTGACAGGACAGGACTGGGCGGGGTTGATGAGAGGAAGGTGTGCGCTGCGGTTTCCACAGCAATGCCTGCCTGGGGATTCCAACTCGCAGGGCAGGCTGACAGTCGCACGCATGCATGGAGCCAGCATGCATGCACACCCTCCACGAGGTCGGAGACTGAGGAGGAGGGGTTGGCAGCCGGGGGCGGAGGCTCCGCACATGTGGCCTCCGGCCTCGTGGAGCTGCTGTGGGCAGCTCTGGCCTGCTCACGCCGCATTTGGTGCAGCGCGGGCGGGCCGCCTTCCACGGGGCCGGAGACCGAGTTTCCCATGCCTGTTTTAGGGACCTTAAAGTGGTGAGCCTCCTTCCAACATTGTGATTCTGGATAGAAAACAAACAACAACATAACATAACTACAACTTCCAAACTCAAGGTCAATTCCCAAGCAAACTCTTTCAGTACTTTCTGTTGGTAATAAGAGTTCAATATGCCAAGTTTGGTTCAATTCCATTGTTGCAAGAGTTCAGGATGCTCTTTGATTGTGTGTTAACTATAAATCCCAGAAACTGTAACTCCCAAATGTCAAGGTCTATTTTTCCCAAACTCCATCTGTGTTCACATTTGGGCATATTGAGTATTCATGCCAAATTTGGTCCTGATCCAACATTGTTTGAGTCCACAGTGCTCTCTGGATATAGGTGAACTACAACTCCAAAACCCAAGGTCAATGCCCACCAAACTCTTGTAGCATTTTCTCTTGGTTATGGGAGTTCTGTGTGGGAAGTTTGTGTCTTTCTGCCATTCCTGCCAGGATATCTATGTTGTGTTCATAGAAACAGGTCCAGGTTTCACACTGAGTGTATAAATACATTTAAAAACATTTTAACTATATGCATTACTGTGTTAGAGTGTCATTTTGTGTCATTTTGGTTGGTGGTGTGTCCCAGGATTTTGTAAATGTAAAAAATGTGCCGCGGCTCAAAAAAGGTTGAGAAACACTGATCTACACTGTGGAGTTAGTGCAGTTTGACCCCACTTCAACTGACATGGCTCAATGCTAAGGAATCCTGGACGCTGTAGTTTGGTTGAGTCACCATTACTCTTTGCCAGAAAAGGCTAATGGCCTTGTAAAACTACAGTTCCCATGATTGCATAACACTGACCCATTGCAGTTCAAGCGGTGTCAAACTGCATTCATTCTACAGTGTAGATGGGGGCTACTGGAGGGCACAGCATCTCCACTTCTGAGTTGCGAGTTTCCTCTTTCCACCCCCAGCAGTTGCTAGCAATTCATGCTCATCTTTTACTACGCCATCAACAAATGTAATTAGAACTATATTTGCCATACTAGTGTTTAAAATTGGGTAATTACACAAAATGCAGTCCAACCTTGTTTAGCTGAATGGCCGTTTTCGGCTTTTGGAGCGAAAGCGGACTAGAAAGCTTGGACTGATTTTCTGCCCTAGCAATCCGTTAATTAGAATTTATGCAAATGGCGATGGAGTCTGTGAAACCTCTGGATAGAAGGCCTGAAGCTCAGCATTTGCAAGCGCAAGGAGACATTTTTTTCCCTGGCTCTTGATAGGAAAACCAGAAGCCTGGCCATGAAATCTGTGCTTCATGCATCCAAACCGTACAAAAAACGAAGTTGGGATAATGTCCTTGCTTTTGGAGATTTGCATTTGAAAATTCAAAGGCTGGAAAAATTAGAATAATTTTAGCTAAGGAAGAGAGTGGATTGATCATTGCATCTTTGAACTGGCTGCCTTGGCCTGAATGGTAAAATACGACTTTAAAAAAAGTTTTCAAACTATAGGGCAGATTCAATGGGGGCCTTTATATGATACCATTATAAGGGGACTTGATCGGATTGGAGAAGAAGAGTGTTGCTAGGTCCTAGGCCCGGATTAACACTTTTTTCCCTTCCGGACATGGCCTCCTTTGCAGAGGGAGGGAGCGAATGGCATGCGGGCCTGGAGGGAGACACAAAACGCTGCCTCTTAGCACGCTGATCTCTGCCCCTGGATGGGGGGGGCGTGGCCTCGCGCGCCGGCTCCCTGCTGAATCTGAGGAGTGCAGCCGCAGCGGCAGGGAATATGGTCCCGATGGAGGGGGAGGACCCGGAGTGACACCTGGAGCTTCTTGAAGAGGTGAATCCTGGATAGCGCCTCTGAATCCGGGCGCCTCCAAAGCTCCCTCTTGCTCTGGTATTGGAGTGGGCAGACCCACAGGCCCCGCCCCTTCCGAATCTGAGGAATGCAGCCGCAGCGGCAGGGAATATGGTCCCGATGGAGGGGGAGGACCCGGAGTGACACCTGGAGCTTCTTGAAGAGGTGAATCCTGGATAGCGCCTCTAATCCGCCTCAAAGCTCCTCTTGCTCTGGTATTGGAGTGGGCAGACCCACAGGCCCCGCCCCTTCGCCCTCCGTGACGGACGGGAGCGAAGCTAATCCCTCCCTCCGCAAAGGAGGCCATGTCCGGAAGGGAGGTAGAAGAGAGCCAGGTCCTCGGGATTGGACCCAGGGACACAGCCAGGCACCCTCCCCACAACCAACACACCCAACTCCCCCTTGGCATTCGCAAGCTTTGAGAGTTGGGAGAGACCCCAGGGGTTGGCCATGGCGTTTTTTGTTTCAACTTATTTATTTATTTTTGGTCCATGATCTGCGCCCCCCTCGGCTTGCACCCCTAGGCCATGGCCTATGTTGGCCTTATGGGTAATCCAGGCCTGCTAGGTCCAGATAAACATCATGGGGAACAATGCTAAAGTTCTAGAATTAATCCAGTTTCACACCACTTTAACTGGCATGGTTCAATGCTATTGGATTCTGCGAGTTGTAGTTTTATGAGGTTTTTAGCTTTCCCCCCCCCAAGGAGTGTTGGTGTTTCACCAAACTACAAATCCTAGACTTATTTATTATTTATTTATTTACAGCATTTATATTCCGTCCTCATCCCGAAGGAGATTCAGGGTGGATCACAGAACACATACTCAGCAAACATTCAATGCCGTTAAACAGACAGGACAGACAACAGAAAGAAGTATTATGTCGGCCTTTTCCCACCACTTCAGCATCCTGGAGGTTGTTCTCGATTCCGGCCACAGGGGGTGCTGTCGCTCCATCCTCTATGATGAAGGGCCCTTGATCACAGACTTCCTCCTGATGGAATTGAACCAAGCGTGGCATATAGATCTCCCATGACCAACAGAAAATACTGGAAAGGTTTGGTAGGCATTGACCTTGAGTTTTGGAGTTGTAGTTCACCTCATCCAGAGAGCACTGTGGACTCAAGCAATGATGTACCTGGACCAAACTTGGCACAAATCCTCAATATGCCCAAATGTGAACACTGGCAGAGTATGGGAAAAATAGACCTTGGCATTTGGGAGTTGTAGTTGCTGGGATTTATAGTTCATTTACAATCAAAGAGCATTCTGAACCCCACCAATTATAGAATTGGGCCAAACTTCCCACACACAACCCCCATGTCTTGAATGGACTCACTAGCGTGATCCTCTCTCCAGTCTCGCAAGCTCTCCCTTACCTGCACATGCGCAGCATGCTGCCGAGCACACTTGTTCTTCCCTTCTTGCTTGGAGTCTGAGAGAGGCTCTGGGAAGCCAGTCAATCACAGCAGAGGAAGGCTT
Source organism: Anolis apletophallus (assembly GCA_030556195.1). Taxonomy (NCBI): domain Eukaryota; kingdom Metazoa; phylum Chordata; class Lepidosauria; order Squamata; family Anolidae; genus Anolis; species Anolis apletophallus. Next base: position 38,331,942 of record JARBWK010000015.1, on the reverse strand, counting down.
TTGGTGGGAGAATTCGCCATCCAAAAAGGAAGAGAAGGACAGATGGAGAGATCTTCTCCTTCTCTACCAAAGGGGTTCCTAAGACCATCAGAAATACATTTTCAGATGGTCTTTGGTGACCCCTCTGAAACCCTTTTGATTGGTGCGATGAATTGCTGCTGGTGGTTAATAGCCTTTCATAGCATTGAGCCATGGCAGTTAAAGCGGTTTCAAATTGCATTAATTCTACAGTGTAGATGCTCCCTATGACTCTGGAGAACAGAGTTCAACACCACGGACCATATATGTTTTCTTGTTTCTATTTCCATGGAATTTGGTTTAAAAAATAAGTCCTGACTCCCCGATCCCTTCTTTTTCCACCGCACAGCTTCCATCTTCCCTAATAAATACTTTTTTCTCTCCACCTTTCTTCCTTCTACTCCATCAATCCCCTCTTCATTGGCAATGGAGTTATTTATGTGCTGGTATGAATCAGTTTTGTGACTCTGGTGGCATGTTTAGTGCTGTATATATACAGGATGCCATCCGTACAAAGTGCCAATTATTTCTCAATAAATAAGGGCATTCAGGCTTATTTTGATGGCCAGCTCTATTTTCTAATGGAACTCTTCCTCCATGGGTTCCACATCTTTACATTGTCAGAAATGAACGTCTGAATTTTGTTTTGGGTATACAATATTGTGTTGTTCCATTGTCTGTGCAGAGGTGTGTGTGTGTGTATGGTTTATCATATCTATGGCTGCCTGGCCATCTGTCTGAAGAGCTTTGATGGTGTCATCTTGCATGTTAGGTGAGTGTTGGACAGGATAGTCTTTGGGGGTGTCTTCCAGATTTATGTTATCTGTCAAGTGTGTATGTATGTGTATGTGTATGTATATGTATATATATATATGTGTGTGTGTGTATGGTTTCATGAGCACGGAGGGAGGGATAAAGAGATGTTTGGTTTAAAACCTTAGCAGTTGCCTGGGCGACCAGCAGATGGCGGTGTTTTTGAACCGGAATATGTTTTTACTTGTCACACAGGGGCGGTCCTACAAGATAGGCCAAGTAGGCGGCCGCCTAGGGCGCCATCTGGGAAGGGGGCGCCATCCTGGCCGCATGGGGCGCCATCCTGGCCCTGCCGATGTTCCTCAGACAGTGCTGCAGCTACCTGCTTTTGACCCGGCCTTGTGCGCTCGGCGCCGCTTCTGGGCACGGCGGAGGTTTTCACGCAGGCGCAGTTGCTCTGGAGCTGAAGTTGGCGCAGGAGCAACTGCACATGCGCGAAAACCTCCGCGCATGCCCAGTAGCTCCCTTGCGCAGAAGCCTGTAAGCAAAGCACTCTCTATCGGGCAGGCAGGGCGTGCTTCCCCTCTCCCTTTGTCTCCGCCGTCTTGTATGGTTTTGCAGGGAAGGAGAAAAGAATCAGTGAAGGAAGTGTAAGTGAAGGAATGAATGAAGAGCTTTCCTCCTCCTCCTCTGTGACCTCTTCTCTCCCTTCCTTTCTTCGGCTCTATTTCTGTCTAGACCTGAGGGGCCTGAGGCTATGAGGAGTTGTGGGAGTTGGAGGCCAAAACACTTAGAAGGAGGGAGAGCGGGCCCAAGTTTTCCCAGGCCGCTGCCTGTATTCGACCTCATTTGAACATTTTGGCTGTTTTTCTATTTACATTTACATTGGGATCCTAATTTTGGACTTATGGGAGACTACTTTGAATTATGAGTCGGGTGGTAGGTAATATATTCTGATTTTGATGCATTTACATTGCATTTCTTGTTGATTATTATACAGTTCTGCTTAATATTGTCATACAACATAGTACAAATACAATATAACAATAGAATGATGATATATTTTATATTACATGTAATATTACAAACAATATTGCAGTATAGTGGTATTGTACAAAATAGTAATATATAATATTTTATTTTACTTTATTTTGGGTTATTTGAGTTTTATAGGAGTCATGAAAATATTTAGTAGAGGATAATTTTATTTAAATAAATAATGTTATTTTATAATAATAATATAATAGAATGTTACATTATATTATAATGTCAATATATTATAATATAATTATATTGTAATGTAGTATAATATAATTATGATATAATATAGTATGAGTATGGTATAATATATTGTATATACATTGATACAATATAATACTACTAATGGTATTGTGATATTATAATTGTATATTTGATTTACATGGGGGGGCACCAAAATAATGTTCGCCTACCATTTAAAATTACCTTAGACCGCCCCTGTTGTCACAGGTGTGACATCTGTATTGTATTTGGATTTTGAGAACCTTAAAACCTTTGCCTCTTCAATAGCTATGCTGTGTCCAAATTTCAAAGCAATCGGTGAAGTGGTTTGGGAGTTATGAGTTCACTCACAAACAGACATTTACATTTATTTATTTATTTACTTTATTTATATTCTGCTCTTCTCACCCCGAAGGGGACTCTGAGCGGATTACAGTACACATACTTGCAGACAATCCCTGCAGTTCAACATATATAGACATATTTAGACATATATAGACGAACATAGACGAACAGAGGCAAACTTCTGGCCACCAGGGGGAGCTGACACACTCCTTATCTCTCTCAGCATTTTCCTTCCAGCGTCTTCCACAATCCTCAGCGATTCTTTATGGCCTCATAAATCAGTCAAAAAAAGTATTTAGTCAGATACCAATTGTACAAGTTCTCACACTTAAAAAGATGAGAGAGGCCTGTAATTGACATCATAGGTAGACCTCAAACTATGAGAGGCAACATGAGAAAACACATCCAGAAATTCACATTGTCTGACTTTTAACGAATTTATTTGCAAATTATGGTGGAAAATAAGTATTTGGTCGATAACAAAAGTTCATCTCAATACTTTGTTATATATCCTTTCTTGGCAATGACAGAGGTCAAACGTTTTCCGTAAGTCCTCACAAGGTTGGCACACACTGTTGCTGGTATGTTGGCCCATTCCTCCATGCAGATCTCCTCAAGAGCAGTGGTGTTTTGGGGCTGTCGCTGTGTCGCTCCATCTGCCCTTCCAAAGAGCTTTGTTCATAAACTTCCTCCCTGATTGAATCACCGGTATTTTTCTGGCATTTCCTTATAGGGTGCCTTAAATGCCTCCCCACTTTAAAGCAGTACCTACTTATTTACTCACATTTGTTTCCAAATTGCTAGGTAGGTAGAAGCTGGGTTGAAGGCCAAGACCTCACCCTGACCTGAGCTTTGAACTTCCGCTTTACTGCAGCAGGTGGTTGACCTGCTCTGCTAAAGCCCAGCCCTGAATATGAAGATATTTCTTGGCATTTGTATGAGTATTAGCTCCCTTTTTAAAGAGATGACATTATTATGGAGATCAAAAAAGTAGGCTAGCTGATTAAACCAGCTCTTTTGCCAATATCTTTATTAATTTATTCTGTTCGGCTTTTGAGTGCCACCTTCCTTTGCATGTAGCACAAGTCGGTATATAAAATGAGGCTCAAAATAGACAGGTAGAATAAAACGGAGAGAAATTGAGAGGCTTTAATCCTGACAGCTTTCAACAGCAGGATGGCAGGTAGAAATCAACAGGTCTTGAGACTTCTCTCAAAAAGTCTGCCCAGCTCTTTGACTGGCTATTTCCTGATATTAGGGACACAAGGAGGAGGGGTAGGCTAATGGAAGCTCAAACAAAAAACAAGTGAAACCGCAAGAGGAGGGCACTCTGCAAGCTCACAAGTAATGGCAATATATCAAAATGGTATTTATCATATAATCAATAGACATACATTTCAAGAAATCAGAATGAAAATGGGGACAATAAGTGGTGCAAACAAGCTGACGCGCACATGCATAGCTTATACAACAAATGCAACTTCCTGGCCCTATGAATACAATATAAGTGAGCAAATACAGACAATGTAAAGTTCCTTAAGATGTGGGCAACTGCCCTAGCAATATTCACAGTTCCGTGTAGCTCACAAGAAGGAGGAGAAGCCAGGGAATGGAAGGAAGGGCTGAGTGCGGTCGCTGGAAGTGAGTCCGCTCCGAAGCGTCGTAGCTGCGTCACGAAGGCGCGACCACAAGCGTCGGCTCCGCTGCCCTCGAGCCACGTCACTGGGAGGCGACTGGTGGCGCAGGGGTGAGCGTCAACAATGATGGTAAACAAGCCCGTAAAGTGAATCAGGAGGTGTTGTGAAATTACTAAATACAAATCAATAAGCAGCGACTAGGTCCGCAACAGGAATAAGCTCAGTGGAGAGCATAGAAATCAAATGGAAAGCCGGGACCTTGCTGAACGGCTTGGAGATCTATGTAGACGCCAGCAATATTTTGCCGTTTTCGTGCCTGGGGGGGCACTTCTTCGGGGCGCGTCGCTTGGTAAACAGTATCTATACATACAAAAATACAGTATAATAGTACAGGCAATCCCAAGGGTTTAAAATAGCCACAAAAAATAAATACAATAGGTAGTTGGGTCACTTTCAACAGCAGGATAGCAGGTAGAAATCAACAGGTCTTGAGACTTCTCTCAAAAAGTCTGCCCAGCTCTTTGTCTGACTATTTCCTGATATTATACAACGACAATTCTTTAGAGCAGTGTTGGGCCTGTGGCTTCTGTGGCTTCAGTGGTTGTGGGTTGTGGTGGTGTGCAGGGATCTGTGTGGTTTTCAGTGCAGGGCCAAGGTGATGAAACTCTGGAAAAACAGTTGAGGGAATTTATTTTTTCTGAGAGTCCAGTGGATGGGAATTGAGACACCTGGCTTGCTGATTCTAGCCGCAGCTGTTACTTTTCCAGGAAAAGGGAGGGAAATGTTAGGATGTTGAGATCTTGTTATTAGCCCTGCAAAGGTTGAAATTCAGTTCCTGGCCAACTTTCGATTCTACTGCAAGCAGTTCCATGAACTCCTGATTTCATGATTTTTTTGGTCATTCGTGACAGAACTTTGAGCTTGCCTTTTTGGGACTATCCTAGTTTTAAGTTCTATGACTTCTTAGTGGACTCAGAGACCTTACAACTTAATCAGCTTGAGGCTTTGGGAACATTTCCTGGAATTTTCTCGATGCTTCTTGCCGTGGCTATTTTCATGTTTACTGTTATTTTTTTGGACATTGTTTACTTCAATAAATAGACTGTTATTTCCAGCCGTGGTTGTGTGAATATTTAAAGGGGCCTGGTTCTCAGCCGGTGTGTGATAAGCACACTGAAATAGTTTTTAAGAATTAATGAAAAGACGAAGTTGGGTCACTAACTACTAGGCCTGGGCAATCATGGTTCTAAAGTACTTACAAAACTAAAGTTTTGGTGGTGAACACTAGGTGGCGCTGGTGCTTTGCTTCTACAGTGTTGCTAAAGTTCTGGTGGTGAACACTAGGTGGTGTTGGTGCTTTGCTTCTACAGTGTTGCTAAAGTTCTGGTGGTAAACACTAGGTGGCGCTGGTGCTTTGCTTCTACAGTGTTGCTAAAGTTCTGGTGGTGAACACTAGGTGGCGCTGGTGCTTTGCTTCTACAGTGTTGCTAAAGTTCTGGTGGTGAACACTAGGTGGCGCTGGGGCTTTGCTTCTACAGTGTTGCTAAAGTTCTGGTGGTGAACACTAGGTGGCGCTGGGGCTTTGCTTCTACAGTGTTGCTAAAGTTCTGGTGGTGAACACTAGGTGGCGCTGGGGCTTTGCTTCTACAGTGTTGCTAAAGTTCTGGTGGTGAACACTAGGTGGCGCTGGTGCTTTGCTTCTACAGTGTTGCTAAAGTTCTGGTGGTGAACACTAGGTGGCGCTGGTGCTTTGCTTCTACAGTGTTGCTAAAGTTCTGGTGGTGAACACTAGGTGGCGCTGGTGCTTTGCTTCTACAGTGTTGCTAAAGTTCTGGTGGTGAACACTAGGTGGCGCTGGGGCTTTGCTTCTACAGTGTTGCTAAAGTTCTGGTGGTGAACACTAGGTGGCGCTGGTGCTTTGCTTCTACAGTGTTGCTAAAGTTCTGGTGGTGAACACTAGGTGGCGCTGGTGCCTTGCTTTTACAGTGTTGCTAAAGTTCTGGTGGTGAACCTTTCAGAACTCTAAACAAAACTTTCAAAATTTCGTAATAAATGGCAATTCCTAATTGGCTCTGTCTTAAAAATCGCCAATAATGAAATAATAAGTTTGAAAGTTTTGTTAGAGTTCTGAAATGTTCACCACCAGAACTTTAGCAACCCTGTAGAAGCAAGTGTTCACCACCAGAACTTTAGTTTTGTAAGTACTTTAGAACCATTTAGAACCATGATTGCCCAGGCCTACTAACTACATCCTTTTGGATGTTTTTCATCCATAATTCTACCAATTCATAGTCAATGGTGAGACATTATGGAAATACAATAAATAATAAAACCTGGAGGATTGTTGTTGGATGCTTCAGTATGAAAGCATGGAAGATAGTCCAAAAGTCTGCATGGAAGATGGTTCAAAAGTTTGGGTACATCACACTAGTGTCCAGAGCAAGGGTGGGCAGTTACCGGCCCTCCAGGTGTTTTAGACTTCAACTCCCAGAAATCCTAACAGCTGGTAAACTGGCTAGGATTTCTGGGTCCAGGAGGTCATGAAGAGTCAGATGCAACTGAAGGAATAAGCAACAAGATTGGGAAGGAGTTGAAGGCATGCAACAATAACTGTTGCAGAGACAAGTCCAATCTATTTGCCTTTATTTATTTATTTATTTATTAGGAACCTTTCTATCCCGTCATTTTCACCTCTAAAGAGAGACTCAGGACGGCTACCAACAGGCACCATGAGGTGCCGAACAATAAAAACAAAGCATAATATACATTTAGCATACATTAAAATGTGGTCTAACTAGGTGTGGTTAGACCATACCTGGAATATTGAGTCCAATTGTGGGCACCACAACCGAAGAGAGATATTGACAAGCTGGAATGTGTCCAGTGGAGGGTGACTAAAATGATCAAGGGTCTGGAGAACAAGCCCTATGAGGAGCAGCTTAAAGAGCTAGGCATGTTTAGCCTGAAGAAGAGAAGGCGGAGAGGAGACATGAAAGCCATGTACAAATATGTGAGAGGAAGTCATAGGGAGGAGGGAGCAAGCTTGTTTTCTGTTGCCCTGGAGACTAGGAACAATGGCTTCAAACTACAAGAAAGGAAATTCCATCTGAACATTAGGAAGAACTTCCTGACTGTGAGAGCTGTTCAACAGTGGAACTCTCGCCCCGGAGTATGGTGGAGGCTACTTCTTCGGAGGTTTTTAAACAGAGGCTGGATGGCCATCTGTCGGGGGTGCTTTGACTGCAATTTTCCTGCTTTTTGGCAGAATGGGGTTGGACTGGATGGCCCATGAGGTCTCTTCCAACTCTATGATTCTAATTATAAATACATTGAAACAGTTTGCCATTTCACGTCATCTTCCAAATCAATCCATTGCCATCAGCTAAAAGTATATTAAAACAATATATTCTGCGAAGGCTTGATCCCATAACCAAGATTTGAGCTTGGTCATGAGGGAGGGGGCAGATCTGATCTTATTAGGGAGGGAGTTCCACAGCCAAGGGGCCACCACCGAGAAGGCCGTCTCTCATTCCCACCAAACACGACTGCGATGGTGTTGGGACCAAGAGCAGGGCCTCTCCAGATGATCTCAAGGTCCTTGAGGGGTTTGTAGAGGGATATACGTTTAGAGAGGTAAGCTTGGCCAGAACCGTTTAGGACTCAACTGAAGTGTGTTCGGAAGCGAATAGGTAGTCAGTGGAGCTGGCATAACAAGGGGGTTGTATGCCTTTGTTGTGACCTGCCAACAGGCCCGGATTAGCGGACTGTGCCACCCAAGGCCCCCCTGTCTAAATGCCGCCCCCGGGGGCGGGGCCTCTTGTGGGGGCGGGGCCGGCATGACAGACAAGGCGCCGCCGGAAGTCCCGCCCCTAGGGAGACTCACGCGGCTTTCCCCGCTGCCGTCGCGCTCGCATCGGCGCCCCTCCTCCCTTCACTGAAGGAAGGAGTGGCGCCCGCCCGTGCGAGTGCAGCGGCAGCGAGGGAAGCCGCGTGAGTCTCCCTAGGGGCGGGACTTTCAGTGGCGCCTTGTCCGTCATGCCGGCCGTGGCTCCGCCCCTCCTCCCTTCAGTGAGGGGAGGGGGGGAACCGGCGTGACGGACAAGGCGCCGCTGGAAGTCCCGCCCCTACGGCGAATCACGCAGCTTTTGCCGCCGCCGCCCCGCTCGCCCGTGCCCCAAATACGAGCGGGGTGGCAGCGGGGGAAGCCGCGTGAGTCGCCCTAGGGGCGGGACTTCCAGTGGCGCCTTCTCCCTCACGCTGGTTCCACCCCCTCCTTTCACTGAAGGGAGGAGGGGCGGAGCCGCTGCCAGCAGGGGAAGCCGCGTCAATCGCCCTCGGGGCGGCGGGACTTCCCCCCGGCTCCTTGTTGTCCCTCGCGCGGGCGGGCGCCACTCCTTCCTTCACCCCTTCCTTCAGGCCAGGAAATGCCACCTCGGGTGGCCTTATGGGTAATCCGGGCCTGCCTGCCAATAATACAATGGCATCATGACTCAACTGAATGCAGTCTGAGGATGCAGGTGGTTACTATAGTAATCCAGTAGAGGGGTGAAGATTTTGCCCTTCGCAGCCTCCTTGGAGGCAACTCCTGGCTCTGTCGCCTATGAAGTTATCTCCTGACCTGATTTCTCTTTCGCCGCCATCCCTACATTGGAGAGCATCAACATCCCTTCTGTTGCCATGGAAACCTCTCCGCATCCATCCCTCGTCCTGCCGTAACTAAGAGTGACACCAGCCGCTTCCCCTCCGGGAATGGCATATGGACCCAATTTGGTCCTTTTCACAGGCCGCACCAACCCTTCCCGCCTCGCCGTTGTCTTTTGAAAAGCCCCGAATGGAAAATTATTAAAAAGCAAAGGAGGGAGGCAACGAAAGAAAGGAATATTTCATCTCGTTACCAACCTCTTTTGTATTCAAATTCTGGCCCACTATCTCCTGAGGTGTGGATATTATTTAAAAGGCGGCACTTTGTGGTCATGCCGTGATGGCAATAGACTGACGGGAGACAATTACATCAAAATGCACACCAGGAAGAATTGGAAAACAAAATTGATGAAAGCGACGCTTTCTTTGTGATCAGATCCTCTTCCGCTCTGAACTTAGTGCAGATTCATAGCTTCCAAATCATATATGTCTGCTCAGGTTGAAATGCAATCGGATCACAGTAATAACCACAGGCTGGTTCCAAGAGGCTCCATGGATCATTCTGTGGATATTGAAATTATATATACAAGGGTGGATCAAAAAGTTTTGCCTCCCATGTCATAAAAACATTATGAATGAATTGATAACAGCAGAAGTTGCTTCAGATCACAGCCTGAACTATCCTGTACGGAAAACTACCGCTCAACATAGTCACCATCCATTTTTATACATTTGCACCATCGTTTAACCCAGGCATCAAAACCATTTTGGAAAAATTCAGGGTTCCGCTTCATCACCCGTTATTTTTAAACTTTTTCAACAGCATTCAGGATATTGAATCTGACACCATGTAGGTTGCCTTTCAGAGATCCAAACAGGTCAAAGTCAGAAGGGGCCAAATCATAAACATTCTTCAAGTGATGATGGATTTCTTTAGATGGAAAATTTATTATTTTATTTATTTACATCATTTATATTCCGCCCTTCTCACCCCGCAGGGGACTCAGGGCGGATTACAATGTACATATACAGGCAAACATTCAATGCCGTAGACACACAACATATATAGACAAAGACACAGAGGCTATTTAACATTCCAGCTTCTGGCCACCAGGAGGAGCTGTCACATTCCTTCATTCTTCCCATACTTCCTGGAGACCTTTACACACACACACACACACACACACACACACACTGGGTACTTGGCAGTGTCCAGGTTATTTGAAAAGGGCATTGTTTGTTTTGGTGTATTCGGTAATATTGTTTAGTTCATTGTTTCCCAACCTTTTTTGAGCCGCGGCACACTTTTAACATTTAAAAAATCCGGGGGCACACCACCAACCAAAATGACACTCTAACACAGTAAAGAACGGCTGGGGGATGGTGACCTGCTGGAAGCAGCTGCTGGGAGTGCCGAAGCTGGGGGAGGGGGAGGAGCCAGGCCACACCATGCCCCGCCCCCTCCACGCAGCTTCAGTTCTCCCACAGCTTTGCCAGCCTTGAGGGGGCAGTGCCAAGCCAGCGGTGGCAGAGCCAGCACAATGCTGGCTTGGCACTGCCCCCTCAAGGCTGGCAAAGCTGTGGGAGCACTGAAGCCGGGGGAGGGGGCGGAGCCATGCCGCGCCATGCCCCGCCCCCTCCCCCTGGCTTCAGTGCTCCCACAGAGGAGAAGCATGAGCTGTGGACGGGCTTCAGTAGATAGGACTCCTCCTCCGCGCGGTTTCAGCGAGCGAGGAGTGAGAGTCGTGGCGGGAGTCATGGCAGATTGGAGGCTGGCTGGGGAAACGGCCGAAGGAGGTGGCGCCCCGGCCCCTTCTTCTTTTTCTTCGCCGCCACTCGGCCCTTCCTCCTCCTCTAAACAAAAGCAAAGGACCAAAAGGTCTCCGTATTAAATACAATCACAATAATAATAACATTCCCAATGGGATTACCGTATCCTGGAATTAAGAGTCCAATCTCAATGGCCATAACCCAAAAGTCTTTTATAATCCACGTGCCATTGATATACAGTCCATAGAATTGTTCACAGTGCTGGCATCTCCGTGGTATTCAGGTAACAACATAATCCATACATGATTCCAATAAGCCGTGTCTGGAAACACAAGATGTACCACCCCATGTCAGTCAATACCCCAATTCCGGCGAAATTCGCTATGACGGGCAGCGGGGGTGGTTAAATTACACAGATGGGTGTACACAGCCGACGAGGCACATTAGCAGAGAACTCCAATCTCTCGTTTCGACTAGAATAAGTCTTTTTCAAGGCTCAGTGTAGTCCCAAATCTGGTTCCCACAGCAGCGTACCCAAACGGCAATCAATACTCTGTAATATAACATCAAAATATTAGCTTGAAAACCCCAATAGGGGGGGCCTCTAGGAGGTCCCGAAGGCAACTCTCAAATTATAACAAGAGGAATGGATCACAATGATCCCTAGCAGTGGCCATATTATAAATGCATCAATTGCAACCTCAACATAAAACATACAGCTACATGACACAGGAGTCGGACGTACCTATTCAATGCGGACCAATCCCCATGTCGCCGAAGGGCTTATGGCAAAAGCGAGTATAGCAGATCTTGCTAGGGATTATAACCATGTTTGCAACAGGCGGGGTGGCTCATTACCTTAATTACCTCCAACCTGGACCTAATAGAGTAACTCCCTTACAGTTAACCCTTCGTTTAAACCGGAGGGAATCTCGCTGCATAGGAAAATTATCCAGCGTTTTTCGGCCCTGTGTAAATACGTCTCTACATTTCCATGCGGTGGTACTTGGACATTTTCCAGGCCGAAGAACCTCAAATCATTAGGACCATGCCTGTGTGTTTTAAAGTGGGTGTAAAGGGGTGAATCCTCGGAAAAATTCCTGATTTTTGATTTATGCTCCCCAACTCTAACTCCCATCATTTGGCTGGTCATTCCCACGTAGACCCGCCCACAAGGGCTGACCAACCCATAGACGCATCTTTGACTCTTGCAACTGAAAAACTCTTTGAATTTAATAGTTCGTGATATACTTTGAATATAAATTTCTTTTTCAGTATAGACACATGAACATTGCTGGCATCTCCCACATGCGTGAGTCTTGGGTGTAAGGCTGCTCTTGGGCTTCCTTTCTCTCACCCCGGAATGCACATCCTTGATGTTTTGGCTTCTTTTATTCGCAATTAACGGGGGTATCGAGAGCCCTGGGATGTTCTGAATCAAAGGCCAATGCCTGTATACAATCTGTTTGAAAAATCTGGTTTTGGGGGCCCCTTCTTCTTTTTCTTCACCGCCACTCGGCCCTTCCTCCTCCTCTCCCAAGCAGCAGGAGTTCGGCAGGAGGAGGGGGGAAGGAAGGGGGGCAGAGAGCTTTTCTCGCGGCACACCTGATGATTGCTCGCGGCACACTAGTGTGCCACGGCACACTGGTTGAGAAACACTGGTTTAGTTTATTAGTAACACTATTTATTAGAGAAAAGCCAGTCTTTGATTTCATTTTTTATGACTGCTCCCAATAGAAAATACGTAATAATAGGTAATGATGTGGGTGATCTACAGTTCCCAGAATCGTTGGTCCACAGTGCTCTCTGGATGTAGGTGAACTACAACTCCAAAACTCAAGGTCAATGCCCTTGAAACCCTTCCAGTATTTTCTGTTGATCATGGGAGTTCTGTGCGCCAAGTTTGGTTCAACTCCATCATTGGTGGAGTTCCGAATGCTCTTTGATTGTCGGTGAATTATAAATCCCAGCAACTACAACTCTCAAATGACAAAATCAATCCCCCCTCCCCCAACACCACCAGTATTCAAATTTAGGCATATCAGGTATTTGTGCCAAATTTGGTGCAGTGAACGGAAATACACCCTGCATATCAGATATTTACATTATGATTCACAACAGTAGCAAAATGACAGTTATGATGTAGCATCGAAAATAATGTTATGGTTGGGGGTCACCACAACATGACGAACTGTATTAAGGGGTTGTGGCATTAGGAAAGTTGAGAACCACCACCTTAAGTCAAAGTTGACTTGATGGCAATTCACAACAACAACGTTCCAACTATTTATTATATCATTACTTGCTCTCAATGTAACCACTGATTCGTGTTGACCCCATGCATCTCATAGGGTTTTCATAAGCAAGGAATACTCTTGAGGTGGTTTTGCCATTACTTCCTCTGGAATAGAACCTACAGCACCTGGTATCGTATACTTTCCTTTATTATGGTGCTGGAAAAGGCAAATTCATCTAGACTGAAACCTGAAGATCTCACCTCTCTTGGAATCTATTTGCAGGCTATCCATTGCCAGCTTCAGTTTCATCCCAACCCAACAAATGGGGATTTGGCTTCCACAAAACACCACAAACAAAGCTATCTGGCAGACTTTCAGAACGAGATGCCTGACATGAAGAAGGCGTTAAAAATAACATGCCACCTTGTCCTGATAGGGACCAATATGTGACTCCTAGGCCAGTTCGGCCTTCTCTCTTTGCATTGGCAGCGCGAAAAGTTGGCGACTATTTTCATTTTCGGCATACACAAATGTGACGAGGTCTTATGGGCGCCATCTGATTTAATGGGGAATGGGCCAACCCAGCCCTGCAATGCTTTGGCGTGCTTTTTCCTTTGCTTGTTGTGTGATGTAAACTTTTATTGCTGGTTTAATGTGTCCATTTGTATGCTGTTTTGCTAAATGGCAGGCCTGGTGCTTTGCTTGTCTGTTTTGTTCATTGCCTGACCAACGTAGGTGAGAAAACAAAGGCTACCAATAGAATAAATCAAATTAAGTAGGCTCATGAAGGAAAAATAATCTGCATCAATCAATGATAGAACTTGGAAGTCATAAGTTAAAATAACTAGTTGTGAATTTTTTTGGAAATAACAAGGTAGACACTAGGGTTGTGTGCAGAACCGTTTTCCTTTGGTACATCTGTTCTTTTGTTACTTTCATTACCTTCAGGAGCACATAACAGGAAGGCCCCTCCCGATACAAATTCAGCTCAACCCGAAAGCAAGCAGGAGTCGATCTCGGCTCCTCACCTGCTTTTCATTAGCACGTGGCCAGAGGCGGCCCAAGGTAATTTTACATGGTAGGCGGAAATTATTTTGGCACCCCCCCCAAACCAAACTTGGGGCAGGCGCGGAGAAGTGGTGGTGGTGGGCAGTGCCCTTGGGAGGGGCGTAGGAGGGGCAAGTGAGTGTCACCTGGAGGGGGCATGGCTTTAGGTGGAGCCTGCGGACCAGCTCTCAGAGGTAGGCGTGGGGTGGTGGGGTGGGGGCGTGGCCTGGTCTGGACTGGGTAGGGAGGAGGCACGGAGGTGGCGGAAGGCCATCTCGCCAGCATCCAGGAAGATGCGCTGCCCCTCCTCCACGCCTGTTTCCAGCAGGTGTGGAGGCGGAGTTACCAGCCAAGCTGGCATGGAGGTGGAGTTTCCAGCATGTGTGGAGGCTCAACATGCTGGAAACTCTGCATGCCCTGACCTCCCGCCCCTGGCTGCCCCCGTGGTGGTGGTGCGCGGTGCCCTTGGGAGGGGCGTGGGAGGGGGTGAATGAGTGTCACCTGGAGGGGGTGTGGCTGTAGGCAGAGCCTGCGGGCCAGCTCTCAGAGGAGAGTGTGGTGCGGCGAGGCGTGGGCGTGGCCTGGTCCAGGCAGGGCGGGGCAGAGGGAGGCACGGAGGTGGCGGAAGGTCATCCCATCGGCATCCAGGAAAAGTGCCACCCCTCCCCCGCACCTGTTTCCAGCAGACGCGGAGGCAGAGTTAACAGCTGGCAGTGGTGCACCCCAGTGGATCTGGTGCTCTTGGCAGGCGCCTACCCCGTCGAGTGCATTAATCCGCCCTTGCATGTGGCACTCCATGCATCCTTGCTCTGGAAAGCATGCATGTGTGGTGTGCAGGTCCAGAAAGAGCACATGCACCTGCTTGCAGCTAAGTACCTCCTCTACAGCAGCGTTTCTCAACCATTGTGCCGTGGCACACTAGTGTGCCGTGACGGACCTCCTGCTGTGCCGCGAGAAAAGCTCTCTGCCCCCCTTCCTTCCCCCCTCCTCCTGCCGAACTCTTGCTGCTTGGGGGGGGGGGAAGGGCCGGGCGGTGGCGAAGAAAAAAAAGGGGCCAGGGCGCCGCCTCCTTCGGCCGTTTTTCCAGCCAGCCTCCAATCCACCATGACTCTCACCCCTCGCTCGCTGAAGCCGCGTGGAGGAGCCCCGCCACTGAAGCCCATCCACCGCTCATGCTCCTCCGTGGGTGAGCTGAAGCTGGGGCCTTGGGGCATGGTGCAGCCTGGCTCCGCCCCTCCCGGCTTTGGCATTCCAGCAGCTGCTCCAGCCTTGAGGGGACAGTGCGAAGCCACCATTGTCCTGGCTCTGGCACCGCTGGCTTGGCACTGCCCCTCAAGGCTGGAGCAGCTACTGGGAGAGGTGAAGACAGGGGGAGGGGCGGGGCATGGCATGGCCTGGCTCCGCCCCATCCCCTGGCTTTGGCACTCCCAGAAGCTGCTCCCAGCAGGCCATCATCCCCCAGCCATTCTTTACTGTGTTAGAGTGTCATTTTGTGTCATTTGGTTGGGTGGTGTGCCCCTTTATTTTTAATGTTAAAAGTGTGCCGCGGCTCAAAAAAGGTTGGGAAACACTGCTCTAGAGTAAGAAAGTCAGAACTTGCCTCCTTGCCTTGACAAGAGTGCTTGTGTGTGGCATGCAGGCCCCAAAAAGCACATGTACACCTGCCTGCAGCTGAGCCTCTCCTCAATAGTAAGAAATTCAGAAGTTGCCCCCTTGCCTTGGAAAGAGTGCATGTGTGGCATGTAGGCCCAGAAAGTACACGTGAGCCTGCCTGCAGCCAAGCACATCATCTAGAGTAAGAATGTCAGAATTTACCTCCTTGTCATACAAAGAGTGTGTGTGTGTGGCATGCAAGCCGAGAAAGTGCGCACACCTGCCTGCAGCCAAGCACCTCCTCTAGAGTAAGAAGCAGAGAACTTGCCTCCTTGGCTTGGAAAGTGTGTGTGGCATGCAGGCCGAGAAAGTGCGCACACCTGCCTGCAGTTGAGCACCTCCTCTGCAGCAAGAGAACTTGCCTCCTTGCCTTAGAAAGTGCATGTGGCGTGCAGACCCGGAAAGCACATGTGCCTGCCTGCAGCTGAGTGCCTCCTATAGAGTAAGAAACAGATAAAAAGCCTCCTTAAAGCACATACCTTCCTGCCGCTGAGCATCTCTCCTCAAGAGTAAATAGCTTAAATTCCTAAAATATGGGAAGGGGAGCCTGGGAAGCCCCCCCCCCCCCAATGGGCTGATAGAAAACAGATCTTTTGGCACCCTAGAGCGAAAACAGATACCCGCCCTCCTGATTTTGGGAGGCTCCCAGAAAACAGATCCGGGCCCCCACCGAAAGCCAGGACACGAAACGGGTCGAGGTTTATCCTGAATGCGTAAGCCTACTAGACACATAGGGCCTAAATAATACCCCGAAGGTCTGATCTTGGAAGCTAAGCAAGGTCAGGCAGTTTCCATTGCTTCGGACAAGGAAGGTGTCATCTTCGGCATTGGGCTTTGGATACAGGAAATTCAGTAGACTTCCCTTAGGCTGTGTGTGCTTTGTAGTTCCTAACATGCACCTAAGCTTTGTAAAAAAAAGTGCATTGTAGTGTTACGCTTCAGTGCTTACCACATCCTAATTTCCCTAAGTGAGAAATTAGAGTGGGAGGATTGTAATGATCATAAAAGCTTTCGTAACAAGCAGGAGAATCTCTTCTCAGCAAAATATTGACTGGATTCTTGGAGGCATGAAGGTGTGTAAAAAAGGCGGAGGAGGGAAGAAGAACAATTTCCTTTGCATTTCCCTCTCTCTCGGCATTGCTCCGTGAACGAAGATTCAGGAAGGACTCATCCCACGCTTTTTACAAGCGTGTTGATGACTAAAAAGGCCAATCTGAGATAGGCAAGTTCGGTTGCAGAAAGCACAGCAGAAAGTCTCCTTGGGTGATGTTGTTTCTAAGTTGCGGTTCTTTCTGCGTTGTCGACCCATTTGGCGTGTCTTCTCAAAAGAGGCCGCAGCATTGTGGATAGTGCATCTCCATGCCTCCCGATGTGAGGCCAGGGTGGACCATTATTTGTGATCAATCTGACCGAGCCTGAGATGTTGTTTCAGGGAGTCCTTATATCTCTTTTTTGGATCGCCTCTCTCGCTGACCTGTGGCAAGTTCACCGTAGAGTAGTATCTTTGGGAGGCGGTGGTCCTCCATGCTAGAGACGTGCCCTGCCCAGCGCAGCTGTATTCTCAATAGCATGGCCTCAATGCTGGTGATCCCTGCTTGCTCAAGGACAGCAACATTCGTCACATAGTCGGTCCAGTGTATATTTAGGATTGTGCGAAGACAGCACTGATGAAAGCGTTCGAGGAGTCATACAGTAAGTGTTGGCGATAGGTGACCCATGTTTCAGACCCATAGAGGAGAATAGACAGTACGATAGCTCTGTACACACTGATTTTGGTGCGTTGCCTCAGGTGTTTGTTGCTCCAGACTCTTTTGTGAAGCCTTCCGAATGCACTATATGCTTTTGCTAATCTGTGATCTATCTCTTTATCAATCTTGGCGTCTGAAGAGATGATGCTTCCCAGGGAGGTGAACTTCTGAACTGACTTAAGCACAGATTTGCCTATGCTGATGTGGGAGTGATGGTGTTCTTCCTGTGGTGCAGGCTGGTAGAGAACTTCCATTTTCGTCAGGCTGGCTTCCAGCCCAAACAGCTCTGCAGCCGTTTGCATTTCCACAGTTGTGGTTAAAGGCTCCCATGTCAGTGGGATGATGAACCCACTCCTGGCTTTTGACTGAGCTTTATCTTGCTTGATATATACTTCCAAAGGTAAGGGATATCCCAATGCAAGACATTACTTCCCTTTATTAGACCAGTGTAATTTTAAACCCTTTTGCTACAATCCCCTCTTGCAAGGCATTGCTTCCCTTCATTAGACAGGTATAATTTTGAAGTTGAACCCCTTTGCCACAATCCTCTCTTGCATTAGACAGTGTAATCAGGGCCGGCCTGACCTTTTCCGGGGGAGTACGCCAAGTAAATTTTGGCGCCCCCCCCGGCCGCCGCATCATGCCGCCGCCGCTTTAAGCCGCCATTTCCGCGCCCGCCGCTTTACGCGCCGCCATTTCCGCCGCCCGCCGCTTTCGCTGCTGCCATTTCGCCGCCGCTTTCACCGCCGCCATTTCCGCCGCCCGCTTTCGCCGCCGCCATTTCCGCCGCCGCCGCTTCTTCCGCTGGCCGGCCCGTGGGCCGGGTGCACCACACCACCCGCGCGGACATTTCAAGCGCATGCCCAGAAGCAACTACAGGCACTGTAGCGCCTGTAGTTGCTTCTGGGCATGCGCAGAAATGTCTGTGCTTCGGGGCGTGCTGCAGCCTCGAGAAGCACTACGTTTCTGCGCATGCGCGAATGTCGCGCATGTGCACTGGGGCCCGAAGCGCACCTGCGCGCTCTCGGACTCAGTGCTCATGCCGAACATTCGCGCATGCCAGAAGCAACTACAGGTGCAGTAGCGCCTGTAGTTGCTTCTGGGCATCTTGCAGAAAATGTCTGTGCTTCGTGGGGCCGGCTGTGCGGCGGCACCGGGCGGCGGCAGGGCGGGCGCGGAAGCGAGGTGGTGCCGCGCGCCCCTCCCAGCTGGTGACGCCCGCCCCAGCCGGTGGCGCTCTCTGTGACGCTTACATGGCGGGATCGCTGGGGCCGCCTCTGAGTGTAATTTTAAACCCCATTGCCGCGATCCCCTCCTACTACACTTTCCTCCCTTCCATCAGATCAGTATTATGTTAAAAAGCTAGCAAGAGCACAATTCCAAGCCTAGATTGCCATTAAAGAGAAAATCAATGAAAGCAAAGTGGTGAGGAACACCCATTCCTCCACGTCATTGAAACTATTAAGTAGCTACAGATCTGGTGTCCAGCAAGAGCTCTGAACATGAGTACTTGCCCATGTTCTGAGCTCCCTTCTTTCAGGATGCTTCATCTCCATTTCAAGGACAAAGGGCAATGGATGATGGTTGGAAGTAGACAAACATCACATGATAGGCTTCATGCCTCATCATCCTTGAAATGGAGATTAAGTGTCCTAAAGTAAAGATAAACGTTTTCCCTGAGATTAAGTTATTTATTATTATTTTATTTACATCATTTATATTCCGCCCTTCTCACCCCGCAGGGGACTCAGGGTGGATCACAATGCACATATACAGGCAAACATTCAATGCCATTTGACATACAACATATATAGACAGACATAGAGGCAATTTAACATTCCAGCTTCTGGCCACCAGGAGGAGTTGTCGCATTCCTTCATTCTTCTTTTTTTTGTATTTCCTGGATATTTTATGGCCTCGTAAATCAGTTAAATTTAGCCTCCCCACAAGTGGTACCTAAATTTCCTACTTGACAGATGCAACTGTCTTTCAGGTTGCAAAGGTCAACAACGAGCTAAACAATTGGTCGAGAACTCACTCCAACCCAGGCAGGCTTTGAACTCATGACCTTCTGGTCAGACCTTATGCAGCTGACACCCAGCCAGCTGTGCCACATTCCCGGTGCCAACTCTGGGGGTTGGTGCTCATCTCCATTTCTAAGCCAAAGAGCCAGCGTTGTCTGTAGACACCTCCAAGGTCATGTGGCTGGCATGACTGCATGGAGTGCCATTACCTTCCTGCCGGAGCGGTACCTGAGTCGCCCATGGGCTGAGGAAGGCAATATGCAAATATAGTAAATAAATAAAATACCTACAGATCTACTCACGTTTGCAAGTTTTCGAACTGCTAGGTTGGCAGAATCTGGGCTACCAGTGGGAGCTCACTCTGCTCCCCGGATTTGAACCGGCAACCTTTTGGTCAACAAGTTCAGCACCTCAGAGGTTTCACTCACTGCGCCACCAGGGGCTAAGTGTCCTACAACAGGGAAGAAGATCCAAATGATGAGGTTCTCTGTCTGGAATTGCTACCAAACAGAACACCTTAACATTTAGAACTGTACCACATTAAAAAAATTGGCAGAAAGATCCCCGCAGGGCCTTGTGTTTAAGCACATCTTAGCACAATGGCAGATTTGGAACTGTACTTTTTCACTGGATGTACTGGATTACAACCCTTGAAAGGCCATGGTGGTCTACATGGCCCACTAAAGCTATTTTGATGCCATAAATGACCTTTGCAAACAATGTTTTAATAAGTTCCCCTCTTTGCTAAATATAGCCACTGTATTTTGCTAAATATTATCCCAGACTAGGTGTTCCAGCCCCCACTGGGCCTGTTTGGAACTGCGTTATGCACCTATTTGGCCTTTACCTGCAAGGCCTTTGTCCTATTGTTCAGCCACGTGGACACCTGGCATCACCACCCTGAACTCCTCCCCTTTCTGAGGTCATCTGAGGGGCAGGACTCCATCTCTTTGGCCATTCCAAGCACAGCACATGGACGAAACAGGCGGAAATCTAAAGGTCGCTTAGACAACGCATCTTTGTCCACGTATAGCTTTCCACCAACGCCCTCAAATCAGGATTGCAGCGAAAGGAAGGACAGCCCTTCACCCAAAGACTGTAATCTCTGCGGACCTCAGAACTTTGTGTGTCGGAGGACCATTTGGAGCAACAAAGAACCCTGGAATCAAAAGAAAGGAACCTTCACTCTGCATAAGGTAAGTGGACGTTTTCACCTTTGTTTAAAGGACTTTTCTAGCAACCAACCTCAAGCTTTTTGGGCCATCAGTTTTACTGATTGTAAGCAAATAAACCTTGTTTGAGTTCACTTATTTTTGAGTCTTGAACTCATTGCTCATAGACTCCAGGTTTTCTTTTTATGGGAAAGCTAGAACGCTATCCCCAGAGTCCTATAGAAGCTTCTCCATTTCTTAAAGCCCTTTCCAGGCCCTGGGCGGGACGCCACACTAGGCCAACATCATTATTGTTGCTTTGTAGAACAGTGTTTCTCAACCTGGGGGTCGGGACCCCCAGGGGGGTCGCAAGAGGGTTTCAGAGGGGTCACCAAAGACCATCAGAAAACATATATTAAAGAAATTAAAGAAAATAATAGTGAAAATGGATCGGGTGGAAAACAGGATTGGAAACCCATGCAGGAATACTGTAAGAAGGAGTATAATATTGTTTTGCAACTTAACTGGGAGTGAGACCATCTATAGGTATACTATACAAAGAAAGTAAAAGACCATGGTGGGGGGCGGAATTGGGGTAACGGAGGAATTAAGAATCTCTGAGTAAAACTACAAGGGGAGAAAATACAAGTGTAAATATACGACAAATTTATGTTAAATAAGAATTGCTGTTTTCTCTTCACACATCGTAGGCAACTGGAAAAATTGCAAGAAGAAAATACAGGGAAAACCTGAAATGTTCGTGATGAAATCATCTATGTATTAACAACCCACCTATCCAGAACTGTCTTTTATGCTTTCATGTTTCCGACACCCTATTCTATCTTACTCTTTTGAATGTGCCCGAGGGCACACTCTATTTTTATTTTTTCTCTCCCTTCTTCTCTTTTGCTTTTGTTGTATCTTTCTCTTTTAACTTTGTAAACCAATAAAGACTTATATTTTAAAAAAGAAAACATATATTTCTGATGGTCTTAGGAAGCTCTTTAGCAGAGAAGGTTGAAGATCTCTCCGCTTTTCCTTCTCTTTCTTTTTGGAAACAGACTGTGAATTCTCCCACCTAAAGTTCTCCTCTGCTGTGATTGCCAGGCCTCCCAGCCAAGGGGAGCGCTGATTCTGAGACTCCAAGCGGGGAGGGGAGAGCAGGCGTGCTTGGCACATGGTAGCATGATGCGCATGTGTGTGTGGGTGAGGGAGAGTGTGTGAGGTGGGATAGAGGCTCACGCCAGCTAGTCCCTTCAAGGCATGAGGGTTCTGTGTAGGATGCAAGGGTCTCTTTGATTGTAGGTAAACTATAAATCCCAGCAACTACAACTCCCAAATGTCAAGATATATTTTCCCCAAACTCCACCAGAGTTCACATTTGGGTATATTGAGGATTCGTGTCAAGTGTGGTCCAGATCCATCATTGTTGAATCTATAGCGCTCTCTGGATGTAGGTGAACTACAACTCCCAAACTCAAGGTCAGTGGCCACCAAACCCTTCCAGTATTATCTGTTGGTCATGGGAGTTTTGTGTTCCAAGTGTGGTTCAATTCCATTGTTGGTAAGTTCAGAATGCTCTTTGATTGTAGGTGAACTATAAATCCCAGCAACTACAACTTCCAAATCACAAAATCAACCCCCCCCCCCAAATACTGCTATGAAGTAGCAATGAAAATAATGTTATGGTTAGGGGCCACCACAACATGAGGAACTGTATTAAGGGGTCACATCATTAGGAAGGTTGAGAAACACTGTTGTAGAATGTCTTCAAGTCATTTCTGACACATGGCAATTGTAAGGCAAATGTATTGCAGGGAAGATTTCTCCAGAGTTGGTTTGCTACAACCTTCCTCCAAGGCTGAGGTGGTGTGACTTGTTCAAGGACATCCCATGGATTTTCTTGGATGAGTGGGGATCCCAACCTGGTCTCATGGAGTCCTAGTTCAACACCAAGACCACTACGCCACACTGGCTCAATTTCATGATGCTCCCCAGGTTCCTTTAAGTTCAGGTGAGACGTTGCTTATCAACTATGATATTATTATTATTATCATTATCATTACTACTACTAGCTGAACCCGGCCACGCGCTGCTGTGGCTTTTTCTCTTTCCTGTGTCCCA
Source organism: Anolis apletophallus (assembly GCA_030556195.1). Classification (NCBI taxonomy): domain Eukaryota; kingdom Metazoa; phylum Chordata; class Lepidosauria; order Squamata; family Anolidae; genus Anolis; species Anolis apletophallus. The sequence goes on along the minus strand of JARBWK010000015.1, from coordinate 38,309,534 downwards.
GAATAAATATATGTGTTTTGTGTGTGTATGTATGTATACATATGGATTTGTGTCTATGTGTACATATGTGTGTGTGTGTGTACTTATGTATATGTGTCTCCTGCCTCTTCTCCCTCCCTTCTTTCCTTTCCCTCCTTCCTGCCATCCCTTCCCTTTCTGTTTCAGTTCTTGATCCCCTTGTCTCCCTTCCTCCATTCCCTCCCTACCTTTTTTCCCTTCCTTTTGCTAGTCCCTTCACCAGCTTCTATCTCTTGGATTGCCCTTTTTAACCTGTCTGTTTTGCATAATGCCTATGAGTGGCCAGCACCACCACCAACATTCCGATACTCTAAACTGCCAGGGGGGGGGGCTCCCAGCCTACATTCTAACTGAGGGAGTATTTGCATAATCCCTGTAATTGGTCAGCTCCACTAACATTCCGATGCTCTAAACTGGCAGAGGGAGGTGGCATGGGGGATCATGGAAGTTGTAGTCCATAATGTTTTTTGGATTTGTAGCCGTTGGCTCTTTTTTGGCAAGGGGTGTGTTTTGGTAAACATACCTCGTAGGGTTTTCTGGGTATGTGGGCTGTTTTTGTGTGTCTGCCTTGTGTGGTTTCTTTGTCTATAAGACTGGAACCACCACATGAAGGATTTTATATATATAGATTTACCCAGCTTTATCTCTCCCAAAGGAGACTCAAAACTCTAAATGGAAGTTAGCGTTGAATTGAGAAGGTGAGGTGAAACAGGAGAAATATTTCAACCAGATATTCTGAAGATCCCCGAGAAAGACCAAACATGAACATCCTGGGATTCAGGAAGTTGTAGTCCAACTTAGGTAGACCTTAAATAGGACTATCTGTGTGGTTAGATCTGGACTGGTACTAAGGAGGATGAAGAGGAGATACTTTCCCTAGACTCTGTAATGATGTTCCTCACTTCCTATGAAGATCCCGTTCTTTTATGTGCTTCTCCTGTAGATGTCATGTCTGATCCTGACTTCATGTCATGAAACTGGCTTCCTTTTCATTTAATCTCTACAAAGTCATTGCTATTCCATCCTACGCTCATCCGTCGGTTCGGTAAGATAATGCGACCGGGGTGGCATCAGATGATGAGAAGGCCCTCAAGCGCTAGTTAAGGGAAAGGTCTTTGTCATGCCAAGTGAGTCCTTGAAGGCTTCAACGAGTCAAGCCTATCGAAGATGGAGTCTCAGATATATCCCGCCTTCTTATCCTTGCTCCATCTCTGTGGCGCATAATGAATTGGCAGGTTGTCCATCTGTTCTTTCGCTCATTTGATGCGCTGACAGCAAATAAAGTAATATGCCTTCTCTCTTCTTTCTCCCCTTCATTGCCGGCTGGCACCTGCCAGGCTAGGTTTGAGTGAGCGAAGGCTCTGACGGATAGCGCATGGCTTCGGGGAACAGGGTACAGCTGTCGCTTACTTCTGAGCAGCTATGAGGGATCAGGAAGACAAACTCAACCCAACTCGCCCAATCTGGGAGATGCAATGCGATGCAAAGCTATCTACCTCCCCTACACTGGAAGGAAGGAAATGAAATGTGGATTTAGTCAGTGCAAAATAGATTGGTCCTTGTTGGTAAAATGGGTGAGCTGAGACAAAGGAAGGCAAGCATGCCAACAAATGGTGCAACCAGCTCTTTCCAAAAGAGTTATCTTATTTACTTTATTTATTTATTTACTTTATTTATATTCCACTTTTCTCACCCTGAAGGGGACTCAGAGCAGATTACAGTACATATACTTTGCAGACAATCCCTGCAGTTCAACAAATGATATATATAGACGAACATACGACACATAGACGAACAGAGCAAACTTCTGGCCACCAGGGGGAGCTGACGCACTCCTCATCTCTCAGCGTTTTCCAGCGTCCCTTTGTTGTTTCTTCCACATTCCTGGAGTTCTTTTTATGGCCTCATAAATCAGTCAAAATTTGCCTCCCCACTTTAAAGTGGTACCTTTATCTCCTACTTGACAGATGCAACTGTCTTTCGGGCTGCAAAGGTCAATAGCAGGCTACACTTAAGGTCGAGCACCCACCTCGACCCGGGCAGGCCTCGAACTCATGACCTACTGGTCAGAGAGATCTTATGCAGTTGACACTTAGCCAGCTGCGCCACATTCCTGGAGGTATCCTATAGAGCAGGGGTGCTCACACTTTTTCAGCATGTGAGCTACTTATAAAACAACCAAGTCAAAATGATCTCCCTACCCACTACTCAGAGAGCCATAAAAGCAAAATATTTGAAAATTTATTTCAGTGAGAGCCGTATAATATATTTTAAGACTGAATTCAACTAAATGTGAGTATAAGCCCCTGAATTTATTCATAATAATAATGATGATAATAGTCATTCAGCCTCTGCTACTACTAATAATAGTAACAACAACAACAATAAGTTCCTAGAGTGGAAGGAGACCTCCAAGGGTCATCCAGTCCAACCTCATTCTGCCATAAGGGAAAAAACACAATCAAAGCATTCCTCACAGATGGCCATTCAGCCTCTGATAATAATAATAATAACAACAATGGGTTCCTAGAATAGGAGAAGACCTCCAAGGGCCATCCAGTCCAACCTCCTTCTGCACCTGGGCGGCGTCCGGAGCCTGCGGGGTGGGACTGAGCCTTCCTCCCGCCCTGCCTGCGATCTACCAGGCTGCCCTACGCGATCTACCAGTAGATCGCGATCTACTTAATGAGCACCCTTGCTACAGAGCAACAGATGGAGCAATTGGTTCCTTCCTATTGACTTGTCCACAATTCATCTTATCAACATCCATCTTATCAACAAAGAGATATGAAGATACTCCTGGTCTCCCCTTCCATATTCTTTCACAAATATCACATATACTTGAGATGCAATATAGTTGTGAGGTTGTGAAGGCTAAACATGCCCAGCTCTTGAAGCCACTCCTCATAGCGCTTGTTCTCCAGACCCTCTAAATGTCATTCTTCATGGAAAAGTTCTGATGTACCCTCTCACACTGAAAATTGCAATAAAAAGAATCGGGTTTAAAAAGTATTCATGACATACTCATGAATAGATTTACTTTAGAATTGCCATCACTCAGAAAGGACTTGAAGGACAACAATAGTATTGGACAAGCAGGCCGAAGTGCCCCAATCTACTGTTGTGATATCATGAACCAGACCATCCTGTTCTCTGATACTATAACCCCATGAGCCCCAAATATTGGGCCTCTAGCTGTTTTGGGCTTCAGCTTTCAGAAGCTCTGGCTAGTTTGGTCAACACTCAGGAAGTTGGGGAGTCAAAGTCCAAAGCATCTGGAAGACCTAAGTCTGGGAAGCAATGCTAAATTTAATTAACTGATCCAGCGATTTTCAACCTTTTTTGAGCCACGGCACATTTTTTTACATTTACAAAATCCTGGGGCACACCACCAACCAAAATGATACAAAATGACACTCTAACTGTCATTTTACTAACTGTCACCCTCCCCCCTCGTGGCGCCGCTGCTTCCGCCAAACCCCCCTCCTGCCCCCCCTCTGAGAGGCCCACGCGCAGGAAGCCCATCACCGTCTTGTGGGGGAGGGCTGCGCTGAGTGGCCGAAGCTCACGCGGGCTCAGCTGAGCAGGACAAATAGGAATTGAGCACACGGGGTGGCTCAGAGCCTTGGAACAAACTGCGGCGGAGGCTCACAGCTGTCGCCACCCTCAGCTCTCCTTCCTGAAGGGGTTCAGCCCCCCCCCCCAGGAGTGCCTCACCACCCCGCGTCCCTTCGGCTTCCCTGCTGTCGCCTTGGGGCCAGATCGGGAAGGAACCAAGCTGGACTGTGGAGCTGCGCATCCCGGCCTCTGCTTTGCTCTGCAGCGAAACTGGAGCCCAGCCAGGAGAGGCCAGGAGATGAGGGGTTGCTCCCCTTCCCCGGCGCAGAGGGCTAGAAGGCAGAAAGCCTAGCCTCGAGCCTCCGGGAGCGGGGTTGGATGGGGGCAGCTCCCACGGACTCCTCCTTCCTCTCGTCCTCCTTGCTGCTGGAGGGGAGGAGGGCAGAAGAGCGCCCAGGAGCCAGAAAGCAGGAGGAGCCGCAGCCCAGCCAGGTAGCCCTTGGTGTGCAGAGGGAGGGAAGGAAGGAAGGGAAGGAGAGAGGAGGGAGGGAGGAAAGTTCTGGATGCCGAGGGCTGGCTGGCATTGCTGCAGGCCCGGATTAAGGATGTTTGCTGCCCTAGGCCACCTTTCTCCTCTGTGCCCCGCCCTCCTACCTTCAGTCAAGGAAGGAGGGCAGGACGAGGAGGAGAAAGAGGCAGAGGGACCCCTGCCACGCATGTGCGCATGGCGGGAGCGCGCCTCTTTCTCCTCCGCGCCCTGCCCTCCTTCCTTGGCTGAAGGTAGGAGGGCGGGGCGAGGTGGAGAAAGAGGTGGGGGGATCTCTGGCACGCATGCGCGCATGGTGGGAGTGTGCTTCTTTTTCCTCCGCGCCCCGCCCTCCTTCCTTGATTGAAGGAGGGCGGGGTGTGGAGGAGAAAGAGGCACCTCCCGCCACCGTGCACATGCGCACTCTTTTTGAATTTTTTTGAATTTTTTTTTATTTTTAAAAAACTTTTTTTGGGGGGTCTGGACCTGCTGCCCCTCTATGGCCGCCACCGTAGGCAATGGCCTAGGGTGGCCTTATGGGTAATCCGGGCCTGCTTTGCTGCTTCGGCTAGGAAAGCTTCATTTCCGCTGCCTGAAGTTTCCTGCTAGGCTCTCTCTCTGTCTCTACACTGTAATTTCCCACGGCACACCTGATGATCTCTCATGGCACACTTGTGTTCCACGGCACACTGGTTGAAAATCACTGAACTAATCAATCATAGTGTATTTTTCTAGTCACTTCTTTACCTCTTTGCTTTGAATTTCCACCTCAAAGTCTCTCTACTTATCCAAATGTCACAAAGGATTCTATTTAGTTTTGTTATTGCTTTGGACTTTCTTAAATTGCCAAAATCCCAAGTTGAACTTTTGAAAGCTCTTCTTGAAGAACAGCAAATAGCACGAGCAACGTAGGAGTGAAATACTGAACTTCCACAATACACATTCCTTTCTGAAGATACACATTGCTTTCCCTCCGACTTTTCTGGGGAAAAAAAAGAGAAAGTAAATGGGAAGGAGGGGAAACCGAACACATCCGTTGCTAGACATCTAAGGAGATCCTCCATCCTGTATTTGGCATTTCCGCTGTTTGATTTTGAAAGAACCAAGCTGTCTAACCTCTAGAAAGCCAACTCTTTGCAGCGATACCTGACCTTCTCTTTCCTCTTTCATCCTTTTGTTCCCTTCCATTCGGTCTTGGCAATGACGTGCAGGTGGAACAATGCGACCCAAAGAGTTGAGAAGCCTGGAACGAGAGCTTTCAAATTCCCCTCAGAAACTGAGAGATCAAAAGCACGTGGCTGCAGACAAAGACAAGCATGAGCAACCTGGCACCTGCTGGCCTCCTTCATGCTGGAAAATGGTAAAATCCATCACCAGCAATGAGCGTTGATATTTTGGTTGACGTTAGCAGAGCTGTTGCATGTCATGAGATTTGACCATCTATTGATCTTGGTATCAATGGGACATAGTGGAACAAAACCAGAGCAGACACCAAGGGCCCACTGTTGATAGAAAGGGTTGCTCATTATTTTGAAATATACCACTGGCGTAAACTCAATGGAAAATGGGTAAGAGAGTAACACATCTATTTCTTCCATGAATCCAGAGGATCTAATGTAAGTTGGGATGGGGTTGTGTTGGATGGGGTTAAACTCCTCCTGAAGACACAGGTTCACAGCTTGGGAGTTCTCCTGGATTCATCATTGTGATGATGCAATTGTGATGATGCATTGTGGTGATGCAATGATGCAATCCTTGTCATGAATGCCACATGGTCATGACTCAGCTTTTTCAGCTTGTCCCTTAAGCCAGTGTTTTTCAACCTTTTTTGAGCCACGGCACATTTTTTACACTTACCAAATCCTGGGGCACACCACCAACCAAAATGACACAAAACGACACTCTAACACAGTAATACATATAGTTAATATGTTTTTAAATGTATATAGGCACTCACTTAGTGTGAAACCTTGGCCTGTTTCGATGCTGGGAGTTATAGTTCACCTGCAATCAAAGAGCATTCTGAACTCCACCAATGATGGAATGGAATCAAACTTCCCACACAGAACTCCCATAACCAAGAGAAAATATTATAAGAGTTTGGTGGGCATTGACCTTGAGTTTTGGAGTTGTAGTTCACCTATATCCAGAGAGCACTGTGGACTCAAACAATGTTGGATCAGGACCAAACTTGGCATGAATACTCAATATGCCCAAATGTGAACACAGATGGAGTTTGGGGAAAATAGACCTTGACATTTGGGAGTTACGGTTTCTGGGATTTATAGTTAACACACAATCAAAGAGCATCCTGAACTCTTGCAACAATGGAATTGAACCAAACTTGGCATATTGAACTCTCATTACCAACAGAAAGTATGGAAAGGGTTTGCTTGGGAATTGACCTTGAGTTTGGAAGTTGTAGTTTACCTACACCCAGAGAGCACCCATTTCCGACCCTTCCTCCGCTCACCTCAGCCTCTCTGCCGGCCTTTCCTCCTCCTCAAATGGCAACCGCTGGGAAGGGGATGAGGCCCGAGTGACGTCACCTTTCCCTCCTCCCAGGGCCGTAGCCAGGATTTTGATTCGGGGGGGGGGGGCTGAGTTTGGTTCGGGGGGGACTGGGTGGAAGAGGGTCTACCCTAGCAAACCTTTTGTATTGTTATCCCAATAACCCCATTAATGTGGGATATAATGAGCATGGTGATCAGATCATGATATGAATAAACATAACAGTTTAAATAATGTACCAGTAAGGCCTTTTCGCGGACCACCCTGAGAATTTCGGGGGGGGTGAAGCCCCCTTAGCCCCCCGCTACATGCCTGCCTCCTCCCTCCCTCGATTGGAGGCTGGCTGGCTGGTGCGGAGGGGAAACGGCCGAAGGAGCGGCACTCCGGCCCCTTCGCCCTGGCCCTCCCCCAAGCAGCAGCAGGAGTTCGGCAGGAAGGGGAAGAAAGGGTATATTGGAGGTTTCCCCATGGCACACCTGATGATCGCTCACAGCACACTTGTTTAAGCATTCCTCAGGTGTGTGACCACATGTCCATTAGAACTGTATTTTACACAATTTTACACAATAGGATGAAAGCCAATGCATTCCTGTCTAACTATGCATTCTCAATCTAATAGGAGTCGCAGGAGTTTTGCAAGGTCTTTCACCTTCGCTGCCAGATAGTGTAGCAGAATCTGGAGTCCCAAAACTCCCAGGCAATACCTTTGACTCAGGCTGCGTCTACGTGCGAGCGCATGGACGAAGACGACGCGGCAACTTGGATGCGATTCAGGAAATCAGTTTATTTCAATACAACAGCTGAGGGGTCTGCTCTATGGCAAAACAAGTTGCAAGAAGAACAGCACACACTACCTTCCAGTAATCAGATTTTATACAGCAATGGAGGCAATTCTTAGTCCCACCTCCCTCATGCATTTCCACTGGCTAGACATCTGTAAGCTGATCTGACATCAACCAATCAGTCAAAGCATTGTGTCACCTCTCTTTTACTGGCTGACAAACATTTCGCAGTTTTAATTCCCATTCACTTGTCTGTGCCATTCTTCATGTACAGGCTGTCCCGAAAGCGATACATTTTACAGCGTTCCCACCAGGAGCCTGCCAAAGTGGGAAGCTGACTTGTAAACAAACGCACATGGCGATTCTCTAAGCCAATCAAGGCTGTCTCTTATCTAAAGCACATGGTGTTCTTTGAACTAATCATAGCTCTCCTTTTGCGGATCAATGGTAGCTGTATCTTTTTAGACCAATCACAGTGGCTAATTCTCGTGCTGCTGCTGCTGGCAAGATACCTCCACTATTCTGAGCCTATGCTATGTAGCACTTTCTCCTGGCGTTTCTTCTGCAAAATCAACAATTCTACTTTAATAGTACTGGTGGCTCACCAAGCTACAATTTCCATGATTCCATAGCTTTGAGTCATAGCTGTAAAGTGCTGTAAAGCTGCATTAATTCTACAGTCTGGATGCACACAAGGAAAGGGATCTGGCCACGGTGGTCCACGCCTTAGTCACCTCCAGATTGGATTATTGCAATGCACTCTATGTGGGGCTGCCCTTGAAGATGGCCTGGAAATTTCAATTGGTCCAACGGGTAGCTACCAAATTGCTAACTGGAGCGACTTACAGGGAGCGGTCAAACCCCCTGTTTAAGGAGCTCCATTGGCTGCCATTCATCTTCCGGTCCCAGTTCTTACCTACAAAGCCCTGAATGGTTTGGGACTCGCCTACCTGCGTGACCGCATTTCTGTTTACCAACCGACACGATCTCTTCGATTTTTTGGAGAGGCCCTGCTCTCACTCCCGCCCCCTTCGCAGGCGCGATTGGTGAGGAGAGGGCCTTCTCTATGGTGGCCCCCGACTCTGGAATTCACTTCCTAAAGATATCAAATAAGCCCCCACTTTGGCAGTCTTTAGGAAGAGCTTGAAAACGTGGCTGTTCCAATGTGCCTTCCCTGAATAAAGAAAAAATTGTCCGATCTGACAAATCTTACATCCCGTATAGGTTACTGCAATGCTCTCTACGTGGGGTTGCCTTTGAAGACTGTTCGGAAGCTGCAACTAGTCCAACGGACAGCAGCCAGGTTGATAAGAGGAGCGCCATTCAGAGAGCGTACAACTCTCCTGTTGTGCCAGCTCCACTGGCTGCCAGTTTGCTACCGGGCACAATTCAAAGTGCTGGCTTTAGCCTTTAAAGCCCTAAACGGTTCGGGTCCAACTTACCTGTCCGAACGCATCTCTCCCCATGAACCATTGAGATGTTTAAGATCATCTGGAGAGGCCTTGCTCTCGGTCCCGCCTTCTTCGCAGGCGTGACTGGTGGGGACGAGAGACTGGGCCTTTTCAGTGATGGCTGCTCAGCTTTGGAACGCCCTCCCTAAAGACATCAGATCGGCCCCCTCCCTCCTGACATTTCGCAAGAAAGTCAAGACCTGGTTATTTGAGCAGGCATTTGTTGATAAAATATAAAGGTTTAATTAGATATATGGAATGACGACGATGTGATGGAAACTCATTTCAACATGACACTGAGACTGCACTTGTAATGTTTTTAATTGTTAAATTGTTATTATATGTTTTTTCTCGGGGGGGGGGGGTTGCCTTGTTGCTGTGTTGTATTGAGTGCAGAGACTGCCTGTGTAAACCGTCCCGAGTCGCCTATAGAAACGTGACAAATAAATAAATAAATAAATCTTCCTCTATAAGTCCTACGAAGCACTTTATCTACCCGTTGGATTGATCTCCCTACATTATCCATGTCTAGACATACCCTACCCCTGTACATGCCTATTGTTTTTTTTAAAAAAAAAAATATTACATTTGGCCCTGCCATAGTGTTTTTAAATCTCTTTTGTGTTATTTTTGTTTAGTTATATTATTTATTTGTATTTTGCTTGCTTGTTTTGTTGATGCATTGTTGTATTTGTATTTGACGGGCTTGGCCTCATGTAAGCCACCCCAAGTCCCTTCGGGGAGATGATGGCAGGGTATAAATAAAGTATTGTTGTTGTTGTTGTTTTTGAGGACTTCAAGAATCAGAATGGTGACAAATGTACCAGTTTGTTAATGTTGTCTGTGTGGGTGGTGCCGAGGTGGACAGAAGCTAATTAAGATCCTGCAGCAGGCCGTTCTGCAGTTCCCTGATGTCTTTTTTGTCTCTTTGTTTGGCCCAGTCGCAAGGTAGAGATATTGTTGTTTTTAGTATTTTTCAGTTCCTTATACCAGCTGAACGCCACATTCCACCTTGGATTCTGGGGCTCTGGAAGGTCCCCTCATTGGCAGGCCCGCTATGTGGGCATCCATAGAGGCTCTGCTATGCCTGGGGATCTGAACAGTCAAGGATCCATCCAGTTGGGATGTATAGTTCCCCAAAGCACTGGGGACTTTGCCAGGCACTGGGATCTGGCTCTGTTTGCCTCATTGGATCGCCATGGGCTCTTCATGTAGATTTTCCGTTGAAAGGACTATATGGACTTTTCTGGCTTCTCCAAGTCTCCCCTGGACTGTTGGCCCCCACAAAGGAACGATTATGGACTCTTTTCCCCAAAGACCTCACTGGGAACCTTGTGCTGGGGACCAGGAGGACCGCAGTCTGACCAGCAGTTACATTACATTCTAGCCATCATCTTCCTCACTTGCATGATCATAAGGGTAAAGGCCAGTTCTTTTTCCTAGGACCTTTAAAACTGGGACCTACTGGAGTTTACCCACCCTGACTCTATTAATCTCTGAGTTTAGCCTGTTAAGAAGGTCATGGGTATTTGGACACAAACAGCCAAAATTCATAGCCATCCCCAGAGGGATCGAATCCTCATGAATGGCCACCACAACTTGCTCAAACTGGCCATGTTACAGAGAAAACCAAGCCTCTGGAGTTCACTGTTTTTCCCAAAAACAGGAAGGCAGCGATTTAGGACCAAAACCAAGAAACGTTTATTTTCAAACCAGAACAATAGCCAGGTAGACTTGAGGACGTGCAGAAGCCCTCGTTTGCCCCCAGGACACATTTAACATTTCCTAATCCCATCACAAAGCTCAGTTTCATTGTTGTTGCCCTTTTGTCCCGCCCCCCTGGTTTCTCATTGGTTGGATTGCAGGAGGCGCAATCGGCGCCTCCTGCAATTGGCGGAGAGGAACCAGCTGGCTTTCTGACGCTCAGTTGTTTACAACATTCCAGCTTATCAGCTGGGAACACACGTAGCTGGGGCGGGCGCCAAATTTAAATCTGTATGGAGTCAAAGTGTATAAAATGCCTTGTTTTTGCCAAATAAAGTATGTCAGCTTGCAGAAAACTCAGGACTTTGCGGTTGTCATCCTTTCCAGCTGGAATAGACCTTCTCTCGATGGGTGTCGCCCCCCTGGGCCCTTGAGACCTAACCTTCCTGGAAGGACCACACAGCAGCTATGGTACAACGGGTTTTATTTAGAATAGGTAGGTATAGGAAAGAGCCTGAGGCAATATAAGGCCTCCAGGTAGCAGCAATCAACAGGAACCGCGGCAAGTATATAATCCGCACCAAAGGATCCCAAGCGGAGGGAAAACAGGAACAAGCCAGATGCAATGGAAAGTCTCTTAAAGGATCCCAGCCAAATACAGAGGCAGGGAACAGCTCCTCAATAGCAATAAAGTTCTGTAGCAATAAAGTCTTTGCAGGAACAGCACTGGATCAGCACGTAGTTGTGGCAGTGAGCAAGGAACAAGGCCCAACGCAGGATCAAGTCAGCCCGGTGTTAGCTGGCTGGCACAGGCTTGCTGGAAGGCCCAATGCGGCCTTTCTTCCAGTAGTGTCTCCTTAGCGCGGCGTTGGTACGAGATGCCCGCAGTGGGCATCCTTTGGCAATTATAGTGTTCACTGGCTTTGATCTAGGTACGTCGAGTGTCACAGTTCCATGATTGATGGTCATCTATATGTTATGATACCTCAGTCTTTCAGGAATGCGCAGCTCGTTAGCAACTCACATCTGGAGAGAAGGGAGGCAGACTCTCGGCTCCTTTGGAGCGCTTTGCTATCAGGGAGGCTGGTTGGTACAACCTTGAGCTGCCTATGTTATGCATTCATCCCTAGCTTCTCACGGGAAAGGCCAGGAGGCCCAGGGCAAGGTTTGAGAGTGTAACAAGCTGGCTTGGATAGCTCCTTGATGCCATCATGGCTGAAGTCTTGCTCAAGCAAAAGTGATGCCTGAGGCCTTTGAGGTGTGACAGTGGGCACGCTTCCGGATCTTGGTGAGATATTGCATTGGGTTGGGGAAAAACTAGCGCTTCCAAAATTCCTCCAAGATCTCCTAACAAAGGATCCTTGCTTTTAGGGGTGTTTTGGGCTCTTGGCCCCATCTGGGCAAGGCCTTCCAATTTGCTCGTTAACATGGGGAAGAAATTTTTTCTTCTTCTCCTTCCTCAGAAACAGCTGGTTGAAGCACCAACTCCTAATACACCAAGGCAATCCCTGGCCTATCATTAGCTTCTCGCCAAGGACTTTTGTTTCCAGGCTCCATCACCGATGGTCGCACTCACCTTGCCTTTTCATTTTGGCAGGAGGCTTCTTTGATAACTGTGATCCTGTGGAGGCAGGAGGCATTCTGCAAACAGATCCTTCACATATAATATCTGTCTCCCTCTTGCAAACAATCTCTCTTTCTCTCTGCCTCATGCAAAGACATCACCTCCCGATCCATCCTCAAAGAGTATCCAATGGCCTGATGTTCTTCCTGAGGCCCTTTTCCCTGTCCTTCAACATCACAATAAACAATAACGAGACCCCCTCCCTCCCAAAGCCCCCCAGGTACAAGAGAAAACCACAGCAACCCTGGAAGCCAGCAATTTAATAGGAGTGCCAGGGCTGGGTTTCTTGTCTCGGTGATGGAAATTGAGCTATTGCATTTGACAGGCATCAGTTTGCATAAAAGGAAGACCAGCATCCGAAGCAGGGACGCTTCAGGGAGAATCTGCGGCAAGAGACAGGCTCACAAAACAAATGACCACGTACCAACACCATCCGCTTGTTTGGTTTCCCTTGCAGGAAGATGCAGAAACCTTGCCCTTCTGTGGAAAGGTTCCAGCATTCGGGGCTCTTTGGCTTTGAGGATGAAAAGTGAACAAAGACAAAGCCATTAAAAGTGACAGAGGTGGAGAACTGTCTCTTGTTTGACCAACCCAAACTTCTGGATAGGGATATAGAAAATAGTACAAAAATAAGGTTGAAAGTAGAGTAGTAGTCGTAAATTTTATTGATTAGCCCTTAGGCCAGGGGTGGGCAATTATTTTTTTCCAAGGGGCCACATGAGAGCCAAAAAATATTATGGAGGGCCGCACCTAAAGACGGTACTGTATTCTAATCTACATTATTTATTTATTTATTTACTATATTTTCTATATATTACTCATCATTAATATTAACATATTAATATATCAAGAAATATTCATATATTATTAGTATTAATATCATAATTATTATATTATAATATATAGACATTATAATATATTGAAATTATAATATAATATAATATAACATTATATTATATTATATTATTATTATTATTATTATTATTATTATAAAATTCAAGAAGACAAGGTGCGAACCAAGATGAAGGCTGACATCCTGAAGAGAGGAAGGATCCCAAGATGGAATGGCCCAATGGCCCCAGCCCAGAGGATGGCAAAGTGGACCCAGCTGCTACAGCAGAGCAAAGCAGAGCAGAGCAGCAGGCCATCGGAGGCTGCAGGCCTCCGCCCGCTCTCGTCCCCAGCTGTTCCCCAGCTGATCACCCTGCGGGGCCAAGAGGAAGGGGTGCCGCTGTCACCATCTGATTGCGGGCTCTGTGGGGCCTGTTTGTCAGACAGGCCGGAGGACCGGCGGCTTTGGAGTGCCTGCCATCTGTGGAGGCGATCCTGGCCTGCAGGGGGAGCACTTGGCAATCTGAGGCAGCTCATTGCTGTGGCGACCCGGAAGACGATCAAGTCTTCCGGGTCGCCATGCCGATCAGCCGATCAGCCCCCTCAGGTTGCTGCAGGCGCGGATCGCCTCCAGGGATGGCAGGCACTCCAAAGCCACCGCTCCTCCGCCTGTCTGCCAACACAGGCCCCACAGAGCCCGCGATTGGATGGTGGCAGCGGCACCCCTTCCTCTTGGCCCCGCGTCCGACGCCCTTTTCCTGGGCTGCACAGAACCGGCTGCCGGGCCACATTCAGCCCGTGGGCCGTAGATTGCCCACCCCTGCATCTTGTCAGAGCTCCTCCCACAATCAAATGCAAAAGGACAGTCTGTAGTGATCAAACCAATTCAAAAGTGTCTTTCAGGGATCACACGTGAAGCTCACTGTAGTCAGTTCAAACCTGAGAGTGTTTACGTGCTGGCTGGGACGCCCATGCATTGTCCAGACCAGCGCTGTCCAACTTCTCCTGGCCCAAGGGCCGGAATTGTGGTCACTGATCACCTGGGGGCCGCAGGTGATCAGTGAGCGGGGGCGTGGCTCCGGGGCGTGGCCGGCCTCCTGCGTGGCCCGCCCATTTTCGGGAGGGTTTCCTTGTGTGATGTTAGGCTGGGTGACGCCTGACGTCTCCCACCCTAACGTCACCCAGGGAAACCCTCCCGCAAGCCTGGATGGCTCGCAGGGGGAAGCGGCGCCCGCAGGCTTCCCCCGTGAGCCATCCAGGCTTGGGGAGGGTTTTCGCCCAGCACTCATGTCCCTTTGGTCAGAGGGACGCGGAGCCGGGCGAAAACTCCCCGCAGGCCTGATAACTGGCGGGGGAAGCGAGAACCGGCCCTCGCTTCCCCGTGAGCCTTCCAGGCTTGGGAGAGGGTTTTCGCCCAGCACACGCGTCCCTCTGGCGCGGGGAAGAGGGGACGAAGGAGGAGGCAGCCAGCTGACTGCCTCCTCCTTCGCCCTCCTCCTCTTTCCCCCGCCCGCGCTGCCCCGATCCCAGGCGCCGGCGCACGCGGGGGGAAAGAGGGACGAAGGAGGAGGCAGCCAGCTGACGGCCTCTCCTTCGTCCCTCCTCTTTCCCCCTGCCCACGCCCTTGCCCCGATCCCGGGCACCGGCGCGGGGAGGGGACGGAGGAGGAGGGGCGGAGGAAGAAGGCCGCCACGGCTCCGATCGTGAGCCGCGGTGCAGGGAGGGGAAGGAGGAGGGGCGAAGGAGGAGGAGCTGGCTCCCTCCTCCCTGCCCCGCCTCCTCCCCCCTCCCCCCCGCCGCCATTTTTTTAAAAAAAGAAATCTTGCAGGAGGGTAGCGGGGGCCGTGTCCAACAGGCTGGGGGGGGGTATACGGCCCGCGGGCCGCCAGTTGGACAGCCCTGGTCCAGACAATGACTGTGGAGCACCAAGGGACTATTGCCACTATAGACTTTACTTTCCCGTGTATAAGGACATTGAATACATTATTTCCTTTGTGTACATGATCTTTGAATGCACTATATGGAATTGCCTCACTGTATCAGTATATTACAGGAAATGTATCAATGTAATACTGGATACCATTTTGAATGATTGATCTAGACAGTACATTTGGTTATTTCTCTCATTGATATAAACTACAGTTTAGAAGAGTTTACTTGAGTGTTTTCTATATGATACTGCATGATACGTTTTGGTTTTTGTGATAGATTTTCATGTGTATAGACAATCACTGCCCTCTCTCTGTTTTTCTTAATGAGACATGCCACATTATCACAGGATGCCAACACCCTACACCACTGGAGAAATTGGAAGGCATGGAACAGGCTCTGCTCTGGCACCATGAGATGCAGAACCAATCTTAAGAAATGGGGCTATAAGGTGGAGTCCACCACATGCGAGTGTGGAGAAGAGCAAACCACAGACCACGTACTACAATACAGTCTGAGCCCTGCCACATGCACAATGCAGGACCGTCTTACAGCGACACCAGAGGTACTCCAAGTGGCCAGCTTCTGATCAAAGGAAATTTAGTACAATGCCAAGTTTTTAACTTTGTCTGTGGTTTTCCTATAAATTATAATTATATTCTCAATTCACTTCTGACATGATAAATAAACAAACAAACAAATAAATAAATAAGTATCCACTGGCTTTCCCAGATGCTATTCAGCTTGAGATGGTGAACATCCTATCAGAGGGTTAGTTGTAGTTAGATATAAGCTGAAACACACAATTTCTGGGCATTCTTATGGATGGCACAGCTCTGGGCCTGTCAGCGGGGACTACAAGAAAATACTGCATTAATTTTGAGCTTAAATTAAGAGAAGAAAACAGCATCGATTTGGTGGGGGAAGAAATAGAGAGAACCACACTTATGGATTTGTTTTGATAGATTTATAACCTGCCTTTCCACTAACCACCCACAACAAATGGTAGCAAACACTACAATCAAATATTTCTATGACTGAGCTCCTACGTTAGCTCTGTGTAGTGTAAACACCTGCATGCAGAGTTATGCATTGCTAATGCTATGTAGACCTTGTGCTGAATGACAATGCTGGCCAACTAAGCTGAATGTGAAATCCAATACCGAACCAAACATATGTGTAAATCTATATATGTTATAGATCCATGTGCAATGGTGCTGCAGGTGTCGTTCGTCTTCACAACCTTGTGCTGAATGTAGAGCTGTTCCACCAGTTGAAATGTCCAATCACTTCAATAAAGGAACTGATGAATGTGTAAGAACTTGTACATATGTTAACACTTTAATCTTCTCACTTTGAAAACAAGATAAAAATACATTTGAATTCTGAAAATCAATTAAAAACACATCAGTCCAGAAGATCCTCTGCTTTCATGGCATTTATTTATTTATTTATTTATTTATTTATTTATTGTTTCGATTTGTATACTGTCCTTCCAATTTGGCTCAGGACGGTTTACAATACATCGACCAAAACATTAAAACCATAACCACAAGAACAACATTCACAATTAAAACAGAATTTGCACATTAGTCCATAATCAAGGAATGACTAGACATTAAATGCCTGGCGGAAAAGAACTGTTTTGCAGGCTTTCTGAAATGCCGGCAATTCAGTAATGGCCCTGACTTCAAGTGGCGGGGTGTTCCATAGACTCAGAGAAACAACGGAGAAAGCCTTCTGCCTTGTTGAGGATAAGTGGATAGTCCGTGGGGTGGGGGTGGGGGGGAGATCTGTAAGAGGTTATGATCCTCAGATCGAAGCGATCTTTGGGGAACATATGGGAGCAGACGGTCCCTCAAGTACATGGGCCCCAGACCATACAAGACCTTAAAGGTCAGAACCAACACTTTGAAGATGATCTGGTGCTCAATTGGCAACCAATACAGCTGCTGTAGGGTCGGGATGATGTGAGCCCTGGCTGGTACTCCAGCCACGAGTCTCGCTGCCGCATTCTGCACCAGTTTAAGCTTCTGGATGACCGACAAAGGAAGACCAATGTAAAGGGTGTTACAGTAGTCTAACCTCGAGATGACCGTGGCCTGGATTACCATGGCTAGGTCGTTCCTGGTGAGGTAGGGAGCCAGCTGCCTAGCCTGCTGCAGATGAAAAAAAGCGGATCTACTGACAGCCGAGATCTGAGCCTCCATTGTCAGCAGTGGGTTCAATTGGACCCCTAGGCTCTTTACTAGAGACGACAGGTGTAACGCCTCGCCGTCCAGGGTAGGCAGCTGGAGCCCACACCCACCCGGGAAGCCCAGCCAAAGGATCTCCGTCTTCGATGAGTTCACTCTCAATTGACTGGCTCATAGCCAACCAGTCACAGCTTCAAAGCATAGCTGGAAACAATCAGGTACAGAGTCCGGCCGGCCATCCATCCTCAGCACTAGCTGGGTGTCATCAGCGTACTGATGACACTCCAGACCAAAACTCCGCACCAATTTTGCAAGTGGTCGCATATAGATGTTAAATAATAAAGGGGAGAGAATGGCTCCTTGAGGGACCCCAAAATTTAGGAGCTTAGGATCAGATTTTGCATGGAGTGAAGTAACGGTTCTTTCCTCCAGCTTCCTGCCGACTCTTACTCTAACAATGCATTTTCAGATAAAGCCATAAGGGAGTTCATTTATGGATGATCTTCCTTTTTTGGCGTATTATAATAAAACCTCCCTAGCTTCCATCCCATTTCTTCTTCTAAATTACCTTGCATCTCCCATCATTCTGTTTGGGAGGACCTGTTCAGGCCTCTAGAGGGTGATGAAGAGCCAACGAAGAGCCACTTGAGTAGTAGACGCTAGACGGCCTAATGATTGTGTCGGCAAGCAGATAAACAGATGATGCTGAGAATTAATGGAAAAGCTTCATGGGAATTCAGACTTACTAGGGTTGTGTTGACTTACTGTTTGCTAATTCTCTGCTGGAGAAAATCTAATTCTGGTCCAAGGCCAGGAGGAGCTCTGCAGCCTGAAGTGATGATGCTGGAGTCATGGGGATCTACTGAGTTTTTCTGAATGTTTTTGCATGTTATTACAATTTTGTTCATCGGGATGATGCACCTGTCTTGGAACTGATGCTCTTTGTCGGCACCTGAGATCTCAGCAGATATCTCCCGCCCTCCTAATTTTATCTTACAATGTTAGTTTTGAGGTCGAGCTTTCCTGTAGAGCATGGCCACCATAAACATCTCCACTTTCCATTAAATTCTGTAGGACCGAGCATTGTTTGGGATCTGGGGATAAGAATAAGAGGTGCGGATGGACTCACAATGTTGCACCTCAGATCGCGGCAGTTCCCCCCTAGATCACACACACCAGGCAGATGCTACCGTGTTTCCCCGAAAGTATGACACCCCCGATTGTAAGACGTATCAGGGGTGTCAGGGGGGTCAGCTAATGTAAGCCGTACCCCGAATGTAAGCCGTACCTCATCGCGGCGGCCACCGCCGCAGCCGCAACCGGCCCATCGGCCGCGGCACACCTCCGCGGCGCACCTTCCTGCCAGGCCTCCAAGGAAGGGAGGGGGAAGAGCCCCAGAGGCGTGGTAAAGCGGCGCTGCATCAGAGTGACACGTCGCCGCTTTGCCACGCCTCTGGGGCTCTTCCTCCCTTCCTTTGTCCAAGGAAGGGAGGGGAAGAGCCCCAGAGGCGTGGCAAAGCGGCGCTGCATCAGAGTGACGCGTCGCCGCTTGCCACGCCTCTTGGGGCTCTTCCCCTCCCTTCCTTGTTCGAAGGGAGGGAGGAAGAGCCCAGAGAGGCTGCAAAGCGGCGCTGCATCAGAGTGACGGTGTGCTTGCCACGCCTCTGGGGCTCTTCCCCCTCCCTTGTCCAGAAAGCTACGGCGGAGGTGTGCCGCGGCGATGGGCCCGGTGGCGGCGGCGGCGTGACGGCGTGCAGCGGCGGTGTGGGCGTGGCGACGGGTGCGTCTTAGTTTATATAAGACGTACCGAAAGTAAGACGTAGGGGACTTTTCGGGGAAAAGAAAGTAAGACGCTGTCTTACTTTCGGGGAAACACGGTATAAATGTACTTTATTCAGAATAAGATTTAGTCCAAAAGTAGAAAGATGCAAGGTCAATCCAAAACAAAAGGCAATTCAAATAGTTCCAAAACAGTGGTAGAAAAAGCTGGCATAAATCGCATAAAAAACAAGATTGCAAAGACAAGGCCAACAGACCGCTCCTGCGGTCCGGACACGAACATGAAACCCAGGACCCAAGTCCTTCCAAGCTGAATGTAGCTTCAGGTCTGACTAGAAAGGCCTGAGCACAATCTAATAAAGGGAACTAACTCCTGTGTGCCCAGCGCACCCCCTTCCTCAAACTCCAATCTCTCTGGGAGGATCTGATGCTGGCCCTCCTGTCGAATTCTGGCTCGTCAGCATCCCCAGATGTCTCACTATCATGCTGGGAAACTCGATCCTCCCTATCCTCGGAATGCTCGCCTGACAAGGGAGTGCAGAAGTTCTCGTGGGACTCAAGGTCGCTGGGCCTCTCACTATTGAATTCAGAACTAAATTCCATGGAGTCATCATTATCCTCATCTGCAGTCACACACCCATGTAACCATCCATCATCCCAGGCTAAGTCTTCCTCTGCAGACCCGTATCCATCAGGCCACCCATCATCCCCGATCTGGCCCTGGTCAGCTGGGACCCCTGGTGTCTGTCTATAGCCACTAGGCTGGAACACCACACACAATGCTTTTTGTCAGGGATTGGTGGGAGAAACTTCACTAGAGGCTAAGAGAAATGTCCTCAACTTGACGGGAGGCTCAGAGAAATGTCCATCTTAATCCAATGGAATCGACAAATATGTGGAGAACTACAACATCATGGAGATGGTTGACAACAGTGGTTCTCAACCTGTGGGTCCCCAGATGTTTCCTAGAAAGCCTAACAGCTGGCAAACTGGCTGGGATTTCTGGGAGTTGTAGGCCAAAATCTGGGGACCCTCAGGTTGAGAACCACTGGTCTACAACTTCTTCTGATCACCCTGTTGCCTCAGTTGGGTCATGGGTTAGCAAAATCTGCTTGAATCCTAAGGTCGATTTTTTAATTCTGCTATTTTATATAAGGGAACCATTTTAGTATTCCATTTTATATAACAGGACTTCAGCGTTCACAGTTTTTTGTATCCATGGTGTCAGGATCCAGGGCTCTGCCAGTATGCAGGCAAAGGTAAACCAAAAATAACACCCACTTATCTCAAAACATATTTCACTTAAAGCAGCACTTACTCATTGTTTTCAAGGTCAAAGTTCAAAACAAACAGATAGCACACAGCCACAGAGACAAAGCAAAGACTTATAACATTGACTGATTGTTGATTGATTTTATTGTGTTGTTGTGTTGATAGGCTTGGCCTCATGTAAGCTGCCCCGCGTCACCGTTGGGTAGATGGTGGCGGGGTACAAATAAAGATGATGATGATGATAATGATGATTATTATTATAACAAGGAGCATACCAGAAACACCAGTTCAGGAAAAATAGTACACAATAGTCACAATTGCAGTCTGGGAGTCAAATGCCAAGAGTTCACTGATTAATGTCCAAGGTTCAAGAGATCAAAGTATAGTTGTTATTCCAAAGATCAAGCCAGAGAGTTCGGCATTCAAGGATGATCCAAATACATAATCAATAGTCAGTCCAGGGATTCAAGGTACATCAAGGTTCACAACAGTATATGAGAGCAACAGGGTTGGGCAACAAGATGCTCACCAGGGTTCAAGGTTCTTCAAGATACAACATTCCAAGAGTTCTTTTTTTTTAAAAAATCTTTTTTATTTGCATTTTTGAGTCATATAACATAAAAACATTCAAAAACCTCAGAAATCAGATAGTACGGGGACGGGGAGTGCGGGGGAAATAGCATTAGAGGGGGATGGGGTAGAAGCAAGGGAAAATAAAAAGGGGTTAAGAAAGCGAAAAAGAAAAGGAGAAGGAAAAAAAAAAAAAAAAAAAGACCACCAGAACACCAGGAGTGTGGCTTGGGAGGTGGGTTAATAAAAAAGAGGGAATAGTTAGTCCATGATCTCTCTTCCATATAGATGTTGGCTTCCAGTTCTGGAGTAGGGTGTAGTTTATCCTTGGTAAGATCCCTTCCGCTTTGAGTCCGGCTTTTTGCCATGTCCTCTCCTTCCGACCTAAGGTCTTAGTCCTCAGGTCTCATTCTTATTTAACTCATTCTACTTCTCGCTTTTCATTTCCAGTGCCTTCAAGTAATTCTTTACTCGGTCCCAGTTTATCTTGTTCTTATTGCTGGAATCACTTATCAAGTTTTTAAGATTATCTAAGTCCATTGCCTCTCTTACTTTTATTAGCCACTCCTCTATACTCGGTATTTCCTTCAATTTCCATTTTTTTGCTAGTTCGATTCTAGCCACCGCTGTGACGTAAAAGAAAATTTTATCCTCATTATCCTTTATCTCATTATTCATTAAATTAAGTAAATATTGTTCTGGTTTTAATTCCACTTTGTAGTCCAGCATTTTCGTCACGTGGTGGTGAACCGCCATCCAGAAATTCTTAACTTTTTTACAGGACCACCAGCAGTGCAAAAACGTTCCCTTGTGTTCGCCACATTTCCAACACTTGTTCTTTAAATTTTTGTAGAACTTTGCCAGCTTCACTGGAGTTAAGTACCAATGAAAGAAGATTTTAAACCAGTTTTCCGTGATACTGGTGGGTCCTGCATACTTAGTTTTTTTCCTCCACAAAATTTCCCATTCCTGTAAGAGGATGGAGTGGGAATCGAAAATAGGTCGTCAAATGTTGTATTGCCTCTCTACAAATCTATGGTGAGGCCACATCTGGAGTACTGTGTACAATTCTGGTCACCGCACCTCAAGAAGGATATAACGGAACTGGAAAAGGTACAGAAAAGGGCAACAAGAATGATCCAAGGGATGGAGCAGCTCCCTTACGAAATCAGGTTGCAACGCCTTGGTCTTTTCAGCCTTGAAAGACGGCGTTTAAGAGGTGACTTGATCGAAGTGTATAAAATCATGCATGGGATAGAAAAGGTGAATAGAGAAAAATATTTTCTCTGTCACACAACACTAGGACTAGGGGCACTCCTAAAGCTCCAAGGTAGGAAAGTTAGGACTAATAAAGGGAAATATTTCTTCACCCAGAGGGTCATTGGGTTATGGAACTCACTTCCAGAGGAGGTTGTGACAGCGGTCAGCCTGGACAGCTTCAAGGCAGGATTAGACAGATTCATGGATACCAAGGGAATCAGTAGCTACTGAAATGGACATCCAAGTGCCACCTCTGTGTTGACGGAGGCAGGCAGGATTTCCCCGGGTACTGGTTGTGGGGGGCCCAAACCTTTTCCTGGCTGGAGAAGTCTTTCTTGACATCTAACTTATAATACTCCTTAATTTGTGCATAATGAAACCATGAAATGGCTACTCCTTGATCTCTTAACTCTTGTAAGGTCTTCAGCCTCCAGGAATTGTTATATTTTTGTAATAGAACTTTATAGGTTGGCCATTTCTCGGCGGGGTTCTCTTTCACCTGTTGAGCCTCAGTCGGAGAGATCCAAAGGGGGGTCTTTGAGTAAAATAAGTCTTTGTGCTTGTTCCAGATCTTCAGGAGGGCGGCTCTAATGAAATGACTCGTAAATTTCTTTTCCACCTTGGCTTTGTTGTACCAAAGGTACGCATGCCAGCCCCTCCTCAGTTCATGGCCTTCCAATATCAGTAATTTCTTTTTCTCTAGTTTTGCCCAATCTGTGATCCAACTCAACGCCGCTGACTCGTAATATAATTGGAAGTTGGGGAGTGATAATCCCCCTCTTTCCCTCTTATCCGTCAATACCTTATACTTTATTCTGGCCTTCTTTCCTGCCCATACGAACTTCAAGATGTCTTTCTTCCACGTTATGAAGCTGCGATTCGTTCTTATTATCGGAATTGTTTGGAAAAGAAACATCATGCTTGGTAGAATGCTCATCTTAATGACAGCTATTCTGCCCAGGATACTGAGCTTCAGATACTTCCATTTTTCCAATTTCTTCCTCAGGTGTTTCCAATTCTCCTCATAGTTATTCTTTAGGAGTTGATTATTGTTAGCCGTCAATTGGATACCCAGATATTTTACTTTCCTAGCCAGGGAGTATCCTGAGATCTCCTGGAGTCGCTCTCTTCTTTCTTGTTTAATATTTTTAGTTAGAATTTTGGTTTTTTCCCTATTTATCTTCAATCCTGCTACCTCTCCGAAGTCTTGAATTCTCTTCGTCCATAAGTGTATTGTTTCCAAGGGGTTTTCGATGGTACACACGATATCGTCGGCGAATGCCTTGACTTTGTATTCCTCCCCCTGAAGTTTAAGACCCTTTAGCTCGCGGTCCGATCTTATTGTTTCCAAAAGCGGCTCCAACAGTAGGACAAAAAGCAGGGGAGAGAGGGGGCACCCTTGTCTTGTACCCCTCCTGATGTTTATACTTCCTGCATTTTGCCCATTGATTAAAAGGTTTGCCGATTGGGTCGTATAGATTGATTTAATCGCATTGGAAAAGAAATATCCCATGTCCCGTTCTTTTATTATCTCCAACAACCAGTCCCAGTTAGCATTATCGAATGCCTTCTCGGCATCCAAAAACAGTAAGGCTGTCTCTTTCTGCCTATTGCTTTCATAGTATTCGATGGTGTTAATCATCGTTCTTACATTGTCTCTCAGCAATCTATCCGGCAGAAAGCCTGTTTGATCTTCATGTACAATCTCCTTCAACACTGTTTTTAGCCTGTTTGATATTACTGCAGCGAATATTTTGTAGTCGCAGTTCAGGAGGGAAATGGGTCTATAATTTTTCACATTTGTTGGGTCTGAGCCCTCTTTGTATATAAATGTAATATTTGCCTCCTTCCATGTGTCAGGGATTTTCGCTTCCGACAACGCCTTGTTCATTATTTCTTTCAAATAAGGTAGCATCTCTCTTGAAATACCTTGTAGTAAGTCGCTGTCAGCCCATCTGGGCCCGGGGTCTTATTCTTTGGCATCCTCCGGATTGCTTCTTTGATCTCCTCTTCGCTCACCGGCTCGTTCAGGATTTCCCTTTGATCTTCCTTTATCCTTTCCAATTTCAATTTATCTAGGTAAGCTGATATCTTTTCCCTTTCGATCTCCTCCTTTTTATACAACTCCTCGTAGAAGATTTTAAATTGTTCTGCTATCTCTTCTTGTGTATAGAGGTGGACGTTAACCTTCGTCAGCTGCGAGATACATGCTTTCAGTCTTTTCGGCCCTAACTTTCTTGCCAGAAGTTTCCCCGGTTTATTAAGATATAGGGAGTAGTTCAATTTAAGCCTTTTTACATTCTTCGCAATTTGTTCCTGTTGGAGGGCATTGAGCTCATTTCTAATCCCGTCAATCTTTATTTTAAGATTTCTTGAGACAGGTCAGGATACCACAATCTACACAACATGGGGGGAAAAACCACCAGCATCCACAGCCAAGTATAGCAGATACTTTCCCCTCAAAGAGTAGTCTCTGCCAGGTTAGTTTTATACACCTCGTCACAGCTGCATCCTGTCTCTGCTAGCATCTACCTTTATCACTGCCACCTATGAGTTCTTACATACAGATTACTCTGCCCTTTAGAACTATGGAGAAGATTAACTCCTTCTCTATCTTCTGCAGCATCACCACCCTACTAGTCATGAATCTGCCAGGCCTTCTGTATACTAACCACCATCCACTATCAACCACCATTCCATACCAACCACCATGAACTGCTGGACATGACATATAGGGTTCCTGAAACCAATCCCCAGTGGATACTGAGGATCCACTTAGGTTTCGTTTCCTTTCCCCACCTCTTTCTTCTTCTTTTCTCTTTCTTCTGTGCCCTTCCCCAGCACGGGGAATGTGGCGCAGCTAGCTGGGAGTCAGCTGCATAAGATCTCTACTGACTAGAAGGTCATGAGATTGAGGCCTGCCCAGGTTGGGGTGAGTTCTCGATCACTTGTGTAGCTCGTAGTCTGTCTATATATGTTGTTTGTCTATGGCATTCAGGGGCGGTCTAAGGTAATTTTAAATGGTAAGCGAACATTATTTTGGCCCCCCCAAAAACATTATTTTGGCGCTCCCCCCTCCGCGTATGCCCAGAAGCTCCTGTGCACAGGCGCAGAAGCCTGTAAACACAGCACTCCTTATTCGGCACGCAGGGAGGTTTGCTACGGCGCGGCGTCGGAGCGCACAAGGCCCAAAAGCGGAACATCGGCCGGACACTGTCTGGTGGGCGGGAAAATACGCCCTTTACCCAGATGGCGCCCCACGCAGCGGCATCCTTTGCCTACTGGTAGGACCGCCCCTGATGGCATTGAATGTTTGCCTGTATATGTGCGTTGTGATCCGCCCTGAGTCCCCTGTGAGGTGAGAAGGACGGAATATAAATGAAGTAAATAAATAAATTTGATTAGACTGTCAGGATTAACAATCAATCAACAGATCAATCAAGAAGTTTTTTTCAGCAAGCAGATTTCAAATAGACTGAAATGTATTTCTTATTTCTACGTTGAGCTGCCTCGTCCACTCGCTCCCTTCCCCAGCACATCACAATAAATCTATTCGCTTTTACTTACCAGAGACATGATTTCTGAAGAATATAATGACATATATATATATATATATATATATATAGAGAGAGAGAGAGAGAGAGAGAGAATGTTTTATACCCGACTTGTGAAGTAACAGCCCGAGAGTGACTCCAGAACAATCAGTGTCATTAAAGCGGGTCTGATGAAAACCTCTATAAAGCAAGCCTTGTGCTGTGATACACTTCAGCTATGTTTTGTAAAATTAATTGGATGGGGGCGGGGGAGGGCTTCGACATATTACTGCAAGAAAGGAAGGAAGAAAGGAGGAAGAAGACCTATTACCAGGGTATAATAGTCAAGGAACTAAGCAATAGAAGACACTGTAGATAAAAAAATAAAGGATAAATTAAAAAAACCTAGTCCTAATTTAGATGTACGATGGATATAAATAGGGAAGCACAGAGGGATTGACTGCTAGATGTACCTTCTTACTGTACCATCCCTAAAGGGATCCAGTTTCTTTGTTCCCCAGAACTCTCTGCGATCCGAAGAACAAAATCTTCTTAGTGTCCCATCTGTCCGGACATACCATCTGTCCACAACTAGGCAAAGAGCTTTCTTGGTGGTGGCACCAACAATGTGGAACGCCCTACCCGATGAAGTGCGAGGAATCACAGAACTATCCTCTTTCCGAAAAGCATGTAAGACGGTCCTCTTCCGTCAAGCGTTCTCACTAGAGTAAAACATTTTCATCTTATTGTTAGTCTTCATTTAAAGTGTAATACGTTCCAACACTCTGGAACGTACTCCCTCCAGAAGTCCGCGCTCTCCCTAGTTTGCTGGCCTTCTGGAAGGCTTGCAAGACTATAGTATTCCAACAGGCGTTTGGCCTTTAAACCGCAGATACTACGCCACTGATAATTGTAGGCCCATTGATACCTGCTTCCTGCGTATTGGGTCATTGCATTGTTTTATGATTTTTAATGTGTTTTATATATGCTGTTTTTAATTATGTTTTGATGTTGTGAGTCGCCCCAAGCCGGATGAGAGTGGCGACGGATAAATACAAACAAACAAACAAACAAACAATAGAGTGCGGAGACTTAGGTAATATGTTTTAATGTACTAATGTGTTGATTTTACTATTATGTGTATTCTATCCTGTTGTAAACCACCCTGAGCTTCTAGAAGGAGCGGTCTAGTAGCTGAAATAAATAAATAAATAAATAAAGTTCAAAGGAAGCATTCATAGCCTGAAATACACCTAAAGGATATTATTTTTGTTATTGTTGTTGTTGATATTGTTGTTGTTGTTATTGCTGTTGTTGTTGTTGATATTGTTGTTGTTTGCCTTCACATTGTTGGGATGACTGATTCTTAATATTTCTTCTCTTCGTGGTCAGACCCGTCTGGAATGCAATTTGGCATAGGACTGATGACAACCAAAGTGGCATGTTCTGGGTGGCAACGGTAGGGAGAATCCCCCTCATCTTTGGGGAGGGAGGCATAATTAATGTGCCTTCTGCTCTTCCACTTTTGACGCCAGGCCCGTCCCACCCCTCACAAGGCATACCTGCCTGTGGCTCTCATTAATCTGACATGATGCAAGCTTTCCTGGGCTGCTGCCTATCTACTTTTCAAGCTGTAAAAATTATCATACGAAATAAAACACTCCATTTCCTTGGAGCGCAGCAGATGGAATTGCTGAGTGCGGATTCCTTCTGGGATTTAAAGCGGGAGCAGGGAAAGGGAATAGTGTCGAGAATCTACCAAAGTAACAAGGCAAGAGGTGCAGCAAGAAGATCAACTACTGAAACGCAATGCTGAAGCCCATAAAGTAACGGGCTGGACTAGAATGCGACGCAAATAAGGTACTTTAGGATTGCAAAAATATCAAAGTATATTCTGGTATACAATCATAAGCATTAGTGGCACGCAATACACAATATAATGAGCATCATATCTATATCATGCAATATTGAATTCATACAAACTATATGTCTCTCAGTGGTAAAGCATGCACAGTTCACAACAAAGAGCCCAGAACATGGAGCTGGGTAAAAGCAACGCAAACATAGAGTCCATGTAAGCCCTATCGAAGGTCCGAAGACTGGAACCTTGGGGGAGCCTGGATGGGCGGAAGAGCTGATTCCAGCCCGGGAGGACTTGTGTACCATTGATGTTATTGATGTGCGGAAATGCGAATACCCCCCGTCAAGACTGTACCCTGTAGTTACGATACTACAACCCTGGGGAGGAGCGGTCTGAAGTGAACGCGCCCTGAGGAAGCGTCTTAACGCAAAACGGCCATCTTGGCATCGTCATCACCCTTCCAGCCATAGGCGCCAGCCTAGCCTGTGCTACATCAGCTCTTCCGCCCATCCAGGCTCCCCCAAGTTTCCAGTCTTTGGTCCGTGAGTTATTTGGCTCTGGACCTTCCATAGGGCTTACATGGACTCTATGTTTGCGTTGCTTTTACCCAGCTCCATGTTCTGGGCTCTTTGTTGTGAACTGTGCATGCTTTACCACTGAGAGACATATAGTTTGTATGAATTCAATATTGCATGATATAGATATCATGCTCATTATATTGTGTATTGCGTGCCACTAATGCTTATGATTGTATACCAGAATATACTTTGATATTTTTGCAATCCTAAAGTACTTTATTTGCGTCGCATTCTAGTCCAGCCCATTACTATATGGGCTTCAGCATTGCGTTTCAGTAGTTGTTCCTAGTGAGCATATTTTGTGTTGTGTATTGCAGCAAGAAGATTAGCCACTTGCCAGATCAGAACTGTCCTGGGTCTTGAGTTTTCAAGATCCAAATGGAAGCCCAAGATGGCGAGCTGGAGTGGCATTGCAAGAAAGAGGGTACAAAAAGGACTCCCTGGGGACATCATTAAGAAGGACGCATTTACTATCAACCATTTCGCATAGTGTGCCACTCAAATAAAACCTGACAAGTCTAACAAGAGAGAAAAAGAGGCAGACACAGCTCCATCATGCCTAACTCCAGAAGCAAATGGCAGGGCCTCCATCCACCCCTATCACCACTGCCCATCGCTGAGAATGGAGAAACGAAGAGACGGTCACTGCTGCACCATGCCTAAGTGCAGAGGAAAATGAATGGCCCTCCCTCCAGCTCAATTGCCATGGCCTTCCATCCATCCCGACTGCCACTGCCCTGGATGAGAATGAAGAAACAATGGCTCAATTACAGCTCTACGATGCATAAGTCCAGAGGCAAATGAATGGCCCTCTCTCCAGTTCAACTGCCATGGCCTTCCATCCATCCATCCCAACTGCCACTGCCCTGGCTGAGAATGGAGAAATGAAGAGTCAGTTACAGATCCACCATGCATAATTCCAGAGGCAAATGAAATGCCTTCCCTCCAGCTCAACTGCCATGGCCCTCCATCCATGCCAACTGCCACTGCCCTGGATGAGAATGAAGAAACAATGGGTCAGTCACAGCTCCACCATGCCCAAATCCAGAGGCAAATGAAAGGCCCTCCCTCCAGCTCAACTACCATGGCCTTCCATCCATCCATCCCAACTGCCACTGCCCTGGCTGAGAATGGAGAAACGAAGAGTCAGTTACAGCTCCACCATGCATAATTCCAGAGGGAAATGAAACGCCTTCCCTCCAGCTCAACTGCCATGGCCCTCCATCCATCCCAACTGCCAATGCCCTGGATGAGAATAAAGAAACAATGGGTCAGTCACATCTCCACCATGCCCAAATCCAGAAGCAAATGAATGGCCCTCCCTCCAGCTCAACTGCCATGATCCTCCATGCATCCCAACTGCCACTGCCTAGCTGAAAATGGAGAAACAAAGTCAGTCACAGCTCCACCATTCCTAAGTCCAAAGGCAAATGAAAGGCCTTCCCGCCAGCTCAACTGCCACTGCCCTCCATCCATCCCAACTGTCACTGCCCTGGCCTTTTAGGGAGAGAAGAAGTGTCAGGCAGACCTGCATCATGCCTAAGCAAATGACAAGCCCTCTATCCCAACTGCCACTGCCCTGGCCAAGAAGGGAGAGAAGAATAGTTAAGCACAGCTCCACTATGCTTAGGTCTAGAGCAGGCCTGCACAACCAGTGGTCCTCCAGGTTTTTTGGCTTCCAACTTTCACAGACCATAGCCAGCTTGTTAAATGGTCAGGAATTCTGGGAGCTGGAGTCCAAAACATCTGGAGGGCTGCAAGTTGTGCAGGCCTGGTCTAGAGTCAAGGGAGAGACCCTTCCTCCAGCCCAACTGCCACTGCCCTGCCCATTTATGGAGAGAATAAGAGGTAGACTACAGGAAAGGAGATTCCACTTGAACATTAGGAAGAACCTCCTAATGGTGAGAGCTGTTCAGCTGTGGAACTCTTTGCCTCGGAGTGTGGCGGAGGATTCTTCTTTGGAGGCTTTGAAACAGAGGCTGGATGACCATCTGTTGGGGGTGCTTTGAATGCGATTTTCCTGCTTCTTGGCAGAATGGGGTTAGACTGGATGGCCCACGAGGTCTCTTCCAACTATGATTCTATGATTCAGACACAGGTCTATTACGCCTAGGCCAAGAAGCAGATGCAAGTCCAGGGGCGGTCCTACCAGTAGGCAAAGGACGCCGCTGCGTAGGGTGCCATCACCACCCACCCACCAAGCAGGGTGTCCTCCCCAGCCTCTCCCCTGGTTTCTCACCAGACGGTGACCCTGACGGAGCTCTCCTCTTGCGCGGCTGACATGGCACCGAGAAGGAAAGGTTCCCAGGGGGTGAGGAGGGCGAGGCAAGGAAGGGCGCCTCAGGCAGTGTGCGGACCCTTCTTGTCTCTCACGCTATGAAGCGCACGTGCGCACCGCCTTGCTCTGCCAGGGACTGGCTCGCTCTCGTGCACATGCTCTCTTCTCCTCTCCTCTCCGCTCCGCTTGGCCGCACCTCCTCCACCTCCTCTCTCCAGCCATTTTAGGTGGCTGAATGGATAGGTAGCGGCGGCTTAGGCTCTGCCCACTTCGGTCAGCCCAGCAGTAAGGAAAGCTTCAGCCTCCCTCCATCCACTTGGCTGGTGGTGACCTCAAAAGCTGGGGGCGGAGCCACAGCCAGCTCGCGCTTGTCACTCAAAACGGGTCAAGGGAGGAGAGAGGGAGAGTGCGCGCCTGCCTAATGTTTTTGGGGCGCCAAAATAATGTTTGGGGCGCCAAAATAATGTTCGCTTACCATTTAAAATTACCTTAGACCACCCCTGTGCAAGTCTCTCCCTCCACTCCAACTGCCACTGCCATGGCCTTGTCGGAGGAGAAGAAAAGACAGGCACAGCGCGATCTTGCCATGGCCTTCCATCCATCAAAACTGCCACTGCCCTGGATGAGAATGAAGAAACAATGAGCCATTGGGAATGGTGGTATATAAATTTGAAATAATTAATAAATAAATAATAAATCATGCCAGAAGCACACAAAAGGCCCTCCCTTTCTCCCTACTGCCACTGCCCTGACCCCAGTGGGAGAGAAGAAGAGGTAGCTAGGCACAGCTTCATCCTATCCAAAATCAGAGGAATCTTGGACAGCCCTTGTTGTTTCTGGAGTCCCTAGTTTAGGACTCCCTAATCAAACCTTCAGTGGGATAAGAGATGTGTTAAGCATATACATCCTACGTGTAGAACCACAAGGATCTCCCGCTAAGTTGGCAATTTTTGCCTGCTGTGAGCCATTTAACCCCCCACCCCCAGCACTGTTTAAGCCCCCTGCAGCTAATCTCTTCCAGGCCCAAGGATTGTGAAAAGAATGTCAGGATTAAAAAGGGAAAAGAAAACACCAAAAATAAAAAAACATTCCCAAGCCCACTTGCATGCACTCAGAGTAAGAGACTTTAAAAAGAGGGCTTAATTAACCAGATTGCTGGAAGGCATGAATCTGCTCCAGATATGACTTTGGAGGAAAAGGAGGGAGGGCGGCGTTTGCTTTTCTTTCTCTGTTTGGTCCTTTTAAACATCTCGATTGAAAAATGGCTTGGCAGGTGGCAAAGAGCTCCAGTGTTTCATATGAATCTGAAAGCATGGTTACATAAGCTGGCAATCCTGGAGAGAAATAAATTTTTTGCAATAGTCAAGAAGGGCCTGAACACCCTAAATGCACCAGGCCCCATCTGATCTTGGAAGCTAAGCAGGGTCAGTCCTGGTTGGTACTTAGATGGGAGGCATCAACAAAGGCCAAGTTGTTGGAGAATTACCTTTGAGTATTCCTTGCCTGGGAAATTCATGGCAGCCTAATGGGATATACTGTCAGTATTGTCCCCTATGTTGTTCAACATATACATGAAGCCGTTGGGGGAGATCATCCGGAGTTTCGGGGTGCGGTGCCATCTGTACGCAGATGATGCCCAACTCTGTCACTCCTTCCCACCTGCTACTATGGAGGCTGTTCAAGCCCTGAATCGGTGCTTGGCCACTGTAACAGACTGGATGAGGGCTAACAGATTGAAACTAAATCCAGACAAGACAGAGGTACTCCTGGTCAGTCGTAAGGCTGAACAGGGCATAGGGTTACAGCCTGTGCTTGACGGGGCTACACTCCCCCTGAAGGTGCAGGTTCGCTGTCTGGGAGTGATCCTGGACTCATCGCTGAGCCTGGAACCCCAGGTCTCGGCGGTGGCCAGGGGAGCTTTTGCACAGCTTAGGCTTGTGCGCCAGCTGCGCCCGTATCTTGGGAAGTCAGACTTGGCCATGGTGGTCCATGCTCTGGTTACATCCCGTATAGACTACTGCAACGCTCTCTATGTGGGGCTGCTTATGAAGACTGCCTGGAAGCTGCAATTAGTCCAGCTCACAGCAGCCAGACTACTAACAGGAGCGGGGTACAGGGAGCGCACAACTCCCCTGTTGCGCCAGCTCCACTGGCTGCCAATTAGCTTCTGAGCACAATTCAAAGTGCTGGTGTTGACCTACAAAACCCTATACGGTTCCGGCCCAGTTTACCTGTCCAAAGGTATTCTTCCCTATGAACCGTCAAGAGTGCTAAGATCATCTGGAGAGGCCCTGCTCTCGGTCCCACCACCTTTGCAGGCGCATCTGGTGGGGACGAAGGACAGGGCCTTTTCTGTGGTGGTCCCCCGGCTGTGGAATTCCCTCCCAAATGAAATTAGATCCGCCCCTCCCTCCTGACTTTTAGGAAACAGGTGAAAACGTGGCTGTGCAATGAGGCCTTCGCAGAATGAAGGAGGAGATTGCGAAGCGACTAAAGTCGCTAACTACTTGATACGGACCGAATATATGGGTTAAGTTGGACTTGATTTTACTTTGGCGAAAGGCTTTTTAAATGTATTTATTGTATTGTATTTTATTGTAAATTTTATTGTAAATTTATGATGCTTTTAGATTTTAAATGTTAGCATTGAATACTTGCTGTTTGCCGGTCTGAGTCCCTCTCCAGAGGTGATAAGGCCGGGGTGTAAAAGTTTTAAATAAATAAATATACTTTCTCCACCAAGACATAGCAAAAAATAATGATAATAAGGAGATGGGTATTTAGTATACTTGTCTGTTTGATGCGGAATTACTCTTGATTCAGATCTAGTTCAGATGTGTTGTGGTTCAGCCAGCTGGTGAAGATGAGGGTTTTGGGGGGGGCAGGGCCTGATGGTTCTCTGGGTCCGAGACAGAGCGGGCTTTGGAGCAAGATGGTTCTCCAGCTGAAATAACAGAAGGGGTTTTGGAGCAAGATGCTGTGGCCGAGTCAGAGTGTGAGAACGAAACTGATTTGGAAGCCAACAGGCAGGGAAGAGCTCATCCAAAGAATGTGAGCTCATCCAAAGAAGCAGCTGGCTTAGACAGAGATACCAGGCTGAGGGGGCAGAAATTCAGATGCAGGAAAAGCCATGAGAAAGAGTGGCAGAAGTTGGCCTTTCAAGGTTAAAGGAATGTGTTCATGTTTTGCAGCCCTTAAATTAGGGAGAGAATGGTTAAGATTTTTAGAGCAAGCAATGTTGCTACTGGAGTGAGAAACTCTTGTCTTGTTCTTGGTTAATCTTTAGCTTAAGGCCCAAGATTCCTGATCAAGTGGTTGTGTGAAACCTGCAAGCCTGCCGAGTCCTCACAAGAGTGACAGTGACGGATGGTAACTCGCACCCAAGTTCTAATAAGTTTTGCTTCTGACTTTATGGATTTATACATGGATTCATGTTCTTGTTTTGTTCCTTACTTCCTGGATTAATGTTTATGTTTTAACTCTTGTTTTTTGGACTTTCCTATTGCCTATGGGACTTGCTTTCTTTATTAACACTTGGATTTTACCCTATTATTTGCTTAAGATGCCTTTGGCCCTTTCTTATATGTATTTGATCAATAAACTGTTTATCACCACACATAGTCTCCTGGTGAGTACTGTGAGCAAGGAGAACTCCTGCTCAGGCGTAACAAGATGTTTAGCACATTTGAAGCGAGTTCTGACACGCCAGCTTGCTGCCCCCTCAACATTAAGAATTTGAATCAAAAGGAGCCTTCAATTATTAAGCCTTGGATGTGTTTGGATGTAGCCATGAAGGAGCTAAAATTCACAGGGCAACCAAGTCCTGCTGAGAGGCAAAGCCAAGCCTGTTGACATGCCTCTCCAACCAATCAGGGCTGATAGAGATTACTAAACATGTTGTTTTAAAAAACTTTGAAAATTCCCCAAAAATCTGTAGATGAGTGAAACATTACAAAACTTGGTAGGCAAAGAGTGGACAATGTGTTCCACCATTGTAGCAAGTTTCACCCCAATAGCTTTTAAAATGAGAGGGATAAGAGCCCAATTTATTGTAATTTTATTCAAGCCATATGTCTGCACTAAACTACATTTCCCAGAATGCAATTGGCTTCAGCAGCAAGCTATGGCATTTTGTCAGTCTATAATAAATAAAATCATGTAAGTAGATCTGGGCAATCATGGTTCTAAATGGTTCTAAATTACTTACACAACTAAAGTTCTGGTGGTGAAAAGTAGGTGGCGCTAGTGCTTTGCTAAAGTTCTGGTGGTGAACATTTCAGAACTCTAACAAAATTTTCCAAACTTCATTATTATTTTATTATTGGCTATTTTTAAGACAGAACTGCGATTTATAACGAAATTTTGAAAGTTTTGTTAGACTTCTGAAATGTTCACCACCAGAACTTTAGCAACACTGTAGAAGCAAAGCACCAGCGCCACCTAGTGTTCGCCACCAGTACTTTAGTTTTGTAAGTACTTTAGAACCATTTAGAACCATAATTGCCCAGGCCTAGATGTAAGCTGCAAAGAGGGCTAAAGTAAGTAAGTAAGTAATAGTATAAATCTGTGCTAAATTGTAGTTATTTGCTTGTATAGGGGAAGCATATTTATTGGTTGTCAAGAGAGTTTGGATTTTGCCTTTCTGGCTGGAACAAAGGGGGGGGGGGGTCAGTCTAGATTAGGCAAGGGCAAACTTTGGCGCTTCAGTTTTAAGCTGCTGAGGGGGAAAAGGAAAGGGCCCGAGGCTGTAGGAATTGTGGGAGCTGAAGTAAAAAAAATCCTGGAGGACCAAAGTTTGCCCATGCCTGTCCAAACTCCACTTAAATCTTGCATGACACTTTTAAAAGAGAAAAATAGTCTCTGGGGGTAAGTATGAGCCAATGCTTGCTGCTTTAGCACAGCATCAAAAAGTGACATTCAGTTGCCCCATACATTACTCCTGTCTAGCTATATCCCACTCCCGCTGCAGCCTGCTGGGAATGAGACACTGTCAAAATGTCCTTCTGATGATCAGCACAGATTCACCTCTGCCCTACAGCAGAGAGACATTGCCACAGGGGTCATTGGCTGGGTCTATGGCTGTCGCTCACAGGCGGCTTTCCAACAATGCAAGGAGGTGGCGCATAGAATCCCTGCCTCTGGCCACCACTGAGCAGACTCATCCATTGAGGGATATTATGCGGCCGCTGCTCTGAAATGCAATCTGATGAAGCCGGCCCCAGGGAAGCTCACATTCCACTAATCCAGCACAGGGACCAGAAATCACAACGCAGGAGACTTCTGACCCACTTATTTGTGAGAGTGGAGACCAGTTATCAATGGGAATTGGAAACTAAAATCAGTTTCTTTTCCTAAAAAAGAATAGTGTCAGGGCTGAGCTTAGATCATTGGCACTAAAAGAGGGTTTTGCGAAACCAGTCGCTCTCGTTGCAGAGGTGTAGGACCATGTTTTAGTTCTTGCAGACCACTGGTGGTCCACGGACCACAGGTTGGGAACCACTGGCTTAGAGCAACACTTTGAATTGTTAGGTTTTGGGATCATAGGAAGGTAAGGGATATGCAGGAAAATGATTTAAGGAAGGATGCTACTCAGAGGTACAGCTAACTAAACCAATGATAACTATGCTTCCAAGGAGCTATCCAAAGTCCTGAAACTAGAGTTGAGTAAGTCAGGGCTGTCAACTGGCGACCGGGGCTGGATCAGCCCCGTAGCCTGTGGACACGCCCCACCTATGAAGCCGGCCCCAGGAAGCTCACATTCCACTAATCCAGTACAGGGACCAGAAATCACAACGCAGGAGACTTCTGACCCACTTATTTGTGAGAGTGGAGACCAGTTATCAATGGGAATTGGAAACTAAAATCAGTTTCTTTTCCTAAACAAAAATAGTGTCAGGGCTGAGCTTAGATCATTGGCACTAAAAGAGGGTTTTGCGAAACCAGTCGCTCTCGTTGCAGAGGTCTAGGACCATGTTTTAGTTCTTGCGGACCACTGGTGGTCCACGGACCACAGGTTGGGAACCACTGGCTTAGAGCAACACTTTGAATTATTAGGTTTTGGGATCATAGGAAGGTAAGGGATATGCAGGAAAATGATTTAAGGAAGGATGCTACTCAGAGGTACAACTAACTAATCCAAGGATAACTATGCTTCCAAGGAGCTATCCAAAGTCCTGAAACTACAGTTGGAGTAAGTTAGGCATGAGTCCATTCCAGAGACTCCAAGAAATGAATCAAAGTGCTGAACCTATTAGGGCTGTTTCCGAATTTTGGAATTTTTTTGTCTACTTCCAACTTTTGAAGCCATTTCGAGAGCAGTCCTCCCAACAGGAATTCCAAATTCCGCATTTTGGAATTCCGAATTCCGAATTTCAGATGTCATTTCCGATTTTTCTTGTTGATTGCTCATTGGCTGATAGCTAACAGTTGACTCTCCCTTCTGCTGATTTTTTTTGCCCATTTTTGGAAGTGGACGCCATTTTTGAAGAGTTCCGAAGACTTACGTATTTCAAAAATACTTCCGAATCAATTCTAAAAAAAATCTCGAAAAATTCTGAAGTCAATCACATCCAAATTTTGGATGAAATCAACATCCAATTCCAAAATTGAAGCATTTTTTTGCCTTCGGAAACAGCCCTAGAACTTATGGTTGGGACAAATCACGCATGACTCCATTTCAGAGGCATTTGGCCTGCATATTTCAATTCATTTCACTAAGAAGCATCTAACCCAGCCATGGGCAAACTTTGGCCCTCCAGACCTCTCCAAACACCTGGAGGGTTGAAGTTTGCCCATGCCTGATCTAACCTAATATTTGACTCTTGTTTTGATCAACTAGAAATCCTACCATTTCCACCCACAAAAAGTATTGTGGGGTTTTTACACATCTGGAAAGTGAATACTTGAGGAAGACGAAATAAACTCCCCAAAGATCCCTTGCTGGCAGCAGTGTCAAGAAAAGCGTTATATACCATCTGCTTAATCCTATGGTTTTCGGTGTTAACAACCAAGATAACAGCAGCTCAATGTATTAAAATTCCTCCTCATCCAGCATTAATATAAGCTGATTTGATTTTCTGCATTTTAAAGAAAGGTGGATATATATATATATATATTTAGATACAGGTTGAACATTCCTTATCTGGAATTCCGCAATCCAAAATACGCCAAAATCCAAAACTGTCAACATGAGTGGCTGGGAGAAAGACAACTTTGCTTTTTGATGGTTCAATGAACACAAACTTTGTTTCATGCACAATGTTATGAAAAAACATTCTGTATAAATGTTGGAATTAGACTTGAGCACCATCGACAATAATCATTATGCATGCATATGCAGTAGGGTTGTGCACGGATCTGTTTTCCTTTGTTACATTCATTGTTTTATTATTTTCATTACCTTTGGAAGTGCGTAACAGGAAGACCCCTCCTGGTATGAAAATCAGCTTGACATGAAAGCAAGATGGCAGCTCCTCACCTGCTTTTTGTGAGCAACCTCCTTGCCTTGGAAAGAATGCGTGTGCGGCGTGCAGGCCCAGAAAGTGCGCACGCCTGCCTGCAACCGAGTGCCTCCTCTGGAGTAAGAACTTGCTTCCTTGCCTTGGAATGTGCATGTGGCGTGTAGGCTGAGAAAGTGCTCACACTTGCCTGCAGTTGAACTCCTCCTCTGGAGCAAATTTGCCTCCTTGCCTTGGAAAGTGCATGCCAAGCACCTCCACTAGAGTGGAGGTCATGAGTTCGAGGCCTGCCGGGGCTGAGGTGGGTTCTCGACCTATTGTGTAGCCTGTTGTCGACTTTTGCAACCCAAAAGACAGTTGCATCTGTCAAGTAAGAAATTTAGGTACCACTTGAGTGGAGAGGCTTAATTTAACTGATTTACGAAGCCATAAAATCTCTCCAGGAAAGTACACAAAAAAGAATGAAGGAATGCAACAGCTCCTCCTGGTGGCCAGAAGCTGGAATGTTAAATAGTCTCTGTTTCTGTCTGATATGTTGTATGTCAAATGGCATTGAATGTTTGCTTGTATATGTGCATTGTTTTCCGCCCTGAGTCCCCTGCGGGGTGAGAAGGGCGGAATATAAACAAACAAACAAACAAAAAATATGGACTGGAAATAGATAGATAGACCGATTCATCAATCAAACAAGAGATAGATAGATAGATAGGTAGGTATTTGCTTGTTGTTGTTCTGGTGTGGAAGATTGGGACCAATAATGGGTTCGTCTGTAATTCTCTTTAACCAGCTGCTGAGCAAGACGACTGCAGAGAAAGTGGAGTCAGTAAGAAATGACCATGGGGGTAGGAAATTAAAGGTACCACTAAGTGGGGAGACTAAATTTAACTAATTTATGAGATCTCCATGAAACATGCTGAGGAATGAAGGAATGTAACAGCTCCCCCTGGTGGCCTGATGTTAAATTGCCTCTGTCTGTCTTGTGTGTTTGTGTGTCTAAATGTAACGTGTACATTGTAATCCGCCCTGAGTCCCCTGCGGGGTGAGAAGGGCAGAATAGAAATGAAGTAAATAAATAAATAAATATATAAATATACCCATGCCAGATTAAAGCATATATGTGGATATGTTTTCCAATTACAAGATTTCTTCTGAGGCTGAGAGACTGTGACCTCCCTAAGGTGACTTAATGCATGCCCATGGCCAAGCAAACCCATGTCTCCTGAGTCATTCAAATGTTACATCTCTCAAGGTTGGCATACCAGCAGGATATATTTTGTTTGATGATCCAGACACAGTCAATGAATTGGTCAATCAGTCCTTCGATCAATCAGTCGCTGTTGCTTTGGAGCCATTTGTGGGTTATTCTAGCTCAGCTAAATTCTTCAAATACACTCACCTCTATGCCATGGTAGTTATTTACGTATTGCGCTGGAAAAGCCAACGCTTTTATCCCACCCTGAGTTATAGTTGGAGGCTATAATTCTTATCCGGAGAAATAGCTCCTGATTTCCCCAATCTTTTTAGGGGATGTTGAACGTGCCAACTGGAAAGTGGGTTGAAAAAGTAAAGAAAAGAAAAAGCACTCAAGGAAGCATTCGAAAATGCCGGTGCATTTCCTTTGTAGCTCTTTCCGCTCTCCCTGATCTAACAAGCAGTTTCTCCCTTCATTTGTCATGTTGTGGAGTTTGATGCAATTCTTCGGCAGCCGGGGAGGGAAGCCAGAGTCCTCCAGCTTCAGTTGACATGGAGGTTGATTAAAAGGCTGGGCTTTGTGGTTGTTTATTTGTGCAGAAGCGATTCCTCTTGCATTGTTCTGGCCTCGCAGAAGGAGCATTTCATTTGCAAAGCGATTACTGGAGCCGAGGGGTAGGACTCCGGATTGACAGCTACCAGGGTGAGGAAAGCGCACGCAAATTGCAGTCTTTCAAGCTGCGGTCGACAACAGCTTTGGGCCAATACAAAGCTGAGCTAAGGGCCTACGGACACATCCAACATGGTAGTCTTTCCCCCAACTTTATAAGTTGTTTGGAAACTTTCCAACTTGTGTCCAACCGATGAAGAACAGGGAATGAATCATCCTGGGGAAGACTAAATTCCGGAAAGTACCTTGGAGGAAGGGATTATAGTTGCCCTCAACACTTGTGTAGATTGTGCATTTTGTGAATTCTCTCTAGGTTCTCTGATGCAACGTTGGGGTCGACTTCCAGAGACAGTTGCATTGAAAGACCTGGAGATTCCTAAACAGAACACTAATCTAGGCATTTACAGAACCTCCAAAATGTTGACACTGGAAGTTGACAACAGCGAACTTAGAGTAGAGGTTCTCAAACTTCCGAATGCCATGACCCCTTAATATTTATTTATTTCCATTATTTCTACCCCACACTTCTCTACTCCCGAAGGGGGACTCAGAGCGGCATAACAAAAAGGCAATGATTCGATGCCGATACAAATAAATACAATATAAAAACCATAACATTCAGCATGAAATACCATTAAAATAAACACATAACACACATACATTTCAATTAAAAACAGTACTAAGACCTAAGTATTGAGCCATATCCATCAACCTGCCATTACAGTTCCATTCCAAAGTGCTGCTTTGTGCTAATGTGCAAACGCCTGGTCCCACAGCCATGATTTCACTTTTTTCCTGAATGCCAGGAGGG
This sequence comes from Anolis apletophallus, assembly GCA_030556195.1. Taxonomy (NCBI): domain Eukaryota; kingdom Metazoa; phylum Chordata; class Lepidosauria; order Squamata; family Anolidae; genus Anolis; species Anolis apletophallus. Next base: position 38,269,145 of record JARBWK010000015.1, on the reverse strand, counting down.
ATGGGGTTGAGAGTATGTTGCTTGGAAGCACATTCCACAGACGGGGAGGCACCACCAAGAAGGCCCTCTCTCTCGTCCCCACCAACCACATTTGAGAGGTTGGCGGGAGCGAGAGCAGGGCCTCCCCGGATGATCTTAAATTCCGAGGTGGGACGTAGCGGCAGATGCGTTCGGACAAGTAAGCTGTGCCAAAACCGTATAAGCTTTAAAGGTTAAAACCAGCACTTTGAATTGAGCTCGGAAGTGGACAGGCAGCCAGTGGAGCTGACACAACTGGGGGTGATATGCTCCCTGTATGTAGATCCAGTTGTAATCTGGCTGCCGCCCATTGGACTAACTGCAATTTCTGAACTGTCTTCAAAGGCAGCCCCACTAGAGTGCATAGCAGTAATCTATTTGGGATGTGACCAGAGCGTGGACAACCGTAGCCAGATCAGACTTCCCAAGGTATGGCACAGCTGGCGCATGAGTCTTAACTGTGCAAAAGCTCCCCTGGCCACCGCCGAGACCTGGGGTTCCAGGCTCAGCGATGAGTCCAGGATCAGTCCCAGGATGCGAACCTGCGTCAGGGGGATTGTAACCCCACCCAACACAGTCTGTAACCTTATGCCCTGTTCAGTCTTTCGACTGAACTTAATACGGTTCTTCATGTTGCGAAGACCCCCAACCATAACATTATTTTCGTTGCAACTTCATGAATACTGGTGGGATTGGGTGGAGATTGATTTTGTCGTTTGGGAGTTGTAGTTGTTGGGATTTATAGTTCACTTACAATCAAAGAGCATTCTGAACTCCACCAACAATGGAACTGTACCAAACTTGGCACACAGAACTCCAGTGACCAACAGAAAAAACTGGAAGGGTTTGGTGGGCATTGACCTTGAGTTCTGGAGTTGTAGTTCACCTACATCCAGAGACAACGGTGGACTCAAACAGTGATGTATCGGGACCAAACTTGGCATGAATACTCAATATGTCCAGATGCGAACACTGGTGGAGTTTGGGGAAAATAGACCTTGACATTTGGGAGTTGTAGTTGCTGGGATTTATAGTTCAACTACAATCAAAGAGCATTCTGAACCTCACCAGTGATCTAATTGGGCCAAACTTCCCACACAGAACCCCTATGACTAACAGAAAATACTGTGTTTTCTGATGGTCTTTGGCAACCCCTCTGACACCACCTTGCGACCCCCCCCCCCCCGGAGTCCTGACCCCAGGTTGAAAAACGCTGGCTTAGAGATTCCCAGAGATGTGTTTTTCCCCATGTTAAAAATAGTGTTTTTATTAGCATTTTTTTCTCTTTCATGAAGATCCTTCACCCTTAACACTAGTGAATGTGGAGGGATGACGGTTATGCTTCTTAACAGCAGTGACAACTCTGCCACAGAATGCACACAGATGCAACAGTAGGCACAAACATGAATGAATATAACAGTATACTGAAATTGATGATGATAATGGAAATAATAATAATAAACATTATTTGTGTTCTGCCCTATCTCCCTGAGGGCAGATTCAGGGCAGATTCTAACATAACAACAGCAAACATTCGATGCCTTTGTAAAACAAACAAATACTGACATGAAATCCCAGAAAACCCCCACATATGAAAATAACATTAGAGCCCAACTTCAAATTAAAGCCTAACATCACTAACTTAAAACTATGCATAGTCATACAAAATTATATAATAACATAAAATCTATTTTTAAAAAATCCACATTAATTCACAAAATAGTGTGGGTTGGTTGTGTAGTCAAACAAGGGTCATTGGGCTGGCATGGATTACGAGAGTCCAAATACGAACTAGTTCTCAACCAGGGGCCCAGTAGTAATCTGTGGTTTTCTAATCCTCTCCATATGCTACAGAGCATAAATAGGTCCTCAGTTGTTTTTTTGAAGGAGAGGCTGGAGCGGGACAGCTTTATTTCTTTAGGGAGGGAGTACCAGAGATGGGGGAGACCAAGGAGGCCCTCTCTCTTGTTCCAACCAGCCGTACTTGGGATGGAGCTGAGACTGAGAGCAGGGCTTCCTCCACTGACCACAGTGTCTGGACTGGTTTGTAAGAAGAGATGTGATCGGTCAAGTAACCTGGACCCTAGCCATTTAGAGCTTTAAAGGTAATGACCGGAACTTTGTATTTAGCCCAATGGAACTGCCTCAACATGAGAATGGATCTCTGCCTGTACGGAGCTCCTGTGAGTAATCTGGCAGCCAAGCTCTAAACCAGATGAAGCTTCTGAACTATCTTCAAAGGCAGCCCCACATAAAAAACATTGCAGTAGTCCAAACAGGATGTGACTAAAGCATGGACTACCATGACCAGATCTGGCATCTCAAGGTATGGGCGCTGCTGTTGCACAAGTTTTGTGTGAAGGCTCTTCTGGCCACTACCGACACCTGGGGTTCAAGGGTCAGCGAGGAGTTCAGGATCACCCCCAGACTGTGGACCTGTGTTTTCAGAGGGAGTGCAACCCCATCCAACACAGGCCGCAATCCCACACCCTGATCCACCTTCTGACTGACTAGGAATACCTCTGTCTTGTCTGGAATTAGTTTCAACTTATTAGGAGTAATAGAGTTGGGTGTCGTCCGTATAACTTTGACACCAAACTCCAAAAGTCTGGATGATCTCTCCCAGCGGTTTCATGTAAATGTTAAACAGCATGGGGAGGGAAGTCCCACCACCCCCTCCTCGCTCGCATCGGCCCTTCTTCCTTCCTTCACTGAAGGAATGAGGGGCGGGGCCGGGGCCGACATGAGCGAGGATGAGGCGAAGGGAAGTCCCACCACACCCTCTTTGCTCGTGTCGGCGTCGGCCCTCCTTCCTTCCTTCACTGAAGGAAGGAGGGGTGGGGCCAATGCTGACGTGAGCAAGGAGGAGGCAGAGGGAAGTCCCGCTGCCCCCTCCTTGCTCGCGTTAGCGTCGGCCCTCGTTCCTTCACTGAAAGAAGGATGGGCGGGGCTGACGCCGACACGAGTGAGGAGGAGGCGGAGGTAAGTCCCACCGCCCCCTCCTCGCTCACGTCAGCCCTCCTTCCTTCCTTCACTGAAGGAAGGAGGGGCGGAGCCAACGCCGACGCGAGCGAGGAGGAGGCGGAGGGAAGTCCCGCTGCCCTGTCCTCGCTCGCGTCGGCCCCACCCCTCCTTCCTTCAGTGAGAAGGAAGGAGGGTCCCCCGCAAGCGGCCCTGCCCTTGGGGCGGGGGCGGCACTTCCAGAGTGTGGCCTAGGGCACCACAAACAGTTAATCCGGGCCTGACTGAGAGGTCCAGGAGAACTAGCAGGGACACATTCCCCCTGTCTAGCTCTCTTCGTAGATCATTCACCAAGGCAACCAATGCTGTCTCTGTCCCGCAGCCAGGCCTGAAACCAGACTGAGATGGATCCAGAAAGTCGGTGTCATCCAATAACCTTTGGAGTTGTGAGGCCACCACCTTCTGCAGATTCTCAACTGAAGAGTAGGTGTAGGTGCGGTGATGCTCTGGAACGCAACCAGTGTCCAACCAGTTATGAAATATATCAGAATGGCTTTATATTAATTCTTCTAGGCCAAACCCGATCTAACATTGGTCAGCATCAGACATCGGGAATGTGGCGCAGCTGGCTAAGTGTCAGCTGCATAAGATCTCTCTGACCAGTAGGTCATGAGTTCGAGGCCTGCGCGGGTCGAGGTGGGTGCTCGACTTTAAGTGTAGCCTGCTGTCGACCTTTGCAGCCTGAAAGACTGTTGCATCTGTCAAGTAGGAGATAAAGGTACCACATTAAAGTGGGGAGGCAAATTTTGACTGATTTATGAGGCCATTAAAGAACTCCAGGAACGCTGAGGATTGCGGAAGGAACAACAAAGGGACGCTGGAAAAATGCTGAGAGATGAGGAGTGTGTCAGCTCCCCCTAGTGGCCAGAAGTTTGCCTCTGTTCGTCTATATGTCATATGTTTGTCTGTATGTCATGTGTTGAACTGCAGGGATTGTCTGCAAGTATGTGTACTGTAATCTGCTCTGAGTCCCCTTCGGGGTGAGAAGAGCAGAATATAAATAAAGCAAATAAATAAATAAATAAATTTTATCTTTGAGTCTTAGATGGGAAGAGAAGCAGAATCAACAAGCAACTAGAAGAAAATATGCTGTGGATCAAAGCTCAAGGGATTCTCCAGAAATGCATAGGAGAACAATAAAACTGTTGCCTATTGCTTCCAGCTTTATTCCTTGGCCAGATGTCTCCTCCATTTATCTTCGCTGTCCTGGGCAGCTCCCTTATCTCTGCTGGTAGAACAGCTCTGCTCCTCAAAGTTGGTGCGAAGAGGACATCTTGTAAAGGCCAGCATTCTGGTCTGTGAGACATGTCTTCTTTGCTTTGTTTGATCTCCATTGCCATGGAGACACCATCTGGCAACCATTCTGACCATCACAAGCAGCTGGCTGGCCTTGCTGCTGGCTTGTGGCAGGAAGGCTGGAAGATACAGCTTGAAAGGCCTGGGGAACGGAGAAGCATTGTCATGTTGAGCCAGACCTCTGCTTTGTGTTATCATGATCAGCACAATTTTCCAGAGTCAATGGCTCGGCTCCAGCTGGCCCCACATACTGTAGATATATGCAAAGAAAGTCATTTCAGGCACACAGGTCTTCTGTTTCCTGTTATCTCCAGGAAGGAAGCGTCATTGCTGGTGGAGAGAACTGAATTGCCAGGCTTGAGGCCAAAACTACACGAGGAAGAGAACTTAGAAATGATTGCAAGAAGCTCTCTCTATCTCTCTTTTTTTGATAGTGCAACAAACCTATTTATTTATTTACTTCATTTCTATTCCTCCCTTCTCACCCCGCAGGGGACTCAGGGCAGATTACAATGTCCACATTACATTTAGACACACAAACACACAAGACAGACAGAGGCAATTTAACATCTGGCCACCAGGGGGAGCTGTCACACTCCTTCATTCCTCAGTGTGTTTTCTGGAGATCTTTTTATGGCCTCATAAGTCAGTTATATTTAGCCTCCCCACTAAGTGGTACCTTAATTTCCTACTTGACAGATGCAACTGTCTTTCGGGTTGCAAAGGTCGACAACAGGCTACACAATAGGTCGAGAGCCCACCTCGACCCGGGCAGGCCTCAAACTCATGACCTCCTGGTCAGTAGAGATCTTACGCAGCTGACACCCAGTCAGCTGCGCCACATTCCCAGTGCTACTTACTGCGCCACTTACTTTACACACTGCAGTAGCAGAATTCATATCTATCTATTAGGCATGGTAAAAATGAAACGGAAATTAAATGGATTCGTTAGAGATTCGTATGTAATGGGACTTTTGATGTTTTACGTATCGCTGTCGCGAACCAGGAAGTAGACTTTCTTTTACGGCACTTCGGGGCGCCATTTTTGTATCTGGGTCGTAAAGCATTCGTATGGTTTCTTTGCCCTTAGTAAGCGTGTTTTGTCATTGGCTGATGGATACCAGGTGGACATACACTCCCCTTCACTCCACCTTTCCTTTAGCCAATCAGAGGCAAAGAAACATGGATGGGGTGAGAGGGCCTCCTCCTCCTCCTCTCTCGCCAATGACAGGTCTGCGAGAGAGGAGGAGAAAGGCCCTCGCCCCTCTCTGCCTCTCTCTAGCCTCGATCCATGCATCGGGGCTAGAGAGAGGCAGAGAGAGCCGAGGCCCCTTTCCCGCTAAAATAACCCGACCCAGGCCTGGGAAACAGTAGGAAACTCGGCCCGGGCTGCTTCCAAGCGCTTTGGAAGCAGCAGCTTGATTCGAGTATTTCCTCCTGTTTCCCAGGCTGTCCCTCAGAGCGGGGAGAGCCTGAGAACAGGAGGAAATTTCCTCCTGTTTCTCCAGGGGTTAAGGGCATGTCCCTCAAGCGGAGGGAGAGCCTCTGAGAACAGGAGGAAGGAGATTCCTCCGATTGGGAACTCAAGGGGGTTAAGGGAGGCATCGATGCCTCCCTTAACCCCTGCGAGTTCCCAATCGGAGAATTTCCTCCTGTTCTCCAGGCTCTCCCTCCTTCTGAGGGACAGCCTGGGAAACAGGAGGAAATTACTCAATCAAGGCGAACTGCTTCCAAAGCGCTTTGGAAGCAGCCCGGGCCGAGTTTCCTACTGTTTCCCAGGCCTGGGTCGGGTTATTTCTTAGCGGGAAGGGGCCGCCCGCACAGCAGCCCTTTCCCCCGCTAAGATATAAGCCGACCCAGGCCAGTTGGACAGCCCTGTTCTAGTTTACCAAGAGCACGTTCCTCATACCCTCCAGGTCACTATCACCCTTACTACATTCTTACTATTAGAATTTATTATTTAATTCTAATAAATGCTCTGGAGAAGCAAGCCTTGACTATTTTATTTAATAATAATAATAATAATACTAATAATAATATATTAATGCTTTATATCTCCCTGCAAGGAAACCAAGGGAAATGTTGCCCCTCGATTTGCCTGTGCTTAAAACAGTGTCAGTCCTGTTTCCCTGCTTTCCAGACTTTAGAACCAATTTAGAATTTCGTTAGTACTTAAGTTACATTTTAGCACTTTTTGCAAAAAATTTTGTAAGTCTTTAATATACTAATAAAAAAAAATCCCCCCCCCATTTGATTTTAGAATTGCGATTTTAGGATTCTAAAACAAGCCTACTATCTATCTATCTATCATCTATCTATCTATCTATCTATCTATCTATCTATCTCCTTCCACCATATATACACATCCACTGCCTGGAGTTTTGCCAGTTGCTGGAATAATGGCTGCTTTCTCCTGCTGGGTTAGAAGCAATGAAACATGTTCCCTGGACAGCAGCCACTCCTAGAGATGCGGGTCACCATCTCTCCCCATCCATCACTGCTGTACGAAGCACTACGGCGCAGGAAATGGAGTTATGATTTCGACAGAGATTGGCTTTAAAAATCTTCAGCGCAGCACTAAAATTCTCCAGTCAGCCTAGCTCTATCAGAATAATCTATCTCACTGGGATAAATGAATTAGCAATTGGAAAGATGCATGGTGCACTGACAGACTCTCATTTTCCCATGTAGAATGCAAACCGATGGCAGATTTTTGGCACCCAGTGGCCAAGATCTCCTCCTACAAGACGAATGATCAATGGCTCAGCTTCCTGCAAGTTTCTCAAATATTTGGAATTTGGACAGTGCTGGTTGGATAGTATGCATGAAACCTTTTGGACTACAGCTCCTGTGATGCTCAGCTCTCTGGGTCCTACAACTCGATGGTATACTGCAGACTTTCTCAACCTGGAGGTCAGGATACCTAGAGGAGTCATGAGGGGTCTGCCTTTGGCAGAGAAGGCTGAAGATCTCTCCGCCTGTCCTTCTATTCCCTTTTGGAAACAGATAGTGAATCGTCCCACCAAAAGCTCTCCTCTGCTGTAATTTGCCGGCCTCTCAGCCAAGGGTGGGCTCTTTCTGAGACTCCAAGTAGGGAGGGGAGAGCAAGTGTGCTCGGCGCAAGGCAGTGTGGTGTGCATGTGCGGTGAGGGTGAGCATACGAGGCTGGAGGGAGGCTCCCGCCAGCAAGCCCCTTCAAGGCATGGGGGTTCTGTGCAGGAAGTTTGGCCCAATTCTATAGTTGGTGGGGTTCAGAATGCTCTTTGATTGTAGGTGAACTATAAATCCCAGCAAGTACAACTCCCAAATGTCAAGGTCTATTTCACCCAAACTCCAACAGTGTTCACATTTGGGCATATTCATGCCAAGTTTGGTCCAGCTCCATCCATTGTTTGAGTCCACAGTGCTCTCTGGATGTAGGTGAACTACAACTCCAAAACTCAAGGTCAATGCCCCCCAAAGACTTCCAGTATTTTCTGTTGGTCATGGGAGTTCTGCGTGCCAAGTTTGGTTCATTTCCATCGTTGGTGGAGTTTTTGATAGTAGGTGAACTGAAAATCCCAGCCACTACAACTTCCAAGTGACAAAATCAGTCCCCCGCAACCCCATCACTATTCAAATTTGGGTGTATTGAATATTTGTGCCAAACTTGGTCCAGTGAATGAAAATACATCTTGCATATCCGATATTTACATTACGATGCATTATTAATTATTTATTATTTGTTTACGTCATTTATATTCCACCCTTCTCACCCCGCAGGGGACTCAGGGCGGATCACAATGCACCTATACAGGTAAACATTCAATGCCATTGACATACAACATATATAGACAGACATAGAGGCAATTTAACATTCCAGAAATCAGTTACATTTAGCCTCCCCACAAAGTGGTACCTTAATTTCCTACTTGGTGCAACTGTATTTCGGGTTGCAAAGGTCGACAACAAGCTACACAAATTGGTCGAGAGCTCACCCCGACCTGGGCAGGCCTCATGACCTCATGGTCAGTAGAGATCTTATGCAGGTGACACCCAGCCAGCTGTGCCACATTGCCGGTGCAAAATTACAGTTATGAAGTAGCATTGGAAGTAATGTTCTGGTTGGGGGTCACCACAACATGAGGAACTGTATTAAGGGGACAGGGCATTAGGAAGGCTGAGAAACACTGGTAAACTGGGATTAGATGTCAAGTCACTTAATGGCACTTGGTTGCATCCATTTCAAGTTTCCACCCCATATGAAAACAGAGGTCTTGCTGTACAAATATTCTTTCCAGCCCTACCTTTCAGACATTTAAAGAAGGGCTATGCTTCTCATTGTGTACAGAGCTATCATACTGTCTATTCTCCTCTATGGGTCTGAAACATGGATCGCCTATCGCCAACACCTACGACTCCTCGAACGCTTTCATCAGCGCTGTCTTTGCACAATCCTAAATATACACTGGACTGACTATGTGATGAACGTTGCTGTCCTTGAGCAAGCAGGGATCACCAGTGTCGAGGCCATGCTATTGAGAACACAGCTGCGCTGGGCAGGGCACGTCTCTAGGATGGAAGACCACCGCCTCCCAAAGATACTACTCTATGGTGAACTCGCTACGGGTCTGCGCAAGGGAGGCGCCCCCCAAAAAGAGATATAAGGACTCCCTGAAACAACATCTCAGGCTCGGCCAGATTGATCACCAACAATGGTCCACCCTGGCCTCACATCGGGAGGCATGGAGGCACACTATCCACAATGCTGCGACCTCTTTCGAGAAGACACGCCGAATGGGTCGATAATGCAGAAAGAACCGCAACTTGGAAACAACATCACCCAAGGAGACTTTCTGCTGTGCTTTCTGCAACCGAACTTGCCTATCTCAGATTGGCCTTTTTAGTCATCAACGCGCTTGTAAAAAGCCTGGGATGAGTCCTCCTTGAATCTTTGTTCACGAAGTAATGCCGAGAGAGAGATGCTGCTCATCTAGCTTTGGCCTCAAGCCAGGATCTTTTCGTGTTCCGCTCATGTTTCGGCTCATTCCCATATTTCCCTGAGTGCAGTAGTCCAGAAGAAACACAGAGGGTCCTGAATAAAGGGCTGATTGCAATCAAAAGGTGAAAGGGGGGCCCAAATGAGACTCAGAGAGCTGTCAAATTCTACCCCCAATCAATATAATGCCTGCCATTCTCCTCTGTGACTCCGATCCTGCAGAGATGGGTGGAGGCAACAACCAGGCACCTGCTGTTTCATTCTACTGCCTTACCCTATTTCCTTCTTTTGTCTTGCCACATTGAAGCATAGCTTGCATTCCTACAGACACACTTGTAGAAGTGAGAGGACATCAGACCCTCAGCTTGTATGACTTCACAAGCACATCTAAAGCCCTTCAGGAAGAAAATGGGTCCTTATTTTAATATTAAACAACCCAAGGCATTTCCACTCTGGCCATTTTCAACTTTATTTTGGAGTGTTTTTTTGGGTTGTCAGACCACCTGCTTTTTCAGCAAGCGCCTGCAGTGAAAATACCTGCAGTAGGAGTCTCAGTGGGTTCAGGATATAGACTTGATGACTAGTTGCAGGATGAGAGGCCAAAGCATTCTCTTCCAGTTGAATCCTTATGGAAGGCAGCCCTCATCATCGCCATTTGTGTCTAGTACCCAATTTCTTTCTAAATTTTGGATATACGGATATGTTGTGTTGGAGCACATAAGAAATCAATTAGTGTGTGTGTGTCAACTGTAGAATAAGATGCGCAAAGCTGATTGGTTGGGCTACACCCAGGGAGTAGCTGAGCCTGGGACTTTTGGATACGATTGCATTACGAGGGCGGGTCAATAAGTCCATGACTTTTTGAATGAAACACAGGTTTTTGGATAATTTTTTTTATTTTTCAACGTAGTCTCCTTTGAGACTACACTTTGTCCAACATTTCTCCTTTTTTTAATCCCTTCCAAAAATAAGATTGGTTGAGATCATCAAAATAGGTATTTTTGTTTGTAAGATGATTTCATTGTTGGAGTCAAATCTCTTTCCGCCGAGCCATTTCTTCAGGTTTGGAAACAAGAAATAGTCACTCGGAGCTAAATCCGGAGAATAGGGTGGATGAGGGAGCAATTCGTATCCCAATTCATGGATTGTTGCCATGGCAACTGCACATGTATGCATGGTCGATTGTGAGCAAACATGGCACCCATCTTGCGGAAAGCTTTCTCATACCCAAGTGATCATTTAAAATTGAAACCATGGAGCCACGTGAGATGCCTATGGCTCCCGCAATCTCTTGCACTTTCAATCTCTGATCGGCCAACATTATATCGTGAATTTTTTCAATTTTTTCGGGTGTAGAGACCTCAACTGGGCATCCAGAACATTCGGCATCTTCCGTGCTTGTACGGCCACAACAAAATTCAGTAAACCATTTTTTGACCATTGAAATGAATGGTGCAGAGTCCCCATAGTATTTATCAAGCTTAGCCTTGGTTTGAGTGATGGTTTTTTCTGCAAAAGAAATATTTAATGAGCACACGAAATTCACTTTTTTCCATTTTCTCCTCAAATCACGCGGTAGTCTGCTATCAATGGCTGTCAAACACAAACTAAATGACGCAACTTTTTCAAATTTTGACAGGAGTCAACTGACAGATGCCTGTTGACAGGAGCAATGTCGGCCTTTCAATTAAGAGGCAGGAAATTGAAAAAAGTCACGGACTTATCAACTCGCCTTTGTATTTTCTGGCTTGAGCTATACAGGGGATTGCAGATAAGCAGAGGAAGGCAGCTTGGAGTGTACTCTTGCTTCATTAGCTGCTGGAGGAAGATTCTCCACATGAACAAAGAAATACCACTTTAAATCTCTCATAAAAGGACATTATGTGAGTCAATGCAACTGATCACATGATTGTAAATATGTTGTTCTGAATTACGAAGAGTAAACTACTTGTTCTTTATTGATCATCTGCATGGCATACTTTCTTTCTCTGGCAAGACAGTGTATGGACTGATCAAACGTGAAGGATATGCGGTTCTTTTTACTTTACGTCACGTTGGACTTCAACCACCAGATGATCCAGCCAACATGGAAATGAGTTAGGAATTCTGGGAGCTGGAATCCAAAACATTTTGAGGATCAAACTTTGGGGACCACTGTGACCATGACTAGAGAGGTCTCCATGATGGTAGAACCTTTGAAGGGCCTATGTTGGCCTTTCCTGAACAGCTTTGGCAAGCTGACTCTTGGCTGCTGTCCCTTTATTGCTCTCCGCATGCCGAGCATTAAAATGGAATGAGGACGTGCCTCGGATGCATGTTAATGAGATAAAATACCTTTTCCCAAGCTTGGGCTCTGGGGTGTTCTCATGCATAATGTCTTCGATCTCCTTTTACAAGCAAAGATGTCATTTAATTAACTCATGGGCCGTTCGTCTCATTTCAGTGTTGGTGAAGGAAGGGAAGGAGGGACGCATACACAGCAGGGCGAGCCGAGTAAACAGTGGGGGGAACAATTGCACTTTGATACAGTTCCTTAATTCTATGGAACTGTTCCAGAGGGAAAACTATACTTGAAGAAGGGAAGAGGGGGAGGAAGGGCTGGAGCTTGAAGAGGAGCATCAATGTGGCACAGAATTGGATCCAGGAATGCAATAGAGCAGTGTTTCCCAACCAGTGTGCTGTGGCACACTAGTGTGCCGTGAGCGATCATCAGGTGTGCCGTGGGAAATTGGAGATAGAAGAGAGAGAGAGCCAGCCCTCCTGTCCTACCGGGAAGCCCTAGGCGGGTGTTCGATCCTTTGCCTGAGTCCTGCAAACACAGCCTCTACTCACCACTTGCCTTCTTGGGCTTCCTCCTCCCCTCCACTCCTTCCTTGGCCTCAGAAGGGTTTGAGCCGAAACGTGGGGACTGCGTCAGGCAGAAAGAGCCGCGCGGAGAGAGAGAAGATCCTGGGATGGGACTTCCCCGGGTCCTCTGGCTGCCTAGGGGCAGATCTACACCGTAGCATTCATGCAGTGAGGCACCCCTTGGTCTTCCATGTCTCAAGGCTGTGGAATCCTGGGATTTGTAGTTTGGGGAGGTTCAGGATGGTGTCAAACTACCACTCCCGTGATTCCCTCGCACTCAGCCAAGGCGGGTCAAGGGCGTTCGGGACACAGGGTTGAGGCACCTTTAAGCAGGGGCCAAAAAGTAACAGGGTTTGCTTACTTAAGGCAGGTGTGGGGCAACTTTGGCCCTCCCTCCAGGTGTTTTGGCCTACAACTCCCACCATTCTCATATATATATATATATATATATATATATATATATATATATATATAAGCTGTATAAATTTATTAGCTGTACCCACCCCACGTTGCTGTGGCCAACCTTCCCTCCCTCTTTATCTCCTTCCATCCCTCTTTCCTTCCTTCCCTCTTTTTCTTTTCCTTCTTCTTTCCCTTTTTCTTCCTTCTCTACCTGTTTCTTTCTTCCCTTTCTTTGCTCTTCGGTTCCATTCTTCCTTCTCCCTTCCCTTCCCTTCCCTTCCCTTCCCTTCCCTTCCCTTCCCTTCCTTCCCTTCCCTTCCCTTCCCTTCCCTTCCCTTCCCTTCCCTTCCCTTCCCTTCCCTTCCCTTCCCTTCCCCTCCCTTCCCTTCCCTTCCCTTCCCTTCCCTTCCTTCCTTCCTTATTGAACACAGAGAGAGACTGACAGCTGTTGAGAAAGACCTTCGAGTGTGTCTTTCTGCCATTCCTGCCAGGATATCTATGTTGTGTTCATCGAAACAGGACCAGGTTTCACACTGAGTGTATAAATACATTTTAAAACATATTCACTATATGTATTACTGTGTTAGTGTGTCATTTTGTGTCATTTTGGTTGGTGGTGTGCCCCAGGATTTTGTAAATGTAAAAAATGTGCCACGGCTCAAAAAAGGTTGAAAATCACTGCAATAGAGCATGGAACACTAACATAGTTTTGTTTGCTGGTATGTCATGCTTGCCATCCAATAGCAGATGAGCTTTGAGGAACCCCAAGCTTTTTGATCATTTCAGTAGGATAAGGAGCAATAATCTTTGGTCTAAATCTCACTGCTTATCTCTGCGTACTATAAACCTACTAGACCCACTGTATCAAATCCGAGCTGGTAACCTAACCCCTCTGTTAATCCTATTGATTCAATTGATATAATTTAATTGGCATACCTGGAGGAGAAAAGAGGTAAATAAGAACTGCTCTGAGACATAATGCCAAGCAGTATTCTGAGATCTCTCAATATTTGTTGCCATGGTACTTGGGTCTTGTTTGCATCTTTAGGAACTATGATGCCTATGACTCACTCCATAGGGGAAAGGCAGGCAAAATCTAACCCTCCAAATGTTGTTGAGCTGCAACTCACAACATTCCTTGGCTATACAAATTACAGTTGGTGAAAATTAGACTTGTGCAATCCGGGTAAACTGCGATCCGTGTTGCACTCCAGAACAGGAACACCTCTATCCTTAAACACCACACCACACCAGTTTGGTATAATCAGCAAGGAGTAAAAATGAAGAATATTGAAGAATGTTATTGAAAAATATATGTAAGCAAAGCAGTAATAATGGTAAAAACAGTGTAGTCCAAAGATACAAGATAGTTCATGAGCTTCAAGGCATAAAGATAATACATAAGATCCAAAGATATAAAATCCATAGAGCAAGGCAGCATAGAAATCCAATACACCAGTGATTTTCAACCATTGTGCCGCGAAACACTAGTTCGCCGTGAAAGATCATCAGGTGTGCCGTGGGAAATTATTTTCGAACTTCATTCATATATAAACTATAAGGCGCATCTGTCCCTTTGAGAAATGGAACCATAGCACTCTCGCCTCACCTAAGAAGTGGCACGAGAGTGCTATGGTCGCGCTATCTTGGATTCGCTCAGACAAAATAAACAAAGTTAGAGTTAGTGCTGCAGCTGCGCGTCAAGTGACAGTGGCAATTTGGGATCAATTTGTTACCAGGGAGTTCCCCATTCTGGCCAAAAAAGCTATTTTGACATTGCTCCCATTTTCAACCACATATCTGTGTGAGATGAGCTTCTCAAGATTGACTGCGATAAAAACTAAAACAGAGAGAGACTGACAGCTGTTGAGCAAGAGCTTCGTGTGTGTCTTTCTACCATTCCTGCCAGGATATCTATGTTGTGTTCATCGAAACAAGCCCAGGTTTCACACCAAGTGAGTGTATAAATACATTTAAAAACATATTAACTATATGTATTACTGTGTTAGAGTATCATTTTGTGTCATTTTGGTTGGTGGTGTGCCCCAGGATTTTGTAAATGTAAAAAATGTGCCGCAGCTCAAAAAAGGATGAAAACCACTGCAATACACAGATCAGGACTCTGGCACAACTTTGAACATGAAACTAGAAACATTTGGAAACAAGACCGTCACGAAATTCCAAGTTTGATGAGACTGAGCTAATTATTTCAATATAAAGCTTTTCCTGACCCAGAACCGAAAGGAAAGCATTTCTCTTACCCTTAAAACCAGATAAAGATTTCTTATGTCACTTTTCCTGCAGACAAATTGAACTTTGTTGCACTTGAGTACTCTGTCTCAGTTTACAAAAGTCTTGTCTTCTATCTTGAAACTCATTAAATTCTGCACCTGACAAATCATTCTCAGAAGACAGTTTCTCAGAGAAAGATTGCTGTGGGCCTCTCCCAGGAATTTGACCTTGTAAATCTGCAGGAGAAGCACTCCGTTCATGAGACACCTCGGGCCTCTCAGCAAGGCCCAAGCTTGACTCAGGTCCAGAAAAACCCTCATCCCTATTGACATCAGACACAGGCCGAGTAAACCCTTCATTCCCATTGACATCAGACAATATTGGCTGCCACGTGGTCTTGTTACAGATGAAAAAGTGTGACAGATGGACCTTTGCCGTTATGATTATCTGACCTAGCCAACCAGGCCGGATTGTCCAAAGGGAACCGACTACTCCGAATCCATGCACGAGCCTAGTGAAAACCGCAGTCTTAGTTGGTGGCACTATGCCCACCTTTATTAACCAATGCCCTATATCCTATTGATAGGCCAAACCTGAGTGGATTCATCAAACGGACAGCTGAATGATGAGTCAATTCTTATATTAAACCCTGTTTTTAGAACTATTGCGATGTGTCTGTGTTCTGTGTGTATTTGATATGGCTTTCGGCTAATCAATAAAAATTCTGATTCTATATTAAACCTACCAATTAATGTTGGTGCAACTTCTGAGAAGATCCAGTTTTTCATAATCAGCTCTGACCCTCCAAGGAAGAGGACAAACAAAAGTAGAACCACCGATGCTGACCATACAAAGCAGAGAATGGTGAAGAGGAGCTGGTCTTCGAGAGTTCCACCAAGTATTTCAAGGGTCATACTTGGACTTGACTTAGTAATTGATAAGTTGGGGTGACTTAACTAGACAGGAGACCCTCAATTTCTTGCCAAAAATAGCTTTGAGCAAAATAAGTTATCAACCAGAGATTGGAAATGTTGCTTTTTTGGATGACAATGTGTGCCTTGGAGCTGTGGTCCAAAAAAGTAACTTTTTGAGGCCTAGCAGCCCACACAAAGAATGGGATCCCTATCAAATGTGATGGCTCAAAAAAACAAATACATCTCTGTCCTGGCAAGTACATTGCAGGCATCGTAGTTCTTAAACACGCAAACAAGCCACAAGTACCATGGCAACAAGTATCAAGGGATCTCAGGATGCTGCTTGGCATCATGTCTCTGAGCAGTTCCTATTTACCTCCCTTGTCCTCCTGGTAATTGTAACTCTTCTTACTATTGCTCTGGCTCTAATCCTTTTGTGATTCTCATTGCTTCTCCTATGCTTTTCCTGACAACCAATAGTTAACAATTCCTCCCTGATGGGAACAGCGATCTCTCAAGAGCATGGACTGACTCTGCCTTGCCATGAAGGCACCTGGATACATCAGCCCTTGGGAAGCAAAAGGACCTCTTTTTCCATTCCACTGACAACATGTTTTATTCAAGAGCCTGAACAAAAGAAATCATGGCCTAAAAGTGTCTGCAGAGGATGAAGAATCTAAAAGAGGCAGGGAAACATGAACAGAGAGAAGGATTATGTTGCCTAGTATTTTGATTTGTGGTTTTGGAATGCTCGGGCCATTGCGTCCATGAACCCAACCTACTTTACAGGGTCGACTGAGGATAAGATAATAAGAATCACAGAATTGTACAGCTGGAGGAGACTGCAAGGGCCATCACGTAAAACGGGGAATTTATCAAAGATTTCCCCAGACCCATTTCTATTATTTATCACAGTATGCTGAAACTGCACATATGTAATGATATAAATCTCTATAGGTTACGTGCCAAGTTACAACTCAGAACTGAGAACGGTCTTGATTGTACAGGTGTTGACGTGGTATGAGCAGGCCCGGATTACCCATAAGGCCACCCTAGGCCATGGCCTAGGGGCGCAAACCAAGGGGGGCACAATTCACACGGACCCCCCAAAAAACCGCAATGCAACTCTCTCTCTCTTTTAGGGGAGGGCGGAGGGAGAGTGCTGCAAGGGGGCGGGGGAGGAGGGAATGGCGCCCCCTGCCATTGCCCCCGCCCCTGCCCCCTTGTCAAGGACGTAGGGTGCGAGGCAGGCCACAAAGAGGAGAAGGCGGAGAGAAGCCCTGCTCCCGGGGCCGATGCCGGCACCGGTGGCGGGGCTTCCCTTCCTTCCTTCTCTCCTCCTCGCGCGTGCCCTCCTTTCTAGAGTCAAGAAAGGGAGGGCATGCCGCAAAGAGGAGGTGGAGGGAAGTCCCGCCTCAGGGCCGATGCCGGCCCCGGGGCTTCCCTTCCTTCCTCCTCCTCACACACGCCCCCTTCCTTGACTCAAGAAAGGAGGGCGTACCATGAGGAGGCGGAGGGAAGCCCCACCCCTGGGGCTGATGCTGGTACCGGGGCTTCCCTTGCTTCCTCCTCCTCGCGTGCGCCTTCCTTCCTTGACTCAAGGAAGGAGGGCGCGCGGCGCCAGGAGGAGGAGGTGGGGAGTGCAGTAGAGGTTGGTTTGGGGGCGTAATTCCAAAGTGTGGCCTAGGGCTCCAAAAGGGGTTAATCCAGGCCTGGGTATGAGGTTTGTTAATGGACCCTGTGGAATACAGAGCACTCCTCCAGCTTCTTTCCTTGAAAAGCTGCATACTAAAGGAGACGTTCAATGAGATGAAAGAGGTTGATGGTGAGGATTCCCCATCATACGTATGATGGAGTCAAGAATTGGCATCATCCATTCAAATGTGGTGCAAACAGCTCCAATTCCAGGGCGACCCCACTCTGCTATTGATGAACATGCCACTCAGCAAGTGGAGGTCGCTATTTTGGAAAATTGCCATGTAACCATTTGCCACCTAGTCCAAAATGTCAAGATGAGTGTGGGGTCAGTGGAAAAAATCCCCCAAGACCATCTTCACATCCATAAGGTATCCGCTTGCGGGGTCCCCCAGGTGTTTACACCTTTCCAGAAGCAGAAACGAGTTGAATGCTCTCAGGCTCTATTGACAACTTTGTTTATGATGTACCATAGAAACCAGGAGGACCTTTTCAACAAACTGAAAGCTGGGCCCTTCACTCTGATCCTGAGCCTCAAGTCCAGTTGATGCAATGGAAGCGTCATGATTCATCGGCACCAAAGAAGGCGCTGAGTCATGATGCAGCAGGCAAGGTCACACTCACAGTATTTTGGGACCAGCATGGAGTAGTACTGAGGGATTTCCTAGCAAAGGGGACCATGATCACTGGGGCATACAATGCTTCACTGCTGCAGAAATTGTGGGAGGCCATCAAAACCAAGAGACGTGGCATGCTCCCCAATGGTGTCCACCTCCTGCAAGACAATGCACCAGTTCACAACTCTCATGTTGCCCAAATGGAAGAAGCATGCTCCTGTGGCTTTGGAATTCTACTGCACCCCCCTGACCTTGCACCATTGGACTTCCACCTCTTTCCAACAGGGAAGTTATTTTGGAAGGGCAAGCATGCAAGCTGTGCTTGCAATCTGCAATCTGAAGGTTGCTTGTTCGATTCCCCAAGCTGGCTTGGACAACCAGCTGTTGAAGCCCTGTCCTTCTGCTCACCCAGCAGTTCGAAAGCAGCCCAACTGTGAGTAGATAAAACCGGGAACCACGAAGCGGGGAAGATTTTTACAGAGGGACTTTACAATAGCTGTCCGGAAGGTGGAATGCGGAACAGAAGCTCCCGCCATGAAGATGGAACAACAGCACCCCCTTGTGACATAACGACGCAATGACATAACAACAATGACATAATGGAGCAATTCACATCCAGCGACGCACACCCTATGAGGCAGCCAGGAAGAAGGAATCTTCTAAAATTGCACTGTGTATTGTGTATTGTCATTTGTATGTCTTCCGACAGGGATTGTCTGTCGTATGTGTAGTGTAATCCACACTGAGTCCCCTTTGGGGGTGAGAAGAGCGGAATATAAATAAACAGTTATTATTATTATTTCAGGTGAGGAGACTCTGATTTCCAAAGTCACAAGGTGGCTGTTGGAGCAACCTGTCGACTTCTCCAAGCGAGGTGTTTACAGTTGCTTAAAAAGATGGGAGAAGTGTGTGTTCCTAGGTCACACCGATGGAGAGAAGAACTCGGAACTCAGTCAAGTTTCATTGTTCTCAGTCCACAGGAAGGGGGTCAGGGGAAATCTTTAATGAATTCCCAGATTCCCAAGCCACTTCTCATAGGCCTTGCCTTCCAGACCTTGGGTCAATCTTGTTGCCTTCCTCCCAACCTGTTCCAGTTGTCAATAGCCTTCCTGGAGCATGAACTTCTCATCCAAAACCAAAGTAACTTCCCAAGCTGTGATTGGGCCGTGTCATTCTCCGTGAACTTTTTAGTGCCTTCTTACCTGAGCCAAGCTCTGCCAGCTGCCTTCTGTTCCAATTTTCTTTCGATTTCCTCTCCTTAAGTGTAGTGCTTGTAATGTCAAAGGTGGAGTGTTTGAGGAGATTAATATAGTCTGTGATATAGTTTCTCTTTCTCTTTTTTTCTTTTTTCATGTTTAATGTCCAATTTGTGTCCATCAAGGCTTATCTCGAGAGACTTGTCCCCGGTTAATGTGAGTCATTGAAAGGAATTGCCGGCAAATGAAGACGTAGATGGAATGGCTGGTCACTGGGGCTACTGGGGGGCTGTTGCTTTTGGAGACAGAGGGTGATGAGTTGATGGGCAGGACAAGGGTATGTAATTACCTTTGATAGGTAGTAACTACGGGGCAAATTTAACAGCATATAGAGGGTGAAGTTACAGTTGTATAGACCATGCTATTAATGAGGCTTAAGAGAACTGGACTCATGCTCACTAGGCAGAATAAACATCAGACAGTATAGGGTAGGAGGATGCTGCTGATACAGAGAGCAAGCCAGGCGTTCATAGTCAAAAGCATTGCAGCCCCAAACCCAGGGGTTGTGACAATCCATTTGTTGCTTCAGGACCTTGGACAGCACCAAGATGCTCACTTGCTCCAACTATACTATCTAGTAGGCATGGTTTAGAATCCTAAAATGGCGATTCTTATATCAAATGGGGGGGGGGGGATTTTTTTTGATTAGTAAAAGAAAGACTTACAAAAAATTTCCCAAAAATTTGGGAAATTTTACTTTAGTACTAACCAAATTGGTTAGTAATTCGTATGCCAGAGCATGCGCATTCCAGATGGTTTTGACCTACAACTCCCAGAAATCCTAACAGCTGGTAAATTGGCTGGGATTTCTGGGAGTTGTAGGCCAAAACTTGAATAAACCACACTGAATTCTAGATGGGACTCTCCAAATAGGAAGGAGGGAGGGAGGGAGGGAGGGGGTATTCTATTCTTGGAAGCAGCAAAAGAAAAGGAGGAGGAGCCCCCCTTGCTCCTCGCTGCCTCTCTCTCACCCCGATCCTGAGGGAGCGAGGGCCCAAGTTTGCCCAGGCTGAGAGGAAAAGGAAGAGGCCTGAGGCTGTGAGGAATGGTGGGAGTTGAAGTCCAAAACACGTACCTGGAGGGCTGAAGCTGGCCCCTGCGATGGGGCATGGCAGAGCAACGGGGAAGAGAAGCATCTGAGAGAGCGCTGGGGGAGAGAGGAGGAGAAGCGTGTGTGTGTGTGTGTGTGTGTGTGAAGCAGGCCCCTGCGATGGGGCATGACAGCAGAGCAACGGGGAAGAGAAGGAGGGGGGGGAAAGCCTGGAGAGAGAGGAGGAGAAGCGTGTGTGTGTGTGTGTGTGTGTAAAGCAGGCCCCTGCGATGGGGCATGGCAGCAGAGCAACGGGGAAGAGAAGGAGGGGGGGGGAAGCCTGGAGGACTACACTTTCCAGAATGCATTGCCTAGCCTACCTAGCAGCAGCGTCACTTCCAGTTCCTCATAGAAATGCGGGGAAAAGAAGAAGCTGAATGAAGGCAGGAAGGAAATGAGGGGGAGAAGACAGGGAGAAGTGAGTAGTACAATAATTAATTAATTAATACTTAAGAATTTCTTATGATCATAACGCAAATTGTTGGCCTCAAGGACCGTAAAAGGAAGTCTACTTCCGGGATCGCGGCAGCGATACGTAAAACCTCAAAAGTCCAATTACATACGAATCTCTTACGAATCCTTTTAATTTCCGTTTCATTTTTCTCATGCCTACTATCTAGCTATATTAGTGGCTCCCAAACCTTTTTGGCCTCCGCCCCCTTTCCAGGAAAAAATTTATTCACCGCCCCCCTAGAAATTATTTTTTTTAAAAAATGTAATAGCAATTAAACAGAAAGATATTTGTATTAATGCAGTAGTTCTCAACCTTTCTAATGCCATGAGCCCTAAATAAGGTTCCTCGTGTTGTGGTGACCCCATCCATATTTTCGTTGCTACTTCATAAATACTTTTGCTACTCTTACGAATTCTAATGCCAACACCTAATATGCAGGATGTATTTTCATTGTTACAAATTGAACATAATTAAAGCATAGTGATTAATCACAAAAACAATATGTTTGGGGGTTTATGGACAACGGATGATGGGATTTGCAGTACCTTCAATTTAAGCTCTGACTTCCACAGCTGAGACCCCATGAATAACAGACCTAGACCAAACTTGGCACACAGAACCCCCATGGCCAACAGAAAATACTGGAGGGGTTTGGGAGGAATTGACAGTGATCTAGGGGAGATGTAGTTCACCTACATTTAGAGAGCACTCTGAACCCAGACAACCCTGGATCTGGACCAAATTTGGAACAAATACTCAATATGTCCAACTTTGAATACTGGTAAGGTTGGGGGAATTGATTTTGTCATTTGGGAGTTGCAGCTGCTGGGATTTATAGTTCACCTACAATCAAAGAGCATTCTAAACTTCCAACAACAATGGAATTGAACTAAACCTGAGCAATAGAGAATACTGGACTTTGGAAATGGGGAGCTGCTTGCATTTTCCTTCGTGCCACTGCCATCTCCCAGGAGGCGCCTGCAAACGCTGTAGCGACTCAGGGGGCGTTTGCAGACGCAGAGGCTTTCCTTCTCCACTGAACCAACTGGCAGGCACACACTCGCAAGTGCGCGGGTGTCTCAGCCTGCCAGTTGGAATCCCTGGGCAGGCATTGACCGGAAACCGCAGCATGCACTCCCTTTCTCTCCTCAACTCCAGTCCCTTATCGCCCCTTCCTTCCAAGGGACCCATTGGATTGGAAGGGGCGATACAGGACTGCGCCGTGGGCAAAGTTGAGGAGAGGAAGGGGGCGCGCGCTGCGGATTCCAGGCTGCACCTGCACAGGGTTTCCAACTGGCAGGCACACACTCTCATGCTTTCGAGTTGGAATCCCGCCACCCCCCCTACAGGTCTTCAGTGCCCCCCAAATTCTCCTGAGCCTCCCACTGCCCCCTTGGATCGCCTCACCACCCACTAGGGGGTTTTACCACCCACTTTGGGAACCACAGATCTATATCTATCGATACACATAATAAAAGTGAAAATGTGTAGCAAATCTGTTAGGTGTGTCGGAGAAAATGTGTAAATCCTCTAAGTACACGCTTGTGTACATTTACTAAATATGTACCCCCTCCACTTTATAGCCAAGGACCACGGCGACAGTTAATATGGCCTTGAGAAAGCCCCACCCAGGGGGCGAAACGGGGAAGTGGCCACCATAACTCCGGCACCGCCAGCCTGTTGGCCTTTTTTCACCACCCATATTAGGAGCAGGATTGGGCTCCTTTATGTCCTTGCCTTGGTGATACTTTGCGGACTAGTCGGCTGACTACTATATTTGTGGACTACCCTAGTGACTTTGGCGTACTCAAGGACTCAGACACTTGTCTGTGGGGTTACAGGATATTCATCCGGAGTAACTTCCTTTGGGACTCGCTGTCACACCCTGGATTGCTGTGGTTTGGGTTTGTCTATATGTGTTTTTATATTGATGCTCTAGTCCTACATAAACATTCCTTATTGTTATATATGATATATTTTGCACTGTGTTTTTGCGCTTGTACTTGCACCCATACCCTGTGATTGTGTAGTTTTCTCCACTACAGGCAGGCATCCCAAGGTTCCTTGCGTAGAATTTGTATGATCCCACCCACTGCCTCTCCCTTAACCCATTCCTTCCCTTTCCTGTTGCACACAGCAAACACAGAGGAATTGGTCAGCAATTGAACAGGCTGGAGGGGTTTGGGGGACTGAGGACAGATCTGGACCAAACTTGGCATACACACCCAACATGGCCAACTTTGCATATAGGCTTGGTTTGGGGAAGATTGATCCACAATTCTGGGAATTGTAGTTCACCCACATTATTATGCATTTTCTAACGGGAGCATTAAAAAAATGAAATCAAAGACTGGCTTTTTCCTAATAAATACTAATTAACTAAATGATATTACCTAACACCCCAAACAAACAATGCCTTATTCAAATAACTCGGGCATCGTTGGGTACCCAAACTTGTGTGTGTGTGTGTGTGTGTGTGTGTGTGTGTGTGTGTGTGTGTAAACTTGGGACACATAAACCCCGTGAGCTACTTTATGTCTTGGTATAGTTTGGGGGAGGATGGACTACGAATGATGGGATTTGAAATACTTTCCATTGCTTCTGCTCCCACAGACCACTGTGACCCTCACCAATGATGGATCAGGACCAAACTTGGTACCCAGATGCCCCATGATGCACTTTAAGCCCTGGTGTGGTTTGAGAGAGGGTGGATGACAGATGATGGAATTTGCAGTACCTTCACTCACTTCTTGATAATACTGTAACCCTCATGAATGATGGACCTGGCCCAAACTTGGCACATTCTAATGAATAGCATTACACATTACCAAACTGATATTGCCAAACTTCGCAAAACAAAGAATGCCTTTCTCAAATAACCCGGGCACCGCTTGGTCCCCAAGCTAGTCTATAATAAAAGTGAAAATATGTATGTGTGTACATGGCCCTCCCTTCAATGACATTTCAGGTTATAGCGAGCACCATGATCATGTAGCCCAACATGTAGCCCAACTCCTACCAGTGTCCTCCTCAAAAACCATACTGTCCACCACCCAAGGAATGCTTTAACTCAGGGACCATTTCGTTCTAGATTTTACATGTTTCCTCCATCGCAGACATCCCAGTATTTCTTACTCTCTCAATTGGTGTGGAATTTGCATGATCCCACCCACTACCTCTCCCTTATCCCTTGGTTCTTGACTCCCTTAACCCTACATTCTGTTTGCACAACAAACTGAGCAGAACTGAGCAGCAACTAAACATACTGTAGGAGTTTGGGGGATTGATTCCACATGATGGAAGTTGTAGTTCTCCCTGCATCAAGTCTGAGCTCTATGACCCACACTGACAATGGACCTGGACCACATTTGGCACACAGAACCTCCATGTCCAATGAAAAATACTGGAGAATGTTGGGGGGAGGTCACCTTGACTTATAACTGTTGTAGGGACTGGGATTTATAGTTCACCTGCAATCAAAGAGCAGTCTGGAACGCACCAACGATGGCCCTTGTCAGGCCCCAGCCTGGTTCCATAGCCCAGCCTGACAAACGCCATGTTCATTCCACGCTCCCAGCCAGGCCTGAAAGCAGGCCTCTACAGCAGCCTCGGTGTCAACCATCGGTCAAGGGCAGGCGCAGCCTTGCCTCTTCCCAGGCTGATAAGAAGAGCTGGTACAGCCAGGATGTGTTGTCCTCCCGGCGCCCAGGTGCAAGCGTTAATGAGGAGACTTTCTTTCCCTCTTTGGAGAGTAAGGGAAGGCTCGGCCCACAAACTATCCCCGGGAAGAAGTTATGACACAGCACGTGCCTTTTAGAGAGAAGCCAGGGAAAACCTATTTAAGCTGCATCCCGGTGATACTCAGGATCTCGTGCCAACGTTCAGCTTTCCACGTCAAGTTCCACGTACTCTAGTTCCAGCCTGGGCCGATAGGCCTTCAAGTCCTCGTACTCAAGTAATTGCCAAGCCTTTGTTGCCAGAGACTTATCCAGGATTTAGCCGTTGGGCATCAGGACTATTTTTATTTCATTGAACCTTTTACTCTTTGGACTATTGCATTGCAATACTACCGTAGATGCGGAGGGCATCAAAGGACTATATTTTTATCTCTTTACTTCTTTCCACTTATTCTAAATAAAGCATTTAATCATGGCTGGTCTCAAGTGGTTTACTGAGGGATCCTTCAGGTCTAAGGTGCAACAGCCCTAGACTAACTTGGCACACAGGGCCACCATGTCCAACAAAAAATACAGGAGGGCTTTGGGGGAAATTCACCTTCGTTTATAAGAATTATGGTTCACCTACATCCAGAGAGCACTGTGGATCAGCACCACATTTGGCACACATACCTCATATGACAAAATTTGAAGACTGGTGGGTTTGGTGTGTGTGTGTGTGTGTTTGGGGAGGGGTGGCCTTGACATTTGTTAGTTGTAGCTACTGGGTAATTTTATTATTTATTATTTATTATTATTTATTTATTAAGTTCAACTTAATATACCGCTCTCTCTGGCGCCCAGAGCGGTTCACAAGATCAGTACAAGTAAAAACACGTAAAACACATAAAATACAATAAACAGTTTAAAAATTGTGCTTGAAGACCTGCTTGACGCATTATTATAGAAGGGCAAGAGATGGCTGAGGATGATTTGCTCTAGATCGTGTTGAGGGTAGGATAGTCCCTAGCTACTGGGGTTGGTGGAAGAAGGAAGTAGAAATGCTGAAGCTCTAAATAATTCACCACCTGTTATCTAGCCATCCTAGTCTCTTTCCCCCACAGCATCCCACTGATGTAAATAATTAACTGTCTCAATTGCGCTTAATGTGTTTTCCATGTATGTGGCTTTGTACCGGCATGGCTGCTTAGCCTGGATGACCAGGTTTGTTGACCGGGAATGCAGAGATATGTAGCATGTGTGAGCTTTCACAAAAAGGCTTGGCATTTTTAAGGAATCCATGTTTCCTCCATCCCCAAGCGGGCTTCTGTGTAAAGCTCTGGACACTAATGAAACCCAGAAAAATGGATTGTTTGAGCTTCATCTTCTTCTTCTTCTTCTTCTTATTATTATTATTATTTGAAAAACAACAAGATGAGTCCACAGCAAACAAGATCACTCTGCTGGCTGTTATATTGGATTCCATGTCGGACACTTCCCAAGTGCCTAGGACTGTGTGATGTATTGGCGAATGATGTGTGCAGATCCCAGTAAAGTGGCCTTTTGCAGCTGACAGATGGTAATTTTATCAGCGCCAATAGTGTTTAAGTGCAGGCTAAGGTCTTTAGGCACTGTGCCCAGAGTGCCGATCACCACTGAGACCACCTTGACTGCGGTTTGATCTTTAAATCCTCATATCGTGTCAGCTTTTCCAGTTGTTTCTCTTCAATCCTGCTGTTACCTGGGATTACAACATTGACGATCCAGTTGTTATCATTGCAGTTCCAATCACAGGCACTAGATGGAGACATTTCACATTCAAAGCCAGGTTGTTATCATTGCAGATCCAATCACAGGCACTAGATGGAGATATTGCATATTCAAAGCCAGGTTGTTATAATTGCAGATCCAACCACAGGCACTAGATGGAGACATTGCACATTCAAAGCCAGGTAGTTATCATTGCAGATCCAACCACAGACATTAGCTGGAGACATTGCACATTCAGTCGGGTTGTTATCATTGCAGATCCTACCACAGACATTAGATGGCGACATTGCACATATAGCCAATGTTTGAGATAATAGATGATGATGATTTGACCCTGACTTTGCCTTCTCCTCCTCCTGAATAGATTGAGCACAAGCTATTTTTGCTGCAATTGAAGAGAACCGAGGACAAAGGCGGAGGCAGAGAACAAAACCAGGACATTTTAAAAGCAACTGATAAAATAGGAAGGCATAACAGTAATTGGCAAATTGGGAAAATTGGAGGCTATGGATCTAGTCGATGGCTGTGAATTTAAGACATTAATACTGCCTTTGCAATTGTTTGGGCAAGTACAGGACCCAACATAGAGGACCAACTCTGCCATGGAAACCTAGACCACAGGTGACCCCAGAAAATCTTGCTATAGGTTTGCCTTCAGATCAACATGAGTCAAAAGCAACTTGCAGGCAAATGACAAAAAGGATCCAATAGAACTGTGTTGGTGTATACATCAAGAGAGTATAGGATCTTGGTTGTAAGGGAAATCAATGAAGAAACAACGAGATCTTTGTCTGAAAAACAATCCAGAAGCCTCTGGCATGGAAGAAAGCATAACCGCTGCTGTTAGCGCATCTGGGGGTGGGGTGGGGGGACAATGACTCTGATCATAACATCCCGCTGCCAACTTGGGAGCTAAATTGTGGTTCTCAAAGGGGGAAAAGAAAGAGACTTGGAGCTGCAGGAGGAGAGGAAAGGAACACTTTCAGTATTTCAGCTCTGACACAATGATCATAGAAAGCAAGTAAATGGAGGCTTGAATTACAGACAATCCTAGCCATAGCTTTAGTGCCTGATCAATCACTTTCTCTCCTTGGTGTTTACTTCTCTCCAGAGAATCTCTTGGTTTCTATGCAGAAGGAGGTTAAAGCAATGGGCGAAAAGAATAACCTAAACCAGACACAGGGCTTTGTGTTTCAATTGAGCTATAATAATAATAATAATAATATCTACAAAGAATAAAAGTGAAAATATGTATTTGTGTGTGTGTGTGTGTGTGGCTGGGGTGTCCACTTACACAGACAGGCTCCGTCCTCCACAAAAAGCTATAACTCCCACTACTCAGGAGACACCAAAGGCCTTCCCTTCAGTGCCATTGCAGGCAGGATCGGATTAGCCATAAGGCCACACTAGGCCACGGCCTAGGGGCACAGCCATGGGGGGCCATCAGATCCAGACACCCCCCAAACAAATTTCAGAAAAAACAGTCGATTTTAGTCTGCTTCTGCTTCTGCGCGTGGGGCGCCATAGACTCTCAGAGGCCGTTCCACTGAGAGTCTATGGCGGCCCGCAGGCGCAGAAGCAACTGAAGATTGTCTTTTTTCTCAGGTGTGGTAGCTTTAGGAAGGAGGGAGGAGCCGCGGGGAGTCTCCCCGCGGCTCCTCCCTCCCTTCTAAAGCCACCACGCCGGCCTGAGAAAAAAAGGGGGCTCTTCGGCTGCTTCCCAGGTCGGCGTGGTGACTTTAGGAGGGAGGGAAGAGCCGCAGGGAGCCTCCCAGTGGCTCCTCCCTCCCTCCTAAAGCCACCACACTGGCCTGAGAAAAAAGGGTGCTTTTTCTGCTTCTCAGGCCAGCGTGGTGGCTCCCCGTGGCTCCTCCCTCCTAAAACCATCACGCCGGCCTGAGAAGCGGCTGAAGAGCGCCCTTTTTTTCTCAGGACAGTGTGAGGAGGAAGGGGCAGAGCCGCAGAGGGAAGCCCCGCCCTCGGGGCTGCTGCCGCACATGCGCAGCATTGGCTCCGGGGTTGGGGCTTTCCTTCCTCCTCCTCCTCCTTGCGCCGGCAAGGAGGAAAAGGAGGAGCCGTGAGGAGGAAGAGGCGGAGCTGTGGGCGGAGGCGGAGTCGTGGGTGGGGCAGGGTTGAGCCAGGAGCGGGGGCGGGGCAGAGATGGGGGCAGGGCAGAGGCGGAGCCTTTGGCCTAGGGCGCCAAAAGGGCTTAATCCGGGCCTGATTGCAGGTTACAGTGAGCACCATGAACATGTCCAGAACCCCTGCCAATGTCCTCCCAAAACACCATACTGCCCACCACCGAAGTGAAGGCTTTCATACAGGGACAATTTCATCCTAGATTGTATAGGTTTCCTCCACCACAGACATCCCAGTGTTTCTCACTTTCTCCATTGGTGTGGAATTGCATGACCCTATACACTGTCTCCCTCTTAAACCTTTCCTATTCTTGTCTATGACACACAGAAAACTAAGGAATTCTTTAGCCAGAGAGGCCTGGTGAGATTCGCCATGATTTATAGCAGTGTTTCCCAACAAGTGTGCTGTGGCACACTAGTGTGCCGTGAGCGATTATCAGGTGTGCCATGGGAAATTGGCATTCCCCCCTCCTAGCAGCCCCTCAAAGGTTTCAAGAAACAAATTGAGCCTCTCTGCTTGGAAATGGGTTTTTAAAACTATTTTACTGGATTTTTAAAGAGTTGCCTCCCCCAAGGAACTGTTTATAACAGCTATGACATCCATAGTTAACTGGAAGCAAGTTTCACTCAGGGTGAAATTTCACAAAGATCTGGAGAACAAGCTCTATGAGGAGCGGCTTGAAGAGCTGGGCATGTTTAGCCTGAAGAAGAGAAGGCTGAGAGAAGACATGATAGCCATGTATAAATATGTGAGAGGAAGTCATATATATGTTGTGTTCATCGAAACAGGCCCAGGTTTCACACTGAGTGTATAAATACATTTAAAAACATATTAACTATATGTATTACTGTGTTAGAGTGTCATTCTGTGTCATTTTGGTTGGTGGTGTGCCCCAGGATTTTGCAAATGTAAAAAATGTGCTGCAGCTCAAAAAAAGGTTGAAAAACACTGA
This sequence comes from Anolis apletophallus, assembly GCA_030556195.1. NCBI lineage: Eukaryota > Metazoa > Chordata > Lepidosauria > Squamata > Anolidae > Anolis > Anolis apletophallus. The sequence continues at coordinate 38,239,808 of JARBWK010000015.1, read as the reverse complement.
TTTATAGGATTGCAGTTCACTGGCAATCAAAGAGCACTCTGAACTCCACCAACGATGGAAATGAACCAAACTTGGCACACAGAACTCCCATGACCAACAGAAAATGACATGAGCAAAACCCAGAAAATGTAGCCGGGGCTACCAGAGGGTGGTCCGGGTTTGGTACATTATTTAAACTGTTATGGATCTGATCACCATGCTCATTATATCCCACATTAATGGGGTTATTGGGATAACAATCTTTGCTAGGGTAGACCCTCTTCCACCCAGTCCCAGCCCCCCCGACCAAACTCCAAACAAAATCCTGGAAGGAAGAAGATGTTCCAACAGGCTGGTGTTCCTCCATCGGACCACTGCGTAGAGGGAGAGATGGTTTTCCACCCGCTAGCAAAGAGTTTCGTGATATCCTCCTGGGAACTCCCAAACAGCCTTCCTTTGACTGCAGGATTGAGTCTAGCATAAGACTACCTCCTGGCAAAGCATAAATCGATTGGGCCCTGAGCTGCCCATACTCTGCCCTTCCTATCTTCTTATGTTCCCTCCCTCCCTTTCCCTTCTCTGTTGTTGTTACTCTTTATCTTGTTGTCTGTTTTATGTCAAACTTTTGTAAACCTCTCTGAGCTCTCGGGGAGTGGCGGTATAGAAGTTTGAAGAAATAAATAAATAAATAAAAAGGAAGAGAAGGACAGGCGGAGAGATCTTCAGCCTTCCCTGCCAAATAAGATTCCCAAGACTATCAGAAACCCTCGCAACCCCCCAGGGGTCCAGACCTCCAGATTGAGAAATGCTGATCTACAATGTATGTATGTATTTATTAGGCATGAGAAAAATGAAACGGACATTAAAAGGATTCGTAAGAGATTCGTATGTAATGGGACTTTTGAGCTTTTACGGATCGCTGCCGCGAACCCGGAAGTAGACTTCCTTTTACGGTCCTTGAGGCCAACAATTTGCGTTATGATCGTAATAAATTCTTAATTATTGTACTACGTACTCACTTCTCCCTGTCTTCTCCCCCTCATTTCCTTCCCGCCTTCATTCAGCTTCTTCTTTTTCCCGCATTTCTATGGGGAACTGGAAGTGACGCTGCTGCTAGGTAGGCAATGCATTCTGGAAAGTGTAGTCCTCCACGCTCCCCCTCCTTCTCTTCCCTGTTGCTCTGCTGCCATGCCCCATCGCAGGGGCCAGCTTCACACACACACATGCACGCGCTTCTCCTCCTCTCTCTCCCTGCGCTCTCTCAGATGCTTCTCTTCCCCGTTGCTCTGCCATGCCCCATCGCAGGGGCCAACTTCAGCCCTCCATGTACGTGTTTTGGACTTCAACTCCCACCATTCCTCACAGCCTCAGGCCTCTTCCTTTTCCTCTCAGCCTGGGCAAACTTGGGCCCTCGCTCCCTCAGGATCGGGGTGAGAGAGAGGCAGCGAGGAGCGGGGGGGGGGCTCCTCCTTTTTTTGCTGCTTCCAAGAATAGAATACCCCCTCCCCCCCCTCCTTCCCTCCCTCCTTCCTATTTGGAGAGTCCCATCTAGAATTCAGTGTGATTTATTCAAGTTTTGGCCTACAACTCCCAGAAATCCCAGCCAATTTACCAGCTGTTAGGATTTCTGGGAGTTGTAGGCCAAAACCATCTGGAATGCGCATGCTCTGGCATACAATTACTAACAAATTTCGTTAGTACTTAAGTTACATTTTAGAAATTTTTGGAAATTTTTTTGTAAGTCTTTCTTTTACTAATCAAAAAAAAATCCCCATTTGATTTTAGAATCGCCATTTTTGGATTTGAAACCATGCCTAGTATTTATTTCATTTATAGCCCACCCTTCTCAACCCCCGAAGGGGGACTCAGGGTGGCTGACAAAAGACGACAATTTGATGCCGGGTACAGAAATACAAAACAAGATATCAAATATAACAACAGATTAAAAATAATTAAATTTCGAAACAACTACATAATCCTTGTTCGTAGGCTGTCCAAGTCAATCTGTAGTCCGCTTCCACAACATTGTCATTACTCAATTGTCTGTCCGCTGCTCCACATCAACCAAACGCCTGGTCCCAAAGCCACATCTTTAGTTTTTTTCTAAATGAAAGGAGGGAAGAAGTTGATCTTATTTCTCTGGGGAGTGAGTTCCACAGGCAAGGGGCCACTACCGAGGAGGCCCTGTCCCTCGTCCCCACCAAACGTATTTGCGACGAAGGTGGGACCAAGAGCGGGCCTCCTCCGAAGATCTTAAATTTCGAGGTGGGACATAAGGGGAGATACTTACGGACAACTAAGCTCAGGCCCGGATTAACACCTTTTTGTGCACTAGGCCACACTTTGGAATTACGTCCCCCAGCCAACCTCTACCCCCCCCCCCCCACACACACACCATTCAGACCCACACTTGGCTGGCTTTCAGAAGAGAAAGGAGAGTAGGCACCATCCCGCCACCTCCAAGGTCCCCATTCCCACCGGCTGGAAAGCTCCGCTGTGTTCTGAAGGTCTCCCCAAGTCAGGAGGCTTGGGGAGAGCGCAGTGGGTGCAAACTCGCTCCAAAGGCACGCACGAGAGAGAGAGAGAGAAAGAGTGCGAGAGAGACAGAGAGAGAGAGCATGAGAGAGAGAGAGCACGTGAGGTGAGAAAGAGAAAGTGAGAGAGAGAGCGCACGAGAGAAAGAGAGAAAGAGAGAGAGAGCGCACAAGAGAGAATGAGCAAGAGAGAGAGAGAAAGAGAGAGCTCGCGAGAGCAAGAGAGCGCACGTGCGAGAGAGAGCGAGAAAGCGAGAGAGAGAGAGAGAGCACGAGAGAGAGAGATATGTCCACTTGGCGTGCACTTCCAGAGGGGACGGAGCAGAGACTTTCCCGGGAGAAGGAGCGAGGAGGGGCATGAGAAAGGGGGAAAGAGGTGCATGGACCAGGTTTTTTTTGGTCCGTGATCTGCGCCCCCCCTCCTCGGCTTGCGCCCCTAGGCCATGACCTCATTGGCCTTATAGGTAATCCGGGCATGAGTAAGCTGGGCCAGATGTCAATGCACCCCTAGTTTCTGATTTTTGATGATTCATGGCTGAGACCAATGGTTCTCAACATGTGGATCCCCAGATGTTTTGGCATTCAACTCCCAGAAACCCTAACAGCTGGATTTCTGGGAGTTGTAGGCCAAATCGCCTGGGGACCCACTGATGGAGAACTACTGGTTGAGACCATGCAATGTCTATCTTTGCTCTCGTTAGTTCAGTAGGAAAACTCTTGTTGCGTTCAAGCTTCAAAAGCTTGCAGAAGGTTTGTGTGGTTGGGTGTTTTTTCGGAGGCTATTTTTGGCCTGACTAAATGGAAGTGACAAGCTTTAATTAGCCAGCGATGGCCAGTAAAAAGTTCTAATAATGTTGAGTGAGGAGAGGAACCACAGGGACCCTTCCAGCCTTCCTTCTTTCCAAGCCTTGTGTAATTAGGTTTTAATTTAAAGGAGACCAAGGAAGGGAGCGGAAAGGCAGCCTACCATATCAACATGGGGCTGATTGCTAAGGCATGGTGGGAAGTGGTGGGAAGAAGTGACCGGGGGGTTCATCTACACTGCAGAATTAATGCAGTTTGACACCAAACCCCAGCAGATAACAAGTTTACGCTTCATACCAATGATACGCAGGCATGGACATACTTTGGCCCTCCTGGTGTTTTGGACTTCATAGAATCATAAAATGAGTTGGAAGAGATCTCGTGGACCATCCAGTCCATCCCCAGTCTTCCAAGAACCAGGAAAATCTCATTCAAAACACCCCCAATGGATGGCCATCCCGCATCCAGCCTCTATTTAAAAGCCTTCAAAGAAGAACCCTCCACCACACTCCGGGGCAGAGAGTTCCACTGCTGAACAGCTCTCATAGTCAGGAAGTTCTTCCTAATGTTCAGGTGGAATTTCCTTTCTTGTAGTTTGAAGCCATTGTTCCATTATTGCTTCTGTCTATATATGTTGTGTGTCTAAATGGCACTGAAGGTTTGCCATGTATATTATTATTTTATAATATTCAATTATTATTATTATTTTCATGTCAGGAGTGACTTGAAAAACTGAAAGTCACTTCCGGTGTGAGAGAATTGGCTGTCTGCAAGGACGTTGCCCAGGGGACGCCTGGATGTTTTGATGTTTTACCATCCTTGTAGGAAGCTTCTCTTATGTCTCTGCATGGAAAGCTGGAGCTGCAGAGTGAGCTCATCCGGGCTCTCGAACCTGCGACCTGTCGGTCTTCAGTCCTGCCAACACAAGAGTTTAACCCATTGCGCCTCCCGGGGGCTCCATATTATTATTATTATTGAATATTGTTATTTTATTATTATTATTTTATAATATTCAATTATTATTATTATTGAATATTATTATTTGACACACAACAAGATTAGTACACAGCAAAGAAGATCATTCTGCTGCCTGTTGTATTGGATCACACGTTGGACACTTCCTAAGTATCTAGGACTTTGTGATGTATCGGCGAATAATATGTGCAGGTCCGAGTAGGGTGGCCTTTTGCAGCTGATAGATGGCAATTTTGTCAGCATTGATTGTTTTTAAGTGCAGGCCAAGGTCTTAAGGCACTGCACCCAGTGTGCCAATCACCACTGGGCCACCTTGACTGGCTTGTACCAGAGTCTTTGCAGTTCGATCTTTAAATCCTCATATCGTGTCAGCTTTTCCAGTTGTTTCTCTTCAATCCTGCTATTGCTTGGGATTGCAACATCCATGATCCATACTTTGTTTTCTATCTCTATTGTGAGGTCAGCAGTATTGAATATTATTGTATTATTATTATTACTATAATTATTATTACTATTAGTACCGGGACTGTGGCGCAGCTGGCTGGGAGTCAGCTGCATAAGATCTCTACTGACCAGAAAGTCATGAGTTCGAAGCCTGCCTGGGTTGGGGTGAGCTCCCGACCAATTGTGTAGCTTGTTGTCGACCTTTGCAACCCGAAAGACAGTTGCATCTGTCAAGTAGGAAATTTAGGTACCACTTTAATGGGGAGGCTAATTTTAACTGATTTATGAGGCCATTAAAATCTCCAGGAAGTATGCGAAGAATGAAGGAATGCGACAGCTCCCCCTGGTGGCCAGAAGCTGGAATGTTAAATTGCTTCTGTGTCTTTGTCTCTATATGTTGTGTGTCTATGGCATTGAATGTTTGCCTATATATGTACATTGTAATCCGCCCTGAGTCCCTTGCGGGGTGAGAAGGGCGGAATATAAATGATGTAAATAAATAAAATAAATATTACTATTACTATATTATTATTACTATTATTATTTTATTTCAATTATTTTAATATGGAATTCTAGGAGTAGTAGTTTTCGAAGTTCTTTATTCTTCTCTCAAATCAAACTACAACTCTCAGGATCCCATAGCATTGAACAAGGGAAACTAAAGTGGTGCCAAACTGCATTGATTCCTAAACATAGAATTGGGGGTTATAATGCTCAGGATTGGTGCAGGATGAGACCCCACAACTATTTTCTGGACGTTCTCCAGTACTTTTTTTTTCACTCCAGAGAAAATATTTGTTTTTATTGAATTTGGGGAAACCAATTGGGAGACGGGGCTCCGAAGCTGCTGGCACTCTAAGCGCACCATTAAGGGATGTTTTACGATGACACGCTACGGTTATTGTAATAGGGTTTTTTATTCCCATCATCTCCCCTAAATGGTTTACTCTTGCGATGGGTTATTAAGGCCCGGTTTCCGCGCGTTCCCTTCTATTATGCATCGTCTCCGTTCCATAATGGTTTCGGAAGCCGTCGTTCTTGTTAAACAGCATTCCTATTTGTAACTAAATAAATACATCTTATTTGTGGACTCTTTTGTGTCTCGGCTTATAAAGCAGGGCCGGGAGTGAAATATCACGAAACCCTCCCAATTTACCTTCAGTCACTTGCCTCTACTTCTCGGGACGTGAAATGTTGATCTCATTCATCTTTTTCCATCCAGTTGGAGAAACTAATATTCTCCTTTGTTTAGCAAGGGCTCTGGAGAGCGTTTCTTCCCTATGGGATACCCTTGACCCTTTTAAAATTACTTTGCTATGGGTTTATTGCAACACGACCTAAGTGCATCTTTGCTATAAAAACCCCGCTTGGCTTCTTCTACAGATCGTATTGTGATAAAACGGAGAGAAGAAAGATGATCAAAATGTTTGAAATGAGCTCCGTTTTACATGCTGGCTAAAGATTGACCTGAAAAACCCCAAAAGATTATGAGAGAAACCTATTTGTTTATATTGGACATATGAATATTGTTTCATCTGGAAAAACAGTCGATGCAATTTGAGGCTGTGTCAACAAGAATGTGGTGTTCAGATCAAGGCAATAATGTGAGTGTGTTCTGCTATGGTCGGCCCTATTGTGTCCAGTTTTGGCCATCACATGGTTGTTAATATTATGTTATTACAGTGTTTTTCAACCTTCTTTGAGCCGCGGTACATTTTTTACATTTACAAGATCCTGGGGCACACCACCAACCAAAATGACACTCTAAAACAGTAATACATATAGGGTTTTTTTGGTAAATGTATTTATTAGGGTTTTTCAAATACCAGTGAAAGAGGTAGAACAATTTTGGGGATAGGATAGTAGGAAAAGGGGGAGAGAGAAGTCTTGGTTGGGCCAGAAGGGATGGGATGTGCATGGAGGTCCAATAGGTCTGGGGGGAGAGAAGAGGGGACAGGAGATCTAGGGCAAGCTAGGGTTCCGGGTGGGACGGAAAGGGGGGGCGGGAGGGGGGAGGAGAGGGGGGGCTTCCGTATCTTCCATCTTCTTTCTCCAGACAAAGCTATCCCGAGCACTTCATAAAAGGGATTTTCCGCGCATGCTACAGCCCTAGGATGCCCTTCGCTGGTACCCTTTTTAAGTTGAATTGCTTGAGGCCACTCAGTTGTTGTTTAGGGGTTACCTCGGGCCCTCATGTGGTCTATAAATGGACCCCAGTTTGTTCTCTTCGATGCTATGCCCTCTGTCTCACTCAAGTAAAAGGTCAGCTTGTCCATATTCAATATGTCCCACACCTTGTTCTCCCAGTCCACGATGCTAGGTGTTGCTTCGCCCTTCCATTTCCTTGCAAGGACCATTCTTGCGGCTGTAGTCAAGTACAGGAATAGTCTTTCTGAGTTCTCATCCGGCATACATATAGTTAATACATATAGTAATACATATAGTTAATATGTTTTTAAATGTATGTATACACTCAGTGTGAAACCTGGGCCTGTTTAGATGAACACAACATAACATAGATATCCTGGCAGGAATGGCAGAAACAGCCAGCAACAGAAACACAAGGACCAGTTCCAAAGAACTGGAGAGAGGCCAAAAGAATGCTAAATAGCTCAGGTCTGCACAATAGTATATTAGGTCAGCACAAATGCAAAGAGAACTACACATAAAGGCGGTCAGCACAGTTATACAGAGGTCTACACAGAAATAAGGTCAACACACATTCATAATGTACGGTCTGCACAAAGGTAACGATACACTCACTGTGTCCCAGAGAGTCCGAATGCCAAGTCCGTTTTATCCAATGTTGTTAGAGTAGAATCCGCGCCTTGGGATCCGCCAGGGCAAATGCCCATGCGTGGTGGAAAAGAGCTTCCGGGGACTCTCCCAACGTATGCAACAGCCCCAAAGAGTTTGCCAACATTGCAGGGACAGCCTCGCTCTGTTCGAGTGTGTCCCCAGCCGGTAACAGGGGTGTCCGCCCAAACTCGAACTCCGTGATCCACCACGCACGGGCATTTGCCCTGGCGGATCCCAATGTGTGGACTCTACTGTAACAACAGAGATAAAGGAAATAAGAAAGGAAAAGGGGAGGAAAAGTAATGATCTCCTCAGGAGAGGAAAAACAGAAATGGAAAATAAGGTATAATTCTAAAATTAGATAATTTAAGATGTGTTTAGGAGGAGAGAACGGAAGTCATAGTATGTTCTTGTCTTTTTTTATTTTCTCTTTTTCTCCTTTTTTTTCTTTTCTTTCTCTTTTTCTTTCATTTTAGTCTTTTATGGCAGTGTTTCCCAACCACTGTTCCGTGGCACACTAGTGTGCCGTGAGCGATCACCTGGTGTGCCGTGAGAAAACCTCTCTTCCCCCTTTCTTCCCCCTCCTGCCAAACTCCTGTTGCTGCTGCTGATTGTGGGGGAGGAAGGGCTGGGCGGCGGCAAAGGGCCGGGCGGCGGCAAAAGGGCTGGGCCGCTGCCTCCTTCGGCCATTTCCCCAGCCAGCTAGGCTCCAATCGAGGGAGGGCGGGAAAAGGAAGCGGAAGTGAGGAGCGCAGTCCAAGGCAGGCCCACCAGAAGGCACGCAGGCAACCGCGGACCGAGTGCCTTCCCTTCTGGTGTGGAAGAGGGAGAGAGCCATTCAGGAAGGGAGCCACTTGGGGGTTCTGTGTGGGAAGTTTGGCCCAGTTCTATCATTGGTGGGGTTCAGAATGCTCTTTGATTGTAGGGGAACTATAAATCCCAGCAACTACAACTCCCAAATGGCAAGGTCTATTTCCCCTGAACTCCATCTGCGTTCATATTTGGGCATATTGAGTATTCATGCCAAGTTTGGTCCTGATCCAACATTGTTTGAGTCCAGAGTGCTCTCTGGATGTAGGTGAACTACAACTCCAAAACTCAAGGTCAATTCCCAAGCAAACCCTTTCAGTACTTACAGTCTTTCTGCCATTCCTGCCAGGATATCTAGGTTGTGTTCATCGAAACAGGCCCAGGTTTCACACTGAGTGTATAAATACATTTAAAAACATATTACCTATATGTATTACTGTGTTAGAGTGTCATTTTGTGTCATTTTGGTTGGTGGTGTGCCCCAGGATTTTGTAAATGTAAAAAGTGTGCCACGGCTCAAAAAACGTTGGGAAACACTGTTTTATGGTGATGTATTATTATGATGTTAAATTGGTTTGTGGTACCTTAATTTCCTATTTGACAGATGCAACTGTCTTTTGGGTTGCAAAGGTTGACAACAGACTACACAATAGATTGAGAGCCCACCTCGACCCGGGCAGGCCTCAAACTCATGACCTTCTGGTTATTAGAGATCTTATGCAGCTGACATCCACCCAGCTGCTATGCCTTAATTTCGGTGCTCAATGCCTTACATTGGGCATTGATACGATGCCAATACAATCAATCACAATAGTAAAACCACAATAAAACATGAATCATAATTAAAACAATACATTAACAAGCATTAAAACAATAAAACAGTCAAATCGCCATTCCAGTCAATGTCCCTCTAAACTGCTACATACATCTCCTGTCCAAAGGCCTGGTCCCAGAACCATGATTTAAATTTTTTTCCCCCCCCCCCTAAAAGCCAGGTGTGAGGGAGCAGATCTTAACTCATTTATGTGTTCTATAGGCGGGGGGCCACAGCGGAGAAGGCCCTATCTCTCGTCCCCGCCAGATGCATTTGTGCTCTTGACGGGAGTGGGAGCAGGGCTTCCCTGGATGATCTTCGATTATGAGATGGGACGTAGGGGTGGGTGCATTAGGACAAGTAAGCTGGGCCAGAACCGTATAGAGCTTTATAGGTCAAAACCAGCACTTTGAATTGGGCTCGGAGATGGACTGGCAGCAGTGGAGCTGACACAACAGGGGGTGGTATGCTCCCTGTATGTCACTCTGGTTAGTAATCTGACTTACAAATGACTCCTAGTTAAGCGCAGGGGTGGGACAACAGGAAGAGAGAGAAATCTAAATATAGGAAGGGAAATTTACTCCTGGAAGAGTTATTACAACTTCCAGATGGCCTGCAATGCAGCATAAGAGTGTGGCTTCCCCCTACAAAAGTGATCCACGCAGCGCTTCCCTCCCTTCCTCTCTGCTTCAGACCTTGCAATTGCTTTCTGGCAAAGGTGAGATAGACCCTCCGCTGTGACTGCTTTGTTTACTTTGGCACCGCTTGAAGTTTATCCTAATTTGCTGTAATGCAGGAATAAAACACATCTGTTCCGGAGCAGCAAGCGACAGATGTAGTCGCTTCCCTTGGCTCCATAGGTTGGCCTCTCTCCTTTTGCCTTTTGGAGTGCATTCACATTGTAGAATGGGTGCAGTTTGACCCCACTCAAACTGCCATGGCTCAAGGCGATGGGATCCGAGGAGCTGTAGTTTTGCCAAGCCATGGCATCCTGGGATTTGTAGTTTGATGAAGAAATTAGCAAGACTTTGTTAAACTGGAACTCCCATGATTCCATAACATTGTGCCAGGGTAGTTCAGGTGGTGTCAAACTGCATTCACTCTACACTGTAGACACATTGTCCAAGATTTTTTCATCCTTCTTATACAGTCCAAGCAAGTGCTATACAATACTTACATACATACCTTTGTGTGTGATTATATATACACACACACACACACACATATATATATTTATAATTTCTATTCCGCCCTTTTCACCCCGCAGGGGACTCAGGGCAGATTACAATGTACACTACATTTAGACACACAAACACACAAGACAGACAGAGGCAATTTAACATCTGGCCACCAGGGGGAGCTGTCGCACTACTTCATTCCTCAGCGTGTTTCCTGAGATCTTTTTATGGCCTCGTAAATGAGTTAAATTAAGCCTCCCCACTAAGTGGTACCTTAATTTCCTACTTGACAGATGCAACTGTCTTTCGGGTTCCAAAGGTTGACAACAGGCTACACAATAGGTCGAGAGCCCACCTCGACCCAGGCAGGCCTCGAACTCAAGACCTTCTGGTCAGTAGTGATCTTATGCAGTTGACACCCAGCCAACTGCATCACATTCCCATGTGCGTGTGTGTGCACGCACGCATGTGCGTTTATACATTACTGTGTATACATATGCCATGTGTGTATTATAATACACACACACATATATACATTTCTTATTATACAAGGGTTATCCAGAAAGTAAGGTTGCAAGATTTTATTTAAATACAAAGAATGAATATATTTTAATAAAACTTCCATGGATTATAGCCTAGGTATTATTTTCCCACATAATCACCATTCAAGTCAATACATTTTGTCATCTGTGGGACATGTTTTTGATGCCTGTGTCATAGACGCTTCCCTCCGCCTTTTTCAGCCAGTTTGTCACTTCAATTTTCACCTTGTCGCCATTGGAAAAGTGTTTTCCATCCAGATGTTCCTTCAATTTAGTGAAGAGATGAGAGTCACTAGGTGCGATATCAGGGCTGCGCCATCAGCAACCCACAACATTTGTTTAGGATGACTCTTCAAAGTTTCTTCATGTTCTCGCAATATAACCTGTACACGTTTTGTCACATGCTATCTTGACATTACGTCCTCTCCAAAAATCATTCATTTAAAATTGCTCTCTTTAGGGTCCTCTCCTTCTGCCTTTGGTCCCACCCACCACTACAATCTAAAATTGGGATTGATAGTTCACCACTTCTGACCCAAATACCTTGAGTTTACCCTTGGTTGGTTTTTATTTCTCCGGAGGCGCCGAGGGAAGACGGGGTTAAGAACTCCCCATCCGCCAGAGTAATTCTATTATTGCCCAAAGCCTCCATGTATTTAATCATATTATGTTTAATGGAGTCAGAGTGGGAAAAGGGGAGGGGGGGGGGTGAGAGAACCACCAGTGTTTCTGTTTGAAACCAAAGAAAGCCATAAACCAACTAATTAGCCACTTGACTTCTTCCCTAACCTTGTACTATATGACTCCTTCGCACATTTTGTGCAATTTCCATGCTGCTAATTGGGAGAGCCACCGAGGGAAGCCAAATGCGGTTGCAATAGGCTTGCGAGGAATGGCTTAACTGCGGATTGCTGGGAGACCAGAAGAACATTCCCTTCATCGTTCAATAACAAGATGACCATAGAAGAGTGCACTAGTGGATCATCTACTATAGTTTCATCTCTACTCTTGCGTACTTCTTTGGATGTAACTATAACCACCTGTATTCCTTCCTTTACTCACTCAGATGTGGAAGCATTAGACACCGTCACACTTTGGGAAGGTCGAGCCCAACATCTTGTATTGAAAGACTAGAGCAGTGTTTTTCAACCTTTTTTGAGCCGCGGCACATTTTTTTCATTTACAAAATCCTGGGGCACACCACCAACCAAAATGACACAAAATGACACTCTAACACAGTAATACATATAGTTAATATGTTTTTAAATGTATTTATACACTCAGTGTGAAAACTGGGCCTGTTTTGATGAACACAACATAGATATGACTTCCTCTCACATACTTATACAAGGCTATCATGTCTTCTCTCAGCCTTCTCTTCTTCAGGCTAAACAGTTCCTTGGGGGAAGGGGGCAACTCTCGAAAAATCCAGTAAAATAGTAAAAAAGAAAACCAAAAACATTTCCAAGCGGAGTGGTGCAATTTGTTTCTTGGAAACCCATGAATGCTTCAGCCTCCCGATGCTCCCAGGTTCTCTCACTGCCCAATTCACCAACGTGGAGTTTCCGGCTTTGGCTGTTCTCGCGAGAAATCCAAGTCAATGCGAAAACGCCGACTCAATCACTTCCGCCCAGTGCTCTGCTTTTGCGGAGGGAGGAGGGAGGCAGCCAAAGAGGCCACACAGATCTATGAAACGTATAGAGTATGGACCCATGCTGAGTTGAGACTCCTGAAGGCTTCCTCATGGCGGGCCTGGCCCTGGCATTCGGCAGAGCCCTTCCTTTGCCTCGGGGAGGATCTGTAAGGAGGGAAAGAGGGAGAAAGAGCTGCTAGGAGGGGGAAGAGTGCCAATTTCCCACGGCACACCTGACAATCGCTCACGGCACACTAGTGCGTCCCGGCACACTGGTTGGGAAACACTGGACTAGAGAACCCCATGAAATAGAGGGGATCAACTTAAATTGACAGGCAACTTCAAGGCACATATATACACACATAAAAGCTGCTTAGACCTCCAAATGAACAGGAAGAGGAGGATAGGAAGATGAGGAAGAAAAGTGTATGAGGTGTGAAGGAGGGGGAAGGAAGAGAAGGAAGAAGAAGAAGAGAAGAATGGGAGGAGAAGGAAGGAATGGGGAAAGAATGGAGGAGTGGAAGAAAGAAGGGGAGGGTGATATAAGGGGAAGAAGGAGAGGAAGAAGGAATAGAGGAGAAGGAAGAGGGAGGGAGAAGATGAGGAATGTGTCCAGAGGAGGGCGACTCAAATGATCAAGGGTCTGGAGGAGAAGCCTGATGACGAGTGGCTTAAAGAGTTGGGCATGTTTAGCCTGAAGAAGAGAAGGCTGAAAGGCGACATGACAGCCATGTATAAATATGTGAGAGGAAGTCATAGGGAGGAAGGAACAAGCCTGTTTTCTGCTGCCCTGGAGAATAGGATGCAATGGAACAATGGCTTCAAACTACAAGAAAGGAGATTCCATCTGAACATTAGGAAGAACTTCCTGACTGTGAGAGCTGTTCAGCAGTGGAACTCTCTGCCCCAGTGTGTGGTGGAGGCTCCTTCTTTGGAGGCTTTAAAACAGAGGCTGGATGGCCATCTGCCAGGGGTGCTTTGAATGCAATTTTTCTGCTTCTTGGCAGAATGGCGTTGGACTGGATGGCCCACGAGATCTCTTCCAACTCTATGATTCTATGAGGAGGAAGAAGAGAAGGATGGGAGGAGAGGAAGGAATGGAGAAGGAATGAAGGAAAGGAGGAAGGAAAAAAGGGAGATAGAAGGGGAAGAAGGAGATGCTGAAGGAAGGAAGGAGAGGAGGAGCAAGAGGAAGAAAAGGCTGAGAGGAGAAAGAGGGAATGGAGGAGAGAAGGAAGGCGAGTGAGACAGAAGGAGAAGGCGGGGATGAAGGAACAGAGAACATAAGGAGCAGGAAAAGGAATGGAGAGAGGTGGAAGAAGAGACAAAAGAAGAGAAGGACTGGAGGAGAGGAGGAAGGGGAAGATAAAAAGGGAAGAACAAGAGGATGAAGGGATCAAGAGGAGGAGGAGGAAGAGAGAGGGAGAAAGGGGGAAGAGGAGAAGGAAGAAGAGAAGGATGGGAGGAGAAGGGAGGAATGGAGAAGAAATGGAAGAGAAGTGGAGGAAGAAATGGAGAAGGAATAGAGGAGAGAAGGAAGGAAGGGGAGGAAGACAGAAGGGGAAGAAAGAGAGGATGAAGGAACGGAGGAGGAGGAAGGAATAGAGAAAACAGGAAAATATTTATTTATTATTTATTTATTTACATCATTTATATCCCGCCCTTCTCACCCCACAGGGGACTCAGGGCGGATCAAATCGCACACATACAGGCAAACATTCAATGCCTTTGACATACAACACATATAGACAGACATAGATGCAATTTAACATTCCAGAAATCAGTTAAATTTAGCTTCTCCACAAAGTGGTACCTAAATTTCCTACTTGACAGATGCAACTGTCTTTCGGGTTGCAAAGGTCGACAACAAGCTACACAATTTGGTCGAGAGCTCACCCTGACCCGGGCAGGCCTCTAACTCATGACCTTCTGGTCAGTAGAGATCTTATGCAGTGGACGCCCAGCCAGCTGTGCCACAGTCCCGGGGTTGAAGAAGAGGGAGTGGAGAAAAGGAAAGGAGCAAGGAAGGGAGAGTGGGAAGAAGAGGAAGAGAAGTAGGAACAAGGAAGAAGGAGAGGAGCAGCAGCAACATGATGTTGATGCTCGAAGCATGAGTGATGAATTTCTTCTGGCTTGGCTTTGGAGTGACCAATTATGGACCAGTGTCTTTGCTGCAGCACTTAGCTCCACGCTCGGATTAACACTTTTTTGCACCCTAGGCCACAGTTTGGAATTACGCCCCCTTTCAGTCAACCTCCCGCCACCTCCAAGGTGCCTATTCCCACCAGCTGGAAAGCTCCACTGTGGTCTGAAGGTCTCCTCCGGAGTCGGGAGGCTTGGGGAGAGCGCAGCGGGTGCAAACTCGCTCCAAAGGCGCACGAGAGAGAGAGAGAGAGAGAGAGAGAGAGAGAGAGAGAGAGCAATGCCAAGCCAGCGGTGGCATAGCAAGCACAATGCTGGCTTGGCAGTGCTCCCTCAAGGCTGGAGAAGCTGTGGGACAGCTGAAGCCGCGGGGAGGGGGCGGAGCCAGGCCGTGCCATGCCCCACCCCCTCCTCCCGGCTTCAGCTGTCCCACAGCTTCTCCAGCCTTGAGGAGAAGTGAGTGCAGCAGAGCAAAGAGGGGGGCGTGGGGAGGGGGCGTGGATGGCGTTCCGCGTGCAGGTGCAGAAGCGACCGAAGATTGACTTTTTTAACTTTGGGGGGGGTCCTGATCGGGCACCCCCTCTTGGCTGCACCCCTGACCGAAGATTGACTTTTAAAAACTCTTTTTTGGGGGAGGGGTCCTGATCTGGTGCCCCCTCTTGGCTGCGCCCCTAGGCCGTGGCCTAGTGTGGCCCTATGGATAATCCGGGCCTGCTTAGCTCTCCACTCAGCCCTTCGCTCCCCTCCTGGCCACTGCTGCCCTATTGCAGGCCTCTCTGGGACACCCTCCCACCCCCATGGCTGTCTTCTTCTCCCTAGGCCTCCTTCATCCCTGCAGCGGTGGTCCAAGGAGAGCTGGCTCAGCCCTTCTTCCACGCCTGGCCCCCCCTTCGCTTTTCCTCCCATCCCAATTTATATGCAAACTCAATGAGTCAGAGCAGCCAAGCGGAGAGGCAGGATGATTGTGTCGACTTCAAAAGCTGTGCACCCAGGCGCCTTTAAACCCAAACCTGAGGTTTAACAAATGAGAAGGGGGCCGTGGAGAGGGAGGAGGAGGAGGAGGGTGCGGGCACGAATGCATTGTGCAAGGAAGAAAAGGTTGCAGGAGGGGAGCGGCTCTGGGCCCAGAGAAAGAAAAGGGGACCTGATGGGAGAGATTAAAGGGAACACGAAGAACCCCCATCATTATGGCATGATTTACACATGGCTGCACCACAGCGAACCGCTTGTCGCTGGCTGTTTCTTCGCTCCATTCTCTGGGGTATTAAATGCTCTGAATGCGTACATGTGTCTGTGCGCCTTCAATTACCTGCAGTCTTTCGGTGACCCCATTAATTTCATAGGGTTTTCTTGAGCAGATGCTTTTGCCAGTTGCTTTCTCTGTAATACAGCCTTGAGTTTGTTGGCTGTTTCCCATCCAAGGACTAAACAAGGTCGGACCTACTGCACTCCCAATGTGGAACCTACTGATCAACTTTGGGAAAATGCAGGGAGCTGGGACTCAATATGTAGGATTCCGACTGAGATCTTATGCAGGGTTTGTGTGGCTTAAATCTCTACACGAGGCATTATGCATTCATTGCACTGGGGCAATAGTTGCATAGAATGGCACTGTGGTGCAGCTGAACCAAAACCATTGGAAAGAGCGCAATGTCCACCATCCATGTGCCTTGTGCAGTGTCTGCCCATGAGTCTTCTTCCCCAACTACACATTGACCTCAGTTGTTCCCCATCAGACAAGAAAACATTCCACAGCTTCCCTACTAGGGCTGTGCTTTTGGGGGAAAATTTGACCCGTTTTGTGTCTGGGTTTTTGGTGGAGGCCCTGATCTGATTTTTGGAACCCTCCTGAAATTGGGAGGGCAGATATCTGTTTTCACTCTGGGGTTCCAAAAGGTCTGTTTTTATGGGACCTTTATGAAGCATAGGCTTTCCAGGCTCCCCTTCTCGTCATTTTAGGCATTTTTATTGTTTTTATTATTTATTGTTTCAATTTATATACCGCCCTTTCCGATTTGACTCAGGGTGGTTTACAAAATGCACAAAATGCTGATACATAACTCTCGGCATTACTTCGCGAACGAAGATTCTTAGGAAGGACTCATCCCACGCTTTTTACAAGCACGTTGATGACTAAAAAGGCCAATCTGAGTTAGGCAAGTTTGGTTGCAGAAAGCAGAGCAGAAAGTCTCCTTGGGGGATGTTGTTTCCAAGTTGCAGTTCTTTCTGCGTTGTCGTTTCTCTTCGAGACCCATTCAGCGTGTCTTCTCGAAAGAGGCCGCAGCATTGTGGATAGTGCATCTCCATGCCTCCCGATGTGAGGCCAGGGTGGACCATTGTTGGTGATCAATCTGGACGAGCCTGAGATGTTGTTTCAGGGAGTCCTTATATCTCTTTTTGGGGGCGCCTCTCTTGCGCTGACCCGTGGCGAGTTCACCATAGAGTAGTATCTTTGGGAGGCAGTGGTCCTCCATCCTAGAGACGTGTCCTGCCCAGCACAGCTGTGTTCTCAATAGCATGGCCTCAATAGGACAAATAAAGGGAAATATTTCTTCACCCAGAGGGTCATTGGGTTATGGAACTCACTTCCAGAAGAGGTTGTGACAGCTGTCAGCCTGAACAAGGCAGGATTAGACAGATTCATGGATACATTAGTTACTGAAAAGGACATTCAAGTGCCACCTCCAGTTGGTTGATAGGCAGGATTTCCCTGGGTACTGGTTGTGGGGGTTGGGAGCAGGTCAGGGTTTTGCCCTCCCTTCTGCTCGAGATCCCCGACCACTGTGTGATACAGAATGCTGGACTAGATGGGCTGAGGTCCGATTCAGCATGGCTCTTCTTATGTTCTTATGTTCTTATAATGCTGGTGTACCCTGCTCGCTCAAGGACAGCAACATTCGTCACATAGTTGGTCCAGTGTATATTTAGGATTGTGCAAAGACAGCGCTGATGAAAGCGTTCGAGGAGTCGTAGATGTTGGTGATAGCTGACCCATGTTTCAGACCCATAGAGGAGAATAGATAGTATGATAGCTCTGTACACATTGATTTTGGTGCTTTGCTTCAGGTGCTTGTTGCTCCAGACTCTTTTGTGAAGCCTTCCGAATGCACTTAATGCCTTTGCTAATCTGTGATCTAACTCTTTGTCAATCTTGGCGTCTGAAGAGATGATGCTTCCCAGGTAGGTGAACTGCTGAACAGACCTAAGCACAGATTTGCCTGTGCTGACGTGGGGATGATGGTGTTCTTCCTGTGGTGCGGGCTGGTAGAGGACTTCCGTTTTCTTCAGGCTGACCTCCAGCCCAAATAGCTCTGCAGCTGCTGTAAAGCAGGATGTTAGGCGCTGCAGGGCTGCTTCTGAATGGGCGACAAGGGCAGCATCGTCAGCAAAAAGCAGCTCATGGACTAGACAAAACACTAAAACACTAAAACTTTAAAACCCTAAAACAGTATTTCTATCGACATACAGATTGACATGGATAAAGGTTAAATGCCTGCTGGAAAAGAGCTGTCTTGCAAGCCTTTCGGAAGGCAGGCAGGTCATTTATCGCTCGAACATCCGCCGGCAAGGCGTTCCACAGGCTCGGTGCCACGATGGAAAAGGCTCTCTGCCTGCTTGTTGACAAGTGGAAGGACCTAATGGAAGGAATATGTAGCAGGTTTTGGTCCTCTGACCAAAGGGATCTCTGGGGAACATATGGGAGTAGACGGTCCCTCAAGTACACCGGCCCCAGACCATACAAGGCCTTAAAGGTCAAGACCAACACTTTGAAGGTGACCCGGTACTCATTTAAACTCTACTCTAGAAGAGAGGTGCTCAGCTGCAGGCTTCATACCTATTTTTTACTCTAGAGAAGATGCTTGGCTGTAGGCAGGCACATGTGCTTTCTGGACCCGCACCCCACACACACTTTCCAAGGCAAGGAAGCAAGTTTACTCCAGAGGAGGTGCTTGGCTGCATGAAGTTGCATGCAGGCCTGCACACCAATTTCCAAGGCAAGCAGGCAAGTTTATTCTAGAGGAAGCATCCAGCTGCAGACAGGCAGGTACATGGATGTGCATGCCACACTTTCTAAAACAAGGAGGTAAGCTTACTCCAGAGGAGGCATTCAGCTGCAGGCCGGTGAGCAGGTGGGCCTGTATGCCAGTTTCCAAGGCAAAGAGGCAAGTTTACTCCAGAGGAGGCATTCAGGTGCAGGCAGGCTCATGTGTGGGCCTGCATGCTAGTTTCCAAGGCAAGGAGGCAAGTTTACTCCAGAGGAGGCATTCAGGTGCAGGCAGGCTCATGTGCGGGCCTGCGGGCCAGTTTCCAAGGCAAGGAGGCAAGTTTACTCCAGAGGAGGCATTCAGCTGCAGGCAGGCTCATATGCAGGCCTGCGTGCCAGTTTCAAGGCAAGGAGGCAAGTTTACTCCAGAGGAGGCATTCGGCTGCAGGTGGGCTCATATGCGGACCTGCGGGCCAGTTTCCAAGGCAAGGAGGCAAGTTTACTCCAGAGGAGGCATTCGGCTGCAGGTGGGCTCATATGCGGACCTGCGGGCCAGTTTCCAAGGCAAGGAGGCAAGTTTACTCCAGAGGAGGCAGTCAGCTGCAGGCAGGCACATACATGGGCCTGCATGCACATGTACTTTCTAAGGCAAGGAGGCAAGTTTACTTCAGAGGCTTCTTATCTGTTTCTTATTTCAGAGGAGATGCTCAACTGCAGGCAGGCGCATGTGCTTTCTGGGCCTGCATGCCACGCACACATTTTTTCCAAGGCAAAGAGGATGCTCCCATGAAAAGCAGGCAAGGAGCTGGGATCAGTTCCCACTTGCTTTCGTGTCAAGCTCATTTTCGTACTGGGAGGGACTTCCCTGTTACGTGTTCCCAAATGTAACAAAAGTAAGGAAAGAATGGATGAAACAAAAGAAAACGGTTCCGTGGAAAACCCTATTTTGTATGGCATAAATCTCTACATAAGGCATTATGCATTCATTGCACTGGGCAATAGTTGCATAGAATAGCATTGATGTGAACCAAAACCATTTGAAAGAGCACAACACCCACCATCCTTGTGCTTTGTGCATTGCCTGCCTGTGAGCCTTCTTCCCCAACCACGCATTGACTGCAGTTGTTCCACATCAGACCAGAAAACATCCCACAGCTTCCCTACCAACCCATGTCTTCTCTGAAGCCAGATAGATTGTGATATCAACTCCTCTAATACAAATCTGAAGTGAGACTGTTTGAAATGAGACAAGCAGCAAGCAATCTCCGAAGCTGGGCTGCCTTTGAACTCGCAAAAGCCAAGATTGTGCGGTGGATACAGATCACTCCGAAGAGCTCCAAGCGATGGGAGATAACGGCTCCAACTAATCTCCTGTTATTAAAAAGCCCAATTTCCTTTCACATTTGCAAAGAAAGGAAGTTCCCGCTTTCCAGGGCCGCAGCACAGTTTGGGGTGCCTTTTTCCCGTCCGCTCCATTTCATTCTTTTTCGTTGGATTAGAAATGTTTCCCTCCTGCGACCCAAATTGTGCTTCTTGCCCTTTAGATAATAAACTGACACAAAGCCTTAGTTGGTAAAATAGATCTAGAATCAAATTAGATCTAGAATTAATATGATGCCACTTGATCTGCTATGGCTCAATGTTAGGGAAACCTGGGATTGATACAGCCGGTAGGTTAATCCAGTGTTTTTCAACCTTTTTTTGAGCCGCGGCACATTTTTTACATTTACAAAATCCTGGGGCACACCACCAACCAAAATGACACAAAATGACACTCTAACATAGTAATACATATAGTTAATATGTTTTTAAATGTATTTCTACACTCGGTGTGAAACCTGGGCCTGTTTCGATCAACATAGATATCCTGGCAGGAATGGCAGAAAGACACAAACTTCCCACACAGAACTCCCATAACCAAGAGAAAATGCTATAAGAGTTTGGTGGGCATTGACCTTGGGTTTTGGAGTTCACCTATATCCAGAGAGCACTGTGGACTCAAATAATGTTGGATCAGGACCAAACTTGGCATGAATACTCAATATGCCCAAATGTGAACACAGATGGAGTTTGGGGAAAATAGACCTTGACATTTGGGAGTTACAGTTTCTGGGATTTATAGTTAACACACAATCAAAGAGCATCCTGAACTCTTGCAACAATGGAATTGAACCATACTTGGCATATTGAACTCTCATTACCAACAGAAAGTACTGAAAGGGTTTGCTTTGGAATTGACCTTGAGTTTGGAAGTTGTAGTTCACCTACACCCAGATTGCACTGTGGACTCAAACAATGTTATGTTATGTTGTTTTTTGTTTTCTATCCAGAATCACAATGTTGGAAGGAGGCTCACCACTTTAAGGTCCCTAAAACAGGCATGGGAAAACTTCGGCCCTCTGGGTGCTTTGGACTTCAACTCCCACCATTCCTAACAGCCTGAGGACCTTTCCTGCTAAAGTGGCTGAGGGGACAAAGGAAAAGAGCCTGAGGCTGCTAGGAATGGTGGGAGTTGGAGTCCAAAACACCTGGAAGGTCCAAGTTTGCCCATGCCAGCTTTCAACAGAGACCTCTTCCTCCCCTTCCCCTTCGCGCCCTTTCTTCCCCCTCCTGCCGAACACTTACTTTTTCTTCTCCACTCGGTCTCCCTTATTCCCAGCCTCGCTCTGCTCGCTTTGCTCATGCTGCTGCTTCTGCCGCCATTTTGATCTGAGGGGGCAGCGTGAGCGTGTTCAGGAGGGGTGGGGGAAGGGAGGAAGATGTGGGGCGAGTCTGCGCAGTAGCGCCCGCATGGGTCACGTCTTCCTCCCTCCCCCCTCCCCTCCTGAACACGCTCAGAAGCGGCAGCGTGAGCAAAGCGAGGCAAAGCAAAAAAGTGTTCGGCAGGAGGGGGAAGAAAGGGTTTGGGAGGTTCCAATTTCCCACAGCACACCTGATGATCGCTCACGGCACACTAGTGTGCTGCGGCACACCGGTTGGGAAACACTGGTCTAACAAACCCAAAACGGTAAAGGTAAAAGTAAAAGTTTCCCCTTGACACTAAGTCTAGTCATGTCTGACTCTGGGGGTGGTGCTCATCACCATTTCTAAGCCAAAGAGCTGGCGTTGTCCACAGACACCTCCAAGGTTATGTGGCTGGCATGACTGCATGGACAGCTGTTACTTTACCACCGGAGTGGTACCTAGTGATCTAATCACATTTTTTTGAACTGCTAGGTTGGCAGAAGCTGGAGCTAACAATGGGAGCTCACTCCGCTCCCAGATTTGAACCACCAACCCTTTGGTAAGCTAGTTCAGCAGCTCAGTGGTTTAACCCGCTGCACAAACCCAATAGTACATCAGAATGGAAAATGCTGGGATTCAAGCTTATGAGGATCATGCCAAGTCTCTGAAAGCAGCCCCAAAGTTTGGTGTGCAATGTCACCATCATACCTTCAGCAGTCTTTGCACGTCACTGTTTCAATGCATTTGGGTTTTTAGTAGATGAACTGGATATCACTCGATGGCACTTTGCTGACGGAATTGTCACTCTTCCACCTTTGTGCATGCTAACGCATTTCGCTGTAGGCCAACGCTGACAATGTGAGCAGCCGAGAGCTTTAACCTGTATCTTTCTTTCCCTGTCAGAGCCTGTAAATTTCTCTGCGATGCTTCGTGCTTTGAAATGACGGAGGCAGTTGCAGATCAAGGTGCGGAGGCAAGGCGGCCTATTGTCGGAAGCAAAAATATCCTCTTTGTACTCTTTTTCCATCAACCCACAGTCATAAAAGGGGGACAGAAGCAAAACCCAGTTGCATTGGCATTCAGGTACATTAAGGAAATCTCTCCCGTTGTTACTACATTTCCTTTCAGTGCTATTATCATTTTCAGAGCCAAAGACATGAATGTGGCCAATCCTTCCTCTGCAGGTGGTCACTTTTGTACATCTGTGCTTCCCTGGGAGTAAATCTTGAGTCAGTTGGCTCTGGATTTAGTTGTGTTTTAAGCCGGTCTATTCAAAACAATGGATCTTCAGTTTCAACCATTCCTGTTTAGCTATGGGGATACCCAAATGGTGCAGCAAACATAGCCCCAAACCCCAGTATTGCAACATGTGAAAGCACCCCCTTGAGCTCCATCTATTATATAAAGGAGGTCCCGTCATGGAACGACCGTCCTAGGCAGAGAAACCTTACAAGGCAGAGACACCAAACTTGGCAACAAAAATAGGCCTCAGGCAAGGTAGGTTTTTAGCAAATAACCCCCCCCCCAAACCTAGAAGGCCCCCCAAACAACGATACACAAAAAACTACATTTCCCAGCATCCTCCGTGGCTGCCAACGAATCTCCCAGCCTCTACATTCTGACAACATGATTGGCTGCCAATGAGGGAGTATTTGCATAACGCCTCTATTGGCCAGCCAACATGAACATTCCGACCCATAATAAACTGGCAGAGGAGGATAAGGCAAAGGTCTGAGGCAGTTGCCAACACAAACACCCAATTCACTTCCCACAGAAAATTTAAACCCCTACAAATCACAACCCAAGCCCAAAATTGACAGTAAGGCTTCATTAACTTGATTTCCCTGACTAGGCCTCACTTAATGGGATGCTGTTTACGCTCTGAATTGACAGTAAGGCTTCATTAACTTGATTTTCCCGACTAGGCCTCAGCTCATGGGACATTGTGTATGGCCTGAATTGACAGTAAGGCTTCATTAACTTGATTTTCCTGAATAAGCCTCAGCTCATGGGACATTGTGTATGGCCTGAATTTACAGTAACCTACCTTGGCACACAGAGCCCCTATGACCCACGCTACATTCTACTGCAGTTTGGAGGAGGGTGGACCATGGATGATGGGATTTGATGTACCTCCATGGATTATGGGATTTGTAGTACTTTCAAACCCTTCATTCCCCACAGACCACTGTGGCCCAGAACCAAGACCGATAAAGACCCAACTTGGCACACAGTGCCCCCATGACCCACACTCCATCCAACTGCAGTTTAGAGGAGGGCACACCATGGATGATGGGATTTCAAGTACCTCCACTCACTTCCAAAGTACCCCACCCACACAAGCATCAACCTCTACATCAACACAGCAGATGGAAAGACAAAAAACATTGTATATCCACAAGCTATGCAGAACGCCAGCAACACCACACACCAACAACTCCACAGGACTTCAACATCCCACCCACCAGAACAACCCACAATGACACAGCCATGACCCCACCAAGACCATAACTAACATCAATTCCAACCCTTACAAACTCAGACTTTCTCGCATCTCCTAAATAGGGCACAGCAACGCGTGCCGGGTATAGCTAGTTTTTAATAAATGGCAAAAGCAATATTTTGATATGTATTTTGATCTGTGCTATTCTGTTTCTGATATATATTATTTATACGTTTTATATGATATTTTTTATTAATTTGTGTTTAATTGTATTTTAATTAATTTATTATTTATTTACAGTATTTTATTATGGGTTGGATATCTCCGGTTTTAAATACTTTGAAATCTGTTAATTTTCGTATTTAAAATTAATTTCAAAGTTTTTTGACCCTCGAGGCCCAACCCGGAAGTGTAATTTCTATACCGAACCTGGGCGCCGCCATTTTTCTAAAGGTCACGTTATTAGGTCGTTTTCCCCCCTCTCAGTTCTCAACTCGCGAGAGGAGACTAGAGGGCAGCAGCACCCTCCTTTCTCCCCTCGCAAGCTGAGAGCTGAGGCGGGTGCTTTATTCCCAAGCAGGGAAGGAAGTGGGGATTCGCGTCCCCGCCTCCTCCTCTCCTTGGCAATAAACAAGGACTTGGCGCACTTTAGATCCTGGCAGGGAGGAGAGGCAGGGAGGGACCCATCCCCTCCTCCTCCTCTCCTTGGCAATAAACTGGGACTCACCTCCCCATTTTCCCCGCACCTCAGAGCCATCCCGTGTTAAATATGATGTGGGATAGCACTGAGGGGGCAGGGGAAGGAAGGTGTGTGTGTGTGTGTGTGCGCCTTGCATCCACACACACTTCTTCTCCCCGCACCTCAGAGCCATCCCGTTTTAAATTTAATCCTGATGCTTCTGAGCTGGGGGGGGGGGGAGGGAAGAGTTCAGAGCTTGTCCCCCATTCTTCCCTCCCAGCTGACGTAATGAATAATAACGAAAATTCGTTATTAATTACGTTTCAATCATGAAATTTATTTTTAAAAATTTGTAATAATTTCTATAACAACCCATCGATGAAAATTCCCCCCCCCCAAGAGTTTAGAATCATTTTTTTATGGATCAACCACCCCTAGTATTTATATTCCGCCCATCTCACCCCGCAGGGGACTCAGGGCAGATTACAATACATATACATGACAAACATTCAATGCCATAGACACACAACACATATAGACAGACACTCAGAGGCTATTTAATATTCCAGCTTCTGGCCGCCAGGGGAGCTGTCGCTTACTCATTCTTTGCATACTTCCTGGAGATTTTTATGGCCTCATACACAAATCAGTTAAATTAGCCTCCCCACAAAGGGGTACCTAAATTTCCTACTTGACAGATGCAACTGTCTTTCGGGCTGCAAAGGTCGACAACAAGCTACACAACTTTGGTCGGGAGCTCACCCCGACCCTGGCTGGTTTCGAACTCATGACCTTTTGGTCAGTAGTGACCTTCATGCAGCTGACTCCCAGCCAGTTGCACCAAAGTCCCAAAGTATGTTAATCATTTATTATGTTTTGTACTGGCATTGAATGTTTGCCATTTTACTTTGGAAGCCGGCCTGAGTCACCTTGGGGCAGTGTTTCTCAACCTTCCTAATGTCGCAACTCCTTAAAACAGTTCCTCATCTTGTGGTGACCCCCAACCAGAAAATTATTTTGATTGCTAATTCATAACTGTAATTTTTCTACTGTCAGAAAATGCCCGGCCACCAAAAGTAAGAAGGAAGTCCTGGTGGCTCTTCATCATAGAGGATGGAGCGACAGCACCCCCTGTGGATGAATTCAAGCACAACCTCCAAGGCAACAAAAAGCTGGACGTCAACACAGCATACCTTCTTTATGTTCTGTCTGTCTCTGTTCTGTCTGTCCAAAACAGCATTGAGTGTTTGCCATGCATGTGTACTGTGATCTACCCTGAGTCTCCTTGGGGAGATAGGGCAGAATATAAATAAAGTGTTGTTGTTGTTGTTGTTTCCAAGATCTGGAGTAGTTAAGACTCTTTTTCCATCCCATACTTTCCTACTGTTGAGGGAATGCATGTTATACCTTCTCACTGGACCTACCAGCCTATACTTTGAAGGGAAGCACAGTATGGCATTGTTTGGGGAGTGTGGGCATGCTCGGATTACCCATAAGGCCAACCTAGGCCATGGCCTAGGGGTGCAAGCCGAGGAAGGGGAGTGCAGGTCATGGACTAAAAAAATATGTTGAAACAAATAAAAACACAACGCGTTTTTCCCACCCTCCCTCGGCCTTGCCCATAGATGTCTATGAGAGCGGACCCTGTCCTGAAGACTACACTTCCTGTCATGCACCTCTCTCTGCTTCCGCCTCCCTCCCCACAGAAGAAATACTATGCCTCCCGGCATGCCCCGCAAGGGCTGCAGTGGGGCCGGGCCATTGGGAGGCGGTGAGGGCGGAGCCAGGGGGCATGGCCGGGTGGCGGAGAGAGAGAGGGAGCGGACTCACGGGGATGGCGGAGGGCACCGAGGAGGGTCTGCCCTTCCAGCTGGTAAGCGCCAGGGCGCTGCACGACGTGGACCGGGAAGGCCCCTCCGGAGATGGAGTCGCTTCCTCAGGGAGCTCACGTCACTTGCCTCAGGTGGCCTCCCCCCCTCAGCGCCATCCCGTCCCCTCATTGGCCCTGCCAGGTGTCACTCTCCCATTTGAATTCCCGCCCTTGGGAAAGCGCTTCTGTGATTGGCTCCCGCTTCCTGTGACTCCTCTTCAGGGGCGGTGCTTCTGTCTTAGCCACCTGAGTTCGAGTCCCGCTTTGGGCAGAAAGCGTGACTGTGGAACTCCCTGCCAGTGCATTGGGATGGCATTTTAAAAAATGGGCCCGAGCATGGTGCTGCTGCAGGTGGGTCTGGCCCAGGCGCCCCGCGAGCCCCGCGGATACACCTGCGCTGATTGGCGCGGGTTGTTGTTGATTTATTTGGATATAACTGATCAACTGAGATGCATTGGGCTACCTGAGTGAATTTGAGATAAGTTGTATGATATGATTTATTGTTAGTGTGGGTCTGAGTGATGGGGGGTGCAATAGAGGTTGGCTTAAAGGGGGCGTAATTCCAAAGTGTGGCCTAGGGCGCAAAAAAGTGTTAATCCGGGCCTGAGTGTGTGACCTAATAATTGGGCCGCACAACCATCCTCCATTGTGATTATAGGTTTTGGTCAACAGGAGTCCCCAACATTTCATATTGGACAGAGAAGTTGGCTTCTATGCAGAATAACCAGCCTTGAATTTGAAAGCAGAAAGACTACAAAATGAGTGGGAGGGCATTCCAGTCTCCAGGAATTAGGAAAACTCATAATCCATACTCATCTTCACAGTTGTGGGTGTTGCAGCATTAGACAATCACAGGTTGTCGGTTGTCCTCCAAAATAACCTGACTGCCCAACCCATGTAGGTCTGGAAAAAGATCCAGTGTGGTGAAGAATTAATGTCAAACTCTGGTGGAGGTCCATCACAACAACACAATTTGCGAGGTAGCAACAAAACTTCATCATAAGGATAAATACCCTTTATACCTCCTTGAATATCCGATGACTCTTGTTACAGTGGCTCTTTTGATAACGTTGACCTGCCTCAATTTGAACGGTTTGCTCTGATTTGGGCGAGTTCATTAAAAACCAGGCTGAATCATTGAACTAATTGAATGAACACCAGGAAGACAAGCCGGAACGCTTGGGTTACCTGACTCTGCTTTGCCTGGAGCAATGCGGCTGTCTCTGAACTGTGTTTAACCCCAGCAAAGAGTGTCTGTCAATTGAGACTCAATACAATGCTTTGGGGAGAGAAAAGAAACTACGGTGAATGCAGAGATGAGGATGAAGGGTTGTCTTCCAAACTATGGGGAAGATGTTCTGAAAGTTCAGCATTGAGATGAGAAGGAAAGATGAATGGAAGTCAACTGGTATTGATTCATATCATGTCTGAGTTGCATAGGATACTGGGAGTTGTAGTCTATGTAGTCTATGAGGTATAAATAAAGTTTATTATTAT
Organism: Anolis apletophallus; assembly: GCA_030556195.1. Classification (NCBI taxonomy): domain Eukaryota; kingdom Metazoa; phylum Chordata; class Lepidosauria; order Squamata; family Anolidae; genus Anolis; species Anolis apletophallus. The sequence continues at coordinate 38,211,956 of JARBWK010000015.1, read as the reverse complement.
TATTAATGTAAATATCTGATATGCATGTTGTATTGCATGTGCAAGGGTGACACATCTCTCGCCAAGGACAATAACACAGACACAAGTGGTTGGATGAAAATGGCCACGCATGGGTCCTGGATCAGGGTCGTACAGCTCCCACGAATGTCCAAAGGCATATGTTTAAATAAATAATATTATTTATTATTTTATAAATAATATAATATAATATAATAATATATGATATAATATAATGTTACATTACGTTATAATTTAATATAATATAATTTTTTCAGTTTGCTGTAAGCCACTCATTTTATTGAAAACAGGAACAATTGTTGTTGGTGGCCACGCATGAGTCCTGGATCAGAAGGGTGGCACAGCCCCCAATAAATAAATAAATAAATAAATATGCAAGCCTGGGGTCCGAGCGGCCCAATGCCTTTCCATGGAAACTCAGCACCCCAGAGGGTCTGGGCGTTATCCCCCTTACAACCAAGGGGCAATAAGCCAGCCTGATCCAGGGGCCATGCCACATGCCACAAAAAGGGGGGAGGGGTGAGGAGGCCCCCTTGGAGCTGCAGATCGAGGTGCAGAGGCAAGGCGGCCTATTGTCGGAAGCAAAAATATCCTCTTTGTACTCTTTTCCGCCCCTTTTCCGCCAACCCAAATTCCTATCCTCAATAACCAGAACTGGTGACTGGCAGCCACCTCGGAGCAATCTCAGGGAGGTGTAGCCATGCCCACGGCTCAGATCGCAGTTGTGTGGTGCCTATAAACTTCACCCTGTCCACAGGGGCAGCAGCAGCTTATGCTGGTGACTGGCAGCCACTGATCCCCATGCACAGGGGCAATGGCAACAGCCTGGATGCTCTCCCAAGTGAGCCGCTGTTACATGAAGCTAGGCCGAACCACATCCATGAGGCTCCAACCAACATCCTCCCAGCGGCGCTCCCCCCCCAGCCCGGAAGGAGGGCAGCCGGTTCAAGAAGCGGAGAATACAATCGGCAGGCCTGGGCCAGGAGAACCCCCATACAGACCATTGGAAGCTTCCGGCTGCTCTAGCTCTATGGTACTGCTGGGTCTGGTTCTCCCACTGTTGCTGCTGCCACTCCTCCGCTGCGAAAAAACAGAGCTGGTCCCCCACGTGCAGCCTGAGCAGCCCCATGCGGCCTTAAATAGGCTGCCCAGTGGAAGTGCAGGCCAGCCGGCGCAAAGAGGGGGTGGGGCGGGGCCAGCCCCGTCATTGGCCGGCCGGCAATTGGTGGCAGGAAACCTTCCCCAGGGGTTTCTGGGAAGGAGAAGCCCCTGCATCTCTCCACAAGATGGCGGTGAGGGCAACCCCGCTCCACAACCCGCTCAGCCGTTTAGTCAGCCAAGCACATTTTCATTCACTGGACCAAATTTGGCACAAATATCTAATTTGCCCAAATCTGAATACTGGTGGGGTTGGAAGGGGATTGATTTTGTCATTTGGGAGTTGTAGTTGCTGGGATGTATAGTTCACCTACAATCAGAGAGCATTCTGAACTCCACCAATGATGGAATTGAACCAAACTTGGCACAAAGAACTCCCATGGCCAATAGAAAATAGATTTGGTGGGCATTGACCTTGAGTTTTGGAGTTGTAGTTCATCTACATCCAGAGAGCACTGTAGACTCAAACAATGATAGATCTGGATCAAACTGGGCATGAATCCTCAATATGCCCAAATGTGTTCACTGGTGGAGTCTGGGGAAAATAGAGCTTGATATCTGGGAGTTGTAGTTGCTGGGATGTATAGTTTGCCTACAATCAAATAGCACCCTGAACCCCACCAATGATAGAATTGGGCCAAACTTCCCACACAGAAACCCCATGAGTAACAGAAAATGATGTGTTTTCTGGTGGTCTATGGCGACCCCTCTTACACCCCTCACCCCCCCCCCCCCCGAGGTCCCAACCCCCAGGTTGAGAAACGCTGGGTTAACGATCTCCTCCAAAAGCAAAAGACTTCCAGTTTGTTAGAATTTCTTTTTTAAAAGAAAGGTTTTTTCAGGCTGCAATCGATTGGCAAGCAATGGTTTCTTTTCAATCTCACCGAACAGATTCAAATATATATATATGCGCTTGGACAAAGCTTTGCAAGCTGAAATTGCACCCAGGCGAACTCCTGAAAATCTTCCACTTCGTAATGGCGCTAAATCACAGGGTTACATCGAAAGAAACAGTGTGTCAAATGCTGGCGGTTACTTAACAAGGAGAGAGGATTGTTACATCTCTTCCCCCTTCTCTCTCTATTTCTTTTCAGCTTTCCGTTTGCGGGGAATTTGCGGCATAAATATTTAGGCCAAGATTGAAATGCATGTGTTGCCACCACTGATCTTCTCGCTGCATAGACAGCAAGCTCCCTCTTCTCAAAGAAGCAACCCTACTGCTCTAATGCTTGTTTTGTTTGGTGCAAATACAGCCGGGCCTCCGAATCCGTGGATTCCGTATCCCTGGACTCAACCACCCACAGACTTGAGCATTCGCAGATGTTGGGTATCCATAGGGAATCTGGAAGCAAACCAAGGACCTGTTGTACATCCAAGATGTAAATCAAGGTTGGGAGAGGTTGGTTGGTTCTCCACCTTCTCTAAGGTCAGGGATACTTTTTAACTTTTGCAGGAATCTCCAGGTCCTCTGGATTTTATGATCAATTTCCACTTGACCTATGCATTCCTATAGATGTGTTCTCCTTAGAAATCTCTAGGCTCTATATACGATGACACTATGGCCAACTTCCATTAGACCTATGTATTCCAATAAATAGGTAAATAAAGAAATTTTTATTTATTATTTTTTAGACATTTATATCCCATCATTCTCACCCCTGGAGGGGGACTCGGGGCAGCTTGCAACATTATCCTTCAAAATCCTTCAGCATGGCTCTATGATCAACTTCTACTGGACCTATGGACTCCTATTGAGATGTTCTCCTTAGAAATCCTTCAGCATGGCTCTATAGTCAACTTCTACAGGACCTATGGATTCCTATAAAGATGTTATCCTTAGAAATCCTTCAACATGGCTCTATGATCAACTTCTACTGGACCTATGGATTCCTATTGAGATGTTCTCCTTAGAAATCCTTCAGCATGGCTCTATAGTCAACTTCTACAGGACCTATGGATTCCTATAGAGATGTTCTCCTTAGAAATCCTTCAGCATGGCTCTATAGTCAACTTCTACTGGACCTATGGATTCCTATTGAGATGTTCTCCTTAGAAATCCTTCGGCATGGCTCTATAGTCAACTTCTACAGGACCTATGGATTCCTATAATGATGTTCTCCTTAGAAATCCTTCAACATGGCTCTATTGTCAACTTCTACAGGACCTATGGATTCCTATAATGATGTTCTCCTTAGAAATCCTTAAACATGGCTATATGGTCAACTTGTACAGGACCTATGGATTCCTATAAAGATGTTCTCCTTAGAAATCCTTCAACATGCTTCTATGTTCAACTTCTGCTAAGCTTATGGATTTCTATAGATGTGTGCTCCTTAGAAATCTCTAGATTCTATAGCATGACACCATGGCCAACTTCCACTGGCCCTATGGATTGTCATAGAGATGTACTGTAAATAAATAAATAAATAAATAAATAAAATAATTCTCATTGGAAATCCTTCAGCATGGCTCTATTGTCAACTTCTACTGGATCTTTGGATACCTATAGAGATATTCTCCTTAGAAATCCCTAAACATGGCTCTATGGTCAACTTCTACTGGACCAGTGGATTCCTATAGAGATGTTCTCCTTAAAAATCCTTAAACATGGCTCTATAGTCAACTGCTACTGGACCAATGGATTCCTATAGAGATATTCTCCTTAGAAATTCTTAAACATGGCTCTATAGTCAACTGCTACTGGACCAATGGATTCCTATAGAGATGTTCTCCTTAGAAATTCTTAAACATGGCTCTATAGTCAACTGCTACTGGACCAATGGATTCCTATAGAGATGTTCTCCTTAGAAATTCTTAAACATGGCTCTATAGTCAACTGCTGCTGGACCTATGGATTCCTATAGAGATGTTCTCCTTAGAAATCCTTCAACATGGCTCTATGGTCAACTTCTACTGGACCAATGGATTCCTATAGAGATGTTCTCCTTAGAAATTCTTAAACATGGCTCTATAGTCAACTGCTACTGGACCAATGGATTCCTATAGAGATGTTCTCCTTAGAAATTCTTAAACATGGCTCTATGGTCAACTTCTACTGGACCTATGGATTCCTATAGAGATGTTCTCCTTAGAAATCCTTCAACATGGTTCTATGTTCAACTTCTACTGGACCAATGGATTCCTACAGAGGTGTTCTTTTTAGAAATCCTTCAGCATGGCTCTATGGTCAACTTCCATTGGACTTGCAGGATCTCATTAATAAGTGTTCTCATTAATAATTCGCTAGAATGACTTTATGGTCAACTCTTACTAAACCTAGGGACTATATGCTCAACATCCAGCTTGTATAGGGAGATACTCCAAATAACCTGGATCTGACCCCCATAGACCTTTGTAGGCCAACTCTGGCACTTTGAATTGTGCCCAGAAATTGCAATGAGTGTAGAGTTTTCAGTGTAGTGGCAGGCACTGCAGCAGCCAGCAGAAATCCTTGTATTTGATTTTCTTTTGAGCCTTCTGAACCACGGATTCAATGGGCCACTTAGCAGAGACATCTGCCGGCACCCTTCTCCAGTTCATTATCTCTTGTCCTTGTTGGGCGTGAAGGTTGCCAACCAGTCAACTGGAACAGAACCGTCTTGGCTGCGTCCTGGAAGTCAAAGAAGGCTGGCAAGGAAGAGGACAGCCATTTCCCTGCTTCCCTTCTCATCCATGTGAATAATTCATCTTGAATGGTGAGCATCCAAAAAAGGGAAATGAAAAGCAAATCGAAAGGCAGCCACTGCAGTGCTGACGAATGGCAGCAATGGCTCCATGCTACAGAATTCTGGGATTTATAATCCAGTGAGATATTTTTTACTCTTCTCTGCCAGAGAGATGTCGGTGCCACAGCAAACTAAATCATATGGCATTCAATTCCGGCACATTCACAAATCTCAACTGAACTTTTTCCATTTATGCAAAGCTTTTTGAATATTTGACACTGTTTTGCAGACTATTATTATTATTTATTTTAGAATCTTTGCCACTGTTTTTCAGTCTACTACTACTACTACTACTACTACTACTACTATTACTACCCCACTTGCTGTCCCTAGGTGACCCAAAGTGGCTAACATTACTCTGTTGTTATTGTTAATATATGCATAACAAAATTAGTACACAGCAAACAGGATCGCTATGCTGGCTTTTCTATTTGATCACATGTCGGACACTTCCCAAGTGTCTAGGACTGTGTGATGTATCGGCGAATAATGTGTGCAGATCTGAGTCAGGTGGCTTTTTGCAGCTGACACATGGTGATTTTGTCAGCGCTAATTGTTTTTAAGTGCAAGCAGGCATGTAGCCGGGGGGGCTAGAGCCCTCCCGAAATTCTCAGGGTGGTCAAAAGGCCTTACTGGTACATTATTTAAACTGTTATGTTTATTCATATCATGATCTGATCACCATGCTCATTATATCCCACATTAATGGGGTTATTGGGATAACAATACAAAAGGTTTGCTAGGGTAGACCCTCTTCCACCCAGTCTGCCCCGAATCAAAATTTACGGCCCTGAGGCCCAAGGCCTTTAGGCACTGCACCCAGTGTGCCAATCACCACTGGGACAACCTTTACTGGCTTGTGCCAGAGGCTTTGCAGTTCTATTATCTATTATTATTTATTGACACAAAACCACAGTATGTCACAGCAAACGAGATCTATATGCTGGATTTTGTATTAAAAAATCACAAGTCGAACACTTCCCAAGTGTCTAGGACTGTGTGATGTATTTTCGAATGATGCACGCAGATCAGGACCAGACAAAGGTAAAAATAGTAGTAAGTGAATCTTTTTTTGGCACCCTGGGGTCTTCAGTGTGGTGATGAAGGTGCAAACAGCTAGTTTCATGCATGCGCTATTGGGACTGTTTTGGCCTTCAAATCCCAGAAATCGCTGGTAAACTGGTGGAGGGGAGTTGAGTCCAAAACACCTGCACTCCCCCTGCGCGCTAGGCTGAAAAGGACAGGGAACATTTTGCAACCAGGGGAACATTTTGCAGCCTCCCGGAGTCTCCCGCCTCTGGCTGCAAAATGTTCCCTGGCTTGTCTTTTTTGGCCTCTTGGGAGTGCGTTTAGCAACTCCCTCCACCAGAAGCACTCTGTTTTAATAGCGCATGCGTGAAACTTTCATGCATGCGCCATCGGGTCGGAGGGCTTCTGGTGAAGGGAGCTGCTAAACGCACTCCCAAGAGGATGAAAAGGACAAGGGAACATTTTGCAGCAAGGGCGGAGCCACCCGCCCGCTCTCCGCCCGCCTGCAGCAATGGCGCTGCATGATGCACCAAACCTGGCGGCCGCGGCAGGATGTGCCCTTGGCCACTTACTTTGCCTCCACTAAGATCCGCCCCTGGCACAGATCCAAGTAAGGTGGCCTTTTGCAGTTGACGGATTGTGATTTTGTCAATGTTTATTGTTTCCAAATGCCAGTTGAGATCTTCGGCCAGTTGAGATCTTCGACACAGGTCAGTGTGCCAATGACCATTGGGACCACCTGTACTGGTTTATACCAGAGCTTTTGCAGTTCAATTTTGAGGTCTTGATAACGGCTGAGCTTTTCCTGTTGTTTTTCCTCAATGCAACTGTCATGTGGTATGGCAACATCAATAATCCAGACTTTTTTCTTTTCCACAGTCGTGATGTCTGGTGTATTGTGTTCCCAATGGGTGCCACCTTGTCGTGGTGAGGGGCTTAACTGCTCTGAGGATGCTGAGAGCTGTGCTGGTGGTAGTATAACTACCAGCAGGTTTAACCAAGTCAGGGAGGTCTCAGCTGAGGAGTAGAACTAAGAGCACCTAATCCATTAGCTTTATGGAGAAACAAACCAAAACGAAGTCTCTACTGGCTCGGTCGTCACCCAGGTTATAAAGAACCGTGGTGGATGCTGCTGATTCTGGACATCCATCGACAAGTGGGCTACAGAATCAAAATACAAATGAACAATCTATTATTATTATTATTATTAATACCCCGCTTGATCTCTCCCGAAAGGGGAATCAATAAAAACCATAACAACATGTACATATTTTGATTGCACCCATTGGTCAGTGTGCTTTGTATTACATATTGTTTTGCAATTGCATTGCTTTGGCTACTCTTTCCCTGTTCAGGCATATGGGTGCATCGACATTGTCAAATGAATGTGGTGCTGATACTACTTGAACTGCCACAAAATCCCGGGAGGTGTAGTTTGATGAGACATCAATGTTCTTTGGCAGAGAAGAAGGCAAAATACCACATTGAACTACAACTTCCAGGATTCTATCACAGCTTTGGCAGTCAAGGTGGTGTCAAACTGTATTCATTCGACAGTGTAGATCAGGGGTAGGGAACCTATGGCTCGGGAGCCAGATGTGGCTCTTTTCATGATTGCATCTGGCTCTCCCTCTTCCTTCCTTCCTTCCCCTTCACCCTTTCCTTCTTCTCTCCTTCCTTTTCTCTCCCTCTCTCCCCTTCCTTATTTCCTCCATTCTCCCTCTTCCTCCCTTCCTTCTTTCCTTCCTCCCTCCCTCCCTCCCTCTTCCTACCTTCCTTTCTTCCCTTCACCCTTTCCTTCTCCTTCTCTCCATAATTTTCCCACCCTCTCTCCCTTTCCTTCTTTCCTCCATTCTTCCTCTTCCTTCCTTCCTCTGCTTTCCTTTCTTTATCCCCTTCACCCTTTCCTTCTCTCCTTCATTTTCCCTCCCTCTCTCTCTTTCCTTCTTTCCCCCATTCTCCCTCTCCCTTCCTTCCTCTTCTTCCTTTTTTCTCCCCTTCACCCTTTCCTTCTCTCCTCCCTTTTCCCTCCCTCTCTCCCCTTCCTTCTTTTTTCCATTCTCCCTCTTTCTTCCTTCGTTCCTCTTCTATTATTTTTCCCCAAGTCTTCCTTTCCTTCTCCTTCCTTTCTTTTCACTCCCTCCTCTCCCCTTCTTTTTCTTCTTTTCCCTTCATTATTTTACTTTTTCCTCACTCCCTTTCCTTTCTTTTTCCCATCCTTTCCTTTCCTCCCTTTCCATTTCCTTCTTTCTTTTCCCCTCCTTGTCTCTCTCCTGCTTTTCTTTTCTTCCTTTTCCATAGTTCGTTCTTCTTTTCTTCCTTCCTCTCCCCCTCCCTCCTTTATTTCCTCTCTCTGTCTTTCTTTCTTTCCCCCTTCCTTCCATCTTCTCTTCCTTCCCAGAGTCCTGAGCATGCCTTTTGCACAGCCAGGTCTGAAGTGTCCCGTCATTCTGCCGGGGAATCCTTTTCCCATCGTATGTACGTATAGACTCACATTTAGTTGAATTCAGTCTTAAAATATATTATATATTACAGTATATGGCTCTCACTGAAATAAATTTCCAAATATTCTGCTTTTATGGCTCTCTGAGTCAAAAAGGTTCTTGACCCCTGGTGTAGATGCACCATCTCTCTCTCTTGTGGACACTGTATACATTATGACATGATTACCCCCAGCTTTGCTTTTTGCCGTTCCTAATTCAGCCTGACAGAGCCCAGGAAAAATCAATTCGCACTTATAAAAAAGTGCCATAGCAAATTACTTCCTGAAGCGTCCGAGGCTGCTTTCTTCTCTCCTGGCGACTCTATCTTTGGGCCAAGGCTTGTCCTGTAAATTAACCCCATTGACCTCTCGGCATTACAGAAAGGACTTTGAGGCCAATGAGCCGGGTAGCCAAGGGGCAACATTGGCTTCTAGCCCACTTTTTATTCCCCTAAACCTGCTTTCTAGATAAGACAACACTAACCAAAAAAAATCTCTTTTACATCCAATTCCCTTTGGTTCTCTTCCCTTCCGACCAGCCTCATTCGATCAGAGAGATAAGAAAATTACTTCCAGATATTCTTTTTTTTTTCATCTTTGAAGGGGAAAGCAATGTCGGAGAAAGAGAAAAAGAGGCTAGTGGAGGAAATGAAAAAGAAAAGATGGGGGAAAGAAGAAGAGGAAGAGTTATCGAAAGAGCTGGGGCCAGGGGCAAAGGAAGGAAGAGGTCTGAAGGGCCATCTACGCTGTAGAATTAAATTAGTTTGACACCGCATTTACTGCCATGGTTTAATGAGATTGAATCCTGGGAGTTGTAGTTTGCAAGGTCTTGAGCTTCCAGGATTCCATAGCATTGAGTCATATGCGGTGCTGACCTATTAAGCTGCCCTGCGCCAGCAGGATGTCAGTGGAGTGCCCGGACACGCCTGGATACCATGGGAATTCTGGCCTGGCCTCAGGGGATCCGCCTCTGGCGCCATGACCGCCAGGTGGAGACGAATCGGGACCATGAGGGACTCGTCAAAATGGCTGACGACCTTGACGACACCGAGAGGAGGCGGTCTTTCCTGTTCTTCCCCGATCTTGGCCGGAAGAGACGAGCACACAGACACCAGAAGAGACGCCGGAGAAGGAAAGCAAAGAAACTCACAACTTCCTGTCCGCCAACGGACCATCCGGAGTCAGCAGCCTCCCAGGACGCAGGGGTTCCTAGGTCAATGGGTTCCTCCCCAGCAAATAGACACAACATTGAGGTCCATCGTAGACATCGAGCTGCCCCCGTAATTTCTGGGATGAACGCTGGAGACAGGGATGGCCTCGCATCTAATCCGGACAATGTTTTGAGAAGTAGTAAGCACAAGAAATATAGATCTAGGACTTTCTGGGGACTGGGCTTTGGGAGCTGGGCTAGAACGAACTCCCGTAGCCCCAAGGCAGAGACTAAGAAGACCCAAGTCGCCAAGGTTCCTCCTAGCTGTTATCGACCCCTCCCTGGGCCTCACAGTGGAAGTCCAGCTAGAGTTAGCTAGAAATGGCATAACCATACAAATATTTGTATTTAACTGTGATTGTTTTGTTTTAGTGTACTTTGTCTTTGTATTGTGTTTACTCTTCAATTTTGCTTGTAAACTGCTCCGAGCCCTCGGGGAGTGGCGGTCTAGAAATTTGAAGTAATAAATAAATAAATAAATAATAAATAAATAATATCCCACCTCAAAATTTACGATCCTCTGGGGAGGCCCTGCTCTCAGTCCCACCTTCGTCGCAAACACGTTTGGTGGGGACAAGGCCTTGTCGGTGATGGTCCCTCGCCTGTGGAACTCGGATCAACCTCTTCCCTCCTTTCCTTTAGGAAAAAGTTGAAGACGTGGTAATGGGACCAGGCATTCGGTTAGATATTGGGAGCAGACGGACAATAAAATGGTGACATTGTTTTGAAAACGGACTGTGACTGGCTTTGGCCAAATTTGAGACTATGAAACTCGGACTTTGTGGACCTTGTGTATTTTTAACTATGTGTATTCTTAACTGGTTTTTAATATGTGTAATGTATTTATTATGATGCAATTAGCTGTTTTATTCATTGTATATGTATTGCTGCCTGTTGTTAGCCACCCTGAGTCCCCCTTCGGAGGTGGAGAAGGGCGGGTTATAAATAATTAAAATAAATAATAAATAAGTGTTGATTATTATTATTATTATAATATATATATATAACAAGATTAATACACAGCAAACAAGATCAGTATATCCATGGAGAGAGTGCCGTCTTTTGCCAGTGCATGTTTCTCTCCTACGCTGGAACACTGAGAGACGAGGAGTGCGTTAGCGCCCCCTGGTGGCCAGATTTGCCTCTGTTCGTCTATTGCAGGGCTACCCAGGAAGTCGATTGCGATCGACCAGTCGATCCCGAGACCGAAGGAGGTCGATCCCAGCCGGATTGCTTCTCAGAGGGGGGCAGAGCCAGGCCATGCCAAGCCCCGCCCCCTCCCCAGCTTCGGCACTCCCAGCAGCTGCTCCAAGTTTGAGGAGGGCAGGACCAAACCAGCCTTGTGCTACCTATGTCACCACTGGCTTGGCATTGCCATCCTCAAGCCTGGAGAAGCTGCTGGGAGCTCCAAAGCCAGAGGGGAGGGGGCGAGGCTTGGCACGGCCTGGCTCCGCCCCCTGTGGCTTCCGCTCTACCAGCAGCTTCTCCAGGTTTGAGGATGGCAATGCCAAGCCAGCCTTGTGCTAGCTATGCCATCACTGGCTTGGCATTGCCATCTTCAAGCCTGGAGAAGCTGCTGGGAGCTCCAAAGCCAGAGGGGAGGGGAGGGGAGGGGACGAGGCTTGGCGTGGCCTGGCTCTGCCCCCTCTGGCCAAGCCCCACCCTGCCCCCGCCCCTCTCCAGCCTTGAGGAGGTAGGTAGATCTTTCTGACTTGGTTTTAATATAAGTAGCTCGCATGCTGAAAAAGTGTGGGCACCCCTGGTCTATTGTGTGTAATATGTCAAAAGTGTATGTACTGTACTGTGATAAACAGCAGGGATTGTCTGCTTGTATGTGTATCTGTAATCCGCCCTGAGTCCCCTTCGATGTGAGAAGGGTGGAATATAAATAAAGTAATCCATTGGTTTCCCTTGCAGAAGCCCTCTCTCGGCCTCCTGATTTTCTGGGCAGGTCACGTCTGTTGACATCACTCTGTGGGTGTCATGAGTAGTGGATTGTCATCAGTTTTCTTCTTTTTCTGTCCAAATCATCCAGCTCTGCTTGTGTCCAGTTCACAATTCCAGCCGGGGATCTGATGACAGGGATGGCCCAGGTGTTGAGAGCCTTGATAATATTTCCGCCATTTAATTTGCTCTTCATAATTTTTCTGACCCTTTGGAAATATTCATATTATTATTATAAGCATTCCTCCAAATAATAATAATGATAATACACTTGATTTATATTCCACTCTATCTCCCCGAGGGGACTCAGAGCAGATTGCAGTATACATATATAGAGAGACAAACATTCTATACAGTAACATTGACATACAATATACAAACAAAGGCAATGTTCTCCCTTTCCATCTCCGGCGTCTAGACACATTGCTCAACACTGGCCATGGGGAGGTACTCTTGTTCCATTTCCATACTGAGGGGCCTTTTGTCTGTAGACCCCTCCTGGACATGTTGCCAGCATGGTTGCTTGGACACCTTTTATCTTCCTCTTGATCTACACACATTGCATGTTTTCAAATTGCTAGGTTGGCAGAAGCTAGGGCTAACTGTGTGAGCTCACCCTAACCCATGGATTTGAACTGCCAAACTTCTGGTCAGCAAGTTTTCTGCAGCTAGTGGTTTAACCCGCTGTGCTATTGTGGTCCTCTAATGGGCTCTGTTGGCCAAGCCCAACAACCAGTGGAGACCTCCATGTCTCTTCCTTCTTCTCTTCCTCTACATGAATGAAATAAGAAAGAAATGCAGAGAAAAGGAAAAGATAAGAAAGTCAAGAAAGAGCCGTGAAATCGCAGATGTGTTATCTGCCTCACGGCTGACCCAGATACATTGGTGGAAAGCAATTTCACGGCTAGCATTGTCAAAAAAGAGGAACAGGTTTTGCTGCGTCTCGGCCCAGGAAATAAATCAGTTGTAGGGATGGATTCGATGCCACAACAATTAAAAGACAATTAAACCAGCCATAAATACCATTAAAACATTTAGCATGGAGTATAAAAAACAGTACAAAGCCAAAGAAAATATTATCATAAGCATCTCCTTACCAAAGTTATTACCCAATTGTATCAACAAGTAATTTAATGATTTCATATTTACCAGATTATGCTGCATTATCGAAAGTTTGCTCAAAAAGCCAGGTTTTAAACTTTCTGTGGAAAGTCAGAAGGGAGGGGGCTGCTCTTACATTCCTAGGTGTGTTCCACAGCCGAGGGGTAACAGCTGAAAAGGCCCTGTCTCTCATCCCCACCAAACGTATCTGTGAAGGAGGGGTGGTACTGAGAGCAGGGCCTCCCCAGGAGACCTTAGAGTCCTAGATGGTTCATAAGGAGAGATATGTTCAGATAGGTAAGCAGGGCCGAAACCGTTTAGGGCTTTATAGGCTAAAGCCATCAATTTGATTTGTGCCTGGTAGCAAACTGGCAGCCAGTGGAGCTGGCGCAACAAAGGAGTTGTGCGCTCCCTGAGTGCCACTCCTGTTAGCAACCTGGCTACCTCCCATTGGACCATTTGAAGTTTCTGAACAGTCTTCAAAGGCAACCCCATGTAGAGTGCGCTACAGTAGTCTATAGGTGATGGAACCAGAGCATGGACTACTGTGGCCAAGTCAGGCTTCCTAAGGTACGGGCGCAGCTGGCACACAAATTTTAACTGTGTAAATGCTCCCCTGGTCACCGCCAAGACCATTATTCCTTCCTCCGAATAACTCTCCTTTACTTTCCCTATTTCCTTGTTCTGTTCTGCATGCCAAGCTGGGCCAAATGAGATAGTCTTCCACTATTTGCACATTATAGCACAGGGCTGTCCAACTTCTACCGACCCAGGGGCCTGAATTCCGGTCACTGATGACCGGAAAGTTTAAAACCTGGTCTGCTCCCGCCCCCGGCTCCGCCCCCGCCCCACCTCCGGCCCAGCTCCGCCCTCTCCCCGGCTCCGCCCCCGCCCTGCCCCTGCATGCATACAGTCAAATATAATCTTTTACTGAGATAAAATGCAGGGTGGGCATTCAAAAGGGGCATCCATACAGTCAAATATAAACATTCAAAAGGGGCATCCATACAGTCAAATATAATCTTTTACTGAGATAAAATGCAGGGATAAGATATTAAATTATTTTTATTTATTATTAAATATATTTAATTTCATCCTCCCCTTTCCCCTTATTTTAATTTAATATTAAATATATTTAATTCCATCCTCCCCTCTCCCCTTATTTTAATTTAATATTAAATATATTTAATTCCATCCTCCCCTCCCCCCTTATTTTAATTTAATATTAAATATATTTAATTCCATCCTCCCCTCCCCCTTATTTTAATTTAATATTAAATATATTTAATTCCATCCTCACCTCCCCCTTATTTTAATTTAATATTAAATATATTTAATTCCATCCTCCCCTCCCCCCTTAATGTATCCCATCTCCCCTTATTTCATCTTTAAATATATTTAATTTTATATTTAATACATGAGGGGAAATGGGGAGGGAAATGAGGAGCCCCCTGAGGAGCCCCTGCTTTGGCCTACCTTTTCCAAACGCGCAGGATCCAGGAGTACCCGGACTGACGAGAGGCGACGACCGACTGAGTCGAAGAAGGTCCTAATCGCGTCTGTGGGCCTCAGCGATCCAGTAGTAGAGTAGCCGAAGAGTATTGCGAGAATACGCAATCCACATGGAATTTCGCTGTCAACGCCGGCGTGATCTCACGTTGACAGCGAAATCCCATGTGGATTGTGTATTCTCGCGATACTTGCTCCGAACCCGGAAGTAGGGTTTTTTAAAAAACATTTATTATTTATTTTATTTTTTAATTTTTATTTTTTATTAAAAAGCTTAGGGGGCCAGAGGGAAGGGGCTGGGGGCCGTATACGGCCCCCGGGTCGCCAGTTGGACAGCCCTGTTATAGCACACCTAAAGGCTTATTTATCCCAAGGCTTGGCATGGGCAGGAAGGATTGGCTTTTCCCAAGGGTGGGCAAGGGATAAATCAATGTTTGACTCATTCAAGATGACTCTGAAGCCCTTCATTATTCCAGGCCTCTTTCTCTCATTTTAATGTCTTGATGACACTCATTCAGTGCAGAAGGCCATCCAGAATGGCCCTCCTGCCTCTCACTTTAGGAACCTAAATAACAAAAAGAGGTTCCTCTTAAATCCCAGAAACAATGATGCGCCAACAAGCCAAAGTTCACACCTATTAGTCCTTTTACAGCAATTTGCGGCTCCATTAGCACCGAGGAGTAAGCGCCCAGCCGCCCGGCAAGGTGTCCACTTGATAAGAAGAAAAGTTCCACTGAGTAATGAGGAGTAATTGGATTTCAGGGTTAAACAGCTTGCAGGGAGAGCAAGAGGAAAGCGGAGGGGGAAAGAGGAAAGGAAGACGCGCCATCGGTATTGCTGTTCTGGCTCATCAGACAATGCAGGCTTTATCTCGCCTGAAAATAGCACCAAAGAGGTACATACACACTAGCCGTCCCCGGCCCTGTGTTGCTGTGGCCCAGCCTGGAGATCTGGAAAATAAAGGAATGAGAAAGTGTTGGTTTCTAATATATGTAATTACTTTATGCTTGTGAGTAAACAGCATTTCTTGTTGTTTCTTTGTCAGAGTTGATGTAGAGACAGGCCTGGATTACCCATAAGGCCATCCTAGGCCATGGCCTAGGGCGGCAGCCATGGGGAGGGGTGTCCAGTCTGGACCCCAATTTTTTTTTTAAAAAACAACATTTTTTAAAAAGTTTGATCTTCGGGCGCTCTTGTGCCTGCACACGGAGCACCATAGGCCCTAGGGCCTCTGACATGGCTTCCAGCCGCCCCCTTCTCACTCGCGTCGGCCCTGCCCCTCCTTCCTTCAGTGAAGGAAGGAGAGGTGAGGCCGACGCGAGCGAGGAGGAGGCGGAGGCAAGCCCCGCCGCCCCCTCCTCACTCGCGTCGGCCCTCCTGCCCTCCTTCACTGAAGGAATGAGGGGCACGGCCGACGCTGATGCGAGTGAGGAGGAGGCGGAGGGAAGTCCCACCGCCCCCTCCTCGTTCGCGTCGGCGTCGGCCCTCCTTCCTTCAGTGAGGAGGAAGGAGGCCCCCCGCAAGCGCCCCCGCCCCCGCAAGCACCCCTGCCCCCGCAAGTGGCCCCACCCCACAAGTGGTCTTGCCCCCACAAGTGGCCACGCCCCCACAAGCAGCCACGCCCCCGGGGCGGGGGCGGCGCTTCCAGAGTGTGGCCTAGGGCGCCACAAACAGTTAATCCGGGCCTGTGTAGAGATTGTCTAGGTTTTGTCGTAGGTTTTTCGGGCTATATGGCCATGTTTCTAGAATCATATAGCCTGAAAAACCTACAACAACTCGGTAATTCCAGCCATGAAAGCTTTCAACAATATATTGTTTAGTTTCCCTACTCTGGAACAGGCAACATAGAATTGTCCTTCTTCATGGGTCCCTTTCAAATCTATACTGGTTGGGGTGAGGGGGGCAGCCCTAAATTGGCTGTCCTCCTTCCTCCACAATTGGATACAGCGAGTGAGGTGGGGAGAGTTGACCTCTGGGGGTTCCCCTCTGGTTTGTGGGGTCCCTCAGGGGGCTATACTCTCCCCGCTCTTATTTAACATCTATATGCGACCACTTGCTCAGCTGGTGCGTAGCTTTGGGCTTGAGTGCCATCAGTACACTGATGACACTCAGCTCATTCTGAGGATGGAGGGCTGACCCGACTCTGTACCCAATAATTTGCACCTGTGCCTTGAAGCCGTTACTGGTTGGCTGCGAGCCAGGAGGTTGAAGGTGAATCCAGTGAAGATGGAGATCCTTTGGTTGGGCCGTCCAGGCGATAGGAATGTCCAGCTACCGACCCTGGATGGCGCGGCATTATGCCCGTCATCATCAGTAAAAAGCCTGGGTGTCCTTTTGGACCCTCTGCTGCCCATGGAGGCACAAATCTCCATGGTCAGCAGAACAGCATTTTTCCACCTGCGTCAGGCTAGGTGGCTGGCCCACTATCTGTCTCGGAGCGACCTGGCCACGGTGATCCAGGTTACGGTCATCTCACGACTTGACTACTGTAGCGCTCTCTACATTGGCCTGCCTTTGACTGTGATCCAGAAACTCAAGCTAGTGCAGAACGCTGCAGCCCGGTTACTCGTGGGGGAGCCTGTGAATTGTCACATCACTCTGGTCTTGCGGGGACTGCACTGGCTACCAATTGAGTACGGGATTACATTCAAAGTACTAGTCTTAACTTTCAAGGCCTTACATGGTCTGGGGCCAGTGTACCTGAAGGATCGCCTATTCCCATATAGTCCCTTGAGATCACTACGGTCTGAAGATCAGAACCTTTTGGTCATTCCAAGCGAGAAATCCTATCATTTAACATCAACCCGTCGGAGGGCCTTTTCTATCATTGGCCCAGTCCTCTGGAACAACCTACCACCCGAGACTCGGGCTATGCGAAATCTAGTAACCTTTCGCAAAGCTTGCAAAACTTTCTTATTCAAACAAGCCTTCGAGTCGTAATGTGTTGCTATTTTAACAGGTTTTTGTTTTATTGTGTTTTACTGTTTTACTGAGTTTTGTAAACCGCTCCGAGCCTCTGGGAGTGGCGGTGTACAAGTTGAATGAATAAATAAATAAATAAATAAATAAATATACTATGTCTGTTCATTCCCAAAAAATGGATCAGGGCCCCACCAAAATCTGGAACACTGAAACGGATTGCCGTTTACCCCAAATGCACAAGGCTAGTAGGTAGCTTCCAAGCAGTGAATTCTGCATTTGAGCCTGAGCTTTAAAGAAGCTCTCCAAGGTGCTGAACTTTAACAATGCCATTCGGGGTGCTGGTGAAGTTCCAAACTATGCACAAGAATGAGACAAACGAGAATTTCCCTTGACGTTTGGAGCAAAAACAGGCAGGTCTATCTACAGGAAGATCCAATCAAACATGCCACCACCTGCTCCCTGCAAGGTCATCTGAGTCGGAGGACCTCGTGGCTCATCACGAGAAGGAAGGACAAGGTGATCCATTTCTGTCCTCCCAGTGTTCTTCATTTCAAAACAAAATTGGCATTTGGGTGATGGATGGGCCAAGCTTAGCTTTGCTGTTCCCCAACAAGATGGGCATCCATCACAAGAATGAATCCCAGACATCTCAAGAAAGCATGAGCCTCATTCTCGCTGACACTTGGGCCTTGCTGATTCGGGGACATTGGTCATACAATCTGCCATGGTGACGATCGCCTCCCAAATCAGTGGGGCAAACAAGTCATTCTAAACTGTAAAGATGCTGAATCATATCCACCAAATAGATATATCATCTTAGAGAAGTCTTACAAAGTTCGGACTAAAATCAAGAGTGGATTTACTAGGGTTGTGCAGAGAACCATTTTCCTTCAGATCATCCATTCTTCCATTACCTTTGTTACCTTCAAGAGCACATAACGGGAATGCCCCTCCCAGTATGAAAATCAGCCTAACATGAAAGAAAGCAGGAACTGATCCCGGCTCCTCATCTGCTGTTCATGGCATCCTGTGCCTGCTTGCCTTGGAAATAGCGCATGTGTGGCGTACAGGCTCAGAAAACACATGCACTTCCCTGAAGCCAAACATCATTATTTTATTTACATTCCGTTCACGCCGCCCGCCACTCCTTCCCTGTCGCTGACCATGGCAGAAACTAGAGCTGATGTGGTCTATCCAATGCAATATTCTGAATTAGCGCCCCAAACAGAATCTAAACTTGACCAAAAATGGATTCGTTACCTCTTTGGTACTCCAAGCCTTACTTTCCTAATGAAACTCTTTGAAATCCATAAGTGTCTTTCCACCTGGTCAAAGAGGTCTCTGGTCAAGTGGTATCTGGTCTAAGTGGTCCCTGGTCAAAAAATGTTGGGAGCCAGCAGGGGCGGCCTCACCTCTCCCGGGGGGGTAGGCAAACCTTATTTTTTGCGCCCCCCAGTGGCTCCTGGACGCCTCGCGCATGCGCTGCTGGTGTCCCGCTGCGGCCCCGCGAAAGGCCCCGAGCGGTGCTGCGTGCACACGGCGACATCCCGGCCAGCCGCGCATGCGCAGTGGCGTCCTGCCCGGGCGCGCGAGGGTGTCCCCCCAGCAGCGCGCACGCCGGCGGCAGCGGCACAGCTGGCTGCGGAGGTGCAGCGGGCGGGGCAGGGCGGGGCGAACAGCGGGCGGCGCCCTTCCGAGCCCATGACGCCCTCCCAGGTACCATTGCCCTACGCGACCGCGTAGGTGGTGGAATGGGCGGGGCCGGCCCTGGGAGCCAGTGCTCTAGAGTAAGAAACAGGTAAGAAGCCTCCTTAAAGTGCAAGCCTACCTGCAGCTGAGTGCCTCTCCTCTAAAGTAAAATGTATTTATTTATTTATTTACTAGATTTCTATACCGTCCCGCTCAGCCTGAAGGCGACTCGAGGTGGTTTACACATGCCATTAATGCCCACAAAATAAAACACAATCAAAACAATAACCATATAAAAACAATTAGCGATTAAAAACATAAAAATACAATACAATTCTCAGCATCTCATCATTAAACTCATTTTCCATTGCATTGTCATATCATTCCATAGAGTAGTGTTCAGTTTCAAAGTTCAAACCCAGGCTGGTTTTAGCTTTTTCCCAAAAGCCACTGAAAGCTTGACCTTCTATATCTGTTTGCTAATTTATTTATTTTTAACAATGCCTGGGCTTCTTTGGACTACAACACCCAGAATCCCCCCTACAGCCGGTGGAGCCCTTCTTTTTCCTATCTTGATTTGGCCATCACTTTCAGTCAGCAAGTTCAGCAGCTCAGTGATTTAAACTGCTGCACCATCAGGGGATCCTTAAACTTTGTTGGTCAGGCATCCTCAAACTGCGGTCCTCCAACTATTTGGGCCTTCAACTTCCAGAATTCCTGACAATTGAACAAGCCCATTAGGGCTTCTGGAGGGCCGCAGTTTGGGGATGCCTCTTGTAGGTCAACTGATATCATACATACAAGGTGGGCTTGCACGACAAATGTTGTTGTGGTTGTATCTAACTACCATATAGTAGGGGTGGTTGATCCATAAAAAAATTGGTTCTAAACTACTAATGGGGTGGGGGGGGGATTTTTAAAATTAGTAATTGAAATACTTACAAAAAATTTTCCCAAAAGTTCGGGATTAAAACGTTATTAATAACAAATATTCGTTATTATTCGTGACCTCAGCTGGGAGGGAAGAATGGAGGGCAAGCCTGGATCAGTCCTAAACATCACTAATAACATCATAGAAGCAAGCTATATCAACAAATAATCAATTAATGCAAATGAAATGCACAGATAAAGTTTGAGCTTCTTCTAACAGAATATTTATCTCCTCCAAAATTGCTTTTCAGGGTTACTTACAGACATCAGAGTCCTGTTCCTGCCTTCTGCCTTCTCCCAGGAAAGAGGAAAAGGGCTTTGCCCAAAACCGCAGACCAGAAAAATAGATTGCCAGAGCAATGGATCCAATCCATTCTCTCTGGCAATCGATTGCTCGGGTCTGCGGTTTTCGGCAAATCTTTCGCTTGCTTTTCCTCTTTCATGGGAGAAGACAGAAGGCAGGAACAGGACTCTGATGTCTGTAAGTGACCCTGAGAAGCAATTTTGGAGGAGATAAATATTCCTGTTAGAAGAATCTCTGAGCTGGTGAGAGGAGAAGGGGAAAATACGATCTATTACAAAAATTAAAGAAAAATTTCCATCCCAGGTTCGGTAAAGAAATTATACTTCCGGGTTAGGGCCTGAGGGTCGGTAAAGTAAGGAAATAATTTTAAATAAGAAAAAAAAACCGAATTTCAAATAAATTTAAATAGGAGATAACCAGGCCTACCATATAGTATTAATTTCCTGCTGAAATACTGCACTGTTGGGCTGTCTTTTGCCCGGCTAGGTCGCATTTAAACCAGCCTATCTAGCCTGGCTTCCTTTTTGCTCTGGCCAACCTTTTAAATGCTGCCACATCATCGGCCTTTGCAGTTATGCAAGTGGATGAAATGCAATGCTGACAAGCAAAAGTGATGCGCACTGGGAAAATAACCCTCATTATCATTACCACGAGTCGGACTCTGTGCGAGCTATTATCACTCGGGGAAGATGTCTCAGAGTTGAAAAATGAGGCAATGTGTTATAGCCTTGGGGTGGAGTGCAGGGAGGGGGAGATGGGGTGGATGAAAGGGCAAGAAGAGCACGAAGAACTCCAAGAGACAGGAGAAGAAAGCAATGCTGGAGTCCTTTGCGTAATGGTGTATTTACTCATGCCCTGATCACTGAATGAAGGGAATTAAAGTCAAAGAAGCTGAAAGAGAGGGAAATGTTCAGATGGACTTGGGGATTCTGGTGTATATTATAGTCCCTTCCCCAAACCTAAAACATTGACTAACTTACTTCTCATGAGTAACAGGTGCCAATGGGGGGTAGAGGAAGGGAGGGGAAAAGAGAAAGAAGAAGGAGAAAAGAGAGAGGGAAAGAGAGAAGGAGGCAAAGGAGAGGGAGAAAAAGAGAAGGTGAGAGGGAGGAAAGTCTGAGAAAGCAAAAGAAAGAGGTTGAGGGAGCAAAGATAGAGGGGGAAAGAGAAAGAATGTGGAAAAGAGAGAAAGAGGGGTCTGAAGGGGAAAGAGAAGGGAAAGAGAGAATGGAGGAAGCGAGTGAAAGAGTGAGAGAAGGTGTGTGTGAGAGAGAGGAAAGACAAGAGAAAGAGAAAGAAAGAGAGGTTGAGGGAGCAAGAAGAGAGGGGACAAGAGAAAGAATGTGGGAAAGAGATGGGTCTGAGGGGGGGAAGAAGAGGGAAAGAAAGAATTGGGGAAGAGGGAGAGAAGATGAGAGGGAGGAAAGACAAGAGAAAGAGAAAGTAAGGGAGGCTGAGGGAGCAAAGAAAGAGGGAGAAAGAGAAAGGATGTGTGAAAGAGAAAGAAATGGGTCTGAAGGGGAAAGAGGAGGGAAAGATAGAATGGGGAAGAGAGAAGGTGAGAAAGAAAGAGGAAAGACAGAGAAAACAAAAGAAAGAGAGGCTGGGGAGCAGAGAGAGAGGAGAAGAGAAAGAGGGTGGAAAAGAGAGGGATCTGATCAGAGAAAGGGGAAAAGAGAGAGAAAAGAGGAAGAGAGTGGGTTGAGAAAGAGAAAGGAGAGGAGAAAGAAAGAAAAAGAGAGAGGGGGAAGGAGGAAAGAGAGGTGGAGAAGAGAGCGAAAGAGAGAGAGAGAGAAGGTGAGAGGAAGGGAGGAAAGAGATGGAAAGATGGAGAAAGAGAAAGAAAGACAGGCTGAGAAGAAGCAAAGAGAGAAGGGGAAAGAGAAAGAGCGTGGAAAAGAGGGGGGGATCTGAAGTGAGAAAGAGGTGAAAGTAAGGGGTTGGAAAAGAGAGTAGAGGAGTAGAAGGGGAGAAAGAGAGTGAGTGCGGGAGGGAGAGAGAAAAGAGAGACTGGGAAGGAGGCAAAATAGAGAAAGGGAGGTGGAAGGAAGGAAAGGGGGAAAGAGAGAGTGAGAGGGAGGAAAGAGAGAGAAAAAGAGAGAAGGAAGGAGAGGGAAAGAGAGAGGGAGAGGGAGGAAAGAGAGAGAGAAAGGGAGAAGGGAGGAAGGGAGGAAAGGGAAAGAGAGGAAGAAGGAGGAAAGAGAGAGACAGAAAAGGGGAGGGAAGGAAGGAAAGAGAGGGAAAGAGAGATTGGGAGGGAGGAAAGTGAGAGAAAGGGGGAGGGGGGAAAGAAGAAAAGGGACAGAGGGTGGGAGGAAAAAGAGAGGGAGAGGGAGGGAAGGGGGAAAGAGAGGGAAAGAGAGATTGGGAGGGAGGGAAGAGAGAGAAAAAAGGGAAGGGGGAAGGGAGGGAGGGAGGAAAGAGAGGGAAAGAGACTTGGAGGGAGAGAGAAAGGGAGAGGAAAGGAAAGAAGGAAAGAAAGAAAGACAGGGGTGGGAGGAAAGAGAGAGAAAGGGAAAGGGAAGGAAGGAAAGAGGGGGAACGAAAGGGGGAGAGGGAGGGGAGAGAGAGAAAAAGAAGAGGGGAGGAAGGAAAGAGACAGAGGGTGGGAGGAAAGGGAGAGAGAGGGAAGGGAGGGAAGGAAAGAGAGATTGGGAGGGAGGAAAGTGAGAGAAAGGGGGAGGGGGAAAGAAAGAGAGGGACAGAGGGTGGGAGGAAAAAGAGAAGGAGAGGGAGGGAAGGAAGGGGGAAAGAGGGAAAGAGAAATTGGGAGGGAGGAAAGAGAGGGAAAAAGGGAGGGGGAAGAGAGAGGGAGGAAAGAGAGGGAAAGAGACTTGGAGGGAGAGAGAAAGGAAAGGATGGAAAGAAAGAAAGAGACAGGGGGTGGGAGGAAAGAGAGAGAAAGAGAAAGGGAAGGAAGGAAAGAGAGGGAAAGAGACTGGGAGGGAGGAAAGAGAGAGAGAAAGGGAGAAGAAAGGAAGGAAAGAAAGAAAGAAACAGGGGTGGGAGGAAAGAGAGAGAAAGGGAAAGGGAAGGAAGGAAAGAGAGGGAAAGAGAGATTGGGAGGAAGGAAAGAGAGAGAGAAAGGGAGGGGGAAGGAAGAAAGGGAGGAAAGAGAAGGAAAGAGACTTGGAGGGAGAAAGAAGGGGAGAGGAAAGGAAAGAAAGAGACGGGGTGGGAGGAAAGAGAGAGAAAAGGAAGGAAGGAAAAAGAGGGAAAGAGAGATTGGGAGGTAGAAAAGAGAGAGAAAAAAGGGAGGGGGAAGGAAGGGAGGGGGGAAAGAGAGGGAAAAAGAGTGAGAGAGAAAGGGAGAGGAAAGGGAAGGAAGGAAAGAAAGAGAAAGGGGGTGGGAGGAAAGAGAGAGGAAAAGGAAGGAAAGGAGAGAGAGGAGAAAGGGAAAAGGGGGGAGGGAGGGAGGAGAGAGAGAGAAAAAGACTTGGAGGGAGAGAGAAAGGGAGAGGAAAGGAAGGAAAGAAAGAAAGAAACAGGAGGTGGGAGGAAAGAGAGAGAAAGGGAAAGGGAAAGAGAGAGAAAAGGAAGGAAGGAAAAAGAGGGAAAGAGAGATTGGGAGGTAGGAAAGAGAGAGAGAAAAGGGAGGGGGAAGGAAGGGAGGAAAAAGAGAGGGAAAAAGAGTGAGAGAGAAAGGGAGAGGAAAGGAAGGAAAGAAAGAAACAGGAGGTGGGAGGAAAGAGAGAGAAAGGGAAGGAAGGAAAGAGAGAGAAAGAAAGGGGGAGAGGGAGGAGAGAGAAAAAGAAGAGGGAAGGAAGGAGAGACAGAGGGTGGGAGGAAAGGGGGAGAGAGAGAAGGAAGGAAAGAAAGAGGGAAAGAGCGGCGTAGAGGGTGCAGGAGGGAAAGCGAGAGAGGGTGGGAAAGAGAGAGGCGGGAGGAAGGAAGGCGAAGGAGAGAGGGTGGGGACGCTGGCTACTGGAGCAGCGCGATCTCCCTCCTCCTCTCTGTGTCTCTCCTCCCCCTCTTGCTCCGAGTCTCATCCCTCGGAGGAGCCCCTGCTTTCCGCTTCTTCTCCTTCTCCTTCCGCGGATGCACCGGACCCGACCTTCTCCCGGCCGCATTCGGAAGGCAAGCCGAAGAGGCGGCAGAAGATGTGACTCGTCCCTCCCGGCCTTGGCTGCCTGCGCCTCTCCGGGGCTGCGAAGGAGAGGATGCGCGCCTCGGGTCGCCTGGACCCACCGCCGCCGCGTTTACCTTCCCCTCCATCCCCTCCTGCGCCCAGGAGTCTTCGGGTGTCCTGTTAACCGGGGACGGAAATAAATAGCCTCTGAAAGAGAAAGAGAGAGGGTCGCCGCTCCCGCCAGCAACGGATTATTCTTCTTTCCCGGGATTCGTGGGGGATCTTCCACCTCTCCTCGAAGCCCACCCCTTGAGGGTCTTCCTCACCTGGATTCCTAACCCAGACACGGGTCTGGAGCCCATCCTCACGTTCGGGAGGGACGCGGAGAAGCCGCCAAGGAGGTGAGTGAGTGCCCTATGTCTTTGGGTAGAGACTGAGAAGAGTCTTGCAAGGGAAATCCCTGCAAGGAGAAGGTGAAGATGAGTTCCTTCCCCCCTCTCCTTCTTCTCCAGGGCTTTGGAGGGATTGCTGTGTTGTTGGTTGAGGCAGGAAAGAGGCTGAAAGGATCCTCTTGCCTTGGCACTTGGTAGATTCCTTCCCAGAGCAGAATTCCTTCAGGTTGGGATCTATTCTGACCTTTGTTGTTGTTGTTGTTGATTGTCCCATCTTCAAAACAATGCAGGTTGGCCATCTGTCAGGGCTGATTGGATTGCAATTTTCCTGCATGGCAGGGGGTTGGACTAGATGGCCCATGTGGTTCCCTCCAACTCTATTATGTCCCACCTCGTAATCTAAGATCATCCGGGGAGGCCCTGCTCTTTCTTCCGCCTCCGCCAGATGAGGCTGGTGGGGACGAGGATCTCCACGGTGGTGGCTCCCTGTGGAATGTTCTGTGTGGGATGTTCGATCCACCCCATCCCTCCTGGCCTTCAGGAAAAAGTAAAATCCTGGCTGTGGGACCAGGCATTCGTACACCAGCACAAGGCAGCATTTTAGATTGGTTTTTAATGAAAGTGGGTGATTATGGCCAATGTTGTTATGGACTGAACATTGTTTTAATCCAGAGTGAATGTGTATGGTGCTAATGTTGTTGTATTTTAATGTATTTTTAATGTATTTTAATTGTTGAAGTGTTTTGGGGTGTATATTGTTATTATGTGGGCATCGAATTGTGCCGTACTGTAAGCCGCTCTGAGTCCCCCCTTGGGGGGTTGAGAAGAGCGGGGTAAAATCCCGAAATAAATAAATAAATATTACTCCAGTGTTTTCCAACCAGTGTGCCGTGGCACACTAGTGTGCCGTGAGCGATCATCAGGTGTGCCGTAGGAAATTGGAACCTCCAATACCCTTTCTTCCCCCTCCTGCCAAACACTTTTTCTTCTCCACTCGGGCTCCCTTATGGGAGTTCTGTGTGGGAAGTTCGATTCCATCCCATCAGGCATGTAGCCGGGGGGGGGGGGGGGCTTAGGGGGCTCCAGCCCCCCCAAATTGTCAGGGTGGTCCGCGAGAAGGCCTTACTGGTACATTATTGAAACTGTTATGTTTATTCATATCATGATCTGATCACCATGATCATTATATCCCACATTCATGGGGTTATTGGGATAACAATACAAAAGGTTTGCTAGGGTAGACCCTCCCTCACTCAGTCTCAGCCCCCCCGAATCAAACTCAGCCCCTCCCGAAACAAAATCCTGGCTACGGCCCTGCATTCCATCATTGGTGGAGTTCAGAATGCTCTTTAATTGCGGGTGAACTATAACTCCCAGCTGTTGAGCAAGACCTTCATGTGTGTCCTTCTGCCATTCCTGCCAGGATATCTATGTTGTCTTCATCAAAACAGGCCCAGGTTTCACACTGAGTGTATAAATACATTTAAAAACATATTAACTATATGTATTACTATGTTAGAGTGTCATTTTGGTTGGTGGTGTGCCCCAGGATTTTGTAAATGTAAAAAATGTGTCGCGGCTCAAAAAAGGTTGGGAAACACTGTATTAGTCTATGCTTTTATGATTCTATGGCACCACTTGAACTGCCATAGCTCATGGCTATGGGGTCCTGAGACTTACAGTTTGTTGAGACACCTGCACACTTGGGTAGAGAAGGCAAAAGCCCCATTGGGGAGATAGGGCAAAATACAAATTAATAATAATTTTATTTATTTATTTTACGATATTTATATGTCACCATTTTCAACCCCGAAGGGGATTCAGAGCGGCTTACAGCAAACTAATAATATTTATTTTATTATTTATGTTATTTTATTATAATATAATAATATATAATAATATTTATTTTATTATTTATTTATTTTATTATAATATAATATCATATAATATATAATAATATTTATTTATTTTATTTCACGATATTTATATGCCGCCCTTCTCAACCCCGAAGGGGACTCAGAGCGGCTTACAGCAAACTAATAATATATAATAATATGTATTTTATTATTTATTAATTATATTATAATATAATATATAATAATATTTATTTATTTTATTTCACGATATTTATATGCCGCCCTTCTCAACCCTGAAGGGGACTCAGAGCGGCTTACAGCAAACTGGAAATACAACAAACTACGTTCCTGCCATAGCACAACATCAGTACTACACATCACATTGCACTATAACATTATATCGCAATATCATTAGCAATATTGCATGCAAAACAAATATGTAATTATAATATCACAATATCATTAGTAGTATTCTATTGTATCAGTGTATATACAATGTATTATACCATACTCATATTATAATATATTATATCATAACTATCTTATACTGTATTACATTATATTTATTATATTATAATATACTGACATTATAATATAATATAACATTATATCATATATGATTATTATTATAATAAAATAATACCTTACATTACAATTACTATATTATAATATAATACAATATTATATTATTACCATATTATATTATATCATAATATAATATAGTAATAATAATAATAAGAATAATAAGAATAATGGAAAGCTACAACCCCCACAATTCCAGAGCTTTGGTCCATGGCAGTTAAGGTGATGGATGACGACGACGACGACGATTTATATCCCACTTTTTCTCTCCACATGGCAGTTAAAGTGATGTATGATGATGGTGATGATGATGATATTATAACCCACCTTTTTCTCCCCACAAGGAGACTCAACTAGCTGTATCCATCATATAGTGTAGATGGACCCCCAGACTCTGTTCTCTTGCTCTGATAATTTGTTGTTGCTGTTGTTGTTGTTGTCCCACCTCCAAAACAATGCAGTTTGGCACCATTTGACTGCCATGGCTCATGGCTATGGGGTCCTGGGAATTATAGTTTGGCGAGACACCTGCACTCTTGGGCAGAGAAGGCGAAAAATGTTGCAAAGCTACAAGTCCCATAATTTCAGAGTTTTGAGCTATGGCAATTAAGGTTTTGTATGACGACAATGATAATGATGATGATGATTTATACCCCACTTTGAGTAAATCAGTGATTCAACTAACTGTATCCACTATACAGTGTAGATGGACCCCCAGATTCTGTTCTCTTGCTCTGACAATTTGTTGTTGTTGTTGTTGTTGTTGTCCCACCTCCAAAACAATGCAATTTGGCACCATTTGAACTGTCATGGCTCATGGCTATGGGGTCCTGGGAGTTATAGTTTGTTGAGACACCTGCACTTTTGGGCAGAGAAGGCGAAAGATGTCGCAAAGCTACAAGTCCCATGATTCCAGAGCTTAGAGCTATAGCAGTTAAGGTTTTGTATGATGATGATGATGTTGTTGATGATGATTTTATAACCCACTTTTTCTCTCCGCAAGGAGACTCAATTAACTGTATCACGATCTATCATACAGTGTAGATGGATCCCAAGACTGTTCTCTTGCTCTGACAATTTGTTATTGTTGTTGTTGTCCCATCTCCAAAACAATGCAGTTTGGCACCATTTGAACTGCCATGGCTCATGGCTATGAGGTCCTGGGAGTTATAGTTTGGTGAGGCACCTGCATTCTTGGACAGAGAAGGCAAAAGATGTTGTCCAACTTCAACTCCCATGATTCCAAAGTTTTGAGCCATGGCAACAATATGATGTGTTGTTGTTGTTGTTGTTGTTGTTGTTATGTTTATTCCTCTCCACAAGATGACTCAATTAACTCTATCAATCATACAGTGTAGATGAACCTCCAGACTCTGTTTATTGCTCTGACAATTTGTTGTTGTTGTTGTTGTTTATTGTCCCACCTCTGAAACAATGCAGTTTGGCACCACTTGAACTGCCATGACTCAAGGCTATGGGGTCCTGAGAGTTACAGTTTGTTGAGACACCTGCACACTTGGGTAGAGAAGGCAAAAGCCCCATTGGGGAGATAGGACAAAATACAAATTAATAATAATTTTATTTATTTATTTTATTTTACAATATTGATATGCCGCCCTTCTCAACCCCGAAGGGGACTCAGAGCGGCTTACAGTAAACTGGAAATACAACAAACTACGTTACTGCCATAGCACAACCTCAGTACTACACATCACATTGCACTATAACATTATATCGCAATATCATCAGCATTATTCCATCTAAAACAAATATATAATTATAATATCACAATATCATTAGTAGTATTATATTGTATCAATGTATATACAATATATTATATCATACTCATATTATAATATATTATATCATAACTATCTTCTGGATTCTGGGAGTTATAGTTTAGTAAGACACCGGCATTCTTGGGCAGCGAAGATGTTAGAGGTTGTCAAACTACAACTCCCATTGCAATTAACCATTGCAATTAAGGTGATATATTATTATGATGTTTATTTTTTCCTCTCCACAAGGAGATTCAATCAATTGTATCAATCGTAAAGTGTAGATGGACCCCAAGACTCTGTTCTATTGCTCTGACAATCTGTTGTTGTTGTTGTTGTTGTTGTTGTTGTTGTTTATTGTCCCAGCTCCAAACCAATAATAATGGTCTCCCTTGACGTCCACTGGGGGACTAAGTTGAAGGTTTTCTAGGTTTTGACATAATTTTGCATTATTCTACATCTATACTGTTGTATTTTCATGCATTTAAATATTGATATGTTGGATGGATTCGTGACACCAAGGGTTTAATTGCGCTTCTTATTTATTTATTTTTTACTCCTATTCTAAGGCATTTGCATTGCTTGTCATTTGTGTCGTGTCATGTTGATAGTTAGCTGCCTTGTGTTCCTCTATCAGGAGAAAGGCAGCATCAGAATCTAATCAATGATCAATCAATCAATCATCAATACATCCAAAGTCACAGCCTTGTGGTAGAAGGAATTCCACCCAGCCCTCTGATTTCTCTCTATACAGTATTACTCTGCTATTACATAGTTATATTTGATAGTTTGACAGCTATTATTATTGTCACTCACATCCATAGACATTATGGTGTGTTTCTACTGTTGTTATTATTAATTGCTCTCCCACATTCAAAGCAATGATGTGGTGCTGAAATAAGTCACCCTTTTCCTATTGAATGCAGTATTTCAGTCTACATTATGCAGAAAACAGACTAATTCAAGGTTGCCCAATGGGCACCATGTGGTAAAATTAATGCAGTTTGATACCACTTTCATTGCTATTGGTCAGTGCAATTAAATCATTGGAATTGTAGTTTCACAAGGTACATACATACGTACATATCTAGGTAGCCTTCTCTGCCAAATAGTGTTGGTGCCTCCCCAAACGACAACTCCCAGGATTCCATAGCATTCATCCATGGCAGTTCAAGTGCTGTCAAACTGAATTAATTCTACAGTGTAGATGGCTGTGCCCATAGAGACATTCCGAAGTGCCCTACTCCCTTACTACTCACAGAACTTGTGTACAGCTCATTGGATATTGTAATTAGTTAGCTCAAGCTATAATTAATTAATATAATTAATTTGGTAATTAACCATCATAATTAATTAAAGTGATTAATTACTATAATTAATAAATAAATGCAATTAGTGCATTCTAATAATGAACTAATTGATACCCCTCCTTTCTCCCAGGGCTGGACCCAGAGCAACTAACACCATCGATCAAACGAGAATTATATAGAGCTAAGATCTAACAGTTACAGCAGTGTTTCCCAACCACTATGATGTGGTACAGTAGTGTGTCGTGACGGACCTCCTGCTGTGCCGCGAGAAAAGCTCTCTGCCCCCCTTCCTCCCGCCGAACTCCTGCTGCTTGCGGGAGGAAGGGCCGGGCGGCAGCAAAGAAAAAGAAGGGGCCGGGGCGCCGCCTCCTCCGGCCGTTTCCCCAGCCAGCCTCCGATCCGCCATGACTCCCACCATTACTCTCGCCCCTCGCTCGCTGAAGCCGCGCAGAGGAGGAGCCCCACCCACTGAAGCCCATCCACCACTCATGCTCCTCCTCCTCCCCGTGGCTTCAGCGAGCAAGGGGAGACATTCATGGTGAGAGTCATGGCAGAGAGCAGGGATGGGGGTCCCCGTCGCCACTCTCTGCCATGACTCCAACCCCTCGCTGAGGCCGCACGGAGGAGGAGCATGAGCAGTGGACGGGCTTCAGTGGGCGGGGCTGAAGCCTGTCCACCGCTCATGCTCCTCCTCCTCCGCGCGGCCTCAGCTAGCGAGGGGCCGGAGTCATGGCTGAGAGTGGCGCTGGGGACAGGGAATTGCTGCCTTCTCCCTTTCTCCTGCCGCCCCTTTCGCCCGTGAGCCGCTACCCATGGCAATGGGAGTGGCTGAGGCTGGCGACGGGACCCTGGGTTGGAGCCTGGGCTTGGTGGCGGCCCTCGGCCTGCTCTACTGCCTGAGGGGCCAGCTTGCCAAGTTTGGTCCAGATCCATTATTGTTTGAGTCCACAGTGCTCTCTGGATGTAGGTGAACTACAGCTCCAAAACTCAAGGTCAATTAACTATATGTATTACTGTGTTAAAGTGTCATTCTGTGTCATTTTGGTTGGTGGTGTGCCCCCAGATTTTTTTAAATGTCAAAAGTGTGCCACAGCTCAAAAAAGGTTGGGAAACTCTGAGTTACAGTATTGGAGAACTATTTGGAAAGTAACAGCTGTTGCAACCGAGCGCTGAATTCAATCACTGGAAAATCTTAGAAAAATATTTAAAATAGAAAGGGAGAGAAGGGAGAACACTCTACGCATTAAAACATTTGACCACGACAGTGGGTGCATCTACACTGTGGAATTAATGCAGTTTCATATCACTTTAATTGGCATGGCTCAATGCTATTGAATCCTGGGAGTTGTAGTTTTATCCCTGGTACTGTCTTCTCTCCCAAATAGCGCTGGTTCATCACCAAACCACAACTCTCCTGATTCCATAGCATGGAGCCATAGGCGTTAAAGTGGACTCAAACCATGTTGGTTCTGCCATGAAGTTTGAAAAGCTTGTCATTATACTAAATGTCATTGACCAGTAGCTGGCCACTTGGAGTGCCTCTGGTGTTACTGTAAGAAGGTCCTCCATTGTGCATGTGGCAGGGCTCAGGCTGCATTGTAATAGGTGCTCTGTGGTTTGCTCCTCTCCACACTTGCATGTTGTGGACTCCACTTTGTGACCCTATTGCCTAAGATTGGCTTTGCATCTCGTGGTGCCAGAGTGCCGTCTGTTCCGTGCTTTCCAAGTCACTCACTCTTCTGTGTGCCCAGGAGGGAGTTGCTCATTTGGTATTAGCCATGGCTTGAGGTTCTGGGTTATAGCCTGCCACTTTTGGACTCTCGCTTGCTGAGGTGTTCCTGCCAGTGTCTCTGTAGATCAGGGGTGCCCACACTATTTTAGTATGCGAGCTACTTTTAACCAACCAAGTTGAAAAGATCTACCTACCTTCTGCGTGCGTGTTCCTGCTGCTGCGTGCTCCTGCGCTCCTGCTCCTTCCGCCTGCCTCGCGCTCCTTCCGCGGGGCATTGCGGGAACGAGGGAGCACGAGGCGGGGCCTGAAGAGGGAGCGCGAGGTGGGGCCTGTGGAGGGGGCATGAGGGGGGGCTCCGGAGGCCCCGCTTCGGGCTCCGCCCTGTCTCTCTCTTGTCCTGCTGCTGCGCGGGATCCTGCTTTCTTGCTCCTTCCACTTGCGCAGCGCTCCTTCCGCGGGGCATTGCAGGAATGAGAGAGCATGAGGTGGGGCCTCCGGAGGGAGTGCGAGGTGGGGAAGCTGCCGGCGAGAGAGGGGCAGGGTTCCCACAATGCCGCACGGAAGCAGCAGGAGCACAGGAGCGCGCGCACGTGGCGGCAGTACGAGTGAGAGGCTGCGATCGACCTCATTTGGACTCGCGATCGACTCGTCAATCACGATCGACTTCGTGGGCAGCCCTGCTGTAGATCTTAGAAAGCTGTTTCTTGATTTAAAGTGTTGGTGTGCTCACTGATATCCGAACAGGGGATGGGCCAGAGATGTCACTGCACTGTCATTATTGGCTGCTACTTCTCTGCAGATGTCAAGTGGTGCAATACTGGCTAAACTGTATAATTTCTCCAATGGTGTAGGGCGCAGACATTCTGTGATGATGCGGCATGCTTCATTAAGAGCCACAGAACGACCCCAGTATCCATGGAGGATACATTGTGTTTTTGTACAAATCTGTGAATAACAGTGGCGCCTATTGAAATGAAAGATGTCCAGCTCAAAAAGACCATAGGATGATACCAGAGAAATTGCACTTTGCTGCTATTGAGCTATTTTATTGCACACTAGCCATCCCCTGCCACGTGTTGCTGTGGCTCAGTCTGTGTATTTGTGTTTCGTGTGTATATATTTGTGTATATGTGTATATATGTGGTTATGCACATGCACTGCAATTTATTTTCTATTTTTTGGTTGTTAAAGTCTCTTCCGCTGTGTTTTCCAGTATTTTTAGGAGTGACGGTCACTCATTGGCCTTGTTTAGACAGGCCTTTGAAAGCTCGTGATTTAACTATGTTTTATTCAATTGTGTTTTATCTATTGTGCTATAGTTTTATGTTTTTATAGTATGTTTTGCTCATTGTCTGCTCTCTTCGAGCTATGTTGTAAACCGCTCTGAGCCATTTGGGAGTGGCGGTCTACAAATCCAAATAAATAAATAAATAAAACATAAATAAATAAATAGGTGTATTGTGTCTAAATTTAGGGTCAATTTGTCCAGTGGTTTTTGAGTTATGTTAATCCCACAAACAATTACAAGGCATTGTTTGAAACAATCAGGTACAGAGTCTGGCCGGCCATCCATCCTCAGCACCAGCTGGGTGTCATCCGCGTACTGATGACAATCCAGACCAAAACTCCACACCAGCTTGGCAAGTGGTCGCATATAGATGTTAAATAACAAAGGGGAAAGAATGGCTCCCTGAGGCACCCCACAACTTAAGGGGAGCCTCTCCACATGCTGTCCCCGATCAAGGAGAAAGGAGGACACCCATTTAAGAACAGTGCCCCTAACTCCCGTCATGTATTTGTGATCCGCCCCGAGCCTGCTGGGAGGAGCGGAATATAAAACCGAATAATAAATAAATGTCTAGGCGGTGGGTTAACAATGTGTGGTCTACCATATCAAAAGCTGCCGTGAGGTCCAATAGCACGAGCAGCGCTGATCCCCCTTGATCCAACTGGCAGCGGAGCTGGTCTGTGATGGCGACCAGCACAGTCTCTGTCCCATGCCCAAAATGGAAGCTGGGTTGCCGGCCAGGGTGCACATTACTCCAACTCTGCAGCAACTGTACTGGTTGCCAATTGAGCACCAGATCATCTTTAAAGTGTTGGGTTTAACCTTTAAGGCCTTGCATGGTCTGGGGCCAGTGTACTTGAGGGACCGCCTACTCCCATATGTTCCCCAGAAATCTCTCCGTTCTGAAGACCTCAATTTTCTGCAGATCCCTTACCTGCGAACCATCCACCTGTCGTCAACTAGACAGAGAGCTTTCTCTGTGGCAGCACCTTACCTGTGGAACAGTTTGCCACCTGAAGTTCGAGCAGTCAATGAGCTACCGGCCTTCCGGAAAGCTTGTAAAACAGCACTGTTCCGGCGTGCATTCAGTCTGTGACCACTCTTGGGTATAGCAGAATACTGTTAAATTGGTTTTATTGCTTTATTTTATGTGTCTTGTTGGTTGTTTGATATGTTTTATGATGTACTTCGATATGCTGTAAACTGTCCTGAGCCAGTCGGAAAGGACGGTATACAAATTGAAATAATAAATAAATAACTAAATAAAATCACACACACACACACACACATATATTGTTGTGCATCCAATTTTTTGCATTTGATTGCAGTTTGGCTTATACATTCCATTGTGCAAAGTTGCCATCCTTGACAAGCTAACTGATAGTAGTAAACACACGACGTGGCATGAATCTTTCATTACTTCTCCACCTTCCTTGTGTTGCCAGAGGAAATCATCATCGCAATCTTCATCATCATCGTCATCATCAATGTTCTTCTTTCCAAGATCATGCCCAGGTGCTAATTAAAAGAAGAGAGCGTGGTCTAGCGCTTGTTGATCCTTAGGGTTGCCCAAATGTTCTTCTCCATCTGTCGATCTTGGATATGAAGATG
The DNA here is from genome assembly GCA_030556195.1 of Anolis apletophallus. Taxonomy (NCBI): domain Eukaryota; kingdom Metazoa; phylum Chordata; class Lepidosauria; order Squamata; family Anolidae; genus Anolis; species Anolis apletophallus. The sequence goes on along the minus strand of JARBWK010000015.1, from coordinate 38,177,317 downwards.
TATAAAGACAGTGGCTGGAATGCCTAATTCATAGTGGAGTCCAAACCAAAATAGAAAAGGAACTCACCTTGGGCTCTCCCTGATCATGTATACAAGCCCACAGACAGATTGCAAGACGGTGCACTGACATCTCAGAAGGGATTCCCAACACAGAGTGCTAAACGTGTGACAGCTAGTGTTATTAAGATCTTTCGGGAGGTGTATTTCCCCCTTCTTTTTCCTCCTTTTGTACCTCTTTTACTCCTTTGACGTGCTGTCAAAGCACCTGCCCCTTGAACACGACATGAGGATTGTACATCTTATTTGCACATGCCAGCGCTCAGAGGTCAAGACCCGCTGAGTGCGACTGAGTGACATTTTTGCTTGCTGTTAGGTTCGGTGGCGCCGGCAAGAGGAAAGCATTTGGGATGCATTTCTATGCTTTGAACCAGGCAAAGCAGAATTTTGTAAAGATGTGGAAATCAGTCACTTATGCTATTTTTTGTTGAAATTCCCAGACTCCCACAGGCATCCATTCCAGTTCCATATTGGGTTCCAACACTCCAGACAATTTGCCCATTCCAGTTCCATATTGGGTTCCAAGACTCCAGAATATTCATCCATTTCGGTTCAACATTGGGTTGTATTCCAGTTCCATAGTACTTTCCAACATTATAGAAGATATCTCTATTTCAGTTCCATATTGCGTTCTAACACTCCAGACAAATTGTCCATTTCAGTTCCATGTTGGGTTTCATTCCAATTCCATATTGGGTTTCAAGACTCCAGAAAATTCATCCATTTCAGTTCAATACTGGGTTCCATTCCAATTCCATATTGGTTTCCAAGACTTCAGAAAATTCATCTATTTCAGTTCCATATTGGGATCTATTCCAGTTCCATATTGCTTTCCAACATTCCAGATAATTTCTCTATTTTAGTTCCATATTGGGTTCTATTCCAATTCCATATTGGGTTCCAACTTTTCATACAATTTGTTCATTTCAGTTCCATATCTGGTTCCATTCCAATTTCATATTGGGTTCCAAGACTCCAGACAATTTGTTCATTTCCATTCCATATTGGATTCCATTCCAATTCCATATTGAGTTCCAACACTCCAGGCAAGTTGTCCATTTCAGTTCCATACTGGGTTTCATTCCAATTCCATATTGGGTTCCAACATTTACGACAATTTGTTCACTTCACTTCCATATAGAATTATATTGCAGTCCCATATTGGGTTCCAACACTGCAGACAATGTGTTCAGTTCTGTCAAATCTATCCATTTCAACATTAGTTCCTCCATGGGACATATTGTTGTATTCTTCCATCTTTGTGCATGTAACAGTCTCGCTGCAGTGGTCATATACAGTCAGACCTCCACATTGTCAGATTTAATGCAGGGGCGGTCCGACGTATACGCGAAGTAAGCGGCCGCTTAGGGCGCCAACCTCTGGGAAGGGCGCCATCTTTTGGGAAGGGCGCTGCCATGCCGCCGCCGCTGCTGTAGCAAACCTCCCTGCTGCTGCATCGGCTTCAGCGCCTGGCCTGCAGGAGCTTCTGGGCATGCACGGAGATTTTTTGCGCATGCGCAGTGGCTCCGGAGCTGAAGTTGAGCTCCGGGCCACTGCGCATGCCCAGAAGCTCCTGCAGGCGCAGAAGCCGAAGCCTGTAAACACGTCACGTCAGCACTCCGTCCGTATTTGGCACGCAGGGGGCGGAGGCAAAGGGAGAGGCTTAACTGCGTGCCGAATACGGATGGAGTGCTGACGTGACGTGTTTACAGGCTTCGGCTTCTGCGCCTGCAGGAGCTTCTGGGCATGCGCAGAAACTCCTGCAGACGCAGAAGCCTGTAAACACGTCACATGACGCAATTGGGCAGGCAGGGGTGGAGGCAAAGGGAAAGGGGGCGGAGACAAAGGGGGGCGCCAAAGTAATGTTCGCTTACCATATAAAATAACCTTAGACCGCCCCTGGTTTAATGTTTGTAGAAATGATTTATTTATTTATTTATTTATTTGTGCTTCAAACTTTTATACCACTACTCCCCAAGGGCTCGGAGCGGTTTACAGAGTTGGACACATAACAGAGAACAGCAAAACAGAATAGAGAGGTGATTACATAGACAGAGGGAGGGAGAGTAAAGGGTGTATACAACATTTAAAGGAATTGGTAGCAAAACGTGGGTCTACGGTAAAACTCAGGTCCCGCGCAGGCTGACATGCTGCCAAAGTGGGTCGTCTAACAGTGACATCTGTCACACAATCAAAAGAGGGGAGCTGTGGAGCTCCCAGGAAGTCATGGAAAGTCTCTAGACCAGGGGGAGGGGAACTGTCTCTTGCCTGTTGAGTTGTCCTGTTTCCAGGACTGGGGACTCACCGGAGAGTGCTCCCAGCTCCTGGAACTAATGAAAGTCCTGGTGCGGAACCTCCTTCGCTTCTTAGTTGACTTGGAGGGCCTCAGTCGGTCAGCTGCAGGTGGGCGGTCCCTTGGCCGGGCCTCAGGGGCAGTAACATCATCGGAAGATGCCATCATCCCCTGCTGGAGCAGTGGGGGATGTTGAACAGTTCCCTGATCCAGAACCGGAACCAAGTTGGGGGCGCTGTCCTCGACTGGCTCTCGCAGTAATTGTATGGTCATCTTGCGTTTCTTTCTGTGGCTCCCTCTGCGCCTGTGTGGGGAGCTCAACAGGACAGCATGATTATTTCTGGATTTGATTAAAAAATATAATCCCTATGAATCTCTAGATTTTTCAGTGCAATTTTATGGGCATCTTCCAATAGTCATGCTGGAGGACCTAGAGATGCGTAGAGAGAGAATGCTTCTGTTGAATCTCTAGGGCAGTGTTTCTTAACCTTCCTAATGCCATGGGCCTTTAATATAGTTCTTCATGTCATTGTGAATGCCCCCCCCCAACCATAAAATTATTTTCATTGTTACTTCATAACTATAAATTTGCTAATGTTATGAGTTGTCATGTAAATGTCTGGTATGCAGGATGTATTTTCATTCACTTGACCAAATTTGGCACAAATACCTGAGATGCCCAAATTTGAATACTGGTGGGGTTGGGGGGGATTGATTTTGTCATTTGGGAGTTGTAGTTGCTGGGATTTATAGTTCAGCTACAATCAAAGAGCATTCTGAATTCCACCAACAATGGAATTGAACCAAACTCCCATGACCAACAGAAAATACTGGAAGGGTTTGGTGGGTATTGAACTTGGATTTTGGCGTTGTAGCCTTTAAAGCCCTAAACGGTTCGGGTCCAACTTACCTGTCCGAACGCATCTCTCCCTATGAACCATTGAGATGTTTAAGATATCTGGAGAGGTCCTGCTCTCGGTCCCACCTTCTTCGCAGGCGCGACTGGCGGGGACGAGAGACAGGGCCTTTTCAGTGGTGGCTCCTCGGCTTTGGAACGCGCTCCCTAGAGACATCAGATCGGCCCCCTCCCTCCTGACATTTCACAAGAAAGTCAAGACCTGGCTGTTTGAGCAGCCTGATGAAATATAAAGGTTTAATTAGATATGTGGAATGACGACGATGTGACAGAAACTGATTTCAACATGACGCTGAGACTGCAATTGTATGTTTTTAATTGTTAATTTGTTGCTATATGGTTATTTTTTGGTTTGTTTGCTTGGGTTGTATTGAGGGCAGAGACTGCCTTGTGCAAACCGTCCCGAGTCGCTTTCAGGCTGAGAGGGGTGGTATAGAAATGTGACAAATAAATAAATAAATAGTTTACCTACATCCAGAGAGCATTGTAAACTCAAAAAATTATGGATCTGGACCAAACTTGGCACAAATACTCTATATGCCCAAATGTGGACATTGGCGGAGTTTGGGGAAAGCAGACATTGACATTTGGGAGTTGTAGTTGCTGAGATGTATAGTTCACCTACAATCAATAAGCATTCTGAATCTCACCAATGATAGAATTGGGCCAAACTGCCACACAGAATCCCCATGACCATCAGAAAATACTGTGTTCTCTGATGGTCTTTGACGACCACTCTGACACCCCCTTGTGACTGGCCAGGGTTCCCGACCCTCTGGTTGAGAAACACTGCTCTAAGTCCTTCAACGTGATTCTATGATCATCTTCCAGTGGGCGTTGACTATAGCATCATGCACCCTCCCTGTTTTTTCCATTTTCATAGGGTCTTATGACCCTTATCCCATTGAACATGGAGGGCTGACTGTTGTAACGTAATGATCCATGACTTCTCCAGCTTCACATGCAACAGTCTCAAAAAGAAAGCATTCTGGTTTTATTTGAATAGTAACTTTTAAAAGACTCCATGCATTAATATAGGTATTTCAATTCATTTTAAAGCCTTTTCTTACATATGTTAAAACATTGTTAATATTTCCAGCTTAACATCTGATAGAAAAGAGTGGAAGGCCTGAATGCAAAGTTTGCCATTTCCCCATTAGCTGGAGGCAGGGCTGAAGAGCTGATAAACCCGAAGCTTTATAATTCATGGAGACTCTTTGGCTTGATGCTGAGCCAGGTTCTTTGTCTCCACGTCAAACCCTGTGGTCTGTTTTATTGCTTCTGAGAAGTCCATCATGGGACTGCATCGTTCTGTCTTTCTGGCTTTGGCATCCATTTGTCTCTCAAAGCATTGTGCTTGAGTTTAATTGTCTTTCTCCCCAACTCCATCCCTTTACTGTGAGGATTAATAAGGAATTGCAGCGTAAGGGGAATCTGAATTGGCGCCATCGTTTGTAGTTTAATTTAGGAAAATAGCACAGGCAATTGGGTTTTAGCCTCTCCTTTGCTACAGCAGCTGGAACCATTTGTGGCAGAGATTACTCGAGCTTTTCAGCTTCTACTGTAGACTAAGGATGCACCCACACTGTAGAATTAATGCACTTTGACGCCACTTTAGCTGCCATGGCTCAATGTTATGGAATTATGGAGCTGTAGTTTTATAAAGTCTATAAAGTTCCAAACCTTTTTTGACCAGAGACCACTTGACCAGGGACCACCTTGACCAGGGACCACTTTGATCAGAGACCACTTTGATAAGAGACCACTTTGACCAGAGACCACCTTGACTGGGGACAACCTTGACCAGTGACCACTTTGACCGGGGACCACCTTGACTGGGGACCACTTTTACCAGGGACTACCTTGACTGGGGACCACTTTGATCAGAGACCACTTTGATAAGAGACCACTTTGACTAGAGACCACTTTGACCAGGGTCTACGTTGACCAGTGACCACTTTGACAGGGACCACCCTGACTGGGGATCACTTTGACCAGAGACCACTTTGACCAAAGACCACTTGACCAGGGACCACTTTGACCAGGGACCACTTTGACAGTGACTACTTTAACCAGAGATCACTTGACCAGAGACCTCTTTGACCAGATGGAAACTCAAGCAACTCAAGCAACTCAAGTAACATACTGACTTATGGATTTCAATTAGTTTTATTAGGCAAGTAAGAGTAGACTCTCATGACTTGTTCTTGATCTTGCATCTCTTCTGATGTGTGTGGTGGAGTCTCCATTGGTCTGTAGAGCCCAGTTTAGGTGGTTCCATTCACCTTGGAGGAGGTGGAGTTCACAGATTCTTTTTGCAGGTCTGCCAGGGCTTTAATTGTGCTTCTTCCAGGCGAAACATCAGGAGAGAATACTTCTCGAACATTGCCATACAGCCCGGAAAACATACAACAACCCATTTTATACATTGTTTATTATTTCCAAAGTATATTTCCTTATTTAAAAACACATAACAAAAAAACCATGAGGAACTTGTGTTAAGGGGTCACGGGCATTAGGAAGGTTGAGAACTACTGCTTTAAGGCATATAGAGCAGTGTTTCTCAACCTGGGGGTCGGGACCCCTGTGGGGATTGCGAAGGGGTGTCAGAGGGCTCGCCAAAGACCATCAGATAACACTTCTTTTCTATTGGTCATGAGAGTTCTGTATGGGAAGTTTGGCTCAATTCTATTGTTGGTGGGGTTCAGAATGAGCCTTGATTATAGGTGAACTATAAATCCCAGCAACTACAACTCCCAAGTGTCAAGGTCCATTTTCCCCAAGCTTCACCAGTGTTTACCTTTGGGCATATTGACTATTCGTACCATTGTTTGAGTCCACAATGCTCTCTGGATGTAGGTGAACTACAACTCCAAAAGTCAAGGTCAATGCCCACCAAACCCTTCCAGTATTTTCTATTGGTCATGGGAGTTCTGCATGGCAAGTTTGGTTCAATTCCACTGTTGGTGAAGTTCAGATTGCTCTTTGGTTGTAGGTGAACTATAAATCCGAGCAACTACAATTCCCAAATATCAAGGCCTATTTTCCCCAAACTCCACATTTGGACATATTGAGTATTTGTGCCAAGTTTGATCCAGATCTATCATTGTTTAAGTCCACAGTGCTCTCTGGATGTAGGTGAACTGCAACTCCCAAAGTCAAGGTCAATGTCCACCAAACCCTTCAAGTATTTTCTGTTGGTCATGGGAGTTCTTTGTGCCAAGTTTGGTTCAACTCCATCGTTGGTGGAGTTCAGAATGCTCTGATTGTAGGTGAACTATACATCCCAGCAACTACACCTCCCAAGGGACAAAGTCAGCCCCCACAACCCCACCAGTATTCAAACTTGGGTGTATCGGGTATTTGTGTCAAATGTGGTCCGGTGAATGAAAATACATCCGATATTTTACATAATGGTTCATAACAGTACCAAAATTACAGTTATGAAGTAGCAACGAAAATGATTTGATGGTTGGGGGTCACCACAACATGAGGAACTGTATGAAGGGGTCGTGGAATTGGGAAGGTTGAGAAACACTGCTATAGAGCCTTCCAAATACAAAGAGAGTCGAAACATAAAGTACCCAGATATAGAAGGCAGACTTTTAACTACAATCAATACAATCGGGATGTAGCGAGCTATACTGTTGGCTGAAACATTATATCTCTGGGAAAGTGATGCACCGCCAGCAGTTTTGCTGCCCACTGTTTGGGTCTCGTTTGCTTTTAATAGCCAGCCTCTGCTTGCATTTCTGTAAGCAAAAGATCCAAATGCATCGGGACCCTATAGAATTGCCTCTGGGTTTCCACTGCTTCCAAAGTGGGGAGCACAGAAGAATACTACGTGTGTTACACACTGGCGTGCAATTTTCATATTCTTTGGAGTTTGTGTGCGGGCCTTATTGTTGTTCTTAAGCAAAATTAAATTGACAGCAAGCCTAAAGCGGCCTGCCAGAGCCGAGGGCTGGATTGTTCTATTATTGTTTTGGACTGTATGGTGGGAAAGCAGTGAATGATGAGGCTTGGCCGTCGCGTAATATGGCACCAGTGATAAATCTGCCTAGAAACCAACCTTGGCTCTTCTGAAGCAGCTTGCAAATAATGAACGAATGTGGAAGAAAGAAGACCGAGAAGTGAGATCCTTTGGGAATTACGAATCCTGGGAAGGAGACAAGATAATATACCTTGATGCTCTGGATATGCATTTTTCATATGCATTTCATTTTTTTGTGTAAGGAGAAAGAGAATGAACTTCTTTCCATCTGCGGCTTATTTTAGGCCAAGTCCCTTGTTAGAGCATCAAGAGACTTGCTGTGGGCGGGCGCCTGGGGGAAACGCAAGGTGTTACATGCTCAAATCTACAGAAATGCGCAGCAATGCTCACAGTTGTTATGGCGCTTTTCCGTAGCTCCGGATGAATTCCAGGAGAATCCCATTCTTGCTTTACAAATAGTGTTGTAATTGTGTTGTCGATTGCTTTCATTGCCGGAATCACTGGGTTGCTGTGAGTTTTCCAGGCTGTATGGCCGTGTTCCAGAACCATTCCTTCCTGCCGTTCCACCGATATCTATCTGTGGAATAATGTCCAGGGTGGCAGAAAGAACTCTTGTCCACATCAAGGTGATCCACGCTCTTGTTACATCAAGGACAGACTACTGCAATGTGTTCTTCTTGGGGTTGCCTTTGAAAACTATTTGGAAGCTTCAAGTGATCCAATGGGTGGCAGCCAGATTTCTAGCTGGTGCAGTGTACACAGAGCATACAACTCCATGTTACGGCAGTCTCACTGGCTGCCAATCTACTACCTAGCACAGGGGTACTCATTAGGTAAATCGCAATCTACTGGTAGATCACGTACGGCATCCTGGTAGATCGCAGGCAGGGCGGGAGGAATGCTCAGTCCCGCCCCGCAGGCTCCCGACGCTGCCCAGGTGCTGCCGGCCAGTCAGCGTGGCAGCGGCGTGACCAGCGTTGCTATGGCCCATATGGGAGCCATACACGGTGTGTATGGCTCCCATGCCATTTTCGCCGCTGCCATGATGTCATGCGCGCCATTTTCCCTACCATTTCGTGGTCTCGCCAGAAGAAGGGCGCAGAGGAGGGGCACGGCCAGAGGTGGCTCCAACTGTGGCTGCTGCAGCATGGACTGGGATTCGGAGCTGTTGGTAAGCCAGTGGAGGGGCTTCCTCTTTTCTCCCTCCCTGTCCCTCCCCCTCGCTCTCTTTCCTTCCTTACTTCTTCCCTTTCTTCCTTCCCTTTTTCCCTCCCTTCTGTTCTTCCTTCCTTCCTCTCTCTTCCTCCTTTCCCTTCCTTCCTTCTTCCCTTTCTTCCTTCCCTCTTTCCTTCCTTCCCATCCTTTCTTCCTTCCCTTCTGTTCTTCCTTCCTTCCTCTCTCTCCCCCTCCTTTCCCTTCCTTCCTCATCTCCTTTCTTCCTTTCTCCCCTCCTTCTTGCCTTGCCTTCTTTCCTTCCTGTTTCCTCCCTCCCTCCCTCATTCCTTCCTTCCTTCCTTCCTTTCCTTCCTCTCTGCCTTGAACATTTGCTGTTGTTTGTGGGGATTCTGTGTGGGAAGTTTGCCCCAATTCTGTTGTTGGTGGGGTTCAGAATGCTCTTTGATTGTAGGTGAACTATAAATCCTAGCAACGACAACTCCCAAATGACAAAATCATTTTTTTTAGTGATGGTCACTCCTTATAGGTGTCTTGTGGCCAAATTTGGCAGCAATTTGTCCAGTAGTAAGAAATCAGTTTGTGTGTGCCAACTGTAAAATAGGATGTGTGGAAGGTCCTTGGGTTACCTGAGGTCCTTTCCACACAGTTGAATAAAACCCCATGTTATCTGCTTTGAATCAGATTATATGGTAGTGTGGACTCAGAAAACCCAGTTCAAAGCAGATATTGTGTTATATGTTTCACATTTTTGTAGTGGGGAGGGAGATCATTTTGACTTGGTTGTTTTATAAGTAGCTCGCATGCTGAAAAAGTGTGAGCACCCCTGACGTAGCACAATTCAAAGTGCTGGCTTTAGCCTATACCCCCCCCTTGTGGGGGGGGGGGGTTGCATGAGGGTTTCAGAGGGGTCACCAAAGACTATCAGAAATATATATTTATGATGGTCTTAGGAACACCCTTTGTCAGAGAAGGCTGAAGATCTCTCCGCTTGTCCTTCTGTTCCTTTTTGGAAATAGATGGCAAATCCTCCCACCAATCCTGCTGTGATTGGCCAGCCTCTCAGCTGGACTCTCAGCCAAGGAGAGGGCTGTTTCTGAGACTCCAAGTGGGGAGGAGAGAGCAGGCATGCTTGGCGCATGGCAGTGTAGTGTGTATGTGTGAAGCTAGGGTGAGCATGCAAGGCTAGAGGGAGGCTCACATCAGCAAGTCCTTTCAAGGCATGGGGGTTCTGTGTGCCACGTTTGGCCCAATTCTATCATTCGTGGAGTTCAGAATGCTCTTTGATTGAAGGTGAACTATAAATCCCAGCAACTACAACTCCCAAATGTCAAGGTCTATTTCCCCCAAACTCCACCAGTGTTAACATTTGAGCATATTGAGTATTCATGCCAAGTTTGGTCCAGATCCACTATTGTTTGAGTTTACAGTGCTCTCTGGCTGTAAGTGGACTACAACTCATAAACTGAAGGTCAATGCCCATCAGACCCTTCCAGTATTTTCTGTTGGTCATGGGAGTTCTGTGTGCCAAGGTTGGTTCAATTCCATGGTTGGTGGAGATCAGAATGCTAATTGATTATAGGTGAACTATAAATCCCAGCAACTACAACTTCCAAATGACAAAATCAATTCCCCACCCAAACCCACCAATATTCAAATTTGGGTGTATTGGGTATTTGTGAATGAAAACACCTTCTGCATATCAGATATTTACATTACAATTCATAACAGTAGCAAAATTATAGTTCTGAAAAAGCAACACAAATAATTTTATGGCTGGGAGTCACCACAACATGTGGAACTGTGTTGATTGAGTTTGTCATTTGGGAGTTGTAGTTGCTGGGATTTCTAGTTCACCTACAATCAAAGAGCATTCTGATCTCCACCAATGATAGAATTAATCAAACTTGGTACACAGAACTCCCATGACCAACCGAAAATAGTGGAAGGATTTGGTGGGCACTGACCTTGAGTTTTGGAGTTGTAGATCACTTACATCCAGAGAGCACTGTGGACTCAAATAATGATGGAGCTGGACCAAACTTGGCATGAATCCTCAATATGCCCAAATGTGAACACTGTTGGGGTTTGGGGAAAATAGACCTTGACATTTGGGAGTTGTAGTTGCTGGGATTTATAGTTTGCCTACAAAGAGCATTCTGAACCCCACCAATGATAGAACTGGGCCAAATTTCCCACACAGCACCCCCATGACTAGCAAAATAATGTTTTCTGATGGTCTTTGGTAACCCCTCTGATACCCCCTTGTGACCACCTGAGGGGTCCCAACCCTCAGATTGAGGAACGCTGCAATAAAAGATCTGACTCGGTACCAATATCACTCCAATGAATAGAATAATTCAGTGCCATCGGATCAATTAGCTGAATCAGAATATATTTACCAAAAAAAAATCAATTTGGAATTAATAGGTGTTTAATAATACCCATTTGGAGCTTCGCATTAATAGCACTGAGCACGCCCATTGGAAAAGAAGTCAATGAATGTGGATAATAGGCACTAATAGACACATGTGCTGTTGGCTTCTGTGGTTGGACTGATGCATGAAAGAGTTTTGGATTTGCTGGGCCTGGTATAAATTCTTGATGCCTGGCCTTTCGCCCTTAACTGGCCAGCCAAGCGAAATGCTTGATGAAATTCTCCACCTGACTCTCTTCCAGATTGCATCAACAACAATTCATTTCTTCGCAATGTTCTAATCAATGAGCATATGTCCTTGCGCACATAAATAACATGGAAGGGGGAGAAGGGAAGGAGAAACACCCCGCTTGAACATTTTAATAAACGACACATGGCCTGTTTTCCAGAATGGATTTCTAATGTTCTCCAAGTCGAATCAGATGGTGGCATAAGATGCTGGTAGGAGGGAGCCAAGCCACGGAATCGAAACATACAGGGAGACATCTGTTCATTGAAGAGCTTGGGAAAAATGAACTTTTTGAAGCTCTGGTTCTATATCGTAGCATTATCACTATTTCTGACTATAGGAATCCTTTGTCGTAGTCAGACTATCTTAAAGAAACCAGGCCCACTGTAGTAAATAGTAAAAGTTTATTAACTGCAAACCAAAACACAAAACGTGGTCAAACTGATCAAACACACTGAAAACACAGGTTCGCAGCTTGGGAGTGATCCTGGACTCATCGCTGATCCTGGAACCCCAGGTCTCGGCAGTGGCCAGGGGAGCCTTTGCACAGCCAAGACTCATGCGCCAGCTACGCCCGTACCTTGGGAAGTCTGATCTGGCTACAGTCGTCCACGCTCTGGTCACATCCCGAGTAGATTACTGCAACGCACTCTATATGGGGCTGCCTTTGAAGACAGTTCGGAAACTGCAATTAGTCCAGCGGGTGGCAGCCAGACTACTAACGGGAGCTACATACAGGGAGCATATCACCCCCCTGTTGTGTCAGCTCCTCTGGCTGCCTGTCCAATTCCGAGCTCAATTCAAAGTGCTGATTTTGACCTTTAAAGCTCTATATGCTTCTGGCCCAGCTTACTTGTCCGAACGCATCAGCCGCTACGTCCTACCTTGTAATTTAAGATCATCCGGGAAGGCCCTGCTCTCGCTCCCGCCTACTTCTCAAATGCGGCTGGTGGGGACGAGAGATAGGGCCTTCTTGGTGGTGGCTCCCCGTCTGTGGAACGCACTCCCAATTGATATACAATCAACCCCATCCCTCCTGGCATTCAGGAAAAAAGTGAAATCTTGGTTATGGGACTAGGCGTTTGCACATTAGCACGATACAGCACTTCATATTGGATTGAAATGGCAAACTGGTGGACATGACCCAATGCTTCTATTATGGACAGAATACTGTTTTTAACTAATGTGAATGTATATGATGTATTTTAATGCTAATTGTATTTTAATGTATTTTAAATTTGACTGTTTTTGGTTTTGTATTATATGTATACTGTGTTTTTGGCATCGAATTGTTGCCGTTGTTAGGCCGCTCTGAGTCCCCCCTCGGGGGTTGAGAAGAAGCGGGGTAGAAATGGTGGAAATAAAATAAACAAGTGTGTAAATACTGTAAACACAAAAAACCAGCACTAAGTTGGCCAAAACAGAGTCAGTAAAATAAAATGTGGATTAAAACCCGCGATAACTCAGAAACGCCAAAATCGAGGGGATAAACAGCCACGCATCATCAGCCAGTCCGTTGTCATCACCAGGAAGAGCAGTCAATGATAAGTCATCAATCCAAAAGGGGCAGGCAGTGGCGAAGTGTAGAAGCAGTCCCAGGTCAAATCGAAAGAGCAGTCAGCGTCACAAAGTAGCCAAAAACGATCCAAAGTCAACACAGGAAACCAGGAAATCTAGCACATAGGGATTTAAGATGGTGTAGCGATGAAAGGGAACAAGATGCGGATCCCACCAGATACGATACCAGAGTCCAGAAGACATTCCAGGGTCCAAGGTTTACGGCCCAACTATCAGCAGCACAGCAACATAAGACAGGGTACGGGCAGCAAGTAAGACACCTTGCCAGCTGCAAGGAAGTGTTATTTCCAACCCTCCTTTATTCAAAGTTCCTCCTCAGAACTAGATTGAGCCAACACCCCATCATCATTCCTTTCAGCCGCCGCCAGTCCTTCACGTGCAGCCTTTTGCCTTTCACGCCAAGCCATCCTTCTTCTGCAGCGACTTAGATCGCCCCAACATGAATCCCCACAAACCCCACAAATGAGTTACTACTAGTAGGTTCTTCACACACGTCCCGTATCTGCTGTAGTCCAGTACAAGTCACTGGGTACATCCTCATCCCCATCTCCCATAGACTGCTCCTCTTCATCACACCCATCATACCCTGAAAATCCCAAGAATGTATCATCATCAGAGGACTCACTAAGTATTTGCCTTATCCTCTTCCTCTCTTGCTCCTCGTCATATTCTGACTCACGAGTAACCCGTTTTGCACTCCTAGCCCCAATCTCCCCTCTCTCAGCCTCAGATTTAGGCTCAACTACAACACTCTTGGTGGAAGGATAGAGATTCACTGCACAATCTTAAGCTTCTTTAGGCAGAGATATTCCTATTGCTTTTTAATCTTCTGTTTATAAGCAACTTGGTGTAATCCATATTTCCCAAACTAGCAGGTGGATTAGAATTCCTTTATCTTTCAGATACCATTGTTTGTGGAATCTTATGGTTTCCAGCTTTAAAAATGTCTACAAATGTTGGAGGTATCAACCTTCTACAAGCCCCCTATAGTTATTAGTTATGTATATAAATTCGAATCCAGAAAAAACATGGATGAGCTCCCTCTGTCAGCTCCAGCTCCCACAAGGATGGTAAAAAATCAAAACATCTGGGTGTCTCCTGGGCAGCACTGCTGGTCACAGCTGACCTCCAGTTAGAGCGCTCAAGGGCCAGGGCTTCCCAGTTCTCGGTGTCTATGGCACAGTTTTTAAGATTGGCTTTAAGACCATCTTTAAATCTCTTTTTCTGTCAATCAACATTATGTTTCACGTTCTTTCATTGGGAGTATAGTAACTGTTTTGGGAGACTACATTGTATATATATATTGGTATGCAGTTTCCCCCTTAACTCTATGTTGCTAGAGGTTGTGGAAGAGACTACAGACCATGTGACCAGGCCCGGATTAACACCTTTTTGCACCCTAGGCCACACTTTGGAATTACGCCCCCTTTAAGCCAACCTCTACCGCCCGGCCCCCCACCACTCAGACCCACACTTGGCTGGCTTTCACCATGGTGCCTCCAGCGCAGAAGAGAAAGCCGAGTAGGCACCATCCCGCCACCTCCAAGGTCCCCATTCCCACCAGCTGGAAAGCTCCGCTGTGCTCTGAAGGTCTCCTCGGGAGGCTTGGCCTTGGGGAGAGTGCAGCGGGTGCAAACTCGCTCCAAAGGCACGCACGAGAGAGAGAGAGAGAGAGAGAGAGAGAGAGATGTCCGCTTGGCGTGTGCTCCCGCAGACCGAGGGAGGATTCAGGTTGAGGTTTGTGCGGCTTTTGTTCGGCTGCTCCCAAAGGCAGGAGAGCCAGACCCGGGCCTTGATCCTTCCCTCCCGTGGCTCCCTTTGGCCGAGCAGCCCACCCCGATTTGGTCCGAGAGCGCAGGAGCAAGCCTGGGTTGGTGTGGTCTTGTGCTGGGGACCTGGGAGAGTCCACCCAAGCAATGCCCTTTCTCTCCCCTCTCCCTCCCTCCCTCTCTTCCTTCTTTACTTTCTTTCTTTCCTCCTAGTTGCCTCCTTCTCCTCCTTCTCCCCTCCCTTCCCACCGCCCTCTCCCGAACTCTGTCGCTTCGCTCTGGCTGCAGGAATTTATAGTCTGCCACCAGGGGAGCCGGGCGACTCGCCATGGAGACGGCTTCCCCGGGAGCCAGGAGGTCAGGCCAGCCAGAGACCCGGGGGCAAATCAATGGATCAATGCGAGGGCCCCGCCGCAGCCCAGAGAGCAAGAGATGGAGGGGATGGAGCAGATACTTTGCCAGGAGAAGGAGCGAGGAGGGGCATGAGAAAGGGGGAAAGAGGGGCACGGACCAGTTTTTTTTGGGTCCATGATCTGTGCCCCCCAACGGCTTGCACCCCTAGGCCATGGCCTATGTTGGCCTTATGGGTAATCTGGGTATGCATGTGACTCTGATCTTAGACTGTTTGGAGTGAGACTCCATTTTAGAAGGTGACCATCTCTAACTAGGTCATGTGTTTCAGTAGGTTATGATTATTCTAAATAATGTGAATACCAATTAATCTCCAAAAAAGGTCACACTCTCAAAAGCCTGTGGAAATTCTTGGTTTTCCCAATAAGAAATGTGTACATTTGAAGAAAAGATTTAGAAACAAATGCACCTGTTGAAATGCACATTTCAAAGGAGTCAACTTTTGACCTAGTTGCATAATTATGTAGAAATTCCATTGCGGTTATTGAGCACAAATGTCACAGACACAAAGTGGATATCGATGGATTTCTGTATCCATATTGACTTGCAAGCCTTGCTCACTTCACTAAGATATCCTCACAAGTACGTTAGCAAGTAAGGCTGGTCCAGGATATTTTGCTGCCATAAGCTCAAGGAAGCTCAAGGCTTGGTGCAGTGCCACCATTGATGTATTGCTTGTGGAATACATCCAGTCTATACTTCCTGTTACAGTCACATATGACCTTCTCTCCTCCCGTGGGGAACTGGCCCATTTTCATTTCTGCCCTAACATGAGTCTCTTTCCATTTTACAAGGAGAAATGTATGTTTTGTCACTGATAATTTCAGCTCTCTGGAGACATCCTCAAAGGCCCTGTAAGCCAGGGTTTTTTTTTTTTTTAAAAGGAGTTTCAGAATATCTTATCTCCCATTGACCCAGATTGGGGATGGAGAGCAAGGCAGCACTGGATGTTCAAAATGCATCACTGAAAAATACAGAATTGCAGCCATGTCCCTTTGCATTTATATCCTCCTCTCTGGTTCAAAGGGAGATTTAAGGCAGAGATCCTAAATGGTTTTACATAATTTGTAGATTCAATATCCGGATATAACTTGGGATGTGTCACCTGTGGGAGCCAACTTTCTGTTGGATCCTGTTTTGGATGGGAAAAGTGATAAACAAAAGAGGAAATATTATCTCTGTGTGCCTGAAGGCGAGCCCCAGAAACAGGGCCGTAGCCAGGATTTTGATTCGGGGCTGAGACTGGGTGGAAGAGGGTCTACCCTAGCAAACCTTTTGTATTGTTATCCCAATAACCCCATTAATGTGGGATATAATGAGTATGGTGATCAGATCATGATATGAATAAACATAACAGTTTAAATAATGTACCAGTAAGGCCTTTTCGCAGACCACCCTGAGAATTTCGGGGGGCTGAAGCCCCTTAGCCCCCCCGGCTACATGCCTGCCCAAAAAGAGCCCATCTGCATCCTAATTGGTTTGACCTGCAGTAGGGAGTTCCAACGTTCCTGCACATGTGGTCTGGCATCTCTAGCACAAAAGGTTGGAATTTGGCATCAAAAGACCTCCAGCCATTTCTACCTCTCTGTTTTCTTGCCTCACTTAACCTGAAACCATGGACTCTTTGTGCACGGAGTTGCATGCGGACAGGCCAACAGGGGCAAGCCCAGAGAGGTTTGGGAGACATAGTTTTCCAAGGACTTCCGTGTGTTTGGACTCTCCTCTGGCTATTAGCAAAAATGACTTTTCTCTTATAGTTTTCCCAAGGACACAGATGGACTTTCCCCAAAGCATATGGATTTGATGCTTTTCAAGATCATATGGACTTTCTTTCCACCCCTTGCATATGAAATAATTATGAGATATTGGTGATATTCCCGTGAAACCCTCCTATGTAATCTCCCTGCATGTTTTTCCCTCCCCATGTGTAAAATAATATGAAGAAATCTACATGTTTGTGAAAGACCCAGCTGTTGTTTTGAGATCAGGATGTGACCACATTCCTGGCTGCACCCTTTAATCCAATCATTGAAACAATTTGCATGACAGAGGACTCTTTCTGGTTTTGGAGAAGTCCTTCTTACCCGTCTCCCCATTTTTGAAAGACTCCTTTAGTTCCATAAACGCTGGACCCTCTGAGTTTAGTCTTGTCCTGCGTTTATAGAACCTATGGCATAACTATATTTCATATTTCCTAACCGGCTGTCACTGTTGGCCTCGGAAACCAACACATGGCTGCAAACACTCATTTGTTTACCATCCAAAAGACTGAAAACACTCATGAGAAATTTACATATGGCCCTTTGTCAACAAGGAAGGGTAGTTAAGGACAAATTCCTGTTTTTCACCAAGAACAAAGAACTTGCTTTGGCCCGAAAGGTCAAAGCCTTGGATCTTCATTAACATATGGATATGCTCTAATCAAGAAAACTCCAGCTGCTCTTTGTTTTGAACACATTCATCTCCCTCGCTTCCCATTTGCCAGGGCAAAAGCGGCGCTGTTTCACGATTGGTTCCCGCTACAGCTGGCTTCCAAGGTTCAAACCAATCATCACGAAACCTACAGCATGCAGGGGTGGGAAAGTTTGAATTTGGCAGTTTTGTAAAGTGTATAAAAATGGCATATGCTTCAATGTAACTTTATGACTGCTTTGCGACAAGGAAACTGCAGTGTTCATCCTTCTCAGCTGACAAGAATAAAAGCTTCAGTGGCATCTTCTTCTGGACTTCTTTGGTGAGATCTTTGGGAAAGGGATTTTTTATTTGCTTCACCAGAAGTTCTGCTGAAATCCTCACTTTAGGGGTACTTCTGGGCCTCTGCCCCCTAAGGGCCAGGCTGTCCTAAAGTGTTCGGCAACACCCCCCCCCCCCCAACAATCCAGAGAACAATTTGCCTTTTTGGGAATTTTTTTTGGAACTGTGGATGGCAGAACCTGTGTATACAGAATCTATGAATGAAGAGGATTGACTATACCATTTCATTCATTGGGAGTGCATGAACTGTTGCACCCGAGGCCTGGAAAAACCTATGACCACAGCACCGCACAAAAGTCCAGAGCCTAAGCAGTTTTTCGTAACTGGGTTGCTGTGAGTCTTCCAGGCTATGGTATGGCCATGTTCCAGAAGCGTTCTCCCCTGGCATTTTGCCTGCATCTGTTACAGGCATCCTCACAGGTTGTGAGGTGTATTGTGAAAACCCATAAAGTATATGAAAAATCAGGAATAAAGAAAGAAGATTTATCATCCAAAAAAGGGTTAGCAATTGGTGATAACTAAACAGTAATGCAAATGTGTCATGCAAATCCCAAGGTAACACAGTCCAGGAATAGCCAGAAAGTTACAAATACAGAAAAGTCCACAAGCAAAAGGTATACTTAGTAAAACTTGAGCAGGAATACCAAAACAAGAACATAGAAAACTTCCAGGATCCTTAAATCCAAAACCAAGGCTTGACTTCAGACCTCAGGCCTAACTTCTCACTCTAACTCTATGTTGCCTGAATTAATCCTTAGATAAACAACTTGCTAACATTAATAGGTACCCATGAAGTCATTTCTTTTCCCATGAATTCTCTCCCCAACTTTCCCACATAATCTCTCTGACCAACACTACCTATTTTCTGCTCTAATTTGTAAACAAAGACTTTTGTTGATCTCTATAGCTCCAGGGAGCCTTCCATATCACTTAGCTTTTTGCCTGACTCCTTATCTAATGTTGCAGTTTCTGGCACCTCTGACTGACCTTGAAGCCTTGCACTTTCTGAGTCAGGTTTTTCCCAGAGAGAAATATCATTTTCCTGACTTGAATCTTCATCACTTTGTGCCCCAGGAAATCCCACAGGAAATCCCACAATTCTCTCTAAACCATTGATTTTTAACCTGTGGGTCCCCAGATGTTTTGGCCTACAACTCCCAGAAATCCCAGCCAGTTTACCAGCTGTTAGGGTTTCTGGGAGTTGAAGACCAAAACACCTGGGGACCCACAGGTTGAGAAACACAGCTCTAAACCATCAGTGACCCCATCAGCCTCAAACTGTTACTACTATAGGAACGGCCACTGTGAACTTTTCATTACACAGAGGGACTATAAGTAACACACTAATGAATATACAATCCATTATAGTATTTACTTCTAGTCCCTTTGTGTAGTCCAGTGTTTCCCAACTGCCATGAGCGATCATCAGGTGTGCCGTGGGAAATTGGAACCTCCAATACCCCTTCTTCCCCCTCCTGCTGAACACTTTTTCTTCTCCACTCGGGATCCCTTTTTCCCAGCCTCGCTCTGCTCGCTTTGCCTTGCTTTGCTCTGGGGCGAGTCTGTGCAGTAGAGCCTGCACGGGTCACGTCTTCCTCCCTCCTCCCCCTCCTGAACATGCTCACGCTGCCCCCTCGGATCAAAATGGCGGCAGAAGTGGCAGTGTAGAAGAAAATGTGTTTGGCAGGAGGGGGAAGAAAGGGCGCGAAGGGGAGGGGGAGGAAGAGGTCTCTGTCGAAAGCTGGCATGGCCAAACTTGGACCTTCCAGGTGTTTTGTACTCCAACTCCCACCATTCCTAGCAGCCTCAGGCCCTTTTCATCCCCCCCCCCAGCCACTTAAGCAGGAAATGGCCTCAGGCTGTTAGGAATGGTGGGAATTGAAGTCCAAAGCACCCAGAGGGCCGAAGTTTTCCCATGCCTGTTTTAGGGACCTTAAAGTGGTGAGCCTACTTCCAATATTGTTATTCTGGATAGAAAACAAACAACAACATAACATAACATTGTTTGAGTCCACAGTGCTCTCTGGGTGTAGGTGAACTAAAACTTCCAAACTCAAGGTCAATTCCCAAGCAAACCCTTTCCGTACTTTCTGTTGGTAATGAGAGTTCAATATGCCAAGTTTGGTTCAATTCCATTGTTGCAAGAGTTCAGGATGCTCTTTGATTGTGTGTTAACTATAAATCCCAGAAACTGTAACTCCCAAATGTCAAGGTCTATTTTCCCCAAACTCCATCTGTGTTCACATTTGGGCATATTGAGTATTCATGCCAAGTTTGGTCCTGATCCAACATTGTTTGAGTCCACAGTGCTCTCTGGATATAGGTGAACTACAACTCCAAAACTCAAGGTCAATACCACCAAACTCTTATAGTATTTTCTCTTGGTTATGGGAGTTCTGTGTGGGAAGTTTGATTCCATTCCATCATTGGTGGAATTCAGAGTGCTCTTTGATTGCGGGTGAACTATAACTCCCAACTGTTGAGCAAGACCTTTGTGTGTGTCTTTCTGCCATTCCTGCCAGGATATCTATGTTGTGTTCATCGAAACAGGCCCAGGTTTCACACTGAATGTATAAATACATTTAAAAACATATTAACTATATGTATGACTGTGTTAGAGTGCCATTTTGTGTCATTTTGGTTGGTGGTGTGCCCCAGGAGTTTGTAAATGTAAAAAATGTGCCGCGGCTCAAAAAAGGTTGGGAAACACTGGTGTAGTCCATTGCCCAATGTCAGTATTCAAAAGCAGGTTGGCACATCATGGCCTATATATCTGAGTGTAGATGTACGTGGTGCAAGCATGATGTCGGAATGGAGCCCTTGCATGCATTGCGCACATTAAAAAGTGACTGTGCAAAATGGCATGCCATGTTCACTTTTGAACTTTTCTCTCTTACTGCGCCGTTTCCCTTTCTCTCTTCCTCCCTGCTCTGTCACGCTCCATGATTCACCCTTGTAGATGATCACCAGGTTGATTTTCTTCTTGTAAGAGATTAATACCACACTGCTGAGTTTTGTTTGACAATGGGTGAAATCTGAGGAATAAATTATCTCTGAACAATGGCTGTCGGCTGAAGAGAAAGTGAATGGGAAGAAAAGGTGAAGGCAGGTGACAATACCTGAGAGTGCAGACTTTGTGCTTCTGCATCCAGGCAGCGGGGATTTCCAGCTGGGGCTGTGAAAGAGCCCGGAGATAGTGTTTGCACCTGGCTTTTCTATTTATTTGCTGACTTTCAAATTGTGGCAGTTAGATGAGGAGAACGAAACAAAGAAGAGGCAGCGGGAATGGGAAGGTAGAAGAGCTCAAGGAGACAAAGGAAGGAAAAGGCTGTGGAAAGAGAGAGGGAGGTAAAGGAGGAGGAAAGAAAGATCAAGGAGGGCCAATGGCTTGGAGACAGAATCTGGAAAAGCCAGGGATGCAAGGGAGAAGAGGCCATGTGCCATCAGAGGTAATCTACAGATCCACCTTGGCATTCAAAATGCAGAACTGTATGTGATTGTGGTTGTGTAAACTTGACAAGCTGGAAGGTGTCCAGAGGTGTTCCAAAATGGTCAAAGGTCTGAAAGCCAAACCCTATCATGATCATGCCTTTTCAAAGATCATAACATTTCCAAAAAGGTTCTGGAGATTTCCATTTTTAAAAAGGTTATGTGATGAATAGTTTTCCAAAACTTCCTCTGTCCCTTGGAGAAGCTCAGAGCGTGGACCAGACTCCGCCGACTGCCACAATTTTGGAATAGTAAAGTGTCTCTTATATAGCATATTTCTGCTGATTTTGCTCCAAAAGGTGTAAATGAATGACGGGTGTTTTCCAGCCAAGACATTCTGACTCCATCACTTCCTGGACAGATGTTGACTTTTCTAACTTAAGTGATACTTGGTTTTCCTTCTTAAAGATCATTGTTTGCTTCCTTTTTAAAGCAAGGAACCATTGTCTGTGTCAGGGGTCCTCAAACTAAGGCCCAAGGGCCAAATACAGCCCTCCAAGGTCATTTACCCGGCAATCACTCAGGGTCAACATAAGTCTGAAACGACTTGAAAGCACACAACAACAACAACAACAACAACAACAATCCTATCTCATAAGCCAAAAGCAGGCCCAGACTTCCCATTGAAATACTTGTATTTGTTAAAATTGTTCTTCATTTTAATTATTGTATTGTTTTTAAGTGTTGTTTTGCACTACAAATAAGATATGTGCAGTGTGCATAGGAATTCATTCATGGTTTTTTTTCCAAATTATAATCCGGCCCTCCAACAGTTTGAGGGACTGTGACCTGGCTCTCTGTTTGAGGACCCCTGGGCTATGGTAATGTAAACATGTTGTTTTCCACCAAAGAGTTAATCAGTTGTCTCTGGTTATATTAGCAATTGAGCAATTCTCATCAGCAACTTTTAATTACAGTTAATGAATTTTCCTTTTGTGGTTTTCCAGACTTCAATCTTAGGATGGCATCTCTAGCCTCTATAGCAGGGGTGGGCAATTATTTTTTCCAAGGGGCCGCACGAGAGCCAAAAAATATTATGGAGGGCCGCACCTAAAGGCTGAATGACATTCTAATCTACATTATTTATTTATTTATTTATTTGCTATATTTACTATATATTACACATCATTAATAATAACATATTAATATATCAAGAAATATTCACATATTATTAGTATTAATATCATACTTATTATATTATAGTATATCTATATAGATATTATAATATATTGAAATTATAATATAACATTATATTATTTATTATATTATTATAAAATTATTTTAAAATAATATTAAAAACCACTAAAATAAAATAAAATGAAATTCAAGAAAACAAGGTGCGAACCAAGATAGAGGCTGACATCCTCAAGAGAGGAAGGATCCCAAGATGGAATGGCCCAATGGACCCAGCCCAGAGGATGGCAAAGTGGATCCAGCCACCGCTGCAGCAGAGCAGAGCAGAGCAGCAGACGATCGGAGGCTGCAGGCCTCCACCTGCTCTCGCCCTCAGTCGTTCCCCAGCTGATCACCCTGCCATGGAGTGCCTGCCATCCCTGGAGGCGATCCGGCCCTGCAGGGGGAGCAGTCGGCAATCTGAAACGGCTGATCACCCTGGCGACCTGGAAGACGATCAAGTCTTTTGCGTTGCCAGGGCGATCAGCCGCCGCAGGTCGGCGACTGCTCCCGCTGCAGGCCCGGATTGCCTCCAGGGATGGCAGGCACTCCAAAGCCGCCGCTCCTCCGGCCTGTCTGCCGACCCAGGCCCCACAGAGACCGCGATGGGATGGCGGTAGCGGCACCCCTTCCTCTTGGCCCCGCCCCCGACGCCCTTCTCCCCGGGCCGGACAGAATCGGCTGCTGGGCCGTATGTTGCCCATTCCTGCTCTATAGGTCCCAGCCATACACCTTTCATACAATTCAATTCAATTTCAATCCAACCACTTATTATTTTTATGACAAGGTTGGATGGCCATCTATTGGAAGTACTTTGTGTCCTCCCCAATGGCAGAATGGGGTTGGACTGGATGGCCCTTGAGGTCTCTTCCAACTCTATAACTGTATATGGATCCCCAAAAATAAATCTGGGAGGAAAAATGTCTCATACTTTCTTTTGTTGGTAGTTAGTTTCTGTGTGCCAAAAT
This sequence comes from Anolis apletophallus, assembly GCA_030556195.1. Classification (NCBI taxonomy): domain Eukaryota; kingdom Metazoa; phylum Chordata; class Lepidosauria; order Squamata; family Anolidae; genus Anolis; species Anolis apletophallus. The sequence goes on along the minus strand of JARBWK010000015.1, from coordinate 38,154,076 downwards.
AGCTTTGGATCACTTTCTGCTCACCTTTAATTACCAGAGTAGCATCGATATCTCAGGTTCTCTATTGGCATCTCCAAAGATGTCCCATCGACTTTGCTGCTAGCGCTGTCTTGACATCCAATTTATCAACTGGGTGCCTTTTCTACCTGTGATCCCCGCTTCTCTCCTACTATCTCATCTCTTCACATTGCGCTGGAGGAAGGGGGAGCGGGAACCCACTGCTCATGACGGGTCCTTCTTTAAAAGCATCATTGTCCCCCTATTATTACAGGCGGCTGCAAAATGGAATTGAGGCATTGAAGCAGATTTGTGCCCAAGATAATAGCCTTTATTAGACAAGCAATTGAGGGACAAACAAAAAGCAACAGGAGAGACACTAAAAATCTATCATGGGCACAAGGAGAAATGACATTAATCGCTGGTGCTCCTTTCCAGTGACTCGAAACCTTCAGCTGCTCCCTTAAAAGTGCTGGGATAAATGGGATTCGTTTATCGATCAACAAAAAGGGGAGTCGCTTAGATAAAAAGTCAAATTGGCTTCACCATTTTCCATTTCTTGAACCAAGATTTTCATTAGGAAAGCCAAAAAAAAGTGTCACCAGGAAATAATCCTATCGAAAGCTTTGATTGAAAAGACTGCTGCGTTTGGGAAGACTTCCAGAAGGCATCTCCAGGATTCAATCTCTCCCTAAATTTTGGAGTTTGGAGGGACATCACCTGTAAATATATACCTAGGAGGAACATAATATGATGCTCATAGGGTTATGCTGTGTTTGTGCAATACCATCATGCTAGGTAGTTAGTTATAGCAGTCTGATGCCACTTTATCTGCTATGGAATTTGTAGATTGGGAAGCACCAGAGCTCTCTACTAGAAATATCTAAATATCTATCTATCTATCTTATTTATTTATTTATTTGCAGTATTTATATTTTGCCCTTCTCACCCTGCAGAGGTCTCAGGGTGGATTTCAATGCATCCTGAAGGTGTAGGTTCACAGTCTGGGAGTGATCCTGGACTCATCGCTGAGCCTGGAACCCCAGGTCTCGGTGGTGGCCAGGGGAGCTTTTGCACAGCTCAGCCTTGTGCGCCAGCTGCTCCCGTATCTTGGGAAGTCAGACTTGGCCACGGTGGTCCACGCTCTGGTTACATCCCATATAGACTACTGCAATGCTCTGTACGTGGGGTTGCCTATGAAGACTGCCCGGAAGCTGCAATTAGTCCAGCGCGCAGCAGCCAGACTACAAACGGGAGCGGGGTACAGGGAGTGCACAACTCCCCTGTAGCGCCAGCTCCACTGGCTGCCAATTAGCTTCTGAGCACAATTCATAGTGCTGGTGTTGACCTACAAAACCCTATACGGTTCCGGCCCAGTTTACCTGTCCGAACGTATTCTCCCCTATGAACTGTCAAGAGTGCCAAGATCGTCTGGAGAGGCCCTGCTCTCGGTCCCGCCACCTTCGCAGGCACGTCTGGTGGGAACGAGGGACAGGGCCTTTTCTGTGGTGGCCCCCTGGCTGTGGAATTCCCTCCTAAATGAAATCAGATTCGCCCCCTCCCTCCTGACTTTTAGGAAGTGGGTGAAAACATGGCTGTGCAATGAGGCCTTCGCAGAATGAAGGAGGAGATCGTGAAGCGACGAAAATCGCTAAACACTTGATACGGACCGTATATATCGATTAAGTTGGACTTGATTTTACTTTGGCGAAAGGCTTTTAAAATGTATTTATTGTATTGTATTTTATTGTAAATTTTATTGTAAATTTATGATGTTTTTAGATTTTAAATGTTAGCATTGAATACTTGCTGTTTGCCGGTCTGAGTCCCTCTTCGGAGGTGAGAAGGCCGGGGTATAAAAGTTTTAAGTAAAGAAATAAATATACATGGCAAACATTTAGTGCCATTTAGATACACAACATATATAGACAGACACAGAAGCAACAATGGAACAATGACTTCAAACTACAAGAAAGGAAACTCCATCTGAACATTAGGAAGAACTTCCTGACTGTGAGAGCTATTCAGCAATGGAACTCTCTGCCCCGGAGTGTGGTGGAGGCTCCTTCTTTGAAGACTTTTAAACAGAGGCTGGATGGCCATCTGTCGGGGGTGCTTGAAATGCAATTTTCCTGCTTCTTGGCAGAATGGGGTTGGACTGGATGGCCCACAGGTCTCTTCCAGCTCAATGATTCTATGAACCGAATCTAGCTTGTACGAAAACAGAACTGCTCTCCCGATTTTGGTAATTTCCTGGTAAACAGAACGGGGGGAGGGAGGAGAGATAATGGGACCAGCATGGTTTTTTGCCAAGACACACACTTCTAATTCTGAGTCAGCTGGACAAATAATCTAGTTGACCATGAGGCAGGTGGCAATGCTCACTAAGAAAACGCATAAGCGCAGGTGAAGAGTAGGGATGTAAGTGGTACCCAAGAAGGTTGGGTGGTTGCTTAGCAACCCTTTGCCCCACCTTCAGTGGTGCATGAATGGATGCTGAAGGTTCCTTCTCAGTTTTTGAGAGAGGGCTTCCCATCCACTTTCCTGCAAGACGTAAATATTTAATGCCCTGGCTCCTGATACCTTAAATTGCTGCTTTTACGGGCATTTTTTCCTTTCTTCCATACTATTACTTGGTTTCCCCATTAACAGGAAATAAATAAATAACAGGCACATAGGACGGAGGCATTCATTCTGTCTTGCTGCTTCTCTCATCTCTCCCTCCCTCCCCTCCCACCCTCAATTGTAATTGCTTTGGAACCGCCAGCTAGTTGGTAAAAAAAGCAATTTCCCTTGCATTATGGGGAAAATCTATCCCATCATATTATTTGCTGTGACCTTTTAGTATCTGGGGAGAGGGAAGGGAGAAGGGGTAGCAGTTCTGTTGCCGCACAATTCAGAGGTTCTTCTTTTGCCTGATTCTGCAAATACACGTTTCAAAAGTTTGCCAACACAAGACGATGTAAGCAAGGCCAAGGGAATGAAGGTTTATTTATTTATTTATTATTATTATTTCGATTTGTATACCGTCCTTTCCACATTGGCTCAGAACAGTTTACAGTATATTGAACTATAAACAAGGAAACATAAAACAATAAAATATCAGACAATTTCAGCAATATTCCGCTATAACCATAGGAGGCTATAGGCTAAATGCCTGCCGGAACAGCAACGTTTTGCAAGCTTTTCGGAAAGCCGGTAGCTCGTTAATTTCCCGCACTTCAGATGGTAAATTGTTCCACAGGCATGGTGCTGCCACAGAGAAGGCTCTCTGCTTGGTTGGCGACAAGTGGATAGTTCGCAGGGAGGGAATCTGCAAGAGGTTCAGGTCCTCAGATCGAAGAGATCTCTGGGGAACATATGGGAGTAGACGGTCCCTTAAGTACACCGGCCCCAGACCATGCAAGGCCTTAAAGGTCAAGACCAGAACTTTGAAGATGATCCGGTGCTCAATCGGCAACCAGTGCAGACGCTGCAGGGTTGGAGTGATATGGGCCCTGGCAGGCACTCCCGCCAAGAGTCTCTCTGCCGCGTTCTGCACCAGTTTGAGTTTCCGCATGACCGACAAAGGAAGACCAATGTAAAGGGCGTTGCAGTAGTCTAACCTCGAGATGACTGTTGCTTGGATTACCGTGGTTAGGTCACTACCGGAGAAATAGGGCGCCAGCCGCCTAGCCTGCCACAAGTGGTAGAAAGCGGATCTGCTGACGGTGGAGAACTGAGCCTCCATCGTCAGCAGCGGGTCCAACTGGTCCCCCAGACTCTTCACTAAAGGTGACGGGGGTAATGCCTCACCATCCAGAGTAGACAGCCGGAGCTCATGCTCACCCGATCGACCCAGCCACAGGATCTCCGTCTTCGATGGATTCACTCTCAGCCAACCTGGCTCGTAGCCAACCAGTCACAACTTCAAGGCATTGTTGGAAACAATTGGGTACAGAGTCCGGTTGGCCATCCATCCTCAGCACCAGCTGTACTGATGACACTCCAGACCAAAACTCCGCACCAACTTGGCAAAGGGTCACATGTAGATGTTAAACAATAAAAGGGAGAGAATGGCTCCCCGAGGCACCCCACAACTCAAGGGCAGCCTCTCAGAAACCATACCTCCCCTCTCCACACGCTGTCCCCGGTCGAGGAGAAAAGAGGACACCCATTTCAGGGCAGTCCCCCTCACTCCTGTCACGGCTAGGCAGTGGATTAACAATGCGTGGTCTACTGTATCAAAAGCTGCCGTGAGGTCCAATAACACGAGCAGCGCTGATCCCCCCTGATCCAGTTGGCAGCGGAGCTGGTCCGTGATGGCGACCAGCACAGTCTCTGTCCCATGCCCAATACGGAAGCTGGACTGGTAGGGATCTAGCCCAGCTGTGTCATTTAGGAACTGCTGCAGTTGGCCCGCTACTGCCCTCTCAATCACCTTGCCCGGGAATGGTAGATTTGACACTGGGTGGTAACTGGAGGGAACCGTACAATCCAATTCAGGGGGTTTCAATTCTGACTTTGTGGACTGGAGTTTGTCCTATTTTCATCTGAGCTCAAAATTCTGATGTCAGCTTTTGATAATACAAGAAAGGGATTTCTGAAACATAAAACTCAATATGGATGTTTATTGGTGAGGACATACTGAGCCCGAATCGGTTGATCAACACTGAATTGAAATGCAATTCGTGACTGAATTTATTTATTTGTGCCAAGGTTGGCTTTCGCATTTGCTAAACAAGGATCAATCCCAAGGCCTATCTAATCCAGTATTCCCTCCCACAATGGTCAACCAGATGAGAAACCCATGTGCCGTAAGCGGGAGACGAAAAACCCACATGCCACAAGGCATAAGGTAAGTAATTTGTTGCCAAATGACTTTGCGCCAATTGAATCCATTGCCTCTTTCTTTCTCTGGCTAATTGGATTAGGGCCAGGCACCCGGGGCGTCCCTTTCATTGCCATGTGGCCACCTGATTAGTGCGTGGAAATGTGCTTTCTGCTCTCAGGATGTGCTTAAGCCTCCGCAAGCCTTAATGATGGGAAATAAATTGGAGCCTGAGTGAAATATTCTTTAGCGCTGCTCTGTGGGGCTTTCCTTCCTATGTTCTTCTCAGTCCTGGTGAGGGCTGGTCTGGAATACCAATGAGGACCCAAGGCAGCCTTTCCCTTAATCTGTACCAATGCCTTCCTCCAACTCCAAGAAAAGTGGTTTTCAATGAGACGTCCGGACAGGTGCAAAGTAATAAAATGCTAAAAAATGTTGTGGGGATGAAGCCTGAGTAAATGAGGTCATGCTAAAGATCTTCTCTTTCGGACAAAGTCTGTTGCCAAGTAGAATCACAGAGTCATAGAATCACAGAGTTGAAAAAGACCTCATGGGCCATTCAGTCCAACCCCATTCTGCCAAGAAGCAGGAAAATCACATCCAAAACACCCCCGACAGATGGCCATCCAGCCCCTGTTTAAAAGCCTCCAAAGAAGGAGCCTCCACCACACTCTGGGGCAGAGAGTTCCACTGCTGAACAGCTATCACAGTCAGGAAGTTCTTCCTAATGTTCAGATGGAATCTCCTTTCTTGTAGTTTGAAGCCATTGTTCCATTGTGTCCTAGTCTCCAGGGCAGCAAAACACAAACTTGCTCCCTCCTCCCTATGACTTCCTCTCACATATTTATACATGGCTATCATGTCTCCTCTCAGCCTTCTCTTCTTCAGGCTAAACATGCTCAGCTCTTTAAGCCGTTCCTCATAAGGCTTGTTCTCCAGAACCTTGATCATTTGAGTCGCCCTCCTCTGGACACATTCCAGCTTGTCCTCATCTTCTCCCCCCCTCTTCCTCCTCCTCTCCTCTATTCCTTCTTCCTCTCCTTCTTCCCCTTGTATCATCCTCCCCTTCTTTCCTTCTCTCCTCCTTTCTTTCCCCATTCCTTCCTTCTCCTCCCATTCTTCTCTTCTTATTCGTCTTCCTTCTCTTCCTTCCCCCTCCTTCTCCCCTCCTACTCTTTCCTTCCTCCTCTCCCTATCCTCCTCTTCCTGTTTGTTTGGAAGTCTAAGCAGCTTTTATGCGTGTATATATGTGCCTTGAAGTTGCCTGTCAATTTAAGTTGATCCCCTCTATTTCATGGTGTTTTCTAGTCTTTCAATACAAGATGTTGGGCTTGACTTTCCCAAAGTGTGACGGTGTCTAATGCTTTCACATTTGAGTGAGTAAAAAAAGGAATACAGGTGGTTATAGTTACATCCAAAGAAGTACGTAAGAGTAGAGATGAAACTATAGTAGACGATCCACTAGTGCACTCTTCTACGGTCATCTTGTTATTGAACGATGAAGGGAATGTTCTTCTGGTCTCCCAGCAATCCAGAAGCAGAAAAATTGCATTCAAAGCATCCCCGACTGATGGCCATCCAGCCTCTGTTTCAAAGCCTCCAAAGAAGGAACCTCCACCACACACTGGGGCAGAGAGTTCCACTGCTGAACAGCTCTCATAGTCAGGAAGTTCTTCCTAATGTTCAGGTGGTATCTCCTGGCTTGTAGTTTGAACCCATTGTTCCATTGCATCCTATTCTCCAGGGCAGCAGAAAACAAGCTTGTTCCTTTCTCCCTATGCCTTCTCTCACGTATTTATACATGGCTATCATGTCTCCTCTCAGCCTTCTCTTCTTCAGGCAAAACATGCCCAGCTATTTAAGGGTTTGTTCTCCAGACCTTTGATCATTTTAGTCGCCTTCCTCTGGACACATTCCAGCTTGTCAACATCTCCCTTCAGTTGTGGTCATGCCCGGATTACCCATAAGGCCAACAAGGCCATGGCCTAGAGGCGCAAGCCGGGGGGGGGCACAGATCACAGACCAAAACAAAACACAAAACTTGTCTGCGCCCCTCTTTCCCCCTTTCTCATGCCTCTCCTCGCTCCTTCTCCCGGCAAAGTCTCTGCTCCGTTCCCTCCGTCTCTTGCGCTCTCTCTCTCTTGCGCTCTCTCTCTCTCTCTCTCTCTCTCTCTCTCTCTCGTGTGTGCCTTTGGAGCAAGTTTGCCCCCGCTGCACTCTCCCCAAGCCTCCCGACTCCCGAGGAGACCTTCAGAGCACAGCAGAGCTTTCCAGCTGGTGGGAATGGGGACCTTGGAAGTAGCGGGAGGTTGGCTTAAAGGGGCCGTAATCCCAAACTGTGGCCTAGGGCGCAAAAAAGTGTTAATCCGGGCCTGGTTGTGGTGCCCACAATTGGATACAGTATTCCAGGTGTGGTCTAACCAAGGAGAATAGAGGGGTAGCATGACTTCCCTGGATCTAGACTCCTATTGATGCAGGCCAAAATCCCATTGGCTTTTTTGCCACCACATCACATTTTTGGCTCATGTTCTCCTTCCTCCCCACGAGGACTCCAAGAACTTTTTCACGCATACTGTTCTCGAGCCACGCGTCCCTCGTTCTGTATCTTTGCATTTCATTTTTTCTGCCTAAGTGGTTTTCATAATCTTGAGCAGACTTGAACCCAGGCTAGATTACACATTTGCAACTGTCATAATGAATGCAAGCCAGCATCTTCTGAAAATGTTGCTTGATGCCTTGGTGTTGCTGAATCCTTACCGTAGAGAAGACTTGTCTCTGGGTGCATAACATTGGTATCTTTATTGTTTACTAGCGATTAGCTTTATTGTTTGGAACTATCCTATATCTTAAATGTTGAGTATTTCCTTGATGGGCCAGACCTCTGCAGGGATTCATTCGTAGGCAATAAAGATCTGAATTTGATATGCAGGGACACTGGCCAAAATCTTCACGTCTCTCTTGTTTTGCGGTGAAGAAGCGATCAGATGCCATAATCCACCCACCATGCTGAAAGTTGTTTTTTTTTTTTTAGAGTTCTTATTTTCCTGTTTTTCTTGTTTCTATAGTAACAGATGGTTGGTGAAAAGTTCTTGAGAGAGTGAGCTGGTCACGGAGCCACTTCAATGCGAATTGCAAAGATCTCCATACACTCTCCATCACATGTGCATTGAGATGGGAAACTGAGTGTTTTAATCTATAAGAGTTATTTTGAGAGCACTCCAGATTGGTTTTACACCTTTAAGAAATAGATTTATATAGAATGTCTATGGCATGTGCTTGAAAGAGGGACAAAAATAGAGACCACGTTTTTGCATCTATTTTGCACTTTTCTAATTGCTTAAACCTTAAAGAAATACTACTACTACAACTAATAATAATATTTATTTATTTATTTACCATATTTCTAACCTGCCCTTCTCAACCCCAGAAGGGGGACTCAGGGCGGCTTACATTCAGCCCCATCAAGAGGCTATTTCAACAATACAATAAAATCACAATATCAACATAACATATTAAAAACAACATAATTAAAAACTATACAAAAGTCATAATAAATAATAACAACAACAACAACAAAGACTCTGGCACAAGCCAGTAAAGGTGGTCCCAGTGGTGATCAGCACACTGGGTACAATGCCTAAAGATCTTGGCCTGTACTTAAACACAATCGGCGCTTATGGGCTTGACTGACTCACCAGCCAAGCGGTTTGCAGGGCAGCGTTGCCCTCCTGCCGTCTTCGTTGCCTGAGGGGGCTTCTTTCCCCCAGAAGCCACCGGGTGGCGGGAAGGCTTCCCGCCATCCAGGCCGGCCAGCCAATGAAGGGGCTGGCTCTGCTCCGCCCCCTCCCTGTTTCTGGCCGGCCTGCACTTCCACCTGGGCAGCTCATTTAGGCTGCCCGGGACTGCCTGGCCTCATTCGGAGGCAGGCTTGTTTTGCCTCCCACCCTCCCTACTTATTGCATTGCTTGTTGGGTTCTTTTTGTTTATCTGCTCTTATTGTTACCCAGTTCGGTGTGTTATATTCTGTTGTTCTTTGTCGCAACTCCGTGTTTGGCGGGTGGCATGTGGCTTGGCCCCTGGATCAGGTTGGCTTATCGCCCCTTGGTTGTTAGGGGGATAACGCCCAGGCCCCCTGGGGTGCTGAGTTTCCGTGGGCAGGTATTGGGCTGCTCACACCCCAGGCTTGCTAACACCTTTGGACATTTGTGGGGGCTGTTGTACCCTGATCCAGGGCCCAAGTGTGGCCGCCAACCCTTCGTTCCTGTTTTCAATAAATGAGTTGTGGCCAATTTTATCCAACCAATTGTGTCTGCATGTTTCTTGGCGCGAGGTGCGTCACGCTTGCACACACAATAAAATTACCACCTGTCCGCTGCAAAAGGCCACCCTACTGGGATCTGCACACATTATTCGCCGATACATCACACAGTCCTAGACACTTGGGAAGTGTCCGACGTATGATTCAATACAACAGCCAGCAGAGTTATCTTGTTTGCTGTTGACTCATCTTATTGTGTTTCTAATGATGATGATGATGATGATGATGATAATAATAATGTAGTAGAGATAGAATCAGGTCACATGAAATAATCTTTCAGTGGTGATATTTTTTTTCATGTCAGAAGCAACTTAAGAAACTGCAAATTGTTTCTGGTGTGAGAGACTTGCCCAGGGGAAGCCTGGATGTGTTAACATCCTGTGGGAGCTTCCTCTCATGTCCCGGCATGAGAAACTGGAGCTGACAGACGGGAGCTCAACCTATCTCACGGATTTGAACTGCGGACCTTCAGGTCAGTGGTTCAGACAGTGCAAGGGTTTAATCGATTGCACCACTGTGGCTCCTAGTTAAAACACAAGGAGGACATAAAAATGCCAACCTATTGAAACAGGGAGTCAAGGTACTTAAGTATCGTACTAAACCAGTTTCTCAATCTGGGGGTCAGGGTTGCGAGGGGGTTTCAGAGGGGTCGCCAAAGTCTATCAGAAAACATATTTGGAAAAAAAAAGAAAACATATTTGGCAGAGAAAGCTGAAGATCTCTCCACCTGTCCTTCTCTTTTGGAAACAGGTGGTGAATCCTTCCACCAAAAGCCTTTCTGTGCTGTGATTGGCCGGCCTCTCAGACAAGGGGAGGGCTGTTTCTGAGACTCCAAGTGAGGAGGGGAAAGCAGGCATGCTCGACACATGGCAGTGTGGTGTGCATATGTGGGCGAGGGAGAGTGTGTGAGGCTGGAGGGAGGCTTCAGCCAGTGAATTCCGTCAAGGCCTGGGGGTTCTGTGTGGGAAAGTTGGGCCCAATTCTATCGTTGGTGAGATTCAGAATGCTCTTTGATTGTAGGTGAAATCACAGCAAATTACTCCCAAATGGCAAGGTCTATTCCCCGCAAACTCCACTGGTTTTCATATTTGGACATATTGAGTATCCGTGCTAAGTTTGGTTCAGATCTATCACTGTTTGAGTCCACAGTGCTCTCTGAATGTAAGTGAACTACAACTCCAAAACTCAAGGCCAATGCCCACCAAACCCTTCCAGTATTTTCTGTTGGTCATGGGAGTCCTGTGTGCCAAGTTTGATTCAATTCTATTGTTGGTGGAGATCAGAATGCCCATTGATTGTAGGTGAACTATAAATCCTAGCAACTACAACTCCCAAATGACAAAATCAATCCCCCCAACCCCACCAGTGTTCAAATGTGGGCGAATCTGGTATTTGTACCAAGTTTAGTTTTTTTTTTCATCTCAGGAATGACCTGAGAAACTGAAACACTTCTAGTGTGAGAGAATTGGCTGTCTGAAAGGACTTTGCCCAGGGAACGCCTGGATGTTTTGATGTGTTACCATCCTTGTGGAAGGTTTATCTCATGTTGCCGCATGGAGAGGTGGAACTGACAGAGGGAGCTCACCCTCACTCTCCCCAGATTCGAACTTCTGACCTGTCAGTCTTCAGTCCTGCCAGCACAAGGGTTTAACCCAGGGGTGGGCAATTATTTTTTTCCAAGGGGCCACACGAGAGCTAAAAAATATTATGGAGGGCCGCACCTAAAGGCTGAACTACATTCTAATCTACATTATTTATTTATTTACTATATTTACTATATATTACACATCATTAATATTAACATATCATTAATATTAACATATTAATATATCAAGAACTATTCATATATTATTATAGTATAGTATAGATATAGACATTATAATATATTGAAATTATAATATAACATTATATTATATTATTTATTATATAATAATAATAATATTATTATAAAATTATTATAAAATAATAATACAAACCATTAAAATAAAATAAAATAAAATTCAAGAAGACAAAGTGCAAACCAAGATAGAGGCTGACATCCTCAAGAGAGGAAGGATTCCAAGATGGAATGGCCCAATGGACCCAGCCCAGAGGATGACAAAGCGAACCCAGCCACCACAGCAGATGAGCAGAGCAGCAGATGATCGGAGGCTACAGGCCTCCGCCCACTCTCGCCCCCAGCCGTTCCCCAGCTGATCGCCCTTGCCATGAAGTGCCTGCCATCCTGGGGGGCGATCCGGGCCTGCAGCGGGAGCAGTCGGCGACCTGAGGCAGCTGATCACCCTGGCGACCCGGAAGATGATCAAGTCTTTCGGGTCGCCAGGGCGATCAGCCGCTGCAAGTCGCCGAATGCTCCCGCTGCAGGCACGGATCGCCTCCCGGGATGGTAGGCACTCCAAAGCTGCCGCTCCTCCTATCATTTTCCTGAGCAGTGGGCTATCTGCTGACGCAGGCCGCACAGCCCGTGATGGGATGGCGGCAGCGGCACCCCTTCCTCTTGGCTCTGCCCCCAACGCACTTCTCCTCGGGCCGGTCAGAATCGGCGGCAGGCCGCATCCGGCCCGTGGGCCGTAGGATGCCCAGGTCTGGTTTGACCCCTTGTGCCACTGTGGGCTCCTGCCAAATTTGGTCCAGTGAATGAAAATACATCTTGCATATCAGATACTTACATTACAATTCATGACAGTAGCAAATTTACAGTTGTGAAGTAGCAACGAAAATAATGTCATGGTTGGGGGTCACAACATGAGGAACTGTATTAAGGGGTTGTGACATTCAGAAGGTTGAGAAATACTGCACTAAATCATAATATATCAGAAGAAAAAAGAATTTGAATTGTCATTCAAAATTGAGATACAATTTTGTACTATTTCCCCTTTTCTTTGCCTTCTTGTAGTTGCTAACCACAAGATCCATAAAACGATACAGTTTTATGCCAAATACTCAGCCCACCTTTTGCAGGCTGCATTAGCAGATTGCATTGAGAGTCTCTGAGCTCCTGTGTTTGCATCTCCTCAACCTTAAGGCCAAAAGAAGGGAGGTGAATAATAGGAACATCATGTCACAGAAGCTTGGCTTCTGGGAAGAATGCTCTCTCTGATCTTTGACTTCCGTGGAGGAGAGTGTGCCTCTTCACAAAGAGGAGACTTCTATGCATACTTAATAGGACAATTAAATGCAGCAGCATCGACTGCCATAAGGGAGGCTCCGGAATCGAGAGCATGGGAGAATCTCAAAGTCAGACTTGGCAATTACTCGGCTACTTTGAATGCAATGAGAACAAATTAGTAATAAGTGATAACTATGGCATCTACAATGGAGGTGGGGAATAAAAGTTGATCTACACTATCATTTGACATCACTTTGGCTGCTGTGGATTGATGTATTTTTGCAAGGTCTTTAGTCTCGGAGTGTGTAGAAGCTCCTTCCTTGGAGGCTTCTGAGCAGAGGCTGGATGGCCTTCTGTCAGGGGTGCTTTGTGCTTTTCCTACGTGGAAGAATGGGGTTGGACTAAATCAGTGATTTTCAACCTTTTTTGAGCCACGGCACATTTTTTACATTTACAAAATCCTGGGGCACACCACCAACCAAAATGACACAAAGTAATACATATAGTTAATATGTTTTTAAATGTGTTTATACACTCACTTAGTGTGAAACCTGGGCCTGTTTTGATGAACACAAAATAGATATCCTGACAGGAATGGTACAGACACACACGAAGCTCTTGCTTAACAGCTGTCAGTCTCTCTCTGTTTTTAGTTTTTATCGCTTTTGCTGTATTGCCTCGAGCTCACAGTTTTTTCTTTTTTTCTTTTGTCCACCACTCATATTAGGGCCTTCATCTGTGTGATAATTTTATCCAGGGCCCTGTTCGGCATTTGCATTTTCCCTTCTCAAAAACTTCTCCATCACTGTCACTCGCTTGTCTTGCTGTGATCCTTGCAGCTGCAGCACTAACTTTGTTTACTTAGCCGGGACAGATCTGAGCGAATCCAAGATGGCTAGCCTGTTGACACGGCCCATAGCACTCCATTTTTAAATTTTTAAAAAAATGGATTTTTAAAAAAAAATGGCGCACCACTTCTTAGGTGATGCGAGAGTGCTATGGTTCCATTTCTTAAAGGGACAGATGCGCCTTATAGTTTATATATATGAATGAAGTTCAAAAATAATTTCCCACAGCACACCTGATGATCTCTCACAGCACACTAGTGTTCCACGGCACACTGGTTGAAAATCACTGGACTAGATGACCCATTCAGTCTCTTTCAGCTCTATTATTCTACTATTCTGGTGTTACACTAGTGCTCTGAAACATCTTTTTACTACAAACCACACCCTGTCCAGATAATCCAGTAAGCAAAGGTTTGTTTTAATAATAATAATAATAATAATAAATTTTATTTATACCCCGCCCCATCTCCCCAATGGGGACTAGGGGCGGCTCACATGAGGCCAAGCCCAAACAACAAATTACAATAAAATAAAATCAAAACAACAGCAATGGACATAATTTAAATAAAAGTACATAAAAATAAGTATATCCAAAAAGGAGAATCAAAGTTCCAATAGTTATTTCCAAGACAGCAAACAGTCCAAAATCCTTTCAAAATACAATCTCAAGAATCAGTCCACAGAAATATCCATAAACATGATAGCATGAATCCAAGGGAGGCAACCTATGTCACACAGGAACTAGGAACAAACTTAGAAACTTGAGTACCTGAATTCCAAAAACATAGAACCAAGAACTGAGAGTTGTTCACCTGAATGCAACATTGCTCTCACAAAGGTTTGTACCAGCAGGAACCACTTTAAAAGGCCTCAGTCTCTCCCATGACATCATTCATCACACACTTGCTTTTCCTCTCCTTATCTCTAAGCCTCTGGGAAAAGCGAGTCTGCCTGCCTCCAAAGTTCCAAACGCTTTGACATGGACAAACATTCATCTCCCACATTTCTCTCAGCCTGCACTTCTGACATGGTCTCACGAGAACTGATACTGTTTTCTCCAGTCTCCAGAACTGCTAGGAGAATCCAAAACAATTATCTCCAGGCCACTTCTATCCTCCTCTGGGCCCTCTGAATCTATCCCAGCATCCACTTCCTCATCTTCCGAGCACTCTGAATCTGACTAGGCTACAACACCTAGTGCCTCACTAAGCTACAACTCCCATATCCCATAACATTAGAGCGATGACAGTTTAAGTGGTCTCAAATGGCATTCATTCTACAATGTGGATGCACCTTCTGTTGTAATTGAGCCCTCTGCGTTGCCTGATAGTAGGGCTGCAGAAGACGCTGAGTCATCAGCGTCTGAGTGTAGTATGCAACTGGGTGGGGCTGAGAGTAATCTAAACACTGGAGCAGGCAGAAAAAGGAATGCAAGTGATTCCAGCAGAAAAGGGTTGGAACAAAGGAAGAGAATTTGGCAGATACTTACGTCTCCCACTGACTCTGAATCCTTTGAGGGCTTTCATAGAGATGGGGAAAATGAGTCAGAAGAAAGTGATACTGATTTAGATTGGACCTTGGTACAGGAAGTTAGGGATGTGTGTAATGTAGACTCCAGTAGGGGTACTTTTATGGGATTTGAAAGCGACAAAGACTGGCCCTCTGAAACTTCTGGGAATGATTGGGAAACACTAAGTTTTGAGAGACGCTGGGGAGCTTGGAGAGACTCACAGGGAGTGTCAGCTGCAGAGAGGGAAGCAGCTGCAACTCCTGATCAAGGGGAGTGTTCGTCTTCGGGCGAGTCTGATCTTTAGGGTTATATAATGTAGGCTTTGAGAGTGACTCCTTGTGGCAGGTAAGGAGTTGTTTCTGGTATCGTGTTTGGCTTCCTGTTTGGTATCCTGTTATCTTGGTATCCTGTTATCTTGCATTGTGTTCCTGATCCAATTTACTCCTACAGCTGTGTGTTCCTAGTGGCGGGGTTTGAAATCCGCTGGACATTCTCTCCTGTTGGACCTTGGATTGTCTCCTCTCCTCCTGTTGGACCTTGGATTGTCTCCTGCCCTTGACTCCAGACCGGTTACACTTTTGGATCATCCCTCGAAGGACGTCACAGAGGACATCCTAGGTTTGTTTTGGATTCTCCTACAGTGATTTTTTTGAGCTTTCCCTGGGTTTTTTGTGGGTTTTTGCCGGTTAGGCTAGTCTTTTGTTAGTCCCATTCACATTCCTTGTTCAATAAACCTTTTGTTACCCCCTTTTACATCTGGGCTTGGCTTTAATTGGCGTCTGTACCACGACACCCTTAGTTACCTACTGATTCCCAAAACCCTCGGCATACACAAGATAGATAAGAGCAACATTTTTACACACATATATACACAACACCGGTCTTTCCCATCCTTGCAACCAATCAAAATATCTATACATATATGAACCATATAACAATACATGTATGGACCATGTATCTTTCTAGAACAGTAATTCAGTTTGAGCTCTCCATATAGCAGAGGGATACAAAAGTGCTTTAGCATCCAGGTCTGTTTCTTGATGAGGCGGCCTGGCTTTGTCTCTTAGAAGTACTCCACTTGACGAAGGAGCTGGCACTGGGAACCGCAAACAAAAGAGCAGCTCTTTGCTCCCAGTCAAGCAAAGGGAGGGTGAAGGGCTGAGAGGTGAGACGCCTTGCACAATGATTATAAATGGCCTCATTCCCCCTCGATAGGAGCAGAGAGTTGGTGGCTTGATTTCAAATGAAGGCAGTTCGGGGAGTGCAGGCAGAGCTAATCAGATCCATTAATCCCAGCCCAGCTCCGCACCTGTTGCAAGAATGGAACCGATATGGCTGATCTGAGGCCAGCTTTGCCGTGCCCAGAGCACGAAGTCTTTTCCAAGGGCAAGGCTTTCCACAGAGAGTGGCTTTTGGCAGTCTCTGGAACTTGCCAGGATTCATCTATCCATAACAGAAAGGGTCTGGAGTGATCCAAAACTTATTATGTTTCACCCACTTCTGGGTGAAGCTATTGTTGATCGCCATTATCTTACATATAGAGTCCAGAATGGAGATGTCCAAACATTTCATGTTGGTGACACACTTTTCAGACATGCATAATTTTGTGACACAGTTTTACTGGCAAACCGGAGATTAAACCAACCCCTTACAAGAGATGGCATATTCATACACTGTAATAACAAAAGGTCTATTCTGTAGACCAGTGTTTTTCAATCTTTTTTGAACCACGGCACATTTTTTACATTTACAAAATCCTGGGGCACACCACCAACCAAAATGACACAAAATGACAGTCTAACACAGTAATACATATAGTTAATATGTTTTTAAATGTATTTATACATGTAGCACCCATGGGCCCGTTCGTGCCAATGGGAGGGGGCGAGGCACCGGGGGTCCCGATGCCATTAGGTCCCGCACAGGTTGAAGGGGACTCGGAGGATGAGTTGGAAGGCCCAGACCAAGACTGGACAGCAGTGCAATTGCCCAGTCCACCTGCAGAGAGCTTAGCCTGGGATTTCGAGTGGGAGCATTCTCCCGGAGAAGGAGCGGACCAGGTGGAGATGGGAGGCAGCGAAGCAGATAGCGGGAGATAGTTATGAGTTCCCAAACGGCCGAGGTTCCCAAGACCTGGCCGAGCAGCAGATGGAGGCCAGCGGCTGGGAAAGTTCGGGGGAGGCTGCTTCTCAAGGAGATAGCGATACTGAACTGGAAGAGCGGGGCCGTTCCCATAACAGACGCAGGGACATAGAGCAGGGCAGGAGGAGCTGGCATCTGTCCCTAGATCGTCACCGTTCGGAAAGTAGAGACTGGAGACGCCGGGCCCTAGATCGTCGAGGGGCCCGGCCGAAGGATTAAGAACGGCCCCATGGGAACTGATCCTCAGTTCTCCGGCCTCGTCTGATCTGAAGGGCGTGAAAGCGGAGTGAACCACGGAGCCTAGTTTGGCTCGCCTTGGACCAAGTCCTGACCTTGCTATTGAGTCGCATTGCTGCGGACAATACACTCAGTGTGAAACTTGGGCCTGTTTCAATGTAGATCGCGATCTACCTAATGAGCATCCCTGCCCTAGAGACTCAGAGAGCCATAAAAGCAAAATATTTGGAAATTTATTTCCGTGAGAGCCTATATATATATATATATATATATATATATATATATATGGCATAGTTTAAAACCCAAAAATAGAAATCGGAAATCTAATTGGGGGATTTTTTTTGATTAGTAAAAGAAAGACTTACAAAAAAATTCCAAAATTTCTAAAATGTAACTTAATTACTAACGAAATTCGTTAGTAGTTCGTATGCCAGAGCATGCGCATTCCAGATGGTTTTGGCCTACAACTCCCAGAAATCCTAACAGCTGGTAAATTGGCTGGGATTTCTGGGAGCTGTAGGCCAAAACTTGAATAAATCACACTGAATTCTAGATGGGACTCTCCAAATAGGAAGGAGGGAGGGAAGGAGGGAGGGAGGGGGGTATTCTATTCTTGGAAGCAGCAAAAAAAGGAGGAGCCCCCCCCCTCGCTCCTCGCTGCCTCTCTCTCACCCCGATCCTGAGGGAGCGAGGCCCCAAGTTTGCCCAGGCTGAGAGGAAAAGGAAGAGGCCTGAGGCTGTGAGGAATGGTGGGAGTTGAAGTCCAAAACACCTACCTGGAGGGCTGAAGTTGGCCCGTGCGATGGGGCAAGATAGAGCAACGGGGAAGAGAAGGGAGGGGGGAGAAGCCAGCAGGAAAGAGGAGGGGGCAGAGAAGCATCTGAGAGAGTGCAGGGAGAGAGAGGAGGAGAAGCGCGCGCGCGCGTGTGTGTGTGAAGGTGGCCCCTGCGATGGGGCAAGACAGAGCAACGGGGAAGAGAAGGGGGGGGAGAAGCGTGGAGGACTACACTTTCCAGAATGCATTGCCTAGCAGCAGCGTCACTTCCAGTTCCCCATAGAAATGCGGGAAAAAGAAGAAGCTGAATGAAGGCGGGAAGGAAATGAGGGGGAGAAGACAGGGAGAAGTGAGTACGTAGTACAATAATTAAGAATTTATTACGATCATAACGCAAATTGTTGGCCTCAAGGACCGTAAAAGAAAGTCTACTTCCTGGTTAGCTGCCGTGATGCGTATAAACTAGAAAGTCCCATTACATACAAATCACTTACGATTTCTTTTAATTTTCATAACTTTTTTCTCATGCCTAATATATATATATATACACACACTGAATTTAACTAAATGTAAGTATATACATACATACTCTGAGAAAAGGATTCCCCCGTGCCCATCGCCAGGGACCTTTACCTGCACGGCTTCCACTTCTTCCTTTGTTCGGGGAAGCACTTCTCCCGCACTCTTCCCTCCTCCCCCGCTGTTGCACCGGGTTTGGTGGGGGCCCGCCATGCATCTGTCCTCTCTGTTTTAGACTGTCTTTTCTCTCTGTTAGGGGGGGAGGGCTCGCAGGGGGGGCTGCACCTGCCCCCTCCCCCCTTTCTTACCGCTGGCCTTGGCTTGCCTTCCGGTCAGGCGGGGAAAGGTCTCGGCCCACCATCCACGCAGGCCCGGCCTGCCCTAATCCTCCCCGCCTCCCTTGCTGTGCCTTTCGGGCTCAGTAGGGCCCACCAATTGGTGTTTTGCATGGCCCAGGGCCACTTTCCAGCGACTCCTTGGGTGGGGAGGGGCCGGATGTTGGGCCTGCCACGCCTGGGAACCATAAAGAATCACCAAAAGAGCCATACATGGCTCATAAGACATAGGTTCCCCACCCCTGCCTCCTGTTCCAGCCCTACATTTCCATGCAAGCCTCTCCCTGAAACTAGAAAACCCCAAATACAGGAGTCAGAGAAATATAATGAAACGGAGACTGTGGGATATCTCAAGTCTTTACTATTGATCAGTAGAGAAGATGAGACAAGATTTCTTTATTAGCTGAAGGCCAGAGCGAAGGGGGCTCTGAGGCACAGGCAGCTGGGAGAAGCATTACAGCTGCTTTCTTGTTGCTCCTTAAGCTTTGCTATTCACTCCAGCTGAAGCGTTTTAGTCACAGCTGTTTAGCTCCTTGGCTGATAATCTTTAAAACCATTTCACATTACCTGCATCCGTCAGAATTGTCGATGGAGTGGATGTGGTTCCTGTGTTTTGATCTGTAATCCCTGAGACGGAGATCTTGGCCTGAAGATGCTTTCACAGCTAAAAGCCTTGACCAATTCTGCACAGAGGTGAGCAAGCTGTAGGTCTTTCTTCTCCATGGACCTGGAGGCTCTTGATAAAATCTTCGGTCTTCTCTGGTGGTCGTCCATTCAGGCCTGATCGGGCGTAGTTTCTGGAGTCAGATGAGATAAGATACGATCAGGGCAACATTGCGTTTTTCCGCTCTTGTTTGTGGCAATGAGAAATGGCCAGAAAGTGGCCATAAGGCCAAAATAAGGAAGAGCCACGCTGAATGAAAAGTCTTCTTAGCCAGGAATAAATGTGTGAACTCTTAGGGATCCCAGGTTTATTTTAACCCAGGCTCTTAGCTTTTTTCTCTTTCTTTCTTTCTTTTTTAAAGCTTTATAACAATAATTTTTGAAGTCCATCATGTCTAGGATCATGTCCTCCATGAATATGGTATTCATGCCGTTCTGAGTCCCTTCAAGGGTTGAGAAATGACGGGATATAAATACGGGAAATAAATCAATAAATAATTCTGCTGGGCGGATCTGGATTGTTGTGACTGGTTCGGCTCAATTGATGCGCCTCTTGTCTAATTTCCTATAATTTGTCTTAATAATGCCCCGGAGAGCTCCCAGAATAAATGCGGCATTCTTTCCTTCTTTCCCCCTCTGTAGCCAATGCCCTGAAGGGATTAGAAGAGGTTTCCTATGGCAATGGGGAGGCTGTGCTTTGGAGAGGAGCGGATCATTAGCTGGCTATTGTTGAAGGCGCTGTGTCTCTTTCTTCTTTGCTGGGCTCAACTTGATATTAATGTCCCAGCGTTGTCTCTAGTGGATTTTCCTCCTTTCTTCCTGGCTACTTTCCCAATTCACTCTTGGCTCTCTTTTGCCCAGGAATGTCTTTTTCTTTGTTCCATTTTTTATGTTGCTAGGGAAAAATGCAAACGATGATCCAGTAGGATGCATTCACTATAGTGGCATTGGCGTGGCGAGCGGTTCCGGCTCTCCTTGCTTCTTTGGCAAACTTGGGCCCTCCAGGTGGTTTAGACTTCAACTCCCACCATTCCTAACCGCCTCAGGCCCCTTCCAAAGACCTCCAGTATTTTCTGTTGGTCATGGGAGTTCTTTGTGCCAAGTTTGGTTCAATTCCATTGTTGGTGGAATTCAGAATGCTCTTTGATTGTAGAAGAACTATAAATCCCAGCAACTACAACTCCCAAATGATAAAATCACCCCCTCAACCCCACCAGTATACAAATTTGGGCATGTTGGATATTTGTGCCCAATTTGGTCCAGGCCCGGATTAACCCCTTTTGGCGCCCTAGGCCACAATTTGGAATTACGCCCTCAAACCAACCTCTACTACATCCCCCCCCCCCACCTCCTCCTCCTCATGGCGCGCCCTCCTTCCTTGAATCAAGGAAGGCAGGCATGAGGAGGTGGTGGTGGAGGGAAGACCTGCCCCAGGGCCACTGCCAGGCATGCGCAGCAGGAGGGCGCGAGCGCCTCTGCCTCCTCTGCCATGTTCCTAGGTACCGCGCATGCTCGGCAGCGGCCCTGGGAGCAGGGCTTCCCTTCCCCTCCTCGCACCCTCCTTCCTTGACAAGGGGGTGGGGCAATGGCGAGAGGGGGCGCCATTCCCTCCTCCCCTGCCCCCTCGCAGCGCTCTCCCCTCCCCGCGCGCGCGCAAGAGAGTAATCTCCATGCAGCGCGTTGCAGATTTGTTTCAACTTTTTTTTGGTCCGTGTGAACTGCGCCCCCCTTGGCTTGCACCCCTAGGCCATGGCCTATGGTGGCCTTATGGGTAATCCGGGCCTGATTTGGTCCAGTAAATGAAAATACATCCGGCATATCAGATATTTACATTACAATTCCCAACAGTAGCAAAATTACAGTTATGAAGTCATAACGTATGCAGGGGCGGTCCTACAAGATAGGCCAACTAAGCAGCCACCTAGGGCGCCATCTGGGAAGGGGTCGCCATCCTGGCCGCATGGGGCGCCATCCTGGCCCTGCCGATGTTCCTCAGACAGTGCTGCAGCTGCCTGCTTTTTGACCCCGGCCTTGTGCGCTCCGACGCTTCTGGGCACGCGCGGAGGTTTTCACGCAGGCGCAGTTGCTCTGGAGCTGAAGTTGAGCACAGGAGCAACTGCACATGCGAGAAAACCACTGCGCATGCCCAGTAGCTCCCTTGCGCAGAAGCCTGTAAGCAAAGCACTCCCTATCGGGCAGGCAGGGAGTGCTTCCCCTCCCTTTGTCTCCGCGTGCACGTTTGCAGGGAAGGAGAAAAGAATCAGTGAAGGAAGTGTAAGTGAAGGAATGAATGAAGGGCTTTCCTCCTCCTCCTCTGTGACCTCTTCTCTCCCTCCTTCCTTTCTTCGGCTCTATTTCTGTCTAGACCTGAGGGGCCTGAGGCTATGAGAAGTTGTGGGAGTTGGAGTCCAAAACACCTAGGGGGAGGGAGGACCCAAGTTTGCCCAGGCCGCGCTGCCTGTATTCGAACTCATTTGAACATTTTGGCTGTTTTTCTATTTACATTTACATTGGGATCCTAATTTTGGACTTATGGGAGACTCCTATGGATTATGAGTCGGGTGATAGGTAATATATTCTGATTTTGATGCATTTACATTGCATTCCTTGTTGATTATTATACAGTTCTGCTTAATATTGTCATACAATATAATACAAATACAATAAACCAAAAGAATGATGATACATTTTATATTACATGCAATATTACAAACAATATTGCAGTATAGTGGTATTGTACAAAATAGTAATATATAATATTTTATTTTACTTTATTTTGGGTTATTTGAGTTTTATAGGAGTAATGAAAATATTTAGTAGAGAATAATTTTATTTAAATAAATAATTTTATTATTTTACAATAATAATATAATAGAATGTTACATTATATTATAATGTCAATATATTATAATATAATTATATTGTAATGTAGTATAATATATTTATGATATAATATAGTATGAGTATGGTATAATATATTGTTTATACATTGATACAATATAATACTACTAATGGTATTGTGATATTATAATTGTATATTTGTTTTACATGGGGGCGGCAAAATAATGTTTTTTGAGGGGGGCACCAAAATAATGTTCGCCTACCATTTAAAATTACCTTAGACCGCCCCTGAACGTATGGTTGGGGTCACCACAACATGAGGAACTTTATTAAGGAGTCCCAGCATTAGGGAAGTTGAGAAACACTGTTCTCAGGGCCGTAGCCAGGATTTTGAGTCGGGGGGCTGAGACTGGGGGCTGAGACTGGGTGGAAGAGGGTCTACCCCTAGCAAACCTTTTGTATTGTTATCCCAATAACCCCATTAATGTGGGATATATTGTGCATGGTGATCAGATCATGATATGAATAAACATAACAGTTTAAATAATGTACCAGTAAGGCCTTCTCGCGGACCATCCTGAGAATTTCGGGGCTGAAGCCCCCTTAGCCCCCCCCTGGCTACATGCCTGACTGTTCTAAAGCCTTGAAGTGACTGGCTTGACCCTGAAGGAGCTGAGGGTGGTGCCGAGAGGGAGCTCTGACGTGGGCTGGTCCATGACATCACAAAGAGTCTGAAATGACTGAATGAATAAACAACTTCCCAGCAGATGTCAGGAGGTGCAGTACCAGCTAAACTGCTGACTGGAAGACCTGAAGGCCGGTAGTTGAAATCTGCGATGTGGGGTGAGCTCTGTTTGTCAGCCCCAGCTTTCCATGCAGAGTCAGGATGGATCGTGGAGGTAACGCATCTGGGCATCTTCTGGGCAACGTCATTGCAAACAGCCAATTCTCTCACACCAGAAGTGACTTGCAGTATATTCTCAATTCACGTTTGACACAATAAAAAGCGCCATGGTGAGGTTGTCATTTGTCAGAAATGACTTGAAGATACACAACAACATTTGATTGATTGCTGTACAAGGAAATAGGTGGGGTACAAATTATAGATGGATAGATGATAGATAGATAGATAGATGACATTAGTAATGGTCAAAGGCTTCAATTTTTGACTGGAATTAGATGATTTGTATTTATTTATTTATTTATTTATTTATTCCCTAGCTGAGAACCCGGCGGTGCCCGGGATATTTGAGGAAGGCATTGTGTGCCAAGGTTGGTTCCTATTAGATGTTTATGTGGCCTGCAGTGGTCTCAGGAACTTACTGAAGATACTGCAAGTCCCATTGGCCATGGTCCACCCCCCTCCAAACAGCACCAGAATGTAGAGTGGGTCATGGGGGCTGTGTGTGTCACATTTGGTCTTGATCATTCTCTGGATGAGGGTTGCAGCGGTCTCTGGAAGTGAGGGAAGGTACTGGAAGTCCAATCATCCATGGTCCCCCATTCTCCAAACGGCACCAGGATGTAGAGTGGGTCATGGGGGCTCTGTGTGCCAAGTTTGGATGCCTGGTCTCAGAAGGTGATTTTCAACTCCCATCATCCATGGTCCATCCCACTCAAAACTGCATCAGGATGTAGGGGGTCATGGGTAATCTGTGTGCCAAGTTTAGGCCTGGTTTGTGATTTGTAGGGGCTGCAATGTTATGTGGGGAATGAATTGGGTGAAGGTACTGCAAATCCCATCATTTGTGAGCTGCCCTGCCATAAACCACAGCAGGTTTGTAAAGTGGGCCATTGGGCCTCTGTGTGCCAAGTTTGGTCCTGATTCATCATTGGTGTGGGCCACAGTGCTCGAAGGAAGTGAATTAAAGTACTGCAAGTCCCATCATCCATGGTCCATCCTACCTCAAACTGCACCAGGATGTAGGGTGCACCTTGTGGGGTCTGTGTGCCAAGTTTGGTCTTGTTCTATCATTGTTGGGGGCCTAGTCAGGAAAATCAAGTTGAGGAAGCCTAACAATATCCCATGAGCTGAGGCCTAGTCAGGAAAATCAAGTTAGGGAAGGCTTGCTGTCAATTTTGGGCCTGGTCTGTGATTTATAGGGGCAGCAGTATTGTTTGGGAAGTGAATTAGGTGAAGGTACTGCAAATCCCATCATTTGTGGCCCCTCCTGCCCTAAACCACACCAGGTTGTGAAGTGGGCCATTGGTCCCTTGTTTGCCAAGTGTGTTCCTGATCCGTCATTGCTGTGGGCCGCAGTGGCTGACTGCCTGAGGCCTTTCCTTTTCCCTCTGAGTCACTTTAGAATGTTTTAATGTGGATGGCCAATCGGAGTCCATTATGCAAATATCATTTCACTGGCAACCAATCCCCTCTGTCTGAGGCCATAGAATGTCGGAGTTCTGAGGCTGGCCAATTGGTGTCCTTTATGCAAATAATCCCACAGTTTCAGCCAATCGAAACGCTAGCACATATTCCTTCCGTTGCACCACCACACCACCGCCCGCAAACACTGACTTTTATTATATACATAGATTTATTATTTTGACTTGTATGATGGGATTTGCAGTACTTTCACCCAATTCATTCCCCACATAACATTGCAGCCCCTACAAATCACAAACCAGGCCTAAACTTGGCACACAGAGTACCCATGACCCACTCTACATCCTGATGCAGTTTTGAGTGGGATGGACCATGGATGATGGGAGTTGAAGTACCTTCACTCACCTTCTGAGACTGCTGCGACCCTCATCCAATGACTGATCTAGACCACATTTGGCACAGAGAGCCCCCATGACCCACTCTACATCCTGGTGCCGTTTGGAGAATGGGGGACCATGGATGATTGGACTTCCAGTACCATACCTCACTTCCAGAGACCGCTGCAACCCTCATCCAGAGAATGATCAAGACCAAATGTGACACACACAGCCCCCATGACCCACTCTACATTCTGGTGCTGTTTGGAGGGGGGTGGACCATGGCCAATGGGACTCGCAGTATCTTCAGTAAGTTCCTGAGACCACTGCAGGCCACATAAACATCTAATAGGAACCAACCTTGGCACACAATGCCTTCCTCAAATATCCCGGGCACCGCCGGGTTCTCAGCTAGGGAATAAATAAATAAATAAATAAATACAAATCATCTAATTCCAGTCAAAAATTGAAGCCTTGGACCATTACTAATGTCATATATCTATCTATCATCTATCCATCTATAATTTGTACCCCACCTATTTCCTTGTACAGCAATCAATCAAATGTTGTTGTGTATCTTCAAGTCATTTCTGACAAATGACAACCTCACCATGGCGCTTTTTATTGTGTCAAACGTGAATTGAGAATATACTGCAAGTCACTTCTGGTGTGAGAGAATTGGCTGTTTGCAATGACGTTGCCCAGAAGATGCCCAGATGCGTTACCATCCTGACTCTGCATGGAAAGCTGGGGCTGACAAACAGAGCTCACCCCACATCGCAGATTTCAACTACCGGCCTTCAGGTCTTCCAGTCAGCAGTTTAGCTGGTACTGCACCTCCTGACATCTGCTGGGAAGTTGTTTATTCATTCAGTCATTTCAGACTCTTTGTGATGTCATGGACCAGCCCACGTCAGAGCTCCCTCTCGGCACCACCCTCAGCTCCTTCAGGGTCAAGCCAGTCACTTCAAGGCTTTAGAACAGTCAGGCATGTAGCCAGCACATATCGAAACACTAGCACATATTCCTTCCGTTGCACCACCACACCACCGCCCACTCCCCGAAGGTTCGGAGCGGTTTACAATACCCAAGGAACAAATACATTAAATACTAGGCATGAGAAAAAAGCTATGAAAATGAAATGATTCGTATGACATTAGTAAGAAATGCTACTTTTGAGTATTTCCGCACCTGGAACGCCAACCAGGAAGTGGGCTTTCTTTATAGAACTTCGGGAGCCAGGATTTTCTTATTTGTCGTTATTAGGTCGTAAGGGGCACCCTCCTTCTCTCTCACCACCCTCCCGCCTCCCTTGCCAATAAGTATTATGGCAAGGCAAGCCCTAAACTCGCTCCTTCTTTCGGCTGGAAGCCCGGAAAAAATATAAACAGAGAGGATTACTCAGAAGTAAATCTGCAAAGGAGGGCACTTTGGATGAAGGGCCCTCCTTTGTGGATTTACTTCTGAATAAACCTCTCTGTTTACATTTTCAGGCTTCCCCTGCCTCTCCTGCCTGCCAGGATCTAAAGCATCAAAGTATTGGGCTGAGAAACCAACCTAATGTATAATAGGAATGAATGCTACTGTAAGTGCCTAATATTATAAGTAATCAACTGGTCATACCTACATTCCATGCACATGTAATAATACAGCAGTAATAACAATGGGTATAAGAAGAGTAAATTCAAACCGAAGTACTCTGACTGTGGTCTTAAATACCCTTTATAACTTTGTCAAAAGCCCTTGAAATGTACAAAGAAGTGTACAGCAATATTCATTTTGGCACATCCAAAATACCATTCATGTATCAACTACATTTTGCATGAAAGGGCGCTTGAGTTTTGGTAAAACATAGTTTTCGAAATGTAGAAAAGCTCTTTTCTCATCAAGGAGAGCAATCTGTTGTTGAGATGTCCCTTTCTTGCACATGACAACAAGTCAAGTGAAGATTTCAGAATAAAATTGGTTCGGATCCAAATGCAATCCCAAGGGCGTTTTCTCCGTCCTTCCGAATCATGGAGAGGACATCTCCGATTGTGTCTCCCCTTCAAGCAGCATCTTGTACACCCTCTGTGTGGGATGCAGAAAAACCCCAAATTGCCATTCCCATATGAACAAGAACGGCGACACTTTAGATTTCCTTGCAAGCGATGTTGCAGCAAAGGGCTCATTATCGTAAAGAGGGAAACCCACTGCGATGCTACTCAAGAACGCTTTCCCCTTGAGCCCCGTTTTGCGCTCAGGAAGCTTTCTCTTTGAGAGCAGTTGAGTTCTTCTCTCATAATCTAGTCTTGATTCTTCATTTCTGAAGCCTTCCAGTCAATGGGATTTTTTTTTAGTCCACTCCAATTCAAGGGGCGGATTCTTGATTTGCTTTGCTGCAGGTGAGGGAAAGAGGGGGACTGGGAGACACTGTTGCATCCATGCAGTTTGACACCACTTAATGCAATGAATCCTGGGAGTTGTGATTTGCTGAGGCACCAACACATTTGGGCAAAGAAGACTAGACATATAATAGGATAACCTCCATGGCTCTATAGCTGGGATGGGCAAACCCAGGCCCGGGAGCCGGATGCAGTCCCTTGGGCTCTTTTCTCAGGCCCTCCTCTCTCTCACCATCCTATCCTTTCTTTCTTCTCTCTTTCCGTACTCATTCCCCCTCCCTTAACTCCCCTTTTCTCCTTCTTTTTATATATATAAAGTTTTTTAATTGCGTTTTCCATATATACAGTGCTTAGGGAGGGGTAGGTCAAACGGGGCGGGGGGAGGGGGAGTCGGGAGGGGGAGTTAGGGGGTTAGGGACGGGGTACATAAAAGACTTCCCAGAAGAGTGTCCTGGTTATTCCACTTCGTTTTCTTCTACACGGTCCATAACTCATAGCAATTTTTCCCTTTCAAAGTGAACCCCTCCTTGCAGAGGAGCTCCTTTTTAAAAAATGTATATGTCATTAATGTCTATTATGAACTTTAACCTTTGGTTTTGTAAATAGGTTTTGAATCCCGTTCAGTTTGTCAGATTTCCCCCTTTTCTCCTTCTGTCCTTCCTTCTCTTTCACCATGTTGTCTTTCCTTCCCTCTTTCCTCTCTTTCCTTTCTCCCTCTTTCTCCTTCCTTCCTTCTCTTTTGTCTTTCCTTCCTTCCCTCTTTCCTCCCTGCCTCTTTCTCCCTCTCTCCATTCCTTTCCACCCTTTCGTCCTTCCTTCTCTCCTTCCTCCCTCCCTCCTTTTTTATCCTTTCATCCTTGGCTCTTTCCTCCCACCTTCCCCCTCCCCCTCTTTCTCCTTCCTTTCTTCTGCTTTTGTCTGTCCTTCCCTCTTTCCTCCCTCCCCTCCCTCTTTCCCCTTCTCTATTCCTTTCCCACTCTTATGTCTTTACTTCTCTCTTCTCTTTCTCCCTCCCTCCCTTCCATCCACCCTTCCCTTCCACCCTTCCTTTCTTCCCTTTTGTCTTTCCTGCCTTCTCTCGTTCCTCCCTCCCTCCCCTACCTCTTTCACCTTCTCCCGACTCCTTTCCATCTTTTTGTCCTTCCTTCCTTCCTTCCTTCCTTCCTTTCTTTCTTTCCTCCTTTCCTTCCTTCCATCCTTCCTTCCCTCTTTCTTCCCTCTCTCCTCCCTCTTTTTTCCTCCCTTCCTTCTTTCCTTCCCTTTTCTATTTCCTTCCTCCTTTCCTCCTGGGAGATGTTTAGAAAGGAGAAAAGAAGGGAGAGTTCCCTCAGGGAGATAGGGAAGATTATAAATTATTATTATTACTTCTATTACTACTACTACTATTATTATTATTGTAGAGAGGGAACATGAGTACCATGTTTCAAGATTTTTAAAGGTATCCCATTGAGGAGGAAAAAAATCTGATTTTCTGCTGCTCTAGAGACCAGGGCATAAGGGAGCAATGGGTTCAAATGGCAGAGAAAAGAGATTCGGCTGGAAAAGATTAGGAAGAACTTCCTGAGAGCAGCATAGGCTGCCTGGGAGTGCGGTGGAGTCTCCTTCTCTGGAGGTTTTTCCAGAGAGGCTGTCTATTGGGAGTGCTTTGCTTGTGCCTTCTTGCATGGCAGGGCGTTGACTGGATGGCCCTTGGGAGCCTCTTCCAGCTCTAGGATTCTATATCAGGAGTAGGCAATTCAGGGGTCTTATGGATACACTTTTACTCTCATCATCCTGACCAAGGCCAACCCTTTTGGGATCCAAACTTCCCTCTTTCCTTCACTTTCTGCCTCCGAAAGAGAAGAGGAAGGGGAGGAAAGGGCAGGGGGGGTGTTTTGGGGAGAACCCACTCCTGGCCCACCCACCATGCGGCCCTCAAGTTAGAAAGTTTGCCCATGCTTATTCTATAGCATTGAGTTATAGCACTTAAAGTGGTGTCAGGCTGCATTAATGCTCCAGTATAGATCCAATAGTGCGAGAGCATCCGTGTCTTGTCTGCTCCTGTTCCCAACAGCATTGTTTTCCCAAAGAGTGATTTGATTCTTCTGCGTTTGGTCTTCCAGACAAATGGCTTTCAAATAAAACCCCTCTGCTAACTTGTTAAACCCTCGGCCAGGGTCACATCTTGGCCGCGGTGATTTATAGACCAGCCCTGAACATTTATTAACTGCAAAATCGCTTTGCCTAGTCAATTGGAATCCTTCGCTTTCCAGCTGCTGAGCCTGGCAGTTTTCTGCCAAAGTGGGCAGAAAGGGACTTTGCCGAGTCCGTGCGACCTGGCAATGGAGGTGCAGTAAGGCTTGGGGGAAGCTCATGTTAAAGGGTCAAATGAATGGAAGGAAGAGAGAATCCTTGGTAGGAAAGTGGAAAGGAGGCAATGCAGGTGGAAATTCATGAGGCAAAAAAGTGAGGAAGGACTCAAAGTATGTAGCGAGGTTCGGCATGATCTTCTCAGCTCGTTGAAGGTGACCTCAAAGAGGCAGATGTTTCATTGTTAAGGTTTCCAGTTAAACACTTGGATGAATCTGCATTGGATAGTTATTGTTGCACTCCAGGCCTGGAAACAACTATGATCACCGCACCATCCAGGTATATAAGCAAACCTCTCTCGGCATTACTTCGCGAACGAAGATACTTAGGAAGGACTCATCCCACACTTTTTACAAGTGCGTTGATGACTAAGACGGCCAATCTGAGATAGGCAAGTCTGGTTCCAGAAAGCACAGCAGAAAGTCTCCTTGGGTGATGTTGTTTCCAAGTTGCGGTTCTTTCTGCGTTGTCGTTTCTCTTCGAGACCCGTTCGGCGTGTCTTCTCGAAAGAGGCTGCAGCATTGTGGATAGTGTGTCTCCATGCCTCCCGATGTGAGGCCAGGGTGGATCATTGTTGGTGATCAATCTGGCCAAGCCTGAGATGTTATTTCAGGGATCCTTATATCTCTTCTTTGGGGCGCCTCTCTTGCGCAGACCCGTGGCGAGTTCACCGTAGAGTAGTATCTTTGGGAGGCGGTGGTCCTCCATCCTAGAGACGTGCCCTGCCCAGCACAGTTGTGTTTTCAATAGCATGTCTTCAATGCTGGTGATCCCTGCTTGCTCAAGAACAGCAACATTCATCACATAATCGGTCCAGTGTATATATAGGATTGTGCAAAGACAACGCTGATGAAAGCGTTCGAGGAATCGTAGGTGCTGGCAATAGGTGACCCATGTTTCAGACCCATATAGGAGGATAGACAGCATGATAGCTCTGTACACACTGATTTTGGTGCTTTGCCTCAGGTGTTTGTTACTCCAGACTCTTTTGTGAAGCCTTCCAAATGCACTCTATGCCTTTGCTAATCTGTGATCTATCTCTTTATCAATCTTGGCGTCTGAAGAGATGATGCTTCCCAGGTAAGTGAACTGCTGAATGGACTTAAGCACATATTTGCCTATGCTGATGTGGGGATGATGGTGTTCTTCCTGTGGTGCAGGAAGATTTTCTTCTGGCTGGCTTCCAGCCCAAACAGCTCTGCAGCTGTTGCAAAGCAGGATATGAGGTGCTGCAGAGTTGCTTTTATATACAAACCATATAAAAATCAGGAATAAGAAAGGAAGACATATAATTCAAGAAAGTTTAGCAACAGGTGCTAACCAAACAATAATCCAAATGTCTCCTAAAGTTCCAAAGGTGACAAAGTCCAGGAACAACCAGGAATCATACATACAGCATAAGTCCACAATTAAGAATGCACGGGAATGTGGCACAGCTGGCTAAGTGTCAGCTGCATAAGATCTCTCTGACCAGTAGGTCATGAGTTTGAGGCCTGCCCGGGTCGTGGTGGGTGCTCAACCTTTAAATGTAGCCTTCTGTCGACCTTTGCAGCCCAAAAGACAGTTGCATCTGTCAAGTAGGAGATAAAGGTACCACATTAAGTGGGAAGGCAAATTTTGACTGAATTATGAGGCCATTAAAGAACTCCAGAAATGCTGAGGAATGTGGAAGGAACAACAAGGGTCGCTGGAACACTGAGAAATGAGGAGTGAGGAGTGCTTCAGCTCCCCCTGGTGGCCAGAGTTTGCCTCTCTTCATCTATAAGTTGTATGTTGAAACAGCAGGGATTGTCTGCTAAGTATGTGTACTGTAATCCGCTCGGAGTCCGCTTCGGGGTGAGAAGAGCGGAATATAAATAAAGTTAAATAAATAAATAAATAGTAAACCTTGATCAGGAGTACATGAAAACAGGAACACAGAAAACTTCCAGGATATATTAAATCCAAAATCAAAGCATGATTTGAATCAGGAACAAGAGTACTCAGGCTTAGCTTCTCACTCTAATGCAGGCTGCCTTGCTTGTGGGCTCCGCTGCCACCACCACTCCTCCTCCTCTGGCCCACCCTATGGAGACCTGTAAAGAGGCGGGGCTTCTTCACGGCGGTCGATTGGCGGCGGCACTGGAAACCAGGAGCAAGGCAAGTGACTCTCCTTCCTTCTTTCCAGCACCTGCCAATAGGAATTATTCGCCTTCCCCTCCTGGGGAGCTGAAAATACGGGACAGGAGCTTATAATACGGGACACAAATTTTAGGGTCGAAATACGGGACTCCCGTATAATACAGGACATGTGGCAACCCTAAATACAATCCTTCAGTTAACCCAGATCATAACCAGTATTTTGAATCGTTCCTAGAAATGGAGCGGTTGTTCTAAGAGCCAAGTCTACCCAGAGCATTCTTCACTGTTTGGGGTGGAGTAAGCAATAGGAAAACAAATGCGTAAGTGAGAAGGGAGGGCATTTTGCCAGCGAGCCAAGACCCTGCTCCCTGGATGTATTTGTAGGTCAAGAGAGTGGTTATATTTACAGATGAAGCCCAGAGAAGTAAATGATAATGTCAAAGCCATGGCAAGTGTCTGGGAAGGAGGGTTATTAAAAAATCTGCTTCTGAATGCAGGCCAAAAGGTTCCCTGTGATTTAAGCTTCCACAGCTGCACCGTCTCCACGTTGTTATGCTTAGCGAATTCCAGCCCTTAAGCATTATTTACGGATATTTATCACCCAGCAACCCACTCGGTTGCAGCCGCCTTGGGCATCAGTAGGTGGCATTCATGCGTAAGTATTGCTTTGGGTGGGGATTGAAAATGTCTCCGACGCATCCCCTCAATTGTTGGCCAGAGACGTGATGCATTGTTTAAGATCCATTTGAGGTGGGGACATTATGTAAAATTGGAGGCCGTATCTCCTTTTCTCCCTAGTGAGCATAACACAAATCCTGTATGGCTTCAAGGCACTTAAATCCTACATCTGGGTGGATCTCCATATGTGATCTGGGTGAATCTCCATTTTTTTGATGCCCCCCAACCAATCACTGAAAAATAAAAGATACACATAAAAATAAAAGGTATTCACATGTTCTGGCCTGCTGTCGGGTGCTCCTCCTCAGTCTCCGGCCTCGTAGGGTGGCTCGCCCACACCGCACCAAATGCGCACGTGCGGAACCAACTGATTCCGTGCCTGTGCATTTGGTGCGGTGTGGGCAGGCCTCCTTCCAAGGGGGCCGGAGACTGAGGAGGGGCGTTGGGCGGCCGAATGCACCGCTGAATATGTGGTGCCCCACGCGAGCATGTAGTTTGCGTAACGTAAGATCCGGCCTTTGTATAATGGAAAAGTTGACGGAATGTGCCACCAGATGCGTAACCAAATGTGTCAGCTGCATTCACAATGCACATTGAATTGAACGTAAAATGAATGCAGTTTGGCACCACTTCAATGTCTCCATGGTATGGAATCCTGGGAGTTCCGGTTTGGTGAGGCTCCAACAATTCTTTGGCGGGGAAGGCAAAACATGTAATGCCACAAACCTCAGGATTCCATAACACTGAGCCACGGCAGTTCAAGTGGTGTCAAACTGCATTACATCTACACCAGTATTTCTCAACCTTCCTAATGAGAGTGACACCATAATATAGTTGCTCATGTTGTGGTGACCCCCAACCATAAAATTGTTTTCGTTTCTACTTTATAACTGTAATTTTGCTACTGTTATGAATTGTAATGTAAATATCTGATATGCAGGATGTATTCTCATTCACTGGACCAAATTTGGCACAAATACCCGATACAACCAAATTTGAAAGTTGGTGAGGTTGGGGAAGATTGATTTTTGTTATGTGGGAGTTGTTGTTGCTGGGATTTATAGTTCACCTACAATTAAAGAGCATTCTGAACTCTACCAACGATGGAATTGAACCAAACTTGGCACAACAGAACTCCCATGACCAACAGAAAATACTGGAACGGTTTGGTCAGCATTGATCTTGAGTTTTGGAGTTGTAGTTCACCTACATTCAGAGAGTACTGTAGACTCAAGCAAAGATGGATCTGGACCAAACTTGGCACGAATCCTCCATATAACCAAATGTGAACACTGGTGGAATTTAGAGAAAATTGACCTTGACATTTGGATGTTGTACTTGCTGGGATTTACAGTTCACATACAATCAAAGAGCATTCTGAGCCCCACCAGCAATATAATTGGGTATAAACTTCCCACACAGAACCCCCGTGTCTTGAAAGGATTCACTGGTGTGAGCTTCCCTTCAGCCTCGTAGGCTCTCCCTCATCCACACATGCGCACCATGCTGCCATGCACCGAGGGCATCTGCTTTCCCCTCCCCACTTGGAGTCTCAGAAATAGCCCTCCCCTTGGCTGAGAGGCTGGCGAAATACAGTGGAGGATGACTTTTGGTGGGATAATTCACCATCTGTTTTCAAAGAGGAAGAGAAGGACAAGCAGAGAGAACTTTAGCCTTCTCTGTCAAAGGGGTTCCCAAGACCATCAGAAATATATGTTTTCTGATGGTCTTTGGTGGCTCCTCAGAAACCCCCTCGCGACCTCCCCCCAGGTTGAGAAGCGCTGGTCTACAATGTGAAAGATTATCTCTGTTGCCACCTAATGTTCCTACAAGGTACCTGAGAATGCAAGTGATTTGATTAGGGATTCCTACACAGCGGGGATTGGATTGGATGGCCCTTGTAGTCCCATCCATGGTTCTATGATTATATGGTAGGCCTGGGTGGGTTCGTCGGAATGATCGTAAAATTGGAATGAATTCGGATTTAATTAACTTTTGAAGCAGTTTTGAAGCGATGTAAGCAACCCGGAAGTGAATTTGCCATTTCGAGGCTGCCGCCGCCATTTTCGGGAAGGAATCGGCATTAGATTCCCACCCCTCCTGAGGTGCTTTCCCCTCATTGGCTGTTTAACCCAGTTTGGAGGCGGATGTCCTTCCCTCCATGTCAGAATTGGGGCGACAGCCGCATCCAAACTGGGTTAAACATGCGTGTCCGCATTTATTTATTTATGCGGCTGTCACTAGAAGGCTCGGGGCAGTTTACAACACAATTATACAGGTACAATAGATAAAAACACAAGTCAAACACAATTAAAAGTCACAAGCATTCAAAAGCCTGCCTGAAAAGATGTCTTGCATGCTCTGCGGAAGGTGTTTAAATTTCGCAGAGCCCACGTCTCCGGTGGCAGAGCATTCCACACCACCGGGGCCATGATAGAAAAGGCCCTTCGCCTAGTTGATGTCAGGTGGAAAGATTTCACGCTGGGAATGGCTAGAAGATTCTGGTCTTCTGAGCGTAGTGATCTCAGAGGGTTATATGGAATCAGGTGATCCTGTAGGTACACTGGCCCCAGGCCATATAAGGCCTTAAAAGTGAGAACTAACACCTTGAAGGTGATCTGGCATTCAATTGGCAGCCAGTGTAGGTCCTGCAGTATTGGTGTTATAGGACAGCTCGCAGGCGCCCCCGCGAGTAGCCGGGCTGCAGCGTTCTGCACTAGATTAAGTTTCCGGACCACGGTCGAGGGAAGGCCAATGTAAAGAGCGTTACAGTAGTCAAGTCTTTATTTATTTATTTATTTATTTCAGGATTTTACCCCGCTCTTCTCCACCCCCGAGGGGGGACTCAGAGCGGCTTACAGTAAGGCGCAATTCGATGCCCACACAGCAACAATACAAGACCCCAGAACCCCTCAACAACCAAAATACAATTAAAATACATCAAAATACAACCATCCAAACATCATACGCATTCATTCCAGATTAAAACAATGTTCTGGCCATAAAAGCATTGGCCCCGATCATCCACTTTCCGTTAAAATCCCATCTAAAGTGCTGCCTTGTGCTGGTGTGCAAACGCCTGGTCTTGAGATGACCGTGGCCTGGATTACCATGGCTAGGTCGTTCCGGGACAGATAGGGAGCCAGACGCCTCGCCTGTCGCAGATGGAAAAAGGTGGTTCTGCTGACAATGGAGATTCTGCTGACAATGAAGCCATTCCAAAATTTCGGAATTAATTTGGGAAATTCCAAAAAAAATTCCGTAAAATTTCGGAAGTCATTCAGATTAAAAGCACCAGCGTCCCCTACACCCGGAACGTTTTTTGAACCATTTTAAAAAATCAAACAGGCCTATTATATGGTTCTGATGCTGTCCATTCTGGTGATTACACAGAGATTGCTTTTCCTTCCTTTGGAATCACCTGTAAGTTTTGATTGAGCGGAGAATCCCAATGCGGTGGCAGTCTCCGTGGCGCAATCAAAGCTAATGAGCTCTCCCAGGATGTAAAATGCCTTCTGAGTGCCGTCTAGCTGGGCTAAATAAACCACTCCAAACTCTTCTTATGGCTTCATCCTTGGTGATCAACTTTCAGGCCAACCTATGGGTGGGAGGTAGAAGCTGTGAACATGGCTATTAGTGATATTTAAGCTACTATTTCCAAACTCAGGTAGTCTATGTAAAGTAGAGGTTCACTGCATGTTTTCCAAAGGGAACTTTTGGCCAATACACCCAAGTAATAGGCTTGTGTACTGATCTGTTTTAGCCATTTTCCTTCAGCCAATCTGGCTTCTTCAGCATGGTTGGATGGCCGTAACGGCAAGGGCCCAGACATCACGGTTTCCTGCCCATCATGCGACTATGTGGCAGCCGATCACGGCTCCTCCTCCCCTTTTCAGGAGCACACAGTGCGTAAAGAGGCTGTAATGATGTCGATTATTTGTGTGTAAATGTTGTATAACAGATGTTAAATGTATGTTGTTTTGTGTAGTTCAAAGGAATATCCTATGAATTTTTGATGTGGGTGAGACAGAAGGGAGGCTTGGCAGAAGCTCTGAAGAGCTGTCGCCATAGCAACCAGGGCCAGAGCCTTTTAGAATGTTCAAGGTATGAATTTTACAGTTGGTGAAGAGCGGTTGGAAGCCAACTGCCATGAGAGGGGGGAGGAGTTTGTTTTGAGTTAGTTGGTCTTAAGGACTGTAAGAGAACAGTTCAGTCTTTAGTTAGTCTTAAGGTCTGCAAGAGAGCAGTCCAGTTTTATGGGTGTAGAGACCCTAGTTAAAGACGGAAGAGTCCAGAGGTCTATAGAGGGTTAGTGGGAACCCTATAGTATAACCCCATTTGTGTTTTGTGTAACAGAATAAGTTTGTGCCTCTGAGGAAGTATAAAACTAATCAAGATTTGTACCCATTTGTGTCATAATAAATTATTTACATCTTAAAAGAAAAACACCTCTGTTAGTTCTTTTATTGGTGGTGGCCCTCAAGGTCAGTGGTCAGACAGACAAATGGTGGCAGTGTGGTCAAGTGGTTACTGAGAAATTTAAAGTCTCTGCAATTCAATGGTTAGTGGGTGAGATAGTCTACCCTGCCATAAGACAGAAGTTGCTGAGGTAACTTCGAGGCCCCCTTGCATTTAGGGTTAGCGGTTTGGATTCCGAAAGATTGTCCAGTCTGGGGCCGGTCAACAAGGGGTTGTCACAGAGGCCGCCGCCGCATACTCTTCCTCAGACGTGATTTCCCTGTGAGCCCTGCCTGTTTGGCCAATCTGAATTGAAGAGGGATGTGTCTAACACAAGCTGCGTCTGCTTCCTTAACCTCATTGCTGAAACCTAGACTCCCTTGCAGGGAAGAAACTAAAAGATCCCAGGGATGGAAAGGGGAGCCTCGTAAGTTAGCCATTGCTGCCAGCGGGCTGGATCTAGCTGTATTTTTTTTGTAATGGGCCGAAAAAGGCTACCCAGCCATTTTCAGAAGGCATGCAAAAATGAATACGGGGGTCTACTGGAATCCAGACAGCAGAAATGGATTGGGTTTCAGCCAAAATGCACAAGCCTACTAATACTATATGCCCCATACTATACCATACTATAGTATGAGTCGGTATTGAGTTGGTTAAATAATGAAATGTAGTCATTAAAGGCAAATTGGTGAAGTGAACGAACCCAGAGGGTGACTCTCACCCATGCTTCCTCTTCATCCTGGGAAGAGTGATGAGTGGAGTGCCAGAAGCAGGGTTCTGTCCTGGGCCCGAATCCTGTTCAGGATCTTGATTAAGATGAAGGGTCAGAAGGCATCATCCTCATGTTTGCAGACAGGACCAAACTGGGAGGAAGAGCCGATCCTCCAGAAGACAGGAACAGAACTCAAAACGATCTTCATAGATTAGAGAGATGATTGGCCAAAACTAACACAATGAAGTTCAACAGGGAGAAATGCAAGATACTCCACTTAGGCAGAAAAAAGGGAAAGGGGAGGAAGGGGAGCATGACTTACCTGTTGCAGCAGGGGGCGCCCTCCCGTAGGCCAAGATGGTGGCAGGGGTCTTCTCCTTCGCAGAAGCCCCCTGCATGGTGGGAAGTTTCCCCGCCACACAGTCAGCTGGGCCAATCAGTGGCCGGCCCCACCCAGAGCAGTGGGCTGTCAGGGGCTTGCTGCTCCCTCCGTCCAGCAGCCTTAAAAGGCTGTGCAGGGCCTGGTGGGCACCAGGTGAGTTTCTGTTTGTCCTCCCATCCACTTTGCACATTCTATGTGGTTGTTTGGTGTTGCTGTTGTTGGCAGGTGGCATGGGCTCTGGATCTGGTTTCTGCCCCTCCCCTACTGGTTGGGGAGGGAGCAACTGGCAGTTTCCAGGGGTGCTGTGTTGGTATTGTGCCGGTGGGCCCCCCGTTGGACTCTTTTGGTATTGGTCAGCAGCGGGCTGATGGATTTTGATCCAGAACCTATGCCTGGCAGCCAACCTTTTGTTCCTATAATCCAGTGGTTCTCATCCTGTGGGTCCCCAGGTGTTTTGGCCTACAACTCCCAGAAATCCCAGTCAGTTTACCAGCTGTTAGGATTTCTGGGAGTTAGAGGCCAAAGCATCTGGGGACCCACAGGTTGAGAAACACAGCTCTAAACCATCAGTGACCCCATCACTGAACCACTGCTATAATCAATAAATGAAGTTGTGGCCAATTTTTACTCCACTTATGTGTTTGTGTCATCTCTGGTTCGGCGGACGGGAGGAGTGTCGCACATCCACACGCAACCAGGAATGTCATGCGGCAGCTAAAAAACCAATGGGATTTTGGCCTGGATCAATAGGAGTCTAGTGTCTAGATCCAGGGAAGTCATGCTTTCCCACTATTCTGCCTTGGTCAGACCACTTTACCTGGAATTGCATTTTGTCCAATTCTGGGCATTGCAATTGAAGGGAGATGTTGACTCTAAGCTGGAATGTATCCAGAGAAGAGCGACTCAAAGGATCAAGGGTCTGGAGAATAAGCTCTATGAGGAGTGGCTTAAAGAGTTGGGAAAGTTTAGCCTGCAGAAGAGAAGGCTGAGAAGAGACATGATGTATAAATATGAGAGTGGAAGTCATAGGGAGGAGGGATCAAGCTTGTTTACTGCTGCTCTGGAGACTAGGATGGGGAACAATGGCTTCAAACTACGGGAAATGAGATTCTACCTGAACATGGGGAAGAACTTCCTCACTGTGAGAGAGAGCTGTTCAGCAGTGGAACTCTCTCTCTCTCTCTCTGCCCCGGAGTGTGGTGGAGGCTCCTTCTTTGGAGACTTTGAAACAGAGGCTGGAAGGCCGTCTATTGGGGTTGCTTTGAATGCAATTTTCCTGCTTCTTGGCAGAATGGGGTTGGACTGGATAGCCCACCAGGTCTCTTCCAACTCTAGGATTGTATAAATGCAGGACTTAAATAATAGAGCCCCCTCCCCTCCTGTAAAAAGGCTTCGTACTAGCAGGGGTGCCCACACTTTTTCAGCATGCGAGCTACTTATAATAAAACCAAGTCAGAAAGATCTACCTACCACCTCAAGACTGGAGAGGGGTGGGGGTGGGGCTTGGTGCAGCCTGGCTCCGCCCCCTCTGGCTTCAGCTCGACCAGCAGCTTCTCCAGGCTTGAGGATGGCAGTGCCAAGCCAGCCTTGTGCTAGCTATGCCACCACTGGCTTGGCACTGCCATCCTCAAGCCTGGAGAAGCTGCTGGTAGAGCTGAAGCCAGAGGGGGGCAGAGCCAGGCTGTGCCAAGCCCCGCCCCTCCCAGCAGCTTCTCCAGGCTTGAGGATGGCAATGCCAAGCCAGTGGTGACATAGCTAGCACAAGGCTGGCTTGGCACTGCCATTCTCAAGCCTGGAGAAGCTGCTGGTAGAGCGAAAGTCAGAGGGGGTGGAGCCAGGCCGCGCCAAGCCCCACCTCTCTCCTCTGGCTTTGGAGCTCCCAGCAGCTTCTCCAGGCTTGAGGATGGCAGTGCCAAGCCAGTGGTGGCATAGCTAGCACAAGGCTGGCTTGGCCCTGCCATCCTCAAGGCTGGAGCAGCTGCTGGGAGTGCCAAAGCTGGGGAGGGGGGGCGGGGCTTGCTGCGGCCTGGCTCCGCCCCTTCTGAGAAGTGCCCCATCCAGCTGGGATCAACCTCCTTCGGTCCCAGGATCGACTGGTCGATCACGATCGACTTCCTGGGCAGCCCTGCTACTAGGAATAACTCATAAAAAAGCAGAAGCTTGGATTTGGTTATGTGGCCGCACCATAAGAGCAGTATTATTTCCAGACTACTTTGATAGTCTATGTATGGTGCTCTGAATTTTGTGCAAGAGTTCAGAGCTGGGGAAACAGGAGTGGCGGATGCAAATGGGGCGGCGAAAAATCACCAAACGCCAGCCGAATAACTGCAGCTTGATTAGCCTTCTCCATTTTGTAATGCTCTCTTTTATTTGAAAAGAGGAAGAAATTAGAATTCTTCTT
The DNA here is from genome assembly GCA_030556195.1 of Anolis apletophallus. NCBI lineage: Eukaryota > Metazoa > Chordata > Lepidosauria > Squamata > Anolidae > Anolis > Anolis apletophallus. The sequence continues at coordinate 38,113,784 of JARBWK010000015.1, read as the reverse complement.
TGAAAAGTTAACAACATCCCAATTAAAGGTTCTTTTTTATTTGTGAAATGCCTTGGAGGGGACTGTCTAATCAAGAGGCTCTTCTGAATAATAAAACATCTAGGCGGAGGATTGGAAGTGTCGGAGCTGAACAGTACAATTGGGAAGGGATGCCAACAGCCATTTCATCCAATTCACATTTCAGTGGAAAAATGAACTGCTAGATGGTCATATAACTTCAGATTATAAGTGTTAAACAGAGACTAGAAGTGGAAGGAATACTGTATATACAGGCAGTCCCTGAGTTACAAACATCTGTCTTACAAATGACTCCTAGTTAAGAACGGGGGCAAGACGACAGGAAGTGAGAAAAATCTTCCCTCTGAAGGGAAATACACTCCTGCCAACACCTACGACTCCTTGAATGCTTTCATCAGCGCTGTCTTCGCACAATCCTAAATATACACTGGACCGACTATGTGACGAATGTTGCTGTCCTTGAGCAAGCAGGGATCACAAGCAATGAGGCCATGCTATTGAGAATACAGCTGCGCCGTAGGACTGGTGTGATGTGGCATGTTAGTGTCATTCCAGCCAGCAGTCGAGTCACAGCGTTTTGCACCATCTTCAGTTTCCGGATTACCGACAAAGGAAGGCCAATGTAAAGGGCGTTACAGTAGTCCAGTCTTGAGATGACCGTGGCCTGGATTACCGTGGCCAGGTTGTCACCGGAAAGGTAGCGTGCCAGCCGCCTTGCCTGGCGCAGATGGAAAAACGCTTCTCTGCTCACGGTGGAGACCTGAGCCTCCATCATCAGCAGAGGGTCCAGTTGGCTAACGACCTCACCATCCAATATTGGCAGCCGGAGCCACACCCCCCCCCCCCGGGGTGACCCAGCCACAGGACCTCCATTTTCGACGGGTTCACCTTCAACCTGCTGGCCTGTAGCCACCCAGTCACGGCTTCCAGGCACTGAAGGAAATAATCGGGTACAGAGTCCGGCTGGCCTTCCATCCTCAGCACCAGCTGGGTGACACTCCAGACCAAAACGACTCACCAGTTGGGCAAGTGGACACATATACAGTAGGTGTTAAATAATAGAGGGGAGAGGATAGCTCCTTGGGGGACCTCACAGTTAAGCGGGACACTTTCCGAGACCATCCCTCCCCTCTCCACCCGTTGTCCCCGATCTTGTCATGTGTCATTTTCACGGAGAGGGTAAATCTATGTTACCCTTGGTCATCACCACCATTTTGACAACCAAGAAATTCAAAAAAAGAACATAAATTGTGCCACAACAGAGAGTAGGAGTTGGTGCTTCTTTTAGGTTCTCCTGGATGGACTAAAGCTCATTAATCTAGAAATAGTTCCATTTTAGATCAGAGTTAGGTACAGTGCTTATGCTGACCCATTAACATTGTAATTTCATTAACTTTCTCTGCCAAAGAGCTCTACCAAATTACAGCTCCCTGAATTCCATGGCATTGTGCCATGGCAGTTAAAGTAGTGCCAAATTGCATTAAATGTACTGTGTAGATTGGTTCCAGGAGGTTCAAGATTTGGTCAGATCAGATCAAAACACGACACAGAGCCATTCTTATCTGAGGTCATCCTCAAGAGCAGAGTTGTAGCCAGGTTCATAGGAAAAAAATATGAAGCCATATGAAAAAATATATGAAATATAAAATATAAAAAGGCATATAAAGATGTTGGCATGTTTAGTTGTGCAATTGAGCAATTTTTCCAGTTACGCAAAGTATTTTTTGTGGAGGTGGCTCCCAGGTAGTTACATTTGTAACTGAGCAGAATTTTAAAAAAATCAGATAATCAGCTAGACTTTCCCATTGGGAACTGTACATTTTTTCTTTTCTTGAGACACCCTCATTATCAGGTTTTCTGCTCAGTTACCCAGAGAAAGCCAAGGATCTTGTTAGGGCAGGAAGCTCTTGTAATATTCGCTGTGCCTTAACTACCTAACCTCGACCTGGGAGAATAATGCATTTGGGTTTCTTTACGGTACAATTCTGATTTGTTGCAGTCATGTTCTTTGGCTCCAGAGCTCTGAATCTGGACGGTGGTGAACCTAATCCCAGAAAAATCCATCTTCATTTTCTCTAATGGGGTGTCATCGGATGGGATATGGCCAATGGATTGGATATAGACGGACTATATTGATTATAGACTAGGTATGGGCAAACTTTCTAACTTGGGGCCCCATGCTAGCACTCCCTGCTAGGAGGACTGGCTGCCCAGTAATGGAAGAAAGGAAGGAAAGGAGGAAGGAAAGAGAGGAGGAAGGGAGGGATGGAAGGAGAAAGAAGGTGAGAGGGAAGGAGGGAGGAAAGAGGGAAGGACGGAAGGAGAAAGCGGGAGAGAGGAAGGAAAGAGGGAAGGATGGAAGGAGAAAGAGGGAGAGAGGGAATGGGGAGGAAAGAGGGAAGGAAGGATGGAAGGAGAAAGCAGGAGAGAGGAAGGATGGAAGAGAGGAAGGGAAGGATGGAATGAGAAAGAAGAAGAGAGGGAATGGGGAGGAAAGAGGGAAGGAGAAAGCAGGAGAGAGAAAGGAAAGAGGGAAAGATGGAAGGATGAAAGAGAAGAAGGGAAAGAGAAAGATGGAAGGAGAAATAGGGAGAGAGGGAAGGAGGGAGGAAAGAAGGAAGGAAGGAGAAAGCAGGAGAGTGGAAGGAAAGAGGGAAGGATGGAAGGATGAAAGAGAAGAAGGGAAGGATGGAAAGAGAAAGAGGGAGAGAGGGAAAGGGGAGGAAAGAGAGAGGAAGGAAAGAGGGAAGGACGAAAGAGAAGAAGGGAAGAATGGAAGGAGAAAGAGGGAGAGAGGAAGGAAAGATGGAGGGATGGAAGGAGAAAGAAGATGAGAGGGAAGGAGGGAGGAAAGAGGGAAGGACGGAAGGAGAAAGCGGGAGAGAGGGAAAGGGGAAGAAAGAGAGAGGAAGGAAAGAGGGAAGGATGGAAGGAGAAAGAGGGAGAGAGGAAGGAAAGAGGGAAGGATGGAAGAGAGGAAGGGAAGGATGGAATGAGAAAGAAGAGAGGGAAGGGGGAGGAAAGAGAAAGGAAAGAGGGATGTAAGGATGAAAGAGAAGAAGGGAAAGAGAAAGGCGGAAGGAGAAATAGGGAGAGAGGGAAGGAGGGAGGAAAGAGGGAAGGAAGGAGAAAGCAGGAGAGAGGAAGGAAAGAGGGAAGGATGAAAGAGAAGAAGGGAAGGATGGAAGGAGAAAGAGGGAGGGAAGGAAGGATGAAAGGGTGGAAGGGAATGAAGCGAGGGAGAAATCGGGAGGGAAGGAAGGAAGTGAAGGAGGAAGAAAAGAGAGGGAAGGAAATACAAAAGGGAAGGAGGAATGAAGGAGAAAGTGGGAGAGAGGAAAGGAAGGAAAGACAAAAGGGTGGAAGGGAAAGAAGGAGGAAGGGAGAAAGAGGGAGGGAGGAAGGAAGGAAGGAAGGATGAAAGTGTGGAAGGGAAGGAGAAAGACAGAGGGAAAGAGAAAGGAAAGAGTGAAGGAAGGAAGGAGAGAATGGTGAGAGACAGGAGGGCCTGAGAAGAGAACTCAAATGGGCCGCATCTGGCTCACGGGCCTGGGTTTGCCCATAGTTTCTATAAACTATTCTAATATCTAGAGCTGTGCAATCGATAAAAAAATGTTTCAAAGGTCATTACAAAATTAAAATACAATGGTTAATCGGAAAGTAAGGTTACACGGCAAATAGCGCTTAAGGGGAATTTTCTCAGGGGAAGTTTGTATCATTGCCGTGTAGCAAGAAGGCAGCAGAAGTGAACGAGCAGTGCCAGTCGTCAGTAGCTCATCGACTGGCATTGTAGTGAAGGTTAGAAATAAGCGTCCTCATTCTGTTTCCCTGTAATGTGCTGTAATACACTACCTAAATGCTAAGGGCATGAACACCGCTGTGATTTTTCTGCTTCTTGGCACTGGAAGGCCCATGAGGTCTCTTCTAACACTATGATTCTAGAATTGATCGCGAAATCATTTCAGTTTATGGAGAGGACATAATGTCAAGACAGCATGTGACAAAATGGGTACGGAATATATTGTAAGACCATGAAGACACTTCGCAGAGCCATCCAAAACAAATGTCATGGGATGCGGGAGTCTGTCTCCTTCATGACAATGCACGTCCAGCCCAGGTCAGAATAAGCTTCCAACCATTAATAATCTAGCTTGCTGTTGGCCTATGCAGCCCGAAAGACCGTTGCATCTGTCAAGTAGGAAATTTAGGTACTGCTTTATGTGGGGAGGCTAATTTAACTAATTTACGACGCCATAAAACCTTTCAGCAGCATGCAGAAGAATGAGGAAATACTCCATCAAAGGACCTGGTGTCACAAGTGGACGGTGAAGCAGCAGCTCCCCCTGTGGCCGAAACCAAGCATAGCTTCATGAAGCCAGAAAAGCTGAAATGTTAAATTGCCTCTGTGTCTGTCTATACATATGTTGTATATCTAAATGGCATTGAATGTTTGCCATGTATATGTGCATTGTAATCCGCACCGAGACCCCTGCAGGATGAGAAGGGTGGAATATAAATACTAGGGGTGGTTGATCCATAAAAAAATTGATTCTAAACTTGTGTGTGTGGGAATTTCCCTTGCTGGGTGGTTATAGAAATAATTCCGAAAATTTTAAAATAAATTTAGTAATTGAAACATAATTAGAAACGAATTTTCGTTTTTATTCGTTACGCCAGCTGGGAGGCTAGAATGGAGGGCTTGCTCTCCTCTCTTCCCTCCCCCCTCCCCCGAGCTCAGAAGCATCACATATTATATTTAATGTGTGATGCCTCTCAGCTGGGGGCAGGGAGGAAGAAGGGTGAGCAAGCACCCTCCCTCCCCCTCGAGCTCAGAAGCATCACGCATTATGTTTAATGCGTGATGCCTGTCAGCTGGGGGCAGGGGGAAGAAGGGAGAGCAAGCACTCCCTTCTTCCCGCCCTGCCCCCCCCCCAAGCTCATAACCCGGGATGCTTCTGAGCTGGCAGGGGCAGGGAGGGAAGAGTGGTTGGCAATCCACTCCCTCTACCTCAGAAGCATCCCGGGTTAAAAATAACCCGGGATGCTTCTGAGCTGGCATGGGCAGCCATCTACCATCCACCTCCCCTCTCCACCTTACATAAATAAACCCGGGATGCTCTTGACATTGCCATCCACTCCAGTCTTGACTTAGCTTAGCAGGGAAGGAGGTGCGGAGGGCATCCCCTCGCGTCCTCCTTCCCTGCTGAGAACTAACTCTGAGATTCAGAGAAATTTCCTCCTGTTCTCCAGGCTCTTCCTCCGCTTGTGAGGGAGAGCCTGGGGAACAGGAGGAAAGCTCGCCCCGGGCTGCTTCTAAAGCGCCTGCCTTAGCTCTCAGCTGGCGAGAGGAGAAAGGGGGGTGCTGCTGCCCTCCAGTCTCCTCTCACGAGTTGAGAACTGAGGAGGGGGAAAAAACGACCTAATAACGTGACCTTTACAAAACTGGCAATCCCAGGTTTGGTTTTCAAACTTCACTTCCGAGTTGGACGCCGAGGGTCGATATAGGGTCAAAATAATTTCAAATACGAAATATTAATGGGTTTCAAAGTATTTAAATTTGAGATATCCACCCCTAATAAATACTATAAATAAATAAATAAATTCATCAGAAAGAACAAAAGGAGAAACAACCAACACACGTGTTGGTTTCCATCCAACAATGAAATTCCTATTTGGGAATATACATTAATGAAAAACGTGTGGAAGATCGAACTGGCAAATCCTCTCACAAGTTTCCGAAATTCAGATCTGCTGGGATCTAAAACCTCAAGGACCTGCAATTTAATTTCTCAGAAACATTTTAACTAATAAACCACTGCCTGCTAAGCTCTATATTAATTTAAAGATAATGAGGCCCTATTATAATCCGTGATGAATGTACAAAGCTCACAGGATTTCAACGGGAAAGAAAAAGTCAGAGCTGGGGTACCGTTGTAATTTGTTTTCCGTGATGATAACTCATAATCCATATGAACAACAAGGGAGAGAAGTAATGTTGCGGATTCTTTGCTTAATCATCTCGCCATTAGCTGCGATCCATACCTCTCAATTCCAGATGGATTTTCCTTTGCAACTAGAAATGCAAGTTTCTTGGGAAGAATGCGGCCCATTAATACACTAAGTCAGCCTTTATAGGAAATGTTATTTGGCTCCAAACATGCATTTTATGCCTGTCGTTTGGGTGCATCTACATTGTAGGATAAATGCAGTTTGGCATGACTTTAACTGCCAGGGATGAATGCTATGAAATCTTGGAAGTTGTAGTTTGGTAATAATAATAATAATAATAATACACTTTATTTATATTCTGCTCTTCTCACCTCGAAGGGGACTCAGAGCGGATTACAATACACATACTTAGCAGACAATCCCTGCCGTTTCCACATACACACATATAGACGAACAGAGGCTGCAAAGGTCAACAGCAGGCTATACGTCAAGGTCGAGCACCCACCTTGACCTGGGCAGGCCTCAAACTCATGACCTACTGGTTAGAGAGATCTTATGCAGCTGACACTTAGCTAGCTGCACCACATTCCCGGCACCAGCACTCCTTGGCAGAGAAGGCAAAAGACCTTCTATTTCAGGGGTTCTCAAACTGTGCTCTGCAGAGTCCTTGGGGGTCTGCTGGTGATAGTGAGGGATTTCTGTTGTTGTTGTTGTATTCAATGGCCGGAATCACTGAGTTGTATGTTTTTCAGGCTGTATGATCATGTTCCAGAAGCATTATCTCCTAACGTTTCACCTGCATCTGTGGAAGGCATCTTCAGAAATTGTGAGGTCTGTTAGAAACTAGAAAAATGTGGGTTTTCTATCTGTGGAATGTCCAAGGTGGGAGAAAGAACTCATGTCTGTTGGAGGTAGGTGTGAATGTTTCAATTGGCCACCTTGAATAGCATTTAAAGGCTTAGCAGTTTCAAGGTGTGGCTTCTTACTGTCTGGGGGAAGTAAAACTCTAAAATCACAACAGTAAATAAAGAACAACACTCAAAACAGGGGAACTCCAGACAAGAAACAATCAGGGACAGCTAATCACCTCTCAACAAAGGATTCCCCCAGGCAGTTAGAAGTTGGAAGAGTCCTTGAAGAGAGGAGCCAGGAATCTCCAGCTGAGAATGGAATGCAGTTGGGAGAGCTTAATGAGCTTTCAGACGCTGGAGTGAGAAGGAAAAGAAATGTAAGCAATTCCAGCTCCAAAGGGTTAGAGCAGAGGAAAGGGGTTTGGCAGGAACTTACAGCTTCTGCAGATTCAGAGTCATTTTGGTTTGTTCCTGGAGATGTGGAACTGGAGTCAGGAGAAAGTGATACTGAGTTTGATTTAACGTTAGTAAAAGAAGTTCAGGATATATGTAATGCTGACTCCAGCAGTGACACATTTATGGGGTTTGACAGTGATAAAGATTGGCCCACTGATACTTCTGGGAATGATTGGGAAACACTAAGTTTTGAAAGATGCTGGGAGGCTTGGAGAGACACTGAACGGCAGGCAGCTGTTTCACCTAATCAAGATGGGTGTGACACTGATGAATCTGACCTTTAGTGTAGAAATTGTGGGTCTGGGAAATAGGCCCTTGCGGCAGGCACGGAGTTGTGTCTGGTGTCCTGTTGCCTTGGTGTCCTGTTTATCTTGGCATCCTGTTACCTTGACATTCTGATTTCTGGTATCGTGTTCCTGACTACTCGTGAGTTCAGGTTTTATACTCTGCCACCTTTTGGGGCTGCTGCTGCTGCTCTGGCTGCAGTTTGAGATAGGGTGTGTGTGTGTGTGGGTTTCAATGTTTTGTTTTCTATTCAGCTATAGCCGTGTATCCTAGTGGCGGGGTTTGTATCTACTGGATCTTCTGTGAGTTTCAAGCTGCAAGACTGGTATTGTATTACAGCGGAGGGAGGATGGCAATGGGATTTATGGAGATTACGATGCGTGATATCTTTGTACATTTAGCTCCTGTTAGGCCTTGGATTGTCTCCTCGTTTTCCCTCCATCATTTCTCCTGCCTTTGACCTTGGTCCGGTTACAGAGACTACACGTTTTGGACCTTCCCACAAAGGACTTCGCAGTGGACGTCCCTGAGTTTGCCTTGGTTTCTCCTGCAGTGTTTTGAGGGGGGGCTTCCCTTGGGTTTTGTGGGTTTTTTGCCAGGTTGGCTAGGTTTTTGTTAGCCCCATTCCCATTCCTTGTGAAATAAACCTTTAGTTACCCCCTTTTACACCTGGGCTTGGCTCTAATTGGCATCTGAGTTACAACAGCCTCTGTTCTATTTCAATGAAGTTATGAAACTACAGAGCATTGGGTGGGTACCATTTCCTATTCCACCCATAGCTTCTTTACTGATGGTTTTTAAATTGTCTGCTTTTGCTTAGTGTAAGTTATATTGATGGTTTTGTTTGATTATTTGCTGCTGTGTTGTTTTATTATGTGTCATTGGGCTTGGCCTCATGTAAGCCGCCCGAGTCCCCTTGGGGAGATGATGGCGGGGTATAAATAAAGTATTATTATTATTATTATTATTTGGTTGGAAAAGGAAGTCCATTTTCCTTGAAGGAAAGTGAAGAACTCAGCAAAGCGCTGAGTTCAACCCAAAGGGCATTCTTATTCCAGAGAACCCATATACATTGATGAAAAATGCCCAGCCCTGCCTCTCTGCTCATGACTGAGCGAGCTGGGACGCCTTCCATTCAGATTTATGCTTCTAATACTGCCATTAATTCTCTCCTGCAATAATATTAAATCTTCCTATTTATGGCAAAGATCGTTCATAAAGCCTCAAAGCAATTTACAGGCCTGGTTTGTGTTTATACGGCGGATGGAAATCTGAAACCCCAATACCACCTGTTGAGCTTGGATGGATTTGCTGCGAGGCTCAATAACCAAAATCCATTTTTCTCCTAAAAAGGGAGAAATAACCATCCTCTGCTTCCTACCTCCCCAAAGCTTGGTTTTGAGTTCTGAATTCTCTTGTGTCATATATTGGATTAATCACAAATATGACACCTCCAATACTCTCATCCTCTTTGACTATAACCTGGTTTGCTTTTCTGGTCCTCACCAGAAGAAAGAGCATACTTTCTTCAATTCACCCCAATTCCCCTGGCTTTTCTTAACCTTTCCCTACCTCTCTCGGCATTACTTCGCGAACGAAGATTCTTAGGAAAGACTCATTCCACGCTTTTCACAAGCACGTTGATGACTAAAAAGTCCAATCTGAGATAGGCAAGTTCGGTTGCAGGAAGCACAGCAGAAAGTCTCCTTGGGTGATGTTGTTTCCAAGTTGCGGATCTTTCTGTGTTGTCGTTTCTCTTCGAGACCCATTCGGCGTGTCTTCTTGAAAGAGGCCGCAGCATTGTGGATAGTGCGTCTCCATGCCTCCCAATATGAGGCCAGGGTGGACCATTCTTGGTGATCAATCTGGCCGACCATGAGATGTTGTTTCAGGGAGTCCTTATATCTCTTTTTGGGGGCGCCTCTCTTGCTCTGACCCATGGCGAGTTCACCTTAGAGTAGTATCTTTGGGAGTCGGTGGTCCTCCATCCTAGAGATGTGCCCTGCCCAGCGCAGCTGTGTTCTCAATAGCATGGCCTCAATGCTGGTGATCCCTGCTTGCTCAAGGACAGCAACATTAGTCACATAGTTGGTCCAGTGTATATTTAGGATTGTGCGAAGATAGCGCTGATGAAAGCGTTCGAGGAGTCGTAGGTGTTGGCAATAGGTGACCCATGTTTCAGACCCATAGAGGAGAATAGAGAATAGTAAATGTAATAATAACAACATGCAGTCATGCTGGCCACATGTTGAGCCTGTGACTTCTGTGGCTTCAGGGGTTGTGGGTTATGGTGGTATGGCAGGGATCTGCGTGGTTTTCAGTGCAGGGCCAAGGTGATGAAACTCTGGAAAAGCAGTTAAGGGAATTTAGTTTTTCTGAGAGTCCAGTGGGCGGGAATTGAGACACCTGGCTTGCTGATTCTAGCCGCAGCTGTTACTTTTCCAGGGAAAAGGGAGGGAAATGTTAGAATGTTGAGATCTTGTTATTAGCCCTGTAAAGGTTGAAATTCAGTTCCTGGTCAACCTTCGATTCTACTTCAAGCAGTTCCATGAACTCCTGATTTCATGATTTTTTGATCATTCATGACAGAATTTTTAGCTTGTCTTTTTTGGGATTATCCTAGTTTTAAGTTCTGTTGCTTTTTAGTGGATTTATATTCAGAGACCTTATAACTTAATTAGCCTGAGGCTTTGGGAACATTTCTTGGGATTTTCTCGAATGCTTTTTGCCTTGGCTATTTTCATGTTTACTGTTATTTTTTGGACATTGTCTACTTCAATAAATAGACTGTTATTTCCAGCCATGGTTGTGTGAATATTTAAAGGGCCTTGGTTCTCTGCCGGTGTGCGACACCACATGACCTAGGAGGCGTCTACTCTTTGGCTTACAAATAAAGATGAGCACCAACCCCCAGAGTTGGACCTGACTAGACTCGACCTTTACTAACAGCAATAATAAAGTGAAATAATACATGTAATAATAAAATTGAGTAAAATAATAAATGTAATAATAACAATAATAGAGAAAATAATAAATGTAATAAAAATAATGTAAAATAATGTAAACAACAACAATAAATAGAGTAAAATAACAAGTGTAATAACAATAGAGTAAAATAATAAGTAACTTTGACTTGAGTATAAGCTGAGGGGGGTCATTTTCAGCCTAAAAAGGGCTGAAAAACTTGGCTTATTGTCACAATGCTGGGTCCTGGCTCGGCCCCTTAAGCACACACACACAGACAATGATCAATTAACTATTTATTGAGTAATAAAGAACAGGTGAAAAAGTAAATTGTCCAATTGAGAAACTGTCAAATTGTCCAAGTGAAAACACGTGAAGTTCAAAAGCCAAAAAGCAAGGAATCAAAAAGCAAAGTAATCCTTGGAAACAAAACAAGGCAAAGTCCATGAAAATACAAGGTCCGTGGCAAGGTTCTTGGCAAAGTACTTGGCAAGGCAGCCAGACTATGGCTTCCACGAACACGGTCGCTTCACTCCCTTCAGATCAGAAGTGGCTGACCAACTGAGGAACTGTTCCCAGGGAACGTCTACTTAATCCCCCCCTTTTGGAACCCAACGCCGCTCTAGGCTTTGCTTCCATTCCCTACGATGGGACTCGATGCTTCTCCTACGATCAAAACACTCTTCAGGCCAGTCTGCAGCTGGCTCACTATCTTCCTGAGAACCTTCCTCCCCTTCGGTTTCCATCAACTCATCCCCCACAGGTTCCCAGATGCGTTCTTGGGAACCGTGCCCTCCCGGTCTCTCATAACTATCAGAATCTGGGTCATCCTGACCTTCCTCGTCCAAATAAGCCTCAGGCCAGGTGTCATCCCACTGCAAACTATCTGTTGGAGATGTGGGCCCAGCAGCCCCATCATCCGCATCACCTGTATCTACAGCAAGGGGGTCCAAAGCAATTGGCACCCCCGGGGCAGCCCCCTGGCCCCCCGGCTGAAATGGAGGCTGGGTTGCTACACTTATACTAGAGCAGTGTTTCCCAACCAGTGTGACGGGGCACACTGGTGTGCCGTGAGCGATCATCAGGTGTACCATGGGAAAATGGAACCTCCAGGAGGGAAGGGGGGAGAGTCTAGTGTGTTGAAGTATAAAAACCCTAAGAAACCTACCTCGATAAAGGCACAAAATTACAAACACCCCTCTCCCCACCCGTTGTCTACTTGGTCTCTCCCTCTCCATGCATTGGGAAGGCCTGCCTCCCTTTCCCCAAGTAGAGACCTCTTCTTGCCTCCTGGGGGTTCTGTGTGGGAAGTTTGGCCCAGTTCTATCATTGGTGGGGGTTCAGAATGCTCTTTGATTGTAGAGGAACTATAAATCCCAGCAACTACAACTCCCAAATGTCAAGGTCTATTTCCCCTTAACTCCATCTGCGTTCATATTTGGGCATATTGAGTATTCATGCCAAGTTTGGTCCTGATCCAACATTGTTTGAATCCACAGTACTCTCTGGATATAGGTGAACTGCAACTCCAAAACTCAAGGTCAATGCCCACCAAACTCTTATAGCATTTTCTCTTGGTTATGGGAATTCTGTGTGGGAAGTTTGTGTCTTTCTGCCATTCCTGCCAGGATATCTATGTTGTGTTCATCGAAACAGGTCCAGGTTTCACACTGAGTGTATAAATACATTGAAAAACATCTTAACTATATGTATTACTGTGTTAGAGTGTCATTTTGTGTCATTTTGGTTGGTGGTGTGCCCCAGGATTTTGCAAATGTAAAAAGTGTGCCGCGGCTCAAAAAAGGTTGGGAAACACTGTACTAGAGTATATGTGGTACTGAAGTCACCTGTTGATTTACCTGTGCAGATGTGCAGAAGTAAAATTTCATACTATAAATGAGCCAAAACTCAGCTTCCTAAGTTAGCCAACTAATCTCGCACAGAAGCCAGCGCAGGAGCAATCTTTTATTCAGTTTGTGCCACCTGATTCCATTATATCTTGTTTGCTATCGTGGTTTTAAGGTAAGCTTGTAATATTTAACTTGGCAAGCCTGCTTGGGCAAGGCGTGTGTTTGTTTGTTCAAAGAATAGGGCAGAACTTTTCCTATTGGGAAAACGGATCAATGCTCTCCCACCTGCGAATTGATAAGGCAAAACATGGGGAAAACAACCACCTTTGTTCCAACCTTCCAATTACACAATTGGACTTGTTAGTGAACACAAGGCAGGGCTTTTTAGTTTGGGTAGAAAGCATGTATCTCTTGTAACTCTCAGATCCAGCTCCTGGCTATTTAAAAAACCAAAATCGATATTTCTCGGGGTTTAAATGCATTGTTTCTCATCGCTCTCCCCAGTGAAAAAGGAGAAGATTGTTTTCAGCCTTGCGTACCAGCCTTTTTCAATATTTAGACTGCTGCTCAGAGCTTATTAAATGGATCTGTCAGTAAGCCTTGGGATTATCCAGTTTCCCAGTCATTGCAGGTTTTGAACTTTTTGGGGGAGGAGAGGGAAGAATGTCGTGGCGTTTACAATGGATTAAAGGGCTCTGATATTCACCCTCAAATGCTCAGGTTTTCATCCCCCTAGAGTCCAGACTTTGAGAAAAGGGGCCATGATGACAATGATGATGATGATTTTGCTTTTGGTGGCACAATTGGCTTTCATCCAGAAGCCCCTTGAGTCCAGAGTTTGGTCATAAAGAGGAGGAGTACTTCCTTACTTTGGCAATCCCTCGTAGCTCGAGGATGATGGCCTTCGAAATGTAGTGTCTTGCTAGTCGATACGTAGGTGACTGTGGAGACCTATTCTTGTTCCGCATGTTCTTCCGCAATGAGGACATTGGTTTCCAGGTGAAAGGCAGTCTCAGTCAGGGTTGGTTTAATGCACCTTCCTCTTGGCATGTTTCTTCCTTTTGCCTTTCATTCGTGCCTCTTCAAATTCTGCAGCACTGCTGGCCACAGCTGACCTCTAGTCAGGGCCGGACTAAGTAATTTAACATAGTAAGCAAACCTTATTTTGGCTCCCCCTCGCTCTCTGGCCCTTGCTCTCCATCCCCTCGCTCGCCATCCTCCTCAGTCTTCCACCTCGTGGAGGATACGCATGCGTGCCCGGTGGTGAGCGTGGAGGCGGTGTCACTATGGCCCATATGGGACCCATACACGGTGTATATGGCTCCCATGCCTTTTCCGCCGCTGCCATGACATCACGTGAACCATTTTCCCTACCATTTTGGCGGGAACGAGAGGGGCGTGGCCGGGGGGGAGCCATGGCCCCTCTCGTTCCCGCCAAAATGGTAGGGAAAATGCTTCACGTGATGTCATGGCGGTGGCGGAAAAGGCATGGGAGCCATCACCCAGGCAACTGGCAGAAGTGGGAATGGGCCCCGGCCGCTTTGGGCAACCTGGCTGGCTGTGGCTGGTGGCTGCCACTCCTTCTCTAACCCCCTCCTTCCCTCTATGCTCTGCCCTCTTCTCATCCCTTCCCCCAGCTCCTCCGGACCTTAGGCTACGCTGCTCGTACTTGGAGTCGGCATGGAAGTGAGTGGTAAGTGCGTGCCTACCTTGGAGTGGTAAGCGCGGAGGAGCATCACTTCAGTGCTGGTGGTCTTTGTTCTTCCAGCATGCTGATATTTGTCCGTCTGTCTTTCCAAGAGTACTGCATGATTTTTCAGAGGTAACGCTGATGGAATTGTTCCAGGAGTTGAATGGGATGTCTGTAGACAGTCCACGTTTTGCAGGCATACAGTATGTCAGGGTTGGGAGGACAGTGGCTTTATAAACAAGCACCTTGGTCTCCCCACGAATGTCCTGATCCTCAAACACTTTCTGCTTCATTTGGAAAACAGCTGTACTCGCTGAGCTCAGGCAGTGTTGTATTTCAGTGGAGAGGTGGCTGCCAAGGTAGGGAAAATAGTCAACAACATTAAGCTGTATTTCTGGCATTGCAGAGGGATTAACTGGTACCTGCTGGAAAAGCACTTTGGTTTTCTCTATGTTCAATGAGAGGCTGAGATTCACATATGCTTCTGCGAAGGTGTTTAGAGTGGGTCTTCTGAATGCGCGCAGACTATGTTATCATCAGCATATTGGAGTTCTATAAAGTATGTTGTTGTGACCTTGGTTTTGGCTTTCAGTTTGCTGAGGTTAAATAGCTTGCCATCCGTCTGATAGATGATTTCCACTCCCTTGGGAAGCCTCCAATCAACAAGATGTGATGAAGATGGAGAATAAGGTTGACGCAATAACACATCCCTGTTTGACACCTGAATCCACCTTAAATGGGTCACTTTGGAAGCCATTGCTGTCCAAGACTGTTGCCATCATGTCATCACGGAGGAGCCACAGGATATTCACAAATTTGTCAGGGCACCCAATTTTTTGGAGGATGGTCCAGAGAGCACTGCGATTCACCGTGTCAAATGCCTTTGCAAGGTCAATGAATGCCATGTACAGTGTCGCAAGCTCATCCCTGATTTGTTGTTGCGGGACTTGTGAGAGAACCTCTTCAGCCACAGTGGAGCTGTGATTCTGGAGCAGGGGTGGGCAACCTACGGCCCGCGGGCCGGATCCAGCCCAGCAGCCGCTTCTGAACTGGCCCGGGGAGAAGGGCATTGGGGTCGGGGCCAAGAGGAAGGGGTGCTGCTGCCGCCATCCCATCGCGGGCTCTGTGGGGCCTGTGTCGGCAGACAGGCCGGAGGAGTGGTGGCTTTGGAGTGCCTACCATCCCTGGAGGCGATCCAGGCCTGCAGCGGGAGCATTCCGCGACCTGCGGGGGCTTATTGCCCTGGCGACCTGGAAGACTTGATCGTCTTCCGGGTCGCCAGGGCGAACAGCCACCTCAGATCGCCGAGTGCTCCCCCTGCAGGCCCGGATCACCTCCAAGGATGGCAGGCACTCAAAGCCGCCGCTCCTCCGACCTGTCTGCCGATACAGGCCCCACAGAGCCCGCGATGGGATGGCGGCAGCAGCACTCCATAGCAGAGCGATCAGCTGGGGAACGGCTGGGGGCAAGAACGGGCGGAGGCCTGCAGCCTCCGATCTTCTGCTGCTCTGCTCTCTTCTGCTGCTGCGGTGGCTGGGTCCGCTTTGCCATCCTCCTGGCTGGGTCCATTGGGCCATTCCATCTTGGGATCTCTCCTCTCTTGAGGATGTCAGCCTTCATCTTGGTTCGCACCTTGTCTTCTTGAATTTTATTTTATTTTATTTTAGTGGTTTTTATTATTTTATAATATTTTTTATAATAATATAATAATATAATAAATAATATAATATAACAATGTTCTATTATAATTTCAATATATTATAATGTCTATATATACTATACTATAATAATTATGATATTAATACTGATAATATATGAATATTTCTTGATATATTAATATGTTAATATTAATGATGTGTAATATATAGTAAATAAATAAATAAATTATGTAGATTAGAATGTAATTCAGCCTTAAGGTGCAGCCCTCCATATTATTTTTTGGCTCTCCTGTGGCCCCTTGGAAAAAATAATTGCCCACCCCTGTTCTGGAGGCTTTGGTAGTGCTCTTTCCAGCGTAGTTGAAATGATATTTTTGTCCTTCAGAAGTTTGATTCCACCTGATGAGTGTAGAGGGTGTATGCCATGCTTTCTTGTCCCATAGGAGTATCCTGATGATGATAACAATGAAAATATTCTCTATATTTTGCTTATGGTGGAAACACTGTTAACTGTCAGGGCAGAGCCTTCTAAGTAGCCACATGGTTGATTTTCCTAGAAAACAGGGTATTCTGCACAGAAACATCATATATTATAAATAGTACATTATGCGATTTCCCAGTGGCACCAAGTTGTGCAATATTGACATTCTACATGGAAGCTGGCCCTGGAAAAATTGGTTTGCAGCCTCTTGCAACGGAAAGCACATTTACGAGTGTCGTATTCCCACATGGCAATATTCATATTGCGCCAAGTCAAACGCAGGACAAAGCCCATCTTTGCCTCATTAATTTAGAATGTGGCGGGGGGTTTTAAAGGGGAGGGGAATAAAAATTGTGAAAATCTATGTGTACATCTGAAAAATGCATGTCTCCTCCTCTCTCTTTCTTAAGAATTGTGCAGAAGTACTTTTTGGTCAATTGGGAAAATACATTGAAAATGCATACATTAGGTAAATGTGTACTAGGATGTCTATGTGGGAAGGTATCTTGCAACCAAAGACAGACTGAGATGGAAGGAGCACTGCTGATGGGTTTCTGAGAGATGTATGGAAAATGAAACTGGCAGATTTCCACCTCACTATCTAGGCTATCCTCAGGTATCCATTGGTCAGTGTGGTTTCCCACTTGTGGTCACTGCATGATAGGAGCCAATGCATGGTCGGACTCCATCTCCATTTATGGTGCTACTGCACCCTTATAAAATGGATGTGGTTGGTGTTTGCTTCTCTTCGACCTGAGTTCGACCCGTCTCCTACTTCCTTCTGAGTGGGGTTTGGAAACTTGCAGGCTGCTTGATGATGTACAGCACATCCTTTGGCACGTATAGTGTGCTGCAGTGTTTGGCGATTGGGCCTTCATTATATTGTTTCTCTACAATCCTGCGCCATCTACTTGGGGCGCTTCTTACGGCTTGCTTCCCAACCTGCTCCTGAGTGGGAGTTGTCCTGCTCTAGCGGCTCCTATACAATCTCGGAGGTCTTCACATTTTGATTTACCAACGCATTTATTTTGTGTTGCAAATCTTTACATATTGGGATACTTACCCTTGGCAAACTAAAGCTTCCTGGCGACATATTAGTACATGCTACGTCGAGTGTCGGCCATGCCCCTGAATATACACGCACGGAACGTGGACACGCCTCCAGGCTACCTCCGTTTCGTGTTTCTAATATGTATTTACCCATGCAGGACTGAACTGTGAGTTTTGCCCTTTCAGAGACCATATTGGGGATTTTTTCCAGTGACTTTTGCATTTCTCTTGTACTACATTGTGACTTTACTCCACACTCGTCTTTTATTGTGCATTTATCAAGTGATATATATATTTTCCCTTTGTATGGACTTGGGACGACCTTAGCTTGTATGATGTGATTATGACTTTATTACATTGATATATTTTGCTACCTTTGTGCTTATTCATTTAGATCCTATTGGTACTCAGTGTGTTGTTCATTGGATTCTTGGATGCATCAGATATCCCAAACTGTAGTCTGATATCTGAAATCAGTCCTTCTGATTTCAGATATCAGAAACCTCAGCCCCATTGGTCAATGCTGAAGGATTCTGGGAGATGAAGTCAACAATTATTAAAGGATCAGAGTTTGGGAACCTTTGATCTACACCAGTGTTTCTCAACCTTCCTAATGCTGTGACCCCTTAATGCAGTTCCTCATGTTGTGGTGACCCCCAGCCATAACATTATTTTCATTGCTACTTCATAACTGTAGTTTTGCTGATGTTATTAATGGTAATGTAAATATCTGATATGCAGGATGTATTTTCATTCATTGTAACAAATTTGGCATAAATACCCAATATGCACACATTTGAATAATGGTGGGATTGGGGGTTTATTTTATCATTTGGGAGTTGTAGTTGCGGGGATTTATAGTTCACCTACAATCAAAGAGCATTCTGAACTCCACCAACGATGGAATTAAAACAAACTTGGCACACAGAACTCCCATGACCAACATACTAGAATAGTTTGGTGGGCATTGACCTTGTGTTTTGGAGCTGTAGTTCACCTACATCCAGAGAGCACTGTGGACTCAGGCAATGATGGATCTGGACCAAACTTGTCATGAATACTGAATTTGCCCAAATATGAACACTATGGTGGAGTTTGGGGAAAATATATCTTGACATTTGGGAGTTGTAGTTGCTTGGATTTCTTCTTCACCTACAATCAAAGAGCATTCTGAAACCCAACAATGATAAAATTGGGCCAAACTTCCCACACAGAACCCATATGCCTTGAAGGGACTCCTCCAGCCTTGAGCGCTCTCCCTCGCCCATTTATGCATACCACATTGCCATGCACGGAGCACGCCTACTCTCCCCTCCCTGCTTGGATTCTCAGAAATAGCCCTCCCCTTGACTGAGAGACCAGCCAATCACAGCAGAGGAGGGCTTTTGGTGGAAGGATGGAAGGAGAAAGGGGAAGAGAGGGAAGGAGGGAGGAAAGAGGGAAGGACAGACAGAAGGAGAAAGCGGGAGAGAGGAAAGAAAGAGGGAAGGATGGAAGGATGAAAGAAATGAAGGGAAGGATGGAAGGAGAAAGAAGGAGGGAAGGAAGGATGAAAGGGTGGAAGGGCATGGAGGGAGGGAGAAAGAGGGAGAGAAGGAAGGAAGTGAAGGAGGAAGGAAAGAAAGGGAAGGAAATACAAAAAGGAAGGAGTAAGGAAGGAGAAAGTGGGAGAGAGGAAAGGAAGGAAGGACAAAAGGATGGAAGGAAAAGAAGGAGGAAGGGAGAAAGAGGGAGGGAAGGAAGGAAAGAGGAAGGAAGGATGAAAGGATGGAAAGGAAGGAGAAAGAGGGAGAGAAGGAAGAAGGAAAGAGAGAAGGAAGGAAGGAGAGAATGGTGAGAGGCAGGAGGGCAAATAGCTCTCGTGGGGAATTTCCTCAGGGGAAGTTGGTATCATTGCCATGTAGCGAGAAACAGCCCTCCCCTTGGCTGAGAGGCCAGCCAATCACAGCGGAGGAGGGCTTTTGATGGAAGGATTCGCTATCTGTTTCCAAAAAGGAAGAGAAGAACAGGTGGAGAGATCTGTCAAAGGGGTTCCTAAGACTTTCAGAAATATATGTTTTCCGCTGATCTTTGGCGACTCCTCTGAAACCCCCTCATGACTCCCAGGTGTCCCTGCCCCCAGGTTGAGAAATACCATGCTAGGGGGAATGTGGCATTGAATTTGATGCCCTGCGGGTCCCCGTCTGTGATCTGATGGACCTTCTGTCCACCGGAGTTGCCTTCTTCTATCAATCAACCTGCCCACAAATCTAGCCAAGCTAGACTGAGTTACCGCTCATGTGTTCCTCCCAATGACCCTGTCTTTTCAGCCACAATCTGATACTACCCGTGTGTGCATCTGTCAAACTGCATATTCCATAGTTTGTTTCTAGGAGACGCATAAAAAAACCCGCATGTGTATTTATGACATTGCCGGAGAACCTCTCCTTCTCCTTCTTCCTCCTCTCTGCTAGGCCTAGCCTCTCTTTATGAAGATTGATGGCAGGGCAGTAAATGTTTAGCACCTCATCCGAGCCGATGGTATCTGTGTGTATGAATACATCTTTCCCCTCAATAAACAGATGCTTTGAAAAACCGTGTTGCGCAAAACCAGCTCTCGCCTTGCCTCCTTGTTTTCTTTTTGGGTAATTCTTTCGTCCTCACGCATGCCAGATTCGAAATGAGGTTGAATAAAGCAGCGGAATATGAATTGAGAAACGCCCACGTCCCCTTTGCAAAAACTCCAGTGTAATGAAATGTTGAAAGCGCATGGACTGGAACCACAAATTAATTTCACCTTCGCGTCTGGTTCATGGTTAGAGAGTTGGCGCACAATCGGAATTTGTAGTCGTCGGGCGATGTGATCCAGAGGGAGATACTTCCCTGCTTTGATGAAATGGAAGGGATTTCACATGCAAAGACTGATTGCCTTCATTCCTTTAATTGATTGAATCCTTTCCAGAGAAGATCTAGATTAGCGATGACATGGTATATCCATGGGCTTCAATCCAATTATTTGTACCAATTCAATTAAATACATTGAATTAATGAGATTTGCCAGGTGCGTTGGCTCACCATCCAACAATTGGTTCAAGGGGCCCTCTCTTCAATATGCCAGTGAAGTATCAATATATTATTAATTATCTTTTATTTGGTTGACTCAATTAACTAGAATTCAAGCAACCAGCAAAAAAGTTATTCACAAAGCTATTTTTATTTGCATGTGGATGGGTGATACACCTCCCGCCAAAAGACCAATAAGGCACCAACACAAGAGTTTGGATGATAATTGGCCACAACTCATTTATTAAAAACAGGAACAAGGGTTGGCAGCCATGCATGGGTCCTGGATCATGGGAAGGACAGCCCACAATTTACGGAGATGCTTGCGTGCCTGGGTGCCGCCGGCCCAATACCGGTCAACTGGAACTAGGCACCCCAGGGGGCACGGGCGTTATCCCCCCCTTATGACCAAGGAGCAATAAGCCAACCAGATCCAGGGCCCATGCCACACGCCAAACATAGAGTTGTGACATAGAACATCAATAACAGAACATGAACATAGTAAACATGTCAAACATAGAGTTGCAACATAGAACATGATAACCGAAACATCAACATAGTGCAAACAATGAATATACAGCAATACAAAGTGCAAACCCCAAACAAGCAATGAAAACAAGTAGGGAGGGTTGGAGGTAATTGCAGATCTGGCCCCATGTGCCGGCAGGGCAGCCCAGGCAGTCTTAAGTAGGCTGCCTGGGCGGAAGTGAGGGGCCGACCGGCTGGGAACAAAGGGCAGGGTGAGGCGGGCCCTCCCATTGGCCGGCCAGCCCTGGTGGCGGGAGACTCTCCCGCCACCCAGAGGGCTTCTGGGAGCAAGAAGCCCCCCACCCCCTTCTATTCCAACAAGATGGCGGCAAGGACATGCCCCCACCGCAACGTGCTTGGCCGGTAAGTCAGCCCAGCCAAGTAAAACTATACTACATTAAGTTTTTTATTTTGTATCAAAAGCATTTCAAAAGAATGTGGCGCAGCTGGCTATGTGTCAGCTGCATAAGATCTCTACTGACCAGAAGGTCATGAGTTCGAGGCCTGCCCGGGTCAAGGTGGGCTCCCGACCTATTGTGTAGCCTGTTGTCGACCTTTGCAACCCAAAAGACAGTTGCATCCGTCAAGTAGGAAATTAAAGGTACCACTTAGTGGGGAGGCTAAATTTAACTGATTTACGAGGCCATAAAGATCTCCAGGAAGCATGCTGAGGAATGAAGGAGTGCAACAGCTCCCCCTGGTGGATAGATGTTAAATTGCCTCTTTCTGTCTTGTGTTTGTGTGTCTAAAGGCATTGAATCCTTGCCTGTATATGTTCATTGTGATCCTCCCTGAGTCCCCTGCAGGGTGAGAAGGGCGGAATATAAATGAAGTAAGTAAATTAAATAAATAAATAAATAAATAAATAAAATTAGTATAAAACTGATAAAAATAGAAGATGCACAAGCATCTAAATATCTTTTGACCAAGAACGGGCAACAGCAACTGCATTGTCTGTAGCCTCAAACGATTCTTCTCTGTACATGAGGCCGGACATTACGGACAAGCATACAGATGTGGAGTTGTCTGTTCTGCTCCACAGTTGCACAAGGTGGGGGATTATTTTAGGTAGTGCCATTTTGCCAGGTTGTATCCACTTCTGAGTCTGTTCAGGGACTTCCAAGTTGCCCATTCTTGGTTTGCCCCTGGAGGAAGACCCTCATGGGGGGCATCCAATTGGGATTTCCTAGTTTAGCTGCCCAGAGGGATGCTATTGCTGTTGCTGGGGGGACACCAAGAGGAGTGGTTGTCCTCATGAACGAGACTGATAGCCTTGCAGTGGGTGGCTTTCACAGTGTTCAACCTCATTTCTCTTAATATTAAGTTAAGTTTGTCTTTATTTATCTACTGTTTTGGGTACCTGGCGTTGCCTGGGTTATTTGAAAAAGTCATTTTTTAATTGTACAAAATGCATAAGGTGGTGCATGAACTACAACTCACATCATTCCTGGTTAACTCTGAGAAATTCCATCAGTACTTAAAGCTTGTTATGTTGGGCCACGCTATGCCCCCCCCCCCCGGCTTCAGCTCTCCCACAGCTTCTCCAGCCTTGAGGGGGCAGTGCGAGTGACGGGCAGGAGTCATGCCCCCCGTCCACGCTCTCCGCCATGACTCCCGTCCCTTGCTCGCTGAAGCCGCGTGGAGGAGGAGCATGAGCGGTGGACGGGCTTCAGTGGGCGGGGCTCCTCCTCCACGCGGCTTCAGCGAGTGAGGGGCGAGAGTCATGGCAGGAGTCATGGCGGATTGGAGGCTGGCTGGGGAAACGGCCGAAGGAGGCGGCGCCCTGGCCCCTTCTTCTTTTTCTTCTTCGTCACCCGGCCCTTCCTCCTCCCCCCCCCCCAAGCAACAGGAGTTCAGCAGGAGGAGGGGGAAGGAAGGGGGGCAGAGAGCTTTTCTCACGCACAGCAGGAGGTCCGTCACGGCACACTACTGTGCCGCGTCACAGCGGTTGGGAAACACTGGGTTAGTATATTAGTTAGGTATATTTTAATAGTAACTCTCAAGCATCCAGAAACTACATTGCTCCAGCATCTAACGATCCACATGGGTATCTGTTAACTGAGAGTCTGTTGTGTAGGTATATAAGCACACATATTTACAACGAATGCTTAACCTATCCTGATGGTTTTTTTAATATCTGAAATTTATCTTCGCATTCTGATGACTAATTTCCATCTCAGGCTAAGGCCTGATTCGACTCGCTGCTCGCTCTCACTTTCTCGGGCAATCCGCTGTGAGATCAGATGCGAGTGGGATGCCTGAAATTTATTAATGAAGATTTGAAATGACAATCCTTTGGCGGATCTTCAAATGTCTCTCCGCTCTTGGAGAATGGCAGCAAAAGGAACTCTATGGACTGCGATTCGGATGAATTATTCAACAGCATTTGCGGCGTGCGACTTCATGATTTGTAATGAGCCTTGGGACAGGAAGGGTGCGTGGATAGAAGTAAATAATGTATGCATTCAAAGTCTTCTCATTCATAATAATAGTTTGTAACATTTGTCAGATCAACACCAAGTTCCCATTGAAACAGAAAGGGTAGGAAGTTTCCAAACCAGAGTCAACTCTCATTGGTTGGAATAGGTCAGGACAGCAAATGGCTTTAGCCAACTGTTTTCCATTATATCCAGCTTGGAAAAGTTACTTTTTTCTGGACTATAATGTAATCTCTTAGCAATATGACAACTATCGATCTTAAAAAACTATTTCTTGATTAAAGGTGTTGGCGTGCTGGCTGATATCCGAACAGAGGATGAGCCGGAGATGTCAATGCCTTGGTCCTTTCATTGCTGGCTGCTTCTTCCCAATGGATGTCAGGTGGTGCAATACCAGATAAACAGTATCATTTCTCCAGTGGTGTGGGTGCGTAGGACATCCTGTGATAATGTGGCATGTCTAATTAAGAGCCACATCTACTGTTTTAACATGGTGCGATGTGTTCCATACTGGGCATGTGTATTCAGCTGCAGAATAGCAAAGCACACGGGCAGATGCCTTCACTGTGTCTGGTTGTGATCCCCAGGCTGTGCCAGTCAGCTTTCATATGATATTATTTCTAGCACCCAGTTTTGGTTGATAGCCAAGCAGTGCTTCTTGTAAATCGGAGCACGATACAGTGTAACACCCAGGTATTTTGATGTGCTGCAATGCTCCAGTGGGATTCCTTCCCAGGTAATCCTCAGAGCTCAAGATGCTTGTCTGTTTTTACATGAATTAGGAATCAGCTGCTTTTTCCTGTAATAGGCAGTGAGAGCACCTAAAGATTTGGAGAGCTTCTGTTCAACCATTCCAAAGTTTCCTGCTTTAGTGGTGATGACACAATCATCAGCATAGATGAAACTCTCAGTGGCTGATCATTTGTGTAAATGTTAAGCATTGATGGAGCAAGCATGCTTTCCTGAGGCAGGTTGTTCTTCTGTTTTCTCCATCTGCTCCTCTGGCCCTGGAACTCAACAAAAAAGCTCCTGTTTTGTAGCAGATTTCCTGTGAAGCAGGTGAGGTGGTAGTCCCTTGTGATATTATATGTTTTTCTCAAGAGAAGGGAATGATTTAGTGTCATAAGCAGCTGACAGGTCTATGAAGACAGCTCCTGTAATCATCTGCCTTTCAAACCCATCTTCTATGTGCTGAGTCAGGCTGTGATGTGCAGCTTTTGCCTTTCCTGAAACCACTTGTGATGTGCAGCTTTTGCCTTTCCTGAAACCACTTGTGATGTGCAGCTTTTGCCTTTCCTGAAACCACTTGTGATGTGCAGCTTTTGCCTTTCCTGAAACCACTTGTGATGGGCAGCTTTTGCCTTTCTTGAAACCACTTGTGATGTGCAGCTTTTGCCTTTCCTGAAACCACTTGTGATGTGCAGCTTTTGCCTTTCCTGAAACCACTTGTGATGGGCAGCGTTTGCCTTTCTTGAAACCACTTGTGATGGGCAGCTTTTGCCTTTCCTGAAACCACTTGTGATGGGCAGCTTTTGCCTTTCCTGAAACCACTTGTGATGCGCAGCTTTTGCCTTTCCTGAAACCACTTGTGATGCGCAGCTTTTGCCTTTCTTGAAACCACTTGTGATGCGCAGCTTTTGCCTTTCTTGAAACCACTTGTGATGGGCAGCTTTTGCCTTTCCTGAAACCACTTGTGATGTGCAGCTTTTGCCTTTCCTGAAACCACTTGTGATGGGCAGCTTTTGCCTTTCTTGAAACCACTTGTGATGTGCAGCTTTTGCCTTTCCTGAAAACACTTGTGATGTGCAGCTTTTGCCTTTCCTTGAACCACTTGTGATGCGCAGCTTTTGCCTTTCCTGAAAACACTTGTGATGCGCAGCTTTTGCCTTTCCTGAAACCACTTGTGATGTGCAGCTTTTGCCTTTCCTGAAACCAGCTTGCTGTGAAATCAAACATCGATCTATTTTTTCCATAATTCTATGCAAAATAAGTATCTCCAGAACTTTGTAAAGATGGCACAACAAGGACATTGGTCTATAGCTTTTTGGATCATGACCGTCTTTGCCCAGTTTCAAGATGGCTATGACAACTTACTATACATTTGAGGAGTTTTGCGTTCCATCCCAATAAAGGACTTCAATTTTAATTGTGAATATTTTTCAGGAAAACTGGGTTGTTCTTTAATAATATCCTTTCTTTGAAGGTTGACAAGGACTTTAGCCTTCTCCGCCAAGGAAGTTAGTGCCTCACCAAACTATATATACACGGGATTCCTTAGAATTGAGCCATGACAGTTAAAGTGGAGTTGGATGGCATTAAAAATAGCCATGAAGGAATATCAGAGGAATTGCAAGGAAAAGAAAGAGGAGCCGAATTTCTGAAAGTGGCTCTGCACATCCCTCATTAAACGTCCTAATTAAGCTTCTTGCTTTGAACGCTCCGCTTTATGTGATGTGTCAATCTGGAAGTTTATTTCTGCTCTGCGGTGTGAGGGACACATCCGAATAATGGGAAGGCCTCTAATGTGCGTAGGGAGGCTGCTTCAAGAAGGACTTTGTTTGTTCAGGTATTTTACACAGAATGACTTTTAGGGCCAGGTTTTCTCAGAACAGCTTGCCTGGAAGAAAAGGAGAGCAGCAGGAGTCCGATGCAATGCCATTACATTGAAAAAGCACTTGAGGTATCTGAAAGGGGCAACTAATGGGGTTCAGTGAATTGCCCTGTTGATAGGAAAGGTAATTTTAACAATTGGTTCCTGGACTTTGTTGCTGTCCTCTTAAATTATTTGAATATAATTCTTCTTTAGGTATAGTTGAATATGTCCTCTAGTTAACTCTATTAGCCACGGTGGTCCACACTCCTGTTACATCTCATATGGACTACTGCAACACACTCTTGAAGTCTCCAATAGCTCTGCTCAGGGTAGCATTGTTTTTGCTTCAGTCCATCCGTTGGAATGTAGCCTTTCTCTTTTCCTACTGCCGCCTACCTTTCCAGTCATTGTCATCTTTTCTAGCGAAGCATGCCTTCTCATGATAAGTTTGGGATATGACAGTCTCAGTTTAGTCAGTTTCCAGGGAGACTTCAAGCTTGAGTTGCTCTCTGTGTGTATCTATATGCTTTCCCGTCACTTGTCAACTTGTGGTGACCCCATGAATTTTTCATATGGTTTCCTTAAGCGAGGAATGCTCAGAGGTGGCTTTGCTAGTTCCTTCCTCTGAAATACCGCCTGCAGTACCTGACCCTGCTTAGCTTCCGAGTTCAGACGTGATCTGGTGCCTTTGGAGTATTTAGTCTCCAGCTGATTTGCTCCAGGAGCCAATTATTTGTCTTTTTACTAGTCTGCAGTATCCACAAAACTCTTCTCCAGCCTCATATTTCAAATCAGTTGACTTTCTTCCTATCTGCTTTCTTTCCTCATTGTCCATAGAAGCATACATACATATAAACATTGGGAATCCAGAGCCATTTAATATTCAATTACATATCTTGACATTTCAAGATTTTTAGTTCTTTCCTAGCTGCCCTTCCAAGTCTTAGTCCTTATTAGCAGGGTATAACTCTGACATGGTTGAAGTTTTAATCTCAGGCTGGGTTTACACTGACCTATATCCCAGGATCTGATGCCAGATTATCTGGCACTGTAGACTCATATAATCCAGTTCAGAGCAGGTAATCTGGGATCAGATCCTGGGATATAGGCCAGTGGTGTTGGTGTTGCATTTCCGCATTTGTATGGATTTCCGAATTTCAGATGTCATTTCTGAATTTTCTTGCTGATTGCTCATTGGCTGATGGCTAACAGCTGACTCTCCCTTCTGCTGATTTTTTGGGCCATTTTTGAAGGTGGGCGCCATTTTTGAAGACTTTTGAAGACTTCCGAATTTCAGAAATACTTCCGAATCAATTCCGAATTTTCCCCCCGAAAAATCCAGAAGTCAATCACATCCGATATTTGAATGAAATCAACATCTGATTCTGAAATTGAAGCATTTTTTGCCTTCGTAAACAGCCTATATATATATATATATATATATATATATATATATATATATATATCTCAAAGTTATAACCTGTCACGATGCACGGACTTGACCGGCCCCTTAATCACACACACAGAGACGGGCTGAAGGCTAACTACTTTATTGAATATAAAAACAGTCCAAAAGGTAAATTGTCCATAGAAAAGATAAATGCAATCAAAGGCTTGAAGCAACAAGGTCCAAAACAGCTTGGCAAAACAATCCAAAGGCTAATGCAAGGCTTGAGCAAGGCTCCACAAGGCAATGCGGGAACAGGAACAAGGCAAGGTTAATACAAGGCAAACTTGGTGACCACGAGCCAGCTCGGCTCCGTAGATCCACTTCGCTAACACGCCTGCTCAGAAGAGACGTGGCCGAAGCACTGGGGATGCGTTCCCACGCCTGCTCTACTTAATCGTTCGGCCGAGGTCCCCGACGCTCTAGGCCCCGTCGTCTCAATCTCTGCTGACGGACCTCGGCCTGTCTAGGCTGCGGTGCCATCCCCTTCTCTCAGACTCAATGCTACTTCTCCTATCAAAGGTTCGACCTTGTCTCTCAGCAGCTGGGTCACTATCTACATGAGAGCTCTCCTCCCTAGAATCTTCCCAGGCGCAATCATCCATGTTTTCACTCAAAAGCTCCTGTGACCCTCTCCCCGGGTGCTCATAACTCCCAGAATCGCTATCCTCCATTTGCACCTGGTTATCTATGTCTACGTCAGGGCCAAAACACAGCTCTTCCCATGCCAAACTTTCTGTGGGCGAAGGAGGCCCGCTGATGGGAAACTGACCTTCCAAATCCTCTTCTGAATCTGTCTCTGCAGCTGCAGGCCTCAATGCCAATGGAACCCCGGGTCCTAGCCCCTGCTCTCCAGGCACAAACGAGAACTGCTGTGCTACATAACCTTAAATGGAAATGCCATCTTGTTTCGTGAGCGTCCTCCCTCGCTTCACCTCCAAACATAGCAAACTCCACTTTTCACTGCCGTCAACTCCCATTTTCTCACCGTAATATATTTATATTGATACACTGCTGGTGGATGTGTTTTGGCTGACATTTTGAGTCACAGCAAGATATCTCAAACCCCAGCGAGAGATTTTTATTCTATTTTTTCGAAATCCATTTTGCCATTCAAGAAAACGCATGTAGGATGGATGGATGGATGATGGACGATGAGTCATGTCAGAAATGTGTGATTCCAATGAAGACAAACGTTTCATTCTGTCAGAGCTTTTTCTCGCACATTTTCTGATCAGACGCAGAAGTGTCTCTCCTTCTCTTCTCCATTACCAGCTTCAATGCGTGCCCCCCTGCTCTCTCTCTCGCTCTCTCTGACTATATATTTCTTTTAAAACAAGAAATAACATAAAACCCTTAATGGATCTTGGTAGAGATGACACTCATCCATTCACAGCGAGAGACTGGCTTTAAAGAAAAAGATGCTATGCAACCTCTCTCTAAAGTGGGTTATTGCTAAAAGGATGTCTCCCAGCCGACAGATTTGACAAGGGAAAGATCCTTTTCTGCACAAACAAATGATCCCTTCGTACCAAAAATGGGATGGCCTGATTCAATCTTCCTTTGCAAAGGACCTCAAAGACTAGAACTGGGGCAACATTTCCCCCAAATGATGCATTCACTTCCTTAGCAAATAAGACTGGATGAGATGGAAGACTAGGCTGACTTGACCAAAGGCAGTTCCATAGTTAATTAGATAGATGGATAGATAGAGGTAGCTATATAGATAGATAGACAGAAAGACGGATAGATGGGTGGATGAATAGATGAACGAATAGATGGATAAATTGATTGATTGATTGATTGATGGATGGGTGGGTGGGTGGATGGATAGATAAGATAGATAGATAGATAGATGAGTGGCTAGATGGATGGAGAGATACATAAATAGAGGGATGGACAGACAGACAGAAGGACAGACAGGAGAGATAGATATATAGATAGGTGGCTGGAGGGCTGGATGGATAGATGTGCACCAGCTGCACCCGTACCTTGGGAAGTCTGACTTGGCCACGGTAGTCCATGCTCTGGTTACATCTCGAATAGACTACTGTAACGCTCTCTACGTGGGTTGCCTCTGAAGATTGCTTGGAAGCTGCAATTAGTCCAATGCTCGGCAGCCAGATTACTAACGGAGCATACAATCCCCTTGCTGCGCCAGCTCCACTGGCTGCCAATTAGCTTCCGAGCACAATTCAAAGTGCTGGTTTTAACCTACAAAACCCTATATGGTTCCGGCCCAGTTTACCTGTCCGAACGGATTCTCCCCTACGAACCATCAAGGACATTAAGATCCTCCGGAGAGGCCCCACCTTCTTCGCAAGTGCGTCTGGTGGGGACGAGGGACAGGGCCTTCTCTGTGGTGGCCCCTCAGCTGTGTAACTCTCTCCCAAGTGATGTTAGTTCTGCCCCCTCCCTGTTATCCTTCAGGAGGCGGGTGAAGACTTCGATGTGGAACGAAGGTTTCCCAGAATAGGCTGTGATAGATTATAGTATGAATTGAGTGACTGACCGCGTTTTCGGATTGAGTTGAATTGTTTTAAATGGCAATGTATTTGTATGTATGTCATTTGGTGTTTAAGTTTTTAATAATGTTGTTGTAACAGGTTTTAAATTTGTATAGCATTTACTTTTTGTTCTAAGCCAGTCTGAATCCCTCTATAGAGGTGAGAAGGTCGGGATACAAAAATTTTAAATAAATAAAATAATAATAAATAGATAAATGGGGTAGATGAGTGGATAGATGGATGGATGGATGAGAGGATAGATGGATAGATGGATAGAGAGAGAGAGGAGTGGATAGATGGATAGGTAGGTAGGTAGGTACAGGTAAGTAGGCTGTTAGGAATTGTGGAAGTTGAAGTCCAAAATACTTGGAGGGTTGAGGTAGGCCCATGCCTGTTATAGAGTCTGCTAAATCAGCCATTTCCAAGCATGAATCCTTCAGGTCTTTTGGACTTCAACTCCAAGCCTCAACTGCTTTGACCAATGATCAGGGGATCCCGGGAACTGAAGTTGAAAACACCAGGAAGACCAGAGTTTGGGAATCACTGTCTTAGATCCATCACTAGGCTGCATTTCTCATATGTTTGCATCAGACCCATCAGTATCTTTCCAAAATCAGGGCATCTTTGGGTGAGAAGTGACATTGACGTTATCCCTTATAGTTGCATCAGAGAGATAGCAAACAAATGTGTTTATAACAGCCAAAGCAAATGAGTTGCATAAACCAGCCGCGAGATAGGAGAGATTTTCAATTTAGAGGCGGCTTATCGTAACTGGCAGAATCTTTGCCAGAGCCATGTTGTCGGAGGGGAAAACGATGCTTCATATCTTAATGACTGATCCTCACCCTGTTTGTGTATTATTTTCTGGAACTTGCCAAGGTGTTCTTTCTTCTATTGGCCATATGTAATTTTGGATTGCATCTACTCTGCCGAATTGATGCAGCTTGACACCACTTGAGTCCCCCTGGGGAGATAGGGTGGCATATAAATAAATTATTATTTTTATTATTATTACTAGCCATCTCCCGCCACACGTTGCTGTGGCTCAGCCTGTGTATATGTGTTTTCTGTGTGTATGTATGTGTATATGTGTATGTATATATATATTTGTATATGTGTTTACATGTGTGCTTGCATATGTGTGTGTGTGTGGTTTTGCGCATGCATTGCAACGTATTTTTTTGGCTTTTTGGCTTTTTAAGTCCCTTCTGCTGTGTTTTTCAGGATTTTTTATGAGTGATGGTCACTCGTTAACCTGATAGGTGTATTGTGTCCAAACTTGGTGTCCATTAGTCCAGTGGTTTTTGATTTACTGTATGTTAATCCCACAAATGAATATTAAATTTTGTTTGTATATAATAATAATAATAATAATAACTATGACTGGAATACTGGGAGTTGTAGTTTGGAGAAGCACCAGCTCTCTTGGGCAGAGGAGACTAAAGAACTTGAGAAACTTCAATTTTCATGATTTCATAGTATTAAGCCATGGCGGAGAAAGTAGTGCCAAACTCCATTCAATCAACAGTGTGTAGATGTATGCTTGGTTACATCATCATCTATTTATGCACTGGGTATGTGGCACAGCTGGCTAAATGTCAGCTGCATAGGATCTCTCTGACCAGTAGGTCATGAGTTCGAGGCCTGCCCGGGTCGAGGTGGGTGCTCGACCTGTTGTCGACCTTTGCAGCCCGAAAGACAGTTGTCAAGTAAGAGAAAAAGGTACGACATTAAGTGGGGAGGCAAATTTTGACGAAATTACGAGGCCATTAAAGAACTCCAGGAATGCTGAGGAATGCGGAAGGAACAACAAGGGATGCTGGGAATGCTGAAAGATGAGGAGTGCGTCAGCTCCCCCTGGTGGCCAGAGTTTGCCTCTGTTCGTCTATATGTGTGTATGTGGAAACGGCAGGGATTGTCTGCTAAGTATGTGTATTGTAATCCGCTCTGAGACCCCCTCGGGGTGAGAAGAGCGGAATATAAATAAAGTGTATTATTATTATTATTACTAGCTGCACCCGGCCACACATTGCTGTGGCCCAGTCTGGTTAAATGGAAAAGAAAGAGAAGAGAAAGAGCAGGTTACTAATATATTTAATTTCACACTGCTTGTGGGTATACAATATTCGTTGTTGTGCCATTGAAATGCCATATCCGTTGGAATCATAGGAATGCGAGGAATGAGGACATCTTCAACCCGGAATATCAAGGCAGATCATCCACAGTCAGGCATGTAGCCGGGGCTGGGTGGGCCTTGGGGGGCTTCAGCCCCCACCTGAAATTCTCAGGGTGGTCCATACTGGTACATTATATAAACTCTTACGTGTATTCGTATCATGATCTGATCACCATGCTCAATATATCCCATATGCATGGGAGTTTTGGGATAACAATTCCAAAAGTTTGCTAGGGTAGATCATCTCTCGCTCAGATTCAGCCCCCCCCCCGAATCAAACTCAGCCCCTCCTGAATCAAAATCCTGGCTACGGCCCTGTCCACAGTGCCTGCTTTGTTGTGGATTATATGTCATTGTAGACTTAGGACCCTTCCTTACAGCCATATAACCCAGAACATTAAGGCAGATCATTCACAATGTCTGCTTTGAACTGGGTTATCCGAGTCCAAACTGCCATGCAACCCAGTTCAATGTGGAGAGTATACAGCTGAATGGAAGGGGCCTGACGAAACACACAGGGTGCCCAAAGGAGCCCCAATGAAGCAAATAATAAACATACAACAGCATGTAAATAATAATCATACAGCAGAGTGAGGGTGACATTGGAGGAGGGAAGGAAGGAGGGAGGGAGGCCTGTCCCCCTCAGATGAGACAATGATTGACAGCGAGGGCTTTTTTAAAAGGGGGGGGGTTGAAGTTAGGGAAGCCCAAAAGAGGGAGCGTGATGTGCATGCCCACACAGCCAAATGAGCACACAGAGTCTAAGAGGTGAGGTAAATGGTAAGGTAAATGACACTACCCAATTCCAGCGCAATGTCACATGAAACAATTAAATCTAAATGAAAGAAAATCGAAATTAATGAAAAATCAATTTAACAATGCATTCGGAAACATTAAAATGGAATCGTAAAATATGTAGTATAGTGTGTGTTGTTTTGGCGTCCAACAGATGGCGCTGTTTTTCCAAAGAAGCATATTTTTACCTGTCACAGGTATGATAGCTATATAATAGTAGGTATGTAAAAAGATAAAAACTTGCACCTATTTGAATGCTACGTTGTGTCCAAATTTCAAAGCATTTGGTGAAGAATTTTAGGAGATTTAAGATTTTGAACAAACGAACATTTACATCGTCATTATTATTATTACCCTGCTTTATCTTTCTGAAGGAGACTCAAAGCGGCTTAGCATAAAAGCATTAGCATCAAATTTAAAATATACATATATGCCAACATTAAAAATGGACATTATTATTATATTTATTTATATTCCTATGGGTTATAATGTGATTTACTGTGCATATAACTTTGATATTTTCCCTTCTATATGTCTTTGATTCACAAAGCATTACACTGAAAATACTCTTTGGGCTAAGCCTGTTTGCAGAACGGCAGGTAATATGCAACGGTTGCATTAAGGTATAATTGTCCTTAATGAGGCTATTTAAAATGCATAACTAATTGTCATGCAAACAATCATGTTCCTTCCGTGATACTTAAAGAATGGCCAATTAAGTCAACTGTTTATATCATTTAAGCATCAAAATCTGAATCATGACAGATTCGTTTTCATTATGTTGCCAGTGCACCTAAACTGTTGAATTAGTGTACTTTGATGCTGCAATCAAAGAAGAGAACCTGAGAGGCAACCAAGACGCACGTGGCGTTACCATGGGGTTGGTTGGGGAGACCGGCCTGGAGCAGAGACTCGGCGTGGAGGAGGGTGAGGTCGATTGTCTCGACCCGGCGCTGACACTGAGGATGTCGGGGGTCGTGGCTCGTGCCCGGAAGCTCCTTCCCCATTGCAGCAACCTCCTGATGGCGACGAGACAGGCGGCTGAAAGGCTGCCTCAGATGGCGGATGGCCTTGAAGTCGCTGGAGTCAACCGGATGTCTTCTTCACTTGAGGACCAGATGCACATGGAGACAGGCCCGGATTACCCATAAGGCCACCCTAGGCCATGGCCTAGGTCGGCAGCCATGGGGGGGGGGGGCAGCAGGTCCGGACCCCCCAAAAAAAGTTTATTAATTTTTTTTTAAAGTGTGCATGTGCGCGGCGGCGGAAGCGCCATCCACAGCCGCTCCCACCCCCTTTGCTCTGCTCCCCTCGGCTCCTCCCTCCCTCGCTGGTCACGCCGGCCCTGCCCCTCTTCCTTCAATGAAGGAAGAGGGGCGGGACCGACACTGACGGGAGAGAGGAAGGGACGGAGGGAAGTCCTAGGCCCCCTCCTTGTTGCTCACACCGGCCCCGCCCTTCTTTCTTCAGTGAAGGAAGAGGGGCGGGACCGACGCTGACGCGAGCTAGGACGGGGTGGAGGGATGTCCTGACGCCCCCTCATCGCTGCTCGTGTTGACCATGCTCCCTGCGTCAGCTTCTGCTCCCCTCAGCTCCTCCCTCCCTCCCTCGCTGCTCGCGCCAGCAGTGAAGGAAGAGGGGCGGGAATGACACTGACGCGAGCTAAGAGGGAGGGGCCCTCGCAAGCGGTCCCGCCCCCTGCAAGCGGCCCAACCCCCCAAGAGTGTGGCCTAGGGCACCACAATCCTTTAATCCAGGCCTGCATGGAGAGCCCACAGGCGAGACCCCATAGACACAACCGGAAGTGGAAGCGACACCAGAGGAAGACGAGCAGACAAGGCTTGACTTCCGGTTGCCTAGAACAGCACCTGGATTCCCCCCAGACCATCCAACAACAGGATGGGATGGTGAACTGCCGAGCTCGGGGGAATTCCCAAAGCCCTAGAGGCCACAGCAAAGCCATCAAGAAGAAGGAAACCTAGAATCTTTAGATCAAGGACTTTCTGGGGTCTGACCCCTGGTAACTGGTCCAGATCGGATTCTTACAAGCCAAAACCCGACTTCCCAGAGAAGACCATGGGCTTAAAAACTGCCTTTGGTCCCAGAAAGGTCAGGCCTCCTCCTGCTAAGATTGATTTCCACTGGAAATCCTCCGAAAGACTATTAGATAGAATTACCTAGGCAAACATCTCCCATGACTTCTCCCATGACTTCTGACCCTGTAGATAGGACTCTAGTTGCTGTATTGTACCCATTTATTTGCTCGTAGTATATTGTGTTTTATGTATATTGTAGTGTATATTGTGTTGTTGTATTCAACCCACTGGTCTTGTCCAGTGAATTTGTAAGTTGCCCCGAGCCGTACGGGAGTGGTGACTACTAAGTCTGAATAAATAAATAAATAAAATCTTAGCTGCCATGGCTCAATGCAATGGAATCCTGGGAGTTGTAGTTTGACAAGGTATTTAGCCTTCTCTCCCAAAGAGGGCTGACGCCTCCACAAATTACAACACCCATCAGCAAACAAATCTTATGACCTGATACTAGCATAGCACCAAACCCCACAGTTCAAGAATGGAGATATGTCAGTAAGCATCCAAAGCATCAATATAATATTTTTGTAATTTCCCACCCATCATTATATTTTACTATCATCTCCTTTTTATAGACCACTTCACTGCAAAGCTCTTTCAGGCAACCCATCTTGAGCAAAACTTTAATTTTGGTTTTTTTTATTGGTATCGTTCATCATTGAGCGCCGTGCCAAACTCAGGTTTCCTTAGTTACCGAGTTTGAGAACAGCCAAAGAGATAAACAAGATGGTGTTTTTTAAAAAAAAAAGAACAACAAACAAGAAGAGCAGAAATATATACAATTATCTAAAACAGCTTCCCTATATTCCGTAGAGACATGGTGTTAAAGTCCAATAACTCACAAACAGCATATATTTTGTATGATTGAACATCTCAGAGAACATGCTGAACAAAGGATATGATTTCATTTGTGCTGGAAGATGTTGGGTTTGTGGGATTTTCAGGTGCATCTGCACTGTAGAATTAATGCACTTTAACACCACTTTGACTGCCATGGCTCAGTGCTATGGAATACTGGGAGCTGTAATTTGGTGAGGCACCACTCCTCTTAAAGAAGGCTCTAGGCCAGGGGTGGGCAATTATTTTTCCCAAGGGGCCACACGAGAGCCAAAAAATATTATGGACGGCCGCACCTAAAGGCTGAACTACATTCTAATCTACATAATTTATTTATTTATTAAATTTACTATATATTACACATTATTAATATTAACATATTAATATGTCAAGAAATATTCATATATTATTAGTATTAATATCATAATTATTATATTATAGTATATATACATAGACATTATAATATATTGAAATTATAATGTAATATAACATTATATTATTTATATATTATTATTATATTATTATTATATTATTATTATAAAATAATAATAAAATAATAATAAAAACCACTAAAATTAAATTAAATTAAATTCAAGAAGACAAGGTGCGAACCAAGATGGAGGCTGACATCCTCAAGAGAGGAAGGATCCCAAGATGGAATGCCCCAATGGACCCAGCCCAGAGGATGGCAAAGCGGACCCAGCTGCCGCCGCAGCAGAGCAGAGCAGAGCAGAGCAGCAGACAATCGGAGGCTGCAGGCCTCCGCCCGCTCTCTCCCCCAGCCATTCCCCAGCTGATCACCTTGCCATGAAGTGCCTGCCATTCTGGCTTTGGAGTGCCTGCCATCCCGGGAGGCGATCCGGGCCTGCAGCGGGAGCACTCGGCGACCTGAGGCAGCTGATCGCCCTGGCGACCTGGAAGACGATCAAGTTTTCTGGGTCGCCAGGGTGATCAGGCACTCCAAAGCCATCGCTTCTCCGATTGTTCTCTGGAGCGACAGGCTGTCTGCCAACGCAGGCCCAAGAACCCGCGATGGGATAGCGGCAGCGGCACCCCTTCCTCTTGGCCCTGCCCCTGCCGCCCTTCTCCCCGGGCCAGACAGAATCGGCTGCCGGGCCACATCCGGGCCGCTGGCCATAGGTTGCCCACCCCTGCTCTAGGCATTGCAAAACTCCAACTCCATGGAATCTATATCATTAAGCCATGAGCAACTAAAGCGGTGTCAAATGTCGTTAACTGCACTGTGTAGATGCACCCATTAACATATCTGCCATTCAATTGATGGACATTGTTGCAACGTAATCTACTTTGTATCATTCCTGCTATTTTTCATCTTTGTACAAATTTTCATTTTTTTAATCCTCTGCTAATCTGCCCTTCTGGTAGTCTGCTAATCTTCAAAGCCCCAAATTGATCAGTTTCCTCATAATCAGCTCAAATATACCATAAATGCATTCAGGTGCTGTTTTGAAGTCAATTAATGATCCTTTCTTAATCCATCAGGTTAGTTTACCCATTTCAGCCAAGTCAAAAAGTTGCCTTTTGTGTTGTTTTCAAGTGGAGTGTGTGTGTGTTTACATACATACAGATACACACTTGCAGACAGCTTCACTGATTGACTTGCAGCTGCAAGGCTACTCAATGCTATTCAAACTTGCCAACTGCAACATGCACACTTGCTTTAACAGACAAGGGTTCTTTCTTCCATCTTGGACATTCCACACATATATATGCACAATCCACTTGCCTCACCTCCAACAGACCTCTGAAGATGCCGGCCACAGATGCAGGTGAAACGTCAGGAGATAATGCTACTGGAACATGGCAATACAGCACCCAAAAAATCACAGTAACCCAGTGATTCTGGCTATGAATACCTTCAACAACACATTATTATTATTACTATTTGAAACACAACAAGGTGAGTCCACAGCAAACAAGATCACTCTGCTGGCTTTTGTATTCGATCACACTTTGGACACTTCCCAAGTGTGTAGGACTGTGTGATGTATCTGCGAATAATGTGTGCAGATTCCAGTAAGGTGGCCTTTTGCAGCTGACAGATGGTAATTTTGCCAGCACCGATTGTTTTAAGTGCAGGCCAAGGTCTTGAGGCGCTGCACCCACTGTGCCAACCACCACTAATGCCACCTTGACTGGCTTGTGCCAAAGTCTTTGCAGTTCGTTCTTTAAATCCTCATATCGTGGAAGGTTTTCCAGTTGCTTCTCATCGATTCTGCTGTCAGTTTGAATTCAGAAGTCTCAGAGTAGTTTGATATTATTATTATTATTATTACAGTAGAGTCTCACTTATCCGACATAACTGGGCTGGCAGAACGTCGGATAAAAGAAAATGTTGAATAATACGGCGTCTCCTACTGTTACTCAACGTGGCACTAGACACCTAGAAAACTGTCAACAGTGATTCAAAGGGCTAAGGCAAGACAATCCTCAGGGCTGGAGTAGCCCAGCAGGAAGTGCCCGAAATTGGAAGAGGAGCATGGAAATCACAGAGGGAAGGAGGGAGGACACTTCTGCTTCCGGTCCTGCCTCTTTCCCCCTTTTCTTCCCTCCTCCTCTGCCCTTTTCTCTTATTGGGAATGGAGATAAAGACCTGGGGAGCACTCCTTTAATTGAAGGGAAAATGCTGGAGGCATCACAGAAGATGGAATGTTGGATAAGCGAAGGTCAGATAAACGAGACTCTACTGTATTATGTACTAGCTCTGGGACCCGGCGGTGCCCGGGTTATTTGAGGAAGCCATTGTGTGCCATAGTTCTTCATTGGTGTGGGCCACAGTGCTCTAAGGAAGTGAATTAAAGTACTGCAAGTCCCATCATCCATGGTCCATCCTCCCTCAAACTGCACCAGGATGTAGGGTGCACCTTGGGGGGTCTGTGTGCCAAGTTTGGTCTTGTTCTGTCATTGTTGGGGGCCTAGTCAGGAAAATCAAGTTGAGGAAGCCTAACAATATCGCATGAGCTGAGGCCTAGTCAAGGAAAACCAAGTTAAGGAAGCCTTGTTGTCAATTTTGGACCTGGTCTGTGATTTATAGGGGCTACAGTGTTGTTTGGGAAGTGAATGAGGTGAAGGTACTGCAAATCCCATCATTTGTGGCCCATCCTGCCCTAAACCACACCAGGTTGTGAAGTGGGCCATTAGTCCCTTGTTTGCCATGTTTGGTCCTGATCCGTCATTGCTGTGGGCCACAGTGGCTGACTGCCTGAGGCCTTTTGCTTTCCCTCTGAGTCACCTTAGAAGTGTATTGGGTGAAGGTACTGAACATTCCATTTCCAACAGAAAAAAACTGTCAGCTGGCTGACTTCAACTCCAGCCATTTATGCCTGCCTCAGGCCCTTTCCTTTCCTCTCTGTGCTGTGTTGGAATGTTGGATGGCTGGCCAGTCAGAGCCATTTATGCAAATAATCCCGGAGTGGCAGCCAATCGAAACGCTGGCACATATTCCTCCCACCGCTTGGCCGCAAACACTGACTTTTATTATATACATAGATAGATACACATAGATAGATAGATTTTCTTTCCATTCTGTGTTTTGCTTCTAAAGCAAGTTCCTAGATCTCATGGCAATGGAGGGAAGCTGAGAAGTCATTGCCCTCTGACATTATTTGCTTTGCTTGATAGATCTCTATAGAGCATCCAACACAAATTGTTGTATCCTGTTGATAAGACAAAAAGGAGAGCAGTGTAGTGGCAAGAAGATAAATGATCTCCATCATGAAAGCTTGTGAGTCTGGCAAAGCAGCTGTTCTGACAGGCATACCACTGATTAGACCATGGCTTTCGATCTGGAGATAAATTGCGATGGGCAGCGTTTATTTGGTACACAATGAGGTCCCAGCCATCTGCTTGCTGACCAGCCATGTTATTTCTTCCCAAGCCAATCTGTTGTCCTTCTTGCTTTTTCCATGCCCCAGATGTCGCTCAGCGGCATCACGCACGGCGGAAACTTGGCAAGAAAGAGGACATAGCCCAAGATCCGACACCATGGGATGCACGGAGCATGACTTTATGCTCATGATGTTATGTTGTAGAGTTGGAAAGGACTCCAAGGACCATCCAGTCCAACTCCCCTGCCATGCAGGAACACATAATGGCCATCCAGTTGAAGGACTCTTACCTTGTTAATGGGTTGCAATTTTGCCTTGTAAGTGAATTGCAACAATGCCTTGTTAGTAAAGTGCAGTTTCAGTATATTGCAGCTCTGCCTTGTGAGTGAATTGTAGTTGCTAAATGCGTGGCCTAGTGCATCATTGCTATGTGCACTGCATGATGCACCTTTTTGCAGGCAAACATGTAGCATGTGATGCCTTTTTGCATGCACAATGCATACAATGCAGAAGTCATTCACCAACCTTACGCCATTTGGATGAAAGATGGCATAACAACTGGGAGGAAGACTCTCCTACCTCTTCTACTAGCGTTTCCCTGTCATTGAAGCCATAACTCTATTTCAGATTTTATTCTAAACTACAGAAATCATCAGAGGTGGTTTTGGATGTATAGTTGGTCTTCCCCATTTGCGGGTTTAACTTTTGCAGATTTGATTTTTCCTGGTTTTGATTGATGTGGTCTCTTTAGGAAAGAGCAGGCATTTGCTGATGAAATATAACGGTTTAGATATATGGAATGACGACGACGTGACGGAAACCGATTTCAACATGACGCTGAGACTGCAATTGTATGTTTTTAATTGTTAATTTGTTGCTATATGGTTAATTTTGTTTGTTTGTTTGCTCGTGTTGTATTGAGGGCAGAGATTGCCTTGTGTAAACCGTCCCGAGTCGCCTTTTGGGCTGAGAGGGGCGGTATAGAAACGTGACAAATAAATAAATAAATAAATAAATAAATAAATAAACCTGTGATCCTCCAGTGTGAATTTGTTTTCTCAAGTTGAACAAAAACGATTTTTGAAAGTCATAGTTTTAAAAATCAATTTTAGTGGAGGTACTACAAGGGTTATCCAGAAAGTAAGGTTACAAGATTTTATATATATATATATATATATATATATATATATATATATATATAAATAAAGAATGCAGATATTTTAATAAACTTACGTGGATTTTAGCATAGGCATTACATTATTTTCCCACATAATCACCATTCAGTTCAATACATTTGTCATCCGTGGGATGAGTTTTTTGTTGCTTGTGTCATAGAAGTTTCTCTCC
This sequence comes from Anolis apletophallus, assembly GCA_030556195.1. NCBI lineage: Eukaryota > Metazoa > Chordata > Lepidosauria > Squamata > Anolidae > Anolis > Anolis apletophallus. Next base: position 38,072,881 of record JARBWK010000015.1, on the reverse strand, counting down.
ACCTTTTTCAGCCAGTTTGTCACTTTGATGTTAGATCTGCCCCCTCTCTGTTGTCCTTCAGGAGGCAGGTGAAGACTTGGATGTGGAACGAAGCTTTCCCAGAATAGGCTGTGATTGATTATAGTTTGAAATGAGTGACCACGTTTACAGACAAAGTTGAATTTGTTTTAAATGGCAATGTGACTTGTATGTATGTATTTTGGTGTTTTATGTTTTTAATATGTTATTGTAACAGGCTTTAAATTTGTATAGCATTGAATTTGGCTGTAAGCCAGTCTGAGTCCCTCTATGGAGGTGAGAAGGTCGGGGCACAAAATTTTTATATAAATAAATAAATAAATAAATATTTTTTTCGAATCTTTTTGGCATTAGCCCTTCCTTTATCCTACCCCCGAAATCCCATTCTTCTTATTTTATCACATTGTATATAAAAGACACAATAAAAAATTACTTTTAAAAATATGATGGAAAAACAAAATTTTCCCCATTGCTGCTAATGCAGTGGTTCCCAACCTTTGGGCCTCCAGGTGTTTTGGACTTCAGCTCCCACAGTTCCTAACAGCTGGTAAGATGTCTGGGATTTCTGTGGGTTGAAGTCCAAAACACCTGAAGGCCCAAAGGTTGGGAACCACTGCGCTAATAGAACAAAGCTTAACAAAACAATTACAAAGTATTAGAGATTCAGATTACGAATCGAAATGGGACTCCTCCAAATTTTTACAACTCTCTAAAACAAATTACTAATTGGATTTCAGCCGTTTCGCACACCTCTGCTGTTGACACTTGCTTTGCATGAGGCCTGTTAGGAATCTTGTTGTGTTCCTGAAAGGAGTAGGCACACTGAATCAATTGTAGATAAACCCAACTGATCCAATGGGCCTGTTGCACCTCAGATCGCGGACAGCCCCCCTAGGTCACACACACACACCAGGCAGATGCAAATAATATACAGTATATTTATTTAGAATAAGAAATAGTCCAAAGGTAGAAAGATAAAGGCAACTCGAATAAAACCAAAGATAGTCCAAGAAAGTTCTGTAGCTGGCAAGTCAAACTGACTTAAATCGCAAGGAACAAGATACGGGAACAAGGCAAACCGCTCCTGCGGTCGAACAGAAACTTAGAGTCTAGAGCATGAGTCCATCCAAGCTGAATGTAGCTTCAGGTCTGGTGAAAACCCTCCCAGACCGGTCTAATAAAAGAATCTATTTTCTATGTGACCAACGCACCCCCTTTCTCAAACTCCAATCTCTCCGGGAGGATCAGATGCTGGCCCTCCTGTCAAATTCCTCCTCATTAGCGGCCCCAGGTGCATCACTATCAATCTAGGAAACTCGATCCTCCCTATCCTCGGAATACTCGCCCGGCAAGGGAGTGAAGAAGTTCTTGTGAGAATCCAAGGTCGCTGGGCCTCTCACTGTCAAATTCAGAACTAACTTCCATGGAGTCATCTTTATCCCCATTCACAGGCCCATATCCATGTAACCATCCATCATCCCAGGCTAAATCTTCATCTGCAGTCTCATATCCATCTGGCCACCCATCATCCCCGTTCTGACCCTGGGCAGCTGGAACCCCTGGGGCAGCTGGAACCCCCTGTGTCTGTCCATGACCACTAGGCTGGAACACCACAGGGCCTGAGAATTGGATCTAGACCTCTTTTTCCTGCTCAACGTAAGACGTCCCATATAACCCAACTCTCAACTTTATCCCCAAATGCAGCTTCTATGCTGCTTCGTATCAAAAAGCCTCTTTTGTGTGAATCCGTCGGCGCATGCCAAGCGCAACAGGCGGGGAGGGGACATTAAAGCAGATATCAGACGGAAGATGCTTCTCTCACACTGTTTCATCCACCCACTTCATTTCCGACACACACTCACACAGAGCAGAAAATCTTCCAGAACAAAGAACAAACAGTCCCTGAGAAGAAATGCTTAATATACTTGTTTGCCACATTGCTGTCTCTCCCCCTCACTTCCCTTCTGTGCCTGTTGTGTTCTACAAATATGAATGTCAAAGAGGAATTTTTTATTATTATATATAAAAAGGTGTTTAGCTGAAAATGCTATAAAATGTAGGCGGGGTTCTGTCCTCCTCCATAATGTAATAATTCTTCCTGTGGATCTCGATTTTTCAGGATGTCGGCTCTTCGGCAGGGAAAATAGCAATGACTCAATGTGTGACATGTTGCCAATGGGATGCAACATGACTTGCACTAAGGACTATGTAATGCAAGGGAGGTAGACTGGATAAACTCATGTTCTCTTCCTTATCTTACGCAATCTGCCTTTCCTTCAAGTACTTCAATATTTTTATGCAACATTGCTTCTTTCTATACTCTAGGGATGGGAATTATACCTCCCCCCCCCCAAAGAAGCAGCCAACAACCAGATTTCTCAAATGGGAAATCCTGAGAAGGAGAATCTTCGATGAGCAAGAATATTCAGAGCGCAATATATATATTCTGCACAAAAAAAAGTTTTTAAAATTGTGCAAACAAGCCTTATAACGTGATACTAGCAAACTCGGCTTTTGCACGGATACATTTTAGCAGTTTTCCTTCGGCCAATCCAGCTTCTTTGGCTTGGTCAAGTGGCCATAATGACAAGGGCCCAGCCGTCATGGTTTCTCATCCATAACAGGACCACGGCTCCTCCTGCCCTTTTCGGGAGCATGCAGTGCACAAAGAGTTTTCCTCATGCTCCTCCTCACATGAGGTTTCCCTGTAAGCCCTGCCTTTTGGGCCAATTGGAGTAGAGGAATGCTGTGACGTGTCTTACGCAAGCTGTATTCACTTCCTTAACCCCATTGCTGAAACCCAGGCACCCTTGAAGGAAAAAAAAGGAATGGGTACCAATAAGAGTGCTTCCTTCACCCCATTGCTGGAATCCAGGCTCCCTTGAAGGGAGGAAAGGGTCCCAGGAACGAAAAGGGGAGCCTCCATTGTCACCAAAGAGCAAAATCTAGCTGTATTTTTGGCTGCAGAATGAAAACGGCTATCCGACTATCTGCCTGTTTTCAGCAAGTTTGCAAAAACAGATACGGGGTCTACCGGAATCTGGCCAGCAGAAATGGATTGAGGTTCAGCCGAAATGAACAAGCCTTTAGCAAACAGGAATAGAAGTTACATTCAGAGAAATGCAACAGATTTGAGACGGAGAGCATTTGGATCCCTATCAACTTCTTCTTGTATTTGTTCTCCTTAAAAGTAACTATGAGAAGTAACTAAAAGAAACTTTGCCTTTTGATGGGGTTAGGCAAGTAAGAGAGAGTTCCATAGCCAAGGGGCCACCACAGAGAAGGCCCTGTCCCTTGTCCCCACCAGACGCGAAGATAGTGGGAATGAGAGCAGGGCCTCTCCGGAGGATTGTAATGTCCTTGATGGTTCATAGGGGAGAATCCGTTTGGACAGGTAAACAGGGCCGGAACCATATAGGGTTTTGTAGGCTAAAACCAGCACTTTGAATTGTGCTCGGAATCTAATTGGCAGCTAGTGGAGCTGGCAAAACAGGGGGGTTGTATACTCCCTGTACCTCACTCCTGTTAGTAACCTGGCTGCCGAGCGTTGGACTAATTGCAGCTTCCGAGCAGTCTTCAGAGGCAACCCCAGATAGAGAACGTTGCGGTAGTCTATTCCGGATGTAACCAGAGCATGGACTACCGTAGCAAAAAAGAAGGGAAAAAACAAGCATCAGTTCCCGCCCCTTCCCATCACAGACAATTTCAGGTGATGAGCTTGAGCACTCTCTCTATCGTGCATCTATACATTCACATAACTCTGCTAGTTTACCAAACTGTAATCCTACATTCCTACTTCCACATAACTTCATAACCCTGTGATTCTGCCTGCCCCTTCCCATCACAGACAATTTCAGGTGATGGGCTAGGTTACATTCATACATTTAAAAAACCTACACTTATCTTAATCCCTAAATCTTCCTCCCATATTTCTCTTAATATTGCATTTTTTATTTTTCCTTATTTATTTATTTATTTACTAGCTGTACCCGTCACACGTTGCTGTGCCCTATTTAGGAGATGCGAGAAAGTCTGAGTATGTAAGGGTTGGAATTGTTGTTAGTTATGGTGTTGAAGTGAATTGGGTGTTTTATGTTTGTGCCTCAGCTCTTTGCCTGCAGTCCTTCGGGTTTGACTTGTACCATGGCCAGGACGGATCAGCTTGGGGAGGGCTTGTCCTGTCAGGGGATCTCTATCTTCACAGGTGCGTCCAGTGTCTGTTGGGGGACTGTTAAAAATCCTTTCCGTATCCTTTTTAGCCACCTTTCTCAAGATCTTCATGTCTAGCTTACTTTCTGCTCCTCTCTTTTTCAAGATGTCCTGCTCTGTGTCTTTTGCACCCATTGGTCGATGTCCGATGAGGCTTTCCTCATGGACAGGCCATCTGAGGGAGCTCTTCCAGCGCTGGGCATCAGAAGGTACTTGGTGATGACCTCCATCTCTTGGAGCCAGCATATAGAGGGGCTGGAGCACCCTCCTTGGCAAACCCCATTGTTGCTGGATGGTCCTCTTATTAATGTGGAATTCAAGCCACTGGAGATCTTTTGGGAAAGGATGAAGAGCTCCCTTGAATGGTGTTGATCTCCATCATGGTCTTCTGATTTGAAAGTGTTGGAGGAGGCTCTGGCACTCCTCTGACAGTTTGTTATGGGTCGGAATGTTCATGTTGGCTGGCCAGTACAGCAGTTATGCAAATCTGCCCTTATTGGCAGCTAATCATGTTGTCAGAATGTAGAGGCTGGGGGAGTCTTTGGCAGCCCCGGAGGATGCTGGGAAATGTAGTTTTATTTTTACTCGTTGTTTTGGGGGCCTTTTAGGTTTTTGAGGCCTATTTCTGTTGGCAAGTTTTGTGTTTCTGCGTTGTAAGGTTTCTCTGTTTGAGGTAGTCTTCACATGACGGCTCTTCCTTTATATATATAGATTTACTTACTTTATTTATATTCCGCTCTTCTCACCCCGAAGGGGACTCAGAGCGGAGAGATGAGGAGTGTGTCAGCTCCCCCTAGTGGGCAGAGTTTGCCTCTGTTCGTCTATGTGTGTGTATTGTGGAAAAACAGCAATGATTGTCTGCTAAGTATGTGTACCTGTAATCTGCTCTGAGTCCCCTTCGGGGTGAGTAGAGCAAAATATAAATAAAGTGTAAAAAAAATAGGTGAGACCCAATACCAATTGGGACAGGCCCATGGTTATCTTTGCTACCTGGATACAAAAGCAACTGATGCCAAATACTGGCTTCCATCTCTCCATCCTAGTTGGAGGAAAAGAGAAAACTATAGATTTCTTATTTTATCTTGTTTCCAGGTGAATGTTCGCTTATGGCTAAAACATTTGAAAAAGAAAGAGGGGAGAGCAGAAGTCAATTCAAGTGCCATCGTTTTCTTCCCGTTAAGCCTTTTCTTGACAAAAAAAAATATTTGGAATATTGATCGGCATTTGAATATAGACTCTTCATCCTTACTAGCTTGTGTCAGAGGAATGGGGGCAAAACTGCATGCTTCTCTGCTCCATCTTTTTCCCTCTCCTATTGATTTCTTATTGACTCAGAAGCTGTACCGGAAGAAAGGCAGTCTCTCCAATAAATGCTCTGTAAACCCAAGCAAGCTGTGATAGCTCCACAAAAACGGCGACTTCTTTGAAGTCAGACCTGCAGAAATATTGGGATGTAGCAAAAGGAGAAATGCTGCCGAACTATTTGGGGAATCTTTGCTCCGTGTCATCTATCAACCAACAACCTCCAGTGGCTATTTGTCCTGTAAAAATGTATCAAAGTTGTTGTGTTCCCTTAGATCAGTGTTTCCCAACCTTTTTTTTTGAGTCGCAGCACACTTTTTACATTTACAAAATCCTGGGGCACACCACCAACCAAAATGACATGAAATGATACTCTATCACACTAATACATATAGTTAATATGTTTTTTAATGTATTTATACACTCAGTGTGAAACCTGGGCCTGTTTTGATGAACACAACATAGATATCCTGGCAGAAATGGCAGAAATCATATACACAGAGTAAAGCTATAATACTAGCAGTATTGAAAACGCAGAGTAGAAGCTAAAGAAAATATTGCTGATTCAATTTAGAAAATGTTGCTGATTCAAAAAGTGAAAATCACTTTTTATATATATATAAAATTGGTCTATAGATCATATCAAAGATATAGTGCAAGGTGCAATTAAATACATTTAAATATATCATCAACATTCATAGTAATCATTCAAATATACATGGCATGTATGTCATTATCATTCATAGAATGCATATTATCACAATGAGTATTCATATCATGATAGTATACATATAATAGAGCAAGGTACTAGCAACAAACTTAAAGAAACCATCTAATTAACCTGTAGTCCCACCTAGGGGTGAAAAATTCAAACCCAATTATAGTATGGCAATTAATCCAGAGTATCCTGAAATGCGGGTTATGGATTGCCTTTCCAAATTAGGGATGAACAAACGATGTATTTCCAAAGATCCGTTTTACTGTTAGTATACTGGCGTTTGTCCTCCGCAAGGATAGCAGTAGATTGGTGGGTAGCAGGCTGAGGTTTCATAAATCTAATGGTGTTATGGAAATCTCCGCGCGGTTCTAGTGCAGAGCTCGGGACCGTTTCGGGGGGGCTCCTGGGCTGTGGACGGAGCTCACGGCTTCATCAGAGGCTGCACCGGCGTAGGCTTGTACCCGCAAACAAAAGCATGCGTCGATGCAGGGAAGGTATCTCACACATAGTGCATCGTGAGCAGGCTTGACCAAAGGGCCTCAGGCTGTTAGGAATGGTGGGAGTTGAAGTCCAAAGCACCCAGAGGGCCCGAAGTTTTCCCATGCCTGTTTTAGGAACCTTAAAGTGGTGAGCCTCCTTCCAACATTGTGATTCTGGATAGAAAACAAACAACAACATAACATAACATAACATTGTTTGAGTCCACAGTGCTCTCTGGGTGTAGGTGAACGACAACTTCCAAACTCAAGGTCAATTCCCAAGCAAACCATTTCAGTACTTTCTGTTGGTAATGAGAGTTCAATATGCCAAGTTTAGTTCAATTACACTGTTGCAAGAGTTCAGGATGCTCTTTGATTGTGTGTTAACTATAAATCCCAGAAACTCCCAAATGTCAAGGTTTATTTTTCCCAAACTCCATCACATTTGGGCATATTGAGCATTCATGCCAAGTTTGGTCCTGAGTCCACAGTGCTCTCTGGATATAGGTGAACTACAACTCCAAAACTCAAGGTCAATGGCCACCAAACTCTTATAGTATTTTCTCTTGGTTATGAGAGTTCTGTGTGGGAAGTTTGATTCCATTCCATCATTGGTGGAGTTCAGAGTGCTCTTTAACTCCCAGCTGTTGAGCAAGACCTTCGTGTGTGTCTTTCTGCCATTCATGCCAGGATATCTATGATGTGTTCATCGAAACAGGCCCAGGTTTCACATGGAGTGTATAAATACATTTAAAAACATATTAACTATATGTATTACTGCGTTTGAGTGTCATTTTGTGTCATTTTGGTTGGTGGTGTGCCCCAGGATTTTGTAAATGTAAAAAATGTGCTGCGGCTCAAAAAAGGTTGGGAAACACTGCTCTAAAGGAAGGCAAGAAGCAATCCCCGGTATAGAGAGACCACGTCCTTGCCCCTCACTGAGTATTTACAGATCAGGTGCGATGGCCCAGTCGTGAAAACAGGAAGGAAGGCACTTTGCTTGAAAGTGCAGACCAAGCAAAATGCCAGAGCATCTCTAATGAGTTCCACTTTGGAAAGAAGGCCAGATAAAGGTGAACTTCAAGATCAGGAGAAACCAGGGGAGAATTCAGAAGTACTTCTCTTCCTTGCTGTTTTTCCTCTGCAGACATTGGTGATGATAGCTGTGCTGCTTTTTTAAAGGCCTTGCCAACAATCCCATCATTAGCATGGCATCTCCCCTCCCCGTTCCATGGGCTTTCTCAGTTTTGGTCCTATCCTTTGGCAGAACAGCTCTAGGCCAGTGTGGCATCCGACCGCGTTTTGAGCTTCATCCCTGAAGCTGGGCTCTCATTAGCTGCCTTCATATCCAACTCCCTTGTTTTGAAGCAAATGTTGAAATGGCTCAGCTGACTTTTCACTGGAAGGGGCATCACAACATAAGACCGAATGGGGCTTGACAGGTCCCCATGCATGCCGCCGACATGTGCCCAGGGCTTGCTTGAGCAAACTGCCTATTCCGATTAGGTCAGGCCACTACAAATATGTATTCTTGCTAAGTACAGTTTTGGTGAGGAAAGGGACCACTTCTTTGAATAGGTAGCTCCAATTCTAGGATTTGGTAATGATCAGAGGGTGGATATGGGGATGTTAGCTTCATATTGGAGATAAAGGCACTTCAGTGTTGCACTCCGGGCCAGGAAACACCTCTGCACTTAACCACCACGCTCCAGTCCAAGTTAAATCAGCAAAGCAGTTTATTAAAGATGATATAAAAAGCACTGTAGCAAAATAGTAAAAAGTCTATGCGTATAAAATAGTCCACAAGGTTCAAGGTGCAAGAGTAATCCAAAATCCCAAAACAACAGGGTATCCAGCACAGGAATACAAGATAACCAGGAAGTACAAGGCAGCATAGAATCCAATACAAAAATCCAGGAACAATCCTTCAGACTTGGAAGCATGAAACAGGAGGAAAGATGTGGAACTAGAATTAGGACTAGTTCCATTTCTATACCACCCTTCTCCACAGGCTCGTGGCGGTTTACATAGCCTAAAAAGCACAATCATAATATGCAACAATAGAGACCCGGTCGGGCGAAGATGGCGGCAGGGCGGACACTCTAGGGCTCCCTGGAGTGCCACCCGCTCTCTTGGTTGGAGGGCGATCTGCGCCCCCCTCCCGCGGACACAGAAGCGTCCGAAGGGACAGCGAAGCCGGCAGGCAGGCTCCGCTGGCTCCAAAGATCCCCCCTCCTCAAGAGGGGGAGATCGAGCGAGCCCGGATCACTGCCACAGCGGCTAGTGGACCAAGGAGCGGGAGCGGGCGCGACCGCACTTACTGCCAGCCCAGCTCGACCTACCCCCCCCCCCCTGTACGAGACGGCAGGGCAGGAGGAGAAGCTCAGCAAGAGTGAGTACGGGGATCAGCAGCGCCCCACCCCCCTCTCGCAACCGGGAGGCACGTACCGGACTGAGCTCTTGGCTAGGCTGCAAGGGACACATCGCACCTGGGAGCGGGCTCAAAGAGTAAGAGGGAACCCCCCACCCCACCCCCACAGGGAAGAGCATATTGGGAACCTCCAACCACCCCAGGACAGGGAAGAAAAACAGTCAGGATGAGAACCAAGATGGCGGCCGAGCTCCTCTAGACCCGGGAAGGGGAAGAAGACAGGACTTGTGGCGGGAACGCCATCTTGAGCAAGAGAAGTGGAGCACTTTTGACAGGGAGACAGGGGCGGGGCTAAAGGGGGAATAGACAGGAGGTGGAGCAACCCAAAGCCCTCTCTCTAATACACAACAGGGAGGAAAGGCATTCTAAATAAGTGAATAACTGAACAAGTAAACAAACAACAAATAAATAAAAAATGTACACCTCAAGAGTAAAAGAGCGGAGGATGAGACAGGAAGAGGGATCAGAAGAGGAGGAAATAACTCTGGGGATGTCCTTGCAGAGCTGCGAAAGATAGGGAAGGCCCAAGACGGTTTCCTGCGGAGGATGGATGCCATGCTGTCCCGGCAGGAAGACCAAATGGGCGCGAACCGGGGGCATCCCTTACAGGAAAGATCAGAACCAAATGAAGAGGCGCTCCCCACAGGGCCAGGGTTGCCGATCTTCTATGAGGATGGAGAGGACGCCCCCTGGTCAAGGGAGAGAGCGCAACAATATGTGCAGGTGGAGAGGAGAGAGGAAGGAGAACGTAAAGCCGTGGGCAGGATCAGAGGAAAGAGGACCGCGCCCCAGAAATAGGGAGGCAGACCTGCTGGATGCTGCAGGAATGACCGCGAAGAGCCCTAACACGTCTGCTCCCCAAGAAAGAGAAGAGGGGAAGAACCAAGAGGTCACTGCAACACCCAAAAACCCCAGCCGGGATGCAGCTAAGAAGGACGGCAAAAGAATGGGACGCAGCCCACTAGGAAGAGAGGCTGGACGGGAACAACCCAGCAAGAAAGGAAGAATAATCTGAAGAAAAGCTGCCCTTATTCTCTTGAGGCGTATTTCAGGCCTACGAGATGTGGCATCCCGGGGATGGACACGGAAGGCCTCGAATCGCCTAGAGAGAACGGCTAGGATGGAGGTTGGAGGACGTGAAGGGGCACGGGTCCGGCTACGCTGGAAGACAGGGAACAGACAATGGGCATCAAACGCTGGAAAGATTTTGAGGCTGCAGGAAAAACAAAAGTTCTTTCAAAAGGACAAAAGCTAAAAACAACAGATTGCTCTCAGATACAGAGGGTTAGGAAGGCACGTCTCGGAAAAAAAAAGGAAAAAGGAGCCTAGAAAGAAGACCTGTAAAATGAAGTGACCAGCTCAACAAGGAGGGAGACTGCAAGAGAACACGAAGGAGCACCCATGAACAAGGACCCTAGAAGGAAACAAGCTACTCCAGTCTTCATCTCTTCCCATCACCATTGCCCATCACTAGCCTTCCCAGAACCCGGACCAAGCAGCCTCCTTCACCGCCCACCACCCTTACCCCTTTCTACCCCCCCATCCCTTGCCACCACCCCCCCCAGCACCACCACCCCCTTCCCACTCCCTCTACCCCCTCTCCCATCACCATACTCAGCCTCTCCTTTATTTTTCCTACTGTCCTGTCCCTGAGACTGTTCCCCCACTTTCACTGTTTGTTTGTTTATGGAAAAACCCCAATAAATATATTTTTTAAAAAAATGCAACAATAAAACAAATTTAACACACATTTAAAACAGATTTAAACAGATTTCCGACCCGCACAGGATAGTCAACATGGGTTATCAGAGGTTGAAAGCCTGCCGGAAGAGCGTTGTTTTGCAGGCCCTCCGAAAAAAGAGGATAACTTTCCGAGAGCCCGAACGTCCTCTGATAAGGCGTTCCAAAGGATCGGAGCTACCACCGAAAATGCTCTCTGCCTGGTGGAGGACAGGTGGAAAGTCCGAACAGAGGGTACTATAAGAAGATTTTGTTCTTTATTATTTTATTTATTTATTTATTTAAAACTTTTGTACCCTGACCTTCTCATCTCTATCGAGGGACTCAGACCGGCATAACAGCAAAGATTCAATGCTATACAATTAAAAAAACAACTAGAACAACATATTAAAATACATAAAAACCCAGCATAAAACCACATCGCCATTAAAACAACTCCACTCAATCTGTAAACGTCGTCAAACATTCAGATAATAGCCAATCTCAGCCTATTGGTTCCATATCCAAGTCTTCACCAGCCTCCTAAAGGACAACAGAGAGGGGGCAGATCTAGCATCACTTGGGAGAGAGTTCCACAGCTGAGGGGCAACCACAGAGAAGGCCCTGTCTCTCATCCCCACCAGCCGTGCTTGCGAAGCTGGTGGGACCGAGAGCAGGGCCTCTCCCGAGGATCTTAATGTCTTTAGACCGTAGTGATCTCTGGGGAACATATGGGGTGAGGCGGTCCCTCAAGTACACCGGCCCTAGACCATATAAGGCTTTGAAGGTCAGCACCAGCACTTTGAACATAATCCGGTACTCCACTGGAAGCCAATGCAGTCGCTGTAGGATGGGGGTGATGTGACACCTGGCCGAGGCGCTGGCAAGCAGGCGAGCTGCAGCATTCTGCATTAGCTTGATTTTCCAGATCACGGACAAAGTAAGGCCAATGTAGTCTAATCTCGAGATGACCGTAGCCTGGATCAGGGTAGCTATCTTTATCTTCTTCAGAGAGATAACAAAGGCCAACTGAATTAACATTAGGTCACAGTGCAATGAGGCCATAGTTGAATACAGATTGAGTCTCCTTTCTCCGAAATGCTTGGGACCAGAAGTGTTCCATATTTCAGCCTTCCCGTCAGCTTTTGTAATACTTCCATATACATATTGAGATATCTTGGAGATGAGACACAGGTATAAGCACAATATCCATTCATAGTTCATATACATGTTATTGTAAACATTTTCGGCCCCCGTAGGGCCAAATCCAACATGATTATCCCGGGTTTTGAAGCAATGGCACCAAGTTTACTTTGTTCTTTCCAGCAATTGCATTCCTCCTTCGGTTTGGCTACTTAATTTGATTAGAGGTGGTGAATTAAGAACCCAATGAGCAGAGTGTGAATCTAACTGATTTGTTCAGTAAAATAAATGAGCACTTGCAACAACAACAAAAAATCCGGAATACTTTAAGTAGCAATGCTAAAGATCATACCGAAGGCAGGGACAAAGTGAGAGAGGATTCAAGAAACAGATGCAATGTAGGGTCAAGTAGACATCTAGCAATGCTGAACATGGCTTGGATCTTCTTGCTAAGCCCAATTGAAGCAGACCAATTGAACCAGTCATTTAATGATGAGTCAACACATAGATAAATCCCATTGATTCAACCCGTCTGCTCTACCTTTGCACTAAATAAAGTTGTTGACACTGCTAAAAATAAAGTTAACAAGACAGCATTAAAGTCACCAATGAAAAGACAATTAAAACATTAAAACCAACAACCAGTAGACATTACTATCACCATTTAAACTCTATGTCACCACAATGTGATCAATCAAACATCCATTTACCAGGTTAGAACTTGGATTCTTCACAGAGTTTGGGAAAGTTTCTTTTCTTGACCACAAGTGTATATTTCTTCTGTGTTGTTTTGGTGATTGGAACAGATTTTTGTTGTGGTCAGTGGATAGAATATCGGCATCATTCTGTGACTAGGAGACCGCTCCAGTGAGCAATCTGGCTGCTGCCTGTTGGACCATTTGAAGCTTCCAGGCAACCCCACATAGAGCATGTTGCAGTACTCTATATGGGATGTAACCAGAGCATGGCCTACTGTGATTTCTCATGGCACGGGCACAACTGGGGCACAAGTTTTAATTGTGCGAATGCTCTCCTGGCCACTGCCCAATCCTGGGGTTCCAGGCTCAGAGATGAGTCCAGGAGAACTCCCAAGCTGTGCCTTCTGTGGGAGTGTAACCCCTTCCAGCACAGGTTGTAATCCTATACCTTGTTTGGCCTTACAACTGACCAGTAATACCTCTGTATTGTCTGGAATCAATTTCAATTTGTTCACTCTCATCCAGACCATCATAGCTTCCAAGCTGTGATGGACCTGATCAGCCTAAAGTTTCCTATTGTAACCAATGGGCCAAATCTCTGCCAAATTAAGATGGAAAACACCCCTCCGTTTTTGAGTAACTTCCCGGTAAACAGAATTTATTTATTTATTTATTTATTATTTCGACTTATATGCCACCCTTCCCGAAAAGGCTCAGGGTGGTTCACAGTAATGAACAACAAAATACTTGAAAATATAATAAAAACAGATGAAGACCAGAGTAGGGGTTACAGCTTAGAGATTGAACGCCTGACGGAACAGGTTGGTCTTACAGGCCCTCCGAAAAGCTTGTAGATCAGTTATTGCTCGTGCCTCCTCCGGGAGGGCATTCCAAAGGGTAGGCGCTGCTACAGAAAGAGTGCGCTGCTGCGTCGATAACAAGTGGCAGATCTTAAGTGATGGAACCTCTAGTAGGTTTTGATCCATGAACCGTAGTGGTCTCTGGGGAAGATGCAGGGAAAGGCGGTCCTTCAGGTACACTGGCCCCAGTGCACCATCTTCAGTTTCTGGATTACCGACAAAGGAAGGCCAATGTAAAGGGCGTTACAGTAGTCCAGTCTCAAGATGACCGTGGCCTGGATTACCGTGGCCAGGTTGTCACCGGAAAGGTAGGGCGCCAGCCGCCTTGCCTGGCACAGGTGGAAAAACACTGCTCTGCTCATGGTGGAGACCTGAGCCTCCATCGTCAGCAGAGGGTCCAGTTGGACCCCCAGACTTTTAACCAGAGGCGATGGGCTAACCACCTCACCATCCATTATTGGCAGTCAGAGCTCCCCCCCCCCCCCTGGGTGACCCAGCCACAGGACCTCCATGTTCGATGGGTTCACCTTCAACCTGCTGAAATGGAACCTGAAACACCATGCATTTTGGCCGAATTGCACACGTCTACTGAATGGCCAACCGAGGACACCCTCTCTTCCCCAATGCTTCACTTTTTTGACTCCTCAAAAATGTTTTCCTTTGTACCACACTTACTTCCAACAATAGGGTGAGTTGAGATATCCTAACCTCATGGCCAACCTCAAGATAATTGGCCGTTAGTTTCTTGTAGAGAAGGAGCCACGTTTCCTTTCTTGCTATCCAAATAAATCTCCCTTCTTCATCCCACCCTCCACCCCACATTGTCTTTACAATGCCCAATTATGAAATAGTTCCGTTGCCCTCTGCACAGCCTTTTGCAAGGTTGGGACATTGCCATGTTTTGCTCCGCCGACTTTCCAGCAATTATCTCCCTCGCAAAGCCCGGGGTTACTGTTGTACAAATTGATGCTCTCGCCACTGATTTTTCATAAAACAATTAATGCACACATTCTTGCTATTCTATTGGACCGTGTTATACTCTGCTTGAAAATGTGCCTCGTGCTTTTCAGAGCTGAAGGGAGAGAGGACGTCTCTAAGCAAACTCTCCTAAATGTTGTTGTGAATGTAGAAACATTAAAGCCAAAGTGCTCCCAGCATTACCTATTAGGGATGCTAATAAGCACTGGAGTGAAGGATTGAAGAAACAAACACATTCAAACACGCCTCTACGTATTCAACATTACATATACTCCCAGGTTCTGCAAAATACACAAGAAACCTCTTAATATTCCTACTCCTTGGAGAGGGATTTACCAAGAGCACTGAACACCTGTTTAGCCCTGTAGGACAGTGTTACCCAACCGCTGTGACACTGCACAGTAGTGTGCCGCGACGGATTTCCTGCTGTGCCGCGAGAAAAGCTCTCTGCCCCCCTTCCTTCCCCCCTCCTCCTGCCAAACTCCAGCTGCTTGGGGGAGGACGAAAGGCCGGGCAGCGGCGAAGAAAAAGAAGAAGGGGCCGGGACACTGCTTCCTTTGGCCGTTTCCCCAGCCAGCCTCCAATCCACCATGACTCCCTCCCCTCGCTCACTGAAGCCGTGCGGAGGAAGAGCCCCACCCACTGAAGCCCATCCACTGCTCATGCTCCTCCTCTGTGGGAGAGCTGAAGCCGGGGGTGGGGCATTGCGTGGCCTGGCTCCGCCCCCTCCTCGGCATCAGCACTCCCAGCAGCTGCTCCAGCCTTGAAGGGGCAGTGCCAAGCCAGCACTGTGCTGGCTCTGCCACTGCTGACTTGGCATTGCCCCCTCAAGGCTGGAGAAGCCGTGGGAGAGCTGAAGCTGGGGGGAGGGGTGGGGCCTGGCGGGGCCTGACTCCTCCCCTACCCGGCTTTGGCACTCCCAGCAGCTGCTCCCAGCAAGCCGCCATCCCCCAGCCGTTCTTTACTGTGTTAGAGTGTCATTTTGTGTCATTTTGGTTGGTGGTGTGCCCCTAGATTATTTTAATGTTAAAAGTGTGCTGTGGCTCAAAAAAGGTTGGGAAACACTGCTGTAGGATATTCATCACCCAAATCTCACCACCAAGGTCCTTGAGAACCCCGGTAGAACCATCTACTGTAATTGCATCTGGAGCTGTCGATCACAAAGCTATGTCTTCTCTGATTATCTTTCTGGGTTGTTGTCTTGTCTATATCAGGCATGGGCAAACTTTGTCCTCCAGGTGTTTTGGACTTTGGCTCCCACAATGAAGTCCAAAACACCTGGAGGACTGAAATTTGCCCATGCCTGGTCTATATGGACACACTCTGCATTTCTGCATTCTTCCAGATAGGCACAGATACTGAGGGATGGCAATTCCAGCCTTGATTTTAATGGAAACCTCCTTGGCAGCTTTACCAGGTTTCAGCATCTTCTCAAGGTGTTGAAGGTCCTAAACTGTGTTGAGTTACATGTCCTGAACTGTCCAAATCTTGAATCTTGGTCAGGAATAGGGCTTCAGATCCTGAACCTCTATTGGCAGTAAGGTTCTAAATCCCAAATTATCCAGATTCTCAACCTAAATTAGAAATAGACTTGCAGATCCTGAACTATCCAGATCTTTGACCTATGTTGGGATTAGATTTCCACCTCTGGAGCTACCCAGGTTCTGAGCTGATGTTGGGAATAGGGTTCCATGTTCCGAACGTTCCCAGTTCTGAATCTATGTTGGGAATATAGTTCCAAGTCCTGAACCATCCCAGTTCTGAATCTATGTTGGGAATAGGGTTCTAGGTCCTCAACTATTCAGGTTCTGAATCTATGTTGGGAATAGGGTTCCAGATCCTCAACTATCCAGGTTCTGAATCTATGTTGGGAATAGAGTTCCAAGTCCTGAACCATCCTAGTTCTGAATCTATGTTGGGAATAGGGTTCTAGGTCCTCAACTATTCAGGTTCTGAATCTATGTTGGGAATAGTGTTCCATGTTCTGAACCTTCCCAGTTCTGAATCTATGTTGGGAATAGGTTTCCAGGTCCTCACCTATTCAGGTTCTGAATCTATGTTGGGAATAGGGTTCCAAGTCCTGAACCATCCCAGTTCTGAATCTATGTTGGGAATAGGGTTCTAGGTCCTCAACTATTCAGGTTCTGAACTGATGTTGGGAATAGGGTTGCAAGTCCAGAACTATCTAGATTCCAAACTTGTATTGCAAATAGGATTCCAGGTCTTGAACTATCCAAGTCTAGAACCTATGTTGGGAATAGGGTTCTGGGTCTATTGAACTTTTAGGTATTCTTGATTTTGAAGGAGAGATGAACATTTTTCTCAGAGGTTTTTAAAATGCTTCCTCAATACAGTGGCATCCATAAGCTAAGAGTAGGCCATTGAGCAAATGGAACCTGAGGCATTCATATTATGAAGGAACTTCTGAAGGTCATTGTCCATTGTCTCCTCCTCTTCTTCCTTTATTTAGACCAATCTTCCCCTACTCCCCCAAGCCAGGTGGTTTAAAGATTAAAAACAAATGCAACATCATTTTTAAACAACTGAATGAACATTAACATTGAGTTTAATTACTAACAATGCTAAAACAATTTAAAACATGCAATTAAAATGTCAAACAGTAGTTTCAAAGAGTGCAATTAAAACGGTACAGCACACTCTTAAAAGTCCCTTCCTGGAAAAATAAAAGCCCTTCAGTTCTTGAAATCCCATTGGAGTTTTTTTTATAAAAGGAACTTTACCTACCATAAAAAGCACAGCGAGGAGGAGCGCATTCTAGCCTCCCTAGGAAGGCAGGCCCATAGCCTAGGGGCATCTCCTCAAATTCTGCCGGTGAAATGGGCTGTGGTGGAGAATTTTATTCAGCTCATGAACCAAATTCAATTCCAGAGAAGTTTCAGAAGGATGCATTCCCCTGCAGTGTGTGTGAAAAACAAAGGCAAAAAGTTGGGGACCTCAAATGCAAGGTTATTATACTTTGAAACTCTTCCTACCCTGAGGAGAGAAGTGTTAGAATGGGGAAAGGAGAGTGTTTGCAAATCCCGGAAACCTACCAAATTGTGAGTTATGGGTCTAGCTAACTTGGGAAGCTCAAAACTGGGACCTTGACAAGGATTCAGTAGAAGAGCCTAAGGTCCATTATTCCTGCTCCAAACTATGGTACAGGGAAATACTCTGTTGTTGTTGTTGGCCTTCAAAACACCTCTGGAATATGGTGATCCTAAGATAACTTTAAATGGAATTTTCTAGGGCTGAGAGTGTGTGGCTGGCCCAAGGTTGTCCAATGGGTTCCCACGGCTGTGTGAGAACTTGAACCCTGGTCTCCAGAATGGAAGTCTGCGAGCCAGTAGGTTGAAGGTGAATCCAGCGAAGATGGAGATCCTCTGGCTGGGTCGCCCAGGCGGTGGGGAGCTCCAGCTTCCAACCCTGGACGGCGTGGCCTTATGCCCATCGTCATCAGTAAAGAGCCTTGGAGTCCATCTGGACACTCTGCTTTCCATGGAGATCCACATCTCCATGGTTAGTCGAGTTGCGTTTTTCCATCTTCGCCAGACTCGGAGGCTGTCCCCCTACCTGTCCCATCGCAACTTGGCCTCGGTGATCCAAGCAACGGTCATCCAAGGCTAGAGTACTGTAACGCTCTTTACTTTGGCCTACCTCTGTCAGTGACCCGGAAACTTAAGCTGGTGCAGAATGCTGCAGCTCGATTGCTTGCAGGTGTTCCGGCGAGCCACCATATTACACCTGTCCTGCAGTAACTGCACTGGCTGGCTGTCGATTTCCGAATCACCTTCAAAGTGTTAGTCTTGACTTTCAAGGCCTTATAGGGTCTAGGGCCAGTGTATCTGAGGGACCGCCTCACCCCATATTGTCCCATGAGATCACTGAGATCAGAAGACCAGGATCTTCTCTTCGTCCCGAGTGCTAAAGTCTACCATCTTACTTCGACGAGGAGAAGGGCATTTTCTATCATTTCCCCCACACTTTGGAACTCCTTACCACCGGAGATTAGGTTGTTTTGAGACCTCATGGTGTTCTGGAAGGCCTGCAAGACCTGGTTATTCCGACAGGCTTTTGTAACTTGAGATGGTCTTAGTTGTATATATTAATTTTAACGCTAAATGTTCTGCTGTATTTTAATGTGCTATGTGCTGTATTTCTTTAAGATTTGTGAGCTGCCCCAAGCCACCCGGGAATGGTGGCCAAGAAATTGAATAATTAAATTAAATTAAACTCTCGAACCACCACACCTGGCTCTTGGGGGAAATTATAATTGTCTCTCTAGATTTCTGATTTTGACTTTTCACTGATTTGATTATTCACATATTTGATTTAAAATATCATTTCATGAAATCTCTAGGTCCTCAGTGGTCAACTTGGAGAACCTAGGGACATTGGAGAGCTTAGGGATGTCTAGGCTCTCTTTAGAAATCTTGGGATCCTCCAGCATGACTAGAGGATCTAAAAGTTCTTCCGCTGAGTAACCTAGGGTTTTCTAGGCTCTCTCTAGAAATCTTAATATTCTCCAACATGACTGGAGGATCTGAAGGTTCTCCCACAGAATAACCTAAGAACTCTTGAGAAATCTTTAGATCCTCCATCATGACTGGGGGATCTAAAGATTCTCCTAATGGACAACCTAGGAACCTCTAGGCTCTCTCTAGAAATGTTTAGATCATCATGACTGGGGGATCTAAAGATTCTCCTAATGGACAACCTAGGAACCTCTAGGCTCTCTCTAGAAATCTATAGATTCTCCAGCATGACTGGAGGATCTAAAGGTTCTCCTACTAAATAACTTAGGGTTGTCTAAGCTTTTAAAGAAATCTATAGATTCTCCAGCATGACTGGGGGATCTAAAGATTCTCCTAATGGACAACCTAGGAACTTCTAAGCTCTCTCTAGAAATCTATAGATCCTCTAGCATGACTAGAGGATCTAAATATTCTCCTACTAAATAACTTACGGTTGTCTAGGCTTTAAAGAAATCTTTAGATCCTTCAGCATGACTGGGCGATCTAAAGGTTTTCCTACTGGATAACCTAGGGAGTTCTAGGCTCTCTCCAGAAATGTGTAGATCCTCCAGCATGAATGGAGGATCTAAAGTTTCTCCCACTGCATAACCTAGGGACTTCTAGACTCTCTCTAGAAATATTAAATTCCTCAGCATGACTGGAGGATCTAGAGTACTAGAAATATCCTAGAAGTCCCTAGGTTTTCCAGTGGGATTTTATGGCCAGCTTCCAAGGACCTAGAGATATCTAGAGAGGTGTTTCCTGAAGTTAAAAAAAATCCTGGGTAGAGTTGACTAGCTTTAGCTAGTCCTCCTTGAAATGCCCACGGTGTTTACCAACTGCAACCTCTCTGAGATGCAAAGGGTCAGGACCATGGCCAGCTCATGAAAGCTGCTTTTGGAAGCCATCTGGAAACCTGACAGATCCCCCCCTTCAGAACGGAGTATTCAATAGACAAAGCCGGCAGAAGACTCGTGTATGCATTCTCATATCGGCATTTCTGGGAAGATTATGGTGCAATTAGATTTGATTGGGAGGTTGAAAGAAAGGGCTATTTTCCCACTTTCCCTGGAGGTAATCTTCCTCTCAAACGAGTCACAGCAAGAGTTCTGGGCCATGAGCAATCAAGCAGCACTCAAAGCACTTAAAATTGTTTTATGTTTAAAGAAGAGGAAGAAAAAAAACAATAACAGTGGCAAAAACGCTGTCTTGTAGATGGCGAGCAACTAGGGGGATTTTTCGTGCAACCTGTTAACTTATGATATGATTATGTTCCTCAAGAATCATAAGCTATATACAATGTCTCTGTGTTGGTGTCCATGGATCTACTTTAGGTTGGGACCAAGCAACCCACATTTTACATTAGACTCCTGAAATCTGACATAATGTGAATTTACACATATCTGGGTACAAGAGATTAATACTATACTATCTTTCGTATGGATACTTTCTCTGTATGGTCTGATCCTTCTCTCATTGTGCAATGGAGAGTGATTATTTAAGAAATCTCAGTGAATCAAGTGGCATATGGAAGATACTAGTAAATAGATTAGAATCACAGAGTTGGGAGAGACCCCAAGAGCCAACTAGTCTGACAACATTGTGATAAGCAGTCCTTTATTTATTTCATGTCAAAAGCATTGCATAAATAAGTATTAAACTGATAAAATAGAGAGAGCACAAGCAACTAAATAATTTTAGACCAAAAATGGGCAATAGAGACTGCATTGTCTATAGCAGTGTTTCCTAACCAGTGTGCCGTGGCACATTAGTGTGCCGTGAGCAATCATCAGGTGTGCCGTGGGAAATTGGAACCTCCAATACCCTTTCTTCTCCCTCCTGCCAAACACTTTTTCTTCTCCACTCGGGCTCACTTCTTCCCAGCCTCGCTCTGCTCGCGTTGTGTCTTTCTGCCATTCCTGCCAGGATATCACTGAGTGTATAAATACATTTAAAAACATATTAACTATATGTATTACTGTGTTAGAGTGTCCTTTTGTGTCATTTTGGTTGGTGGTGTGCCCCAGGATTTTGTAAATGTAAAAAATGTGCTGCGGCTCAAAAAAGGTTGAAAAACACTGGTCTATAGGGCAAACATACAGATGCCGAGTTGTTTGTTCTGCTCCACAGTCGCACAAGGTGGAGGATTCTTTTAGGTAGTGCCATTTTGCCAGGTTGTCTTTTGATCTGACCATTCCACTTCTGTGTCTGTTCAGGGATTTCTCATTGCCAATTTTTCATTTGCCCCTGGAGGCAGACCCTCGGGGGGTGGAGGGTGCCCCCCCCGCATCCAATTGGGTTTTCCTAAAGGGATACTCTTGCTGTTGCTGGGGGCACTTTAAGAGGGGTGGTGGTTCTCATGAAATTATTCATTGATTTAAGTCTACTGAGAGCAGGTTGATAGCCATTCAGTGGATGGCTTTCACAGTGTTCAACCTTATTTCTCTCGCAGTTAGCAGCAACTTCCCATCACACATCAGAGGGGGCAATGCTAGCTAGCGTATAGAGCAGGGGTGCTCATTAGGTAGATCGCGATCTACTGGTAGATTGCGTAGGGCGTCCTGGTAGATCGCAGGCAGGGCGGGAGGAAGGCTCAGTCCCGCCCCACAGGCTCCCGCCACCACCCAAGTGCAGAAGGAGGTTGGACTGGATGTCCCTTGGAGGTCTCCTCCCATTATAGGAACCTATTATTATTATCAGAGGCTAAATGGCCATCTGTGAGGAATGCTTTGATTGTGTTTTCCCCTTATGGCAGAAGGAGGTTGGACTGGATGGCCCTTGGAGGACTCCTTCTACTCTAGGAACCTATTGTTGTTGTTACTATTAGTATTATTATTATTAGTAGTAGTAGTAGTAGTAGCAGAGGCTGAATGAATATTATCATCATTATTATTATGAATACATTCAGGGGCTTATTATACTCTCATTTAGTTGAATTCAGTCTTAAAATATATTATATGGCTCTCACTGAAATACATTTCCAAATATTTTGCTTTTATGGCTCTCTGAGTAGTGGGTAGGTCGATCATTTTGACTTGGTTGTTTTATAAGTAGCTCGCATGCTGAAAAAGTGTGAGCACCCCTGGTATAGAGTCTATCAACAGCTGTGGGTTTGAGATTATTATTGATTATTCTGTATGTTTCATTCAGTGCTATATTTATCTGCTTCACGTGAATAGGCTTGTGCCAAACAGGGTTGACATACTCGGAAGTTGAGTAAGACAAGGCCAGGGCTGTTGTTGTTATTAATTTTGGGTCTGCTCCCCATGTGACGCCAGTAAGTTTCTGCAGGATGTTATTTCATGCAGCTACTTTGTGCTTGGTGTTTCCTAAATGTTCGTGTTGGATCTAAGGTGACACCAAGATATTTAGGGTGGAAATAGTGTTTGAGCTCTCAGCCTTCCCAGGTAACTTTCAATTTCCTGCTGGCTTCATGGTTGCATAGGAAGAAAGCACACACATGTGTCTTGGCAGGGTTAGGCTTCAAATGGTTATCTTTGTGGTAGCTGGAAAGATCTTTCAAGGCATTATTAAGTTGGATTTCAACTGTTTCAAAGTCTGTTGCTTGTGTTGTTAGCCCAAGGTCATTAGCAAATAAAGCTCTTTGTGAATTGTGTTTGTGGCTGATTTTTAATAAAAATGTTAAACAAGGTGGGTGTGTAAGAATGCTGCCTTGAGGTCAACCATTCTTTTGCCTCCTGCATCTACTATTCCTGCTCTAAAACTCCACATAGAAGCTGCGGTTTTGTAGTTTTTGTAAAGTTGTAGTCCTAGGTGATATTGTAGACCTTATTTTTCTACATTGCATCGTGCCATAGGCTACTGTAAGATCCACAAAAACTGTTCCAATAATGCAACCTTTCTCATACACTTCCTTGATATACAGTAAAGTCATGCTTATCCAACATAAACGGGCCAGCAAAATGCTGGATGAGCGAACATGTTGGATAATGAGGGATTTTTAAAAGCCTGAAGAAAAGGGAAGTCCTCTACCAGCCCGCACCACAGGAAGAACACCATCATCCTCACGTCAGCATAGGCAAATCTGTGCTTAAGTCCGTTCAGCAGTTCACCTACCTGAGAAGCATCATCTCTTGAGACGCCAAGATTGATAAAGACATAGATCACAGATTAGCAAAGGCATACAGTACATTCGGAAGGCTTCACAAAAGAGTCTGGAGCAACAAGCACCTGAGGCAAAGCACCAAAATCAGTGTGTACAGAGCTATTGTACTGTCTATTCTCCTTTATGGGTCTGAAACATGGGTCACCTATCGCCAACACCTACAACTCTTCAAACGCTTTCATCAGCCCTGTCTTTGCTCAATCCTAAATATACACTGGACTGACTATGTGATTAATGCCGCTGTCCTTGAGCAAGCAAGGATCACCAGTATTGAGAACACAGCAGCGCTGGGCAGGGCACGTCTCTAGGATGGAGGACCACTGCCTCCCAAAGATACTACTCCATGGTGAACTCAAAACGGGTCAGCGCAAGAGAGGCACCCCCAAAAAGAGATATAAGGACTCCCTGAAACAACATCTCAGGCTTGGCCAGATTGATCACCAACAATGGTCCACCCTGGCCTCACTTTGGGAGGCATGGAGACACACTATCCATGCTGCGGCCTCTTTCGAGAAGACACGCTGAATGGGTCTCGAAGAGAAACGACAACACAGAAAGAACCGCAACTTGGAAACAACATCACCCAAGGAGACTTTTTTGCTGTGCTTTCTGCAACAGGACTTGCCTATCTTGGATTGGCCTTCTTATTCATCAACGCGCTTGTAGAAAGCATGGGATGAGTCCTTCCTAAGAATCTTTGTTCGCGAAGAAAAGCCAGAGAGAGACACTATGATTTTACAAATTAAGCACCAAAACATCATGTTTTACAATAAATCAACAGAGAAAGCAGTTCAATACATGGTAACATTATGTAGTAAGTATTATATTTACGAATTCAGCACTAAAACATGACAAACAGCCGTAGATCCAGGCGTGAGGCACTCTGCATTGGATAATACAAAATGTTGGATGACTGAAGGTTGGATAAGCGAAGCTTTATTGTACTCAGTCCTGACAGAAGGCCATCAAGCTTCTGTTTGAAAGCCTCCACCATCATCCAAATAGTATATTCAACTATTAAACATCTCTGTCCATTAGGAAGATTTTCCTTATTCTGGTGGAATTTCTTTCACTGTAGTTTGAATCAATTGCTCCATTATGTCGTAGCCTCTGGAGCAACAGAAAACAAAGTGACTCCATCTTCAATAGGACACCTTTTCAAATACCTAAATATGCCTATCAAGTTAGCTTTTCGCCTTCCATTCCTAAAGCTATATAAGAGAGGCACTAAAAAAGCTTTGGCAATGTGGAAAGGAAGGTGCCGAGGAAACAATATCTGTTTCCTCTTCCCAGTTCTGTTCCCTAAAACAGTGTTTTTCAACCGCTGTGACGCGGCACACTAGTGTGCCGTGACGGACCTCCTGCTGTGCCGCGAGAAAAGCTCGCTGCCCCCCTTCCTTCCCCCCTCCTCCTGCCGAACTCCTACTGCTTGGGGGAGGAGGAGGAAGGGCCAGGCGGCGGCAAAAAAAGAAGAAGAAGGGGCCGGGGCACCGCCTCCTTCGGCAGTTTCCCCAGCCAGCCTCCAATCCGCCATGACTCGCTGAAGCTGTGCGGAGGAGGAGCCCCACCCACTGAAGCCTGTCCACCACTCATGCTCCTGCTCCTCTGCGTGGCCTGGCTCCGCCCCCTCCCCCAGCTTCGGCACTCCCAGCAGCTGCTCCAGCCTTGAGGGGACAGTGCCAAGCCAGCATTGTGCTGGCCCTGCCGCCGCTGGCTTGGCACTGCCCCCTCAAGGCTGGAGCAGCTGCTGGGAGCTGAAGCCAGGGAGGGGTGGGGCATGGTGCGGCCTGGCTCTTCCCCTCCCCCTGGCTTTGGCACTCCCAACAGCTGCTCCAGCCTTGAGGGGACAGTGCCAAGCCAGCGTTGTGTTGGCTCTGCCGCCGCTGGCTTGGCACTGCCCCCTCAAGGCTGGAGCAGCTGCTGGGAGAGCTGAAGCCAGGGAAGGGGGCGGGGCATGGTGCGGCCTGGCTCCACCTGCTCCCCCCAGCTTTGGCACTCCCAGCAGCTGCTCCAGCCTGGAGGGGGCAGTGTCAAGCCAGCATTGTGCTGGCTCTGCCGCCGCTGGCTTGGCACTGCCCCTCAAGGCTGGAGCAGCTGCTGGGAGAGCTGGTGCCGGGAGGGGCGGGCATGGTGCTGGCCTGGCTCTGCCCTCCCCGGCTTTGGCACTCCCAGCAGCTGCTCCAGCCTTGAGGGGACAGTGCCAAGCCAGCATTGTGCTGGCTCTGCCGCCGCTGGCTTGGCACTGCCCCCTCAAGGCTGGAGCAGCTGCTGGGAGAGCTGATGCCAGGGGAGGGGGCGGGGCATGGTGCGGCCTGGCTCTGCCCCCTCCCCCGGCTTCAGCTCTCCCAGCAGCTGCTCCAGCCTTGAGGGGGCAGTGCCAAGCCAGCATTGTGCTGGCTCTGCCACTGCTGGCTTGGCATTGCCCCCTCAGGCTGGAGCAGCTTCTGGGAGAGCTGAAGCCGGGGGAGGGGGCGGGGCATGGTGTGACCTGGCTCTGCCCCCTCCCCATGGCTTTGGCACTCCCAGCAGCTGCTCCCAGCAGGCCACCATCCCCCAGCCGTTCTTTACTGTGTTAGAGTGTTATTTTGTGTCATTTTGGTTGGTGGTGTGCCCCCGGATTTTTTTAATGTTAAAAGTGTGCCGCAGCTCAAAAAAGGTTGGGAAACACGGCCATAAAAGAAGTTGCTTACTGCCAACAGAAGAAAGACCTTTGAAAGTGAACACCATCGTTCCCCGTCTGTTTTCAATTTCATATATTTTTTAAAAGCCAGGGAACTCTGGTTAAGATTAGATACAGATCAAGATGATCGATACATTTTCCATCTCGCTTGGATGTGCTCTGAATATATTTGTGTGGAGACAGTTGTCCAGGTGGGTTTAAAGGGAATGCATTTGATATGCTCTCTGTTAATGTGCCATCGGTCTGTTGCATGTTTCTGAGTGTTTTATCACACATAGTATCTGTATTTTGTACTATTTGTCCTCTTCCAGCAAAAGATGGAGAATGGCGTGTGTATTGGGGGGGAGTGCAAGACAGCCAGAAACCAGACCTCTGGTATAAAGACATTTGTATGTGTTCGGGAAGACAAGAAACCCCATGCGGCGGCTGCCTCCACTGCTGTGTCGGATAATGGCTCTACCACCAGAGAAACTAGGTCACTGTCTTCCATAGAGCCGGAGGAGAATGCAAAAGCAAGGAAGGGCGGCATCAAGCTCATAAGCTGCTTGCCAAAAGGAGAAAGAGAGAGAGACAGAGAAAGTCTCCCTCTGCCTCTGAGCATCAGGGATGGGGAGGCTGCCATTTATTTTGCAATAGGTTTGAAGGGTCTGAGTTCATGGTTGCTAAAACTGCAAGCCCTCCAAATACTATTTAAAAGACTGAGACATCTGTATGCATTGCAAGCACTCCAGCTGTCTCTCTTTACATCTCTCTTTCTCCCATCACTTTCACTGCTCTGGCTCAAAGCTTTTGATGTCTGGGAGTTGTAGTTTCACAAGGTCCTTAAGCTCCTCTGCAAAATAATTCTGGGGCCTCATTGAACTACAATTCCCAGTATTCCATTGCATTGAGTCAGGGCAGTTAAAGAGGGGTCAAACTGTATTTATTTGACAATGTAGATCAGGGCTGCCCACGAAGTCGATCGTGATCGACCAGTCGATTGCGGGTCCAAAGGAGATCGATCGCAGCCGGATGGGGCGTTTCTGCCCTGCGCGCGGCGCACCATCCACGAGAGAGAGGCAGGGCGGAGCATGAGGCAGGGCCTCCGGAGGCCCAACCTTGCGCTCCACCCTGCTTCTTTCTCATCCGGAAGCAACCGTGGAGCCTCCGCTGCTGGCAAGAGAGAGGCAGGGCGGAGCGCGAGGCGGGGTCTGCCTGTCTCTCGCCCGGCTCCATGGTTGCTTCTGGATGAGAGAGAAGCAGGGCGGAGCATAAGGCGGGGCCTCTGGAGGCCCCGCCTTGCGCTCTGCCCTGGCTCTCTCTCATCTGGAAGCAACCGTGGAGCCTCCGCTGCCGGCGAGAGACAGGCAGGGCAGAGCGCCCTGCTTCTCTCTCGTCCGGAAGGAACCGTGGACAGTGCGCTGCGCAGAAGGTGCGCGCGGGCGGAAGGTAGATCTTTTTGACTTGGTTATTTTGTAAGTAGCTCGCATGCTGAAAAAGTGTGAGCACCCCTGGTGTAGATGCATCCTAATTTATCTGTTTGGACTACACGCAGTGGTTCCCAACCTTTGGGCCTCTAGGTATTTTGGACTTCAACTCCCAGAACTCCCAGCCAGCATACCAGCTGGTAGGAACTGTGGGAGCTGAAGTCCAAAACACCTGGAAGCCCAAAGGCTGGGATCTACTGGCCAGCATCCAGTTCTACTGGCTACATCTATTGTCTGTTAGAGCTGTGCAAAACTAAAGCTCCATTTCCTAATTAGGAAGTTTGCATTGTTTGTAAATGCAAATCTCCAAATTACCCATTGGAATGGGACCCCTCTGAAGCATTATGAAATAAAACAGAAGCCTCTGAAACATTTCGGAGAGATTACTAAAAAAATGTTGTTCCAGAGCATTTCAATCTCTGTTTTTTCCAATGTAACATATCTTCGGCGTCGAGTATTTATGTCACAGCGGATAGGCAACAGAAATATAGAAGTTTAATTCCCCATCGGCCCAAAAACTCCAGTCTCTGTTCGTGTGAATAATGAAACTCTCATTCAATTCACAAGGTAAATATATAACTTTGTATTGAATTGTATTTAACAATAACTGGCAAAACATCGAAAAACAACAGCCATCACAGCTACCTTTCTAAACATCCTTTCCTCACAGATATTGAATCCCAACTGACAAATCCCAACTGTCACTTTGTAACGGAAATTCCTCAAGGTTCCATTTAGCAGTCTTGAGACAGCGCCATCTGGTGTCAAACATATCACACTGCAGGTCATCTCAAACTGCGAAAATATATCTTGTGCTGACTCATGAATTGCTATTAAAAATGCAATAATCTGACAATATATACTGTAATTGGCTGGAGGGCAAGGGGGCAGTTGTGATTGACAGTAGCAAGTGTATGCTGGTATTTTTCCTTGTTAGCCAATCACATTGGTTTCCTCCAAAGCTAGTCTCCTCCCCTCAGCATCTGTGTTCCTTCGTGGAGTTAGTAGGTGTATATCTAAACACACACACACACACACACATGCACAGTAGAGTCTCACCTATCCAACCTTTGCTCATCCAATGTTCTGTATTATCCAACACAGTCTGCCTCCCACCCGGATCCACAGGTGTTTCAATACATTGCAATGTTTTGGTGCTAAATTTTAAAATACAGTAATTATTATATACCGTTACCGTGTTTTGAACTGATGTTTTCATGCTTAATTTCTAAAATCATAGTGTAATTGGATGTTTAATAGGCTTTTCCTTAATCCCTCCTTATTATCCAACATTTTTGCTTCTCTAATGTTCTGCTGGTCCGTTTATGTTGGATAAGCGAAACTCTACTGTATTTGTAAAACATTCAAAAATTTCCTTAAAATCATTGGATGGCCAAAATGTTCTGAAACTTGGCAGGTTTAAAGTTGTAAATGTTGCCTACAAGTGTGCCAAGTTTCAAAAATGGCGCAGATCATTTCCCCGCTGCCACTAATGGAACAAACAATGAAACAATCATGAATGAAGCTTCAGAGATTTGGATTTTGAAATATCATGGGACTGTTCTGAAAATGAAGTGGGGGCTATCTAAACCTCCGAAACAATAATCCGATTTCAGCTACTTCGGATATCTCTATTATCTATGCCAGTGTTTTTCAACCTTTTTTGAGCCGCGGCACATTTTTTACATTTACAAAATCCTGGGGCACACCACCAACCAAAATGACACAAAATGACACTCTAACACAGTAATACATATAGTTAATAGGTTTTTAAATATATTTATACACTCAGTTTGAAACCTGAGCCTGTTTCGATGAACACAACATAGATATCCTGGCAGGAATGGCAGAAAGGCACACACGCTGTTGTGCTTTCTCTCTCTCTCTCTCTCTCTCTCTCTATCTCTCTATCTATCTATCTATCGCTCTATGTATATGTAATGTTCATTTGTGGGATTAACATAACTCAAAAACCACTCAAATTGCTGCCAAATTTGGCCACAAAACATACTAATACTAACCCCAGGAGGGACCATCAGTCAAAAAATTGATTTTGTCATTTAGGAGTTGCAGTTGCTGGGAGTTATAGTTCACCTGCAATCAAAGAGCATTCTGAACTCCACCAATGATGGAATGGAATCAAACTTCCCACACAGAAATCGCATAACCAAGAGAAAATACTATAAGGGTTTGAGTTTTGGAGTTGTAGTTCACCTACATCCAGAGAGCACTGTGGACTCAAACAATGTTGGATCAGGACCAAACGCACAAAATGGCCAAATGTGAACACAGATGGAGTTTGGGGAAAATAGAGCTTGACAATTGGGAGTTACAGTTTCTGGGATTTGAGCATTGTGGACTCAAACAATGTTGGATCAGGACTAAACTTGGCATGAATACTCAATATGCCCAAATGTGAACACAGATGAAGTTTGGGGAAAATAGAGCTTGACAATTGGGAGTTACAGTTTCTGGAATTTATAGTTAACACACAATCAAAGAGCATCCTGAAATCCAGCAACAATGGAATTGAACCAAACTTGGCACACTGAACTCTCATGAGACCAACAGAAAGTACTGAAAGGGTTTGGTGGGCATTGACCTTCAGTTTGGGAGTTGCAGTTCACCAGTCCCTCCTCTTCTTTCCAAAGGTGCAAACTTTTCTTTTTCCTCGGAGCAGGGATTGCGAAGGCGCCTGCTCGGGCTTCCTCCCCCTCCCCCTCCCCAGGGCCCCCTCCTCACCTCTCCTTCCCAGCCAGAGTTCACAGATGTGGAGGGCTCCTCCCAGCCCATCCCTGCCAAAGGCAGCCTATCCCACACGCCCAGGGCCGGCCCCGCGCTCTTAAAGGGACACTCGCCTCCAAGCCAGGTCCACGAGCAACACATCCCCGAGCAGGAACAAAGGCCCCCTGGCCATCTTTAGCCCTCCCCCCCTCTCACACACAAACAATAGAGGTGGGGAGAGTGCGAGGTAGGGGGGAGCACGCGAGGCGGAAGGGAAGGGAGGAGGAGGAGGAAAGTGAAGGCATGCTCTGCGGCGGCGCTTGCTCTTGGCCTCCTCCTCTTCTCTCCCCTCCCTTCACCTCCGTTGGCTGCTCTGCTTGCCTGCCTGCCTGCTGGGGCCCTTACGTGGGCTGGTCAGAATCAACCGGCAGGCCGCAAAATGCCCAGGTCTGGTATTGGAGGTTCCAATTTCCCACGGCACACCTGATGATCACTCACGGCACATTAATGTGCTGTGGCACACTGGTTGGGAAACACTGGTCTATGTCCAGTAGATTTGGGATAGTGTAATGTAACCTCTTTTTTTGATCAACCAAGCCTAATAATAACCTATAAAGCCCTAAATGGTTCAGTTCCCGCCTATCTGTTTTGATGTTGTTTCTTGGAAACCGTCCTGAGATAGAGTGGTATATAAATAATAATTATTATTATTAACCCCCCACATTTTGTGACACCCCTTAAACTAGACACCCAAAAGTAGCATTCCAGGTAAACATCTGTAATAGCAAACAGCCTTGTCCAGTGCAAAGCAGAGGAATGCAAAGCTGCCGCCACCAAAGATTAGAAACAATTTTAGAGAAAAACAATGACGTGCCAGGGATACAGTTTCCAAACTTATAACAGACAGCGAATCATCACAGTATGCATTTTACATAAAGGAATACAGAGCAGGCTCAATAAACCACAATGATATGAAATAAGACCAGGGGGCCAATTTGATATAATGCTAACCATTTTCGGGGAAGCGTTGTTTTCCTCCTCTTTCGGAGAGCGCAGCTGCGTTCAGGAAACAAAGCCCAGGCTGGGAGTGGGAGGCAGGTGGGACCAAGGAGAAGAGAAATTATAATTAAACTTGTAAAGAACCAGAAAAATCAAATAAACACTTGGCAGCCACAACTATCAGCATAGGTAGCTATTCTGGGATGTCATCTATTCCAGACTTCTCACAGTTGGCAATAGATATATTAGTTAAGGTTTCGATCCAGCCCCTTAAGGAGCATTCATCTAAAGCAGGGATGAACGGTGGATGCCTTGGGGAGCCGTTTCTCCCCTTAAGCAAGATTTGCCTTGTCATTAAGTCACACAAAATACAGGATGACTCCCATATCTGTGGGGAATATGTTCCAAGAGCTCCCATGGATACATGAAACTGTGGATAATGGTGAACCCTATATTCCGATTATTCTTGCGTCGGACACATACCATAAAGTTTCACAAGATGCCCATAAATACTTCCATTTGCAGACTTCTTTAGGTCCTCCAGTGCTATTCTATGGTATATCTGGTGTGGAGGCACACCATGGAAGCAAATTGGATAAATAATAATAATAATAATACTTTATTTGTAACCCAAACAATCTCCCCAGAGGGAATATAAATAAAGTATATTATTAATACACTCTGCTGAACTTGTTGACCGAAGGTTAGTGGTTCAAATCAGGGGAGCGGGATGAGCTCCTGCTATCATTCCTGGCTTCTGCCAACCTAGCAGTTTGAAAACATGCTAATGTGAGTAGATCAATAGGTACTGCTCTGGCAGGAAGGTAACGGTGCTCCATGCAGTCATGCTGGCCACATGACCTTGGAGGTGTCTGTGGACAATGCCGGCTCTTTGGCTTAAAAATAGAGATGAGCACCCCCCCTCCCCCGCCCAGAGGCTAGAAACCTTTACCTTATTATTATTATTTAATAATAATAATTTTTATTTTAAAATTGTAACACACCCACAATATACATTACAAACATATACACATACACAGACAACCCACCACCCACAAATACAATTACCTTTCAACCCACCCCCAGTGCGATCTAACACCTGGCGTCCATCACTAATCCTTGCAGAGTTTATGCATATCAAGTCACTCCCGACACACACACACACACACACACACACACACACACACAGTCCAACTTTGTGATAAGAGATTAGGTCTTTGGGTGAGAGACCTGAAGAAAGGGTAATGAGAAAGTCAGAAAGAATTCGTGAGAAACAGTCCTTACAGTCCTTGAAACACAGGTGCAAAAAAGATGATCTCGTGTTTGCCGGGTCAGGTTTGAGCTTAAATTAGCTGCCGGTTTTATGGGATCTTTAGAGCAGACAACCTCGCTTTCACTTCACGTTTGCGAGCATCTCTCAAGTGTGCATATGTTTCTATATGGATTTTTGCCTTGTTTAATTTCTTATTTCTTATTTTCATGCTATGGATATTGACTATGCTCAAACTCCTTGGATTTTCATGTACAATAGAGTCACCCCGCCACCGGCTCTGCCCCTTCCCGCCCCTTCCCGCCCCGCCCCCGCCTCCTCGTCGGCACGAGGAGGAGGAAGAAAAGCCCCACCCCCAGAGCTGATGTGAGGCCTACCCACGGCTCCTCCCTCCCTCCCTCCCTCCTAAAGCCACCATGCCGGCCTGATAAGTGGCCGAAATCACCCTTTTCAGGCCGGCATGAGTCATGACGGCTTTAGGAGGGAGGGAGGAGCCGTGGGGAGGCCCCGCATCGGCTCTGCGGGTGGGGCTTTCTTTCCTCCTCCCTCCTCGCGCTGGTGAGGAGGCGGGGGTGGAGCCAGGGGCGGGGTAGAGCCAGAGCCGAGGGGAGCAGAGCAAAGGGGGGGCGCGGCCGTGGATGGTGCTTACGCCGTCGCGCGCATGCACCCTTTTTAAAAGAATTTTTAAAAAAATTTTAAAATTTTTTTTGCATTTTAAAAAACTTGGGGGGTCCGGACCTGCTGCCCCCCCAAAGGTGCCACCCTAGGCCATGGCCTAGGGTGGCCTTATGGGTAATCCGGGCCTGGTTTTACAAGACTTACGGAAGGCTAACAGATTGGACTGTGCGCGGATTGTGGAGGGAAGAGTGTTCCATAAAACTGGCGCGATGGCACTAAAAGCCCTCCTCCACGTTGAAGACAGGTGAATGGATTGGCAACTGGGTACCACAAGGAGGTTCAGGGACTCGAACCGCAGTGGTCGTGAGGGACTGTATTGGGAGAGGCGGTCCCTTAGGTACACTGGCCCCAGACCATTCAAGGCCTTAATGGTCAAAACTAGTACCTTGAAGGTGATTCGGTGCTCTATTCGAAGCCAGTCCAGTTTGCGCAGAACAGGCGTAATGTGGCAGCGAGATAGAAGGCCTGCCAACAGCCGAGCTGCAGCGTTCTGCACCAGCTTAAACTTCCGGATCACCGACAAAGGAAGGCCAATGTAGAGGGTATTACAGTAGTCCAATCTTGAGATAACTGTGGCTTGGACCACTGTGGCTAGGTCATGACAGGACAGGTAGGGAGCCAGCTTCCTCGCCTGCTGGAGGTGGTTGAAGGCTACTCCGCTGACGATGGAGATGTGCTTCTCCATCGACAGTTGGGAGTCAAGTGTGACACCCAGACTTTTAACAGATGGAGACGGGCGAAGCGTCGCCCCGTCCAGGGTTGGGAGCTGGATCTCTCTTGAGATGGTGGCAGGATATAAATAAAGTTATTATTATTATTATTTTTATTATACAACATAAATGGGCCGGCGGAACGTTGGATAAGCAAAAACATGTTGGATTATAAGGAGGGATTAAGGAAAAGCCTATTCAATGTCAATTTATTTATTTACTACATTTTTATACTGCCATTCTCAGCCCAAGGGCGACTGATGGCGGTTTACAGAGCGGCACTATTCGATGCCTGTGCAATATAAAAACAAATAAAACGTTCCACATAGTTAAAAAATTCACTTACATATTAACATCAATAAAAACATAATAACGTTATGATTTTACAAATTAAGCACCAAAACATCATGTTTTACAACAAATTGACAGAAAAAGCAGTTCGATATATGGTAATGTTATGTAGGAATTACTGTATTTATGAATTTAGCACCAAAACATTGCAATGTATTGAAACAGCTGTGGATCCAGGCAGAAGGCAGACTGCGTTGGATAATACAGAGTGTTGGATGAGTGAAGGTTGGATAAACGAGACTCTACTGTACCTATGTATTTTGGTTTTCATGTACCCTCCTTTTGGATTTCCTGCATCTGGATATCTTGGATTTTCATGGGCGTTACCATTTTGGACTCTCGTCATTCCTTCACGAACGAAGATTCTTAGGAAGGACTCATCCCACGCTTTTTACAAGCGCGTTGATGACTAAAAAGGCAATCTGAGATAGGCAAGTTCAGTTGCAGAAAGCACAGCAGAAAGTCTCCTTGGGTGATGTTGTTTCCAAGTTGCGGTTCTTTCTGCGTTGTCGTTTCTCTTCGAGACCCATTCAGCGTGTCTTCTCGAAAGAGGCCGCAGCATTGTGGATAGTGCGTCTCCATGTCTCCCGATGTGAGGCCAGGGTGGACTATTGTTGGTGATCCATCTGGCCGAGCTTGAGATGTTGTTTCAGGGAGTCCTTATATCTCTTTTTGGGGGCGCCTCTCTTGCGCTGACCCGTGGCGAGTTCACCATAGAGTAGTATCTTTGGGAGGTGGTGGTCCTCCATCCTAGAGACGTGCCCTGCCCAGCGCAGCTGTGTTATCAATAGCATGGCCTCAATGCTGGTGATCCCTGCTTGCTCAAGGACAGCGGCATTAATCACATAGTCAGTCCAGTGTATATTTAGGATTGTGCGAAGACAGCGCTGATGAAAGCATTCGAGGAGTCGTAGGTGTTGGCGATAGGTGACCCTACTGATCTTTGTATTCTAGGCTATTTCTATTTTATAGCACCTCTTTCTTCCATTTGGAAAATGCCCTTTCCCCCTTTTGTATTTGCCATTTATTTATTTGTTTGTTTGTTTACATAATTTATATTCCGCCCTTCTCACCCCGCAGGGGACTCAGGGCGGATCACAATGAACATATACAGGGAAGCATTGAGACGCACAAGACAGACAGAGGCAATTTAACGTCTGGCCACCAGGGGGAGCTGTCACACTCCTTCATTCCTCAGCATGTTTCCTGGAGATCTTTATGGCCTTGTAAATCAGTTAAATTCTGTAAATAAACTTACGTAGATAACAGCTACTGGACTCTGATGTTGGATGTAAAGGTGTTTCTGACCTAGTGTGCAACCGTTGGGATACCATGTGACAACATAGGTCACAATGTTCCTGTCTTCAACCTAAAGCAGACCTGGGCATCTTGCGGCCCGCGGGCCGGATGTGGCCCGCTGGCCGGGTCTGGGCATTGGGGGCGGGGCATTTCTGCAAGAGGAAGGGCTGCCGCTACCACCATCCCATCGTTGGCAGACAGCCCGCCGCTCCAGAGAACGATAGGAAGAGCAGCGTCTTTGGAGTGCCTGCCATCCCGGGAGGCGATCCAGGCCTGTAGCAGACAGCCCTGGCGACCGCTTCAAACATAACAAGAACAGACATTTGATTTATGGACATTGAGATTGGACTTTGCATTCTAGGATACAGTAACCCCACTGGGGAAGTGATTATCATTATTATTTGTTATAACTACAGAGACCTGTTGGTCCTACTTGTTGTTTATGTACTCGCGCTCCCCTGTTCTTATGAAAGACATTTGATTTATGGACATTGAGATTGGACTTTGCATTCTAGGATACAGTAACCCCACTGGGGAAGTGATTATCATTATTATTTGTTATAACTACAGAGACCTGT
Organism: Anolis apletophallus; assembly: GCA_030556195.1. Lineage (NCBI taxonomy): Eukaryota > Metazoa > Chordata > Lepidosauria > Squamata > Anolidae > Anolis > Anolis apletophallus. The sequence goes on along the minus strand of JARBWK010000015.1, from coordinate 38,036,931 downwards.
TGGTCCTACTTGTTGTTTATGACCCGAAAGACTTGATCGTCTTCCGAGTCACCAGGGCGATAAGCCGCCGCAGGTCGCCAACTGCTCCCACTGCAGGCCCGGATCACCTCCCGGGATGGCAGGCACTCCAAAGCCGGGATGGCAGGCACTCCATGTCAGGGCGATCAGCCGATCGGGAACGCCTCTGATGGAATGGCTGGGGGTGAGAGTGGCCGGAGGCCTGCAGCCTCCGATCGTCCTCTGCTCTGTTCTGCTATGTTGCGGCGGCGGCTGGGTCCGCTTTGTCATCCTCTGGGCTGGGACCATTGGGCCATTCCATCTTGGGATCTTTCCTCTCTTGAGGATGTCAGCCTCCATCTTGGTTCGCACCTTGTCTTCTTGAATTTTATTTTATTTTAGTGGTTTTTATTATTATTTTATAATAATTTTATAATAATAATATAATAATATAATATATAATATAATGTTATATTATATTATAATTTCAATATATTATAATATGATATTAATATTAATAGTATGATATTAATACTAATAATATATGAATATTTCTTGATGTATTAATATGTTAATATTAATGATGTGTAATATATAGTAAATATAGTAAATTAATTAATTAATTAAGTAGATTAGAATGCAATTCAGCCTTTAGGTGCGGCCCTCCATAATATTTTTTGGCTCTCGTGTGGTCCCTTGGAAAAAATAATTGCCCACCCCTGACCTAAAGTCTTCCTGGAGCCATCTATAAAGCAGTAGTAGTGTCTTGGCACCGAGGCCTTCTTCTTGTGCCTTCTCACATGAAAGTTTCGGTGTGCAATGGGATTTTTTTTTGGTCGTAAAGGTTTTGAGTCCTTCTCTTCCCCACCCACTCGACTCCACCTGAGAACTTTTCCCACCAATTATTTCCTTTCTGCTTGAACCCTGCTTGTCCATCTGTTGCATTGTAGCAAAGCTGGGGGTTTTCAAAGGGAAGGGGTGATGGTAGGTGAAATTGTTCTCCCCCCGCCCAGCTGCTGAAAACCAATTGCAAGTCCGCAATCTCTAGGGCTTTTACACATCTGTTCCTCTACAGCTCAGTTCCCAACACCAGACTTGTTTTCCATTTTTAGTTGGTCCCTTCTTTGATCAAACACACCTTCACTAGTTTTCCTGTTCCTGAGACCATTGAAAACTCAGAAAACATTGATGTCGCGCCTTTGTGTGTGTGTTCTCCCTGCACACAAAAAAATGGCTGATTTTGGTGACTCAACACAGCTGCGTTTACTCAAGCACTGTATGTATGTGCGTGGGGAGCCCATCCGCTTTCCTAAGCTGCTTAATTAGGTGCATGTTAATGAGACATTAATTACTGTTGTGCCATCGAATCCCACCGAACAGAGATTGTGTTTCTCTTCAAACACACCCGTCGTAATTATACGTTGCACTGAATGATGCCTGCTTTGCTTGCAATGCAGTCGGGTGGCCAAGGGCGGGCCCCTTGACTTGGAAACTGTGAGGACGCATCAAAGGCACCACGAGGGGCCAGGAAGGTAGATGGGCCAGCAAGCAGAGATGAAAGGATGTGCAAACGTGTCCCAAGGACTGCGGCAGATGCAGCCTTCTAAGGTTGAACTTTGTAGTCAGTTAAGGGAGTTCGGCTCCAGCCGAGTGCAACAGTTGGCTCCTTGAGTCTCCAAATATAGTGTTTTCATCCTGTGCCGTTGCCGTTGGTGATGTTACCCTGAGATATTTGGCTGCCTGAGGCTAAAGGATAGGATAACTTCTCCCTGGTCCATGTACACAAACCAACTGAGCTCGCAGGAGAATCTTCCATAAAATCATTGGATCTGAGAGCTTTGAAGGGATCGCAAGAGCTGTCAAGGCAAACAGAAGCACAACAGAGACTCTTGAGGATCTCACCTAAAGAACAAAATGTGGCATTTATTATGGAGCCACAGTACTTAAAGTGGCATCAAATTGCTCTGCATGAGAGGTATGCATTTGATGCGGAAGTACCCATGGGTCGGAATTTTGTTCAGATTTTTATTTATTAAGTTATTTATTAAGAGCATTTCTATGCCGCTCTTCTCGTCTACGAATAGGGACTCAGGACGGCTACCAGCAGGCACCATTCGGCGCCGAACAACATAATTAACCTACATTGAAAACAGTTATAAATACATTAAAACAATTCGCCATTTCATGTCATGTTCCAAATCAATCCATAGCCGTCAGTTCAACAGTCTGTTAAAAACCATTGTCAGCTAAAAACAGTCTGTTAAAACCATCTATTCTGCCAATGCTTGATCCCATAACCAGGGTGTGAGCTTCTTCCGGAAGGTCATGAAAAAGGGGGCAGATCTGATTTCATTAGGGAAAGAGTTCCACAGCCGAGGGGCCACCACCAAGAAGGCCTGTTCCGTCTTCCAGGCACCTGTTTTGTGTTGCTCCCAGTTCTGAATGGCAGCTTCCTTTTGCATGTTCCTTTAGGGTTGCCACTGGCACCCTGTTAGTTAATCATTTACAGGTTTGCAGCCAGTTTTGCACAGTTTGCTGCTAGATGTCTTGCAAAAGATATCCCTTTGGTTTGGGGCCCACCCCTTTTTTCCCCGGGGATGTGTTCTCCATTTTGAGATTTCTCTTTAGGCTGTAGAAGAGCTCAGATGTGCTTGGCCAGTCAGGTTAGCTGTGTATAGGCCACCGTAAGTACTGACTTACTGAATTGCTTGAATGACCAACTGCTCAACTGAATTGCTTGACTGCTGGAGTTAGATAGGCTAATGATACCGTGCTGTGATTAGCACTGCTTGTTGTATGTTGTAGCTATCTAACTGCCATTTAAGCATCAGTTCACCTTCGAACTGGCCCTAGGCATAGATAGGGAAGGCGTAGTTCCTTCTATTCAGTAACATAGGGTCAGGGTGAGGAATATCTTCGGGTTTCCTTGCCATTCGGAGGAAGCAAAGGGAGACTTTGCAGTCTTAGTCAGCAACCCAGGGAATTTTCATCTTACCCTCGTTTTATATTTTGCAACAGTTAAGCTCTGTGCCAAGTCCTTCAAAGACTTTGTAGCTGAATAAACTATTTGTTCTTCAACTTCAACCTGGAGTGGTTTTTTGGGCTGCTGGACCCCTGAGCTTCTCAAGTAGGCATCCTGCAGTCCACCAGGCTTATAGGAAGCACATCACAGTTTATTTTCAAAGGCACTTGGTGTGACGGCATAAAAGGCGCTATACCTTGTTCCCACCAAATGTGACTGTGATGGCAGCGGGACTGAGAGCAGGGCCTCTCCAGATAATGGGGGTTCGTAGAGGGAGATACATTCGGACAGGTAAGCTAGGCCAGAGCCGATTAGGGTTTTATAGGTCAAGGCCAGCACTTTGAATTGTGCTTGAAGCTAATAGGAAGCCAGTGGAGCTGGTGTAACAAGAGGGTTGTACGCTCCTTGTACCCCTGCACTTTCAAAGTGAGTTCTGATACACCTGCTTGCCATTCCCCCAATATTAAGAATTTGAATCAAAGGGAGCCTTCGATTCTTAAGCCTTGGATGTGTTTGGATGTTGCTGTGACAGAGCTAAAGCCCTCCTGAGAAGCAAAGCCAAACCTGTTGGCATGTCTATCCAGCCAGTCAGGGCTGACAGAGGAAGGAGGGGGAGTCGGAGGTGGAGATCACTCTTGTAGATTTTTGGAAGGAGTTTAGAACCAATTTTTAATGGATCACACATGCCTCGTAATTAGTACAGTCTTAACCTGGAATTCTTTTGGTGACTTCCAGCTCCTGTTGACCGACTGTATTCATTGTTTCATGATAAGGTACCACAGAGATAAAACTCATTGATTTGTGGATCTACTCAGTCCTATCAATAGCATATAGATTGGACTTTGGAGATGGGGTAACTGGAGGAGATTGATACTCCTTCCTCAGTGAAATCGTTTCAGTGTGTCCATTAGGATATGTGATCCATTAAAAATAGTTCAAAAATAATTACATAACTGGGGGGAAGGGGCGCTGGCATTTTGTTTCTAAAGTCTAGTTTGTGAAAAATTCATTACTATAATGAAAGTAACAAAAATTCATTACTATTTTGTTATAGTAATTGTGCATAAGTACTATAATTGGGGAAACTTCAGGGCTCCTATATCCCTCATTTTTAAAGGTATTGGGGTGAAACTTTTTACAACAGTAGAACTCATTTCCCACTACCAGCCTGCCAAATTTCAGAATGTTTCACATATGCATGAATTTTTGGGGAATTTTCAAAATTTTATAAACATTTTTTTAAGAAACTAGAATAGCGATGTACTTGGATTTTATATACAATGCACAAGATAACAAGGGCATCAATCCCCAGAAGTTTCAGAAAGATTCACACATCCTCAGATTTCGGGGGATTTTGAAAAGTATAGACCAAAACAATTTACCCCTCCCAAAACACAACAACAGCAATCCCCTTGAATGTCTGTCTGTCTTTATGACACACAACCACATAACTTCAATTTAGCTCAGATTTATACTACGACTTACTTTAGTTCTCTTTGCAGATTCAATAGTTATTATTATTATTATTATTATACTGACTAAACCGCTGGCTGCTGAAGCCCTCATTGGGTCCTACAGATGCTGAGCATTTCATTCTGGGAAATGTAGTTTAGGGTAGGGCCTTTTGCATTCTTTGCAATGGGGCCTCGCCTTCCCAAACTACATTTCAGATGGGTGTGTCATCAGTCTCCCGCCTAGGGGTGGTTGATCCATAGAAAAATTGATTCTAAACTCGTGTAGGGGGGAATTTCCCTTGCTGGGTCGTTATAGAAATTATTCTGAAGAATTTAAAATAAATTTCGTAATAGAAACGTAATTACTAAGGAATTTTCATTTTTATTCGTTACGCCAGCTTGGAGGCTAGAATGGAGGGCTTGCTCTCCCCTCCCTCCCCCGAGCTCAGAAGCATCGCACATTATATTTAATGCGCAATGCCTCTCAGCTGGGGGGGGGCAGGGAGGGAAGAAGGGAGAGCAAGCACTCCCTTCTTCCGTCCCTCCCCCCCCCCCCAGCTCAGAAGCATTACACTTTATATTCAGCCTTGGCGTGCTTTAGATCTTGGCAGGAAGAAGGAGCGGACGCCCCCCCTCCCTGCCAAGATCCAAACCGCACCAAGCCTTGGCATGGTTTAGGGTCCGCTCCTCCTTCCCTGCCGAGACCTAAACCGCGCCAAGGCTTGACACGGTTCAGTTCTTAGCAGGGAAAGAGGTGCAAAGGGCATCCCCTCGCGTCCTCCTTCCCTGCTGAGAACTAACTCCGAGATCTAGGCTCTCCCTCCACTTGTGAGGGAGAGCCTGGGGAAACGGAGGAAAGCTTGGCCGGGCTGCTGCCAAAGCGCCCGCCTCAGCTCTCAGCTGGTGAGAGGAGAAAGGAGGGGGCTGCTGCCCTCCAGTCTCTTCTTGCAAGTTGAGAACTGAGGAGGGGAAAAAAACAACCTAATAACGTGACCTTTACAAAAAAAATTGGCGATCCCTGGTTCGGTTTTGAAACTTCACTTCCAAGTTGGACTCCGAGGGTCGATATAAGGTCAAAATTTGAAATACGAATTATTAACAGATTTCAAAGTATTTAAATTGGAGATATCCACCCCTAGTCCCACCCTTTAACTTTAGTACCACCCCCAGTGCCTTGGTTATGGTGATCGGGCCAAAGAGAAAGGATTTGTTTTAAAAGTACTTTATGGTTTCGTGGATTTAACTTAATGCTTATACTGAAAATTAAACCGACCTTGAGAGGCATCCGAATGTTACAGAATCTTAACAAAAATGATTAGTGAGTGTTTCAATATCTATATTCCCCCACCAGCCTTTCCTGCATGTTGCTAGTATTGATTCATATGGACGAATCTAACAATTAATGAATTAAAAACGAAATTATGCACAAGCCTACTGTCCATTCATTTCTCCAAGCCTTATCATTCCATAATTAGAGGCCACCTGAATACACGGGCTGCTTTTCTGACCCTTCAACAGGCCATGGTTTTCATCCCACTGTCCTTTTCAACTGGGCTCTTCTGCCTCCTGTTTATGCCTTTGGGAGTTTGCCTTCGGTTTTGCTCCTGGACCAAATCCCGCTCGATGTCCTTGCCACAGGCGACTGCAAGCAGTTATGTCTCAATAAGGTTAGCGGGCCTTGCTTCCCATTCCCTGGCAAATGACCATGTAATGGTCCGGAAGCCACCGCTTCTGAACGGATAACAGTGTTGTCCTTCATGCTGCAGACAATTAATTTACAGTATTTGGAAGCACAAGACGTGGCAACGGGTGCTCGCTTTGATGGGTTTAGAAGGGGATTAGATGAAATGCGCAGAGGATGGGTCTATCAACAGCTATTAGACACGATGGCTTTGCAGAACCTCCATGTGGATGTTGGCTTTGTTTGCACACCGGCAGCTTGGAATTGGTATCAAAGATTGCCGTAAATGAAGGAAAATGTGTTTATTAAACAAAAAGTTGTTTACTGCTGTCGAGCTTGACTTTTGATGAATGATAGAACTCCAGGTCACCCTTTCGTCAGCATAATACACTTTGTTTATATTCCACTTTATCTTCCCGAAGGGACTCGGAGCAGATTACAGTACATATAAGGCAAACATTCAATGCCATTTTACATGTATTACGGAATACAATACACAGATAAGGTAAAGGCCTTCCCGCTTTTCCATTTCCAGCATCTGGAGGTGCTGCTCAACTTCCGTCAATGGGGAGATGCTCTTGCTCCATTTTTCTTGCCGAAGGAGCCTTCTGCCTGTAGTCAAATCCAATCTTTTTGCCGGCATGTCTGCATGAGGCACTCTTTTGCCTTCCTGCCAAGGTGGTACTTACTGATGTACTCACATTCCATGCTTTAGAACTGCTAGATGGGCAGAAGCTAGGATTGACCATTGGGAGCTCACCCGAACTCACCAGGCCTGAATTAGCATTAAGGCCACACTAGGCCACGGCCTAGAGGCACAGCCATGGGGTGGGGGATGCCAGATCCAGACCCCCCCCCCAATTTTCAAAAAAAGGTCAATTTTCGGCTGCTTCTGATTCTGCGCGTGGGGCACCATGGACTCTCAGAGGCCGTTCCGCAGCCTCTGAGAGTCTATGGCGCCCCGCGTGCAGGCGCAGAAGCAACCGAAGTTTGCCCTTTTTTCCTCAGGCGTGGTGGCTTTAGGAAGGAGGGAGGAGCTGCGGGGAGCCTCCCCGCGGCTCCTCCCTCCTAAAGCCACCATGCCAGCCTGAGAAAAAAAAGGCACTCTTCAGCCACTTCTCAGGCCAGCATGGTGGCTTTAGGAGGGAGGGAGGAGCCGTAGGGGGGGCTCCCCGCAGCTCCTCCTTCCCTCCTAAAGCCACCACGCCGGCCTGAGAAGTGGCTGAAGAGCGCCCTTTTTTTCTCAGGCCGGCACAAGGAGGAAGGGGCAGAGCCATGGAGGGAAGCCCCGCTCTCGGGGCAATTGCCGCGCATGCACGGCATCGGCTCCAGGGGTGGGGCTTTCCTTCCTTCTCCTCCTCTCACTGGCAAGGAGGAAGAGGCAGAGCTGTGAGGAGGAAGAGGCGGAGCCACGGGCAGAGGTGGGGGCGGAGGCTGAGCCTTTGGCCTAGGGCGCCAAAAGGGCTTAACTCGGGCCTGGAACTCACGGATTCGAACTATGGATTTTCTGGTCAGCAGCCTTTCCTGCAGCTAGTGGCTTTAACTGCTGTGCTACCGTGGCCCCACCAGCGCTGGTCAAGCGTACTCAAGGCAACCAGGGCTTCTTTGATGCTAGCCTCTTTTCCTGTTGATTTGGACCTGACCAAGCATTATTGTTTTGTTTAGAAAGGCTGTTCTTCTTATGATGACCCAAACAACTACCTTCCAGGCAGCCTCACATCGATACCAGAAAATATCATTAAGGAAGTGGTCTGAAAACACTTAGAAATGAATATAGTCATTGCTAAGAGTCAACATGGATTTCTCTAAAGCAAGTCATGCCAGACTCATCTCTTTTTTTGATAGAGTTTCAAGTTGGGTAGATGCAGGGAACGCCATGGATGGAGCGGATCTGGATTTCAGGAAGGCCTTCCTTTGACAAGGCCTGTCATGACCTTCTGGCAAACCAACAAGTCCAGTGTGGGCTAGGCAAAACAACTATGTGATGGATCTGTAATTGGTTAAGAACAAACCCAGAGGGTGCCTTGAATGCGATTTCCCTGCTTCTTGAGGTGGTTTATTTAACATCTACATCAGGGGTGCTCATTAGGTAGATCACAATCTACTGGTAGATCGCGTAGGGCGTCCTGGTAGATCGCAGGCAGGGCGGGAGGAAGGCTCAGTCCCGCCCCGCAGGCTTCCAACGCCACCCAAGTGCTGCCGGCCCTGGGTTATCTGAGGTCCTTTCCACATAGTTGAATAAAATCCCATGTTATCTGCTTTGAATCAGATTATATGGCAGTGTGGACTCAGATAACCCAGTTCAAAGCAGATATTGTGTTATATGTTTCACATTTTTGTAGTGGGTAGGTAGATCATTTTGACTTGGTTGTTTTATAAGTAGCTCGCATGTTGAAAAAGTGTGAGCGCTCCTGATCTACATGAAACCACTGGGAGAGGTCATCCAGAGTTTTGGAGTACGGTGCCATCTCTATGCAGATGACCCCCAACTCCACTACTCTTTTCCACCAGATTCCAAGGAAGCGTCTCGGATACTGGACCAGTGCCTGGCCGCTGTGATGATTTGGATGAGGACGAACAAGCTGAGGATCAATCCTGACAAGACAGAGGTCCTCCAGGTCAGTCACGCATCTGGCCGGGGTATTGGGTGGCATCCTGTGCTGGACGGGGTTGCACTCCCCCAGAAGCCACAGGTCCGCTGAGGGTCCTCCTGGACTCAGCGCTGATGCTTGATGCACAGGTGTTGGCAGTGGCCGGGAGAGCCTTTGCACAATTAAAATTTGTGCGCCAACTGCAAACATATATCATGAAGTCTGACTTGACTATGGTGATCCATGCCTTAGTTACCTCTAGATTGGACTACTGCAATGCACTCTACGTGGGGCTTCCCTTGAAGAAGGCCAGGATTAGGCTCCACAGCCAGATTAATAACTGGGACGACTTACAGGGAGCGGTCAACCCCCCCCCCCTTGTTTAAAGAGCTTCATTGGCTGCCTCATTGGGAAGATCATGGCGGAGTATACATGAAGATTATTATTTTTTATTTTTATTATTATTGGACTGGATGGCCCACAAGGTCTCTTCCAACTCTATGATTCTATATGCAGAATAGGCTTGCCTGCTAAATGCCCTGATGTTTGTCCTTTGAGAATGGTAAAATTGCCACAGATATAACAAAACGAATCAGAGTTGTGTGGGCACTTCCAGCGAGAAATAGCAGAGACAGACATGATCTGGAGGAAAGGAAATAAGCGATGATATAGGAAAGGAATTAACTGAATGGGAAGGATGAGGGTAAACATGGCAGGTCAACTTCTCCACTTGTTTCTCCTTCTGTTCCCCAATGGAAGCATCTAGCTATTCTTACTCTATTTCCATTGGTTTCAGAGGCAGTGCGTCTTTAGACAGCAGATGGTGGGGAAGCAATAGCAGAGGAGGGAGACAGCACATTTGGCCTGTGCTTGCACTTCCCATGTGGTTGACCACACTGCGAAATGGGATGCAGGTCAAGATTGACCGTTGCTCCGATCCAACCAGGTGGCTTCTTCTATGCCTTTGAGACAGTAGCTAGCTTTCTTGGGTCTTTTAGCAGCCATTCAGCACCTTGACGCCGTCTCAATGTTCAATCCGTTGTCTTGTCATTCTCTGTTTCATAAAGACTCACTCCAGCTGTTTGCGAAATGAAGAGCCTGTTTTTAAAGAGCGCACTTCTGTATTTGTTTTTTTGTCAAGGTGTCATCTCCTGCAATGCTAGTGTTCTTTTCCCATCCAGCCCTACTGTCTTTTTCATTTGAGATGTTCACTTTCAGGGGGCAATATCTGTTGCGTGTTGCCTTTGTGCGTCTTTGTGTGCATGTTTACCCTATGCGCATTGTGTTTTGATTGCTCGACACTCGTAGGACTTTGTTCTGCTGACAAGCTGGCAGGCCCTGGAGGGTTTGAAAAGATAGCGCTCCCCAGGAGAGTCACTCATGATTTGTATGTTTGTTTGTTTTTGAATGGCAGAATTCCTGAGTCTTTCATTCTATGGAGACAGGAAACATTGTTTTACTCCTGATGGACAATCTGGAGTGATGCGCAGGACTGTAAATACCAGGAAGCGATGCCAGCTTCAAGTGACAAGGGCCGCCATTCAAAACACAGCACAAATGCACATGAACATACAGCATTCTGATCTGGGGACACCATTTTCAATTTGGTCATTTTCTGAAGTTGATTTATTTATTTTTATTTATTTATTTACTATATTTTTATACCGCTCCTCTCAGCCCGAAGGCGACTCGAGGCGGTGCACACATGGCAATGAATGCCACAAGATAAAATACATTAAAATAATTAATAAAACAACTATCTAAAACAATACAATTAGCAATTAAAAATACAAAATACACATCTCAGCGTCTGATTATTAAAATTGGTTTCCGTTGCGTCATCATATCATTCCGTAAGTCTCAGTTAAATAATTATACTTCATCTGCAAATGCTCGAACAGCCACATCTTAACTTTCTTTTGAAATGTTAAGAGGGAGGGGGCCGATCTAACATCCCTAGGGAGGGTGTTCCATAGCCGAGGGGCCACTGCTGAGAAGGCCCTGTCTCTTGTCCCCGCCAATCGGGTCAGCAAAGAAGGCGGGACCGAGAGCAGGGCCTCTCCAGATGATCTTAAACACCTAGATTGGTTTTGATTGTGTCTGAGGCTTCCTTGTGGTTTCTTAAAGCATCTCATTTTGAGATTCTGGTCGCTTCATTTGGTATCAGCCAGCATGCCAGTGCCTTAAATCAAGAAATAGTTTCCTAAGATCTACGGAGATACTTGTAGGAACACCCCAGCAAGCAAGAGTCCAAAACGCCGAGGCACACTGGCACAGATGTCCTTTGTCACTTCCCAATCTTCACAACCTTCTGGTTAACCCTTTCTGCACCAGCAGTGTACATTGCATCTTTGCTCTGACACAGCACCAGATATATATATATATACACACAAATTAACATTTCACCACTATAATACACTCTATCCATTTCAACAAGGCCCTGTCCCTCATCCCCACCAAACGTATTTGCGACGAAGGTGGGCTCGAAAGCAGGGCCTCCCCGGAAGATTGTAAATTTCAAGGTGGGATATAATGGGAGATACATTCAGACAAGTAAGCTGGGCCAGAACCATAAAGAGCTTTAAAGGTCAAAACCAGCACTTTGAATTGTGCTCGGAATTGGATAGGCAGCCAATGGAGGAATCCCACTGGAGCATTGCAGCAGACCCAAATATCTGGGAGTCTTTCTGGACTTTGCTCTGACTTACTGGTTGAATGTCATGGGAAAGGCAGTGGGCGGGGTCATGCAAATTCCACACCAGTGGAGACTGTAAGAAACCCTGGTATGTCTGTGATGGAGCAGAGAAGCAAAGGATGTATCAACAGGAGTAAACAAGCTCGCGTGAATGAACACCCCAGAGAATATACAAAAGCCCGCAATATATATCAATTGAAATCACTGTATTGATATACATAAAGTTATACTACATGCATAGAGAAATTCACAAAGTAAACAGTAAAGGCGGGAGCGCTCCCTCGTCTCTCGTGTAAGCAAAATCATATGGCATAATATCAATAGTCAACAACACAAATGTGGCATATGTTTGCAACACAGTAAGCAAACCTCCATGAATTGCTGGAGGCAGTCCAGGAGAGGCGAAAATCCAGGGAGGGGTCCGCCGTGAAGCCGGGCGGCTCGGAAAAAAGCCGCGGCGAGGAACTGAGGCGAGGTTTGGAGCCGCGTTCCAAGTGGGAGGGGGCGAGCTGCTCGGCGTTCGCCGAAAGTGAAGCCAGAAGGCGAAGTGAGATTTTCGACAGCGACTGTCGTGCTAAGGAGCGCTGGAAGTGGCAGCGCGGAACCCACAATCAAGGGAGAGCCGGGACAGTGCCAAACGGCTGGATTTTCTCCTAGGCGCCAAGGCTTTTTTGCCATTTTCGCGTCTTAAAGACGCTTCATCAGGGCGCGTCGCTGTATATATCAATCTAGAGATTTGAAACAAGGAGCATCACAGGTGGATCAGATGGAGCAGAAACAGAAAACCTAGGATGAAATTGTCCCCGTATGAACGCCTTCACTTGGGTAGTGGGCAGTATGGTGTTTGGGGAGGACATTGGCAACACTCTTGTACATGTTTATGGCGCTGTCTATAACCTGCAATGTCATTGGAAGGAGGGCCATAGGTGTCTCCTGAGGAGTGGGAGCTAGAGCTGTTTGTGGAGGCAGGAGCTTGTCTGTATAAGTGGACACCCAAGCCACACACACACATTATATTCACTTTTATTATGTGTATAAGAAACCAACCTTCTCTCTCTCTCTGTTTCCACTGATGACTTGGACCTCTGCAGTATAATTTAAGGAGCCCAGGAAAGTTGCAAAATGCATTCCTTCTATTAGATCCCATGAAAATGAATGATGCTCATGGATGCCGAACAGTAAAGCAAGTCCATCCATCACGCTTGCCTCTGACAACATTAGGATACAATTGCAACATGCAGATGAAGCAGTGGCATCTTCATAGCGCTTGGCTGTTTCCGTTGACAAGCCCCGGCTTTCTGCATCTCGTGACAAATTACCCCATAAATGCTTCGAAATCAAACTGTGTACATATACAACGGTAATCATAAGCTTTGCGATATTATAATCTGTTCGTAGAAACAAACACAATGTTGGTGCAAAAAAAACCTGAATAAATATGCAGAGCTCAATCAGAAAGGAATTTTGTATCTGGGGGAGAGAAAGGGGTGAAATTTCAGAAATATGAGCTGCTTGCTGTGTTTACTAATGCAGTGTTTCTCAACCTGGGAGTTGGGACCCTAGGGGAATTCTGAGGGGGTATCAAAGGAGTCACCAAAGACCATCAGAAAACACAGTATTTTCTTTTGGTCATGGGGGTTCTGTGTGGGAAGTTTGGCTCAATTCTATTGTTGGTGGGGTTCAGAATGCTCTTTGATTGTAGGTAAACTATAAATCCCAGCAACTACAACTCACAAATGCCAAGGTTTATTTTCTCCAAATTCCACCAGTGTTCACATTTGGGTATATTGAGTACTTGCTGTCCCGCTTTATTCCCAAGCAGGGAAGGAAGGGTGGGGGCGAGCCCGCTTTATTCCCAAGTAGAGAAGGAGGTGGGGGCCAGCCCCCACACTTCCTTCCCTGCTTGGGAATGAAGCACCCACCTCAGCTGTCAGCTGGCGAGAGGAGAAAGGAGCGTGCTGCTGCCCTCCAGTCTCCTCTTGCGAGTTGAGAATTGAGAGGGGGGAAACGAACTAATAACCTGACCTTTACAAAAAATGGCGATCCCGGGTTCGGTTTTGAAACTTCACTTCCGGGTTGGACGTCAAGGGTCAATATAGGGTCAAAATAATTTCAAATACGAATTATTAACAGATTTCAAAGTATTTTAATTGGGGATATCCACCCCTACTGACTAGACTGAGGCAATTCTTTCCCTTGTATCAATATAAAGCTTTTCCTGAGCCCAGAACTGAAAGGAAAGCATTTCTCTTGCCCTTACAACCAGATAAGGGTTTCTTATCTCTCTTTTCCTGCAGACAACTTGGCCTTTGTTGCATTGGAGAACTTTGTCTCTGTTTACAAAAGTCTTGCTTTCTATCTTCCCTCTCATTAAATTCTGCACCTAAGAATTCATCTTCAGAAGTCAGTTTCTCAGAGAAAGACTGCTGAGGGCTTCTCCCAGGAATGTGGCCTTGTTGGTCTTCATGAGGCACCTCGGGCCTCTCATCTGGGCTTAACTCAGGCCCAGGCAAACTCTCATCTCCATGGCCAACAGAACCAGGCCCAGAAAACCCTTCATCCCCTTTTCCATCATGAACATCAGACACAATCACAGGCTGAACTACAACTTTCTTCACTGCCAACAGAACCTGTGAAGATGCCAGTAGCCACAGATGCAGGAGAAACGTCAGGAGAGAATGCTGCTGGAACATCACCAAATAGAAAGATGCTTGAACACTAAGTTTTTGTCGGCCACTTCATCAGATGCATTTATACCAATGCAAGAGTGAAATGTGTATGTTTGAATCGTAACTGCAGAATTGGAATAGATCCACAAGCTCCAGCTCGTTGACAGGGTGGTGAACAGAGACAATGTTTTCCTGGCACATGGCATGTGTTCTAGCATCCAGCTACAAGCAGCCTTTCATGCCCAATTGATCACATTTTGTTTCTGACCCGGAGCCAACATCATACAGCTCTCCACTCTCCATATGTTTATCTATTTAACTTAGCTTTAGGCCAAATCCCTTTCTTCCACCTTTGTCCCCTAAATACCCTTGTTCACTACATTACTGTGTTTCTTGGACACACAGAACATCACATTTCTTATCTTGACACAGTTCATAAAGCAGCTGTTCTTTGGCAGCTGACATGCCTTTGATGTGGATTGAGATTATTGGCATAGTTGATCCTGAAAAGGTCAGTTTGTTTGCTTGTTTGTTTGTGTGTTGCAAGTTGCTTCTGTTGTGAGAGAATCCGCTATCTACAAAGATGTTGCCCAGGGGACACCCGGATGTGTTACGATCCTACGGGGCAGCTTCTCTCATGGTGAGTCTCAGGGCAAGAGAAGCAGATGGTGAAAACATAAGAACAGCCTGCCCCAGGGGAGTGTGCTTGCTCCATCAATGTTTAACCTTTACCCAAATGACCAGCCACTGCCAGAAAGGACAGAGAGTTTCATCTATGCTGGCGATCATGACATCACCGCCCAAGCAAGGAGCTTTTAAATGGTTGAACAGAAGGTCTCTGAAGCTTTAGGTGCTCTTACTGCCTATCACAGGGGAAAACAGCTGATTCCTAATCCATCTACAATGAAGACATGTGCTTTTCACCTTAAGAACAGACAAGCATCTCAAGCTCTGAGGATGACCTGGGAAGGAATCCCACTGGAGCATTGCAGCACACCCACATCAAGCACACATTTAGGGTGATACCTTAATTTGGCCCATGATATAAAATATATTCTACAATTCCAATTGCCCATTGGTGTTAGATCACTGATTCTCTGGTGGGCGGTGAGGTGATCCAAGGGGACGGTGGGAGGCTCAGGGGAATTTGGGGGGCGGTGAACCCCTTTAAGGGGGCGGTGAACGATTGGCCATTTAGGAGGAGTCGCGCGGCCCTCTACTTTGGTCCCACCCCCTTTGCTTTGACCCCCACACCCAGTGCAGTGCAAAGGCTGCAGTGCAAAGGCCTCCGCGTCTTCCAGCAGAGCCTCCCC
This sequence comes from Anolis apletophallus, assembly GCA_030556195.1. Classification (NCBI taxonomy): domain Eukaryota; kingdom Metazoa; phylum Chordata; class Lepidosauria; order Squamata; family Anolidae; genus Anolis; species Anolis apletophallus. The sequence goes on along the minus strand of JARBWK010000015.1, from coordinate 38,021,509 downwards.
GCCACCGCGGAAGAAAGCATGGCCTTTCCCAGTGGAGGCAATTCATTCCAAACCCCTCTAGTATTATTTTCTGTTGGTCATGGGGGTTCTGTGTGCCAAGTTTGGCTCAATTCCATTGTTGGTGGAATTCAAAATGCTCTTTATTGTAGGTGAACTATGTATCCCAACATCCACAACTCCCAAATGAGAAGGGCTATTTTCTCAAAACTCCACCGGTGTTCAAATTTGGGCATATTGAGTATTTGTGCCAAGTTTCATCAAAATCCATCGTTGTTTGGGTTCATAGTGCTCTCCAAATGTAAGTGAACTACATGTTCCCTAAATCAGTCACTTCATTCCAAACCCCTCCAGTATTTTCTGTTGGTCATGGGGGCCCTGTGTTCCAAGTTTGGCTCAATTCCATTGTTGGTGGAATTCAAAATGCTCTTTGATTGTAGGTAAACCATAAATCCCAGTAACTACAACTCCCAAATGAGCAGGGCTATTTTCTCAAAACTCCACCAGTGTTCAAATTTGGGTATATTGAGTATTTGTGCCAAGTTTGGTCCAGATCCATAGTAGTTTGGGTTCTCAGTTCTTGTCACGATGCACGGACTTGACCGGCCCCTTAATCACACACACAGAGACGGGCTGAAGGCTAACTACTTTATTGAATATAAAAACCGTCCAAAAGGTAAATTGTCCATAGCAGAGATAAATGCAGTCAAAGGCTTGAAGCAACAAGGTCCAAAACAGCTTGGCAAAACAATCCAAAGGCTAATGCAAGGCTTGAGCAAGGCTCCGCAAGGCAATGCGGGAACAGGAACAAGGCAAGGTGAATGCAAGACAAACTTGGTGACCACGAGCCAGCTCGGCTCCGTAGATCCACTTCGCTAACACGCCTACTCAGAAGAGACGTGGCCGAAGCACTGGGGATGTGTTCCCACGCCTGCTCTACTTAATCGTTCGGCCGAGGTCCCGACGCTCTAGGCCCCGTCGTCTCAATCTCTGCTGATGGACCTCGGTCTGTCTAGGCTGCGGTGCCATCCCCTTATCCCAGACTCAATGCTACTTCTCCTATCAAAGGTTCGACCTTGTCTCTCAGCAGCTGGGTCACTATCTACATGAGAGCTCTCCTCCCTAGAATCTTCCCAGGCGCTTTCATCCATGTTTTCACTCAAAAGCTCCTGTGACCCTCTCCCCCCCGGGTGCTCATAACTCCCAGAATCGCTGTCCTCCATTTGCACCTGGTTATCTATGTCTACATCAGGGCCAAAACACAGCTCTTCCCATGCCAAACTTTCTGTGGGCGAAGGAGGCCCGCTGATGGGAAACTGTCCTTCCCACCCTTCCAAATCCTCTTCTGAATCTGTCTCTGCAGCTGCAGGCCCCAATGCCAATGGAACCCCGGGTCCTAGCCCCTGCTCTCCAGGCACAAACGAGAACTGCTGTGCTACAGTTCTCTCTGGATGTAGGTGGACTACGTCTCCCCTAAATCACTGCCAATTCCTCCCAAATCCCTCCAGTATTTTCTGTTGGTCATGTAGGTTATCTGTGCCAAGTTTGGTCCAGTTCTGTAATTTGTGGGGGTCTCAGTGGTCTGTGGAAGTCAGAGCTGAATCGATTGAAGGTACTGCAAATCCTATCATCCGTTGTCCATACTCCCCACAATGGAAATACATTCTGCATATCCGATATTTGCATTAGAATTCGTAAGAGCAGCAAAATTATTTATGAAGTAGCAACGAAAATATGGTTGGGGGTCACCACAACATGAGGAACCTTATTAGGGGTCACGGCATTAGAAAGGTTGAGAACCACTGCATTCATACATATATCTTTCTGTTTAATTGCTATTAAATTTTTTAAAAAATAATTTCTAGGGGGGGCGATGAGTAAATTATTTTCTGGAAAGGGGGAGGTAGGCCAAAAATGTTTGGAAACCACTGTGTTAGATGAATGAAGTCATTACGATTTGCTTCTGTGTTGACTCCACAATTGATTGGAAGTGTCGACTGTAGTAGCCAATGGGATTCTGCCCAATGGGTTTTCAAGAGATTAGAGCTTCTAACGCTCCTATTATCAGGTATGGATAAAAGGTAGACTGAGGAATGAATTAGCATGAAGGCAACAACGCACGCAGCAGCATTGTCTCGCCCGTTTGGTGTGGCTTTAGATCACCAAAGCCGCCTCCTGTAGACTTCAAAAGGAGAACGAAAGACGAGCCAGTTGAAGAGTCTAAACCCAACTGTGGGTGTTTAAATTAGCCTCATTGTGTTGAAAGCCTCTTGTCAAGGTAAATCCTCCTGTACAACATCATATATCTTTACTGTGCAGGGAAGCCAGACAATAAATGAGCATTCTTCATATATTATGATGTTCTGACAGCCTGGAGACAAGTCAAAGCGATGGGAAGGTGATTAACCAGGAAGACTGCATTTGGGATGTGGAGTTGCCAGTCGCAAGGGGAAAACAGATACTTTGGGTCCCCCCCCCCCCCATCCAACAGGCAAGACAGATCCTTCCTATCTTACAGGTAATTTCTCATGGGGTGCATCTACACCAGGGGTGGGCAATTATTTTTCCCAAGGGGCCACACGAGAGCCAAAAAATATTATGGAGGGCCGCACCTAAAGGTTGAACTACATTCTAATCTACATTATTTATTTATTTACTATATATTACACATCGTTAATATTAACATATTAATATATCAATAAATATTCATATATTATTAGTATTAATATCATAATTATTATATTATACTATATATATAGACATTATAATATATTGAAATTATAATATAATATTCACACACAGAGATATAGTATCATAGATTTGAAAGGGACCCTTAAAGAAGGACAATTATATGTTGCGTGTTCCCGAGTAGGCAAACCAGACAATCTCGACATCAACACTAACAAAGAAACAGCAAGCAATACTATTTACCCACAAGCATAAAGAAATTACATATATTAGAAACCAAAACTTTCTAAATTACTTCATTTTCCAGATCACAAGACTGGGCCATAGCAACGCCTGGCAGTAATGTATAACTATTTAAATAAATATAGCGTCCCTACTTCACGGATTTTCACTTATTGCGGGTACCATTTGTTCCATTCAGGGCATGCGCTTACCACTCCCCCAATTCAGGGGCGCATCTTAGTTGTCCCCGAGCCCCCTCCAACTCCCCGCTGCCGCCGGCTGGTCCACGTGGCGTCCGCCTCCATGCCGACTCTGAGCATGAGCAGCATAGCCTGCGTTCCAGAGGAGCCGGAGGAAGGGAAGAAAAGGAGGGCAGAGCACAGAAGGAAGGAGGGGCGAGAGAAGGGGCGGCAGCCACCAGCCACAGCCACCCAGATCGCCCAAAGCAGCCAAGGCCTGTTCCCACTTCCGCCAGTTGCCTGGGTGATGGCTCCCATGCCTTTTCCGCCACCACCATAACGTCACGTGCTGCATCCCCGGCCTCGCCCCCTCTCATTCCCGCCAAAATTGTAAGGAAAATGGCGCACGTGACATCATGGTGGCAGCAGAAAAGTGTGTATGGCTCCCATATGGAAACACAAATAGGACCACAGGTCCGTAATAAGTTCAAATAATAAGTTCCCCAATGGGGTTACCGTATATAGGAATTCAGAGTCCAATCTCAGTGTCCATAAATCAAATGTCTTTTATCATCCACGTGCCAGACAAATACAGTCCATACAGTCCAAATGAAAGTTCACAGTGCTGGCAATTCCGTGTAAATCAGGTTCAGTATCATCCAATCATCATTCCAACAAGCCGTGTTGGGGAACACACGTTGTAACACTCCTGGGCCATAGCGATGCCGACGCCACATTGACTGCCGGGCACACATGTACACCCTCCACGAGGCGGAAGACTGAGGAAGATGGGGAGCGAGGGGACGGAGAGCGAGGGCCGGAGATAGGGTTGCCATATGTCCCTTATTCTAAGGGACGGCCCTTATTTTGGCCATAAAATTTGTGTCCCTTTTTCAGGCCCTGTCCCTTATTTTTGACTAGCAGGACAGGACTGGGCGGGGTTGACCAGAGGAAGGTGCGCGCTGCGGTTTCCACGGCAATGCCTGCCCGGGGATTCCAACTCGCAGGGCAGCCTGCGTCCCCGTTGGACGGAAGAGGCGATACAGGACTTTTTCAAAGTACAGCAGACTAATTAACCGTTACCCAAGGGGAATGTTGGATCATGTTGGATAAAGATAGTTTCTGGTTGCTTGAGAGTTACTCTTAAAATAGGCCTAGCTGTGCATCCCAATACTATACAATGCTGTGTATCCCATACTATACTATACTATTAACTATTGACATAAAAATCATGAAGATGTACTGTCTTATAACATTTATTTTATTTTAATGTTTAGACAGTGCACTTTTAAAGTCAGCAAAGTCAAGGACTAAATACAGATGGAGAAAATAAGGTAGTTCTAATAATGTTTTTTCTGCATGACAAAGCATGTAGAAACATACCATGTCCTGTTAAGAGGGTGTAAGTCAGTTTCTTTTGTGAGTTTCAATCATTATCTTATTCTGTTAATAAAACTATTTCTACCTAATGTTTGAGTTTCAAGTTTTTAATGAAGTGTCCCTTATTTTTTGTGAAAAAATCCCGTAAATGTCCCTTATTTCTTGTATCAAAAAGTGGCAACCCTAGCCGGAGAGCGAGGGGGCGCCAAAATAAGGTTTGCTTACTATTTTAAATTACCTTAGTCCGGCCCTGACTGTATCTCTTGGTGGAATCTACAGGGATTCAAAAGTGCTTTCTTTTTCCCACTTGTGTCTACCAACGGCTGCCATTGTAGCAATAATAATATTTTACACGCAGGGCATTTCTGCTGACTTTTTTTTAGTGTTTTACTCACCCTCAATTGCTCTCCTTGTGGTCATTGGCAAGAGCAGTAATTTGGGGCAGAAGTTCAACGTCGTCATAGCTTTCCGCTCGACGCTGAAACTCTTGGTTAGAAGGGGAAAATAAAGGAAAGGAAAAGGCAGATGGGCAATCAAGTATATTGCCGGAGATGGAGCCGTCTCCGCAATAGCCTACAGCTGGGTAAACCACCAGACTTGTATCTAGGGCTGGTTCTCACAATGGACCACTTAGCAACTGGCACAACAATCTGCTTGGCTTTTGCAGACAATGTCAGGAATCCCTCCAGGTGTATTATGCCCAGACGCTGCATTTAGCTGAATGAGGCACTTGGAAACCCTGAATACTCAAATGTACTGTTCCACCGACTTGTAGCACAATAGGAGGCAACTAGATTTGAACACATCTGGGTCTCTACTCTTCACCAGTCTGTTTAATTAATAAGATTATTGTGAACCACTGTGAAGTATAAACCTATATGGAAATATTTGGAAAATCAGGGAGTTGGCTTGTTGACCGAAAGGTCGCAGGTTCGAATCCAGAGAGCGGCGTGAGCTCCCTCTGTCAGCCCCAGCTTCTGCCAACCTAGCAGTTCGAAAACATGCAAATTTGAGTAGATCAATCAATCAATCAATCACCTTTATTTCAGTTAACAAACCTTAGGCAGAGAGTCGATCAATAGGTACTGCTCCGGCAGGAAGGTAACGGCGCTCCATGCAGTCATGCTGGCCACATGAACTTGGAGGTGTCTACAGACAAACTTTTGTACCCCGACCTTCTCACCTCCATAGAGGGACTCAGGCCGGCTTACAGCTAAATTCAATGCTATACAATATTAAAAACATCTTACAAACACATACTAAAATACATTTAAAAAGGCGAATACATAAAAACCAATCGTTGTTAAAAACAAATTCAACTCGGACTGTAAACGTGGTCACTCATTTCAGACTATAATCCATCTCAGCCTACTCTGGGAATGCTTCACTCCAAAGCCAGGTCTTCACCAGCCTCCTGAAGGACAAAAGAGAGGAGGCAGATCTAATATCGCTTGAGGGAGAATTCCATAGCCGAGCGGCCACCACAGAGAAGGCCCTGTCTCTCATCCCCACCAGATGCACTTGCAAAGATGGTGGGACCGAGAGCAGGGCCTCTCTGGAGGATCTTAATGTCCTTGATGGTTCATAGGGGATAATCTGTTTGGACAGGTAAACAGGGCTGGAACCGTATAGGGTTTTGTAGGTTAAAACCAGCACTTTGAATTGTGCTTGGAAACTAATTGGCAGCCAGTGGAGCTGGTGCAACAAGGGAGTTGTATGCTCCCTGTACCCCACTCCTGTTAGTAACCTGGCTGCTGAGCGTTGGACTAATTGCAGTTTCCGAACAGTCTTCAGAGTCAACCCCACATAGAGAGTGTTGCAGTAGTCTATTCGAGATATAACCAAAGCATGAACTACCATGGCCAAGTCAGACTTCCCAAGGTACGGGCGCAGCTGCTGCACAAGCTTTAACTGTGCAAAAGCTCTCCTGGCCACCGCCGAGACCTGGGGCTCCAGGCTCAGCGATGAGTCCAGGATCACTCCCAAACTGCGAATTGAAACCTACTCACGACCCCCCCTGGGGGTCCTGACCCGCAGGTTGAGAACTGCTGCTTTAAGCCAATGCCTAAAAGTTATGGGAAGTTTAAAATGATCCTTTCACCCATGGCATTCTAAATGGCACCCCCCCCCCCAAACTCTGGAGCTTGCCCACCCCCTTTCTTAACCGAATTAGCAACTGGAATGCAAAAGAGGAAATTCAAATTAGCAGTCAGATTTCTTATTAAAATGCACTGGTAGAAAACAGAACAAGAGACAGAATTCATCCTTCTGGTGCCAGTCTGGAACCAGAGCCAAAGACCTGTCAGTTTGGATTTGCATTTTCCAATCCACAAGTGCTCCTCTCAGGGTTATATAATTGTACCCGCTCTCCCCAGACCCCCAGCATTCGGCATCATATTGAGTCCTGCTCTGTGCCTCTAAGGCTCCGAAGAACACACCAAGGCTTGGGAGTGAGGAAGCATTAATCCTCATTAGCGGGATAAGTTAGCCTGCAATTTCCACGGCATGAGTGTTGTTTTCAATGACGCCAAAATTGTGTAGCTGGGTCACAGTGCGAAATCATTCTCAAGGTTGGTGTGAACGAAACTGTCCTCTTCATAAACATCCAAGCAATTCATAATCTCTTTGGATATATATATATTTTAAGCTGGAAGAAACAATACAGTGTACTGAATCGCAGCCCAATCCCCTGCCAAGAAGCACTCCTGACAGATGGCCACATCTAGCATCTGCTTAAAAGCCTCCAAAGAAGGAGCTTCCACCACACTCCAGTGCAGAGAGTTCCACAGCTGAACAGCTCTCCTTACACTTAGGAAGTTCTTCCTAATGTTCAGATGAAATCTCCTTGCAGTTTGAAGCCACTGTTCCATGTTCTGGTCTCCAGGGCAGCCAGGCCCGGATCACCCATAAGGCCACACTAGGCCACGGCCCCCCAGATCCGGACCCCCCCAAAATTTTTAAAATTTTTAAAAAACATTTTTTAAAGTCAATCTTTGGGCGCTTCTGCACCTGCGCGCCATCCACCCCCGCCCTGCCTTTGCTGTACTCCCCCTTTCCCAGGTTGCTGTACCTCCTCCTCCGCTCCTTTTTGATTCAGGTTGCAAGGGGGGGGAAGGAAGGGAAGGCTCACCCCGGGGCTTCCTCCCCGGCTTCCTTGACTCAAGGAAGCGGGTGCGTGGTGTGAGGAGGGGGGAGGAAGGGAAAGCTCACCCGGCTTCCCTCCTCCGTGAGTTTTCCGGTTCCTTGGGAGCAAAGGAGGAGGAGGCAGACGGAAGCCCCACCCTTGGGGCCACTGACATGCATGCCCGTCAGCAGCCCCAGGGCAGGGCTTCCCTTCCTCCTCCTCCCTCCCCGCGGGTCTTCTTGGAGGAGGAGGGCACCAAAAGAAGCCCCACCCAGGCCCACCAGGGCCCCAGGGCAGAAAACAAGCTCCTCCCTATGACCTCCCCTGACATCTTGAGGAGGAGGCAGACATGGCCCTCCCTGATGTCTCCTCTAAGCTTTCTCTTCTGCAGGCTAAACAATCCCAGCTTCTTTTCCCCTCACATCTTGATCCATGGCCCTCATGATGTCTCCTCTAAGCCTTCTCTTCTGGCTTGCTTTTAATCCAGATTGTTTTCCCTTGATCATTTGAGTCACCCTCCTCTGGACACGTTCCAGCTTAGAGTCAACATCTCCCTTCAATTGTGGTGTCCGGAATTGGACACAGTATTCCAGATGTGGTCTAACCAAGGCAGAATAGAGTAGTAGCATGAATTCCCTGGATCCTTCCCGCTCAAGCCTGGATCAGGCCCTTTTGGCACCCTAGGCCAAAAGGGCCTGATCTGCCCCCGGCTCCGCCCCGCCCCTGGCTCTGCCCCCGCCCCGCCTCTTCCCACTCAGCTCCGCCCCAGCCCCGCCCCCGGCTACACCCCACCCCCGGCTCCTCCCTGCTCTGCCCCCAGCTCCGCCCTCGCCTCCCCGCCGGCTCCACCCTCCCTCCTAAGGCCACTATGCCGGCCTGAGAAGCGGCCGAAATTGTGGCTTTAGGAGGGAGGGAGGAGCCATTGGGGAGGCCGCGCATCGGCTCCGTGGGTGGGGCTTTCCTTCCTCCTCCTTGCGCCACTGAGGAGGTGGGGGCGGAGCCAGGGAGGGGCGGAGCCGAGGGTGGGGGCAAGACGAGGGGAGCAGAACAAAGGGAGGGCACCCTTTTTTTGGATTTTTTTTTGGAATTTTTGAATTTTAAAAAAACATGGGGGGGGGTCCGGACCTGCTGCCCCCCCAAAGGTGCCGCCCTAGGCCATGGCCTGGGGTGGCCTTATGGGTAATCTGGGTCTGTTCCCGCTGGATCCTTCCCACAATAGGCCGTTATCTCTTTTCATTGGTAGTGTCCTGAACTTTAAAGCTGTGCTGCTGACATATATGACATTGACATTGTTCTCTCTGGACTAGAAACAGCTGTACCAATTGAATTTGCTCCATGCAAATGAGAGAAGATGTCATTTCAGTTCATTTTTGAAGAATTGACCCAAGTGGACCAATCTACCAATCCTTAGGATATATATGTGTGCCTTCACGATGCCTATGAACTTGTGATGACCCCCATGAATTTCAAAAGAGTTTCTTAGGCAAGGAGGACTTTTAGGGCTTTCTAAATTATTATAAATCCTGGAACGAAGGACAGTGCCATGCCTTCAGCAGAGCAGGGTTGTCTGCTGGCTGTCAACTTGCACTTTCCCAGACGTTGACCCTCTTTTGCTTCATTGTTCTTGCTGTTTTATGTGAGCAAATTCAATTTGATCACGTGGATCAACTCTCTGCCCTCTCTAATCTTTGCCACCAGTCAGTACCGTTTCCATTTCGCTCTCCATTTCCCCTTGTTCTCCTTCCACCTCCCTATGTTTTCCTTTGGGGAACAGTCCAAGAAGCCCCGGGTAGATTTTAATGTGAACAAATGGTTTGTTTGGTTTTGTAAAAAGAGGACAATAAAGTAGGCATGGCAACCCGGCCGGCCGTTGGCGGTGGAAAAGGATCCGAAATGTGTTGACACAGCAGGGTACTGTGGATTCATATTCATTGCCATGAGGAAGATTGGTACATTCAGAGATAGCAATGGAATCATAGAGCTGGGAGAGATCCCAAGGGCCATCCAGTCTAACCCAATTCTGCCATGGAAGATGAAGCCCTGGTCATGATTGGTGGGGGATTCAGGGACATGCAGTCCTCCAAAGGAAATTTCACAAGCTCTGAGTATCTAATGCCAGATTTGCTCTTTTAGAAATGGCTTGGCTGACTTACCTGCTGAGCGGGTTGCGACACTGGGCTGTTCTCGCCGCCATCTTTGTCCAAGGAGGGGGGGGGGCTTCTTCCTCCCAAAAGCCCCCTTTGGGTGGCAGGAAAGTTTCCCGCCACCAGCGCCGGCCAGCCAATGATGGGGATGGCCCTGCCCTGCCCTCCATCATCAGCTGGCCGACCCTCTGCCCGCCTGGGCAGCCTACTTAAGGCTGCCTGAGGCTTCCCAGCTGGCATGGTGGGCCAACTTCAGGTATTTTTCCTCCCACCCACCCTGCTTACTGGCATTGTTTGGTTGGTTATATATTTTCTTGCTGTGTATTCATTGTTTGCATCTTGTTTTTTTGCTGTTATCTATGTTCATCGTCGCAAATCTGTGTTTGGCGTGTGGCATGGGCCCTGGATCTGGTTGGCTTATTCCCCCATGGTGGAAGGGGGGGATAACGCCCTGGCCTCCTGGGGTGCTGAGTTTTCGTGGGCCGGTGGCACCCAGGCATGAAAAATGTCTTCGGACAGTTGTGGGCTCTCCCCCCCCCCGGCGATCCAGGACCAATGCATGGCTGCCAACCCTTGTTCCTGTTATCAGTAAATGGGTTATGGCCAATTTTTCATCCAATCACTTGTGTTTGCATCTTATTGGTTCATGGCAGGAGTTGTATCACGCATGCACACTCAAATAATAATAATAATAATAATCATCATCATCATCATTGATCATCAAGTTTGCAGATGACACCAAATTGGGAGGGATAGCCAATATCCCAGAAGACAGGAGCAGAATTTAAAATGATCTGAACAGATTAGAGAGATGATGGGCCAAAACTAACAAAAGGAAGTTCAACAGGGACAAATGCAAGAGACTCCAGTCAAGCAGAAAAAAGGAAATGCAAAGATACAGAATAGGGGACAATGCCTGTCTCAACAGCAGGACGTGTGAAAAAGATCTTGGAGTCCTCGTGGACAACAAGTTAAACATGAGCCAACAATGTCATGCAGCAGCAAAAAAAAAAGCTAATGGGATTTTGACCTGCATCAAGAGGAGTATAGTGTCTGTCTAGATCCAGAGAGGTCATGCTACCCCTCTATTCTGCCTTGGGCAAACCACATCTGGAATACTGTGTCCATTTCTGGGCACCACAATTGACAAGCTGGAATGTGTCCAGAGGAGGGTGACTAAAATGATCAAGGGTCTAGAGAACAAGCCCCACGAGGAGCATCTTAAAGAGCTGGGCATGTTTAGCCTTCAGAAGAGAAAGCTGAGAGGAGACATGATGAGGGCCATGTATAAATATGTGAGGGGAAGTCATAGGGAGGAGGGAGCAAGCTTGTTTTCTGCTGCCCTGGAGACTAGGATGCAGAACAATGGCTTCAAACTACAGGAAAGGAATTTCCACCTGGACATGAGGAAGAACTTCCTGACTGTGAGAGTTGTTCAGCTGTGGTCGAAAAGACAGGGAGGGGACCTTTTGCCAACAAGGAGTTTAGCAACCCCTAATAAGGACCTGGCAGACCAAGATAATTCAACCAAGAGAACATCTGTGTTAGACAGAAATATCAGGTTGGATCTGAGGGGGGGACACGGACCACCAGGCGCAAGAAATCAAAAGGAATCCATGAGACAAAAGCACAGATAAAGTTTCACAAGCCATAACCTCAAGGTGAAAGAAATGCCTTCATGTTTTGCAGCCCTTAAATTAGAGAGCGTCTCATTGAAATTTCAGATTAGGCAACACTGCTTAATAGTAAGGATATCAAGTCCTGTTTCCAATTCAAGTTTCTGGGAGTTTTGATTAATGTTTTAATAAGTTCTTGTTGCTGTGGTTTCTCTGGATTTATGTTCATGTTTTGATTCTTGTTTCCTTGGATTATGCTCATGTTATGATTCTTGTTTACCTGTACCATTTGGAGTATTTGGGTTATTACCTTTGAAGTGTTTTACTCCTCATCAACTTGGCTGGGTTTTTACATATTGACTACCTTTTCTGATTACCCGTTGGATGTTGCCTTTCTTATTCCTTTTGGTGATTCCTCCCTTTTTATATGTACTCTCTTCAATAAATGATTTTATTACTGCTTTTGGATTCCGGGTTGGTGCTAAGGGAAAGGTGAACTCTGGCTGGGGTGCAACATTCATCTGCTTTTTGAAGGAGGAAAGTATTCTAAAGGCTCGGGGCAGCCACCAAGAAGGCTCTATCTCTCATTGCCAACAACCACATTTGGGATAGTGGCAGAAGCGAGAGTAGGGCCTTCCCTGATGATCTTAGTGATCAGGCAAGTTGCTGTGAGGATATGAGGTCAGATAAGTAAGATGGACTTGAACCAATTAGGGCCGGGGTGCCCACAATGTTTCAGCATGCGAGCTACTTATAATAAAAAGAAAGATCTACCTACCTCCTCAAGGCTGGAGAGGACCCCCTCCCCTCTGGCTTTGGAGCTCCCAGCAGCTTCTCCAGGCTTGAGGATGGCAATGCCAAGCCAGTGGTGGCATAGCTAGCACAAGGCTGGCTTGGCACGGCCATCCTCAAGCCTGGAGAAGCTGCTGGTAGAGCCAGAGGCCAGAGGGGGGCGGAGCCAGGCCATGGCAAGCCCCTCCTCCTCCCCTCTGGCTTTGGAGCTCCCAGCAGCTTCTCCAGGCTTGAGGATGGCAGTGCCAAGCCAGCCTTGTGCTAGCTATGCCACCACTGGCTTGGCATTGCTATCCTCAAGCCTGGAGAAGCTGCTGGGAGTGCCGAAGCTGGGGAGAGGGCGGGGCTTGGCACAGCTTGGCTCCGCCCCCTCTGAGAAGTGCCCCATCCTGGGATCGACCTCCTTCGGTCCTGGGATCCACTGGTCGATCACGATCGACTTCCTGGGCAGCCCTGAATTTGGACTTTAAAATACTATTAAAATAATAGTAACAAAAGGGTACCGTTCCGTTATCTGGGCAGAGGTCACTAGGGGGCGCTAGAGAGAGAAAGATAGTCCACTTTAGAACATAAGAACATAAGAACATAAGAACATAAGAAGAGCCATGCTGAATCGGGCCTCAGCCCATCTAGTCCAGCATTCTGTGTCACACAGTGGCCCACTAGTTGTACACAGGGATCTCTAGCAGAAAGGAGGGCAGAACCCTCACCTGCTCCCGACCCCCCCACAACCAGTACCCGGAGAAAATCCTGCCTGCCTCCATCGACACAGAGGTGGCACATTTTTTTTTTTTTTTTAAATAATTTTTATTAGTTTGCAAAGTAATAAAGACACAGCCGCAGCAACATAAGCTGCATGAAATACAATACAGTACAAAAACACCCACCATGCCCCCTCCCCCCTCCCCCCCACATGCACCCCGAGAGACAAAAAGAAAAACGGACACTGAGTACTTCCTACTCTCTCTAGTTCCCCTAGTTGTATGTCCAAAAGTTTACCTCTATGAAAAGAAATATATGCACATTAAAATTATAAGTTGTCTTATTAACTCCTAATCGAACCTCCTCTGGACCAGGTGGGGTATGCGGTTATTTATATATATACATACATATACTATCAGGTATATAAGTTATGGATCAATCGTCCATTTCGCTTTGGATTTGTTCATATATCTTGTTATGGGAGACCAGTCCGTCATCATTCTATGTCTCTCTTCTGATAGAGCAAACGAGAGCGAGTCCATGTTCCTTATATCCACGAGTTTCTTTCTCCATTCAGCTAACCCCGGGGTATCATTGTCCTTCCATCTCCTCGCATATATCATCCTCGCAGCTGTTATACAATATACAAAGAGTTTTTCTTTATTTTCTTCTAGTTCATAATCATTTAAGCCTAATAACATAATTTCAGGTTTGAACTCTAGGTCAAATTCCAACATGTTTTTTATCTCCCTGTGGATCCCTTTCCAGAATTTCCTTGCTTTATGACATTTCCACCACATGTGAAAAAAACATCCAATTTCCTTTCTACATTTCCAACATTTGTTGCAACTACCCTCCTTGTATTTGGCCAATTTTGCCGGTGTTAAATACCACCGGTGGAACATCTTCATTGCATTTTCTTTCAGGTCGTATGCATACGTGTATTTACTGTGTTTAATCCACATTTTTTCCCAGAGGTTTAGGGGGATTGTGTGGCCGATGTCTTGAGCCCAATGAATCATGCATGTCTTGACTCTTTCCTCCTCCGTCTGCCACTCTAGTAGTTTGTTATACAAAAATGTAATTCTCTTGGTTTTTTTTTGCATGAGGTTGTTCCAATCGGTGTTTACCTCTCCGAACCCCTGGCTTTTATCTTTTTTGAATATCTCATTTATTTGGAAATATTGGAGCCAATTCATTGACCTGTCTATTTCTTTCAATTCATTCATGTCTCTTAGGATCATGCCCTCTGGGGATCTTTTTAACAGGGCTTTATATGTTAGCCAGGTTTTTTTCTCCTGCTGTCTCCTGTAGAAGGCTTCCTGGGGTGAGATCCAGAGGGGTGTTTTCTCGCAAAGTCTTCCCTTGTATTTATTCCAAATTTTTAGTAGGGTTTTCCTGATATAGTGGTTATTAAAGTTTTTTTCGATACTGGCCCTATTATACCACATATAGCAGTGCCACCCTACTCTTAGATCGTGTCCCTCTAAGTTAAGTAGGGCTGGGTTTCTTAGTTTTGCCCATTCTAACACCCAATCAAGGGCACAGGCCTCGTAGTATACTTTCAAGTCTGGCACCCCGAAGCCCCCTCTCTGTCTTTTATCCGTCATAATTGTCCAATTTATTCTGGGTTTTTTCCCATTCCAGATGAACTTTCTTACCTCTTTATTCCAATTATGGAAAAACTTTCCATTGAAGATAATAGGTATGTTTTGGAAAAGGAAAATCATCTTAGGTAATAAGTTCATTTTTATTAAGGAAATTCTTCCTAATAGTGACAGATTGAGATATTTCCACTTATTTAATTTGCCTTTCAATTCAAGCCATGTCCTCTCATAGTTGTTTTTAATTAAATCCATGTTGTTCATGGTTATGTTTATTCCTAGGTATTTGATTTTGGCTACTACTTTTATTCCATATCTCTTTTCAATTTCATCTTTCTCTCCTTTCCCTATATTTTTGGATAGTATTTTTGTTTTCTCTTTGTTTATTTTGAATCCCATCACCAGACCGAATTCCTCGAATTTGTCGAGCCATTTTTCCATATTTTCTAACGGTTCTTCTATTATGCAGACGAGGTCGTCTGCAAAGGCCTTGACTTTTATGGATTCTCTTTTTATTGAGATTCCTCTTAGGTTCGGGTCTTTTCTGATATTTTCTAATAATAGTTCTAAACTAAAGATGAATAGAAGGGGTGATAAAGGGCAACCTTGGCGTGTTCCTTTTGTTATGCTTATCTGATCTGAATATACCCCATTTATTAGTAACTTCGCCTGTTGTTTTGAATAGATAGCGTCGATCGCATTGAGAAAATAGTACCCCATGTCCAATTCTCTTAATTGTAGTTTAAAGAAATCCCAATTTAACCGATCGAATGCCTTTTCGGCATCGATAAAAAGAAAAGCGACCTTTTTCTGGATGTTTATTCTATAATATTCCACTGCGTCAATAAGCATTCTAACGTTGTCCTTTTGCTGTCTTCCGGGGAGGAATCCAGCTTGGTCTGGATTTATCCATTTGTCTAAGAATTGTTTAAAACGTTCTGAGAGTATACTTGCAAATATTTTATAATCGATGTTAAGGAGGGATATCGGTCTAAAATTTTTCACCTCCGATTTATCTGAGCCTTCTTTATGCAGCACTACAATGGAAGCTGTGCTCCAAGATCTGGGTGGTGGTTTGTTTTCAAGTATATCATTCATTGTTGTTAATAAAGTCGGTGACAGTTCCTCTTCGAACGTTTTATAATACCTTGCTATAAACCCATCGGGGCCAGGGGCTTTGTTACATTTTAGTTCTCTTATTGCCTTAGCTAATTCTTCCTTAGTTATAAATTTATTTAGTTCTGCTCTTTCGGCTTCCGAGATTTTATTGAGTTTTTGCTCACTTATGTATTTTTGTACCTGTTCTTTTGGGGTTTCCTCCTTCCTATATAGGGATTTGTAGAACTGGGAAAATTCGTCTATTATCTGTTTATTTTTGCATAGAGTTTTTCCCTTACTTTTGATTTGTGTTATATGGTTACTTTGTTTTTTCTTTTTTACCTTTGCGGCTAGCCACCGGCCCGGTTTATTTGCATGTTGGAAATGTTTTTGTTTGAGGAATTTAAGATTTCTTTCGATTGTCTCGATATCCATGGCCTCTTTTTGTTTAAGTAACATGTCGTACTGATGTTTTAGTTCCTTATTTCTGGGGTCTTTTTTTAACTCAGAATCTATTTCTTTAATCTTAGCTAAAAGCTCCTTTTCCTTTTTTTGTTTTGCCTTGCTCCTTATGATGTCTTGTTGTATAAGTAATCCTCTTAGTACAGCCTTTCCTGCGTCCCATATGATGTTGTTTGGTATTCCAGGGGTGGTATTTATCTCAAAGTATTCTTTTAGAGCTATGCTATATCTTTTGATGTCTTCCGGGTTTCTTATTAATTCCTCCTTTAATCTCCATATTCTGGAGTGCATTTTTTGACCTATTTGGAGTTCTATAATTCCGTGGTCTGAGAATAATTTAGGTGATATTTTAATTTCCCCCATGTTGGTAAACAGGTTTCTGGAAGCCCACACCATGTCTATCCTAGACCAGGATTTGTATCTATTTGAAAAGTGCGTATAGTCTCTTCCTCCTGGGTTTTGTTCTCTCCACCCGTCTATGAGGTTTAGGTCTTCTAGCAATTTTATCCCTTGTTTAGGGAGTTGTCCGCAGTTTTTGTCCTTCCTGTTCCCCCCTGAACGATCGACTGCCTTGTCTGTCACCCCATTGAAATCCCCCATCACCAAGAGCTCGTCATGTTCTGTTTTCTCAATTAATTTTTTCAATTGCCTCAGAAATTTTACCTTCGGACCGTTGGGAGCATATATGTTACAAATAAGCACTTTTTTATTATCCCACCAAATGGTGGTCCCCACTATCCTCCCTTCTAAGTCCCTAAATGATAATTCACTCTTTATATTTTCTTGTACATATGTTACCACCCCCCTTTTCCTTTTAGTGTCCGCTGAGTAGTACATATTTCCTAATTTTTTGCACGCTAAGTATGCTATATCGTTATTTCTAATATGGGTTTCTTGAAGGGCTATGACCTGAACTTTTTTAGAATACAGATAATTGAATATTCTATTCCTTTTTTTCGGAATGTTTAAGCCATTTACATTGTTTACAATACATTTAATATCCATAGAATGACCTTTTTTTCTCTTCGTCCTCCTTCTTCTTTTGGGCTCTTGTGAGTGTCCCTAGGCAGTGTTGGTCTGTTTTCTGTTGTTTTCGCGCTGGTTTTACTTTGCGGTATGTGGCCCCACTTTCCTCCTCCCCCTCCTCTAGGCTTGAGCCTGTATCCTCTTCCGGCTCCGGGTTTTGGCCTGATTCTATTATTTTTTTGTAGAAGTATTTGGCACTTTCTTCCGTGGTTACCCAATGTCTCTTGTTTTTCCACGTCATCATCAGACCTTCTTTCTTCTCCCACCTGAATTTGATGTCTCTACTCCTGAGTTCATTTGTGAGGAAAAAATATTTTTTCCTCTTTTCCAGAGTGTAGGCAGGTAAATCCTTTAATATTGTGATCTTCCTTTTTTTGTAGACTATTGGGTTTACAGTGCCTAGTCTAAGGATGTCATCCCTTACTATTTTCCTGTTAAATTGGACCAGGACGTCTCTGATCGATTTATTTTTCTTGGAGTAATTCGTGGTTAGCCTAAATACTCTGTCCAGATCTTTCTCCACCTCTGTTTGCGTGGTTTGGGTTGCGTCCGCTAGTAGTTCAACTATCTTCCCTCTCAAGTCCTCCTTTTCTTCTTCTTCGATATTGCGGAATCTTAGTTGCAGTTCCTTTTCTTTGTACTCCCATTGTTCTTGTTGTTCTTTCATTTTCAGATTGAGTAACTCAATCGCGCTACCTTTCTTTTTCAGGGTGTCCTCTAGCTTATCTTGTCTTGTTTCTAGGGCGGTTTCCTTCTGTTTGATAGTCTTGAGTTCCTCCTGCATATTAGTCATCTGGCTTTTAATGGCTACCAGTTCTTCTTTGAGGTTCTTATTCATGTTTTGCATTTCCTCGTTCATTTTATGCATTTCACCCTTGATAAGCTGTTCCTGGTCCCGTAGTATTTTTTCCTGTTCTTTCATGAGCTTCTCTTGTTCTGTTTGTTTGTTTGACATTTCCTCTTGTTTTTTAGAGATTTTTATTATTTCCTGGAAGAGGTCTTCAAGGGTCAATTCGGAGGTCCCAGAGCCCTTTCTTCCTGGGGTTTTGTTGTCTTTCATGACTTGTTTTCCTCTCTCCATCTTTCCTTTCTTTCCTTTCGTTGTAAATTATTTATTTACCTTTCCTGTAGTCTGTAATGTTACGCCTGTGTCTCTCAGGTCCTTCCCTGACAGATACTTATCTTTATATTTATGTCTTGTATCTTCTCTTTTGGGAGTTTAGTGGGGGCGGGGGTAGGGGATGAGAAGATAATTGATTGTATGAAGCTGGTGGCAGCCGTCTATCGGGTATGATGGATAGATCTCTGGGTGGTTTCCTTGGCTTGTATCACTTCTTCCTTCTCTCAGGGTAAGCTTGGGAGGTGGGTGAGTTGGGGTAGTTGGGGTAGGTTATCTTGTATTTTGTTTTAGTCTTGTGTGTAATCCCCCTCCTCTCTCCTGACTTTGCCTCTCTTCACCCCTTGGGGGCGCTGTGAGGCTCTGTATAGAGCAGTATAGCTCTTGCACTGCTTGTCACCTCCGTCGCACTATGGCCCCCTCCGCATTCAGTGTTGGATCTCTCCTTTTCCTTCTCCGGTTTCGCACGGGTCCCCTGTGCGTCTGCGCTGCCGCTTTTTTTCGCTTTTGCTTCACCTCCTTAGTCACTCGTCTGGCTCGTCCCCGTGCCTGCGTCTCCTCCGCTCGTTCTCCCCCGCTCTCCACCCGGTCCTCCGCACATCTGCGTCCGGTCTCACTGCCCCCCTCCGCTCACCTCCTCGTCTCTTCTTCTCCGCTCGCTTCCACTCTCCACTCACGCTGTGCTCTTCTCCTACCTCTCCAACCAGCACTGCGGGTCTCCCGGTCTCCCGATCTCCTGGTCTCCTGGCTGTTTTGGAGAGTCAGGCGCGTCCCCGCGGCGCCCGCGGCCGTGCGCCCCTCTCCCCTCCGCCTCCTCGCAGAGCCAGCAGGTCTCGTAGGTCTCACAGCTGTCTACAATCAGCTGGAGGTAATTATTGACAGTATGTTTGTTTCAGCTATTGCAGCTCTTTCGCTCCCCTTCGTTTCTGTTCACCCTTTCCTGGGCCGCTTCCCTGTTTAGCCCCTTGTTGTTTGTTTTGGGTTCGACGTTTGGGGAATGAGGAGGGCTGTTGTTATGCTACTCACGAAGAGTTAAAAAGGAGTGCAGCTTGCCTCTTCAAGCCTCGGCTTGTTGGACGAGATGGGAGCCTGTCACCTCCTCCCCGGTGCTTCTTTACCAGGTTTTGAGGTTCTGCCAGGCAGGGGGACCCCTTCTGCCCCCTGCAAGTGGAAATTTAGGGTCCACCAGCTCCCGTCTCTCCCTCTCTGGGGCTCTCTCATACGGAGCTCCCCCGTTTAGCCTTCTCCAGCTCCCAAGATGCTACCAACTCATATAACACTCTATGCTAATCTATGCAAAAGAGCTACCTCAGTTCAGAAAAAAATGATAAATATCAGCTAGGGAAGTGAAAGAGTCCTCATAAATACAGAGGCGGGCAGGATTTACAGTGCTTTCTTGGGAGTCGTCTCCAGGTGTTCCCTGTTAAACTATTGTGCTTGTTTACATAAATATCCCTTTGACAATAAAGTATTCTTTGCCATTCCCAGATTGGCTCCATAAAAGAAAGAAGGCAGCAATGGGCACAAACAGCTAGTTGTAAATATGATGGGCAGTTTCATTATATCACAGTCTTTGGGGGACCATTAATGCGCTCAATCTGAGCAAAATGTTGCATCCGAGTAGGCTTCATTCTTTGCTGCCTTGCTTGAGCTGCAGAAGTTCTCCCAACATTATGGAGAGCTTCCTTCCAGTGGTTGTAGATCATGGGTAGGAAACAAGTGGCCATCTTGGAAACCCAAACAATTTTTGTGGATAATGGATCACATCATTCCCTGCATGAAGGTTGAAACCGACATCTCATTCATTCCCATGCTCTCTAGAGTTGGTTGGCCATTTAAGTCCAAAGAGAAACATCTGCATTCAGTTCAAGGTTGTCAACGTGTTGCTACTTTACATGAATTGCATGTAGTGTGGGTTACACATTGGACATGGAAGTGTGCATTGTATGTTTTGCATCTAGGCAAAACATGTTTGGTTATTCAATTTACTAATAGGATGCCATTGTGCTCCTTTCATATAACTCAATGAAAGTCAGTGTAGGCTTAATCTCCTTGATGCCGGATCCTGCTTGTCTTACAAAATTGGGAGATTCCTGCGTTCAGAAGCATCATTAAGTCTGTCTAGCCCTAATTTTCTGGTTGGATCTCCAGCACTTTATTCCCAGCCCTGGCCCTGCAGTTTGCATTTGTACAAGCCCTTGTCCTGCCCTATTGGTCTCAAATCTGCACATGCCCCTCAAAATATACAATATAATAATATATAGAAATAATAGAATTGTAATGTAATAATACTAATATATTAAAGATAATATTAATCATGTTATTATATATTATTATATTGTACTATATTATTATACCACAATATATATAAAATACACTACCAGTATATTATACTATTATTATATAATGTATTGTACTATATCATAAATTGTAGTATATATTATTTATTTATTTATTTGTTTGTTCAATCTTATATTCCGCTCCTCCCTGCAGGCTCGGGGCGGATCACAACGTACAATAAAACAAGCTGCGTATAACAATAGAAGCAGCTGTACAATAAAATTTAAAACAGTTACAGATAAAATTCAAGGTTAAAAAACATGCTAGACAGCTGGATTAGGTGAAGGCCAGTCTAAAAAGGGCGGTCTTGCAAGCTCTTCGGAAGGGGGCCAGCTCTGGGATCGCTCGGGTGTCATCAGGAAGGGAGTTCCATAACACTGGAGCCGCCACAGAGAACGCTCTCTGTCTGGTTGTGGACAGGTGGCAAGAGCGGATAGATGGGACAAGTAGCAATTTCTGTTCCTCAGAACGAAGTGATCTCGGGGGAACATACGGGGTAAGGCGGTCCCTCAGGTGCGCAGCCCTAGACCATGTAAGGCCTTAAAAGTTAAAACTAACACCTTGAAGGCAATCCGGTACTCAACAGGAAGCCAGTGCAGTTGCCGAAGGATGGGAGTGATGTGCTCCCTCACTGGTGCTCCCACCAGCAAGCGAGCAGGGGCATTCTGCACTAGCTTGAGTTTCCGGATTGTCGACAAGGGAAGGCCAGCGTGAGGCGTTACAGTAGTCCAGCCTCGAGATGACCGTCGCTTGGATCACCGTGGCCAGGTCGTCCCTGGACAGGTAGGGTGCCAGTCGCCTAGCCTGTTGTAGATGGGAAAACGACGTTTTGCTAACCATGGAGACCTGAGTTTCCATGGATAGCAAGGGTCCAATTGGACACCAAAGCTCTTTACGAGGATGACGGGCTAAGTTGCTCGCCATCCAGGGTAGGCAACCGGCACTCATCCAGCCCAGGGCGACCAGGCCACAAGATCTCCGTCTTCGACGGGTTCACCTTCAGTCGGCTGGTACGCAGCCATCCAGTCACGGCTTCGAGGCATAGATGGAAACAATCGGGTACAGTGTCCAGCCTGCCGTCCATTCTCAGCAGAAGCTGGGTGTCATCAGCGTACTGATAACACTCCAGACCAAAGTCGCGGGCCAGCTGGGCAAGGGGGTGCATATAAATGTTGAATAATAAGGGCGAGAGGATGGCCCCCTGGGGGACCCAACAACTTAATGGGAGCCTCCCGGAGACCTCCTCTCCCCTCTCCACATTGCCCCGATCCTGGAGAAAGGAGGTTACCCATTTAAGGGCAATCCCTAACCCCAGTCACGGCTAAACGGTGGGCCAACAATGCATGATCTACGGTGTCAAACGCTGCTGTTAGGTCTAACAAAACAAGCAGGGCTGATCCACCCTGGGCCAGCTGGCGGCGAAGTTGGTCTGTAATGGCGACAAGCACGGTCTCCGTCCCATGCCCAATACGGAAGCTGGACTGGAAGGGATCAAGTCCAGCTGTGTCGTCTAAGAACCGCTGCAGCTGATCCGCTGCTGCCCTCTCAATTACCTTGCCTAAAAAAGGTAAATTAGACACAGGTCGGTGGTGGAGAGGGAGCCGAAGGGTCTAAAACCGGCTTCTTCAGCAGCGGTCTTACCATTGCCTCTTTCAAACCCCTGGGAACACTCCTTGCTCAAGGGAGCTGTTGATAATCTTTCCCAGGGGTCTCGTAACCCCCTCCCGGCAAGATCTAACAAGCCAGGAGGGGCACGGATCAAGGGAGCAGGTAGTTGGTCTAGCTGCAGCGAGTAACTTATCGACAGCTGCTGCGTCCCAGCAGTTGGAAACGCAGTGAAGGTGGGCCGCCCGAGTGGCGCGGAGTCTCGAGTTCACTTACTGTATCAAGCGTGGCTGGGATATCCCAGCGGAGAGTCGAGATCTTGTCGGCAAAATGGTTCTGAAAAGCCTCAGCTGTTGGAGCCAAACCCCTATCGTTTGGGACAGTTGGGATTGTTGTCAAGGACCGAATTATCTTAAAAAGTTGCGCTGGGCGAGAACTAGCCGACTCTACCGTGTTTCCCCGAAAGTAAGACAGCATCTTACTTTCTTTTGACCCCCAAAATCCCCACTACGGCTTACTTTCGGGGTACGGCTTACATTAGCCGACGGTACCCGTAAGTAAAGAAAGACTTACCTCGGGCGGCATGTCTTGGCTGGGCCCGGAATCCTCCTCCTCTTCCTCCTCTTCCTCCTCTTCTTTCCAGCGGCGCCTTCCATCCTTCTCTTCCTCCCAGCAGCGCCTTCTCCCTCTCGCGGTTCCGCCCCTCCCTTTAGTGAAAGGAAGAGGCGGAGCCGCCGCCAGGCAGTGAAGAAAGCGCCGCCGGAGAGTCCCGCCCGCACGGAGGCTCAGGCGTCTTTCCCGCCGCCGCCCGCCCGCCCGCGCTCCAAACGGGAACCGGGCGGCGGCGAAAAGCACCTGAGTCGCCCTGGGGGCGGGACTTCCGCCGGCGCCTTCTCCCTCTCGCCGGATCCGCCCCCTCCCTTCCTTGGACAAAGGAATGGAAAGGGAAGAGAGACAGGGGCGTGGAGACGCAACGACGCGTCAGAGTGACGCGTCGCCGCTCTACCACGCCCCTGGCTCTCTTCCCTTTCCATTCCTTTGTCCAGAAGGAGTGAGGAAAGAGAGCCAGGGGCGTGATAAGCGACGATGCGTCACTCTGGCGCTTGCGCCGCTTGCCACGCCTCTGGCTCTCTTCCCCACCCTTCCTTGGAGGCCAGGCAGAAAGGAGCGCCGCGGAGGTGTGCCGCGGTCGATGGGCCGGTTGCGGCGGTGAGGAGGAGGAGGTGCAGCTTACATTCGGGGTACGGCTTCTATAAGCCGACCCCTCTGACACCCCCGATACGGCTTACAATCAGGGGTGTCTTATTTTCGGGGAAACACGGTATCAAGGAAGAGTAGTAAACTTTTTTAGCTTCCTTGATGGCTTGCTCATAAACCTCTTTAAACTGTTTATAAGCAGATCTCGATGCTCCGTCACGGAGGTCCCGCCACACGTCCTCTAGCTGTCTCTTCCTCTGTTTCATCGCCCGCAGCTCCTCGGTAAACCAAGGCGAGCGATTTCTACGGGGGGTAAGAGAGCGTCTGGGGGCGATCTCGTCTAAGGCAGCAGAAAGGCGGGTGTTCCAGCATTCCACTTGCCCATCGACCGAGTCGCTGGGGAGCTCCAAATCCCTCAGAGCATTCAGGAACCTAGTGGGTTCCATAAGTCTCTTCGGGCGAACCAGAATAGGCTCGGCACCCTTACCGGGCGGGGAGGCCACTTCAAGACGGACTTCCAGGACACTGTGATCTGACCATGGAACCTCTATAATTGAGGTTGGGATCACCTGAATTCCGGCCGCGAAGATCAAGTCCAGGGTGTGCCCGGCCTGGTGCGTGGGACCGGTTTTGCAGAGTGAGAGTCCTAGTGTCTCCATGGTGGACACTAGGTCCACAGCTGCTGTTGAAGGGGAGGTGGTGTCGGCGTGGACATTGAAGTCCCCCAACACGATAGGTTTGGGGAACCTCAATGCCCACTCCGAGACCATCTCCAGCAGCTTAGGCAGGCTCTCTGCTGGTGCGTTGGGTGCTCGGTACACCAGCAGAAAGGCTACACTCTCACTAAGATCCCACACCAGGCCCGCACACTCTATTCCCGGGATGTTCGCTGTCGGAATCGTCCTGGAATTAAAATCGTCTCGGCTGAGAATGCCCCCCCCCCCCGGTCTCTCTGTCCTCATCTGGTAGCTGGCAACAAACCCCGGTGATGTTATCTCGCGCATGAGGACCGCGTCCCCCTCCTGTAGCCATGTCTCAGTGAGACATGATATAATATAATATATTATATAATACTAATAGTATAATATACTGGTAGTGTATTATATATATTGTGGTATAATAATATAGTACAATATAATAATATATAATAATAGTATATGATATATGTCACGATGCAGGGTCTCGGCCCGGCCCCTTAATCACACACACACAGACGGTAATCAGCTAACTATTTATTGAATAATAAAAAACAGGTGAAAAGGATAATTGTCCATAAAAGTATCAGGGTTGCAATAAAAGGTAAAGAGTTCTTAGGTAAATCCAAAGGCAAAGGCTTGGCAAAGGCTCCGCAAAACAAAGCGGATCAAAAACAGACTTGGTCCGTGGCAAAGCAAACAAGGCAAGGTTCAAGAAAGCAAGCCCAAGAAACTTCTCGGCATGGTACGAGCCGCAATCCTGGCTCCGTGGATCTTCACTCGCTTCACTCCCTTCAGATCAGAAGTGGCCGAGTAACTGAGGATCGTTTCCCACAGATCCTATACTTAATTCCCTTGGCGAGGCCCCCGACGCTCTAGGCTGCGGCACCAATCTGTGCTACGGGACCTAGCGCTTCTCTGGCGCTCTAGGCTACAGTGCCATTCTCTCCTGCTGGACTCAATGCTCCGTCTCTTATCAAAGCTCCGTCCTTGCCTCCCAGCACCTGGGTCGCTATCTTCATGAGAGCCTAACTCACTTTCAGCTTCCATGGGCTCATCCCTAATCCTTTCCTGCGACCCGTAACCACCTGGTTTCTCATACTGATTATCGGAGTCAGCACTTTCAGTGTCAGCCTGACTTTCCCAGCTATCATAGCCGTCAGGCCATTCATCATCAGGCCAAGCTCTCTGTGGGAGAGGAAGGCCCAGCTAACTCATCATCCCCTTCCTCCATGTCCTCATCAGCTGCAGCTGGCCCTAATGCAAGTGGGACCCCCGGTGCCGCCCCCTGCCCCCCAGGCACGAAAGGGAACTGGGTTGCTACTATATATTACATATAGAATTACTAATGATATTGCAGTGTAGTGGTATAGTACAATATAGTAATACATAATACTAATATTGTGCTATGTTAATATTATTGTATATACATATAATATTGATAATAATATTATTATGTAATACAATATATAATAATACAATAATATACAATAACAACAATGTAATACATTAATATAGTAATGGTAGCACAGCAGGTTAAACTGCTGAGCAGCTGAACTTGCTGACGGAAAGGTTAGCAGTTTGAATCTGGGGAGCAGAGTGAGCTCCTTGTTAGCCCCAGCTTCTGCCAACCAAGCAGTTTGAAAATCTGCAAATGTGAGTAGCACAATAGGTACCTGTGGTGAAGTCATATTTATTTGTTATAAGTTTTAAATGTGGTTGATGTTTATATACTGTATATGTATGTATATTGTAAGGGTAGAACTTGGCTGACCCTAAAGGGTTAACAAGAATATTAGCTGACAGAACCTCTAAGGGGTTTCCATTACCGTGGAAACAGGAGGCGGAGCCTGTAAGTGACTTTGGAATCTTCGGATTCAAAATTTGTCAGTTGGTGGTTAACTGCGAAAGCAGAAGGGTGTGTGGAGAGTTAGGGAGTTGGTTTTTAGCCAGCTATCACCGATTGTTAAAAAGACTCTGGTTCTACTCTGAGGGAGAGTAGCAGTGAAGCTTGATTCTACTCTGGGAAAGAGTAACAGTGCAGCTGTGTTTAACTGCTAGGGAAGCAGTTTGATTTAAGGACAAGCAGAGTGTAGAAAACTGCTGAGTTATAGGAGAGTAGTGATATAGTATCAGACTGTATCTCCATAGTAAGTATATTGTAACCTTAAGAAATGTGCCTCTGAGTAGATATTGTAACCACCACCCAAGCTCTTGAACTCTGAAACCTCTAAGCTTAAACCACTATTTGAATAAACTTCATAGTTCTTGGATAAAAACATCTCTTCTAGTGGTTCTTTCTCCCACAAGCTTTGAAACAACTCTCTCCTAGTGGGTAGCCAAGCACAGTAAATTATATGGTGGCAGCAAGTACAAATTAAAAGAGTCCTTACATATTGTGGGGCATTCTGCCCTGTCACAATCCTGAGTTCAAATCCTCACATTATCTCCACACTTAAAACACAGATTCAAATTCAGATCCTCACATAATTGGAGATCTCACATAATTGGTGACAGTGGATATAAAGGAAAACTTTATAGATCGAAGGAAAGACCTTTACATAATTGGCTGTAGTTTTGAGTCATCACATAATTGGTGGCAGCGGTGGGATATAAGGGAAAGCCTGCCCTGCCACAGGTTGAAAACCAGTTTGAAATTCAGTTTAAATCCATATATCTCCACACATTTAGTCACATTGTTACAGTACTGCTTCTGCGGGAAGGTAACGGTGCTCCATACAGTCATGCTGGCACATGACCTAGTAGGTGTCTATGGACAACACCAGCTCTTTGGCTTAGAAATGGAGATCATGCCAACATTTTAGTTCAGTCAATGCCTATAAGGAGAATAGAAAGAATCTTGTAGCACATTTGAGGCAAAGTAGTTCATCAGTAAAGGACAATTTAATAATCTGGATCTGCAAACTCCTTCTGCAATTTGTGTGGGTCATCTTGGACACGCTCTGATTCAAGATAACAGTGGATCTGGAACACTAAGAGAAATTAGATCTTTCTCTTTGGGGGCAGAGTTAACATAATTAAAATAATCATGTTCCCTCATTTGATTTATTTAATTAAAGGCCTGCGTAGAGCTGTCCCAATTATCTATTTTCGCGAAACAATTCCAACGCTCAGCAATTTTCGGATGGGGTGATAAATTGCAGTGTCGCTCTTTCTTTTTTTTCCCCCAACAAGCAACTACGATTGTCAGTAGGAATGGAAAGCTTTCCGCTCTCCTAACCTTGCTATTTCACACAGCCTTTTAATGTGTGCAGACTCTTCTAGTGGCAGGCAAATGCCTCTTTCACGCAAGTGAGATGGATTAGCTGGGAAACTGCCTAAATGGCAACCGTTGCATTGCATTACAGAACCAAAAATTTTGGCTCTAAGTGCAAAAGAAAGGGTTCTTTATGACAGAGTAGAGAGAAAGATACTAACAAAGTGCAATTAGGTCTTTTCAGACATTGGAGGATGCCGATTATAATAATAGTGTATTTTAAATCTGGGCAGGGTGGAACCTTCCTATTCAATCCCACCGCTGCCACCAATTATAATAAAGAGTGTATTTTAACTCTCGACGCTGCCACCAATCGTGAAGGAAAGGATAACGCCGTGCGTGTGACTTATTTATTTATTATTTGCAGTTGTCAGTCGCCACTCCCAATGTTGCTCGGGGCGACTTACAGAAGTGAAATCACAGTATAAAAGCACAATAAAAACACAATATAAACACAGTAAAACAAATATTAGCTAGATAAAATACAATTCCACAGGAGTTGTATGCAACAACGGAGGGGCAAATATCCGGAGAGTCAGCAGCCTTAATCCCCAAAAGCCTGCCGAAACAGGAGTGTTTTGCACGCCTTTCAGGATGCCAGCAGGTCTGTGAGGGCGCGAACGTCGGAAGGCAATGCATTCCACAGAGTAGGGGTGATTATCGAGAAGGCCCTCCTTCTTGTAGTCGTAAGATGGTACATTTTGAAACTAGGGACCTCCAGGAGTTGTCCTGACTCTGAACGTAGTGGCCTAGTGGGACAATATGGGATGAGGCGGTCCCTAAGGTACACTGGCCTTGAAAGCCTTGAAAGTGATCCGGCATTCCACTGGTAACCAGTGCAGCTCACGTAGAACTGGTGTAATATGGCTGGACATAGGAACGTCAGCCAACAGCCGAGCTGCCGCATTCTGTACCAGTTTCAGTTTCCGGATCACCACCAAAGGAAGGCCAACATAGAGAGCATTAAAGTAGTCCAATCTGCCGGGACCTAGCAAGCTCGGACGGTGGCAGCAAACTCCTCAGGTCGTAGGTTTGATTTGAGTTTCCTTCTCTTAGATCAGGGGTCGGTAACCTTTTTGACTCAGAGAGCCATGAAAGCAAAATATTTGGAGATTTATTTCAGTGAGAGCCATATAATATATATATATATAATATATTTTAAGACTGAATTCAACTAAATGTGAATATATACGTACATACTATGAAAAAAGGATTCCCCTGGCAGAATGACGGGACACTTCAGTCCTGGCTCTGCAAAAGGCATGCTCAGGACTCTGGGAAGGAAGAGAAGATAGAAGGAAGGAAGGGGGAAAGAGAGAAAGAAAGAAAGAGGAAATAAAGGAGGGAGGGGGAGAGGAAGAAAGAAAAGAAGAATGAACCATGGAAAAGGAAGAAAAGAAAAACAGGAGAGAGACAAGGAGGGGAAAAGAAAGAAGGAAATTGGAAGGGAGGAAAGGGTGGGGAAAAGAAAGGAAAGGGAATGTGGAAAAAGTAAAATAATGAAAGGAAAAGAAAAGAAAGAAGGGGAGAGAGAGGGAAGTGAAAAGAAGAAGGAGACGGAAAGGAAGACTTGGGGAGAAAGAATAGAAGAGGAAGGAAGGAAGAGGGAGGGAGAATGGAGGAAAGAAGGAAGGGGAGAGAGGGAGGGAAAAGGAAGGAGAGAAGGAGAAGGAAAGGGTGATGGGGAGAAAGGAAGGAAAAAGAAGGAAGGAAGAGGGAGAATGGTGGAAAGAAGGAAGGGGAGAGAGGGAGGGAAAAGGAAGGAGAGAAGGAAAGAATGGAAGAGGAAGGAGGAGGGAGGGAGGAAGAAGGAGGGGGAGGGAGGGAAAAGGAAGGAAAAATTGGAAGAGGAAAGAGGGAGGGAGGAAAGAAGGAAGGGGAGAGAGGGAGGGAAAGGAAGGAAAGAAGGAAAGAATGGAAGCGGAAGGAAGGAAGGAAAGAAGGAAGGAAGGAAGGAAGGGGGAGAATGGATGAAAGAAGGAAGGGGAGAGAGGGAGGGAAAAGGAAGGAGAGAAGGAAAGAATGGAAGAGGAAGGAAGGAAGAGGGAGAATTGAGGAAAGAATGGGAGAGCCAGATGCAATCATGAAAAGAGCCACATCTGGCTCCCGAGCCGTAGGTTCCTTACCCTTATCTGACTTAGATGGTCGACCTTACAGGGTTAGACGAGCACCATCTGCCCAGGTTTGAATTTAGAGTTTTCCTTCTCTTAGGATGGCTGCCAAAAGGCTAGAGAGCCCATCCTGCCCATTGATACACTTCGTCAGACCCTTCAGTTGTGACCTGTCTGGCATGGGAGGCCCTACTGGTGACTATTATGCCACCGCCAGCATAGCTCACAACTTCATTAGGGTACACAAGCCTCTCCCCCACAACAAGGGGGCACCAATGGAGAGGGGTTTGTTGGTAATGCCTATTAAAATAGGTATCATTCCTACTGAGAGGCAGACAGCTGTAATGGTTTGAGTGTTGGACTAAGACTCCAGAGATTAGGCATCAGTTCTCCATTCAGCCAAGGAAACCCACTGGGAGAACTTGGGTGACTCACATTTTCAGCCCCAGAAAATCCTATCATAGGATCACCTTAAGGT
Organism: Anolis apletophallus; assembly: GCA_030556195.1. Lineage (NCBI taxonomy): Eukaryota > Metazoa > Chordata > Lepidosauria > Squamata > Anolidae > Anolis > Anolis apletophallus. The sequence continues at coordinate 37,991,655 of JARBWK010000015.1, read as the reverse complement.
TGCTATATGTTGGAAAGAACTTGAAGGTGCACAACAACAGCTTCCCAGGGTCAGTAAGTACAACAGTGCAACTTTCTTTATTGCTAAGTCTTCCAGCGCAACTGCAGGCAGCCCCTAAGTTACAGATATCTGACTTACATCTGACTCATAGTTAAGAGTGGGAGTGAGAAGGCAGGAAGTGAGTGAAATCTCCTCATAGGAAAGGAAATTCACTCCTGGAAAGAGTTATTATCATGGGGAAAAGGGGTCTCCACTGAAGCTTTATCACCAATCCTTATTTCCCCAATAAACCAGATTTTTCAAAATCCAATTCTCACCGAGAGAGAAAGTGAGGTGGAATCTTCTGCACAAACAGCAAAATGAAAACCATAGGAATATTAACCTTTCCCTATGCTATCCAAAATGCCCCCTCCATGTGTGCTCATTTATGTGTGTGTGTATGTTCACATTTATGTATGTATGTATGTGTGTGTATACATACACACACACATACAGTAGAGTCTCGCTTACCCAGCCTTCGCTCATCCAACGTTCTGTATTATCTAACACAGTGATTTTCAAACTTTCTTGAGCCGTGGCACATTTTTTACATTTGCAAAATCCTGTGGCACACCACTTTCAAAATGACACAAAATGACACTCTAACACAGTAATACATATAATTAATATGTTTTTAAATGTATTTATACATTCACTTATTGCCTCGAGCTCACCGTCTTTTCTTTTTTCTTTTGTCCACCACTCATAATTGGGCCTTCATCTGTGTCATAATTTTGTCCAGTTCGGCATTTGCATTTTTCCTTCTCAAAAACTTCTCCCTCACTGTCACTCGCTTGTCTTGCTGTGACCCCAAATTGTCACTGTCACTTGAAGCGCAGCTGCAGCACTAACACTAACTTTGTTTACTTAGCCACGTCTGAGCGAATCCAAGATGGTGCGACCATCGCACTCTCGCGCCACTTCTTAAAGGGACAGATGTGCCTTATAGTTTATATATGAATGAAGTTTGAAAATAATTTCCCACGGCACACCTGATGATCTCTCACGGCACACTAGTGTTCCGCAGCACACTGGTTGAAAATCACTGATCTAACGCAATCTGCCTCTTGCCCGGATCCACAGCTGTTTCAATACATTGTGATGTTTTGATGCTAAATTCATAAATACAGTAATTACTACATAATGTTACCATGTATTTAACTGCTTTTTCTGTCAATTTGTTGTAAAACATGGTGTTTTGGTGCTTAATTTGTAAAATCATAATGTAATTTGATGTTTAATAGGCTTTTCCTTAATCCTTCCTTTTTATACAACATTTTCACTTATCCAACATTCTGCTGGCTGGTTTATGTTGGATAAATGTGACTCTAGTGTGTGCGTGTATATGTGTGTATGTGTGTGTGTGTGTGTGTATAGAGCCAGCATATAGAGGGGCTGGAGCACCCTCCTTGGCAAACCCCATTGTTGCTGGATGGTCCTCTTATTAATGTGGAATTCCAAGCCACTGGAGATCTTTTGGGAAAGGAAGAAGAGCTCCCCTTGAATGGTGTTGATCTCCATCATGGGCTTCTGATTTGAAAGTGTTGGAGGAGGCTCTGGCTGACAGTTTGTTATGGGTCGGAATGTTCATGTTGGTTGGCCAGTACAGCAGTTATGCAAATCCACCCTTATTGGCAGCTAATCATGTTGTCAGAATTTAGAGGCTGGGGGAGTCTTTGGCAGCCCCGGAGGATGCTGGGAAATGTAGTTTTTACTCGTTGTTATATATATATATATATATATATATATATATATATATATATATATGGAGTTACACTTTAAAAATGTACCTGTTCTGACTTACATGCAAATTCAGCTTCAGAACAAACCTTGTTCATAACTTGGGGACTACCTGTATAAAGTAATGCCTGGAGGGAGCAGTTTTGTTCATCCACATTTGACAAACTATCTCTTCTTAAGGCATTCCTAGACATGCTTTTGCCAGAAGTCGAGTTATAATAGATGATCTAACAATGCCTAAGGATTGCTATGCATTTCTTAGGTTTTCCAGCACATCTGTGTATTGTGCTCTCACTGGAAATCATTTATGCAATAGATTTTGCTATTATCCATTATTTTTGCTAGCCAAAGTCCAGGAATGAATACAGGAGTTCTACTGTATATGTAGTTGCATATCAAAGCTACTGTTTTCCACTCTAGAAAACATGAAATATTGCATGTTAGATGGTCTCGTAGATAGGAGGTTCTTGACAGGGAGGACAGCAGATCGATGCATCATCTGTGTAGCGATAGATGGAGGAGACTGTTAAGCTCAAAGAACCACTGTGCTGGAGAATGAGATGCAGTGAAGGAATAGATACTGCAAGAAATGACCCTTGGGTGCCTTCGTTCCAGTGTCCAATGCTTCTCTTGTCGCGGCAGACATCCGCTATCTAAATCAGAAACAGAACAAACCTACCTGCTTCAGTGTCACTATCCTGAATCCCACCCTCCTTGCCCTTGTTTCTAACACGTCCGGACACATCCTTGCGAGGACACACAGACAGGAGCGGTATGTAGCAGTCTCGCTCGGTGTCAGTGCTGCCGAGTGGATGGCTGATGTGATGACACGCTGGAACTGGGAAAGGTTGAAGCTGTCACCAAGTTTGCTGCCAAGATTGCTCTCGAGGCAAGAAGAGGAGAAGAGCCTGTCTCTCCAAGTGGGAGAGTTAATGACAGTCGGTGCAGCAGTCCATCTTTCTAAAGGCAATTGGATAAACCTTCTGGGGGAGAGAAACGTTGCTGCCATCATCTTGTAAAACAGTGGCAGCGGTCAAAGTGGGCACAATGGCTTTCTGCTCCCACCTTTCCAAAGGTCTCTTTTGCATCATGACTCTTGAGCCTAAACACTCCCTTTATATATACCATGTTTGGTGTGTCTACATTGTCGAATGAGGGTCCTTTTTTGGGTTGTTGTGCATTTTACGGGTTGTATGGCCATGGTCCAGAAGCATTGTCTTCTGATATTTCACCTGCATCTATGTCAGGCATACTCAGAGATTGCGAGATCTGTTGGAAACTAGGAAAATGGGATTTACATATCTGTGGAATAATGTCCAGGGTGGGAGAAAGAATTCTTGTCTGTTTGAGGTAGGTGTGGATGTTTCAATTGGCCACCTTGATTAGCATTTAATGGCCTAGCAGTTTCAAGGTCTGGTTTCTTACTACCTGGGGGAATCCTTTGTTAAGAGGTGATTAGCTGGCCCTGATTGTTTCTTGTTTGGACTTCCCCTGGTTTTTAGCATTGTTCTTTATTTATTACTAGCTGTACCCGGCACGCGTTGCTGTGCCCTATTTAGGAGATGCGAGAAAGTCTGAGTATGTAAGGGTTGGAATTGATGTGACTTATGGTGTTGAAGTGAATTGGGTGTTTATGTTTGTGCCTCAGCTCTTTGCCTGCAGTCCTTCGGGTTTGACTTGTACCATGGCCAGGACGGATCCGCTTGGGGCGGGCTTGTCCTGTCAGGGGATCTCTATCTTCACAGGTGCATCCAGTGTCTGTTGGGGGACTGTTAAAAATCCTTTCCGTATCCTTTTTAGCCACCGTTCTCAAGATCTTCATGTCTAGCTTACTTTCTGCTCCTCTCTTTTTCAAGATGTCCTGCTCTGTGTCTTTTGCACCCATTGGTCGATGTCCGATGAGGCTTTCCTCATGGACAGTACAGCAGTTATGCAAATCCACCCTTATTGGCAACTAATCATGTTGTCAGAATGTAGAGGCTGGGACAGAGTCTTTGGCAGCCAGTTATGCAAATCCACCCTTATTGGAGGATGCTGTCAAATGTAGTTATTTTTACTCGTTGTTTTGGGGGCCTTTTAGGTTTGGGGGAGTTTCTTTGCTACAAACGTACCTTGCTTGAGGCCTATTTCTGTTGGCAAGTTTTGTGTTTATGCGTTTCATGTAGTCTTCACATGACGACTGTTCCTTTATATATATAGATTATGATATTAGGGTTTTTAAAAATACTGGTAGCCAAATTTTGTTCATTTTCATGGTTTCTTCCTTTCTGTTGAAATTGTCCACATGCTTGTGGATTTCAATGGCTTTTCTGTGTAGTCTAGTACAGTGATTTTCAACCTTTTTTGAGCCGTGGCACATTTTTTACGTTTACAAAATCCTAGGGCACACCAACCAAAATGACACAAAATAACACTCTAACTGTCATTTTACTAACTGTCACCCTCCCCCCTCGTGACGCCGCTGCTTCCACCAAACCCCCCTCTCACCCCCCCAGGAGGCCCACACACAGGAGGCCCGTCACCGTCCCGCGGGGGGGGGGGCTGCACTGAGTGGCCAAAGCGCACGCGGGCTCGGCTGAGCAGGGCGAATAGGAATTGAGCACACGAGGTGGCTCCGAGCCTCGGAACAAACTGCGGCGGAGGCTCATAGCCGTCACCACCCCCAGCTCTCCTTCCCGAAGGCCTTCAGCCCCTCCAGGAGTGCCACCCCCCCCCCCACGTCCGTTTGGCTTCCCAGCTGTTGCCTTGGGGCCTGATTGGGAAGGAACCAAGCTGGGCTGTGGAGCTGCGCATCCCGGCCTCTGCTCTGCAGCGAACCCGGAGCCCAGCCAGGAGAGGCCAGGAGATGAGGGGTTGCTCCCTTTCCCCAGCGCAGAGGGGCTAGAGGCAGAAAACCTCACCTCGAGCCTCCGGGAGCAGGGTCGGACGGGGGCAGCTCCCGCGGACTCTTCCTCCCTCTCCTCCTCCTTGCTGCTGGAGGGGAGGATGGCAGAAGAGCGCCCAGGAGCCAGGAAGCAGGAGGAGCCGCAGCCTGGCCAGGTAGCCCTTGGCGCACAGAGGGAGGGAAGGAAGGAAGGGAAGGAGAGAGATAGAGGGAGGAAAGTTCTGGACGCCGAGGGCTCTCCCTGAATGCAGCCAGGCTGCCTGAAAGTTTCCTGCTAGGTTCTCCCCCCCTCCACCCCCCCCTCTCTTCTAAACTGTAATCTCCCATGGCACACCTGATAATTGCTCACGGCACAGCAGTGTGCCACGGCACACCGGTTGGGAAACACTGGTCTAGCCGTTATTAGAGTGGTCCAGCATTTCTGTGTTCTCAAATAATAATATGCTGTGTCCAGGTTGGTTCATCAAGTGCTCTGCTATGGCTAACTTCTCTGGTTGAATTAGTCTGCAGTGCCTTTCATGTTCCTTGATTCGTGTCTGTGCAATGCTGCTGCATTTGGTAGTCCCTCTGTAGACTTGTCCACAGCTGCATGGTACACGGTAGACTCCTGCAGAGGTGAGAGGATCCTTCATGTCCTTTGCTGAATGGAGCATTTGTTGGATTTTCTTGCTGGGTCCGTAGGTAGTTTGTAGGTTGTGTTTCTTCATCATCTTCCCTCTGCGGTCAGTGGTTCCCTTGATGTCTCGTAAGAACACTTTTGCTCTGGGTGGATCTTTGTTTTGACTTTCATGGCTTGTTCTTGGTCTTGTAGTTCTTCTGATGTCTGTGGTGGAGTCTCCATTGGCCTGCAGAGCCCGGTTTAGGTGGTTCAATTCACCTTGGAGGAGGTGGGATTCACAGATTCTTTTTCCACGGTCTGCCAGGGCTTTAATTGTGCTTATTTTTTGACCAGGGTGATGGTTGACATTTTTATGTAGGTATCAATCTGTGTGTGCATGTTTTCTGAAAACTGTGTGCCCCAATTGTTGACTGGGTTTGCAGATGGCTAGAACATCCAGAAATGGCGGTTTTCCTTCATTTTCATTTTCCATGGTAAATTGGTTGTTTGGGTGGATGCTGTTGAGGTGGCAATGGAACTCGTGGAGTTCTTCTTCTCCATGGCTCCAAATGGTGAAGGTGTCATCCCCATAGCTGAACCATGCAGTGGGCTTTTTGTTGCTGTTTCCAGGCCTTGTTTATCGAAGTGTTCCATGTAGAAATTTGCAATGACCGGGCTGAGAGGGCTCCCCATGGTTGCTCCATCTTTCTGTTCATAGAATTCGTTGTCCCACTGGAAGTAGCTTGTGGTGAGGCAACTTTCTAGCAAAAGTGTCCTTCTTGCTAGAAAGCATAAAGCTGGGAATTGGGGAACAAGACCCGCAATATGCTGTGGCTTGTCTACACTGTCTAGAAGACATGAATCCACTGTTATTTGTCTCCATAATAATCACCCATGTTTTTGGGTTTAATCCAATTTTGGGTAGGGGATACTCTGGAGTTTGCTGGAAACTCTGTACTATTCCTGTGCCTTATGGTGGCTTCTACAATCAGGTTGGGTCTGTCTCAGCCCAACATATTGTCCAGATAGACAGCTTTGGTGATGAAAATTGGCAAAACCTGGAGTCATACTTGTTATTTCAATATGAAGTCAAGCATCTCCTCTATCACCATTTCAAGTCTCCATAGCTCTGACTTTAACCTGAAAAGGTGAAATCCGCTCTTTAACACAATTGTAATGATGATGGCTGGAATCCATGTCAGTGTGGTGGTGATTCAGTTCTGGGTTTTAGTCTGAACTTTAAAGGAACTCTCTAATGTGTTGACCCCTATCTTCAAAATAGATCCAACTTTTTGGATGATGGCTACCAAGGGTGGATATCTCCAATTTAAATACTTTGAAACCCGTTAATATTTTGTATTTGAAATTATTTTGACCCTATATCGACCCTCGGCGTCCAACCCGGAAATGAAGTTTCAAAACCAAACACGGAATCGCCATTTTTGTAAAGGGCACGTTATTATGTCGTTTCCCCCCCCCCCCCTCCTCAGTTCTCAACTCACGAGAGGAAACTGGAGGGCAGTAGCACCCTCCTTTCTCCTCTCGCCAGCTGAGAGCTGAGGCAGGCGCTTTGGAAGCAGCCCGGCCGAGCTTTCCTCCTGTTCCCCAGGCTCTCACTCACAAGCGGAGGGAGAGCCTGGAGAACAGGAGGAAATTCCTCCGAATCTCGGAATTAGTTCTCAGCAGGGAAGGAGGACGTGAGGGGATGCCTTGACGTGGTTTAGGTCTTAGCAGGGAAGGAGGAGCATCCGCACCTGTGGAGTGCTTGCTCTCCCTTCTTCCCCCCCTGCCTCCCCAGCTGAGAGGCATCGCACATTAAATATAATGTGCGATGCTTTTGAGCTGGGGGAGGGAAGAGAGGAGAGCAAGCCCTCCATTCTAGCCTCCCAACTGGCATAACGAATAAAAATGAAAATTCGTTAGTAATTACGTTTCAATTACGAAATTTATTTTTAAAATTTCAGAATAATTTCTATAACGACCCAGCAAGAGAACACCCCCCCCCCCCGAGTTTAGAATCAATTTTTTTTATGGATCAACCACCCCTAATGGCTACATGAAAATTCAGATTAAAATCTAGAACTAGTTCCTTGACTCACAGACACTATTCTATGGATCCAACCTCTTAGATCAGTGGTTCTCAACCTTTTTTTGACCAGGGACCACTCTCCAACATTAGTACCATAAGGGTTACAAATCAGTTTTTGGTCAACTTTAGACTCAGTTTGGTTATTTAGGGAGCTGATTCAGAAAATTGTGTTGGATAGACCACATCAGCTCTAGTTTCAGATACAGAACATATGCCATCCAGTAGTCACCCCCTGCTCATCCACAGAAAACCATATTTAATAAGCCTCAGCACTATATGAGAGTTTTGTGAGACTAGACCCTCTCATTGCAACAGTGTAGTAACAGTGAGGCTGCAAACCATATTTTAGCTCTTGCAGACCACTGGTGGTCCATGGACCACAGATTGGGAATCATCATCTAAGTTGCTCCACACATCCCTCAATTAGAGTTGATGGTTAGGCTAGAGGCCAGTTGCAGCCTGATCATACCTGGTGGACCATAGCATCCCTCTTCTTCTTCTTCAAAGAAAGCAGAAACGCCTTCAATGAGTTTCTGCCAGAAGCTTGATACCAGCCTAAGAACGTCAGATTGAAGTGAATCGCGGTTATGAATGTTGATGTAGGGATAAGACTTCAACAAGGAAAACTTTGTGTTCGCTATCTGTTCTCCTCGGAAGGACAAAATGTTCTCCACCCACTCACCTCCTTTGCAGCCCAAATTAAAACTGTGAAGTGGGAGAAACTAGCCCGGGATCCGGATGCAGGCGGAGGCAGCTTTGCATTTTCATTCTGCTCAGTGTTCAAATAGCTGTTTCCAGTTACTCTCTTTCCCTTCCTTCTTGCCCTGACTTAGCACTTTGTGACTCCAACTCAGCCAGAGCTTTAGCTAACTCAGCAGGCTATTTTGGCCTTAATTTTCCTATAAGTCTGATATATTGTTTCCCCTCCTCCTCGCTCATCTGTTTTTCAAAGATTCCTTTTTTGCCTGGGGTTATGCTCAGGTTTTGTCTGCTACTTGGTTATTGAGAACTACAGGACTTGCATGTCACAGAAGGAGGCTGGTGGAGTCAACAAAGTCCTGAATGAAATAGGGACGTCAGTCTTTGCTTCGTTCATGTAAAAAAAAATACCAATTTCAAACATTTTCTCCCTACTGGGCGAGATTATGAGAGCTTATGCACATCTTGTAATGCTTTCTTTTGCATTTTAAGACTACTGTCTCTATGGGGTATAATATATTCCAACACCACTCATGGATACCCCAAGCTGTGGATAGTAATGAACCCTATACTCTGACCATACTTGAACTGAATGGATACTATAGGACCTAGGGAGCTTTGCCCAGTCACCATTTTGCATCTGCAACAAGGATCTGTCAATGCCACACAGCAGAGACCATGTTGTTGTTGGCCCTGGTGATAGAAGGTGCTTTTGGAAATGAAATATATCTCTGCAAAGCTCAGGGGGAAATGAATGGCCTCTTGATGCCTTTTGTTTATGCCAAGCCCAGCCTGGTTTGGCAAATAGTTGCAGAGACCAATCACTAAGCCTGTGCATTGTGCTAATCCTTGATCCGTTTCTGCTAGCCAGATACTGGTAGACTTGCGTATCTGTTTTTGCACGCCGCCCAAAAAGGGTGGGTAACTAGATAGCCGTTTTTGTTCTGTAGCTGAAAAATGCAGATAGATCCAGCCCATTGGTGGCAATGGAGAATGTATGAGACTCCCCTTTCCATTCCTGGAACCCTTTCCTTTTTTCTCTTCGAGCAGGCCCGGATTACCCATAATCCGGGTGGCAGCCATGGGGGGGGGGGGCAGGTCCGGACCCCCCAAAATTAAATTTATTTAAAAAGTTTGATCTTCGGGCGCTCCTGCGCCTGTGCGCGGAGCGCCATAGGCCCTAGGGCCTCTGACATGGCTTCCCGCTGCCCCCTCCTCGCTCACGTTGGCCCTGCCCCTCCTTCCTTCACTGAAGGAAGGAGGGGCGGGGCAGACGCTGACGCGAGCGAGGAGGAGGCAGAGGGAAATCCCACCGCCCCCTCCTCACTCGCGTCGGCCCCACCCCTCCTTCCTTCACTGAAGGAAGGAGGGGCGGGGCCGATGCCGATGTGAGCAAGGAGGAGGCGGAGGGAAGTCCCGCCACCCCCTCCTCGCTCGTGTCAGCACCGCCCCTCCTTCCTTCACTGAAGGAAGTAGGGCCGGGGCTGACGCGAGCGAGGAAGAGGCAGAGGGAAGTCCCGCCGCCCCCTCCTCGCTCGCATCAGCGTCGGTCCTCCTTCCTTCACTGAAGGAGGGCCGACGTCAACGCGAGCAAGGAGGAGGCGGAGGGAAGTCCCGCCGCTCCCTCCTCACTTGCGTCGGCCCTGCCCCTCCTTCCTTCAGTGAGGAGGAAGGAGGGCCCCCCGCAAGCGGCCCCACAGCCCCGCCCCCCGGGGTGGGGGCGGCGCTTTCAGAGTGTGGCCTAGGGCACCACAAACAATTAATCTGGGCCTGTCTTCAAGGGAGCCTGGGTGTCAACAATGGGTTTACTTTAGGCATCGTTTGTCCTTATATCCTTCATTAAGGCCTGGATTAAAAGCATCAGAGTTAAGATACGACTATTTTTGCGATACTTTCCCTTCTGTCTGTAGAGGAGACTGGGTTTAGTGCTTCATTAAAGTTGTTTCTACTCTAGAGGAGAGGTGCTGCAGGCAGGCACCCGCTCTTTCTCTCCCTGCAACATGTCAATCAGCTTTCCAAGGCGTTTTAAGGAGGCCCAGGGAAGAAAAAGCGATGACCTGGAGCTATACTCCCTGGGCTTCTTTTTTTTAAATTAAAAACCCCCCTCTATTTTCTCTACTGCTTCGGGTTTAATGCTTCTTTAAAGCTGTTTCTACTTTTTACTCTAAGGAGAGGTAACTAGGGGGTAGTAGTTTTCTGAGAATGAAGCTTCTCTTTTTGTTTGCTGGGGTTACTATTATTAATAATTATTATTATCGTTTAGAAATATTTTCTGAAAGAGAGGAAGGGAAGGAGAAATGGAAGCTAAAAGCGTGATTTTCCAAGCCCCCAAATGCATGCATCCCACTGACCCACCCATCTTGCACAATCGCTACTTCTGAATACTTCCAAACATCAGAATACATCTGATTTAATTTCAATAACATCGCTATAAAAATCGGAAGTGATTCACATCCGAAGCCAAAGCAAAACCAACATCCGAATCTACTTCCGATACGCATTTTTCCATTCGAAAACAGGCCTAGTGTTTACCATAAGAGATAACCTACAGCAGGAGCTGAACAGAGTGTGTTCCTATACGTTCTTCAGGACTTTTGATATCATTGACCATGGTAGTCTTCTGGGATGGGATTTGGGGACAATGGCTCCATTCCTTCCTAGAGGGCCAAAGCCAGAAGGTGGTTCTCCAAATATGCTGAACCCAAGTGTTATAGGACTTTATTGGTCTGAACCAGCACTCCTTGGCAGCGAAACCCTAGACCCCTATCACTTAGTGGTGGCTGGCTATTATTATGGATTGTGTGGGCATTTCCAATCCATGATGCCATAATTGTGACTTTGTATACTTACTGGATACAGGGCAGTGGCAGATCTGTAACTAGATGATTAGCTGCCCCGAGACCCCTAGGGGAGATGGTGGTGGGGTATAAATAGAGATTATTATTATTATTATTATTATTATTATTATGGATCTGTAACTACAGTGCAGAATGCCACCATGGAATCTGTTGTAGGACTTCATGTTCATAAAGAGACTTAGTGGAGACCCATTTCACCCTACAATGCACCTCGCCAAAAGCCAAGTAGTAGGATGTAGCCCAATAATGAATAAATATACAAGATTTGCAGACATAAGGTTTGGTTAGTGGCATTTCTTCAGCTCTTCTCCTCTTACCCTCGCTTTCAAAAAATGGCCCGTTTGAACTTTCCGGCTCAGTGGCCTTGTTTGAATTGCTGGCTGGTAACAATGCATGAAATGCCAATGCCCCAGTTTCTCAAATACCACTGTCCTCCTGGTGTGAAATGCCAACTCCTTTAATGTACAAATCCCACACATGAAATGTCACCATCTCGAAAAGTGTGAAATGCCAGGCTCTGGGAAGGGCCTGGATCAGGAACGTGGGCAAAATGCCATGCAATGAGGCATGTAAAAGTTAAGGGCAAATGCCAGGGTTTGTTTTTTTTCCAAGGGTCACTGAGAAGGGGAACATGTTTGGATCCAAACAAAGCCATGCATTATGCAAATACGAATTGTTGGGAGGAAGTAACCTGTCTAAAGCAGGTTGAGTTTATTGTTGCTCAGGGTCTTTAGACCTCAACTGCCCCATTTTGAGTTTCATGGGCTTGTTTATTTATTTTAAAATTTTAATATTTCACGTTTGGCCCGGCCAGAACAGGTTTAATTGTCTGTTATTGCTTATGTGTAAGTTATATTGATTACCTTCCAACCCCCGAAATAATGAGACAGACAACAGTAATTGGATCAAATTTGGGCAACCTTTATTTAAAAGTTACTGATTTAAGTTTAACCTCACTAAACTCAGGTGTCAAGGGAACAAATGTATTTATACAGCGTCCGTGCGAAACCTCGGCTACACTGGGAAATACCCTGAGTCCCCTATAACACAAAACTGGGCAACCTCTCAAGGAAAACACAAGAAAACCACTCTGAAAATACTTAACCGGACTCTCAAAATTTCAGGACCAATGGTATCCCCCAAACTATTTACGCTGTCCTATTTATAGAACCGCCATCCCAGAAAGTCCCAGTAACAGTACAAGGTAGGCAAAAAACCCAAAACACCCTAGAACGTTGAAGGGGAAAAAATTCCTACCCAGCCCCTAAGGCGACCACTATACTGTCACCGGACGGGAGTGGTGGGTCAACATCTCAAATGGGAATGAAGGGGGAGGCTGCCCCAACTCCATAGGCAGCCTCCACCCATTCCCCAGAAGGTTCCATCCAGGGAACCAATAGTCTCCCTTCGTGGGAGGAGGTAATAACCTTTCCCCACCCACTGCGCAGGCATGGAAAGGGCATTGTACTGTTTTATTATTTGCTGTTGTGTTTTTTATGTGTTATTGGGCGTAGCCTCATGTGAGCCGCCCCAAGTCCCCTTGGGAATATGGTGGCGGGGTATAAATAAATAAATAATTATTATTATTATTAAGAGATGGTTTTGAAGGCTTCTAACCACTATTTGAAAACTTTCTGGTCCCTAGGAAATTAAAAGGAGATACAATTCAGAGGAAGGCAATGGCAAACCACCTCTGAATAATTTACGCTGAAATCTCTGAGATAGGATCCCTATTTCAGCTACAGAAGTGTCTGGGCATTTATGTTCAACTAGCTTGGGGACTCGGCAGTATCTGGGTTAGTTGAGAAAGGTATTGTTTGTTTTTGGATGTTAAGTAATATAACTTAGGTAATCTGTACCGCTTTCTATTAGAAAAACACCAGTCTTAGTTTTTGTTTTGTTTGTATGCTCCCATTAGAAATTGCATAAGGATGTGGGTGAACTACAATTCCCAAATTCCCAGAGCAATCACCCTGAAACCCCGCCAGTATTAACAGTTGGCGATGTTGGGTCTGTGTGTTAAGTTTGGTCCACAGTGGTCTGTGGGAGCCAAATTGAGTGAAGGTACTGCAAATCCTATCATCTGTAGTCTGTTCTCCCGCAACCCACACCAGCATGTAAAGTGAATAATAGAGGGCCTGTGTGCCAGGTGTGGTCTAGGTCCCTCATTTGTGAGGGTCGCAGTGGTTTGTGGGAGGTGTATCAGGTGAAGTGACAGCAAATCCCATAATCTGTAGTCCACCCTCCTCCAAACCGCACCAGGATGTCATAGGGGCTCTATGCACCAAGGTTGGTCCTAATCTGTCATTGGTGGGGGTTGCAGTAGTCTGTGGGAGCAGAAGTAATTGAGAGTCATGCAAATTTCATCATCCATCTTCCCCCAAACTTCACCAGGACATGAGGTGGGTCACGGGGGGTTCTAGGTGCCGAGTTTGGTCCAGGTCTGTCATTCATGGGGGTCGCAGTGGCCTGTGGAACTGGCAGCCAATCAGAAAGCTGCCACATACACACACCGCCGCACCACCACACACATACAAACACTGATGTGCAAAGTCTGTATTACATTCAAGGTTGGAAAGTAGAGCTGTATATGTAGAAGTGCATCAGTTGTGGTTCCTGTTGCATACTCAATTGCAGAGTTGGTTGTGGACTTGGGTGTACATTAGGTCTTGATCATTGCCGTTCAATCCGAGAGGTGTGCGCCGTTCAATCAGTGTGTTACTCCCAATGCAGAGATTTCTTCAATGCATTCCTAATATAGGATATTTCCCCTCCCTCTCTCTCTCCTTCTTATACACACATGCCATTTTCTCATTGCAAGCCTTCCTTTTGGCAAACAGAAGCGCTTGTCTTTCATTTGCTGGTCCGGATGCATCAAAGGGATATTCCTCGGTGCTTCAAACGTGACATAAAAGGAGTTTAGTATCTGTTGGAAAACCAAAAGGAGATTATGTCCTTCACCTAATTAATGAATTTTAATATTTATAGAGAGAAGATAGAGAGGTAATGGTGCCATCCAATATGTTGAAGGCCTCCTGAAATCCCATGCAGGTGTGGCCTGGTAAGGAGGCCAGAGATCACCTTCTCCTCAGAAGTCCTGCCAAGACTATGTCCGCTTTGAATGTTGTCAAGGTCTAACAATGTTGATAATATATCTGGCAGCAAGATATTCTGGTGCTCTGCATCTTAGAGACTCTAGAGCGAAACAAGCAGCTCTTTGAGAAGTTACTAGGGGTGTTCATGATATTGTTTTGGTGTACCATATTTGGGGATTTGGGCATTCCAGTGGCCAAATCCACAAAAATGATGCACTCTAGCCTTGAGGTCACCTTTTCACCCAGCGCCACACAGAGTCTAGTACAGGGGTGCTCACACTTTTTCAACACGTGAGCTACTTATAAAACACCCAAGTCAAAATGATCTACCTACCCACTCCTCAAAGAGCCATAAAAGCAAAATATTTGGAAATTTATTTCAGTGAGAGCCATATAATATATTTTAAGATTAAATTCAACTAAATGTGAGTATAATAAGCCCCTGAATTTATTGATAATAATGATGATAATATTCATTCAGCCTCTGCTAATAACAATAATAATAGTAACAACAACAACAGGTTTCTAGAGTAGAAGGAGACCCCCAAGGGCCATCTAGTCCAACCTCCTTCTGCCATAAGGGAAAAACACAATCAAAGCATTCCTCACAGATAGTCATTCAGTCTCTGATAATAATAATAATAATAACAATGGCTTCCTAGAATAGGAGGAGACCTCCAAGGGCCATCCAGTCCAACCTCTTTCTGCACCTGGGCGGCGTCAGGAGCCTGCGGGGCAGGACTGAGCCTCCCGCCCTGCCTGTGATCTACCAGGACGCCCTATACGATCTACCAGTAGATCGCGATCTACCTAATGAGCACCCCTGGTCTAGTAGAATCTAACTACAGCAGTTTATTTACAAAAGCATATACAAAAGGAAAAAGGGGCATTTCCCAAAAAAAACATTAGAAGAGGTGCTATAAAATAGCAGTAGTCCATATATACATAGCTCAGTAGTAGGCATGAGAAAAATGAAACGGAAATTAAAAGGATTCATAAGAGATTCGTATGTAATGGGACTTTTGAGCTTTTACGGATCACTGCCGCGATGTAGCACCCATGGGTCCGTTCGTGCCACTGGGAGGGAGTGAGGCGCCGGGGGTCCCGATGCCATTGGGACCCGCACAGGCTGAAGGGGACTCGGAGGACGAGTTGGAAGGCCCAGAGCAAGATTGGTCAGCAGTGCCTTGGCCCAGTTCACCTGTAGAGAGTTTAGCATGGGATCTCGAGTGGGAGCATTCTCCCGGGAAGGAGCGGACCAGGTGGAGATGGGAGGCAGCGAAGCAGATAGCGGAGATAGTTATGAATTCCCAAACGGCCGAGGTTCCCAGGAGCTGGCCGAGCAGCAGATGGAGGCCAGCGGCTGGGAAAGTTCGGGGGAGGCTGCTTCTCAAGGAGATAGCGATATTGGACTGGAAGAGCGGGGCCGTTCCCATAACAGACGCAGGGACATAGAGCAGGGCAGGAGGAGCTGGCATCTGTCCCTAGACCGTCGCCGTTCGGAAAGTAGAGACTGGAGACGCCGGGCCCTAGATCGTCGAGGGGCCCGGCCGAAGGATTAAGAACGGCCCCGTGGGAACTGATCCTCAGTTCTCCGGCCACGTCTGATCTGAAGGACGTGAAAGCGGAGTGAATCCTGGAGCCTAGTTTGGCTCGCCTTGGACCAAGACCTTGCCTTGCTATTGATTCGCATTGCTGCGGATACCCTGCTTTGATCCGGAGTTGATCCGGAAACTTTGCCAAGCTTTTTGCCACGGTTGCTCATGGAACTATCTTTTGGGACTTTGCTTTCTTAATTGGACTACAGCTTTGCTGTTTGCTTTATTCCTTGATCTCTTTACGAGAATTGCCTTTTGGACGTTTATATTCAATAAAACTAGTTAGCCTTTGCTACGTCTCCGTGTGTGTGTTAAAGGGGCAGTACTAAGTCGGTGATTGTGACACGCGAACCCGGAAGTAGACTTCTTTTTACGGTCCTTGAGGCCAACAATTTGCGTTATGATCGTAATAAATTCTTAATTATTAATTAATTAATTATTGTACTACATACTCACTTCTCCCTGTCTTCTCCCCCTCATTTCCTTCCCGCCTTCATTCAGCTTCTTCTTTTTCCCGCATTTCTATGGGGAACTGGAAGTGACGCTGCTGCTAGGTAGGCAATGCATTCTGGAAAGTGTAGTCCTCCACACTTCCCCCCCCCCTTCTCTTCCCCGTTGCTCTGCTGCCATGCCCCATCGCAGGGACCAGCTTCACACACACACACACGTGCGCGCTTCTCCTCCTCTCTCTCCCTGCGCTCTCTCAGATGCTTCTCTTCCCCGTTGCTCTGCTGCCATGCCCCATCGCAGGGGCCAACTTCAGCCCTCCAGGTAGGTGTTTTGGACTTCAACTCCCACCATTCCTCACAGCCTCAGGCCTCTTCCTTTTCCTCTCAGCCTGGGCAAACTTGGGCCCTCGCTCCCTCAGGATCGGGGTGAGAGAGAGAGGCAGCGAGGAGCGAGGGGGGCCTCCTCCTCCTTATTTTGCTGCTTCCAAGAATAGAATACCTCCCTCCCACCCTTCCTCCTTCCCTCCCTCCTTCCTATTTGGAGAGTCCCATCTAGAATTCAGTGTGGTTTATTCAAGTTTTGGCCTACAACTCCCAGAAATCCCAGCCAATTTACCAGCTGTTAGGATTTCTGGGAGTTGTAGGCCAAAAACAATCTGGAATGCGCATGCTCTGTCATACGAATTACTAACGAATTTCTTTAGTACTTAAGTTACATTTAAGAAAATTTTCAGTAGTCCAATCAAAAAATCCCCCATTTGATTTTAGAATCGCAAGGCCTATTCAGTAGTCCATGAATCCAGGAAATCAAGATCACAGGCATAAATCCAAAAGCTTGAAAACAAAACCTTTTCCAAGGCAAAACTCTTCCCGGAACATAGGCAAACACAGGAGACTATACTTCTGAGCATGAGACAATGTTGTCTGCTCTGGAGACACCAAGAAAACATCACTTAATTTAAGCTCAGACCCAGCCAAGAAGACATGAGATCATACCTTAGACACCTGGGTTTCATGAACTTCTCACAGGGTTTCAACGACTTTCTGATTGCCTAATTAATCTATCCTTCACTCCCTTCGTGCGGAGGCCTAATCTGATATTGCGGGAAAACTTCCCATCTTCTGAAGGCCGATTCCCAAGAGAACTGGAACCCCAAACATCCTGTCTCATATGCATGTGCTGGCACTTCTCTCTGATCTACGACCTGCAATTCAGTCTGTGTTTCAGCTTGATCACATAGACTAAGTGGGAAAAACATCTTCCCATTTATCCTCTAAGGATTCCCCAGCATCTTGCCACTGAGCCTCAACAGAAAACAGGATTGGCGGGAGCAACTAAAGCCTTAGCCAATGCAAATCACAGCAATCTGATATTTTCAGCTAATGGGGCTAACACAGTTTAATGGCATTTTACCTGAGGCGGAGGCTGCATGTGGGCAGGGCGGTCTTGCAAATCAGGCAAACTATGGCTCCTACTTTGCTTTCTTCCCCAGCAGGTTCCTCCATCCCTTCCTCAAGCACATTCCCCGACCCTCTCAAAGCAAATGAGAACTCGCATTCCTAGCAGCCCTTTGTACAGTGCAGGCATTGAAGGAACCTCTCTGCTCCCTCCCGGGGCATGATAAGAGTTGAGGTTTTTTTCTCTGTGTGTTTCTCACTTTGTTTCTCATCCAATCAGAGACCTGATTGACTGTGTCCATTCCCTCTTGTGTGTGTGTTTTTTTTTAAAAAAAATGTTATGATAAAAACTTTTTTTAAAATTCCCAAAAATCAGTAGATTATTGAAACGTTCTGAAACTTGGCAGGATTGCAGTTGTAAATGTGGTCTGTAAGTGAGGCAGGTTTCATGCTGATAGGCCTAAAAATGACCAAGAAACTAGCCTCTAAAATTTACCTATTAGCACCAATGGACTGAAGCTTATTGAAACGAAATGTAATCCCTCTCTCCATTTTGCAAATTAACCAGTATAGTACATTATTGTAGGTCCGGCCATGAAAGCCTTCAACAATACAAAAGCAGTATAGGGTTTTTGTTTTGTTTTGTTTTGCTAACTTGTACATCCCTAGATGTTACCATTCCGGCCTGCCAGTTACTGTTTAGGGTTACAATTCCAGAATTCCTCCTGGCTATTAACCATGCTTTCTATGTGTTCCTGAGAACTATAGTCCGAAACAGTTTTCCCAGAACTGTACAATCTTTAATTGCAATGGTTGAAAATTGTTGAAAATGGTTGAAAATTGTATGAAAATGTCCACAACTCATTTATTGAAAACAGGAACAAGGATTGGCGGCCAAGCATGGGCCCCGGGTCAGGGGTCGGACAGCCCATGCATGTCCTAAGGCACTTACAGGCCTGGGTGCCACCGGCCCACTACCAGTCCACGGAAACTCGGCACACCAGGGAGCCAGGGCGTTATCCCCCCTACCAACCAAGGGGGCGATAAGCCAGCCCGCTCCAGGGCCCATGCAACATGCCAGACGCAGAGTTGTGACAAAGAGCATAAACACAAACAATGACAGATGCAACCATAAATATATAAACATAGGGGACAACCCAACATGCAATAAAAGAAGTAGGGAGGGTGGGAGGAAAAACCGTCTCTGGCCCCCTCGTGCTCATGGACGTCCCGGGCAGCCTGAAATGAGCTGCCCAGGAGGAAGTGAGGGCTGGCCGGCTGACGTCAGGGAGCAGGGCGGGGCCAGCCCTGCCATTGGACAGCCAGCGTGGGTGGCGGGAAACCTTCCCACCACCCCCAAGGACTTCTGGGGAGAAGAAGCCTCCTTCCGTCTAACAAGATGGCGGCGAGGACAGCCACCGCCCCGCAAACTTCCCGGCCGGTGAGTCAGCCAAGCCCATTGTTGCAATTGTTATTTCTTGGCTATATCAACTATCTAAGCATTTGTGTTGTTGAGGGAGTTGTATTTGCCCTCTTCCTCCTCCGCTTCTTCTCCTTTTGTTCTTTATTTCTCTCCTCCTCCTCCTCTTTCTTCTTTCCATTTTTAATGCATCCTCCCTCCCACTAAGAGGGGGGAACCATGTTAATTATATTACATTTTTCTCCTCTGTTTTTTTTGGTCTGCAATCAATCCTCCCAAATTGTACAGTTCCCAGTGCTATAAGAAAATAACAGGGAGGGATGGGGTGAGGGGAACATGTTGTATTTTCCCTATACGAATGAGATTATACCTCCACCTGGCAAGGGGAAAACATCTCAACATGCGCCTGTCTCCATGCATTTTAATTTCTCCTGGTTCCCTGCCTGTTGGGCTCCAACTGTGAGGAATCACAGAATCTATAGATCTGGAAGAGAAGTTGAAAGTAACTCCCTCCAAATCCCACCATAAGTAGTTACTAATATTCAATTAAAAAGAACCCTACCAAGGAAGTATCCAACTGGTTTAGAGTCCTCCAAATGAGAGTCCACAAATGCATCCCACAAGGAAACTCTTACTAATGTTTACTTTTATTTTTTTCTTGTACTTTGTACTTTGATTACCCAGAATTACACAAAATTTAACAGAATCTTTTCACAGCAAAAACGTGCTTCAGCCCATGTATCAGTAGAGTCAAACTGCCAGCATCTGACCTTATCTACCCACAGTGTTTAGTAAACTCATGGATTCAGGCTTTCATCCAAAATATCTGGAGGCTTTAATCTTCCAAATGCAAAATCAGGATTCATGGATCTTCATTCCTTGAACTTGCAAACAATCAGAGTCATCAGATAGTCACATATAACATAGGCAGATACTCACACTGAATCACACAGGAGAGAGAAAGATGGAGTCTTTCACTCTCCTTATATAACCACCTCCTGATAGGTCATCAGGAAGGGACATTGGCTAATAATAATAATAATAATAATAATAACAATAACAATAATTTATATTATGCCCAAGAGTACTCAGGGTGGATTCCAGTATATACAGACACAGGCAAACGTTCAGTGCCTAGAAACAATGAAACTCAGATACACTGAGAGGTGGTGCTTATCTCCGGCTCTGGGGGTGGTGCTCATCTCCATTGTCCGTAGACACTTCCTAGGCCATTTTACCAGCATGACTGCATGGAGAACCATTTACCTTCCCGCCGAGGTGGTACCTATTCACATTTGCATGTTTTTGAACTGCTAGATTGGCAGGAGCTCACCCCATCCTGCGGATTCAAACCTCCAACCTTCCAGTCAGCAAGTTCAGCAGCTCAACAGTTTAACCCATTGCACCACCACAGCCCCTGGGTATGCAACCCCTTGGCAATAACCCTCATATGGTCATGAGTCCACCATTACCACACCTCATTAGGTATAGCATCATGACATTCACAGTCATATCCAGTTGCTATTGTATATCACATGTACAGTATTTTACTCTATGTTTCGAAATGTTTTGCCATGATATTCATGATGTCACCATAAGTCAATGGGTGTCATGAAAGCACGTAAACACACACAAGGGCGAGGATTTGGTATAGTTCGAGACCACTTCAATCATCATGAGTCTATTCAATGGGATCCTGGGAATGTAGTTTGGTGAGGCACTAGCACTCTTTGGTAGAGCAGTGTTTCCCAACCTTTTTTGATCCGCAGCACACTTTTTACATTTGCAAAATCTTGGGGCACACCACCAACCAAAATGACACTCTAACACAGTAATACATATACTTAATATGTTTTTAAAATGTATTTATACACTCAGTGTGAAACCTGGGCCTGTTTCGATGAACTCAACATAGATATCCTGGCAGGAATGGCGGAAAGACACAAACTTCCCACACAGAACTCCCATAACCAAGAGAAAATGCTATAAGAGTTTGGTGGGCATTGAGCTTGAGTTTTGGAGTTGTAGTTCACCTATATCCAGAGAGCACTCTGGACTCAAACAATGTTGGATCAGGACCAAACTTGGCATGAATACTCAATAGGCCCAAATATGAACGCAGATAGAGTTCAGGGGAAATAGACCTTGACATTTGGGAGTTGTAGTTGCTGGGATTTATAGTTCCCCTACAATCAAAGAGCATTTTGAACCCCACCAATGATAGAACTAGGCCAAACTTCCCACACAGAACCCCCAGGAAGCAAGAGGAGGTCTCTACTTGGGGAAAAGGAGGTGGGCCTTCCCAATGCATGGAGAGGGAGAGACCAAGTAGACAACGGGTGGGGAGAGGGGTGTTTGTAATTTTGTGTCTTTATCGAGGTACAGGTAGGTTTCTTAAGGTTTTTATACTTCAACACACTAGACTCTCTCCCCCCCTACCTCGGAGGTTCCAATTTCCCATGGCACACCTGATGATCACTCACGGCACACTAGTGTGCCCCGGCACACTGGTTGGGAAACACTGTGGTAGAGAAGGCTAAAGAATATGTAAAACCGCAAGTCCCATAAATCCATAGCATTGAGTGTGGCCAACCTCCATTAACTGCAGTATTGATGCACCCTGAGACTGCCATCCCTTTAGCTTAAAATAAACACACACTTTAAAAATAATCCCTAAAAGCTTGGTTCGTCAGAGTGGCTTTTCTCGCCATCACACCTTGGTTTTTTCCCCTTCTTCTCTAAATGTCAGAAGAAACGCTGTGCTCTATACTTCAGAGTGATTCTTTTGTGCAGCTCACACTTTTCCCCATCTTCCTCCTCTTCCTCCAGAAAACAGAAGCAGTTGGCAATAATGCCATATTGTGGATGACTAATAGGCTGCCTTTTTCATACAGAGAACCGAGAACATTGCCTTTTGGAATAAAATAAAGAAACAACCCTAAATACACTCGGATTTATATGCGGAATAAAGAAGTGTTGCTATTAAGGACAAAAGCAATGGTGTCTGCGGGTCTCTTTTGCTTGCTGTTTAGTACACTCAGTTTTTTTCCATCCAAAAAGGCCTTTTTGAAAGTGCATTGAACAATGTAGTCAGGGGTGGGGGGTTTCCTGCTCCCGTGATCTGTCTGTTGCAGAGTGAAGATATCGAACAGAGTATTAACTAAACCGGCAGTTCTCAAAGTATGCTCCACAGAGCTCTTGGCGCTCCATGGAGCATACTGAGGGGCTCTGCACTTTCCTCCTTGTCCTCCCTCCTCCTCGCTCCTGTTTCCTGCTCTTTTCCTCTCTCCATTTCCCTGGGGGAAATTCCAGGATTCCTCCTCCTCCTCCTATTATTATTATTATCATCATCAGTATTATTATAAACACAACAAGATTGCTCTGCTCTCGGCATTACTTCGCGAACGAAGATTCTTAGGAAGGACTCATCCCAAGCTTTTTACAAGCGCATTGATGACTAAAAAGGCCAATCTGAGATAGGCAAATTCGGTTGCAGAAAGCACAGCAGAAAGTCTCCTTGGGTGATGTTGTTTCCAAGTTGCGGTTCTTTCTGCGTTGTCGTTTCTCTTCGAGACCCGTTTGGCGTGTCTTCTCAAAAGAGGCCGCAGCATTGTGGATAGTGCATCTCCATGCCTCCCGATGTGAGGCCAGGGTGGACCACTGTTGGTGTTCAATCTGGCTGAGCCTGAGATGTTGTTTCAGGGAGTCCTTATATCTCTTTTTGGGGGTGCCTCTCTTCCGCTGACCTGTGGCGAGTTCACCATAGAGTAGTATCTTTGGGAGGCAGTGGTCCTCCATCCTAGAGACGTGTCCTGCCCAGCGCAGCTGTGTTCTCAATAGCATGGCCTCAATGCTGGTGATCTCTGCTTGCTCAAGGACAGCAGCATTAGTGACACAGTCGGTCCAGTGTATATTTAGGTTTGTGCGAAGACAGCGCTGATGAAAGCGTTCGAGGAGTCATAGGTGTTGGCGATAGGTGACCCATGTTTCAGACCCATAGAAGAGAATAGACAGTACGATAGCTCTATACACACTGATTTTGGTGCTTTGCGCCAGGTGCTTGTTGCTCCAGACTCTTTTGTGAAGCCTTCCAAATGCACTATATGCCTTTGATAATCTGTGATCTATCTCTTTGTCAATCTTGGCGTCTGAAGAGATGATGCTTCCCAGGAAGGTGAACTGCTGAACGAACTTAAGCACAGATTTGCCTATGTTGACGTGGGGATGATGGTGTTCTTCCTGTGGTATGAGCTGGTAGAGGACTTCCGTTTTCTTCAGGCTGACTTCCAGCCCAAACAGCCCTGCAGCTGCTGCAAAGCAGGATTATTATTATTATTATTAGAAACACAACAAGATTAGTACACAGCAAAGAAGATCATTCTGCTGGCTGTTGTATTGGATCATACATTTGACACTTCCCAAGTGTCCAGGATTGTGTGATGTATTGATGAATAATACAGGCAGATCTTAGTAGGGTGGCCTTTTGCAGCTGACAGGTGGTATTTTTGTCAGTGCCAATTGTGTTTAAGTGCAGGCCAAGGCCTTTAGACACTGCACCCAGTGCGCCGATCACCACTGGCACCACCTTGACTGGCTTGTGCCACAGTCTTTGTAGTTCTATCTTTAAATTCTCATAAGCTTTTCTAGTTGGTTCTTGTCAATCCTACTATTGCCTGGGGTTGCAACATTGATGATCCATACTTGGTCCCCCCCCCCCCCCATGATTGTGAGGTCAGGAGTCTTGTGATCCAAAACGCTGTCGGTCTGAATTTGGAAGTCCCAGAGTAACTTGATGTGTTCATTCTCTGTAACTTTTTCCGGCTTGTGATCCCACTAGTTCTTTGTCCAAGGCAGATGGTATTTGTGGCACGAGTTCCAATTAATCATCTGAGCAACGGTGTTATGCCTCTGCTTGTAGTCTGTCTGCACTATCTTCTTGCAGCAGCTGAGGATGTTATCTATTGTTTCATCTGCTTCCTCGCAGAGTTTACACTTGGGATCTGTCATTGACTTTTCAATTCTGGCTTCAATAGCATTTGTTCTAATGGCTTGTTCTTGGGCTGCCAGAATCAGGCCCTCCTTTGTTTCCTTTTTCCAAGTTCCATTTGTGAGCCACAGCCATATTTTTTCTATGTCAGTTTGGCTCTCAGTTTTTCCCAGGAACTGTCCATGGAGAGCCTTCTTTTGCCAGTTTTTTCTTCTGCTCTGCATTGTGTTTTTACGGTATTTATTATTATTATTAGATGCATAACAATATTAGTCCACAGCAAGCAAGACACTTCCCAAGTGTCTAGGACTGTGTGCTGTATCACCACAACATGAGGAACTGTATTAAGAGTTCATGCCATGGGAAAGTTGAGAACCACTGGTACCATAAGTATGTAGAAATTAGGGCTGTTCTACAATTACAGATATGCCTGAATTTTGGAAGTTTTTCGGATACTTCTGACTGTTTTAGCAATTTCAAGAGTAACCCTCCCAACAGGAATTCCGAAATCCGAAATTCTGAATTTCGGAATTCGGATTTCCGGATTTTGGATGTCATTTCCGAATTTTCTTGCTGATTGCTCATTGGCTGATGGCTAACAGCTGACTCTCCCTTCTGCTGATTTTTTTTGCCCATTTTTGAAAGCAAATGCCATTTCCGAAGACTTCCGAATTTTGGAAATACTTCCGAATTAATTTTGAAATTTTTCAGAAATTTTTCGGAAGTCCATATAATCCGAAACGACAGCTACAATTATATCTTAAATGGGTTTCGAAACATTTTTTTCTTGGATCAACCAGCCCTAGTAGAAATATGTTACATAATGGCATGGATCCAAGAACTTTAAACCTTTCAGATGGAGAAAGAAGAAAAGCTGGCTTGAAAGCCTGGCTGTATTTGTCTCTCAGTGAAATAGTGGTTTTTTGAAATGGTATGCTTTGTTCTTCTGCAGGTTTCACCTCGATACAGAAGGTCCTCGACAACTTTTGGATCCTGGTAAGTGTATTGAAATCTTTCTTTCATTGTGTTGAATTGTGTTCTGAACATCACTTTAGGCTTTGAAAAGCACAGCCAGCTCTCCACATTTGCTGAGGTTAAGGGTACAGGACTCCCATGAAAGTGAAAAAAAACAAACATGAAAGATTACTATTTTGTTACATGACATCTCTGTAGGAGTTTCTAGGCCTTCCTACGTGGCTTTATGGCTACATTTTACAGGAAACACAAAGAGTCATAGAATCATAGACTTGGAAGAGATCTCATGAGCCATCCAGTCCAACCCCATTCTGCCAAGAAGCAGGAAAATTACATTCAAAGCACCCTAGACATATGTCGATCCAGCCTCTGCTTAAAAGCTTCCAAAGAAGGAGCCTCCACCACACTCCGGGACAGAGAGAGTGAGAGTTCCACTGCTGAACAGTGCTCACCATGAAGAACATGAAGTTCTTTCTCATGTTCAGGTGGGATCTCCTTTCCTGTAGTTTGAAGCCATTGTTCCGCATCTTAGTCTCTGGGGCAGCAGAAAATTATTTATTTATTTATTTATTTTTATTATTTATCTATGTCCTCCAACATGACTGGGGGAAGTTGACCAAACTGGAGGATGTAGAGAGAACATATTTAATCCAATCCACAAATGTCAAAACCACAAATGTGGAGAGAGGACAAGAAAGAAGAAAACATTGTTTCTATGTGGAGGCTCTCCCCTAGGTCTATAAAACTAGAGAGCCACCAAGTCAACTATGGTCCGCTGTCCAAACACTGTTTTGATGTGTAGCAAAGTTTCATATTGTGTCATATCTGTTACTCATGCTCAACCATGGTCAGCAAATGCTAAAGGCAAACTTTTTATTACGATATATTGTTGTAGGGCAGTGTTTCTCAACCTGGGGGTCGCAAGGGGGTTTCAGAGGGTTGCCAAAGACCATCAGAAAACATATATTTCTGGTGGTCCTGTCCGGAGGCGAAAAAATATTGGAAAAAGGTACATAGTTGGGCCGAAGAGATATTACATCTGAAAATAGGATACAAGCCTGAGCTATTTCTGTTAAAACATTCTAGGTACGGAAAAAAAATGAAAAAGGACCGGAAAGACTCCTGATTTATATAATCACGGCCGCTAGGATCTGTTGGGCAAAACACTGGAGAGAGAGAACAATACCAGACACGGATGAAATTACTTTTAAATTGTTGGATATAGCGGAAGCAGATAAGTTGACTTATATACTTAGAAGAGGACCCATGAACCTCTTCGAGGAAACATGGAACTCATTTATTTTTTATGTTAAAAATAAGAAGAAAGAAGAGCTAAAGGGATACTGGCTATAGGTACTAAAGTGCTGAGATATTGTTCTAATCTTACTTTTTTTTTCCTTACTTAATGTTACTTTCTGAAATACCGAGTGAAGGTTCGCGGTCGATGGGTGAAGACATTTTGTGTGATACATGTACCCTAAACATGTGTCAACGTTGCTCGACGTAGATTGTCGAGTGACGGGAGATTGTGATATGTCAATGTTATGTATGTCTGTTATGTCTGTTATGTAATGTTTTTAAACAATAAAAACTTAAAAAAAAAAAAAAAGAAAAGAAAACATATATTTCTGATAGTCTTAGGAACCCATTTGGCTGAGAAGGCTGAAGATCTCTCTGCCTATCCTTCTCTTCCTTTTTGGAAACAGATGGCAAATCCTTCCACCAAAAGCCCTGCTGTGATTAGCTGACCTCTCAGCCAAGGGGAGGCCTGTTTCTGAGACTCCATGGAGGGAGGGGAGATCAAGTGTATTCGCCACATGGCAGTGAGTCCCTTCAAGGCATGGAGCTTCTTTGTGAGAAGTTTGGACCAATTCTCTCATTGGTTAGGTTCAGAATGCTCCTTGATTGTAGGTGAACTATAAATCCCAGAAACAACTCCCTAATGTCAAGGTCTATTTTCCCCAAGCTCTACCAATCTTCACATTCAGGCATATTAAGTATTCGTGCCAGGTTTGTCCAGATCACTCATTGTTTAAGTCCAAAATACTCTCTGGATGTACTGTAGGTGAACTACAACTTCAAAACTCAAGGTCAATGCCCACCAAACCCTTCTACGATTTTCTAATAGTTATGGGAGTTCTGTGTGCCAAGTTTGGTTCAATTCCATCATCGGTGGAGTTCAGAATGCTCTTTGCTTCTATGTGAACTATACATCCCAGCAACTAAAACTCCCAAATGACAAAATCAATCCTCCCCTTCCTCACGAACCCCTCCAGTATTCAAATTTGGGCATATTGGGTTTTTGTGCCAAATTTGGTCCAGTGAATGAAAATACATTCTGCATATCAGATATTTACATTACAATTCATAACAGTAGCAAAATTACAATTATGAAGTAGCAAATGAAAGAGAAACCCTGGTATAGGGTGCATCTTAATTGCAGGATGGATGCAGTTTGGCCCCACTTGTGCTGCCACAGCTCCATGCTAATACAGTCCTGGGAACTGTAGTTTGGTGAGACTCTTTGGTCACTTGTGTGTTGAGTAGCATTTGGGCCAAGTTGGAAATATTAGTGCAGAGATGATTTGATGACTCATCAAGACGGAAAACAAGACTCTGCAGTTTAGTTTGCTCACTCCTCCGGCACAAGCAATTTACTCTTGTCACGGACCAGATAAGAGAGACAGCTGGGCCATTTTTTCCTCTTTCCTTTCTCGCAACTAATCTATTCAGTGACATTTATCTGCTATGTTTCTTCTCTCTCTTTAGTTGCTTTCTCTGTTGTAATGGTTATGAAATTCTATTTGCTTTGTTGTTCAGCTAACGTTGTTGCTCATTCTTTGGGCATTCACCGTTCCAGAAGATGCAGATGGGCATCCATTTCCATTTCCTGTTACAAAGTAACTATGATGATAATAATAATAGTAGTAGTAGAAGAATCAGCATCAGTAGTAGCAATAACAATAATTTTATTATCCACCTCTCTTTATGGCTTGAGACAGGACACAACATAGTTTAAATACATCATAATACTAAAATGATGACAAAGGGTCCATGTACACAGCTAATGTTGGCATTTTAACTTGTTTTGTGGCTGGGATGTGCAACTTGGTTGTACCAGCCATTTCTAACAAGTGTTTTATTTATTTATTTATTTATTTATTTATTTATTTATTTATTTATTTATTAGATTTGTAGACCGCCACTCCCAGAGGCTGGGGGGCGGTTTACAACAAGATGTAAATACACAGAAGATGTCAACATAATAAACAGTAAAAACACAGTAAAAGCAAGGCGAAACACATCATAAGCCTTCAAAAGCCTGCCTAAATAAGTGTGTCTTACACGCTCTGCGAAAACGATACAAATTTTGCAGAGCTCGTGTCTCTGGTGGCAGGGCATTCCACAATCGAGCACGCGACAGAGGGCACTTTCAGTGGCTGCGACGGCCCTATAGAATTCGCTCCCTGCAGAGACACGCGCACTGCGGGATCTAATGACCTTCCGAAGGGCCTGTAAGACCTGGTTGTTCAGGCAGGCATTTGGCCCCTGACTGGCATTTGTTACAACCTGCCATTCCGCCGCGCCACTGCCACACTGTCCCAAATGCTATGTGCTCAATTACTGGGATTTTATAGTGGGGGACTTTTAACTTTTTAACTTTTATAATGTCATTTTATGTGTTTCAATTGGTTCTGTTTGCATGCTGTAAACCGCTTTGAGCTTCGGATAGGGCGGTCTATCAAGCCGAAACAACAAATAAATAAATAAATAAATAAATAAATGTTGGAGCGATGATAGAAAAGGCTCTTTGCCTGGTGGATGTCAAGTGGAAGGATTTTACACTAGGAATGTTCAGGAGATTCAAATCTTCTGAGCGTAGTGATCTCGGAGGGTTATATGGAATCAGGCGATCCCACAGGTACACTGGCCCCAGACCATATAAGGCCTTGAAAGTAAGAACTAACACCTTGAAAGTGATTCGGATTTCAATAGGCAGCCAGTGCAGATCTTGCAGGATCGGTGTTATATGGCAGGTCATGGGCTCCCCTGTGAGCAGCCGGGCTGCAGCATTCTGCACTAGCTTAAGTTTCCAGATCACGATCAAGGGAAGGCCAATGTAAAGAGTGTTACAGTAGTCAAGTATTGAGATGACCGTGGCTTGGAGTACCGAGGCCAGGTCGTTCCGGGACAGATAGGGGGCCAAGCGCTTCGCCTGTCGCAGATGGAAGAACGCTATTTTGCTGACAGTGGAGATTTGGGTCTCCATTGACAGCAGAGGGTCCAAATGGACACCGAGGCTTTTTACTGATGATGATGGGTGTAATGCCTCGCCATCCAGGGTTGGGAGTTGAATTTCTCTATCGCCCAGACGACCTAGCCAAAGGATCTCCATCTTTGCCAGATTCACCTTCAACCTGCTGGCTCGCAGCCATCCAGTAACGGCCTCAAGGCACAGATGGAAATTATTGGGTATGGAGTCCGGCCGGTCCTCCATCCTCAGAATGAGCTGAGTGTCATCAGCATACTGATGACACTCAAGCCCAAAGCTACGTACCAGCTGAGCGAGTGGTCGCATGTAGAGTTGAGTACCTTATTTACATTTAGTTGGGTTTAGTTTAATTTCTGTGTTTTCTTATATAAATTGGTGTTGTCACTGATTTTATATATGCTGATGCATTGAAGTTTATGTGTTTGTGTGGCACCATCATGTGTCTTGCACTCCAGGCCTGGAAACAACTATGACCACCGTATCACACAAGAGCCCAGGAATATAAGCAGTTTATTGTAAAAATATACAAGTCAGGAATAAGAAAGGAAGATATATAGTCCAAAAAAGGTTTAGGAACAGCTGATAACCAAGCAATAATCCAAATGTCTCATAAAGTTCCAGAGGTGACAAAGTCCAGGAACAGGCAGAAATCACAGATACAGTATAAGTCCACCTTTAAGAAGATATAACTATTAAAACTTGAACAGGAACACTTGAACAAGAACATAGAAAACTTCCAGAATATTAAATCCAAAATCAAATCTTGATTTGAACCAGGAACAAGAGAACTCAGGCTAACTTCTTACTCTAATTACCCTAACTGACCTTTAAGTAAACAACTTGTTGTTCAATAGACACCCATAAAATCATTCTGTTTCCCATGAATTTCCATTAGAACTTTCCCATGTAATCTCTCTGAATGATGCAATCTATTCTGGCTCTAATTTGTAAAGGAAGACTTTTGTTGACCTCTGTAGCTACATGTGGATTCCCATGAGAATCCTCCTTATCATTCAGCTCTTCACTTGATTCCTTATCTACTGTTGCTACTTCTGACTCCCCGACTGCCCTCGAGGCACTGCACTTTCTGAGCTAGTTTTCTCACAGAGAGAACCGCTATTTCCCAGACTTAGGAGCCCATCACCTGGTGCCACATGAAAGCTCACAATCCTCACTAAATCATCAATTAAACCATCAGCCTCTGGTGGCTGATCTACAACAATGTGCTGCGTTGTAAACTGCTCTGAGTCCCTTCTGGGAGATGGTGGCAAGATATAAATAAAATTGTTATTATTGTTGTTGTTGTTTTTGTTATTATTAATATTATTATTATTACTACTACTACTACACTGGAGAATCAATACATTTTGACTCCATTTTAACCGTCATGGCTCAATGCTGTGGAATCATGCGAGTTGTAGTATTACAAGGGCGTTACCTTCTCTTCCCAAGACTGCTGGTGCCTCACCAAACTACTGCTCCCCTGATTCCATAGCAGTGAACCATGATAGTTGAAAGGGATGTCAAACTGCATTGATTCTACAGTGTAGATCAGTGTTTTTCAACCTTTTTTGAGCCGTGGCACATTTTTTACATTTACAAAATTCTGGGGCACACCACCAACCAAAATGACACAAAATGACACTCTAACACAGTAATACATATAATTAATATGTTTTTAAATGTATTTATACACTCACTGGGCCTGTTTCGATGAACACAACATATTTATGATTTCCTCTCACATATTTATACATGGCTATCATGTCTTCTCTCAGCCTTCTCTTCTTCAGGCTAAACATGCCCAGCTCTTCAAGCCGCTCCTCATAGAGCTTGTTCTCCAGACCTTTGTGAAATTTCACCCTGAAGTGAAACTTGCTTCCAGTTAACTATGGATGTCATGAAGCTGTTATAAACAGTTCCTTGGGGTGGGGGGTGGGGGTGGGTGGGGGAGGCAATTCTTGAAGAATCCAGTAAAATAGTAAAAAAAAACCAACACATTTCCAAGCGGAGAGGCTCAATTTGTTTCTTGGAAACTTGTGAGGGGGCTGCTAGGAGAGGGGAGAGTGCCAATTTCCCACAGCACACCTGATGATAGCTCACGGCACACTAGTGTGCCATGGCACACTGGTTGGGAAACACTGGTGTAGATGCCACCAAAACCTCATTGCAATCCATGGAGCTATCCAAGGTGCTGAATTTAATTTACTGATAAATTCAGTACTTGTAATAGTGTCTTTAATGTTCAGACTAAAATTGAATGGAATGATGGAGGGGGAAAGGGATAAAAAACACACAAAACTCATAGAGAAAAAGAATCGCTAAGATTTCCCTACCAATGTGTGAGCGCTCAGCTCTGGTTTCCAAAGCAAACCTGAATTAAGCAGAATCCTCCTTCGAATCCGCTCCAAATTCCATCCAATATTCTGTGCTTAAGAATATTCCACCTGGCCTTATATAGCACCACTGCATCAAAGGTAGAATTGCCTTGAGCCCAGGAATAAATCCCCTGCTTCTGCAAGAGAGAGGCTTCCCATTTATCCTCCCGATTTCAGGGAAGTGCCTCTGTTATGAATTGTCACCGAGAGATTAAAGGCCTAAATTGTAATTAAAAGACCACCTGTTCGGATCCATCATGGCAGCTTTGGCTAAATGATGCCTGACGCGCAGACAATGAAAGAGGCTTCGGTAGAAATGGGAGAAGGGTGGTTGCATATTTCGTATTTGTTTGCAGATTTACAGCGTCTCCCAAGGCCTGAACGAGATGTGAGGGAGCAATGCGTTTCATGCCGTATCCTCAGGGGCGGCCTAAGGTAATTTTATATGGTAAGCGAACATTATTTTGGCGCCCCCTCCCAAACATTATTTTGGCGCCTCCCCATGTAAAACAAATATACAATTATAATATCACAATACCATTAGTAGTATTATATTGTATCAATGTATATACAATATATTATAGTACATACTCATACTATATTATATCATAATTATATTATACTACATTACAATATAATTATATTATAATATATTGACATTATAATACAATATAACATTCTATTATATTATTATTATAAAATAATAAATAAAATTATTTATTTAAATAAAATTATCCACTACTAAATATTTTCATTACTCCTATAAAACTCAAATAACCCAAAATAAAGTAAAATAAAATATTATATATTACTACTAGCTGTACCCGGCACGTGTTGCTGTGCCCTTTTTAGGAGATGCGAGAAAGTCCAATCATCCACGGTGTGCCCTCCTCTAAACTGCAGTTGGATGGAGTGTGGGTCATGGGGGGCATGGTGTGTCAAGTTGGGTCTTTATTGGTCTTGGTTCTGGGCCACAGTGGTCTGTGGGGAATGATGGGTTTTGAAGTACTACAAATCCCGTTTTCCATGGTGGTACTTCAAGTCCCATCATGCATGGTCGGGGCTCTGTGTGCCAAGGTAGGTTACTGTAAATTCAGGCCATACACAATGTCCCATGAGCTGAGGCCTAGTTAGGAACAGCAAGTTAATGAAGCCTTACTGTCAATTCAGGCCATACACAATGTCCAATGAGCTGAGGCCTAGTCGGGAGAATCAAGTTAATGAAGCCTTACTGTCAATTCAGAGCGTAAACAGCTTCCCAGTAAGTGAGGGCTAGTTAGGGAAATCAAGTTAATGAAGCCTTACTGTCAATTTAGAGCGTAAACAGCTTCCCAGTAAGTGAGGGCTAGTTAGGGAAATCAAGTTAATGAAGCCTTACTGTCAATTTTGGGCGTGGTCTGTGATTTTTTGGGGTGTAAATTTTCGGTTGGAAGTGATTTGGGTGTTTGTGTTCGGGATTGGCTCAGGCCTTTTCCTTATTCTGTTTTGGCAGTTTATTATGGATCGGAATTTTCATGTTGGCTGGCCATTGCAGCAGTTATGCAAATCCGCCCTTATTGGCAGCCAATCATGTTGTTCAGAATGTAGAGGCTGGGTGAGTCTTTGGCTGCCCCGGAGGATGCTGGTAAATGTAGTTTTATTTTTATTCGTTGTTTTGGGGGCCTTTAGGTTTTGGGGGGGGAAAGTTTCTTGGCTACAAACATACCTTGCTTGAGGCCTATTTCTGTTGGCAAGTATTGTGTT
The DNA here is from genome assembly GCA_030556195.1 of Anolis apletophallus. Taxonomy (NCBI): domain Eukaryota; kingdom Metazoa; phylum Chordata; class Lepidosauria; order Squamata; family Anolidae; genus Anolis; species Anolis apletophallus. The sequence continues at coordinate 37,958,432 of JARBWK010000015.1, read as the reverse complement.
TCTGCGTTGTATGGTTTCTTTGTTTGAGGTATACATCACATGACGTGAACCCATTTATATAATAGATTTGCCTGCGCAGTTGCATCTGTCTCTCCTTGATGCTCCCGGCAGGCGTGCACACGCGCGGGGGGAGGTGGGCGGATGTGGTAGGGTTCACATGTGATTGGACCTGGCGAGGGAGTTCGCCTCAGCGCGCAGCGGCTACTTCCAGTGGTGGCTGTCAGGAGGCAATACGTCGCCAATACCCCTTTGGCTCCCCTCCCCTCTCCCTTTGTCTCCGCCCCCTGCCTGCCCAATTGGGTCACCGTATTCGGTGGCAGGGCAGAGACAAAGGGAGAGGGGAAGCACTCCCTGCCTGCCCGATAGGCAGTGCTTTGCTTACAGGCTTCTGTGCACAGGAGCTACTGGGCATGCGCAGAGGTTTTCGCACATGCGGAGATGCTCCTGTGCTCAACTTCAGCTCTGGAGCAACTGTGCCTGTGCAAAAACCTCCGTGCATGCCCAGAAGCGGTGTCGGAGTGCCGGCACCCAAAAGCAGGCAGCCATGGCGCTGCCTGAGGAATATCAGCAAGGCTAGGATGCTGTCTGGTGCCCGGCGGACGGGGGAATTCGCCCCTTCCCAGATGGTGCCCCATGCGGCCGCTTCCTTGGCCTACCTGTAGGACCGGCCCTGCGTATCCTCTGCAAGAAAAAGTAAGGCCTTATTGTACTTGGGAGGGAAACGGAATAGAAAGAGATTTCTGAATCATTTTCAGAATTTAAGGGGAAAATGATTATTTTGGGATGCAGTGCCCAGAATCTTCAAGCCAACATTTCTGTTACCCCTAATTCTGGCTGATATATTTGCAGGAGATGCACTCCTTTACATGGATACATTAAACTGTGGGTAACATGTCTGTGCGATCAATGAAAAAATATGTTTCAATACTCATTTCTAAAGTAGGGGGAGCGGCTAGTGGATCATTTCTAAAGTGTTTCTAAAATATCACAGGCCTGGATTAATACCTTCTTGCGCCCTAGGCCACACTTTGGAATTACGCGCCCTTTCGAGCGCCACCACTCAGGCCCCGCCCCCCGGAGGAAGTGACATCGCTTGGGCCCCGGCCCCAAAGGGAGTGACATTGCTCGGGCTGCACTCCTCCCTCCTTCCCTCCTTCTGAAGACATGCCGAGTTGTCCCAGCGGCAGCTGCACGTCGCCCTTCCACACGGCGCCCCATTCATGCAGTGCAGCTGCCGCTGCCTGTGGGACAACGCGGTGTGTTCTCAGAAGGAGGGAGGGAGGAGGAGTGCAGCCCGAGCAATGTCACTCCCTCCGGGGGCGGGGCCCGAGCCCGAGTGATGTTACTCCCTCCACCCCCGGAGGGAGTAACGTCGTTCGGGCCCCGCCCCCGGAGGGAGTGACGTTGCTCGGGCCCCGCCCCCGGAGGGAGTGACATCGCTCAGGCTGCACTCATCCTCCCTCCCTCCTTCTGAGGACACGCCGCATTGTCCCACAGGCAGTGGCAGCTGCGCTGCGCGAATAGGGCATCACGTGAAAGTGCGCCGCGCAGCTGCCGCTGGGACAGCTTGGCGTGAGTCATTGCCATTTTTTTTGGCCTTGATCTGGCACCCCTCTCGGCTTATGCCCATAGGCCACAGCCTTGCTGGCCTAATGGATAATCTGGGCCTGAAATATCATAAGGGTACTGTATTGTAACTATAAGGGAGCCACTGAGCTGTTAAACTTGTTGATCGAAAGGTCAGAGATTCGAATTTGGGGAGTGGCATGAGGTTCCACTGTCAGCCCCAGCTTCTGCCAACCTAGCAGTTTGAAAACATACAAATGTGAGTAGATCAATAGGTACTGTTCCAGTGGGAAGGTAATGGCGCTTCATGCAGTCAACAACAACAAAACTTTATTACGGTCACTGGCCAGCACAAAGCGGGCACAAGCGCCCTAAGAAGAGAAGGACAACTCCCCAGTAAACAGTTATTTAAAATTAGATTACAAATCACTATAAAATATATTTCAAAAGACAGGATATTGTTGCCTTACGGTGTCAATCATCATCCGTCTGAGGAGCCAAGATGGCGTCAGCATCAGCAGTCATGCCGGCCATATGACCTTGGAGGTGTCTACGGTCAACACCGGCTCTTTATTTATTTATTTACTTCATTTATATTCCACCCTTCTCACCCTGCAGGGAACTCAGGGTGGATCACAATGCACATATACAGGAAAACATTCAATGCCATAGACATACAACATATATAGACAGACAATGAGCTACACAATTGGTCGAGAGCTCACCCCGACCCGGACAGGCTTCGAACTCATGACCTTCTGGTCAGTAGAGATCTTATGCAGCTAACTCCCAGCCAGCTACATCACATTCTTTGGCTTAGAAATGGAGATGAGCACCAACTCCCAGAGTTGGACATGACTTGACTTAATGTCAGGGGAAAACCTTTACCTTTACTATCATAACTATAACAATATAACAATTTTTGTTACTTTTTTGTTAAGTAATTGTGCCAATGGGCCCACTGGTGATGCAGCGGGTTAAAGTGCTGAGCTGCTGAACTTGCTGACTGAAAGGTTGGTGGTTTGAATCTGTGGGATGGGGTGAGCTCCCACTGTTAGCCCAGCTCCTGACATCATAGCAGTTCAAAAACATGTAAATGTGAGTAGATCAATAGGTACTGCTTTGGTGGGGAAGGCATAAAGACGCTCCAAGTAGTCATGCCGGTCACACAACCAGAAGTTGACAATGCATCTATCGAGAGCCAGAAATTAGCACCGCCTTCGAAGTCGGAAATGAAAGGAGAAGTCTTTGCCTTTGTTTGTGTTTGTGTGTTTCATTGTATTGTAACAAGGCATTGAATGTTTGCTAGTATCTGTTTACACTATAATCTGCTCTGAGTTTCCTCATGGCAAAGGGCAGAATATACATGAATTATTATTATTACTAGCTGAGGACCCGGCGGTGCACGGGTTATTTGAGAAAGGCATTGTGTGTCAAGGTTGGTTCCTATTAGATATTTATGTGGCTTGCAGTGGTCTCAGGAACTTAGTGAAGCTACTGCAAGTCCAATTGGCTACGCTCCATCCTCCTCCAAACAGCACCAGAATGTAGAATGGGTCGTGGGGGCTATGTGTGTCACATTTGGTCTTGATTTTTCTCTGGATGAGGGTTGCAGTGGTCTCTGGAAGTGAGGGAAGGTACTGGAAGTCCCATCATCCATGGTCCCCCGTTCTCCAAACTCCACCAGGATGTAGAGTGGGTCATGGGTACTCTGTGTGCCAAGTTTGGGCCTGGTCTCTAATTTGTAGGGGCTGGAATGTTCTGTGGGAAATTATTGGGTGAAGGTATTGCAAATCCCATCATTTGTGAGCCATCCTGCCGTAAACCGCAGCAGGTTTGTAAAGTGGGCCATTGGGCCTCTATGTGCCACGTTTGGGCCTGATTTGTCATTGGTGTGGGCCACAGTGCTCTAAGGAAGTGAATTAAAGTACTGCAAATTCCATCATCCATGGTCCATCCTCTCTCAAACTGCACCAGGATGTAGGATGCATCTGGGGGGGGTCTGTGTGCCAAGTTTGGTCTTGTTTTGTCATTTTTGGGGGCCTAGTCAGAAAATCAAGCTGAGGAAGCCTTGCTGTCAAATTTGGGCCTGGTCTGTGATTTATAGGGACTACAGTGTTGTTTGGGAAGTGAATGATGTGAAGGTTCTGCAAATACCATCATTCATGGCCCATCCTGCCCTAAACCACACCAGGTTGTGAAGTGGGCCATTGGTCCCCTGTTTGCCAAGTTTGGTCCTGATCCGTCATTGCTGTGGGCCGCAATAGCTGACTGCCTGAGGCCTTTCCTTTTCCCTCTGAGTCACTTTAGAATGTTGGAATGCGGTTGGCCAATCGGAGTCCTTTATGCAAATACCATTTCAGTGGCAGCCAATCCCCTCTGTCTGGGGCCGTAGAATGTTGGCGTTCTGAGGCTGGCCAATTAGAGCCCTTTATGCAAATAATCTCACAGTGGCAGCCAATCGAAACGCTGGCACATATTCCTCCCACTGCACCACCCACCGCCCGCAAACACTGACTTTTATTATATACATAGATTATTACATGAATATTTCTTATTTTCATTGGGAAGGGTGGTTATATGGGCTCGAATAGAAACATACTGTACTTTCTGACCCAAGTAGGAGCTTATGGAGTTGTATCAAGACCATTCTTGGAGGAGAAAGGGTGAAAGCCCTTACCTCTTCCTACTTCTGATTTTCGACAGCTCTGTCATTGCCATATCCATCTGGGAGGGGGGGGAAATACAAATTAGGATGGGCTCACAGCGTAATTGGAAACCATCAGCATTATTAATTACGACATTCAATAGCTAGCTTAATATAGTCCTCGCAGAGTACAGATGTGAGAGAAAAGAAAATGTGAAGACAATGACAAAATATTAGTGATAACAAATGAACTCTGTGTTGGTTTTGCTCCAAAACCATTTGGCTACTTCATCAAGTAAGCAGTGAATTAATTGATTGCGGACAAAATAATTATTTTTGCCCTGCTAGGCAATTCTCGGAAGGTCTTTGCAAAGCAACAGGTAGTGGATCGGGACTGTCCTTTTTCATCAGGGATAAGAAAACTCCAATTAACCCAATTTGTTTAGAGCTACTCTTATTATTCTTCAGGAAAATGCACACAGGGTGCATCTGTTATTTTCATTTGTGAAACTTTGAAAATGTCCTAAAATTCGGTAAATGAGTGGGTCTTTTTGAAAATAGGCTGGAATTATGCCCTGCTTCCCTTCTGTCGCTGAGAAGAAATTCCAGGGGGAAACCTCTTTTGAATTTTTCGAAGACATTATATTTATGGAAACTTTAAAAAAAATCCTAAAAGTCAGTGGATGGCCCAAATGTTCTGAAACTAGGGGAAAATGAGGCCCTGGTTATGTTGTGTTGTTGTAGAACAATTCAAAGAAATACCTCTTGTAAGTTTTTTTTAAAAAAAATTGTTTAGCAAAAACTTTTAAAATTCTCAACATGTTGCACTTCAGACAAGGAGCACCCCACCTAGTCACACACACAACAGACAGTCTGAATAAAAAGGCTTCCATTGAATCAAATATAGTGTCCAACAAAAGGGTTAAAAGAAGATCAATAGTAGAATATATCCAAGGTAAAATACTAGGCATGAGAAAAAAGTTATGAAAATGAAAAGAAATCGGAAGGGATTCGTATGTATGGGACTTTCAAGTTTATACGGATCGCAAGGCCAATCCCGGAAGTGGACTTTCTTTTTCGCACTCCCTGGGCCCAAAATTTCATTAGATTATTAAATATTTCGGATGCCCACCCAACAGGAAAATTTCCCTCCAAAATAGCTTTGCAGACATAACTCACAGTCAAATCGGGCCTTTCCATGCTTGAAGCCTAATTAGAGTGAAAGGCCTCCTCCAGAAAGTGAAAAAGGAGCCAGAAACCATAGAGAGATCCAGATCGGGACTCCTAGAGGGGCTGGAGGACTGACAGAAAGTGATTTAAACACCCAGGAAGGGGTTTAGATAGAAGGACAGAGTAGAAGGACATAAGAACTGCTGAGAGAAGGGCAGCAGGAGTGAAAAGAGCACAGAGAGGAGAAGGAAGAGTTCAGAATCAAGAAAAGCCATAGAGTTCAAACGGAGGTCCTAGACTGCTATGGTAAAACTGAATGGGAAAAAGCTGGAGTGAGGAGAACTCTACAGATTAGCAAGGCCTGCACCAGAGGTATTTAATAATAGTAATAATAATATATTAATGCATTATATCTCCCTGCAAGGAAACCAAGGGAAATGTTGCCCCTTGATTTGCCTGTGCTTAAAACAGTATCAGTCCTGTTTCCCTGCTTTGCCTACTTTAGAACTACTAACAAATTTCATTAGTAATTATGTTACATTTTAGAAATTTTTTGAATTTTTTTGTAAGTCTTTCTATTACTAATCAACCCCCCCTCCCCAATTAGATTTTTGATTCCCTATTTTTGGGTTCGAAACCATGCCTATAAAATACACAGTTCAAAGAGTCCCAAAATCCAAAGACAAAGATATGATCCCAAAATCCAAAGGCAAAGGTAAAATGCTTGATAAAAATCCCATGAATAATACAAGGCAGCTATAGGAGCAAAACGTGCACAAAGGCCTAGGCAAAATCGGGAACTTGGAGACAAGACAAGATCTGGTATGGTTTTCTAAACGAAGCTTGGAATCTGAAGACAATTTCTCTAGTCAGCTATTATAAAGACAATCAGTTTCATTTTGCAAACCTACTGCTACGTCGCAGGCTGGCAGCCTGCCTAGATCGCTGAATGCTATCTCGGCGGTCAAATGGAAGCTCGTTAAAATTCCCAGGTGTTCTGTTATCATCATCAAGACTTTCTGAATCTTGAACACAAGAATTCTCATCTACTGAGGCTCTGGGAAGGGAACTGTTCCCAGGAAAGCAAGCCTCATCTGAAAGGTCACTTTGCATCTCCGAGTTCTCACTAAGCATCCCATCATCAGCATTTGCAGGAACAATTCCATCATCAGCATTTCCAGAAACATTCCCATCATCCCTAGCATGCACATGAGCACCAGGCTGAAACACCACACCACAATCATTGGATGAGTGAAATGTTCTGAAATGTGGGAGGTTAACTGTGGGAAATGTATGCTATACTTGTGGCAAGTTTCATCTCAATAGCTCTAAAAATGAGAGAGGGAGGGAAGTTTCTTCTGCGTGCGCTAACAACAACCACCAAGTTTTTTCTTTTTTTCTTTTTGACTTTTTTTGTATTTTTATTTTATTTTAGGGGTGTCTTTTTCTCAACCCCTCACTTTTTCTTTTCTTTAAGTTTTTACTTTCGATTTTCCTACTTTCCTATACACTTGTATTGTTCTCCCTCTTTTATTGTATCACTTCAACTTCTTTGAATAAAATAAAAAATATTTAAAAAAACAACTACTATTACTACTACAACAATAACAACTTTACATGGCTTACACACAGCACAAGGTGCCTAAAAACAGAACATAAAATAAAACATAGTATAAAATAAAATTGAGCAAAACACATAGACATATAAAACAACAACTAAGACTCAATAAAACTTCATTCATCAACCAATGGCGGTAAGCTGCTGTAAGCGTGGCCAGGCTGTAAACAATAGGGCAGGGGAGTGGGCTACGTGCAGGGCTGTAACCGTGGAAAGAAGACATGGGATGAAGTGCAAGGCTGTGTAACTATTGCGCCAAACAACTGGTGACTAGGTGTAAAATAGGTGTAAACAAAAGCATGTTTTAATACTCAGGTCTTAAATTTCTTAGCAAAATATTAACTAAAATTTTGTTATATCATTACAGTTACAATATGGACCCCTTACGATAGTTTAGAAAAACCTTAGGAACCATTTTGCTACCCCCTCTCATTTAGTAATGAGTATTGAAAAAAAAATTTTCATTGATCACACAGGCATTGTATCTACACTTATGAACAATTAGAGTTTGACATCCCTTGAACTGCCAGGGCTCAATGCTATGGGATTCTAGGAGTTCTAGTTTTGCGAGGCACCAACACTCTTTTGCAGAGAAGGCTAGAGATGTTGCAAAACTACATTTCCCAGGAGTCCCTAGCATTGAGCCATGGCAGCTGAAGTGCAGCCAAACTGCATTACAGTGTTCCCTCACTTATTACTGGGGTTATGTTCTAGGACCGCCCGAAATAAGTGTAAAACCACGATGTAGAGATGCTCTATTTTAATATTTATACATTATTTTAATAGTTATACACTATTTTAAGTCTTTATAAAGTTAAAATAAAGTGAAGGAAAGGAAGGAAAGGCCCTTCAAGTCTGGAGGGAGGAAGGAAGACAAAGGAGGGAAAGCGCATTGGAGAACGGCAGGGGCAAACCCCACAAAACAGCGAAAATGCCATGATATATATTTTTAATTAATTTTTTAAAAATCCATGAAACAGCGAGTCCGCAATAAGCAAACTTCGAAGTAGCGAGGGAACACTGTAATTAGATGCCCCCACAGTGAATATCGATGTTTCACATTGTCGCTCTCCATGGTAGTTTATTTGACAACTAGCAACTTCAAAATGATCTTCAACTTTTGGCCATCAAGAGATTTTGACCTTCAATTCCTAGAATCCATGGCCATTGGACATGAAGCCTAGGGCTTCTAGGAATGGAAATCTCAAATGACCAAATGGCAGAGTAGAGAAGAATATAGCATAGGGAAGGGAAGAGTGTTTGTCATTTTGAATATTAATGGGGATTCTTTTTGAAGAATCATGAGGATACTTGACGGACAATAATAATAATGATACATTTTATTTATATTCCACTGTTCTCACCCCGAAGGGGACTCAGAGCAGATTACAGATACACATACTTAGCAGACAACCCCTGCCGTTTTTCACATACACACATATAGACGAACAGAGGCAAACTTTGGCCACCGGGGGAGCTGACGCACTCTTCATCTCTCAGCGTTCCCAGCGTCCCTTGTTGTTCCTTCTGCATTCCTCAGCGTTCCTGGAGTTCTTTAATGGCGTCATAATTCAGTCAAAATTTGCCTCCCCACTTAATGTGGTACCTTTATCACCTACTTGACAGATGCAACTGTCTTTAAGGCTGCAAAGGTCGGCAGCAGGCTACACTTAAAGGTCGAGCACCCACCTCGACCCGGGCAGGCCTTCAACTCATGACCTATTGGTCAGAGAGATCTTATGCAGCTGACACTTAGCCAGCTGCATAGGGTTGTGTATTCGGAGTAAACCTTGACTTGTTTCATGTTGTGGCATTCGTTGGGGGCCCTGATCTCTTTTTTAGGAGCCTCCAAAAATCGGGAGGGCAGGTATCTGCTTTCATTCTGGGATGCCGAAATATCCATTTTCTATCAGCCCATTATTGGGGGGGGGGAGGCTTACCACACAGACTCCCCTTTCCAGTGCATTCTTTACGGAGGCTTCTTTTTACCTGCTGTTTCTACTCTAGAGGCAACAAATTTTGTTTCTTACTCTAGAGGAGGTGCTCGACTGCAGACACTGGCAGCGGTGCATGCTTTCTGGGCCTGCACACCACACACACACACTGTTTCCAAGGCAAATAGGCAAGTTCTGGGAGGCACTCAGCTGCAGGCACGTTTGCTTTCTCTTCCGGCCTACACCACACATTCCAGCCATGCACTCTTGAAGGCATTTTAAGGATGCTTCCCACTTCCAGGTAAGGAAGAGCGATGACCTCTTGACCTCTGAGAGTAGTTTTCAGGGAATTAGGGTTTACTTTTTGTTTGCTGGGGGATTAATAAAACAGATTAAACTGTGATGCTGAAAAGCAGGCCAGGAGCCGAGACCCGCTCCCACTTGCTTTCGTGTCGAACTGATTTTCGTATTGGAGGGACTTTCTCGTTCCATGATCCCGAAGTACTGAAAGCAACAAAGAAAATGGAAGAAACAAATTCAGTGCACAACTCTACAAAGGAGCCTCAAAGAGTTTCTTTACAGTAGGAATTAAATGTTAACGTTCTTTCTTCTCGTCCATGAAATTGAAGATTTGCACCCCGATTTTAGATATAGACAACCCTCAAGACACACTCCAAGTTTGACGCTGTAGTTGCGAACTCAAGGGAGAACATAGTTGCTGCGGAAAAGCACAGGCTTTGTGCATTGCCAGTTGGCATTGTTTCTTTGTGGATGTGACCTGTTTGCAAGTAATATAGCCTTCATGCTTTGGGTTTCCTCCATAGGAATGAGCCCTGAGATTGTCTAATAGCCTGCAGTATCTCTGATTTCCATAGGTCATTGCACGGTGTCTGAGCACCAAAACCCATTCTTCCTCTATACATTGACAGCTGCAAACAAGTTCTCAAGCTAATGAATAGGAGGATACCCAAAGATTTGGATGTACTGGCCTGTTTTTAAGAGAGACGTCAGGCATGGCGGCAACGATAGATCAAGATGCTTTTTTGGAGTAGGTTTGCAGCTTGACGCTCCCCAGCCCTCTCTGTCTCTGTCTTTCTCCTTCTCTCTATCTCTCTCCTTCCTCCAGCTCCTCGGTCTCTCATTGGCAGAAGGCTGCAAGAAACAACAGATGATACTTGAGCAAGAGTGGAACGAAGGCTCAGAGGAAATGAATCAAGCCCTTAGCAGCGGGATGGCAACCGAGGAGGAGAAGGAACGTGGCAGGGGGTGAAATAAAGGAAGAGAGATGGAGCATTTGGCCTACACAAAATGGGATGATTTCCAACAGATCACAGATTTTTGAGTTCTAAAGCATCTTGGAAAAGTTTCTTATTACGTGGAGTAGGAATTCACCAGGGAAGGGACCAATTGGCGACATGGGTACCTCAAATAAGTTATGATGCTCAATCATGCTTGTGCAGTATGGTATGACCTTATCCACAGATCCGATATCCACTTATATGTATTCCTAAATATTATTTATTTATTTATTTATTTAAAACTTTTGTATCCCGATCTTCTCACCTCCAAAGAGGGACTCAGACCGGCCTTAACAACAAAAATTCAATGGAATTAAAACACATTAAATCACTGTTTCCCAATGTTTTTTGAGCCGCGGCACACTTTTTACATTTCCAAAATCCTGGGGCACACCACCAACCAAAATGACACAAAATGACACTCTAACACAGTAATACATATCGGTAATAGGAATTTACCTTGAGTTTTGGCATTGTAGTTCATCTACAGCCAGAGAGCACTCTGGACTCGGGACCAGCAAAGCAGGCAGGCAGAAAGGCTCCGTGGCGGCGGGCAGCAGCAGGAGGGGGAAGAGGGGGGGGGAGAAGTTTTCTCGTGGAACACCAACTGATCTCTCATAGTACACTAGTGTGCTGCAGAACAGCGGTTGGGAAACACTGCATAACATACCACAATAAAAAGTTAAAATACATATAAAATACTTATAGATAAAATACATTAAAGCCAATCACCAAATAAAATCAATTTCAACCCAGTCCATATATGTGGTCATTAACTTTGTCTAAAAATATAAATATATTCCCTTCTCCTCAGAAATGTTTCTGGGCATCCAGTAGTGTTCGATGGTGTGCTTCTGGACCAAGTACAGTCAGCATTTACTATTATACATGATTTCAGGTATCCTTGAGGTATGTCTTGGGATGCATCCCCGGTTCGAACTATATACACCTGAAGTCATGTATCTACATGGTTGTGGTCTATCATCCTTTTGTTTTCTGAATAATGATATCATCTGTCCAGTTTTGCGACTGATAACATGCCAGCCTTTCATCTCATTGTGCATTGGGAAAGCCGTTGGGTTTGTTAATGCAATCTCAGTCAATCAAATGGTACACTGAAGCCACCGAGGAATAGATACACACCTTCGGAGAATATGGAGTCTCATAGTTGGAATCCTATGAGTTAGTCCCAGGTTTTTATTTATTTATCATATCAGAAGCAAATCGAGGGTATGGTTGTAATGTATTTAAAATACAAAGTTTAAAAAACTTGACATTAAACTATTTCCAGATTTAAGGCATTGCCGTGCTGGCTGATATCCGAACAGGCAATGGGCTGGAGATGTCAATGCCTTGGTCCTTTCATTATTGGCTGCTACTTCCCATTGGGTGTCAGGTGGCGCAATACTGGCTAAACAGTGTAATTTCTTCAATGCTGTTGGGTGTAGACATCCTGTGATAATGCCGCATGTCTCATTAAGAGCCACATCCATTGTTTTAGTGTGGTGAGATGTCTTCCACACCTGACATGCAGAGCAGTAAAGTGCAAGGGCAGATGTCTTCACTGTGTCTGGTTGTGATCCCCAGGTTGGGCCAGTCAGCTTTCGTATGATATTGTTTCTAGGACCCACTTTTTGCTTGATATTTAAGCAGTGCTTCTTGTAGGCCAGAGCACGGTCCAAGGTAACTCCCAGTACTTGGGTGTGCTGCAATGCTCCAGTGGGATTCCTTCCCAGGTAATCCTCAGAGTTCGAGGATTGTCTGTTGCCAAGGTGAAAAGCACATGTCTGCATTTTAGATGGATTAGGAATCAGTTGGTTTTCCCTGTAATAGGCAGTAGGAGAACCTAAAGCTTCGCAGATATTCTGTTCAACCATCTCAAAGCTCCCTACTTGGGTGGTGATGGCACGATCGTTGGCATAGATGAAACTCTCTGTCCCCTTCTGGCAGTGGCTGATAGAAACAGTCAATCAAGCTGTTGGACAGTGATTCAACATATAGGGTGCACTCATACCATAGAATATTATATAATTAGTGCAGTTTGACACCACTTTAATTGCAATGGCTCCATGCTATGGAATTTCGGTAATTCATCAATACTTTTTGGCCGGGGAGACTAAAGATCTCATGATTCCACAACTTTGAACAATAGAAGTCCAAGTGATGCCAACCCCGACTACTTTCATAGGCCGGGGCCAGGGTGAGGGGGACGGCTCTGACTTGGCTGTCCTCCTTTCTCCGGAACCGGACACAGCAAGTGAGGAGGGACGAGGTGGTCTCCGGGGGCTCCCCACTAATCTGTGGGGTTCCCCAGGGGGCCATTCTTTTCCCTCTATTATTTAACATCTATATGCGACCACTTGCCCAGCAGGTGCGCAGCTTTGGGCTTGAGTGTCATCAGTACACTGACGACACTCAGCTCATTCTGAGGATGGAGGGCCGGCCCGATTCCGTACCTGATAATTTCCATCTCTGCCTCGAAGCCGTTACTGGATGGCTGCGAGCCAGTAGGTTGAAGGTGAATCCACCGAAGACGGAGATCCTTTGGCTAGGTTGCCCGGGCGGTAGGCAACTCCAGTTTCCAACCCTGGACGGCATGGCTTTATGCCCGTCGCCTTCAGTAAAAAGCCTTGGAGTCCATCTGGACACTAGGCTCTCCATGGAGACTCACATCTCCATGGTTAGCCGAGATGCATTTTTCCACCTTCGCCAGGCTCGGAGGTTGGCCCCCTACCTGTCCCGCCGCGATCTGGCCTCGGTGATTCAAGCGACGGTCATCTCAAGGTTAGACTACTGTAACGCTCTCTACATTGGCCTACTTCTGTCGGTGACCCGGAAACTTAAGCTAGTGCAGAACGCTGCAACCTGCGTGCTCACAGGCATGCCTGTGGGCCACCGTATTACACCTGTGTTGCAGGAACTGCACTGGCTGCCTATTGAATTCCGGATCACCTTCAAAGTGTTAGTCTTGATTTTCAAGGCCTTGTATGGTCTGGGGCCAGTATGCCTTACCCCATACTGTCCCATGAGATCGCTGAGATCTGAAGACCAGGATCTTCTCCTTGTTCCGAGTGCCAAAGCCTACTGTCTCACGTCGATGAGGAGAAGGGCATTTTCCATTATTGCCCCCATGCTTTGGAACTCCCTGCCGCCGGAGGTCAGGTCACTCCGTGACCGTCTGGATTTCCAGAAAGAATGTAAGACCTGGCTATTTCGGCAGGCTTTCGTAACTGAGTCAGTCTAACCACACATGTCAGTTTAGTTAACACTGTGGTTTTAATGTAATGTTTTAATGTTCTATTGCTGTTGTGTTTTATTGTTTTAATGCGCTACTGTTGTTCTGTTTTATCCTTGAATTTGTGAGCTGCCCCGAGCTGCCCGGGACTGGTGGCTAAAAAGTCAAATAAATAAATAAATAAATAAATAGTGTAGATACACACATAGTTAAGAACATAAGAAGAGCCATGCTGAATCGGGCCTCAGCCCATCTAGTCCAGCATTCTGTGTCACACAGTGGCCCACCACTTGTACACAGGGATCTCTAGCAGAAAGAAGGGCAAAACCCTCACCTGCTCCCGACCCCCCACAACCAGTACCCAGTGTCCATTTTAGTAGCTACTGATTCCCTTGGTATCCATGAATCTGTCTAATCCTGCCTTGAAGCTGTCCAGGCTGACCGCTGTCACAACCTCCTCTGGAAGTGAGTTCCATAACCCAATGACCCTGGGTGAAGAAATATTTCCCTTTATTAGTCCTAACTTTCCTACCTTGGAACTTTAGGGAGTGCCCCCTAGTCCTAGTGTTGTGTGACAGAGAAAATATTTTTTCTTTATTCACCTTTTCTATCCCATGCATGATTTTATACACTTCGATCAAGTCACCTCTTAAACGCCGTCTTTCAAGGCTGAAAAGACCAAGGCGTTGCAACCTGATTTCGTAAGGGAGCTGCTCCATCCCTTGGATCATTCTTGTTGCCCTTTTCTGTACCTTTTCCAGTTCCGTTATATCCTTCTTGAGGTGCGGAGACCAGAATTGTACACAGTACTCCAGATGTGGCCTCACCATAGATTTGTAGAGAGGCAATACAACATTTGACGACCTATTTTCGATTCCCTTCCTGATCATGCCAAGCATAGAATTTGCTTTTTCCACTGCTGCTGCGCACTGGGTTGACATCTTCATTGAGCTGTCCACCAAAACCCCAAGATCCCTTTCCTGGTTTGTCTCGGAAAGCTTTGACCCCATCAATTGGTAGGTGTAGTTGGGGTTCTTTGCCCCGATGTGCATGACTTTACACTTGTTTAGGTTAAAATGCATTTGCCACTTTGTTGCCCATTCACTCAATTTCGAGAGATCTTTCTGGAGCTCTTTACAATCAGTTTCATTTTTAACTACCCTGAACAATTTAGTGTCGTCTGCAAACTTTGCTATCTCAGAATTTACTCCTACATCCAGGTCATTAATGAATAAATTAAAAAGTAACGGACCCAAAACTGAACCTTGGGGTACGCCACTTCTCACCTCTTTCCACCCAGAGAAATGTCCGTTTATTACCACCCTTTGTTTCCTACAGTTTAGCCAGGTTCCAATCCAGGACAAGACCTGTCCCCTGATTCCATGGCTGAAGAGCTTATTTAGGAGCCTTTGGTGAGGGACTTTGTCAAAAGCCTTTTGAAAGTCAAGGTAAACAATATCGACTGGGTCCCCTTTATCTATGTGTTTATTTACACCCTCAAAGAATTCTAACAAGTTAGTAAGACATGATTTGCCTTTGCAGAAACCATGTTGATTTTCCTTCAGCAATACCTATTTGTATTTTACCATAGCATGCTTCCTGTGTCCTCACCAATTATGGATGCTATATTGTAGAGCCAGCTTTTACCAAGACATCATCCTTTCATAAGGATGAATATAGGAGAACACGCCTGAATTGAACTTCTTCTTCTTTCTGTTAGACCTTTTGCTTTCATTTCCTCTCTTGAAATCCCCCCTCTTTTTTTCACGTTTGTGCGCCACCAAAGTCACGTGGCTGTGATAAATTAGCTTAATCAGCAGAGAAAATTAATCACATTGTCACGCTGGCAGAGGGAAAGGCAGCTGTACAAAATGCCTGGGTCCCTGGTTAATTTATCACAAGGGCTGGAGACCAAACAGCTCCTTGAAATTAACGCTTCTCTTGCTGTTCTTTCACGGCCTGGGCCCGCTCTGTGCAGCCAACCAATGCAGATGAAGTAAGAAGGAAAAGAAGATCGAGATATTCAGCTCTAGAATTACTGGTTCCCAGTTCTCTAGCCAAAATCCCATTGGTTATTCCCAACTATGGTAGGTTCATTGAATCAATTATGGAAGGGTTAGTCAGTGGGTAAATCCCATTGGCTCTACTGTATCATTATGTCCCTTTTTGAAGGAATAAACAAGACATTTAGCAATTTTTTCTTGTTTCAAGAGAGTCCTTGAAAAGTGTGCAACTTTTGAAGACTATTCGCAATACAGGATGGACTCTATGCAAAATTTGCACAACTGTTTTGCCCACAAATTAGGATTTTCTGCACGGGAAACATAATTTTCTGTCCATAAAAGAACACATCTATGTAGAAATATTATTCCTGGCATCAAAAATGCTATTTTCTGCACAAGACAACTAGATGTGAATTTTGCGCAAAATAGGTCTCGAATTACAAATATTCCCATCAGTTGCCAGCCATATAAAAACCATACAAAGTAACAATTAAAAACTACAAATTACAAATCTCAGCATCTCATTCTTAAAATCGGTTTCCGTTGCATCGTCATAATATTCCGTTGGTCTCAATTAATTAAAGTTCATCTGCGAATGCCTGCTCAAACAGCCAAGACTTGACTTTCTTACAAAATGTCAGGAGGGAGGGGGCTGATCTGATGTCAATAGGAAGGGCGTTCCAAAGCCAAGGAGCCACCACTGAGAAGGCCCTGTCTCTCGTACCCAAAGCAGGCTGGACTGAAAGATGATCCAGATGATCTTAAACATCTCGATGGTTCATAGGGAGAGATGCATTCGGACAGGTAACTTGGACCAGAACCATTTAAGTGGTGAAGCCTATCCCCTGTTCAGATATCTGCGAGCACGCCAATGCCTTCAATCAAGAAATAGTGGCCCATGCTCTGGTTACATCCCTAATAGATTACTGCAACACTCTCTACATGGGGTTGCCTTTGAAGACTGTTCAGAAGCTGCAACTAGTCCAATGGACAGCGGCCAGGTTGATAACAGGAGCGGCATTCAGAGAGCATACAACCCCCCTGTTGTGCCAGCTCCACTGGCTGCCAGTTTGCTACCGGGCACAATTCAAAGTGCTGGCTTTAGCCTTTAAAGCCCTAAACGGTTTGGGTCCAACTTACCTGTCTGAACGCATCTCTCCCTATGAACCATCAAGATGTTTAAGATCATCTGGAGAGGCCCTGCTCTCGGTCCCGTCTTCTTCGCAGGTGCGACTGGCGGGGACGAGAGACAGGGCCTTTTCAGTGGTGGCTCCTCGGCTTTGGAATGCCCTCCCTAGAGACATCAGATCGGCCCCCTCCCTCCTGACATTTTGCAAGAAAGTCAAGACCTGGCTGTTTGAGCAGGCATTTGCTGATGAAATATAAAAGTTTAATTAGATATATGGAATGACGACGATGTGACGGAAACTGATTTCAACATGACACTGAGACTGCAATTGTATGTTTTTAATTGTTAATTTGTTGTTATATGGTTATTCTTTCGGTTTGTTTGCTTGTGTTGTATTGGAGGGCAGAGACTGCCTTGTGTAAACCGTCCTGAGTTGCCTTCGGGCTGAGAGGGGCGGTATAGAAACGTGACAAATAAATAAATAAGATCTACAGAGATATTCGCAGGAACACCTCAGCAAGCAAGAGTCCAAAAGTGGCAGGCAAAGACCTGGAACCTTAAGCCATGGCTGATATCAATTGAGAGACTCCCTCCTGGGCACACAGAAGACTGGGTGACTTGGAAGGCGCTGAACAGACTGCTCTCTGGCACCACGAGATGCAGAGCCAACCTTAAGAAATAGAGCGACAAAGTGTAGTCCACAACATGCGAGTGTGGAGAAGAGCAAACCATAGACCACGTATTACAATGCAGTCTGAGCCCTGCCACATGCACAATGGAGGACCTTCTTATAGCAACACCAGAGGCACTCCAAGTGGCCAGCTACTCGTCAAAGGACATTTAATATAATGCCAAGTTTTTAAACTTTGTGTTTTTTAAATACATTACAGTTGTACCCTTGGTGTGCCTCTGATACGATAATTAAATACTGCTCCGTGCTGTAGAATCCTACCAAACTGGATTAATTCTGCACTGTAAATGTACCCAAAGAATTAGAGTTGGAATACTTATCGGTCAAGCTGGTTGCGGGGCAGCGTTGCCCCTGCGTCATCTTCTTTGCCTCAGGGGACTTCTTCCCCCCAGAAGCCTCCTGGGTGGCGGGAAGGTTCCCGCCACACACGCCGGCCGGCCAATGAGGGGGCTGGCTCCGCCCCGCCCCGCCCCTCCCTGCTTCCGGCCGGCCCACACTTCTGCCCGGGCAGCTTACTTAAGGCTGCCCGGGGACTGCTTCGCCACATGTGGGGCAGTCTTGTTTTTCCTCCCACCCTCCCTACTCATTGCATTGCTTGTTGGTGAATTTTGTTACTCTGCACTTTATTGTTGCTCTGTTCTTGGTTTTACGTTTCGTTATGTTCTTTGTCACAACTCCGTGTTCGGTGTGTGGCATGTGGCATGGCCCCTGGATCAGGCTGGCATATCGCCCCTTGGTTGTAAGGGGGATAATGCCAGGGGCGGTCCGAGCTCTCCCGGGGGGGTAAGCGAACATTATTTTGGCACCCCCCCCCGGCACTCCCAATGTGCGCTCCATTGTGAGGCGCCGCGGCGTCGCCCGCCCTGCTGCTGCGCTGCTAATGGCAAAGACCGCCCCTGGATAACGCCCAGCCCCCTGGGGTGCTGAGTTTCTGTGGATGGCATTGGGCCGCTCGCACCCCAGGCTTGCAAACACCTATGGTTGGATAAAATTGGCCACAACTCAATTTATTGAAAAACAGGAACATAGGGTTGGCGGCCACGCATGGATTCTGGATCAGGGTCGGACGGCCCCCACGTGGGGGCCGTCCGACCCTGATCCAGGATTTATGTGTGGCCGCCAACCCTATGTTCCTGTTTTTCAATAAATTGAGTTGTGGCCAATTTTATCCAACCAACCGTGACTGCATGTGGTTCTTGGCGTGAGGTGTGTCATGCTTGCACACGCAACTTCTTGGCTCCTGCTTCTTGGCTGTCAGCTCCACCTTGACCCCAGGACACGTGTGCTTTTCCGACAGCAGTAGACTCTGTGAGTTCCACCATCTCTGAAGGAGCTTTGCCAAGCTCTGAAACACACACAAACGTGATGTGGCGCATCTGACATTCTTTAGTTCATCCGGAGGACTTGGATCCTTCGGAGAAGTGACAGTGCGTTGTCAACACCAGCTACTGTGGAACGGTACAAACATGTGGGCACAATTGCGAAGCACAGTCATACTTCAGCTTGACATGAGAAAGATCATTGCGGATGGCTTCCTGGAAATATCACTGCGGTACGTGGTACCTTTTTGAGCATATAACGCAAGTGGAATGTGAAAAGACAGTACGAGACGAGAAGCCAAGTATTCACCGCAGGCCTAGTTCCTTGCACTAGAAACACAAAGAGACT
The DNA here is from genome assembly GCA_030556195.1 of Anolis apletophallus. Lineage (NCBI taxonomy): Eukaryota > Metazoa > Chordata > Lepidosauria > Squamata > Anolidae > Anolis > Anolis apletophallus. Next base: position 37,939,473 of record JARBWK010000015.1, on the reverse strand, counting down.
ATTCATTTCATATAACCAAGCCAGCTCTATTCGTACTTAGATTTCCGACTCTGCAACTATTCAAAGCTCTTCTGACTATAACAGTGTTTCTCCGCCTGGGGGTCAGGAACCCTGGGGAGGTCATGAGGAACCCAGGGGGGTCATGAAAGACCATTCAGAGGGTCATAAATACCATATATTTATATATATATATATATATATATACATACATACATGATGGTCTTAGGAACCCGTTTGGCAGAGAAGGCTGAAGATCTCTCCACCTGTCCTTCTCTTCCTTTTTGGAAACAGATGGTGAAGCCTCCCACCAAAAATCTCTCTCCACTGTAATTGGCTGGCCTCTCGGCCAATGGGAGATCTGCTTTTGAGACTCCAAGCGGGGGAGGGGGGAGCAGGCAAGCCTGGCGAATGGCAACGTGGTACACACATGCGAGCGGGGGAGCGTGTGAGGCTGGAAAGAGGAAAGCACCAGCAAGTCCCTTCAAGGCATGGGGATACTGTGAGGCATGGGGATACCAATTCTATCAGTGGGGTTCAGAATGCTCATTAATTCTAGGTGAACTATAAATCCCAGCAACTACAACTCCCAAATGCCAAGCTGTATTTTCCCCAAACCTTCACATTTGGGCATATTGAGTATGCGTGCCAAGTTTGGTCCAGTTCTATCATTGTCTGAGTCCACAGTGCTCTCTGGATGTCTCTTGGCTTTTCTTTGCGAACGAAGATTCAGGAAGGACTCATCCCATGCTTTCTACAAGCGTGTTGATGACTAAGAAGACCGATCCGAGAGAGGCAAGTTCAGTTGCAGAAAGCACAGCAGAAGGTCTCCTTGGGTGATGTTGTTTCCAAGTTGCGGTTCTTTCTGCATTGCCGTTTCTCTTCAAAATCCGTGCAGCATAACTTCTCAAAGGAGGCCGCAGCATTGTGGATAGTGCGTCTCCATGCCTCCTGATGTGAGGCCAGGGTGGACCATTGTTGGTGATCAACCTGGCCGAGCCTGAGATGTTGTTTCAGGGAGTCCTTATATCTCTTCTTTGTGGCACCTGTCTTGTGCTGACCCGTGGCAAGTACACCGTAGAGTAATACCTTAGGGAGGCGGTGGTCCTCCATCTCTGGATGTAAGTGAACTACAACTCCAAAACTCAATGCCCACCAAACCCTTCCAGTATTTTCTTTTGGTCATGGGAGTTCTGTGTGCTAAGTTTGGTTCAATTCCATTGTTGGTGGAATTCAGGATGCTCTTTGATTTAGGTGAACTATAAATCCCAGCAACTACAACTCCCAAATGACAAAATAAATCCCCTTCCCCAACCTCACCAGTATTCAAATTTGGGCGCATCAAGTATTTGTGCCAAATTTGGTCCAGCGAATGAAAATCCATCATAATGTAAAAATATCAGATATTTACATTACGATTCATAACAGTAGCAAAATTACAGTTATGAAGTAGAAATGAAAATAATTTTATGATTGGGGTGTCACCACATCATGAGGAACTGTATTAAGGGCTCACAGCATTAGGAAGGTTGGGAACCACCATTCTATTTATTTATTTTATTATTTATTTACATCATTTCTACCCTGCTCTTCTCAACCCCCAAGGGGGGACTCAGAGCGGCCTGACAAATGCAACAATCCGATGCCGAAACACAATATAAATACAATATAAAACCATAAACATTCAGCATTAAAATACAGTTAGCATTAACACATCATACACATTTACTTAAGTTAAAAACAGTGTTCCGTCTACAACATGAGCACTGAGCCATATCCATCAACTTGCCATTACAAATCCAATCCAAAGTGCTGCATTGTGCTAATGTGCAAAAACCTGGTCCCACAGCCAAGATTTCACTTTTTTCCTGAATGCAAGGAGGGATGGGGTTGATAATAAGATTGTGGAGCTGAGATTTGTATTTTGTAGTTTTAATTGTTAATTTATATGGTTTTATATGATTGTTTTTATCTTATTATGATGTGTTGTATGTGGGCACTTGCTGCCGCTTGTTCGCCGCCTCGAGTCACCTTCGAGCTGAGAGAGGTGGTATAGAAGCATAGCAACTAAATAAATAAATAAATAATATGTCGCTTGGAAGCGCATTCCACAGACAAGGAGCCACCACCGAGAAGGCCCTATCTCTCGTCCCCACCAACCGCGTTTGAGAAGTTGGTGGGAGTGAGAGCAGCCCCCCCCCCCCGGGATGATCTTAAATTACGAGGTGGGACGTAGAGGCAGATGCATTCGGACAAGAAAGCTGGGCCAGAACCGTATAGAGCTTTAAAGGTCAAAACCAGCACTTTGAATTGAGCTCAGAAGTGGACAGGCAGCCAGTTAGGCTGACGCAACTGGGGTGGTGGTATGCTCCCTGTATGGAGCTCCAGTTAGTAATCTGGCTGCCACCCGTTGGACTAGTTGCAATTTCTGAACTGTCTTCAAAGGCAGCCCCACGTAGAGTGCGTTGCAGTAATCTATTCGGGATGTGACCAGAGTTTCACCGTGACTCCCATTCCGAGGTTGAAAATTATGGGTTCAGACATGAGGTGAGCACGATGATCTTCTCTGTCTTGGTTCTTGAAATGGGATTGAGTCAGAATTAAGACCATGCATTTTCTAGTCATGATCCTAACCTTCACTTTGTCATGTATTTGACAGATTTTCACTGCCATTCATTCCATCTCTTGATTCAGCACTTTCGTTCTATTGATTCTGGGCTTCATCCCTTCCAGTAGCAACATGGCCTTCTAGTTAGACATTCTTTTGAAGCCCAAAAATTTCCCAGGGGGCACTTTTTCCTTTGCTTTGCAAAGAGCTCAGATTGATTTCCCCCTGTTTTTTATGCTGTTTTTTCTCTCTCTCGGTCAGAAGTGTGGTGCCCCAGGCTGAAGAACCAACTTCATCAACCTGGGGTGATGACTATATCTTTTCAAGTCATAGCGACTCCATGAATTTCATATTTTTTTCTATAGTTTTGCCAGTTCCTTATTTTGAAATATGGCCTGCAGCACCAAGTCTTTGTTGGTGGTCTCCCATCCAAGTTCTAGCCAGGGCTGACCCTGCTTTGTTGTATCTCCAGTAAGGGAATCTTGTGTTTCCATCAGGGATACCAGATCTCAGGATATGATCCCAAGCCTCCAGTTCTCCTCAATGGTCTCCAGGTAGAAGGACAAAGATACAAATCCTCCAATCTTAGTGGACTAAGCTCCAAGCAAGAGGAAAATACCATGTTTGTATCTCCAACTTAACTAGAAGAGCAACTTTCTGCATTTTTTCAAATCTTAAGATACTTGTTGCAATGACACTTTGAGACTGGGTTAACTATGCATTTATTTACTGAGCTTCCTCTTGTCCTATCAATCCTTGTAATGCCAGGGCTGACTGACCTCTCTGCTCTGAATCTACCTTCCATCTAGAAACAATTAGGTTAGATTAAATGTCCTTTATTCCCTTGCCATAAACGGATGAAAAAAGAATCATCTCCTTATTTTACTTTATTTATTTATTTATTTATTTATTATTTTGGCTTCTAGACTGCTCCCTCTAGAAGCTCGGAGCGGTTTACAACAATGAAAACAAACATGATGATAAAACGAGAGAATTAATCTAAAAATACTAAAAATAATCTAAAAATACCACTGCCACTAAAATGATTCTAAAACTACACAGTAAGCGTGATAGCTTTACTCAGCCGGAAATGCTAAGCAAAAGAGAACCGTCTTACAAGCTCTACGGAATGAAGACATTTCTCGGATTCCTCTGACTTCCTCCGGTAGCGCATTCCACAGAGTTGGTGTAGCCACCGAAAGGCCACCTTCCCCCAGTGCATACTGGGAGGAAGGAGTTTTGCCTCCCTCCCATGAGGAAGTGAGTTGGGTGAGGATCCAGATGGAGCCTCCCTGCAACTGAGGCATGGCTTCATCCACCAGAAGCCAGCCCCAGTTGCTCACTTCTTGCGAAGACTTATGGGAGGCAAGACATCTGCCCCCAATCTGTGGCGGAAAATAGATAGGGAAATTCCCATATCTTGGTGTGCATTCAAGGCACCCCCCTGTTAGAGGTGAAGGCCATCATGTTAATACTCAATCAAAGTTCAAGTTGATCGGGGAAGTTCTGTTGAATGGCCTGGAATGGGAGGAGTCTGGTCTCAATATCTTGGGGACCAGACCTCACTCTCATTTCCCTTAACGGGGTGCCTTGGCCGGATGTCAAGGAATCCAGTTGTTTCGCCCACAAATTAACATCGGAACCAGGTAGGGTGGCTACCTGAATTGGATACACCAAATTCCTGACACCCCTTGAGTTAAGGTTAAGGACAGTTAAATAGGTAACAATTCAAATAAATGTTGCCCAATTTGAACCCAACCACTGTTGTCATGTGTCTTATTTCGGGGGTGGGCAGGCAAATGCCTTTCGTCTTGTTGAGGACAGTCAATATTGTCGAATGGAGGGGACATTGAGGAGATTTTGTTCGCTGGAGCGCAGGGATCTCTGGAGACAAAATGGGGAGAGGCGGTCCCTCAAGTACACTGGCCCAAAACCATACAAGGCCTTAAAGGTTAATACCAACACTTTGAAGGAGATCCGGTACTCAATTGGTAGCCAGTGCAGTTGCCACAGTATTGGTGTATTGTGACATCTCGCCGGAGCCCCGCCAAGAAGGAATGCTGCAGCATTCTGCACTAGCTTGAGCTTTCGGATCACCCCCAAGGGTAGGCCGATGTAAAGGGCATTACAGTAATCCAGTCTCGAGATGACCGTCGCCTGGATCACTGTGGCCAAGTCGTTCACGGATAGGTAGGGCGCCAGCTGCCTAGCCTGGCGCAGATGGAAAAATGCGGTTTTGCTGACCGTGGAGACCTGAGTTTCCATGGTCAGCAATGAGTCCAATTGGACCCCCAAGCTTTTTACTAACGATGACAGGCATAGTGCCTCGCCATCCAGTGTAGGCAGCCGGCAATCCCCCCCACCCGGACGACCCAGCCACAAGATCTCTGTCTTTGCAGGATTCACCTTCAACCGGCTGGATCATAGCCATCCAGTCACGGCCTCAAGGCATTGATGGAAAGAATTGGGTACAGAGTCCGGCTGGCCTTCCATCCTCAGCACTAGCTGAGTGTCATCAGCATACTGATGAAACTCCAGACCAAAGCTACGTACCAATTAGGTCAGGGGACGCATGTAGATGTTAAATAATTTGAGACATTTGTCTTAGAGCACATCTACATTGTAGAATGACATCACTTTTTCTGCCATGGCTCAATGCTATGTGACCTTGAGAGTTGTCGTTTGGTGAGGCACCCGCACTCTTTGCCAGAGAAGGCTTAAAACCCCGTAAAACTACAATGCCCACAATTCCATAGCATAGAGCCATGGCAGTTCAAGTAGCATCAGAGTGCATTCATCCAACAGTATACATGCACCTTCAATTTCCAAACACGAACATAGGCTGTGTTATTGTCAGGCTTGAGCAATTCGGGTAAACCACAAACTGTTTTGGTGTCCCGGATTTCGGTGAGGGTCCCAATCCGTTTTCCAGGAGCCTCCCAATTCAGGAGGACGGAAATCCGTTTTCTGTCTGTGAAGCCGAAAGATTCTATCTGGCACATTGTGGGGAGAGGACTTCTTAGGTTCCCCTTCCCTTCATTTTAGGCATTGTTTGTCCTTATATCCTTCATTAAGACCTGGATTAAAAGCATCAGAGTTAAGCTACCACTCTTTCTGTGATCCCCTCCCTTCTGTCTGTAGAGGAGACCGGGTTTAATGCTTGGTTAAAGCTGTTTCTACTCTAGAGGAGACAAGTACTGCAGGCACACGCTGTGCTTTCCAAGGCATTTTAAGGAGGCTTCCCTACTTCCCAAGGAAGGAAAAACAATGGACCTGGAGCTATTCTACCCTAGGCTTCCTTTCAAAAGCCCTCCGTTTTATTTTGATTTGCAGGCCCTGGAATTTTATTTTATACTAGCATTCTTTTTGTGGATTATACCAGTGTTTCTCAACCAGTGTGCCGGGGCACACTAGTGTGCCGTGAGCGATCATCAGGTGTGCCGTGGGAAATTGGAACCTCCAGGAGGAGAGGGGGGAGAGTCTAGTGTGTTGAAGTATAAAAACCCTAAGAAACCTACCTCGATAAAGGCACAAAATTACAACACCCCCCCCCTCCACCCGTTGTCTACTTGGTCTCTCCCTCTCCATGCATTGGGAAGGCCCGCCTCCCTTTCCCCAAGTAGAGACCTCCTCTTGCCTCCCCCGGGCCTAATGCCAAATGATTCAGTCCAGCACTGGCCCCGCCCCTCCCTCCTCCCCCTTCTCCCCGGTGCATTCAAAACCGCTCTCGGCCTCCCTCCGGCTCCCTGCCCGCCACCTTCCTTCCTGCTTTGCCAGCCTCGAGATGCCCACCCGGGCCATCCTGCTGACCCCCGAGGAGCTGCACAGGTGGTGAGTGAGGCTCCTGCTCCCCACGACCCCAATTCAAGCCTGGCGGGGAGGGGGGGGCAACCTAAGTGAAAGGGAGACTGCTGGTCTTTTGAGCCCCCCCCCCCTCCAGAAACTGTAACTCCCAAATGTCAAGGTCTATTTTCCCCAAACTCTGTGTTCACATTTGGGCATATTGAGTATTCATGCCAAGTTTGGTACTGATCCAACATTGTTTCAGTCCACAGTGCTCTCTGGATATAGGTGAACTACAATTCCAAAACCCAAAGTCTGTGCCCACCAAACTCTTATAGTATTTTCTCTTGGTTATGGGAATTCTGTGTGGGAAGTGTGTGTCTTTCTGCCATTCCTGCCAGGATATCTATGTTGTGTTCATCGAAACAGGCCCAGGTTTCACACTGAGTGTATAAATACATTTAAAAGCATATTAACTATATGTATTCCTGTGTTAGAGTGTCATTTTGTGTCATTTTGGTTGGTGGTGTGCCCCAGGATTTTGCAAATGTAAAAAGTGTGCTGCGGCTCAAAAAAGGTTGGGAAACACTGGATTATGCATTGTTTTAACGTCTCACCCCCAGCCATGGCTTTTTGGAAGGAGCAGTTGATGCATAGCACCAATGTCTCCGAGTTGGCTTTATAACGTCCCTTCCCTGTTGTGCCTCATTTTGGAAACAAGATGGCATGTAAGCCCGCTGAATACAGACCCATGCTTCACAATTAAGAGTGGCTGCAGTCAATCCCAAGCGCAGGGAAGCGAGTTTCATAAGAATCGAGATTTATTGGCTGCTTAGCAGCCTGCCCACTTGCTACAATTTATACAGATAATTATGTGTTCACCAGTATGCACAGTCCTTGCTGTGAAGGTTATAGACAAACCCTTACTCCGTTTATTTATGGCTTCTGCGCCAGAGCGTGCATCAGAGGGCCTGCGCAGGTTTCCATGCTTCCAAAGCATGTTAGCCCCTGCCTTCAAACACATTTTATGAAAGCTAAGTCAAAATAGGCTTGGTGGGTGGATGGTGTTTTGTTTTTGTTTTTCAATCCCAGATGGCAAACTTGCAACCTCATCCTTCTCTACCTTCGTTTTGCTTTAGCGATGCACCTGTCCCTTTAAAGTGCCGAGCGCATCGTTTCCACCGCATCTGAAAACAATTCATTTTGTGGGCATAAATGTGTGCGAGAGAGAGAGAGAGGAGGGAGACATTTCTTGATTCTGTGGCACCTTGGGAGCGCACTAATTAAAACGGGAGAAGAGGGAACCCCCAAATTAATTTTCACAGAGGTCTCTGGTGGGTCCCATTCTTGTTAAATACACTTTTCGAACATTCCCTCTGCGACACGTCTTTTGAACTGGATGCAGGTGCATCGCAGTACCTGACGATAAACGCCAGGATTTTATGGGAAACCTGAAAATAATTACTTACTGGCCCATGCTATAGCAGGCAGATGGCGTCCGTATCAATAGGGCAGTAAAAGAAGGATGGAATATGCATGCAGGGTTGTAATTGATGTGCGTTGCGCATTGCACATGAAACAGTTTTCAATTATGCATTTGCTAGCAAACTTAGTTTCGTAGCCCGCGTTGTTATCATTCAACGCAAGGATTCCAGAGCACAACCAATATGCCGCCCCAATATGTGGCGATGGAGGCTTTTCAACCCCAGTGTAGCATCTTAGCTATGGATTTATTAGAATGACATTACGTTGAACGAATCCCCGATTCCCTTCCCGGCTCCCATTGCTCAGTAGTCCTGCTGCCTTTGTTCCCTCTACTATCTTTTCCTTTTAATGTTTTTTTAAGCACACACAGGTTGCTATGGAGACAATGTTTTTTTTTTCTGGGCTGGGTGGAGTTAAAGGATATCTACAAGGACAAGGACAAGGTTTCATAAAGTCACTCCAAACAGGAAGCTTGTGTGATAATGGCTGTTGTACCAATATATGCCCTAGAGCCAAATTGAAGGGATGTGGTGAACCAGGGATGCTGTTTGTTGCAAGTCGGGGGTGTAGGTGTCTATGGTACCGCAACAAACATCAGTTCTAGGTTGAGGGCAGTGGCAGTCGGGATGGAGGAAGGGCCTGTCCTCTGCTTCTGGGCTTTGGCAACCGCTCACTCTTCTTGCCCTCTGAGGTCAAGTTAGTGGCATTTGGGATGGAGGAGGACATTTGATGTGCTTCAGAGCTTAGATATGATGGAACTGAACCTCCTCTTCTTCTGGTCTTCCTCTGAGGCCGGGGCAGTAGCAGTTGTGATGAATGGAATGTCTTTCATGTGCTTCAGAGCTTAGGCATGATTGTGACGCCCCAAGTTGAGTCTTCCTCCGCCTCCTCATCTTCTTTTCTTCCTTTCAGGCCAGGGCAGTGGCAGTTGGGATAGTGAGATGGATGGAAAGCCTTTCATGTGCTTCAGAGTTTAGGCATGATCAAGATGAGTTTTCTTCCTCCTCCTCTTCCCTTCCTCTGAGGCCAGGGCAGTGGCAGTCGGGATGGATGGAAAGCCTTTCATGTGCTTCAGAGCTTAGGCATGATGAAGCCGAGCCCCAGCTCATCCTCCTCTTCTCTCCCTCTGAGGCCAGGGCAGTGGCAGTCAGGATGGATGGAAAGCCTTTCATGTGCATGATGAAACTGAGCCCCCCCCCCAACTCCTCCTCTTCTTCTCTCCTCTGAGGCCAGGGCAGTGGCAGTCAGGATGGATGGAAAGCCTTTCATGTGCATGATGAAGCCAACCCCCTGCCCCCGGTTCCTCCTCTTCTTCTCTCCCTCTGAGGCCAGGGCAGTGGCAGTCGGGATGGATGGAAAGCCTTTCATGTGCATGATGAAGCCAGAGCTTAGGCATGATCAGTATAAGTTTGCCTCCTCTTTTCTTCCTCTGTGACCAGGGCAGTGGCAGTCAGGATGGATGGAAAGCCTTTCATGTGCATGATGAAGCCAACCCCCTGCCCCCGGTTCCTCCTCTTCTTCTCTCCCTCTGAGGCCAGGGCAGTGGCAGTCAGGATGGATGGAAAGCCTTTCATGTGCATGATGAAGCCAACCCCCTGCCCCCGGTTCCTCCTCTTCTTCTCTCCCTCTGAGGCCAGGGCAGTGGCAGTCGGGATGGATGGAAAGCCTTTCATGTGCTTCAGAGCTTAGGCATGATCAGTATAAGTTTGCCTCCTCTTTTCTTCCTCTGTGACCAGGGCAGTGGCAGTTGGGATGGATGGAAAGCCTTTCATGTGCTTAGGCATGATGAAGCTGACACCACTCCCCCCCCCTCTTCTCTCTCTCTGAGGCCAGGGCAATGGCAGTTGGGATGGATGGAAAGCTTTTCACGTGCTTCAGAACTTAGGCATGATCAAGCTGAGTTTTCCTTCTCCTCCTTGTCTTCTCTTCCTCTGAGTCCAGGGCAGTGGCAGCTGAGATGGAACGAGGGTATTTCATGTGCCTCAAAGCTTAGGCATGCTGAAGCTGAGCTTTCCTCCTCCTCTTCTTATTCTCTCCCTCTGAGGCCAAGGCAGTGGCAGTTGGGATGGATTAAGGGTCTTTCCACATCTTCTGGGTCTAAATACAACATCCATGATGGACGAATACTCCACCAACAAACTTAGGCTCCCCACAGTAAGGAGTGGGTATCCCAGATCAAGGGATAGCTTAGGAACTCATTTTCCCAGGCCACCCCCATATCCCAAGCCATCCTTAATATGGAAGGTTTTCTTTTGTGCATTATTACAAATCTAAAATGTCCACCCCGAATCTCCTCCTCGCCCCCACAGCACAGCTTAATAACAGCATAACAACGGCAGAACAAGTCTAAACCAAGACTCAAATCAAATCACTGTGGCAAAGGAAAGGTCACAGCGGCAGCACTGATTGCCAGCACAAGTACTGCGGGAAATACATGGTTATCAATTATTTCAAACAGTGCCTGAAATGCTACATCTGGTGCCTACAGCTGCCCCGAGGGAGCCAAATGTGCACCCCTGCCAGAGTTGGGCGAAAGCTAATTACCAATCACTAGTTACTGGGAATTGATCCCTTTGTCCAATAATGAAAATATAGCTTGATCGTTTCAACTTTTAGTTCATTGTATGCTTGGGAGTATAAAAGAAGAGGAATACCTCATGGTTCTAGCACTGGCTTTGCCTTCTCCTACTTCCTCATGCTCTGGATGTTGAGGTGATGATGGGGTGACTGGAAAGGCTTTGGTGAACAATATTGGTGTAGTAAAGGATCATCTGCTTAGGCACATACCAGCTACCTACTTCTGCCTTTGGGATTAGAGATTTCCTTCACAAGGAACCTTCACTGTTGCCCTATGCCATTTTTAATAGAGATTTACAAGCCTTGCCACATGTTTCTAGTTCCTCTTCCATATCAAAAGTGGTTGGCATACTCTCTAGAGCAGTGGTTCTTAACCTGTGGTCCGTGGACCACCAGTGGGCCACGAGGATGAATATCTGGTCTGCAAGCCGCCTTCCTATTTAATTTATTTTATTTACACTCCTTTCATGCCACCTGCCATTCCTTCCCTGTTGCTGACCATCAAAAATTAGAGTTTATGTGGTCTTTCCAATGCAATTTTCTGAATCAGCACCCCAAATTGAATCTAAAGTGGACCAAAATGATCCCTGGTCAAGTGGTCCTGGTCAAAGTGGTCCCTAGTCAAAGTGGTCCTGGTCAAAGTGGTCCCTAGTCAAAGTGGTCCCTGGTCAAATTGGTCCCTGGGCAAAGTGGATCCTGCTCAATAAGTCTCTGGTCAAAGCGGTCCCTGGTCAAAGTGGTCCCTGGTCAAGTTGTCCCTGGGCAAAGTGGATCCTGCTCAAGTGGTCCCTGGTCAAAGTGGTTCCTGGTCAAGTTGTCCCTGGGCAAAGTGGATCCTGCTCAAGTGGTTCCTGGTCAAAGTGGTCCCTGGTTAAAGCGGTTCCTGGTCAAATGCTCCTGGTCAAAGTGGTCCCAGGTCAAGTGGTCTTGGTCAAAGAGATCCCTGGTCAAGTAGTCCTGGTCAAAGTGGTCCTGGTCAAGGTGGTCCTGGTCAAAGTGGTCCCTGGTCAAAGTGGTCACTGGTCAAGTGGTCCTGGTCAAAGTGGTCCCTGGCCATGTTGTTCTGGTCAAAGTGGTCCCTGGTCAAGTTGTCCCTGTGCAAAGTGGATCCTGCTCAAGTGGTCCCTGGTCAAAGTGGTCTCTGGTCAAGAAAAGGTTGGGAACCACTGCTTTAAAGGCAGAGGACCCAGAATAATATAGATTTCATGGACCATCTCCACAGCTGTGCAATGCCATTTTTAATAGATAATTCTGAGGAATTCTGGGGTATACATGTAGGATCTTTGAACCCCCCCCCCACACACACACACACATACACAAATGCCAAGGGCCCACTCTATTGAGGTTATATGGCTAAGGAGGTTGTTCTCTCTTTCACTTGTAGGAGTCTCTTTCCTCAGAGCCCACTGGTACTTCTAGTTCTCCAGGGTTCCTCAAGCTCCCAGCTCAGCTCTCTCCGCATCATTCCCATGCATGGCTCAAATTGCAGCCTCCCTCGTCTCCCTAAGTGGGAAGAATGAAGAGCATGCTATCTCCCTGCCCTCCTGTCAGGTTTTCTCTGCTGACTCTCCCCCGGGAGCCAAAGGGTCTGAGGAGCAGCAATAATTGCAAGCGTAATTAGCCCCCACTTGAATTTCTGCTCACGCTATGTCAAGGAGCACTCCTTACTCTCCTGGTAATCTCTCCCTATACAAGCCTAGCCTCCCCAAACAGCCACGTTATTTGCTCCCATTGAGTCGGAGTTCATTGTTGTCTCTTGGGTTGGCCAAGATAATGCTGTTGTTGGAAGGGGCCATGTATATTTCTCACTCTCGCTTTCCCTTTCCTCTGGCAGTTCCTGATGAATCATTCACTTCTGTCCTCTTCAGGCAGAATGTTTTGAGTTTATCCTGGGTCCTAAAGCCTTGATGCTTCTGAATGGATCAGCCTGTCATGCCAGCTATTAGTGCTTCTTGAGGTGATGATAAGCTAAGAAAGCCTATGCCAGTGTTTCCCAACCAGTGTGCCGTGGCCTATCATCAGGTGTGCCGTGGGAAATTGGAACCTCCAATACTCTTTCTTCCCCCTCCTGCCCAGAGTGCTCTCTGGGTGTAGGCGAACTACAACTTCCAAACTCAAGGTCAATTCCCAAGCAAACCCTTTCAGTACTTTCTGTTGGTAATGAGAGTTCAATGTGCCAAGTTTGGTTCAATTCCATTGTTGCAAGAGTTCAGGATGCTTTTTGATTGTGTGTTAACTATAAATTGAACTGAAACAAGATCGTAGTTTAAAGCTAAAATTTGCTGATCTTCCTTTGGACAGTTTTTGGTTATCTGTTGCCAGGGAGTTCCCCATTCTGGCCAACAAAGCTATTTTGACATTGCTCCCGTTTTCAACCACATATCTATTGAGATGAGCTTCTCTAGCTTGACTGCGATAAAAACTAAAAACAGAGAGAGACTGGCAGCTGTTGAGCTAGACCTTCATGTGTGTCTTTCTGCCATTCCTGCCAGGATATCTATGTTGTGTTCATCGAAACAGGCCCAGGTTTCACACTGAGTGTATAAATACATTTAAAAACATATTAACTATATGTATTACTGTGTTAGAGTGTCATTTTGTGTCATTTTGGTTGGTGGTGTGCCCCAGGATTTTGTAAATGTAAAAAATGTGCCGCGGCTCAAAAAAGGTTGAAAAACACTGCTTTATTACATTGTTGATATCAGTGAGAGTTATCACTGGTTGTATTTATACGTTTGTGTATTAAATATTGGAGGCCATTAATTACCTAATATATAGGAATATTTAGAATCTTTAATTGTTTGTACTTATCCTGCTTTTTGTGTTTTGGGTTGTGTGATGAAGTCTGGAACCACGCCGACTACTTTGTTACTTTTTTGAACCGTGTGGCATGGACAGCCACCAATTATCAATGTTTATCAGTGTTTTTCGCCTGATACAGTTACATACAAGTAACTACTTAATACTGGGTTACTCTCAACCCTGGGACTAACTTGTCCCACACTTGGGTTTCCCTAAACCCACACTCAGAACTGAACTGCACACTGCAGCTCCTACAGACAGCTTGCTGCTTCAGCAACTGCTAATTCCCAACTAACTCTGCTCACAGCAGCTGGCCAACTGACATTCTCTAACTGTCAAATTCAAACTGAACATTCTAAAGCCATAGTGGCCTCTGTTGTCATGGCAACAGCCTCTGCTTACAGCTTGCTGCTGCGAACATTCCACTGCTCACTCTCTGCAGCTTTTAAAGAATGCTCCTTCTAAATACATAAACAAACATGTGATTAAGATATAAATAACCACCTCATCACAGGTTGCCTGCCAGCATTGCCCCCTGTTGTTGTGTAGCTAACAGCAGGAGCTCATGCTGCTCCCTGGATTCAAACCTGTAACCCTTTGGTCAGCAAGCTCAGCAGCTCAACAGTTCAACCCACTGTGCCAAAATTTGCCTTGTTTAACATCCCAGACTCCATTGCCATGCGTTGTTCAGTCTTTGCCCTAATTTAGATCCGTGCTATTTTGACACCAAATGTTTGGAGACCATCGCCTTAATCTGTCACAGCTCTCACCACCGGGTTTGGAAGAAATATTTAAAAAGGAAGTGAAGTGATATGTCACTTGCGGTATTTCCTCCACCCAAATCTGTCAACAGGTTTGCCCATTATTGGTTATAATACACTGCGAGTTAAAAGTGTCACTTTAAAAATTACGAGCAGAGTGGCTTTGCCCGTGCCCTTTTAACGTTATTGTAAAAATTAAAGGGCTTCCCGCCCCCAGAGAAGGGGAAGTGCCATTTTTCACAGTACAGAGTGTCATTGGACCCAGTTTCCAGGCCTATATATAACCAGAGGATTTGAGCACAAGGTGGAATAAAAGGCACTCCTCCTAGAGCTGCACAAACACACACATATACGCACACACACACACTCCCCAGGAACATACAAATCAAAGGGATATATGTAATGGGCGCTAGGTGCTTCGCATAAGCTCAAGTGCTTAGTGCACGGCTTATTTATATAACCTATGCCACAGTACATAAAGCAGGCTTTCCCCTCTCTCTCTCGCTTTCTCTTCCTCTCCTTCCATCCCTTTCTCTCTCCTTCCTTCTCCAGCCATTTTGAAATGTAATTATGATCATGAAGTGTGACATTGGAAGGAGGAGGGGGCCGAGGAGTGTCCTCCGTTGCTGCAGGCGGCCCAATTTTCTCACCGAGGCCAATGTGCATCTTCTTCTTCTTCATCCCCCGTCCATTCATCCCCCACTGGCTGAATAGATGTGATTTCCCATTAACTGCATGTCAGAGGGATTTCTGCTCCTCCCAGCCAGTCTTCAAAGCAAATAGCCTAGCCTCGTTCTCTCCTGGGTTGCTGATAACGTGCATCTACACAGGCTGGCATCCCGCGGGCGTCTGACACACACGTAGGCATCTTCTCCAACATTTCACAGTGGTAAAACGAAAATGGAACATGAGCTGCCAAACAATGTCCACTCTCGCTTTCCCTTTCATAGAATCATAGAATCCTAGAGTTGGAAGAGACCTCGTGAGCCATCCAGCCTAACCCCTTTCTGCCAAGAAGAAGGATAATTGCATTCAAAGCACCCCCGACAGATGGCCATCCAGCCTCTATTGAAAAACCTCCAAAGAAGGAGCCTCAACCACACTCCGGGGCAGAGAGTTCCATTGCTGAATGGCTCTCACAGCCAGGAAGTTCTTCCTAATGTTCAGATGGAATCTCCCTTCTTGTAGTTTGAAGCCATGGCTCCATTGCGTCCTAATCTCCAGGACAGAAGAAAACAAGCTTGCTTCCTCCTCCCTATGACTTCCTTTCACATATTTATACATGGCTGTCATGTCCAGGCCCGGATTACCCATAAGGCCACCCGAGGCCATGGCCTCGGGCGGCACTTTTGGGGGGGCAGCAGATCCGGACCCCCCCCCAAATTAAAAAAAATCCCAATTTTTTTTAAATTCAATTTTTTTTTAAAAAAAAGGGCGCATGTGCGGCCGCCCCCTCCCTTTGCTCTGCTCTCCTCGGCTCTGCTTTAGGAGGGAGGGAGG
Organism: Anolis apletophallus; assembly: GCA_030556195.1. Taxonomy (NCBI): domain Eukaryota; kingdom Metazoa; phylum Chordata; class Lepidosauria; order Squamata; family Anolidae; genus Anolis; species Anolis apletophallus. The sequence goes on along the minus strand of JARBWK010000015.1, from coordinate 37,923,960 downwards.
ATTGGCTCCGCCCCTCATCGCCGGCGCGGAGCCGATCCGCCCTCCCTCCTAAAGCCAACCTGAAAAGGGTGTGATGACGCAAGGGAGGAGGGCCGGCGGCGTGAATTCTCTCCGCTCCTCCTCCTCCCTGCCTGGCGGCGCCAAGCCAGGGTGGCAGAGAGAAGCCGCGCCGCCGCCCCTCCTCCCTTGCGTCATCACGCCACGCAAGAGAGGAGGGCCGGCAGCGGGACTCCTCTCTGCCTCCTCCCTGGCTTGGCGTTGCCAGGCAGGGAGAAGCCGCGCCTCCGCCCCTCCTCCCTTGCGTCGCGCCAGCCCCGCCAAAAAGGAGTGGGCGGTGCGCAGGACGCACGGTGGGAAAGCGCCTCTTTCTCCTCCTTGCCCCGCCCTCCTTCCTTCAATCCAGCGAGGAGGTGGGGGCGTGGAGGGGCGGAGCCGGGGGAGGGGTGGGGCAGATCCGGGGGAGGGGCGGAGGCAGACCCTTTGGCCTTGGGCAGCAAAAGGGCTTGATCCAGGCCTTGTCATGTCTCCTCTCAGCCTTCTCTTCTTTAGTCTAAACATGCCCAGTAGGGGGGGATATCTCCGGTTTAAAATACCTTGAAATCCGTTATTTTTCGTATTTGAAATTATTTCTACCATATATCGACCCTTGGGGTCCAACCCGAAAAAAATATTTCAAAACCGAACCCGAGGTCGCCATTTTTTCTAAAGGTCACGTTATTAGGTCATCCGCCCCCCCGCCCCCCGCTTCAGTTCTCAACTCGCGAGAGGAGACTGGAGGGCAGCAGCACCCGCCTTTCTCCTCTCGCCAGCTGACAGCTGAGGCGGGCGCTTTATTCCCAAGCAGGGGAGGACGTGGGGAGGCGAGCCGCTACCTCCTCCTCTGTATAGGAATAACATGAGACAAGCTTTGTCTTGCGTTATTCCCATCCAGGGGAGGATGTGGGGAGGCAACCCCCCCACCTCCTCCTCTATATGGGAATAAACCGGGACTCTCGCGTCCCCTTCCTCCTCCTTTCCTTGGGAGTAAACCAGGACAATGGTGAGAGGAGGGTGGAAGGTGCAGCCTGGCACTCTCCTTTCACCAACCAAGACCCAAACAGGGGTTATTTTTAACCCCTGTTTGGGTGTCAGCTGGCCAGAGGGGAGTGCAGGCAGCACCTTCCACCCTCCTGTCGCGCATGTGTGGAACAAATAACGTAATAATAATGAAATTCATATTGTGTCTAATTCTGGAATTGGAAAAATATTGTGTCTAATGCTGGGCTGCGCAATTGAAGGGAGATGAAGCTGGAATGAGTCCCAAGAAGGGTGACTAAAGTGATCAAAGGTCTGGAGAACAAGCCCTATAAGGAGCAGCTTAAAAAGTTGGGCATGTTTAGCCTGCAGAAGAGAAGGCTAAGAGGAGATATGATAGCCATGTATAGTGTACTTCATGGTTTCATGGCTCGCATTTTGCGGACTTACTGTTTTGCGGATTTCAAAAAATATCAATTTAAAATATATATCATGGTATTTTTGCTGTTTTGTGGGGTTTTGCCGTCGCCGCTCTCCAAGGTGCTTTCCCTCCTCAGTCCTCCCTCCCTCCAGCCTTGAAGGGCCTTTCCTTCCTTCTTTCCTTCACTTTATTTTAAGTTTATGAAGACACGAAGAAAAAAAACCTTTAAATGTAAATACTCAAAAGGGTTTTTGCAATGTACAGCTTGAAAATGGATTCTCAGTTAAGCGTCCTTATGTGCTTTTAGGCCCACAGTTGCATTTCAGCATGCATTCATCATGGGGCACATTGTTGAAGTTCTGAACAAGCTTATAAATCAGCGTGAGGCTTGCTTGGTGACATTGATGACCCCTTATTTCCCATCATACTGGATATAATATGTTGAAAGCAAAACATTAGGATGCCTTCAGATTGGCACACTTGATGGCCGAGCCGTTGATGATTAGGTCTTATTATGCGCCTTTGTTTGCAGCCTCTAAGAAATATATTCCTTGCAAGTTCCGATTGCAGAAGCTTAGATCCAAGCTTGCTGGTGGCTCCTATTGATCAGAAATTAACTGAATTTGACAGAGTTGCAAATCCTCAGAAGCGTAGCTGGAATCTTGTTAGCATTGGTGGATGCCCGGCAAAGTTTTGATTAAGACATTGGTTCATAATGGGTACTTCCAAGTATATAGTCTAAGCCAGTGTTTCCCAACCAGTGTGCCGGGGCACCTAGTGTGCCATGAGCGATCATCAGGTGTGCAGTGGGAAATAGGAACCTCCAGGAAAGGGGGAATCTAGTGTGTTGAAGGATAAAAACCCTAGGAAACCTACCTCGATGAAGGCACAAAATTACAAACACCACCCCCCCTTGTCTACTTGGTCTCTCCCTCTCCATGCATTGGGAAGGCCCGCCTCCCTTTCCCCAAGTAGAGACCTCCTCTTGCCTCCTGGGGGTTGTGAGTGGGAAGTTTGGCCCAGTTCTATCATTGGTGGGGTTGAGAATGCTCTTTGATTGTAGGGGAACTATAAATCCCAGCAACTACAACTCCTAAATGTCAAGGTCTATTTCCCCTGAACTCCATCTGCGTTCGTATTTGGGCATATTGAGTATTCATGCCAAGTTTGGTCCTGATCCAACATTGTTTGAGTCCACAGTGCTCTCTGGATATAGGTAAACTACAACTCCAAAACTCAAGGTTAATGCCCACCAAACTCTTATAGCATTTTCTCTTGGTTATGGGAGTTCTGTGTGGGTAGTTTGTGTCTTTCTGCCATTCCTGCCAGGATATCTATGTTGAGTTCATCGAAACAGGCCCAGGTTTCACACCTAGTGTATAAATACATTTTAAAAACATATTAACTGTACATATTACTGTGTTAGAGTGTCATTTTGGTTGGTGGTGTGCCCCAGGATTTTGCAAATGTAAAAAGTGTGCCGCGGCTCAAAAAAGGTTGGGAAGCACTGGTCTAAGCCGTAGATCTATTACTGTCTTCCCACTTTTCCCGCTGGAAATGCCTTATGTCACTAAGGTAAAAGGTTAAGGTTTTCCCCTGACATTGTCCAGTCGTGCCCGACTCTGGGGATTGGTGCTCATCACCATTTCTAAGCCAAAGAGCCGACATTGTCTGTAGACACCTCCAAGGTTATGTGGCCAGCACTGCTACCTTCCCACCAGAGTGGTACCTATTGATCTACTCACATTTGCATGTTTTCAAACTGCTAGGTTGGCAGAATCTGGGGCCAACAGCAGGAGTTCATGCCGCTCCCCGGATTTGAACCTTAACTATATACTAGCTTGGGGATGCGGCAGTGTCCGGGTTTTTTTGTGAAAGGCACTGTTTGTCTCTGATACAAAGTTGGCTGGGTTCAGTAGGTGCAGGAGAACTACAACTCCCATATGCAAATCCCATCATCCATGGTCTTACAAACCGCACCAGCACATAGAGCGTGTCATGGGGGCTCTGTGTGCCATGTTTGTTCCTGATCTGTCACTGGTGAGGGTCGCAGTGGTATCAGGAATTGAGTGAAGGTAATGCAAGTCCCATCGTCCATGGTCCATCATCCCACAAACCAGACCAGCATGTAGAGTGAGTCATGGGGGCTCTGTATGCCAAGTTTGGTCTTTATCAGTCATTGGATGAGTTTCGCAGTGCTCCCAAGAAGTGAGTGGAGGTACCGCAAGTCCCATAATCCATGGTCCATCCGCTCCCAAACCACACCAGTATGTAGAGTGGGTCATGGGGGTCCTGGGTGCCAAGTTTGGTCGTGATCAATCAATGGTGTGGGTCACAATAGTCTCAGGAAGTGAGTAAAGGTACTGCAAGTCCCATCATCCATGGTCTTTCCTCCCCCAAACCACACCAGGATGTAGATTGGGTCATGGGGGCTCTGTGTGCCAAGTTTGGTCTTGATCAGTCAATGGTGTGGGACACAATAGTCTCAGGAAGTGAGTGAAGGTACTGCAAGTCCCATCATCCATGGTTCATCCTCCCCCCCAAACCACACCAGTATGTAGAGTGGGTCATGGGGGCTCTGGGTGCCAAGTTTGGTCTTGATCAGTCATTGGATGAGGGTCGCAGAGGTCTCAGGAAGTGAGTGAAGGTACTGCAAATCCCATCATCCGTTGTCCATCCTCCCCCAAACCACACCAGGATGTAAAGGGGGTCGTGGGGGTTGTGTGTACCAAGTTTGGTCCAGGTCCATCTGAAATTTGGTGGGCTAACAGTGGAAGATGTGTGGTGAAAGTATAGCAAGTTTCCTCAGAATAGCTCTAAAAATGGAGGTGAAATGAGCCCTTGAAGTTTCCCCACTTGCTCAATTACTTAACGAAAAAAGTAATGAAATTTTGTTACTTTTGTTATATTAACGAAAATTGATCGCATATGCCTAGTAGTAATTCTAACATCTCAAAAAGTGAGATATTCAAAACGGTTGACTTCCTAGAAATCTCCTTCTTGTAATGTTGGCATTCCCTTTGGCTGCCACCCCTTGTTTTTGTGGGCATCTTAATCTATATAAATAAAAATTTAATGTTCGTTTGTGGGATTAGCATAACTCAAAAACCACTGGATAGAATGACACCAAATTTGGACACAATATACCTATCAGGCCAATGAGTGACCATCACTCATAAAAACACTGAAAAATACACTTAAAAACCCCAAAAAACAAAAATTACATTACAACGCATGCACAAAACTACTTATATATATGCAAACACACATATATGCACATAGGTAAAGGTAAAGATTTCCCCTGCCATTAATAATAATAATAATACACTTTATTTATATTCCGCTCTTCTCACCCCGAAGGGGACTCAGAGCTGATTACAGGTACATATACTTAGCAGACAATCCCTGCTGTTTCCACATACAAACATATAGACGAACAGAGGCAAACTCTGGCCGCCAGGGGGAGCTGGCGCATTCCTCATCTCTCAGCGTTCCCAGCATCCCTTGTTGTTCCTTCTGCATTCCTCCGCATTCCTGGAGTTCTTTAATGGCCTCATAATTCAGTCAAAATTTGCCTCCCCACTTAATGTGTTACCTTTATCTCCTACTTGACTGATGCAACTGTCTTTCGGGCTGCAAAGGTTGACAGCAGGCTACACTTAAAGGTCGAGCACCACCCTCGACCCGAGCAGGCCTCGAACTCATGACCTATTGGTCAGAGAGATCTTATGCAGCTGACACTTAGCCAGCTGCACCACATTCCCAGTCATGTCCGACTCTGGAGGTTGGTGCTCATTTCCATATGTGTATGTACACGCATACACAAATATATTCACACACCGACATACACAAAACACATATACACAGCCTGGGCCACAGCAACACGTGGCAGGAGACGGCTAGTTCTATTTCTACATGCTCAGCTGGTGTTTTGGATTATGACCGTGCTAAAAATGTGGGAAACGATGGACCATTTCATCAAGGGGAGTGAGTAGGATTCTTGTCAAGGGAGCCATCACCCCATTTCCTGCCCCAGTGGTCCCTTTACTCAGCGAAGCTCTTTCTTTGAAGTGGAATTGATTTCGCCTGAGTTCAGCACCACAGGAAAGCACAATGCAAGCAAAGTGTTAATTGAGGGAAGCCATGGGGTAGTTCACTGCAGCAGCAGATTAGAGAGGAGCTTATATTCGTTGCCTCAGAAAATGATAAATACTAGTTTGGGCTTCAGTTCACGTCCTGCTCCTGGCAGATGGAGTGCTTGTTAATTAGCTTTAGAGAGATAGTCCATGATCTCCCTTCTGCCACAATGAGTGGCCACCTCTTCTTCTCAACCCCGGAGTCTTCACCTGCGCTTGCTTTCACCCACCTCGGATGAGGTTGGGCTCTCTAATGAGTCCTAACCCATGAGGTCTGCCTTCCAGGACACACCTGACATTAATGGGCATATGAGTCATACTGAATATGTGTGTGTGTACTATTTTATTATTTTGGACTTGCAACGGCCTTTGGCAATAAACTTTATTCATTTCATATTCATTCATTCATTCATATATATATATATATATATATATATATATATATATATATATATATATAAGCTTCTGTGCATCATGACTATGCTAAAATTGAAAAAAGTACAGGGCCAAATGGCAGCAAATTTGGCCTCGAAATGCCACATACCCCAAGGTATGACCAACAATCATGCCCGGATTACCCATAAGGCCAACATAGGCCATGGCCTAGGGGCGCAAGCCGAGGGGGGGCGCAGATCACGGACCTTGTCTGTGCCCCTCTTTCCCCCTTTCTCATGCCCCTCCTTGCTCCTTCTCCTGGCAAAGTCTCTGCTCCATCCCCTTCGTCTCTCGCTCTCTGGGCTGTGGCGGGGCCCTCGCATTGATCCATTGATCTCCATGGCGACTCGCCCAGCTCCCCCAGTGGCAGACTAAATTCCTGCAGCCAGAGCCGAGCGGCAGAGTCCGGGAGAGGGTGGTGGGAGGGAGGGGAGGAGGCAACTAGGAGGAAAGAAAGAAAGCAAGTAAAGAAGGAAGAGGGGGGAGGGAGAGGGGAGAAAAAGGACATTGCTTGGGTGGACCTCTCCCAGGTCCCCAGCATAAGGCCACACCAACCCAGGCTCGCTCCTGTGCTCTCGGACCAAACCGGAGCAAGCTGCTTGGCCAAAGAGAGCTGCGGGATGGGAGGGAGGGAAGGATCAAGGCCGGGGTCTGGCTCTCCTGCCTTCGGGAGCAGCTGAACAAAAGCCGCACAAACCCCAACCTGAATCCTCCCTCGCTCTGCGGGAGCGCCTCTCTCTCTCTCTCTCTCTCTCTCTCTCTCTCTCTCTCTCTCTCGTGCGTGCCTTTGGAAGGAGTTTGCACCCACTCTCCCCAAGCCTCCCGAGGAGACCTTCAGAGCACTGCGGAGCTTTCCAGCCGGTGGGAATGGGGACCTTGGAGGTGGCGGGATGGTGCCTACTCGCCTTTCTCTTCTGCTTCAGAAGCACCATGGCGAAAGCCAGCCAAGTGTAGGTCTGAGTGGTGTGGGGGGGGAGGAGAGGGTGGCTTAAAGGGGGCGTAATTCCAAAGTGTGGCCTAGGGCGCAAAAAGGTGTTAATCCAGGCCTGCCAACAATTTAAAAAACCCTTAAAACAGTGAAAATAACTTTTAAATGCTAAAAAGTACGAGTTGACAGAGCGCATGCATGCAGCCCCCCCCATCTTGGTCTCTTCCTCTCCGTGCGTTGTGAAGGCTCCCCCGGCCTAATGCCGGATGCCTAATGCCGGCCCTGCCCTCCTTCCCACTACCTTGGGCCTCGCCAACCCGGTTATGCCCGCCCAAGGAACTGTGTGAGGCTCCTGGTCCCCATGACCCCAGTTCAAGCCTGGCAGGGGTGGAAGGAGCTATCTCAGCGAGAGGGAGACTGCAGGTCTTTCAAGCCCCCTCCTCACCCTCACCCCTTTTTGGACATGTTCACCCTTCTTCTCCCTCTCTCTCCTACAGAGGGAAGTGAAGGAAGGGAGCTCCAAAGTGTTTGAGAAGAAAGAAGATGGCCAGCCAGCCGCAGAAATGAAAAACCACACACACACACACACACACACACAGACATAAACAAACACATGATAGAGAACATACATCTGGAAGAGACCCGCAAAGACGATCCTCTTCTAACATGCAAGAAGACACCATCAAAGCCCTCCAAACAGATGGCTAGGCAGCCATAGACATGATAAACCATCTATCAATCTATCTATCTCTACATCTCCACAGACAATGGAAAAACAAAAACATTGTATACCCACTAGCAATATCAAATTACATATATTAGAAACCATCTCTTTCTCTTTTCTCTTTTTTAATTTAGAAAACACATATATTAGATTAAACTAGCTCTTTTCTTTCTTTCCCATTACACCACAATGCGCCACAGCAGCGTGTGGCCAGGAAAGAAAAAGGGAGTGGAAGGAAGAAAAGAGGTATAGAAGGAAAAAAGGAGGGAAAGAAAGAAAAAAGGGGAAGGAAGGAAAGAGGGGGGAGAGAAGGAAAGAGAGAAAGAAAGGAGAAAAAGAGCGAGGGAAGGTTGGCCACAGCAACGCATGGCAAGTACATCTAGTGTGTGTGTGTGTGTGTGTGTGTGTGTGTGTGTGTGTATATATATATATATATATATATATATATATAGAGATAGAGAGAGAGAGAGAGAGAGAGAGAGTTTTGAGACTCATAATGGTCCAAAGGCCTAGGGAGAACGTTTTTTTCAGACATGGATAATGTAGGTACTATTGAAGTCGTGTTATTGTTGTTTATTCGTTCAGTCACTTCCGGCTCTTCATGACCTCATGGACCAGCCCACGCCAGAGCTCCATGTCAGTTGTCACCACCCCAAGCCCCTTCAAGGTCAAGCCAGTCACTTCAAGGATACCATCCATCTATCTTGCCCTTGGTCGGCCCAATCTATATATATAAAATCCTTCATGTGGTGGTTCCAGTCTTATAGACAAAGAACCCACACAAGGCAGACACACAAAAACAGCCCACATACCCAGAAAACCCTACGAGGTATGTTTGCCAAAACACACACACACCCCGCCCCAAAAAGAGCCAACGGCCACAAATCCAAAAAAACATTATGAACTACAACTCCCATGATCCCCCACACCACCTCCATCTGGCAGTTTACAGCATCGGAATGTTAATGAAGCTGACTAATTAGAGGCATTATGCAAATACTCCCTCAGTTAGAATGTAGGCTGGGAGCCCCCACCCCCCTGGCAGTTTAGAGAGTCGGAATGTTGGTGGTGGTAGGGAAAGGTAGGGAAAGGAATGGAGGGACTGAGACAAGGGGAGCAAGGACTGATACAGAAAGGGGAGGAATGGCAGGAAGGAGGGAAAGGAAAGAAGGAAGGGAGGGAAGAAGGAAGGAAGGGGAGAAGAAAGGAAAGGAAGGATAGAAGGAAGAATGGATGGAAGGAAGGAGGGGAGAAGAAAGGAAGGGAAGGATAGAAGGAAGAATGGATGGAAGGAAGGAGGGGAGAAGAAAGGAAGGTAAAAGGAAGGATAGCAGGAAGGAGGGGAGGGGAAAGGAAGGAAAGGATAGAAGGATGGAGTGAAGGAAGGAAGGAAAGAGGGGAGAAGAAAGGAAGGAAAAAGGAAGGATAGCAGGAAGGAGGGGAGGGAAAAGGAAGGAAAGGATAGAAGGATGGAGTGAAGGAAGGAAAGAAAGAGGGGAGAAGAAAGGAACACAGAAACACACACACACACATATATATCTATATATATAAAGGAAGAGTAGTCATGGAACGACCGTCCCAAACAGAGAAACCTTACAACGCAGAGAGACCAAACTTGCCAACATAAATAGGCCTCAGACAAGGTACGTTTGTAGCAAAGAAACTCCCCCCCCCCAAACCTAAAAGGCCCCCAAAACAACAAGTAAAAATCCTACATTTCCCAGCATCCTCCGGGGCTGCCAACGACTCTCCCAGCCTCTACATTCTGACAACATGATTGGCTGCCAATAAGGGCGGATTTGCATAACTCCTGTACTGGCCAGCCAACATGAACATTCCGACCCATAATAAACTGTCAGAGGAGGATAAAGCAAAGGGCTGAGGCACAAACACAAACACCCAATTCACTTCCCACAGAAAATTTACACCCCTACATATCACAGACCACACCCAAAATTGACAGTAAGGCTTCATTAACTTAATTTCCCTGACTAGGCCTCAGCTCATGGGACATTGTGTATGGCCTGTATTGACAGTAAGGCTTCATTAACTTGCTGTTCCTGACTAGGCCTCAGCTCATGGGACATTGTGTATGGCCTGAATTTACAGTAACCTACCTTGGTACACAGAGCCACACTACATTCTACTACAGTTTGGAGGAGGGTGGACCATGGATTATGGGACTTGAAGCACCTCCATGGATAATGGGATTTGTAGTACTTCAAAACCCATCATTCCCCACAGACCACTGTGTCCCAGAACCAAGACCGATGCAGACCAAACTTGGCAAAAATGCCCCCCATGACCCACACTCCATCCGACTGCAGATTAGAAGAGGACACACCATGGATAATGGGATTTCAAGTACCTACACTCACTTCCAAAGTACCCTACCCACACACGCATCAACCTCTACATCAACACAGCAGACGGAAATACAAAAAACATTGTATAGCCACAAGCTATGCAGAATGCCAGCAACACCACACAGCAACAACTCGACAGGACTCCAACATCCCACCCACCTAAACAACCCACAACAACACAGCCATGACCCCAACAACACCATAACTAACAACTCCAACCCTTACATACTCAGACTTCCTCGCATCTCCAAAATAGGGCACAGCAACGCATGCCGGGTACAGCTAGTGTATATATATATATATATATATATATATATATATATATATATACACATGCACAGAAATATACAAAAATACACATACAAACATACATAAACACACCTGTACTTACACACATCAACACATATACATGCACATACATAAACACACATATACATAAGTACACACATATACACACATACACATATACATAACTACACACACAGTCCCCAAGTTAAAAAAAATCCCACAGCAATGCGTGGCCGGGTCAGCTAGTAATAATATAATATAATGTTATTGGATCTGCGCAGATCATTCGAAAATACATCACACAGTCTAGCATATATCTCTCATTTGCTGTGTCATACTGTATTTTATGTCAGTAAAAAAATACTTTATTTGTATACCACCCTATCTCTCTGAGGAGACTTAGAGTGGAATCCTAGGATCCATAAACACAAAGGCAAACTTGCAATGCCTAGAAGTAACCTAGATAAAGGTAAAGGTTTCCCCTTTCATCTTCGGCTCTGGGGGTGGTGCTCATTTCCATTTCTAAGACAAAGAGCCTGCGTTGTCCGTAGACACCTTCTAGGTCATGTGGCTTTACCTTCTCGCCAATGCAGCACCTATTGATCTACTTATATTGGCATGTTTTCAAACTGCTAGGTTGGCAGGAGCTCACCCTATCCCACAGATTCGAACCGCCAACCTTCCGATCAGCAAGTTCAGCAGCTCGGCGGTCTAACCCTTTGTGCAACCATACTTGAGATGGATAGATTCAGCCAAGATACTTGAGATGGATAGATTCCTACATATGCAAGACCAGGTCAGGGCTGTTGTGGATAATGGGGCTTGGAGGTCTCGCATTCATGGGGGTCACCATAATCCAAAACCCGATGGCCGCTAACCACAAGACGTGCAATTCAGTTACATTTTGTTTATGACTACAAGCCATTCTCTGCTTCGCGTCTTTAATCTGGGATGGATCTGTCTTGATTTCTCTCTCCTTCTATCAGGATAATTGCATTCATTGCTTTCCTTATAGCTGCACAAATTAATAAAAAAACAATTCCCCTGTTCCCTTTAAGTGCCCAAGCCTTCTGTTGTACGAGGAAATGGGCTTCTCTCAGCAATTTATGACTCTTTGCGCAGATTATGGTGGGATGGCCTGCTGCTTTCTCTGAACAGCTCTTCCTCCATCGGAAAAAGGGAGAAAATGAAAGAGAGAAGCAGAGAAAAGGGGAGGAAGGGAAGGAGGAAAGGAGGAAGCGCTTCCCGGGCGGAGGAGCATATGGGTTCTGGCGCAAAGAGACCGCCTTTGCAAAAACTCTGTTGTGAGCGTGCCAGCAAATTGAAAATGCCACTTCTTTCTCTAATTGCTGTTTATTTCCTCTGCAAAGTATTGGGATAATTAGTGAGCTCTCAATTAAGAAAATATGTGTGTATCTATCTACATGAAGAAAACTGGTAGCCGTTCCAAGCTCATTTGTATCACAGTAAGGAAGATGGCAGGTGGGTTTCATAGTCTGTGGAGAGTCCATCTTGGTCCTATAGACCAGTGTTTCCCAACCGCTGTGACGCGGCACAGTAGTGTGCTGTGACGGACCTCCTGCTGTGCCGCGAGAAAAGCTCTCTGCCCCCTTCCTTCCCCTCTCCTCCTGCCGAACTCCTGCTGCTTGGGGGGGGGGGGAGAAGGGCCGGGCGGCAGCAAAGAAAAAGAAGAAGGGGCCGGGGCACTGCCTCCTTCGGCCGTTTCCCCAGCCAGCCTCCAATCTGCCATGACTCCCACTCCTCGCTCGCTGAAGTTGCGCGGAGGGGGTGAGGTATGGCGCGGCCTGGCTCCGCCCACTCCCCTGGTTTTGGCACTCCCAGCAGCTGCTCCAGCCTTGAGGAGACAGTGCCAGGCCAGCATTGAGCTGTCTCTGCCACCGCTGGCCTGGCACTGCCCCCTCAAGGCTGGACAAGCTGTGGGAGAGCTGAAGCCAGGGGGAGGGGGCAGAGCATGGTTGACCTTACAGGGTTAGACAAGCACCACCTGCCTGGGTTTGAAATTAGAGTTTTCCTTCTCCTAGGATGGTTACCAAAAGGCTAGAGAGCCCATCCTGCCCATTGACGCTCTTTGTCAGACCCTTCGGTTGTGAGCTGTCTGGCATGGGAGGCCCTACCAGTGGCTATTATGTCACCGCCAGCATAGCTCACAACTTCATGAGCGTATGCAAGCCTCTTCCCCACGACAAGGGGGTGCCAACAGAGAGGTAATAATAATATTTATTTAAAACTTTTGTACCCCAACCTTCTCACCTCTATCGAGGGACTCAGACCGGCATAACAGCAAAAATTCAATGCTATACAATTTAAAAACAACTACAACAACATATTGAAATACATAAAAACCCAGCATAAAACCACATCGCCATTAAAACAATTCCATTCAATCTGTAAATGTGTTCATACATTCAGACAATAGTCAATCTCAGCCTATTCTGGGAAGGCTTGGTTCCACATCCAGGTCTTCACCAGCCTCCTAAAGGACAACAGGGAGGGGGCAGACCTAACATCACTTGGTAGAGAGTTCAACAGCCGAGGGGCAACCACAGAGAAGGCCCTGTCTCTCGTCCCCACCAGCCGCGCTTGCGAAGTTGGCGCGACTGAGAGCAGGGCCTCTCCGGAGGATCTTAATGTTCTTGATCGTTCGTAGGGGAGAATCCATTCGGACAGGTAAACTGGGCCAGAACCATATAGGGTTTTGTAGGTTAAAACCAGCACTTTGAACTGTGCCCGGAAGCTAATTGGCAGCCAGTGGAGCTGGCGCAGCAAGGGAGTTGTATGCTCCCTGTGCCCCACTCCTGTTAGTAACCTGGCTGCCGAACGTTGGACTAATTGCAGCTTACAAGCAGTCTTCAGAGGCAACCCCATGTAGAGAGCGTTGCAGTAGTCTATTTGGGATGTAACAAGAGCGTGGACCACCGTGGCCAAGTCAGACTTCCCAAGGTACGGGCTGGCGGACAAGCTTTAACTGTGCAAAAGCTCTCCTGGCCACCGCCGAGACCTGGGGCTCCAGGCTCAGTGAGGAATCCAGGATCACTCCCAGACTGCGAACCTGCGCCTATAATAATAATAATAATAGGTTTCAGATTCCATTCCATCACCCCTCTCTGTCCCACCTCCACCAGATTTCCCCTTGCCTCTTCTTCCTTCCAACCTCCAGGAAAGTGGAATATAACTCAGGCAGAGGGAGACACCAGTGATTTATCTTCACCAAGTAAGACTGCACACCAGCATCCTTGCCTGGGGGCAGAAACACTGTGCATTGCTTTCTGCTGTGATAAAAATATGAGTGCTGGAGATCTGTCCCCAAACACTTCTCCCCAGCTGACTGTAATGAAAAGACTCCTAGAAGCAAAGATCTCACGCTCTCTGTTCTGGTGTCCTCTCTGCACAAAAGCAACAGAGTTTTTCACCAACCCCTTGCTCTTTCACATTGCTGGTGTGGTTGAACCACAGGTGGAGAAATGTCAAGGACTTTGGGGCTAATTCCTGGCCTTGATTTGCGGGTGGGGGGGGCATGGTGGGAACTCTAAAGGTTTCCCCTTGACATTAAGTCTAGTCGAGTCCGACTCTGGGGGTTGGTGCTCATTTACATTTCTAAGCCGAAGAGCCAGTGTTGTCTGTAGACGCCTCCAAGATCATGTGGTCGGCATGACTGCAAGGAGTTGTGGGAAATTTACAGAACACAAAAAAGCTTCCAAAATTGGACACAAATTGGAAGAGTTTGGAAATGAGTCGTGCAGGGTTGTTCTGTCTTTCTGTCTGTTTATTTGTCTATCGCTCTGTCTATCTGTCTGTCTCTACCAGAGGCGGCCCAGGGACCACCTGCGTTGCGTAGCGCCATCGCCTGGGGCGCCGCCCGCGCCGACTCGCGCCCCACCGCCGCCACACTGCCCTGCCCGCCGCCGCCGCACGCAGAAGCACCTACAGGCGCTATAGCGCCTGTAGACGCTTCTCGCACGCGCACCCTCCCCTGTGCGCCTGCGCTGCTGGCCCAAAGCGGCAGGCGCGCGCGTGGGAGGGCGTGCGCAGCAAGCATCTACAGGCGCTATAGCGCCTGTAGACGCGCTGCGCACGCGCACTCCCCAAAGCGCCTGCGCGCTGGCTCCAAAGCGGCAGGCGCGTGGGAGGGGAGGGAGCGCGCGCAGAAGCATCTACAGGCGCTATAGCGCCTGTAGACGCTTCTGCGCATGCGCCCTCCCCAAGCGGCAGGCGCGGCAGGAGGCGCGTGCGCAGAGAGCATCTACAGGCGCTATAGCGCCTGTAGGTGCTCCTGCTGACGCGCGACGCGCAGGGCAACGCATGCGCGCTGGCTCCAAAGCGGCCGGGCGCTTTGGGAGCGAGTGCGCGCGTCGTTGCCCTGCGCCGCCGCTGAAAGGGGCCGGCGGCGGGCGGGGCGGCGGCGCACGAGGGTGGCGCGCGGGGCGGAGCGCGGCCGCGGCGGTGAGTGGCGGCGGCGGGGGGGGGCGACAAATTTTTTTCGCTTACCCCCCCAAATTAGGTCGGGCCGCCCCTGTCTCTACTCCATCCAACCACCTGTAGTTGGTTGAATCTGTCAAGGCCTCAGAACAGAGATTTTCAACTTTTTCTGAGCCGCGGCACATTTTTTACATTTACAAAATCCTGGGGCACACCACCAACCAAAATGACGCGAGAGTGCTATGGTTCCATTTCTTAAAGAGACAGGTGTGCCTTATAGTTTATATGTGAATGAAGTTCAAAAATAATTTCCTACGGCACACCTGATGATCTCTCACGGCACACTAGTGTTTCGCGGCACACTGGTTGAAAATCACTGCCTTAGAAGACCTGGCTCGACATCTGTAAAATAATCTTCCTTGAGACCCTCAGCCATTTCCATAAGGTTGAAAACATTGACGATCGAGGATCCTATACTCAGACCCCAGCATCTCCAATTAGAAGGAGAGGACAACTGCCTGAAACCCTACGGAGGTACTTCTGGTCAGGATAGATAATACTAAGTGAGCAAGAAGGATTAATGGACTTAACTCAAGATAAGAAAGCATCACCTATGATAGCATTTCTCAATCTGGGGGTCAAGACCCCTGGGGGGTCATGAGGGGGTTTCTGTGTGGTCACCAAAGACCATCAGAAAATAGATGTTTTTGATGGTCTTAGAAACCCCTTTGGCAGGGAAGGCTGAAGATACCTTTCTCTTCCTTTTTGGAAACAGACTGCAAATCCTCCCACCAAAAGCCCTCCTCTGCTGTGATTGGCTGGCCTCTCAATAAAGGGGAGGGCTGTTTCTGAGACTCCAAGCCAGGGGTGGTCCTACAGGTAGGCCAAGGAAGCGGCCGCGTGGGGCGCCATCTGGGAAGGGGCGAATTCCCCCGCCCGCCGGGCGCCGGCGCCAGTCCTCACCCTGCCGATGTTCCTCAGGCAGTGCCGCGGCTGCCTGCTTTTGGGCCCCGGCCTTGCGTGCTCCAATGCCACTTCT
The DNA here is from genome assembly GCA_030556195.1 of Anolis apletophallus. Lineage (NCBI taxonomy): Eukaryota > Metazoa > Chordata > Lepidosauria > Squamata > Anolidae > Anolis > Anolis apletophallus. The sequence goes on along the minus strand of JARBWK010000015.1, from coordinate 37,908,172 downwards.
GGGCATGCACGGAGGTTTTTGCGCAGGCACAGTTGCTCCGGAACTGAAGTCGAGTGCAGGGGCAACTGCGTATGCGCGAAAATCTCCGTGCATGCCCAGTAGCAACTGTGCACAGAAGCCTGTAAGCAAAGCACTCCCTATTGGGCAGGCAGGAAGTGCTTCCCCTCCCCCTTTGTCTCCGCCCTGCCGCCGAATACGGTGACCCAATTGGGCAGGTTGGGGGCGGAGACAAAGGGAGAGGGGAGTGGAGCCAAAGGGGTATTGGCGACGTATTGCCTCCTGACAGCCGCCACCAGAAGTAGCCGCCGCGTGCTGAGGCGAACTCCCTCGCCAGGCCCAATCACGTGTGAACCCTACCACACTCGCCCACGTCCCCGCGCGCCCGCGCGCTGGCCAGGAGCATGAAGGAGAGACAGGTGCAACTGCGCAGGCAAATAGTAATATATAATATTTTATTTTAATTTATTTTGGGTTATTTGAGTTTTATAGAAGTAATGAAAATATTTAGTAGAGGATAATTTTATTTAAATAAATAATTTTATTTATTATTTTATAATAATAATATAATAGAATGTTATATTATATTATAATGTTAATATATTGTAATATAATTATATTGTAATGTAGTATAATATAATTATGATACAATATAGTATGAGTATGTACTATAATATATTGTATATACAGTACATTGATACAATATAATACTACTAATGGTATTGTGATATTATAATTGTATATTTGTTTTATATGGAGGGGCACCAAAATAATGTTGGGGGGGGTCAAAATAATATTCGCTTACCATATAAAATTACCTTAGACCGCCCCTGCTCCAAACAGGGAGGGGAGAGCAGACATGTTCAGCGCATGGCAGCGTGGTGCGCATGTGCAGTGAGGGAGAGCATGCAAGGCTGGAGAGAGGCTTGTGCCAGAGAGTCCCTTCAAGCCATGGGAGTCTGTCTGAGAAGTTTGGTCCAATTCTATTCAGAAAGTTCAGAAAGTTCTCTGATTATAGGTGAACTATAAATCCCAGCAACTACAACTCCCAAATGCCAAGGTCTATTTTCCCCAAACTCCGCCAGTGTTCACATTTGGGCATATTGAATGTTCACAACAAGTTTGGTCCAGATCTATCATTGTTTGAGTCCACAGTGCCCTCTGGATGTAGGTGAACTACAACTCAAAAACTCAAGGTCAATGCCCATCAAAGTCTTCCAGCATTTTCTGTTGATCATGGGAGTTTGCCAAGTTTGGTTCAATTCCATCATTGCTGGAGTTCAGAATGCTCTTTTATTGTAGGTGAACTATAAATCCCAGCAACTACAACTCCCAAATGACAAAATCAATCCCTCCCCCCAACTCCACCAGTATTCAAATTTGGTTGTATCGGGTATTTGTGCCAAATTTGGTTCAGTAAAAGAAAATAATCCTGCATATCAGATATTCACATGACAATTCATAACAGTCGCAAAGTAACAGTTATGAAGCAGCAACAAAAATAGTGTTATGGTTGGGGGTCACCACAACATGAGGAACTGTATCAAGGGGTCCTGGCATTAGGAAGGTTGGGAAACATTGACCTATGAAGACAGAAGCTCTTTCTCGTCTTGTTTTCCTCCTCTCCACCTCCATCTGCACTGCATTGGTGAGAGATTCTAGCCATGGTGCCTGTGTGCCTATGCGCCAGGGCTGACAGGGATTGGCCGGCTGCCTCTCTTTTCCTTGCCTGCCTCGTTTACCTCAGCTATATTTACATGTCTATTTTATGATTTCAATTTTTAATGCTTCTGCTCTTTGAAAACGCTTAATGCTTTGGAGTGGAACATTTCCTTCCAAGCCTTGAATGCAGATGGAGGACGGAGCAATAAATCAACTGATATCTGGAACCTCGTTTTCTGCTCCTGTAGCCAGGCGTTAACCCTTCCTGAAGAACATTTCAATCTCTCCTCCACACAGAACTCTGTTACCTGAAAGAAATGCTGGAGTAATTGAGCTATAAACTTTGCTTTTTAGGATACCGAGACAAGGAAGAAACTGGAGAGGGCTGCTACCAGGCGCGATAGACTTCTGTCCTGTTTTCCCCAACCAACCCCAGTAACATGGAGTACATCTATTATATAAATGGGTTCACGTCATGTGATGTATACCTCAAACAAAGAAACCATACAACGCAGAAACACAATACTTGCCAACAGAAATAGGCCTCAAGCAAGGTACGTTTGTAGCAAAGAAACTTTCCCCCCCAAAACCTAAAAGGCCCCCAAAACAACGAATAAAAATAAAACTACATTTACCAGCATCCTCCGGGGCAGCCAAAGACTCACCCAGCCTCTACATTCTGAACAACATGATTGGCTACCAATAAGGGCGGATTTGCATAACTGCTGTAACCATAGCAACGCTGGCAAGAGCCATCCAAGGCTAGGATAGAATGCTGAGAGATTTCAGTTGGTGTTTGAGGGTTAAACTGCCAAAACCAAACTCGGAGGGAGCAATTCTCCAGCAAATTCCTACCCACACAACACAACACAACTTCCCATCACAACCCATCCCACCAACCTTACGGGACCCCGTACACACAACAACTACAAACACCACAAACTAAAACCATTCCTTCCTTCCACACAGACATAAACTGACCCAAAAGACAAGCCATGCCTTATAAAAATAACAGCATTGGACGACACACTCACAACGCTACATACATCAAACAAAAAAGGGCAGAACAAATGCCAGAACAGAAACACACTGCGCAGCAGAGACACAGACAACAGGTCACTGCACGACGCACAGCTGAGAACCAAATGCAAAGAACTGCACGACAAGAAGAAGCGCGCAGCCAGGAACAACAAAGACGCAGAAATGCAACACAACAGCAGTGCGCAAGGAGCGCAGAAAACGACGTCGCAACACAGAAAAAAAAACTTCAAAACACCACAACCAATTCCACCGCCTAACCTTCAGATACAACGCTACAGAAGACTACAGCATGGCGCCAGAGGCCAACATTGGCACCCTAACGCACATCTGCACACACTGCAAAGCCCTGAAATACCCAGCAGAAACACCAGGAATGTGCTGCCTAGCCGGTAAAGTCTCTCTACCACCACTTGCCACTCCTCCACAACCCACAACGACACAGCCATGACCCCACCAAGTAACATCATTTCCAACCCTTACATACTCAGCCTTTCTCGCATCTCCTAAATAGGGCACAGCAACGCGTGCCGGGTACAGCTAGTTGGATATAAAGCATTTGCTTTCCAGGTGTTTGGGATTGTAAGATTGGACTCAAATGTCAGCCCTATTGGATTCTCGCAGGTGGAATGTGAAGCTAGGATGAGCCCTGAAACGTAATAGAGAAGCTTAAAGAATTCAGACAATAACTTTGTCCAAAGAACGACCAAGCACTGCACTGCTTTCAGTCCGACCCAGTGTTTTTCAACCTTTTTTGAGCTGCGGCACATTTTTTACATTTACAAAATCCTGGGGCACACCGCCAACCAAAATGACACAAAATGACACTCTAACACAGTAATACATATAGTTAATATGTTTATAAACGGGCCTGTTTCAATAAACACAACATAGATATCCTGGCAAGAATGGCAGAAAGACACAAATTTCCCATATCCAAGAGAAAATACTATAAGAGTTTGGTGGCCATTGACATTGAGTTTTGGAGTTGTAGTTCACCTATATTATCCAGATAGCACTGTGGATTCAAACATTGTTGGATCAGGACCAAACTTGGCATGAATACTCAATATGCCCAAATGTGAACACAGATGGAGTTTGGGGAAAATAGACCTTGACATTTGGGAGTTATAGTTTCTGGGATTTATAGTTAACACACAATCAAAGAGCATCCTGAACTCTTGCAACAATGGAATTGAACCAAACTTGACATATTGAACTCTCATTACGAACAGAAAGTACTGAAAGAGTTTGCTTGGGAATTGACCTTGAGTTTGGAAGTTGTAGTTCACCTACACCCAGAGAGCACTGTGGACTCAAACAATGTTATGTTATGTCGTTGTTTGTTTTCTATCCAGAATCGCAATGTTGGAAGAAGGCTCAACACTTTAAGGTTGCTAAAACAAGCATGGGAGAACTTCGGCCCTCTGGGTGCTTTGGACTTCAGTTCCCACCATTCCTAACAGCCTGAGGCCCTTTCCTGCTTAAGTGGCTGAGGGGGAAAAAGGAAAAGAGCCTGAGGCTGCTAGGAATGGTGGGAGTTGAAGTCCAAAACACCTGGAAGGTCCAAGTTTTCCCATGCCAGCTTTTAAAAGAGACCTCTTCCTCCCCCTTTGCGCCCTTTCTTCCCCCTCCTGCCAAACACTTACTTTTTCTTCTACACTGCTGCTTCTGCCGCCATTTTGATCTGAGGGGGCAGTGTGAGCGTGTTCAGGAGGGGAGGGGGAGGGAGGAAGACATGACCCGTGTGGGCGCTACTGGGCAGACTCGCCCCAGAGCAAAGCGAGCAGAGCGAGGTTGGGAAGAAGGGAGCCCGAGTGGAGAAGAAGAAGTGTTCGGCAGGAGGGGGAAGAAAGGGTATTGGAGGTTCCAATTTCTCACGGCACACCTGATGATCGCTCATGGCACACTGGTTGGGAAACACTGATCTAATGCATATGTGGTAATAATAATGCATATTGTTATCCTAGGACTACATTATCTGCACAGAATGTCAATAGAGCTTGTTTGTTGTTTAAAAGGATCTTCTCAGGGCTTTCATTATATGGAACTTGAGTCTCCATGCCAGGTTTGGTACAGATCCATCATTGCTTGAGTCCACAGTGCTGTCTGGATGCAGGTGAACTACAACTCCCGAACTCAACATCAATGCCCACCAAATCCTTCCAGTATTTTCTGTTGGTCATGGGAGTTCTGTGTGGGAAGTTTGGTTCAAATCCATCGTTGGTGGAGTTCTGAATGCTCTTTGATTGTAGGTTTACTATAATGCCTGAGAACTACAACTCCCAAATGACAAAATCAATCCCCCCAATGCCACCAGTATTCAAATTTGGGCGTATTGGGTATTTGTGCCAAATTTGGTCCAGTGAATGAAAATGCATCCTGCATATCAGATATTTACATGATGATTCATAACAGTAGCAAAATTACAGTTATGAAGTAGCAATGAAAATGTTGGGCCTGTGGCTTCTGTGGCTTCAGGGGTTGTGGGTTGTGGTGGTGTGCAGGGATCTGTGTGATTTTCAGTGCAGGGCCAAGGTGATGAAACTCTGGAAAAGCAGTTAAGGAAGTTAAGTTTTTCCGAAAGTCCAGTGGGCGGGAATTGAGACACCTGGCTTGCTGATTCTAGCCGCAGCTGTTACTTTCCCAGGGAAAAGGGAGGGAAATGTTAGAATGTTGAGATCTTGTTATTAGCCCTGCAAAGGTTGAAATTCAGTTCCTGGTCAACTTTCAATTCTACTGCAAGCAGTTCCATGAACTCCTGATTTCATGATTTTGGGGTCATTCATGACAAACTTTGAGCTTGTCTTTTTGGGACTAACCTAGTTTTAAGTTCTGTTGCTTCTTAGTGGATTTATATTCAGAGACCTTACAACTTAATTAGCCTGAGGCTTTGGGAACATTTCCTGGGATTTTCTCGAATGCTTTTTGCCTTGGCTATTTTCATGTTTACTGTTATTTTTTGGACATTGTTTACTTTAATAAATAGAGTGTTATTTCCAGCCGTGGTTGTGCGAATATTTAAAGGGCCCTGGTTATCGGTCGGTGTGCTACAGAAAATAACATTGTGGTCTATTAAGGGATCATGGCATGAAAAAGGTTGAGAACTACTGGCATATCCCTGGGAGTTTATCAACTACATGGAGTTGAGAAATACTTTTTCAGAAACAAAAAGGACAGATTCAAACCCCTCAAGATGCTGAAATAGGAGAAGGGGAGAGAGGAAGGGGAGGCATTGCACACCCCAGCAAATAGACAAAGGCAGCTCCGGTTTGCTTCTTAAAATAATATATTAACACAAGGTGGAAAATGAAAAGATGCCCTCAAATCTGCTATAAATTTGTCAACTTCATTGTGAAAAACACTTCTGAGAAATACTGAATTTTTTCACTCGTTGAAAAACTTAAGAACCATTACTGATGGAATGAAAACTTTGGAGGCCAGGATTGACAAGAGAATTACACAGTCTGAAGATTATTTACAGAAAGGGCAACAAGATATGAAGAAAAACATGCAACAGATGGGAGGCACAATGAGTGGCATTTTGAATCAGAAAGAACAGCAAAAACAGAAAATAAAGACAATCAAAGATGCAAATGAATTTCCAAAGAGATTCAATCCAACTCCAAAGATTAGAATATACACAAAGAGAAAACTCTTTGAGGTTGAGAGGAATACTGGAATCTGTACAAGAACTTGATATGGCAATAACAACAGTTGTGGCTGGAATCCTTGGTCGACCAAAACAAGTGGTTTAGATGCAAATTGGCAGTAGCTTTAGGGTCCAATCCCATTATGCAGTAAGGAATAAACTTTCAAGATGTGTGATTGTGTTGTTTACAAGAAAAAAGTATGAGACCAAGTTTTGCAAACCCATGCCAAAGATCTGATTGGAATAGGAAATACCAGGATTGCAGCATTAAGTGAATTTCAATCTCAGACAATAAAGAAAAGAAGAGATTATGTCTTTCTGACAGATAAACATAAGAAGAAAGACTACAGATTCAGCTGGAAAAACCCAGAAGGACTGATGATATCTTTTAAATGTCAAAGGTATTAGTTAACTTCAAACATAAAGGCCCAGGATATCTATGGCAGGTTCAGAAAATGCCTTGATCCAGAAGAAAGATCAGAGGGGAAAGGGAAGATATGGAAGGGCAAGAGGAGGTGGTAACCTCAATACATCATGGATAAAGGTGACATTCTACTACAGCGGCAGGCCACTCTACCCGATGAAGAAGAATTGGATGATCATCTACTTTTTCAAGAATGAGGACCCTGCGGACACTTTCTTTAAATATAAATGGATTAGACGTGCCAAATAAGAGAAGATCTTTTCATTATTTGCAATTTATGGATTACAAAAAAGATGGATCTGGTAGAAACTGACAATTATACAATCAACAGGCCCTCCCAAGCTTGAAAAAGAAATGTAATAAAAGTCCCCTTTTTTGACCAGGGGCTACTTGACTAGGGACCGCTCTCCAACATTAGTATCAAAAATCAGTTTTTGGTCAACTTTAGCTTCAGTTTGGTTATTTGGGGTGCTGATTCAGAAAATGGCTATGGATAGATCACATGTAGTTTCTGATACAGAACGTATGCCGCCCAGTAGTCTCCATCTGCTCGCCCACAAAAACCATCTCTATCTCTTCTCTCTATATATAATAAAGCGGAATGTTTGTATGTTTGTATGTATGTGGCATACTTTCTGAGAGGCCAGTGAGAGAGTATTTGCATAATGCCTCCAATTGGACAGCCAACACGAACATTCCGACACTAAACTGCCAGAGGGGGATAAGGCAAAGGCCTGAGGCAGTCAGCCATGGTGGGAGTTTCATTGTTGGGAGTTTCCCAACAATGAAAGAACAAGACCAAACTTGGCACACAAAACTCCCAAGACCCACTCTATATCCTGGTGCAGTTTGGAGGAGGGCAGACCATGAATGATGGGATTTGAAGTACCTCCAATCACTTCCACAGACTGCTGCTACTCTCATCCACTGACTGATCAAGACCAAACCTGACACACAGAGCCCTCATGACCCACTTTACATCCTGGTGCAGTTTGAAGGAGGATGGACCATGGATGATGGGACTTGAAGTACCTTCACTCACCGTCCGGGACTGCTGCAACCCTCATCCAATGAATGATCAAGACCAAACATGGCATACAGAGCCCACATGACCCACTCTACATCCTGGTGCTGTTGGGAGGGGGAAGGACCATGGCCGATGGGACTTGCACTACCTTCACTAACTTCCTGAGACCACTGCGAGCCACGTAAACATCTGATAAGGACCAACCTTAGCACACAATGCCTTTCTCAAATAACCCGGGCAGGGCCGGGTCCCCAAGCTAGTATTTAATAAGCCTCGGCACTATAAGAAGGTTTTTTAGAGACGAGTCACTTTCATTGCAACAGTGTAGTAATGATGAAGCTGTGGACCATATTTTAGTTCTTGCGGACCACTGGTGGTCCATGGACCACAGGTTGGGAACCAGTGCTGTAATAATTAGGAACGATCAAATTGACTAGGTTTCTACAATTACCAGATTCTTCCAGTTTTGAAGAAAAATGGCAGCCTTCTAAATCAAAGGGAGACAAAATGAAAATATAGCGCCAAGGGAAAATTAGTAGTACAGGCTTGTGGGAATAACAAGAAAAGAAAAAGTAGAGAAGTCGGTGAAAAGAATAAAAGGATCCCCAATGATATCCATGGGATCCTGGAAAATTAATCTACCAGAGATAAGAAGATGTAGGGTTCCAGCCTGGTGGACTTGGACAGACCCTAGGGGCTCCGGGCCAGGCACCAGTTGACCCAGGGGAGTTAGAGGATGATGGGTGGCCTGATGCATTTGACACTACAGAAGAGAGCCTGCAATTGGATAATACATGGCTGGAGGGTATGGAACCGCAGATGAATTTAGTGAAGATTCCATGGAAATGGACTCGGATGAATATGAAAGGCCAGGCGGCCTTGGGTCTCAAGAAAGAGTGTCTACTCCCTTTCCAGATGGTGAAATGGGAGACGGGGAGTTTTCTGGTTCTCACTCTGATAGCGATGCAGCTGGTCCCACTAATGAGAAGGAATTCAACAGGAGGACTAGTATCTCAGCTTCTAGGAAAGATTGGAGAAAGGGGGTGCGGTGGACGCACAAGAGTTAGATTCCTATATCAATCCGGCCTGGGAGAACTTTCGTCAGATCTGAAGCCACCTTTAGCTTGATCTCGTCTCTTGTTCCAGTCTCCAAGTTCTTATTACCGCCAGGGCGGTTTGGATCCTGATTCTAGCGACCGCAGTTGCGGCCAGACTCTAGTGTCACGGATAACTGCCAGAGCGGTTGCCTTTGCTTTGGAACTTTGCTTATTTGGGATTTTCATCTGCTTGGATTATAGCTCAAGGACTAAGCTGAACTCTTTTGGATTGCTTTATTTTTATCTCTTTGGACTATTTTCTATCTTATTCTAAATAAAAGAACATTATTGCATTTGCCTGTGTGTGTGTGTGATCTAGGGGAGGGGGGGGACTGCCTGGGTTCTGAGGTGCAACAGAAGAATAGATGTTTTGATTATGAAGAAGACAGCAGAGACAGAGTAGGAAGTGTTAGTTGGTGCTTTCTATTTTTTTATTTTTCGACTTTTCTATCTCCTTTGTGTCAAAACACTCTATACCCAATTTTATCTCCTTCTGTTTTAGATTTTTAAAAAAAGAAATGTTCTATTTTTATTAATTCCCTTTTCTTTTTTAACATCATAGAAACTCCTTTAGTATTAAAAAGAAATGGAAGAAGAAAAATGTGAGATGTAAAAAAATGCCTTATTTCATATCTACTCTTGTACCTCCCTTCATTCCTCATGTATTTGTGATTAAAATTATATCAAAGAAAAGAAAAGGACAAAAGTAACTTTCCTAGGAAGTAAGTGATGGCACCTCCAAGGGTGACATATTAGTCAAAAACATTTGTGGCCACCTGCCTCTGTTTGTGTTCTCAAATGCTGCCACCTAGTGGGCCATCTGGGGTACGCCGATGCAAAGGACAACATCGGCCCAAAGAGAAGGGAAGCACAAAGGTTGTTTCTATTCCATAGACATCCATTAAACAATTAGACACATCAGGATGAGAGTATATTGGGATCTGTGGCATGCAAGCGGTGCCCTCCAAAGCAGCCTGTGCATGGATACAGAGAGAGTATCTCAAAATCTAATAATGGGGTAAACACACAGTTGACCCGAGATATCCCATTTCTGATTCTGCTCTTTAGAGCAGTCTCATAAATACTTAGAACTGAGTGTTCTCATGCAACCATTTTCAGTTCAAAAGTTCAGTACTCTCAACATATTCCCAGGGAAAACGGTGTCTAGAATATGTTTGGCGCTCCAGCAGAATCTGCGGTATGCTTTCCCAGGAAGTAACCATAGAATTGCATTGTAGGACCTAGCTTTAGATTTTCCAATGCAAGTCTACATTATGCTGGGAATTCCTTTTTTTTTTTGGTCATGTGAGGAGCAACTTGAAAAACTGCAAGTCGCTTCTGGTGTGAGAGAATTGACCGTGTGCAAGGACGTTGCCCAGGGGACACCCGGATGTTTTGATGTTTTTTCATTCTTGTGGGAGGCTTCTCTCACATCCCCGCATAAGGAGCTGGAGCTGATAGAGGGAGCTCATCTGCGCTCTCCCTGGATTCGAACCTGCAACCTGTCAGTCTTCAGTCCTGCTGGCACACGGGTTTAACCCACTGCGCCACCGGGGGCTCCTCGTAGTTGTTCATATGGAGTTGATAATCTTCTAGCTGGCCCATAGGAATATACACTGAACAGAACACTGGAGTAAAATAATCTAAGGATGAATATGGTGTGCCCCCCCCAGGCCCGGATCATTACCTTTTGCCGCCCTAGGCCACCGTTCGGAATTACGCCCCTCCCAAATTGGCTGCCGCCGGCGCCGCTCCAGTCCTCCTACTTCTGCTAAGTTAGCAGAAGCAGGAAAAGGTAGCGTGGCGGTGGCAGCCAATCAGGGGTGCCTGAGGTGGTTCAGCTCCTCCCAATACCTCCCTCCTCAACTTCAAGCCGCCACGCGCACAGAGGTAAAAGGAAGGTGCTGTTGTGGCCCGGGCATGCGCTGCGCTGCGCTGCACTGCACTCTAGATTGTATAGCAGAAGTGCCCGAAAGTCGCTGTTTTTTTTAAAAAAATAGTTTTTTAAAAAAATCTTTTTTTAATTGGGGGGGTCTGTATTTGCCCCCCTCTCCCATGGCTGCCGCCCTAGGCCATGGCCTAGGGTGGCCTTATGGATGATCCGGGCCTGCCCCCCCTCCAGAAATGGCAGAAATTCCATTCCTTGCATTCCTCACCACAGGCAATGCTGGTGAATCCAGCTGGGAATCGAAGTCCCTCCACACCAGGAGGGCCAAACTATCTTTCTCCCAATATATGGCTTTCCACTTGATCCTGTATCCTTATGTCCTCCTGTGATGGAAAACTGCCAGGGAAGCAGAAATGGTTTGTTATGCTGAGTTACATTTTAGCAGGTATTATTATCATGTCAGGAGATAGCGTGAGTGAATGTATGTGTGTGCGAGATTGTGTGCTGGCGAGCCAAGAAGACTTTAATGAAGTGCCGCGGATTCATTAAACGGTCCCTGAGATGGGCAGATGGGCTCCCTTGATACTTTGGTGCTGCTACAAAAATACCCGGCCACAGAATAATAATAGGAGGCCGCTGCTATGATGTGCTGGCTAATGGCTGTCTTAAAACAGGGTTCGACGCCACTGTGCCAGGGTGATGGCAGCCTTATAAATACCGCCAGATCGATCCAGGCTAATGAAGGAGGCCACAGAAGTCTTTGCAGAGCCTGGTTTCTCTATAGGCTTCTGCTGTAAAATACATAGCCTCCTTTTTTCTGGAAGCTGGTACAAATTGAGTCTCTCTTATTGGAAATACTTGGCATCAGGGAACATTCTGTAGTTTGGAATTTCTTTTAGGATTTTGTAATACTTGCATCTATGGACTCTTAGAGGTGGGGCAAGTCCAAACGTTCATGTTTCATATGCAGCTTATATGTATAGCTTGAAGGTCGTTTTGTATTTTTTATTTATTGTTCATAATTGTGTTCATAAAACCAAGTGTGTTTTGGGGGCCGTCAAAGCGGTTCACTAAATTGACCATTTTGGATTTTTGAGCATTTAAGGGAGGGGGATATTTAAATACTTGCCTATCTTGGCGATGGGAGCCAAGTATTTTGGATTTGTGAATTTCAGATAAGGGATAATCAATCTGTATGTATTGAATGAGTACCAAATTGTGCAATCTGTGCCAATTATATGTCATGCCTTTATGCCAGGCCGTGCCGTGACGGACCTCCTGCTGTGCCGCGAAAAAAACCTCTCTGCCCCCCCTTCCTTCCCCCCTCCTCCTGCCAAACTCCTGCTGCTTGGGGGAGGAGGAGGAAGGGCCGGGCGGCGGCGAACAAAAAGAAGGGGCCGAGGTGCCACCTCCTTCAGCCCTTTCCCCAGGCAGCCTCCAATACGCCATGACTCCCGCCCCTCACTTGCTAAAGATGCATGGAGGAGGAAGCTGAGGGAGGGGGGCATGGCGTAGCCTGGCTCGGCCCCCTTCCCTGGCTTCCGCTCTCCCACAGCTTTTCCAGCCTTGAGGGGACAGTGCCAATCCAGCATTGTGCTGGCTCTGCCACTGCTGGCTTGGCATTGCCCCCTCAAGGCTGGAGAAGCTGTGGGAGAGCTGAAGCCGGGGGGGAGGGGGCGGAGCATGGCACGGCCTGGCTCTTCCCCTGGCTTCGGCACTCCCAGCAGCTGCTCCCAGCAGGCCACCATCCCCCAGCCATTCTTTACTGTGTCAGAGTGTCATTTTGGTTGGTGGTGTGCCCCTGGATTTTTTTAATGTTAAAAGTGTGCCGCGGCTCAAAAAAGGTTGGGAAACACTGCCATAAGGCTCCAATGGCCCCTGTGTATCCATAGGAATTTGGTTCCAGGACCCCTCTCCTATGGGATACCAGTGGTATGCAAGAACGAAAATATGGTCTGCGACCTCACATTTACTACAGCATTGCCTCAAAACCACATGGCTTGGCTACAAGAGTGACCGGTCTTCCAAAACCCTCTTATAGTGCTGGGGCAATAGGAATGTCAGGAAGGTAGAGGCTGAGTACCCACAAAAGATTACTACTACCACATCAGCTCTATATTATTAAATATGGTTTTCTGTGGGTGGGCAGATTACGACTGTTGTTGTTGTTTATTCGTTCAATCGCTTCCAACTCTTCATGACCTCATGGACTAGCCCACACTAGATTATGACTACTAGATAGCAAATGTTCTGTATCAGAAACTAGAGCTGATGTGGTCTATCCCAGTGTTTCCCAACCAGTGTACCATGGCACTCTAGTGTGCCGTGAGCGATCATCAGGTGTGCCGTGGGAAAATGGCACTCCCCCCCCTCCTAGCAGCCCCCTCACAGGTTTCCAAGAAACAAATTGAGCCTCTCCGCTTGGAAAGGTTTTTTTTTTTACTATTTCACTGGATTTTTGAAGAGTCCCCCCCCCCCCCAAGGAAATGTTTATAACAGCTTCATGACATCCATAGTTAACTGGAAGCAAGTTTCACTCAGAGTGAAATTTCACAAAGGTCTGGAGAATAAGCTCTATGAGGAGCGGCTTGAAGAGCTGGGCATGTTTAGCCTGAAGAAGAGAAGGCTGAGGGAAGATATGACAGCCATGTATAAATATGTGAGAGGAAGTCATATATATGTTGTGTTTATCGAAACAGGCCCAGGTTTCACACTGAGTGTATAAATACATTTTAAAACATATTAACTATATGTATTACTGTGTTAGAGTGTCATTTTGTGTCATTTTGGTTGGTGGTGTGCCCCAGGATTTTGTAAATGTAAACAATGTGCCGCAGCTCAAAAAAGGTTGAAAAACACTGCTCTACAGTGGCACAGTCCATAATGTTCCAAATAAAATTTTGCCTTTTGGAATTTTGCAGGGGAATATTTTCAAGCCATGGATGCAGATCCCGTGGATGTAGACTGCATATATTTATGACTAAGTGAGCATGCCAACGATCACACCTTGAACTTTACACCTGACAAATAGGCAGGGCAACCTCTTTTTTGTTCTCAGTGTCAAGTTTCTTAGGTTTGCAGCCCAGGATTTGAAAAAAGGAGGGGCAAACTCTCTCGCGGTCTTGTAATGCACTTCATTGAGCTTGGAGGAATGCACTCTGTTTCTCCATAATTATAATGTGGAGATGTGGTTATGCTTTCCAAACCTATACGCAAATGCTTAATAAGCCAGAGCGACATTTTCCTGTTCATTAAGTGGCACTGCCAGGAGGAATGGCTCTTTGCCCTTCTTTTTCCAGACCCTTCAACACAGTGTTTCTCAACCTTCCTAATGCCGCAACCCCTAAACACAATTCCTCATGTTGTGGTGACCCCAAACCAGGGGTGAGAACCTCTTTGACTCAGAAAGCCATGAAAGCAAAATATTTGGAAATTTATTTCAGTAATATACTAGCTGTACCCGGCACGCATTGCTGTGCCCTATTTAGGAGACGCGAGATGTAAGGGTTGGAAATGATGTTACTTACGGTCTTGGTGGGGTCATGTAGGCAAGAATTGCGCACTTTCTATGTGTGCTCCAAATGATGTCATCTGGAAGCATGAGTTGTATTGGCTTATATAGCGGAGGAAGTGTTTTGATTCTGGAGTGTGTCCACTCAGCAAAGTCTGTAGTGGTTGTGGAGGAGTGGCAAGTGGTGGTAGAGAGACTTTACCGGCTAGGCAGCACATTCCTGTTGTTTCTGCTGGGTATTTCAGGGCTTTGCAATGTGTGCAGATGTGCGTTAGGGTGCCAATGTTGGCCTCTGGCACCATGCTGTAGTCTTCTGCAGCATTGTATCTGAAGGCTGGGCGGTGGAATTGGTTGTGGTGTTTTTGAAGTTTGTTTTCTGTGTTGCAACGTCGTGCTTCTGCGCTCCTTGCGCGCTGCTGTTGTGTTGAATTTCTGCGTCTTTGTTGTTCCTTGCTGCGCGCTTCTTCTTGTCGTGCAGTTCTTTGCATTTGGTTCTCAGCTGTGCGTCGTGCAGTGACTTGTTGTCTGTGTCTCTGCTGCGCAGTGTGTTTCTGTTCTGGCGTTTGTTCTGCCCTTTTTTGTTTGATGTATGTAGCGTTGTGAGTGTGTTGTCCGATGCTGTTATTTTTATAAGGCATGGCTTGTCTTTTGGGTCAGTTTATGTCTGTGTAGAAGGAATGGTTTTAGTTTGTGGTGTTTGTAGGTGTTGTGTGTACGGGGTCCCGTAAGGTTGGTGGGATGGGTTGTGATCGGAAGTTGTGTTGTGTTGTGTGGGTAGGAATTTGCTGGAGAATTGCTCCTTCAGAGTTTAGTTTTGGCAGTTTAACCCTCAAACACCAACTGAAATCTCTCAGCATTCTATCCTAGCCTTGGATGGCTCTTGCCAGCGTTGCTATGGTTACAGCAGTTATGCAAATCCGCCCTTATTGGCAGCCAATCATGTTGTTCAGAATGTAGAGGCTGGGTGAGTCGTTGGCTGCCCCGGAGGATACTGGGAAATGTAGTTTTATTTTTACTCGTTGTTTTGGGGGCCTTTTAGGTTTTGGGGGGGAAGTTTCTTTGCTACAAACGTACCTTGCTTGAGGCCTATTTCTGTTGGCAAGTATTGTGTTTCTGCGTTGTATGGTTTCTTTCTTTGAGGTATACATCACATGACGTGAACCCATTTATATAGTAGATTTTAAGACTGAATTCAACTATCTCTCTCTCTCTCTCTCTCTCTCTCTCGGCATTACTTCGCGAACGGAGATTCTTAGGAAGGACTCATCCCACGCTTTTTACAAGCACGTTGATGACTAAAAAGGCCAATCTGAGATAGGCAAGTTCGGTTGCAGAAAGCACAGCAGAAAGTCTCCTTGGGTAATGTTGTTTCCAAGTTGCGGTTCTTTCTGTGTTGTCGTTTCTCTTCGAGACTCATTCGGCGTGTCTTCTCGAAAGAGGCCGCAGCATTGTGGATAGTGCATCTCCATGCCTCCCGATGTGATGTGAGGCCAGGGTGGACCATTGTTGGTGATCAATCTGGCCGAGTCTGAGATGTTGTTTCAGGGAGTCATATGTCTTTTTGGGGGTGCCTCTCTTGCGCTGACCCGTGTCGAGTTCACCATAGAGTAGTATCTTTGGGAGGCGGTGGTCCTCCATCCTAGAGACGTGCCCTGCCCAGCGCAGCTGTGTTCTCAATAGCATGGCCTCAATGCTGGTGATCCCTGCTTGCTCAAGGAAAGCAATATTCGTCACATGGTCGGTCCAGTGTGCGAAGACAGCGCTGATGAAAGCGTTCGAGGAGTCGTAGGTGTTGGTGATAGGTGACCCATGTTTCAGACCCATAGAAAAGGATTCCCCTGGCAGACAGATGGACCCCCCCTCTGGCCCGCTCGCCTTGGAGGCCCCCCACTCACTCATCAATACTTGGATCTCACCCCCCATCACACACAGACACACGCACACAGGGGGACACCTTGGAGCAATAGGCCACGGCCCCCTCATGCTCACCTCATGGGTGCGTGGAGTGGGTGAGGCCCACGGAGGTGGGTTTCAACAGGCCAAGAGGCCGACTGACTGACTGAGTTCCACAAAGAGGCTACCTCAGTTCAAGAAGGGTTGCTGCTGCCGGGACCTGGTTGCCAGGAACATTTCCCCTTCCAGGTCTGCCTCCGCACTCTGTGGCCCTGACTCGGACTGACACAAAATGGTGCTGGGCTTCTCCCCTCAGCTTAGCCCCACCCACCATCCTTCCCTCAGCCATTGGTTAGTGGAAGGAGTCATCCTTTTCTTTTTAAGGTTGTGGGTGAACTACAACTCCCATTGTGCCAGATTAACTCCTAGAAGTGCTCTCAGTGTAGGGTGGATGAGCTCCAGATGCGTCCTGCGAGCCAGATGCAATCATCAAAAGAGCCACACTTGGCTCGCGAGCCATAGGTTCCCGACCCATGCCCCAAACCATAATTTTTTTTGTTGCTACTTTCATAACTGTTATTTTGCTACTGTTATGAATCATAATGTAAATATTCGATATGCAAGATGTAAGACAGAGGTCTTCCTGGTCAGTTGCAAGGCCGAACAGGGTACAGGGTTACAGCCTGGTGGAGTTACACTCCCCTTGAAGGCACAGGTTCACAGCATGGGAGTCCTCCTGGACTCATCGCTGAGCCTAGAACCTCAGGTTGCAGCAGTGGCTAGGGGAGATTTCACACAATTAAAACTTGTGCACCAGCTGCGCCCATGCCTTTGGAAGTCAGACTTGCCCAAGGTGGTCCATGCTTTTGTTACATCC
Source organism: Anolis apletophallus (assembly GCA_030556195.1). Taxonomy (NCBI): domain Eukaryota; kingdom Metazoa; phylum Chordata; class Lepidosauria; order Squamata; family Anolidae; genus Anolis; species Anolis apletophallus. Next base: position 37,891,106 of record JARBWK010000015.1, on the reverse strand, counting down.
AGGATCAACTACTACAATGGTTCAGAAGCTTCAACTAATACAACAGGAGGCAGACAGGTTAATAACTGGAGTGGCACACAGGAAGCAGACAACTCCCATGTTACGTCAAATTTGGCACAAATACCCAACATGTCCAAATTTGAATATTAGTGAGATTGGGGTGTGTGTGTGAGTGTGATTTTGTCATTTGGGAGTTGTAGTTGCTGGGATTTATAGTTAACCTACAACCAACGAGCATTCCGAACTCCACCAATGATGGAATTGAACCAAACTTGGCGCACAGAACTCCCATGACCAACAGAAAATCCTGCAAGGATTTGGTGGGCATTGACCTTGCGTTTGGGAGTTGTAGTTCACCTACATCCAGAAAGCACTGTGGACTCAAGCAATGATGGATTTGGACCAAACTTGGCATGGAGACTCAATATGCCCAAATGTGAACACAGATGGATTTGGGAGAAAATAAACCTTGACATTTGGGAATTGTGGTTGCTGAGATTTATAGTTCACCTACAATTAAAAAGCCTCTTGAACTCCGCTAACAATAGAAGTGGGCCAAACTTCCCACACAGAACTCCCACGACCAACAAAAATATTCTGTGTTTTCTTATTGTCTTGGATGACCTTTCAGACCCCCCCCCATGACCCCCCCCCCAGGGGTCCTGACCCCCAGGTTGAGAAAGGCTGCTTTAGCAAAACCTTTGCAAACAGAATTGATTTTCTTTTCTTCATTTATATCCCACCTTTATCCTAATATAGGACACAATACATTACAGCATGATGGCCCATGCCCATTTGATTTTGCCAATGTATGTAAGAGACGCCACTTTACTTTTTTTTTTAATGATTTTTATTCAAACATAACACCACATGACACACATAACCAACGATTGACATACAATACAATAGCATCCATACCGTGTCCATTTCCTCCCAAAACCATTCTTATTTATCTAGCCTAAAAAAAGAACGAAGAACAACAAAGAACCCACCCCCAGAGAGACGCCACTTTACAATGCCATTGTATATACAGTAATTGGACTTGTGAATCCATGTTTTTATGTAGTCATAGAAGCTATCTAGGGCCCACTGTTTTAAGGTCCAAAAACTCATTGTTAACTTAAGTGAGGTTTATCTGCCTGGTTGTTCAATTTCACATGTTGTCAATTTTGGAGAAAATGTTTGTTGACAGACCTTGCAGTACTTGGTTGTGTTAGATATATCTCTCCTTTCCTTCTGTTTCTGGCACCAAATTTTCTGTTGTAACTGGAACACATCCCCTTTGTTAACTGAGATATATCGGCATATTCCCTCTAGAAAAGATGTAGCGTGCAAAAGTATTTCTGTTTAGATTTTGAGGTTGTTTTGCAAGAGTGTTCCTTGGCAGAGCAGGCACTGCCTTGAGCCCTTAAATCAGGGGTGGGCAACCTATGGCCCGCGGGCCGGATCCAGCCTGGCAGCCGATGATGCCCGGCCCTTGGCTCCCTCAAGGCTTCGTCCTGAAGAGAGGGAGCCGAACTCCCATTGGGGCGGCTACAAACATGAAGAAGCAGGCAGGCAGGCAAGCGGAGGGGAAGGGAAGGGAGGGGGAAGAAGGGGAGGTGGCCAGGAGCAAGAGCATGCCTTCATCTTCCTCCTCCTCCTTTCCCTTCCTCCTCGCGCACTCCCCCCTCCCTCTTGCCTCGGAGCTCTTTCCCTTCTGTTTCCTGTCTTCCTGTTTCCTTCCCTCCCTCTCTCTTTCCCCCTTTCATTCCTTTCCCCTTCCACCACCTGAATGGAAGAAGGAAGGAGCTGGAGTGCAGCGATGGAGAGGGGGCGGGGCCAGAGCGGGAAAGAGGCGGGGCCGAGGCCGGAGTGCGCGGGGGGGTGCTTCCATTCCTTCCTCAGCTTCCTCCTCTTCTCTTGTCTTCTCTTCTGCCTCTTTGAGCAAATTGAGTTTTTGTGCCATGTTTGGTCCTGATCCATCATTATTTGAGTCCACAGGGCTCTCTGCATGTAGGAGAGCTACAACTCCCAAACTCGAGGTAAATGCCCAGCAAACCCTTTCAGTACTTCCTGTTGGTCTCGTGAGAGTTCTGTGTGCCAAGTTTGGTTCAAGATAGCTGGATGGCCATCTGTGAGGAAGGCTTTGTGTTTTTCCCTCATGGCAGAAGGAGTTTGTACTGGATGGCCCTTGGAGGTCTCTCCTACTCTAGGAACCTGTTGTTGTTGTTATTATTGGCTGAATGGCAATCTGTGAGGAGTGTATTGATGGTGTTTTTCCCTTATGGCAGAAGGAGGTTGGACTGGATGGCCCTTGGAGGTCTCCTCCTACTCTAGGAACCTGTTGTTGTTGTTATTGGCTGAATGGCCATCTGTGAGGAGTGCCTTGATTGTGTTTTTCCCTTATGGCAGAAGGAGGTTGGACTGGATGGCCTTTGGAGGTCTCCTCCTACTCTAGGAACCTGTTGTTGTTAATATTATTATTATTATTGGCTGAATGGCCATCTGTGAGGAGTGCCTTGATTGTGTTTTTCCCTTATGGCAGAAGGAGGTTGGACTGGATGGCCCTTGGAGGTCTCCTCCTACTCTAGGAACCTGTTGTTGTTATTATTATTATTGGCTGAATGGCCATCTGTGAGGAGTGCCTTGATTGTGTTTTCTCTTATGGCAGAAAGAGGTTGGACTGGATGGCCCTTGGAGGTCTCCTCCTGTTGTTGTTATTATTATTATTGGCTGAATGGCCATCTGTGAGGAGTGCCTCTAGGAACCTGTTGTTGTTGTTATTATTATTGGCTGAATGGCCATCTGTGAGGAGTGCCTTGATTGTGTTTTTCCCTTATGGCAGAAGGAGGTTGGACTGGATGGCCCTTGGAGGTCTCCTCCTACTCTAGGAACCTGTTGTTGTTATTATTATTATTGGCTGAATGGCCATCTGTGAGGAGTGCCTTGATTGTGTTTTTCTCTTATGGCAGAAAGAGGTTGGACTGGATGGCCCTTGGAGGTCTCCTCCTACTCTAGGAACCTGTTGTTGTTGTTATTATTATTGGCTGAATGGCCATCTGTGAGGAGTGCCTTGATTGTGTTTTTCCCTTATGGCAGAAGGAGGTTGGACTGGATGGCCCTTGGAGGTCTGAATGGCCATCCCTTGGCACTCTAGGAACCTGTTGTTGTTTTTATTATTATTGGCTGAATGGCCATCTGTGAGGAGTGCCTTGATTGTGTTTTTCTCTTATGGCAGAAGGAGGTTGGACTGGATGGCCCTTGGAGGTCTCCTCCTACTCTAGGAACCTGTTGTTATTATTATTATTGGCTGAATCGCCATCTGTGAGGAATGCCTTGATTGTGTTTTTTCTCTTATGGCAGAAGGAGGTTGGACTGGATGGCCCTTGGAGGTCTCCTCCTACTCTAGGAACCTGTTGTTGTTGTTATTATTATTGGCTGAATGGCCATCTGTGAGGAGTGCCTTGATTGTGTTTTTCTCTTATGGCAGAAGGAGGTTGGACTGGGTGGCCCTTGGAGGTATCCTCCTATTCTAGGAACCTGTTGTTGTTGTTATTATTATTATTAGCAGAGGATGAATGAATATCATCATCATTATTATTATAATGTTCTCACTGAAATAAATTTCCAAATATTTTGCTTTTATGGCTCTCTGAGTCAAAAAGGTTCCTGACCCCTGATATAATGAATCACAAATGATACAAATGTTTACATTTTGTTAACCATTGTTTTGTAAAATTTGAGTGAATAAATGTCATTTTTCCTATGACAACTTCTCTTTTTCATTGCTCATAACATATACTCTTATCAGTCTTATTAATATATCAAAAATGCAATGTAGTGCCTTTATTATTAGTATTATTAGTATTATTATTATTATTAAAGAAATTCAATTGATATTATGTAGAATGTAGTTCAGTCTTTAGGTGCGGCCCTCCACAATATTTTTTGGCTCTCGTGTGGCCCCTTGGAAAAAAATAATTGCCCACCCCTGCCTTAAATAGACATTTTGGAAGAGTTTGCTCTGTCTCAAGACTTATCTTCCCATAGAGTAGTCTGGTTGCAAAGGAGCCAAATCAAAAGCAAGGGTAAAAAAAGTGTTAATAACGAACCGGTCACTGTCCAGCCCAACGCGGCACAAAAGAGCAGCTCCTCCACCTGTTATAAATGGCTGCTCGGTGCAACGTCGGTGCCCAAGGGGATTGAAGGCCATCAGATTCCTGTACTGAATGTCACAGCAACCTCAAAGCCCCGGAAACAGCCAGTCAGATGGTGCTCGCTGATACGAGCATCAGTCCCGTGGAAATCCTTCCAACCAGAACCATGACCAGCCCAGGTGTTCGGTCCCCAGAGAGAGCTGCGGCAGAGCCGGAGAAAGACTGCGTAGTGAAGGCTATTGGAAAGCAGACTAAAAGAATGAACAGCTTGCTTGTGAGACATTGTGCCGAATGCATTCCAGCCGTAGTCTCCGATTTGGAGGCCTATCAGTTGATGAAGGAATGCATCGCTTAAGCCAAGGAAAGCCATCTGATTGGAGATAGAGGCAACGGGGTTTGAACATCTTGAGAAAATTACCATATATACTTGTCTATACGTCATTGTATTGAATGCATTCCAGCCGTAGTCTCCAACTTGGAGGCCTATCACTTGCTGAAGAGATGCATAGAAGCCTAAGCCAAGGAGAGCCACCCAATTGGAGATAGAGGCAATGGGCTTTGAACATCTTGAGAAAATTACCATATATATTTGTGTATAAGTCATTGTGCCAAATGTATACCAGTTGGATTTGGAGGCCTGTCACTTACTGAAGGGATGCATAGAAGCCTAAGCTAAGAAAAGCCATCTGATTGGACATAGAGGCAATGGGTTTTAATCATCTTAAGAAAATTACCGTATATACTCGTGCATAATTAATTGTGCTGAATGCATTTCCGTTGTAGTCTCTGACTTGGAGGTCTATCAGTTGCTGAAGGGATGCATAGAAGCTTAAGCTAAGAAAAGCCATTTGATTGACAATGGGGTCTGAACATCTTGAGAAAATTACCATATATACTCGTGCATAAGTCATTGTGTTGAATGCATTTCCGTTGTAGTCTCCGACTTGGAGGCCTATCAGTTGCTGAAGGGATGCATTGAAGCTTGAGCCAAGGAAAGCCACCCAACTGGAGATAGAGGCAATGGGCTTTGAACATATTGAGAAAATTACCATATATACTCGTGTATAAGTCATTGTGCCGAATGCATTCCAGGCGTAGTCTCCGACTTGGAGGCCTATCAGTTGCTGAAGGGATGCATAGAAACTTAAGCCAAGGAAAGCCACCCAACTGGAGATAGAGGCAATGGGCTTTGAACATATTGAGAAAATTACCATATATACTCGTATATAAGTCATTGTGCCGAATGCATTCCAGTCATTGTCTCCGACTTGGAGGCCTATCAGTTGCTGAAGCGATACATAGAAACTTAAGCCAAGGAAAGCCATCTGATTGGAGATAGATCTGGTCTGAACATCTTATTTATTTATTTATTTATTTACTCTATTTCTATACCGCCCCTCTCAGCCCTAAGGCGACTCGAGGCGGTTTACATGGCAACCAGTGCCCACAATATAAAATACAATCAAAACAGTTATGTACTAACAAATAAAAACACAACAATTGGCAATTAAAAACAATACAATTCCCAGCGTCTCATCATTAAAATCATTTTCCATCCCTTCGTCTTGTCACTCCGTGATCACAATTAAATAGTTATATTTCATCATGCAAAAGCCTGCTCGAATAGCCAGGTTTTGACTTTCTTTCAAAATGTTAGAAGGGAGGAGGCTGATCTGATGTCTCTAGGAAGGGTGTTCCATAGCCAAGGGGCCACAGCTGAAAAAGCCCTGTCTCTCGTCCCCACCAACTGGGTCTGTGACAAAGGCAGGACCAAGAGCAGGGCCTCTCCAGATGATCTTAAACACCTGAATGGTTCATAGAGAGAGAGAGACGTTTGGACAGATAATCTTGAGAAAATTACCATATATACTTGTGTATAAGTCATTGTGCCGAATTTATTCCAGTTGTAGTCTCTGATTTGGAGGCCTATCAATTACTGAAGAGATGCATAGAAGCTTAAGCCAGGAAAAGCCACCTAATTGGAGATAGAGGCATTGGGTTTTGAATGTGTTGAGAAAATTACTGTATATACTTGTGTATAAGTCGACCTCCTGTATAAGTCAAGGGTGGATTTGGGGAACCAACACTATGGATTTGATATTCCCCATGGATAAATTGAGGGATGTTTCACAGAGAAAGGAAAGTACCAATACTGTCTTAGGGGTTTTTATTAATTTACTACACAGACATTGAAAAAAACCCCAGAAGCAGCAACTGAGAGAGTAGAGGGAGTCTGTGCTTCTTTTACATTCCCCTAGGATGGACTAATCAATTCATTTTCACCTCTCTGGTCAGAGAGGGTTCCTTTTTGGGCATGATCAGATATTTACATTATGATTCATACGAGGGCGGGTCAATAAGTCTGTGACTTTTTGAATGAACCACGGGTTTTTGGATAAAAAATCATTTTATTTTTCAACCTAGTCTCCTTCGAGCTCTATACACTTTGTCCAATGTTTCTCCAATTTTTTTCATCCCTTCCACACAAAAAAAAGATTTGTCAAGGTCATCAAAATAGGTATTTGTTTGCGAGATGATTTCATTGTTAGAGTCAAATCTCTTTCCGCCGAGCCATTTCTTCAGGTTTGGAAACAAGAAATAGTCACTCGGGTCTAAATCCGGAGAATAGGGCGGATGAGGGAGCAATTCGTATTCCTATTCATGGATTGTTGCCATGGCAACTGCACATGTGTGCATGGTCGATTGTGAGCAAACGCGGCACCCATCTCGCGGAAAGCTTTCTCATACCCAAGTGAACATTTCAAATTGAAACCACTGAGTCATGTGAGATGCCTATGGCTTCCACAATTTCTTGCACTTTCAATCTCCGATTGGCCAACACCATATCATGAATTTTTAAAATTGTTTCAGGTGTAGAGACCTCAACTGGGCTTCCTGATTGTTCGTCATCTTCCGTGGTTGTACGGCCACAACAAAATTCAGTAAACCACTTTTTACCATTGAAATTGATGGTGCAGAGTCCCCATAGTATTTATCAAGCTTAGCCTTGGTTTGAGTGATGGTTTTTTCTGCAAAAAATCATGCTTAATGAGCACGCAAAATTCACTTTTTCCCATTTTCTCCTCAAATCACGCAGTAGTCTGCTATCAATGGCTGTCAAACACAAACCAAATGACGCAGCTTGTTCAAATTTTGACAGGAGTCAACTGACAGATACCTGTTGACAGGAGCAGTGTTGCCCTTTCAGTTAAGAGGTGGGAAATTCAAAAAGTCACTGACTTATTGACCCGCCCTCGTAACAGTAGCAAAATGACAAATATGAAGTAGCAACAAAAATAATTCTATGGTTGGGGTTCACCACAACATGAGGAACTGTATTAAAGGTTGAGAAACACTGTATTAGAGTTTCCCTCCCCTTCCTTTTCTTTTCTTTTCTTCCTTTTCCTTTCAGAAGCCCCGTGTAATAATATTTAATCAGAAGGGTATTATTGTAATTTGCTGTTCGGCACCTGCGACTCAGTGCTGTTCTACTACATTGACAATTTGAATAAGTGGTGGAGAAGGAAAGGGTCGGAAAAAGGCCTGGACTGATATCCTCTCTTGCTGGAGATTTCAGTGTCCTTCGGGGCTGAGTGGCAAGATTTCTCTCTCTGGTTCTGCTCTAATTGGATGTAGTTATGCATCACTGGCTGCAGCCGAATGAGATGGGGATGTCTCTTTGGATGTGCATCAGGAGGAAACGGGATTTGGATGCAAAGCAGGAGAATGTAGGTCCTCATTTGTGTGTCTGCAATGGAACGAGACTGAATGCAGATGAGGAGTTTCTTTATGCCCACGAAAGAGTGAGGTGGGAAAGTGTCTGGAGATGCTTGTTTGGATGTACATCAGAGCAAGGTGGCGTCTGCAAGGCTGTCCCATAGACACATAGAGAGGCTGTTTGAAGGACTTGCGGGGTTGGAATGGAGACCACAAGGGAATACCAGGTCTTGTAGACTGTAGTCATTGGAAACAAACTGTCTCTGGCTATGAATTTCATGGGCTCACTATATTTTGACAATTGACTTGAAGCCAGATATGTACATGCACACATCATTTCAGAAGCATAGCATTCAAATCCCATGTATAAGCCTAGATATTTTAGTCAAAGAACCGACGGAAAAATCTGACTTGACTTATTATGGAAAATTAGTCAGAGGAATAGGTTAAAGACAGTCTGATATCTGTTTTTATGTAGTAATGTAACAGTCCTTTTGGAGAAAAGGAAAAGATCGAATGAATGTTATACTGAAACATTGTTTTGTAACCACCAAGCATTTATACCTTTGTAACCATTATGCTTTTGTCACAAAAATGCTACAAATAAACAGAGTTACTGTTTCATTTTAAGCAAAGCCTCTTTTTCAATATCTCACCTCCAACTCAAGAAGTCACAAAAGGTGGTAGAAGAATTAAATGATCTTGTATTTTAGTGGTATGTTGAAAAGCTGTCCATCGCTCCGTTGCCATGGACCGACCATCACCTGATCAGGTTTAAACTTTCTGCACGCCCTAACCTCCACAGGGGTGGTGGACCCATTAAGATGGTCCACCCCAGGAGACTTATGGATCCAGAGGGATTCCTGACGGCTCTTGGGGAATTTCCTGTCTCCTTGGTAGGTGATTCTGTCGATGCTCTGGTCTCTCTTTGGAATAGGGAGCTGACTAGGGCAATAGACACAATCACTCCGGAACGTTCTCTCTTAAGTAGCCAAGCTAAACCATCTCATTGGTTCAACGAGGAGTTGGCAGCGATGAAGCGAACAAAGAGGTGGCTAGAGAGTGTGTGGCAAAAAAGCCCAGTGAGTCAAACCGAACACAGCTACGCCTTTACTTAAGGGTATATGCCGTGGCAATAGAAGCCGCAAAAAATTCCTTCTATTCGGCTAATATTGCGTCTGCAAGAAACTGTCCTGTGCAGGCATGTAGCCAGGGGGGCTAAGGGGGCTTCAGCCCCCCCCGAAATTCTCAGGGTGGTCCGCGAAAAGGCCTTACTGGTACATTATTTAAACTGTTATTTTTATTCATATCATGATCTGATCACCATGCTCATTATATCCCACATTAATGGGGTTATTGGGATAACAATACAAAAGGTTTGCTAGGGTAGACCCTCTTCCACCTAGTCTCAGCCCCCCCGAACCAAACTCAGCCCCCCCCCCCCCCAAATCAAAATCCTGGCTACGGCCCTGGTCCTGCGGAGTTGTTTCGAGTAGTCAGAGGGTTGTTGAATCTCCTCCCTCCTGCCCTTTAGGAGGCTAGTGAAATCCTGGCTATGGAATGAAAAATTCCCAGAATAATGGCTGAGGCCGGCCACAGAACAAAGTTATTGACCACACATATGGACTGAGTTGGACATGATTTTATCTTGGCAATTGGGCTTATTTGTAATTGTATTCTATATGTATTTTAATCTTTTGTTGTTGTATGATGTTTTTAGATTGTATTATTGCATTGATTGAATCCTTGGTGTGAGTCAGTCTGAGTCCCTCTATGGAGGTCGAGAAGATCGGGATATAAAAGTTTTAAATAAATAAATAAATAAATAAATAAATAAATAAATAAATAAATTTGCACTGGCTGGCAGCCTGCCCCCTTCCTGACTGTTTTACATTTTTGGTGAGATAAATAAATAAAAGGACCCTTCCGCCACGCAACAAGTTTGAGTGCCTCACAGCCTGCTTCTCCTCTAGAGTAGAAACAGGTAAGTAGCCTCCTTAAAGCACGCACCTTCCTGGAGTTGAGCACCTCTCCTCTAGAGCAGTGTTTCCCAACCACTGTGACATGACACAGTAGTATGCCGTGACGGACCTCCTGCTGTGCCACGAGAAAAGCTCTCTGCCCCCCCTTCCTTCCCCCCTCCTCTTGCCTAACTCCTGCTGCTTGGGGGAGGAGGAGGAAGAGCCGGGCAGCGGCGAAGAAAAAGAAGGGGCTGGGGCGTCGCCGCCTTTGGCCATTTCCCCAGCCAGCGTCCAATCCGCCATGACTTCTGCCATGACTCTCACCCCTCGCTCGCTGAAGCCATGTGGAGGAGGAAGCCGGGGGAGGGGGTGGGGCATGGGGTGGCCTGGCTCTGCCCCCTACCCCCGGCTTCCACTCTCCCACAGCTTCTCCAGCCTTGAGGGGGCAATGCCAAGCCAGCATTGTGCTGGCTCTGCCACTGCTGGCTTGGCATTGCCCTCTCAAGGCTGGAGAAGCTGAGGGAGAGCTGAAGCCAAGGGGAGGGGTGGGGCATGGCGCGGCCTGGCTCCTCCCCCTCTCCCAGCTTCGGCACTCCCAGCAGCTGCTCCCAGCAGGCCACCATCCCCCAGCCGTTCTTTACTGTGTTAGAGTGTCATTTTGTGTCATTTTGGTTGGTGGTGTGCCCCCGGAATTTTTAATGTTAAAAGTGTGCCGCGGCTCAAAAAAGGTTGGGAAACACTGCTCTAGAGAAGGGGAGCCAGGAAGCCCCCCCCCTAATAGTGGGCTGCTAGAAAGTTGATCTTTTGGCACCCTATAGCGGAAACAAATATCTCCCCTCCCAAAAGCCAAAACACAGAACAGGTCAAGTTTTACCCGGATGGCACAAGCCTAATCTACAAGTGATATCAAAATCTATCACCTTGGCCCCAAAGCTTCTTCTGCACTTATACGTGAGGGAGGCTTACATATGAATATATACGGTAGTTGCTCCCCAGAATTCACCCCAAAGGAACTGCTCTTTGCTGCTCCCAACTCTGTATCCGCAAGCATTCTTCCAACATTGCATAGCCACACTCTCCCTTCTCTTGAGAAAATAGCCCACTGATGCATGCTAAGTAAAGTCATGACTTATTCACGGGGCATCTGCCATGGGACATCAGGTAGCTCCTGTTCAAGGTGAGTTGATTAACTTTCCGAAAATGGCTGAATAGGGGAGCTCAGCAGCAAACCAGTCTGCTGGATGCATGGAAGAGCGCATCTAATGTTCCTGCTGAGGACCCCGCTGTGCCTTCCATGTTGCCTTGGGCAGAGCTCCAATTATAAAACTGCATACCAAAAGGGAGAAAGGATTGCGAACAGCACCATGTTCTGAACATAACTGTGGAAACTTAGGCCTGAATCCTATTGTTAGTTGCAACTAGTGTGGACCAGTGGAAGTTTCTAGGTATTGACTATTCATCAACTATCGATTTGGCAGGTGCACTCTTACTGATCTGTAGGACTCAAGCATTTGTCTCTGTATCACACAACTGCACATCACATGCCAAAAACATCTGCCTTTTAATGAGTTTTTCTAGGGTTTCATATAAAACTACTATATATTATTCCTCCATGTATTGTCTATGTCAACTGCGACCATACCTCGTGAAGGCAGACTTGTCCACGGTGGTCCATGCCTTAGTTACCTCTAGATTGGATTACTGCAATGCGCTCTATGTGGAGCTACCCTTGAAGACAGCCCAGAAACTACATCTTGTCCAACGTTTGGCGGCCAGATTAATAACAGGCGAATTACAGGGAGTGGTCAAGATTCAAGGAGCTCTATTGGCTGCTGTTTATTTTATGGTCCCAATTCAAGGTACAGGTCATCACCTATAAAGCCCTAAAAGGTTTGGATCCTGCCTACCTTAGTGACCATATCTCCCTCCATGAACCTGCCCAATCCCAATTGGCAGCCAGGTTACTAACAGGAGCGTGGCACAGGGAGCATACAACTCCCTTGCTGTACCAGCTCCACTGGCTGCCAACTAGCTTCCAGGCACAATTCAAAGTGCTGGTTTTGACCTACAAAACCCTATACGGTTCTGGCCCAGTTTACCTGTCCGAATGGATTCTCCCCTATGAACCATCAAGGACATTAAGATCCTCCAGAGATGCCCTGCTCTCGGTCCCGCCGGCTTTGCAAGCGCGACTGGTGGGACGAGAGACAGGGCCTTCTCTGTGGTGCCCCCTCGGCTGTGGAACTCTCTCCCAAGTGATGCTAGATCTGCCCCCTCTCTGTTGTCCTTCAGGAGGCTGGTGAACACCTGGATGTGGAACCAAGCCTTCCCAGGATAGGCTGAGATTGGCTATTGTCTGAATGTTGACCACGTTTACAGATTGAGTGGAATTGTTTTAAGGGCGATGTGGTTTTATGCTGGGTTTTTATGTATTTTAATATGTTGTTGTAGTTGTTTTTAAAATTGTATAGCATTGAATTTTTGCTGTTATGCTGGTCTGAGTCCCTTGATAGAGGTGAGAAGGTCGGGTACAAAAGTTTTAAATAAATAAATAAATAAATAAATCCCTTCAATCTTCGGGGGAGGGTCTCCTCTCACTTCTACCACTGTCTCAGTCCCACCTTGTGGGAACAAGGGAGAGAGCCTTTTCCTCAGTCCCCCTCCCCCCCCCCGGTCTATTGAATGCACTACCTGGTGAGATTAGGCGAGCCCCCACTTTAGAAAGTTTCAAGAAGAATCTTAAAACCTGGTCCTTCCGCTGTGCCTTTGGAGATTAACTATATAATCTCATGCTATCATTCACCCTCAATATTTGCTCTGAGTGTACACCTCCTCCCCCTTTTACTTGAAGGTCCTTTTGCGCGACCCCAATCTGAAAGAGTTTTCTCCCTTACAATTAATTTGCCCCACTACCATCTCACTTCCTGTTTTGATCCCTATCTTTTCTATTTTAATCTGTACATGTGGTCCGCTCACTGTTTTGTGTCATGAATGATTTTATTTTATTATAATTTTATATTGGTTGTAATATTTTTATAGCTTATGTTCTATGTCAGGGGTGCCCACACTTTTTCAGCAGGCGAACTACTTATGATAAAACCAAGTCAGAAAGATCTGAGAGAGAAGCAGGGCGGAGTCGGGGGAGGGGGCATGGCTCCGCCCCCTCCCCCGCTCTGGCTACAGCGCTGCCACACCTTCTCCAGGCTAGAGGAGGGTATGCCAAGCCAGTAGTGGCATAGCTAGCCACTACTGGCTTGGCATACCCTCCTTAAGTTTGAAGAAGCTGTGGTAATGCTGTATCCGGGGGAGGGGGAGGGGCTTGGCGTGGCATGATTCCGCCCCCTCAGAAGCGCCCCATCCAGCTGGGCTTGACCTCCTAAGGTCCCGGGATCGACCAGTCGATCGCGAGCCACCTAATGAGCACCCCTGTTCTATGTAATTGATTATTTTGTTTTTACGACTGTTTTTACTTTGTTGTTGTGTTGTTGGGCTCGGCCTCATGTAAGCCGCCCCGAGTCCCTATTGGGGAGATGGTGACGGGGTAAAAATAAAAATTATTATTATTATTATTATTCCCTGGAAATTTAATGAAATGTAGATGTTCTCCAGACTTTCCGCTTAAGATGCTATCAACAGGAGATGTCAAGACAAGTACTGATCTCAAGGCCCTCTCTCCATCTTGTTGTCACCAAGGATCTGTTGACCTTTCTCCAGATCGATTCCCCATGTTTTTCCTGCCATATTGCAATTGCAAAAGTACTGATATAGACATATAAAGGCAATGGGCATTCTGATCTGAAAGTTCTTCTTTTCCTTGGATTTAGTATTACCGTATATACTCGAGTATAAGCCGACCCGAATATATGCTGAAGCACCTAATTTTACCATACATAACTGGGAAAATGTGTTGAGTATAAGCCGAGAGTGGGAAATGCATCGGCTGCTGGTCTATTTCAAAATAAAAATAGATACCAATAAAATTACATTAATTGAGGCATCAGTAGGTTAAATGTTTTTGAATATTAACATAAAACTGCAATATAAGATTAGATGGTCCAACTCTGATTAAACCATTATTCTGACCTCCTACAAATGTAAATGTGCTTACGTATCCTTCCAATAATAGTAAAGAGTAAATAGTAAATAGAGTAAAATATTGGAAATGTAAAAATAACAGTAATAATAGAGTAAAATAATGCATGTAGTAATAATAATAATACATAGAATAAATAATAAATGTAATAAAATAGTTTTATTTTTATCCATTATGTCAGGAGCGAACCAGACCATTGTATTGCATTAAAAACAAACAAACAAAACAAAACACAAAGTTTGCAGACTTGTCCTTTGACCAGTAGCTGGCCACTTGGAGTGCCTCTGGTGTTGCCCTAAGAAGGTCCTCCATTGTGCATGTAGCAGGGCTCAGGCTGCATTGTAGTAGGTGGTCTGTGGTTTGCTCTTCTCCATACTCGCATGTCGTGGATTCCACTTTGTGGCCCATTTCTTAAGGTTAGGTCTGCATCTCATGGTGCCAGAGTGCAGTCTGTTCCGCGCCTTCCAAGTTGCCCAGTTTTCTTAGTGGCCAGGAGGGAGTCTCTCATTTGGGACCAGCCATTGATTGAGGTTCTGGCTTTTAGCCTGCCACTTTTGGACTCTTGCTTGCTGAGGTGTTTCAGGTCTCTGTCAATCTTAGAAAACTATTTCTGGATTTAAGTCATTGGCGTGCTGGATGATACCCAAAAAGGGGATGTGCCGGAGATGTCACTGCCTGTCATTGTGATGTTATAAAACTCTACTGTTGTAACCTCTATATTTTTTTTCTTTGGTGTTGTGGGCACTGCTGAATTGGAGGCCTGGTTTTACAAAGACAGTGCTTCCATACTGCACATGTGGTCTTTCCGCTACTAAGATCATTCCTGCTACTTTTGGTCATTTCTGTTGTTTATCCCTGTGTGTTTCTTGGACACACGGCACATCTTATCACGGCACAGTTCATACAGCAGTTATTCTTTGACAGCTGACATGCCTTCAATGTTGATTGAGATTATTGTCATGGTTGGTCCTGAAAAGGTTCGTTGGTTGGTTTGCTTGTTTGGTTGCATGCTGCAAGTCGCTTCTGGAGTGAAAGAATCAGCCGTCTATGAAGACGTTGCCCAGGGGATGCCTGACATGTCTTCCAATCCTGTGGGGAGGCTTCTCTCATGTCCTCCATAAAAATAAAATACGAGAGCGGGTCAATAAGTCCATGAATTTTTGAATGAAACACAGGTTGTTGGATAAAAAATAATTTTATTTTTCAACGCAGTCTCCTTTGATCCCTTCCAAAAAATAAGATTTGTCGGGGTCATCAAAATAGGTATTTGTTTGTGAGATGACTTCAGTGTTGGAGTCAAATCTCTTTCTGCCGAGCCATTTCTTCAGGTTTAGAAACAAGAAATAGTCACTCGGGGCTAAATCTGGAAAATAGGGTGGATGAGGGAGCAATTCGTATCCCAGTTCATGGATTGTTGCCATGGAAACTGCACATTGTGTGCACCCCTGCATTGTCCTGCATTCTGAGCAAACGTGGCACCCATCTTGAGGAAGCTTTCTCATACTAAAGTGATCATTTAAAATTGGAACCACTGAGCCATGTGAGATGCCTATGGCTTCCACAATCTCTCGCACTTTCAATCTCCGATCGGCCAACACCATATCGTGAATTTTTCAATTGTTTCGGGTGTAGAGACCTCAACTGGATGTCAGAACGTTCGGCATCTTCCGTGCTTGTATGGCCACAACAAAATTCAGTAAACCACTTTTTTACCATTGAAATTGATGGGGCAGAGTCCCCATAGTATTTATCAAGTCTAGCCTTGGTTTGAGTGATGTTTTTTTCCGCAAAAAATAATGCTTAATAAGCACACGAAATTCACTTTTTCCATTTTCTCCTCAAATCACACAGTAGTCTGCTATCAATGGCTGTCAAACACAAACTAAATGATGCAGCTTGTTCAAATTTTGACAGGAGCCAACTGACAGGTGCCTGTTGACAGGAGCAGTGCTGCCCTTTCAGTTCAGAGGCGGGAAATTCAAAAAGTCACAGACTTATTGACCCGCCCTCGTACAATAAAAATAATAGATTAAAAATGGAAATGTAATAATAAATAATAATAGAGTAAAATAATACATGTGATAATAATAAAAAATAAAGTAAAATAATAAATGTAATAAAAATAATAAATAGAATAAAATAATGTAATAATAAGAATAAATATAATTAATAATAATAATAACAACAACACAGAAAAATGATAAATAACTTTGACTCGAATATAAGCAGAGGGGGCTTTTTCAGCCTAAAAAGGGGGCTGAAAAACTCAGCTTAAACTCAAGTATATACGGTATTTGAAGCTCAGACTGAGGGGATCCTCATTTCCTAAACACAGGCATAGAAATCTGAAATTTCTGCTCATGGTTGGTAAGCAACTATGGCTTCCTGATTCATCCAAACTGAGGAAACAGTGGCTTCTCCCAACCGTAGCAAGTCATCAAGGCAGGATAAACTATAGACACAGAAAAATTGCTGCTGTCATGAATCAGAAACTTTGATTTCCTTCCTTCTCACAGAAAGGGGGGGGCAAAGGGCTGTGTGTATATCACAATTGAGCATTGCATCGGAACTCAACCTTTGTCTTGACAAAAGCTTTTAGTCTGTCATTTCTCAACACTGACATGTTTACTTTGCCACATTGTGTGAGAGAGAGTTGGAAGAGATTCTGTTTGCAATCGTATAAATCAGCCTCCGTGTAGGCAAATCAATATGCATGAATGAAGCATCTCTGTTGTAATATGATGCATTTTTAAAAGAATGCTGGAAAAGTGTGAGAGCGCCGTGGCAGGAACACAAGGTTTGCAAGTAAAAGGGTGCCAAGCTTCTCTCCTCAGCATTTCCGAATAAGGCCGTGTGTGAAATCTTCCAACTAGAAATCCCCAAGAGATGCTTCCACTCGGTGAAGACAAAGCAATAGAGGTGAACAAAGGCCATGACTTAATAATAGGGCCACCGTGAATGCTTGATGCTGAGGTTCAGCCAAAGGGATTTGCATTGTTGTTATGTGTCTTCAAGTCAGTCCCAATTTATGGGATCTTTGAGGTTGTCTTGACATGAGTTGCCATTGACTTCCTCTTATGCTAACAGTGAGACTTATCCAAGGTCAACCCAGGCCCGGATTAACCCATTTTTGCGCCCTAGGCCACACTTTGGAATTACGCCCCCAGTCAATCTCTACCCCCCCCCCACACCACTCAGACCCACATTTGGCTGGCTTTTGCCATGGTGCCTCCGGAGCAGAAGAGAAAGGCGAGTAGGCACCATCCCGCCATCTCCAAGGTCCCCATTCCCACCGGCTGGAAAGCTCTGCTGTGCTCTGAAGGTCTCCTCGGGAGTCGGGAGGCTTGGGGAGAGCGCAGTGGGTGCAAACTTGCTCCAAACATGCGCACAAGAGAGAGAGTGCGCGTGAGAGAGAGCGCGCGAGAGAGAGCGAGGGAGCGAGAGCGCATGTGCACGCAAGAGAGAGCGCAAGAGAGAGCGCGCGAGAGAGAAAGAAAGAGCGCAAGAGACAGCGAGAGAGTGTGCGAGAGAGAGGGGGCGAGAGAGAGAGCGTGAGAGAGGGGGCGAGAGAGAGAGAGCATGAGAATGTGCGAGAGAGAGGGTGCGAGAGAGAGAGTGCGTGAGAGAGAGAGAGAGCGCACGCGCGAGAGAGAAAGAGAGCACACGCGCGTGAGAGAGAGATGTCTGCTTGGCATGTGCTCCCGGAGGGGACGGAGCAGAGACTTTGCCGGGAGAAGGAGTGAGGAGGGGCATGAGAAAGGGGGAAAGAGGTGTGCGGACCAGGGTTTTTTTTGGTCCGTGATCTGCGCCCTCCCTCGGCTTGCGCCCCTAGGCCATGGCCTCGTTGGACTTATGGGTAATCCGGGCATGGGTCAACCTGTGGGTTTCCATGGCTGATTCAAACCTTCTTAACAGAAGGGATGCACAACTCTACATGTGGGGTTGACTCTAGGCAAGTGTATATGTGGAGACGGAGTCTAGGCAAAGTCTACAGATGTGTCCTTATGTCTATGCAAGCTCTGTCTGCAGGGAATGAGACTATGCAAACTCTATATGTGGAGATGGAGTCTATGCAAACTCTACATGTGAAGATGAGACGTATGTTAACTCTATAGTCTGGGCAAACTCTATATAACATCTACATGAAGCCAATGGGGGAGATGATCCAGAGTTTTGGGGTGTGAGGTCACCTGTACGCAGATTATGTCCAACTCTATCACTCCTTCCCAGGAAGCTGTTTAGGTCCTGAACTGCTGCTTCGGCCGCTGTGATAATCTGGATGAGGGCAAACAAATTGAAACTGAATCCAGACAAGACAGAGGTCCTCCTGGTCAGTCGAAAGGCAGAACAGGGCATAGGGTTACAGCCGGTGTTGGATGGGGTTACACTCCCCCTGAAGACGCAGGTTCGCAGTTTGGGTGTGATCCTGGACTCATCGCTGAGCCTGGAACCCCAGGTTTCAGTGGTGACCAGGGGAACATTTGCACAGTTAAACCTTGTGCGCCAGCTGCACCCGTACCTTGGGAAGTCTGACTTGGCCACAGTAGTCTACACTCTGGCCCATATAGACTACTACAATGCGCTCTACATGGGGTTGCCTTTGAAGACTGTCGAGAAGCTTCAAATGGTGCCATGAAGGCAGCCAGATTGCTAACAGGAGCGGCGCTCAGGGAGTATACAACTCCTCTGCTGTGCCAGCTCCACTGGCTGCCAGTTTGCTACCAGGCACAATTCAAAGTGCTGGCTTTAGCCTATAAAGCCCTAAATGGTTCTGGCCCAACTTACATGTCCAAATGCATCCCCCCTTATGAACACCTAGGACCTTAAGATCGTCTGGGGAGACCCTGCTCTTGTTACCGTCTTTGTCACAAGTACATTTGGAAGAGACGAAAGACAGTGCCTTCTTGGTGGTGGCCCCTCAGCTATGGAACGCCCTCTCTATAGATCAGCCCCCTCCCTTTTAATATTCTGGAAAAAAGTCAAGGCATAGCAAGGTGACACTATGAATTTATATTTTATCGATTTGTTTAGTTTTTATTATATGTTAGGTTTTAAATTGTATTTATGACATTGTAAGCATTGAATTTTGCCCTGTGAACAGCCTTGATTCGCCTACGGGTTGAGAAAGGCGGTATACAAATACAGTAAATAAATAAATAAATGTGGAGATGGAGTCTAGGCAAATTCTACAGATGTCTACTTATGTCTGTGCAAGCTCTACATCTGAGGAATGAGCCTATGCAAACTCTAGATGTGGAGTTGGAGACTATGCAAATTCTATATGTGGAGATGGGGGTCTATGTAAACTATATATAGAAAGGAGTCTGGGCAAACTCTACATTTGGAGATGGAGTCTATGCAAACTCTATGCATGGAGATGGAAGCTATGTAAGCACTATATGCGGAGAAGGAGTCTGGACGAATTCTATATGTAGAGAGGTAGTCTGGGTAAACTCTAGACCAGGGCTGCCCAGGAAGTCGATCGCGATTGACCAGTCGATCCTAGGACCGAAGGGGGTCGATTCCAGCCGGATGGGGTGCTTCTCAGAGGGGGAGGAGCCAGGCTGCACCAAGCCCGGCCCCCTCCCTGACTTCGGCACTCCCAGAAGCTGCTCCAGGTTTGAGGAGGGCAGGGCCAAGCCAGCCTTGTGCTAGCTATGTCACCACTGGCTTGGCATTGCCATCCTCAAGCCTGGAGAAGCTGCTGGGAGCTCCAAAGCCAGAGGGGAGGGGAGGGGGAGGGGCTTGGCATGGCCTGGCTCTGCCCCCTGGCTTCCACTCTACCAGCAGCTTCTCCAGGCTTGAGGATGGTAATGCCAAGCCAGTGGTGGCATAGCTAGCACAAAGTTCTACCTACCTCATCAAGGCTGGAGAGGGGAGGGGGGGGGGCTTGTCGTGGCCTGGCTTCACCCCCCCTCTGGCTTCTGCTCTACCAGCAGCTTCTCCAGTCTTGAGGAGTGCAATGCCAAGCCAGCCTTGTGCTAGCTATGCCACCACTGGCTTGGCATTGCCATCCTCAAGCCTGGAGAAGCTGCTGGGAGCTCCAAAGCCAGAGGGGAGGGGAGGGGGAGGGGCTTGGCACGGCCTGGCTCTGCCCCCTGGCTTCCACTCTACCAGCAGCTTCTCCAGGCTTGAGGATGGTAATGCCAAGCCAGTGGTGGCATAGCTAGCACAAAGTTCTACCTACCTCATCAAGGCTGGAGGGGAGGGGGGGGCTTGTTGTGGCCTGGCTTCATTGGCCATCCTCAGCAGCCTGAGGAGTGCAAGCTTGTGCTAGCTATGCCACCACTGGCTTGGCATTGCCATCCTCAAGCCTGGAGAGGGAGGAGCTCCAAAGGAGGGGGGGGAGGGGCTTGGCATGGCCTGGCTCTGCCCCTGGCTCCCACTCTACCAGCAGCTTCTCCAGGCTTGGGATGGTAATGCCAAGCCAGTGGTGGCATAGCTAGCACAAAAAGTTCTACCTACCTCATCAGGCTGGAGGGGGAGGGGCGGGGCTCCAGGCTTGCTCTACCAGGAGTGGCAATGTCAAGCCAGCCTTGTGCTAGCTATGCCACCACTGGCTTGGCATTGCCTTCCTCAAGCCTGGAGAACCTGCTGGTAGAGCGGAAGCCAGAGGGGGGTGGAGCCAGGCCACGCCAAGCCCCCCCCCCACCCCTCCCCTCTCCAGCCTTGATGAGGTAGGTAGAACTTTCTGACTTGGTTTTATTATAAGTAGCTTGCGTGCTGAAAAAGTGTGGGCACCCCTGCTCTAGACAAAGTCTACAGATGTCTACTTGTGTCTATGCAAGCTCTACATGTGGGTATGGGCTCTACGCAAACTCCATATGCGGAGATGGAGTCTACACAAATTCCACTTTGGTCCATGTATCTGTGCCAGTCAACAGATCCATCTTCACATTGGCACTGGCAAGCACGCAACTCTGAGGCAGTCGGAAGCGCAAACAGCATGGCACACACAAATCATATCTTCCTTGCCAATATCATGAATCTTTTAAAAACACAACCCTTAATAGATGTAGTTTTTGGGATCTGAGTGAACATGGGATTTGAGTAAAATGGCATAGGAAAATGGAAAGGGTTTTGGTTAATTGAATATAGAGCAGCTTCCAAAGAAAAATGTTGCTATTAGTTTGCGGCATGAGTTAAAAACCATTGGCCGGGGTTTCCCAATTTCTTGTCTTCTGCTCATCATCCTGCAGAACATTTCGATCTCCTGCTTCCTAGGCTGCTTCCCCAAATGTTGACAAGGATGTAATCCCATCCCCTTGGTCCCTGCCTTTTTCTGAAGAGGAACAAAGCAAACAGACAGAGGACTCGGCATCCTGGGAAATATAATCGGAGTGCTGCAGGATGCAAATCAACCATAAAAAGGGCATTTTTCTCCACCCAAGTATCCCGTAAGTAGATAGTTTAGGAGATTTATCCTTTCACAAAGCCACAGCAGTCTCCTCTTCCCTTCAGGACACAAGCCAGAAAAATGTTTATTATCAGAGGAAGGCAGAAGCTGCAAGGCTGTAAAGAGCTATAACATAGTGGAGCCATCTGTTTATTGGTTTATGCTGGAAAGCTGGGCGGGAAGCCCGCATGTGCGTCAAGGTGTAAGCACGGATTTGTTTGCCTGCTCTGTCTTAGTTAAGCTTCAGTTGTTTCACCCTGTGTTTGTATATCGTCGAAGATAAGAGTGTAATCCCCCCCCCCCCTTAAATCCAGGCAATTCTCTGGAGGATAAATATTCCCTGGAATTGCACTCCCAACCAATCGCATGGATAGCATCTCGAGCAGAGATGGAAATGGTTTCTTATTTCATTCTTGCATATCAGGGCAAACCATTTCCAAAGTTTTCTACCTGCTGGGCAAGATTATGAGCTTTCGGGTGCATTCTCCAGGAGTTGTTTACAGTTTGGGACATTTGGGGAGTTGGGAAATTTCATTAAGGCCTTTTTGTGTTTGTTAGTATACACTCACCGGAATCACTAGTGTGGACCCATTGGATAAATGGGACTTTGATTTGTGCTGAGTCAATGTATAAAGGGTGTTTCAGTGAGTCTATGCCAGTTGAGACAAAATGATAACATTCAAGTCAACATCTTTATACACTAGAACCAATAGATAGATAGTAGGCCTGTTTTCGAACCAATAGATAGATAGTAGGCCTGTTTTTGAAGGGAAAGGATCACTGAAAGAGTAGCATCTTAACTCTGATGCTTTTAATCCAGGTCTTAATGGAGGATATAAGGACAAAAAATGTCTACAATGACAGGAAGTGGAGCCTGGGAAATCCCCCCCCCCCCCCCAATTGCCGCCAATGAGCCAGATAGAAAATGAATCTTTTGACTTCCCAGATCAAAAACAGATTTCTGTCCTGAATTCTGAAGGCTCCCGAAAAATGGATTGGGACCCCCACCGAAACCCAGGACACCAAAACGGATAGCGGTTTACTCAGATTACACAAGCCTAGTGAGTACACATTTCATAGAGTCTTCTTAGACAATATTAATTTTATTTTTATTTATTATTGGGCTTCTATGCCGCCACTCCCGGGAGGCTCGGGGCGGCTCACAAGCGCCGGATAAAATGGAATAAAACAACATATTAACAATTTAAAACATGGCAATAAAACACAATATGACAACAACGAAGTTAAAAACCTGGTGTGTAGACACAACACCACAGGTAATGGATACAAGCGTGGCGGGCTATGCAACAGGCAAAACCTACAGGTCAAAGGCCTGCTGGAATAAGTAGGTCTTGCAAGCCCATCTAAAAGGAAGCAAATCCTTGATGGCGCGCGTTTCAGCGGGGAGGGCATTCCACAACGTGGGTGCAATAACGGAGAATGCCCTCCCACGGGTTGCTGTCAGTCTTGCAAGCTTCGCAGAAGGGACATCTAAGAGGTTGGTACCTTCCGCCCGCAGTGATCTCGTAGGGCAATATGGGGAGAGATGGTCCCTCAGATACGTTGGCCCCAGGCCGTGCAAGGCCTTAAAGGTGAGAACCAACACTTTGAAGTATATATAATAATAATAATAACAATAATAATAAACCTTTATTTGTAGCCCGTATCCATCTCCCCAAAGGGGACTCGGAGCGGTTTACATGGGGCCGTGCCCAACAACACATCACAAAAAATAGCAACATCAAAAAAACAATAAAAATAATAAAATCAATAAACACAATAAAATACATTGGTGAAAACACAGCAATACAATACAAGTGAGTCTAAAAAACAAAACCGACAGGGGGGGGGGCACATGAACATATAGGATGTTTAAAAACCCGGGGGAGATAACAGGAGTAGTGTCGAAGACAATGGGTCACATAGGGAAGAGGTTTCGCATTTGGGGACCTAATCTCCAAAGGCCAGGTGGAAGAACCAGGTTTTCAATTTTTTCCTAAAGGACTCCAGTGAGGGGGCATTCCTAATCTATATAGAGGTGGCTTTGCCAGTTCCTTCCTTTGAAATATCGCCATTAGCTAGATGCCAGCCTTTGTCTGCTAATACAAGTATGAAAAGAAGAATAAGAAGATACAGTCTCCAAAATATATTGGTATTGATACCAAGCTTCAACAAATAATTGATCATCTTA
This sequence comes from Anolis apletophallus, assembly GCA_030556195.1. NCBI lineage: Eukaryota > Metazoa > Chordata > Lepidosauria > Squamata > Anolidae > Anolis > Anolis apletophallus. The sequence goes on along the minus strand of JARBWK010000015.1, from coordinate 37,867,609 downwards.
TTTTTATGCTTTTTTACTAGGTCTTCTGCTTTATCCTGGTGAATTGAATGGTTTTACTGAATTATCAGCTGAAGACTTTCCCAGAAAGGTATGGTATGTCCACCATTCAGAGGTGTTCTGATTTACTCCATCTGTTGTTAGTTCAGCCAATATGACCAGAACATCTGATCCGAGTCTTTTTAGTCATGGTTGTGTTATTATTAGCAAAGGATTGCAAACTTTGGACTCTCCAACTCTAGTGGGTCCTCATCATCCAGGTGCTACAGTTTTCAATTGTTTTGCTAAACGCTATAGCATGGTTTTAAGATGGAAAATAAACCAAGCATGACAACGCTGACCCTGAATCTCTGCAGTGCCTGTGTGGGAGATCCGAAAAAACCGTCATCGGCAATGGTGCCATTTTAGTCACCGCATGGCAGCTGCCCCACTCTGTGTTTCAAACCATATGATTCATCGTTCCATATGTTCCACTGATATTATTGTCCAAGGACAATCCCTGTTATATTCCACACAAATGCACACACATTCTCCTATCACTAATCAATCAGTGTCCATGATTTCCCCCTATTTGGTTGGGTAGGCATGCTTAATGCATCTTTGCATTCTTCTTTCTCTTTCTCTCTCGGCATTACTTCGCGAACAAAGATTCTTAGGAAGGACTCAACCCACGCTTTTTACAAGCGCGTTGATGACTAAAAAGGCCAATCTGAGATAGGCAAGTTCGGTTGCAGAAAGCACAGCAGAAAGTCTCCTTGGGTGATGTTGTTTCCAAGTTGTGGTTTGTAAGGACTCACCTGCCTTAAGCAGGGCCGAGGCCTGCTTAGAAGGGGTCTAGAAATCCTGTTTTGGTCGAGCTGGCATCCATCTTGGAGAGGTGGCTGCAGCCAGCAACCATTAAGGGAAGGGAAGCCAGAGCAAGGGGGCGTGGCCTTGCAGGCTTGTGCCTAGATACAGTGAAGAGGCTGTGATTGGCTAGAGTAGAAGGGGAGGAGTTGGAGCTGGCAGAGTAGAAGTCCTGTCAGAGAAAGTTTCAGTCTGGAAGTCTGGAGTTTGGAGCGAGGCTGTGCAGACGCACATCTCCAGCCTCTGCTGTTTAGAGTCAGGCTGTAGATTCAGCATCTAAGCCTGAGGCAGTCTTGAGCAAGGTTTCTGGGGGAGTATCACCAGAGCCTTGGCAACAGAGACTGACAGTCTGTCCTAAGCAATTCACCACGTAGGAATAGGCTGGACTAGTGGGAGTCACGACGCAGTTCTGACCGCCCTTAGGGCCAGTAGTCATTCTAGTGGGAACGCTTGTGGAAGAGTGCCAATTAGAACTGTTCTTGTGATAGGCAGTTGGGATACCTGGTCATCTCTGGAGATAGAGTGACAGGTAGTGGACTCTTAGACTGTGTGGGTTACGAGTAACCCAGGAGTAGCCAGACTCAGGGAACGATCTAAGTGATTAGATGTTCCAGAATTTAGGAACAACAACCATCTAGTGGAACTATTAGTTAGGAGTTGGGAGACAAGTCCTAGTACTGTCTGTGGAACTGAACGAAAGATCTTAAGAAGTAATAATAGCCTTTTATAGTCAGAAACCTCTACGCTCTAGCACCTATATATTGATCTTGTAACCATCACGCCATCTGAAGTATATCATTGTTGTAACCGTACGCTAGTTACCTCTCAGTAGAACCAATACGATCTGTGCCTATTTTGATAGCCTTGTTGTAGTTAATAAACACTTTTATTATTAACTTTTAAAGAAGCCTCAGTCATCTTTTGGTCTCCTCAGTTTACATTCTTGGTGGTGGGTTGTTTTAAAGGCCAATGCTACAGACACTTCATTTAATTAGTATTTAATTAGTAAAGCAAATCCTAATGACCCATTAGGTTGGTGGCAGACTACCGGGAGTGTCAATTAGTCAATTTTGGTGACCGAGATCGTCACATGGTTCTTTCTGCATTGTGGTTTCTCTTTGAGACCCATTCGGCATGTCTTCTCAAAAGAGGCCACAGCATTGTGGATAGTGCATCTCCATGCCTCCCGAAGTGAGGCCAGGGTGGACCATTGTTGAAGATCAATCTGGCCAAGCCTGAGATATTGTTTCAGGGAGTCCTTATATCTCTTTTTGAGGGCGCCTCTCTTGCGCTGACCCGTGGCGAGTTCATTATAGAGTAGTATCTTTGGGAGGCGGTGGTCCTCCATCCTAGAGACGTGCCCTGCCCAGCACAGCTGTGTTCTCTATAGCATGGCCTCAATGCTGGTGATCCCTGCTTGCTCAAGGACAACAACATTAGTCACATAGTCGGTCCAGTGTATATTTAGGATTGTGCGAAGACAGCGCTGATGAAAGCGTTCGAGGGGTCATAGGTGTTGGTGATAGGTGACCCATGTTTCAGACCCATAGAGGAGAATAGGCAGTACGATAGCTCTGTACACACTGATTTTGGTGCTTTGCCTCAGGTGCTTGTTGCTTCAGACTCTTTTGTGAAGCCTTCCAAACTCACTCTATGTCTTTGCGAATCTGTGATCTATCTCTTTTTCAATCTTGGCATCTGAAGAGATGATGCTTCCCAGGGAGGTGAACTGCTGAACGGACTTAAGCACAGATTTGCCTATGCTGACATGGGGATGATGGTGTTCTTCCTGTGGTGCGGGCTGGTAGAGAACTTCTGTTTTCTTCAGGTTGACTTCCAGCCCAAACAGCTCTGCAGCTGTTGCAAAGCAAGATGTGAGGCGCTGCAGAGCTGCTTCTAAATGGGCGACAAGGGCAGCATCATCTGCAAAAAGCAGCTCACGGACATCTTTGCATTCTCTTTTCTCTTTCTAAATAAATGTGAATTGGGGTGCTAGACTTGGACTCCTAAATCAGATGGACAAGTGGCTTTTTAACAAGTTGACTAGCGTTGGACTAACAAACAGACAAAGGGGAAGTATAAAATGTTTGTTTGTTTGTTGTGTGTCTTGAAGGCATTTCTGGACCACATTGAACCTACCCCATCACCTTCCCCTGAAGCTGAGAGTGAGAGATGCCAAAGCCCACCCAGTAGGGTTTCCATGATGGTGAAGTCTGGTCTCTAGAGCAATGGTTCCCAACCTTTTTTGACTAGCGACCACTTGACCAATGACTACTTTGACTAAGGACCACTCTCCAACATTAATACCAAAAGGATTACATATCAGTTTTTGGTCAACTTTGTCACAAGAAATACAATGTGCAGATTTGATAAATTTGAATTTAATATGATGTGTGGGAATAGATAGAAGGATGGAAGTTGTATGAGTGGAGTTAATAATTTTGGAGAAACCAGTATAATATTAAGGCCTGCAGTGACTTAACTACCTGCTTGCTAGACTGTAATTTTTTTTGCTGGACTGTAATTAAAGGTTGCTAATAATAAAGTAAACTCTGATAAGAATGGGACAGTGATAAGATCAATGTTTACAATGTTAAGAAGGAAGTCAACACAAGCTCCCCCTGGTGGTCAGAAAGTTAGCCTCTGTTCGTCTATATGTAATATGTCTATATGTGTAATATGTCAAAATGTATGTACTGTACTGTGATAAATGTCACGTGTTTATATGTCATATGTTGAACTTCAGGGATTGTCTGCAAGTATGTGTACTGTAATCCGCTCTGAGTCCCCTTCGGGGTGAGAAGAGCGGAATATAAATAATATAAATAAATAATAATAATTGTGTTTGTCAACACCAATCAAGAAGAATCAAAAGCTGGTCAGGAACTGAGATGGAAAAAGTCTATCATGAATTTACAAGTTTGGGACTAAACCAGCAGAATATTCCTATAAAAGACTCAATCTAATAATGCTCAAAGTGTGACCGACCTGAGGAGTCTGTTCCACCCGCTATGCTCTGCTCCATGGGAAGGAAAGAGATAGCGTACCTATGGAGAGTGTCAGATATGCTATGGGAAAGCATGATTCTGGTCATTTTGGGGCTTCTTTCTCAAGGGAAGAAGAAGAAATGCGCTTTTAGAGTCTTCGATTTTATGCAGAGAGTCAGGTTCTGCTGTATGGAAAACAGAGATCTGGTCCTTGGCATTGTTCTTAGGGAAGAAGTTTTGGCGTTTTGAAGTTTTGAAGTTTTGAAGTTATGGTGTTAATGAAGTTTTGGAACAGTATGTTGACAGGCTGCAGGAAAGCAGGGTCTGACCTAACAGGTGCTTCTCCAAGAAGGGAGAAAATGATATTATTTATTTATTTATTTATTTAGATTTTATAAACTGCCCCTCCCAACAGTCTCGGGGCAGTGTACAATTGATAAAAACATACTAAAAACAGTCACATATCTTTTAAAAAGCAATACAAAATACAAGTTCAACAACAGGCAGTAACTTAGGGTGGCAATATATGTCGAGCATTTGATGGTTTGCGGAGGGCTGCTGAGACCGAACGCTCGACAGAAGAGGACAGTTTTACACATTTTCCAGAAAGGAATAAGCTCGTTGAGAGCGCGTGCCTCATCCGGTAGGGCATTCCACAATGCTGGAGCCACCACTGTAAAGGCCCTCTGTCTCGTTACTGATAGATGATATGTCCGAACTGAAGGGACCACTAGTAGGTTTGAATCCTCCGAACGTAGGGATCTCTGAGGAATGTACGGGGAGACACAGTCCCTTAAGTACACAGCCCCTAGAACATGTAAGGCCTTAAAGGTCAGAACCAACACCTTGAACATGATCCGGTATTCTATAGGAAGCTAGTGTAGTTGCAGCAGGATGGGAGTAATGTGCGCTCTTGCTGGCGCACCGACGAGCAGTCATGCTGCGGCATTCTGCACTAACTTAAGTTTCTGGATCACGGACAAAGGACGGCCAATGTAGAGGGCGTTATAGTAGTCTAATCTCAAGATGACCGTCGCCTGGATTACAGTAGCTTGGTCACTTCCGGATAGGTAGTGTGCCAGCCGCCTAGCCTGCCGAAGATGGAAAAATGCGGATCTGCTGACCGCAGAGACCTGAGCCTCCATGGTCAGCAGTGGGTCCAACTTGACCCCTAGACTCTTTACCAAAGGCGACGGGCGTAAGGCCTCTCTGTCCAGGGTAGGCAGCCGGCACTCCCCCCCCCCCCCACTGGGCCACCCAGCCATAGGATCTCCGTCTTCGAGGGATTCAACTTCAACCGGCTAGCTCGCAAATATAGTAATATTTGGGTGCATGAGGATTAATGCATGTACATGTGTGTGAATGTTGAGTGAAAATGTAATTCCCCATAAGTTAAGTCCCAGTGAGCTCAATACTATTATTATTATTTACTATTTTTATATGCCGCCCTTCTCAACTCCAAAGGGGACTCAGAGCGGCTTACAGCAAACAACAATACTGCCAGAGTGGCTTACATTGTACATATAATAATATTGCCGGAGTGGCTTACAGCAAACTGAAAAAACAACAATTAACATTACTGTCATAGGACAACAGCAGCACTACACATCATATTGCACTACAACATATCGCAATATTGTTAGCAATATTGCATGTAATACAAATATACAAATTATAATATCACGATATAATTATTATATCACATTATCATTGGCTGTATTACACTGTGTTACAATACAACACCACCAATACCAAATGCATATACAACACACCATACCGTAATCATACTATTATTATTAGTATTACATATAACATAATACATTATATTGACATTAAAATATATTGTATTATATTAAATTATAATGTAATGTAACATTATATTATATCATATATTAATATATTATATTATATTATCTATAAAATAATAAATAACATTATTTATATAAACAAAATAAAATTACTTATCTAAATAAATAATTTTATAGAATTATTTTAAACGTTATTTTAAATTACTATGTAATGTAACATTATATCATATATTATTATATTATATTATATAATCTATAAAATAATAAATAACATTATTTATTTAAACAAAATAAAATTACTTATTTAAATAAATAATTTTATAGAATTATTTTAAACACAGCAAGAGGGGCTCCGAGCTGATGGTAGGGTTGGCGCTAGTTGCATCTACACTGTAGAATGAGTGTTGTTTGATTTGAATTGCCACCGCTCCACGCCGTGGAATTGTGGAAGCCATTTTACAAGATCTTTGATTTTCTTGCCAAAATACAATCCCCAGGATTCCACAGCATTGAGCTACGGCAGTGACAGAGGTGTCAAACCGCATTCATTCTACAGAATAGATGCAGCATAAGGTTGCACTGTCAGCTAACGTTCTTAAAATCTAGCATCCTTCTTCTCTTCCCTCTTTCTTTGATCCCTGCCCTCCGTTGCCTCTTTTCCAGAAAACGTGACCATTTCTGGCTGAGCGAAAAAAATCATGTACACCGGACATGTCTCCGCAAACGCCAGCTCTTCTCATCTGTCTCCAGACAAGCCCCGTTGCTTATGTTTGCTAAAAGGCAACTGACAGGCCTCATCGTTTGGAGAAGTTGTGCGGAGCTGTCAGGATGTGCCTTGCAACGCAATGTCCTGGGGTGTGATTATTTATTCATTCGAAGTCAAGCAAAAGGCCTAGCTAGGTGAGGGAGGTGAAGGCTTGTTGTCGAGCCAAACAACCCACCTTGGAGGAGGAGGGGCAAATACATTGGAAAATAAGGCGGCTATCTGTATCCAACGTTGACCCCAAATTGCTAAACTGGCATGGATTTTCAGGGATAAAATGGAGATTTTTTTGAGGCAGATTGGACTTTTTGAGCAATGAGAAATCTAATGATGTAGCAATCTATGGCTATATGGATGACAGCAATTTAAGTAGCATTACTTAGTTCTGTTTGTAATAATGGAAAAATATATTTTCTGATTTATTTTTTTTACCATTGCGTTTGGATTGGAGATAGTCAGAGCCATGTTGTTCATCTACACCAGCGTTTCTCAACCTGGGGGTTAGGAACCCCCGGGGGGGGGGTGTCGCAAGGGGATGTCAGAGGGGTCGCCAAAGGCCATCAGAAAACACAGTATTTTCTGTTAGTCATGGGAGTTCTGTGTTGGACGTTTAACCCAATTCTATCAATGCTCTTTGATTGTAGATGAACTATAAATCCCAGCAACTACAACTCTGGGAATGTGGCACAGCTGGCTAAGTGTTAGTTGCATAAGATCTCTCTGACCAGTAGGTCATGAGTTCGAGGCCTGCCCGGGTCGAGGTGGGTGCTCGACATTTAAGTGTAGGCTGCTGTCGACCTTTGCAGCCCAAAAGACAGCTGCATCTGTCAAGTAGGAGACAAAGGTACCACATTAAGTGGGGAGGCAAATTTTGACTGAATTATGAGGCCATTAAAGAACTCCAGGAATGCTGAGGAATGCGGAAGGAACAACGAGGGATGCTGGGAACGCTGAGAGATGAGGAGTGTGTCAGCTCTTCCTGGTGGCCAGAGTTTGCCTCTGTTCATCTATATGTTGTGTGTGTGGAAACGGCAGGGATTGTCTGCTAAGTATGTGTATCTGTAATCCGCTCTGAGTCCCCTTCGGGGTGAGAGGAGCGGAATATAAAAAAAGTAATAAATAAATAAATAAACTCCCAAATTTCAAAGTCTATTTACTCCACAAACTCCACCATCGTTCACATTTGGGCATATTGAGTATTTGTGCCAAATTTGGTCCAGATCCATCATTGTATGAGTCCACAGTGCTCTTGGACGTAGGTGAACTACAACTGCAAAACTCAAGGTCAGTGTCCATCAAACCCAGTATTTCCTGTTGGTCATGGGAGTTCTGTGTGCCAAGTTTGATTCAATTCCATTGTTGGTGGAATTCAGAATATATTTTGACTGTAGGCAGTGACACCTACAACTCCTCAAATGACAAAATTAGACCACCCCCCCCTCAACCCCACCAGTATTCGGATTTGGGCACATTGGGTATTTGTGCCAAATTTGGTACAATGAATGAAAATTCATCCTGCATATCAGATATTTACATTACAATTCATACCCGTAGCAAAATTACAGTTATGAGATAGCACCGAAACTAATTTTATTTTGGGGGGTCACCACAACATGAGGAAGTGTATTAAGGGGTCACGGCATTAGGAAGGTTGAGCACCACTGATCTACACTGTAAAATGAATGCAGTTTGATGCCACTTTCACCACTCAATGCTATGGAATTCTGGGAGTTGTAGTTTGGTGAGGCATCAACATCCTTTGGCAGAAAAGGCTAAATACCTTATAAATGTACAACTCCCAGGATTCCATGACATTGAATCATGGCCGTTAAAGTGGTATCAAACCGCCTAAATTCCAAAGTGTAGATGCACCATTTTCCCCAATTTCATTTTCCTATTGAATTCTAAAATTGTCGCCCAAAGCACAGTGGTGCTCAAATCCGCTATCAGGCATTTATGTCAATAGCTCTTTCCTTGACGTCTCATCATAAACCGGTGCTTCACACTGAGATGAATTGGCATCACCCAGATGATTATTCTTTATTACAGATTAAACAAGAGATGTGTAAATATTGAAATCCTTATGGCAGATGACACCGTTGTTTGCAGCTACCCTTGTTTGGATCGGCGTGAGCACATCCTTTAATGTTCCCTTTGTAATCATGAATACTTCTATCGCTTTTCAACATTTGATATACATGCAATAAAAGCTTTGATAAAACAATATATTTTCCGCATTTGTCAACATCATAAAGTATGCATGGATTAACAGTCCTCAAAAGCAATATCTGAAATGATATTGAATGTCCTGGGAGGATTTCCTTTTGGGGGAGGACAAAGAGCAATCCAAGATGAAGAGACATAATTATTCAATATTTATAATAATAATTGTAAACTTAATAAACTTTATTTATATTCCATCACCATCTCCCCAACGGGGACTTGGGGCAGCTTACATGAGGCCAAGCCCAATAACACAATACAATAAATGAAATCAAAATGCAAACAATAACATAATAAGTTACATTATGTTATGTATGGGAATGTGGCGCAGCTGGCTAAGTGTCAGCTGCATAAGATCTCTCTGACCAGTAGGTCATGAGTTCGAGGCCTGCCCGGGTCGAGGTGGGTGCTCGACCTTGAAGTGTAGCCTGCTGTTTACCTTTGCAGTCCAAAAGACAGTTGCATCTGTCAAGTAGGTGATAAAGGTACCACATTAAGTGGGGAGGCAAATTTTGACTGAATTATGAGGCCGTTAAAGAATTCCAGGAACGCTGAGGAACGCGGAAGGAACAACAAGGGACGCTGGGAACGCTGAGAGATGAGGAGTGCCTCAGCTCCCCCTGGTGGCCAGAGTTTGCCTCTGTTCGTCTATATGTGTGTATGTGAAAAACAGCAGGATTGTCTGCTAAGTATACAGTATGTATCTGTAATCCGCTCTGAGTCCCCTTCGGGGTGAGAAGAGCGGAATATAAATAAAGTGTGTTATTATTATTATTATTATTTACATAAGGCATAAAAATACAACCAAAATATAAAATTAAAATAAGATCATACATAACACAGTAACAGTGAGCAGGCCGCATGTACAGGTAAGAGTAGACAGCCCTACCGTACGCCTTTCCCAATCTTGAACCAATCGGTTGTTCCGTGGCCTGTCCTTACCGTTGCTACTTGGTCGTTATCCATATATCACCATTTCTCTATTCATCTTCCATGAAGAACATATCTTAGGCCAGACTCCTTCCTTGCAAATCTGCCAACGTATAGATCCAAAACTTCTAAAATGCTAAAATGCATCCTTTCCCTAACCACAATGCCAAGAATCAGATCCCTGTTTTCCATGCAGCAGAATCTGACTCCCTGCACAAAATCCAAAACTCCAGAATCACACTCTCTTCCCTTCCCTTGATGATATTATTATTATTATTATTATTATTATTATAATATAATCCAGTGCGAAGTGGATAATGTAAATTATCTGATTTGATAATCTGGATTATATAGCACTGTGGAAGGGTCCTAAATCAATGCAGTCAAGCTGCATTACTTACTTAGACGATCCCTCATAGTAAGAGTATGATGGCCTTCTAAGTATAGTATCTTGGCGGTGGATGCATAGGTGACTTTGGAGCCCTATATTTGATTTGCATGTTCTCCCGCAGTGAGGGCATCAGTTTCCAGGTGGAAGGCGGTCCTGGTCAGGGTTGGCTTGGCAAGTTTCTCCCTTTCACTCTCCATTCATGCCTCTTCAAATTCCGCAGCACTGCTGGTCACAGCTGACCTCCAGTTAGAGCACTCAAGGGCCAGGGTTTTCCAGTCCTCGGTGTCTATGCCACAGTTTTTAAGATTACCTTTAAGGCCATCTTTCAATCTCTTTTCCTGTCCACCAACATTCCATTTTCGATTCTTGATTTGGGAGTATAGTAACTGCTTTGGGAGATGGTGATCCGGCATTCGAACAATGTGGCCAGTCCAGCAGAGTTGATGATATAAGAGCATTACTTTAGTGCTTGTGGTCTTTGCTTCTTTTAGCACGCTGACATTTGTTTGCCTGTCTTCCCAAGAGATTTGCAGGATTTTTCACAGGCAACGTTGATGGAATGGTTCCAGGAGTTGAGCGTGACATCTGTAAACAGTCCACATTTTGCAGACGTATAACAGGCTTGGGAGGACAATAGCTTTATAAACAAGTCCCTTGGTCTCTCTACAGATGTCCCGATCCTCAAACACTCTCTGCTTCATTCAGAAAAATGCTGCCCTCACGAGGCTCAGGTGTTGTTGTATTTCAGTGTCAGTGTCATTTATAAGAGTCTACACTGGCCATATAAATCAGTTTCAAATTGCATTATATGGCAGTGTAGATCGGACTCAGCAGGCCCGGATCAACATCTTTTGGCAGGCAGCCCACCCACACACACACACACACACCTTCCTGGGCATTTCGGGGACTCCAGTGGGGGAGAAAGAGAAGAGGAGGTGGGAGGCCTTGGGCGGTGGTGCCACCCTCAGGGCTTTGGTTTCAGTTTGGGAGGCTGGCTGGGTGAGTGTCCGGGCAGCCCTGCTTTTATGGCTTCCGGGGTTGCGCAAAGTGGGGCTGCTCACAGGGGGAGGGGGAGGAGGGAGGCGCCAGGCCCCGGGAACTGAGCCTCTTTCTCGGAAAGAAAGGAGGAAGGACGGAACTGCCCGTCTCGCCCAACCCACGCCTCCTGTCCTGGGATTATCCCCGCGAGTGGAAACAACAACCCCACTCTGCCTCACGGGATGCTCATTGGTCCCTGGGTGGGTGGGGGGGAGGGCCAGCCTCCGCCTCAGGAGCCAATCGCGACCAGCATGGGCTGAAGGAAGAGGCCTCCCTCTTCAGCCCATGCTGGTCACGATTGGCTTCTGAGGCTCTGCTGCTGCTGCCTCATGTGAAGCCCTGGTCATGTGGTGCGTCCTCCGCCGGGTCACGTGGGGGCTGGCTCCCAGCTGTATTGTCTGCAGGGCGCCGAGGAGGGAGGCCCCCCCTCCTCCCTCCCTCCTGCCTTCCTTCCTTTTGGGTACCAGGCGGCAGGAGCCAATTGCGGCATGATTTTAAAATTATTTTATAACATTTTTATTTTTATTTTGGGCCGTGATCTGCCCCCCCCCCCCGGCTCACGCCCCTAGGCCACGGCCCCGTTGGCCCTATGGGAAATCCGGGCCTGGGGCTCAGTTTCAAACTACATTATATACAGCAATGCAGACATACCCAACCTTAGGCAGTCCATGCAAACAGCCAGAAAAACAGCCCCTTGGATGCATGCTGCCAACCCATATAAAAGACTCTGCTTTTATATTGCATAACCGTAGTATGTTGTCTTTGAGTCATTAAAGTGGCCATGAAAGAGGCCATTAGCACATACGCCATATGCTGGTGTGCCAATTTCCCATCAACTACAGTATATCATCCTTCAGGATCAAAAACAGAGTTATTAAGCTAGCATAAAACAGAACAATAATAACCCACAAGTACATTTTCAGTGCCAATGATAGGGTTTTATGGCAGAGCGAGAGATCAATACAGCTCGGTGTCAAAGCCTCTTTTTGCATTTGTCAGATTTTATTCAAAAGGTAAGCCAGAAACAATTAAGCTTCCTTTTGCTAGCCTCGGAAAAGTAAATACAAATGCGCCACCCTTCAAATCGCGAGATCTGAGTACAAAAGATCAGCAGCAAACCCGAGTCAGAGCTGATTTGGGCGGCTGATGTGATCCTTGCTTTCTCTTCCCCGTATTCAGATTTCAATTAAATTAAGGCAGATTATTCAGCAAAGGAAAGTACACGGAATAGAGCCTCGGCTGATGATTGAAAATGTGCATGTAAATATCTTGCTTTCCAGCTCGCAGCGTTTCAATGAGCCGGCGATGTTATTGTAAGAAATATGTACATAAGTAAATATATGCCCGACTGCAGGTATCTATTTATCTGTATCTGTCTGTTGATCAATAGTGTGTTTGCGTTCAAAGGCAGAGAGAGAAAGCCCAAAAAAGGAGAGGCGCATTCCAGAATCAATTCAAATAACTGATCCCTAACTGAATTATTTAACTTATCTTTCCTTTTTTTAAAAAAACTTGCTTAGAATTTTTTTTCCGAAGTTCTCTCTTTTCGTCGGTCATAGAAAACAGTTGCATGCTCACCAATGTGAATTTTAACAAAGAGAAGAAACCCACACAACCGCATCAGACTGTTCAATGTGTTGCGAAAATGAGGTTTCCGTGCCGAGTTTTTTGAATGTCAACCAAACTGCCCAAAAATTTAAACTAAGTTCCATTAAGTCAGCTAAGGGCAAACCCAGGCCCATTGGGCTCTTTTCTTAGGCCCTTCTCTCTCTCACCATTCTATCCTTCCCTCCATTTTTCCTTCCCTCCCTCCCTTCCCTCCCTTTTTCTCCCTCCTTCCCTTCTACCGTCTCATCTTTCCTTCCCTCCCTCCCTTTTTTCCTTCCTTCCTTCCTTCTTCCCTCCCTCTTCTCCCTCTTTCTCTCTCCTTCCCTTCCACCCTCTCATCCTTCCCTCCCTTTTCTCCTTCCTTCATTCCTCCCTCCCTCTTTTTCCCTCCTTCCCTTCCACCTTTTTGTCCTTCCTTCCCTTTTCTCTTTTCTTCCTTCCTCCCTTCTTCCCTCCCTCCCTTTTTCTCCCTTCTACCTTCTAGTCCTTCCTACCTTCCCTCCCTTTTCTCCTTCCTTCCCTCCCTTTTCTCCTTCCTTCCTTCCTTTTTTTCTCCCTCCCTTCTCTTCCTCTTTTTCCCTCCTTCCCTTCCACCCTTTAGTCCTTCCTTCCCCCTTCTCTCTTTCCTTCTTTCTTTCATCCCTCCCTTACCTCCCTCTTTCTCCCTCCTTCGCTTCCACCCTCTCATCCATCCTTTTCTTTCCTTCTCTCTTTCCTTCCTTCTTTCCTCCCTCCCTTACCTCCCTCTTTCTCCCTCCTTCTCTTCCACCCTCTCATCCTTCCTTCCCTCCCTTTTCTCCTTCCTTCCTTCTTCCTTCCCTCCCTTTTCTTCCTCCTTCTCTTCCACCCTTTCGTCCTTCCTTTTCTCTTTCCTTCTTTCTTCCCCCTCTCTTCCTTTCCCTTTTCTCCCTCCTTCCCTTCCACCCTCTCATCCTTCCCTCCCATTTCTCCTTCCTTCCTTCATTCCTCCCTCCCTCTTTTTCCCACCTTCCCTTCCACCTTTTCATCCTTCCTTCCCTCCCTTTTCTCTTTCCTTCCTTCTTCCCTTCCTCCCTTACCTCCCATTTTCTCCCTCCTTCCCTTCCACCCTCTAGTCCTTCTTCCTTCCCTCCCTTTTCTCCTTCCTTCCTTCTCTCCTCCCTCCCTCCTCTCCCTCTTTCTCCCTCCTTCCCTTCCGCCCTTTTGTCCTTCCTTCCCTCCTTTCTCTCTTTCCTTCCTTCCTTCCTTCTTTTCTCCCTTACCTCCCTCTTTCTCCCTCCTTCGCTTCCACCCTCTCATCCTTCCCTCCCTTCTCTCTTTCCTTTCTTCTTTCCTCCTTCCCTTACCTGCCTCTTTCTCCATCTTTCTCTTCCACCCTCTCATCCTTCCTTCGTTTCCTCCCTTTTCTCTTTCCTTCATATAATGGCTCACAGGTAAGTCAGCTGTTAAACTGATAAACCATGTCTTTGAACTGCCAGGGACAAAGACATGCCACTGCACAAAAATACATATACTTAGCTAGCAAAGTTTTGGAAACGTTTCTTTGAAGTTGAAATTGAAATTGCAGGTGCCTAAAACATATACTCTCCATTGAAACCAATAAGTTTAAATAAATGCACTCAGAGACAAAAAAACCCCAAAGTAACATATCTTGTTTACTCATAAACATCTTGCATTATACACCATACAGGCACATTTCTTACTGAAGTTCAGTTACAGGTAGGATGTAGTTTCTTTGTGTTGAGAACACAGGGCATCACTTTCAATCAATAGTCCATTCTCCAAAACCTTTGAGTATACATCTTATGAAAGACCTAACTGTATAACTGCACTCACTGCTTCTCAAAGCAAACATATAGTAAACTGTCCCTGCATAAGTCCAAAATGCAAACCGCTTCCACTGAAGTCCATAATCATAATGGAGTCTTGAGTCTGAACATATTCAGAACAGTCACATGTCAGTCAAACCCTATACAATTGTCACAATGAATGCTTAGAAGTGGACTCCCACTGCATCACCTGGTATGTCACCAGCCTGTTACGAATTGTGGGAGTTGAAGTCCAAAACACCAGGAGGACCGAAGTTTGCCCATGCTTGGTCTAGACTGCAATCCCTTTCAACCATCAAACAAAGTGTCTCTCCAACTGAAAGCAAAGAAGATATTCCTCCAAGTCAGCTATCTATTTCAAGCATTAGCTGATTCATTAATTATTGTAATAGAGGACATAGTGTTTGAATTATGCAAATATTTGATCATTTCAGCTTTTAATTCTAGCAAATGAAATTCATGTTTATAGTTAGGGTGATGATACATGATTTGTTGAGATGGGAAAATAGTATTTGCCCACTCCATTAAAGTTGCTTAGATAAAGTAGATAAGCCCATTCATAACTGAGAATGCCCGTCTATTAGGACAGAGTAGATAGGCCTATCGAGTAAATCAACTTTAATGGTTAATAATGCATTTATCATTGTTAAGTAGGACACACTCTACCATATACTGCATTTAATATATAGCTATAATGCCGAGAGATTCAATACATTTGAATGGACAGATATCATCCAAATCCTTTTGGTATCTAAAGTATATGTACGCTGGAAATTCTTGGTTGGTGCAAAACATCCTCTTTGAGTCTCATTTAAGAGAGGAAAGCAGAGTAGTAGTAGTAGCAGTAGTAGTAGTAATAATAATAATAATAATAAACTTTATTTATAAGTTGCTACCCTCTCCCCAAAGAGGACTCGGAGCGGCTTATATGGGGCTGTACCCAAACCAAAAATCACAAAATAGCAGACATCAAAAAACAATAAACACAATAAAAACAGTAAACACAGTAAAATGAATACATCTAACAAAACACAATAACAAATGCATCTAAAACAAAAGGGGGGAAAAAGAAGACGAGAGCGCGGGCCACATGTACATATAAGATGTTTAAAAACTGGGGGAGATAAATGGAGTAGGGCCAAAACGTGAAGAGTCGTAAAGGGGAAGGGAATTTTAAAAAATTAAAAAATAGTAGTAGTTGTTGTTTTATGGCTAAGAATACAATTGTGCTTTGTTCATGGTTATACAGTACTAGAAGACACAGTAAGTTTGGTCAACAGACTGTTGACCAGATTGACTGTGTCTTCTAATACTGTGTCTCTAATTCATAGATTCACCATGGGTCATAGTCATAACAACAACATTTTATGGCCTTGTAAGCTGAAGATTCTTGGTTGGTGTAAAACATCCTCTTTGAGTCTCATTTAAGAGATGAAAGCAGAGTAGTAGTAGTAGTACTAGTACTAGTAGTTGTTTTTTTATGGCTAAGAATACAATTGTGCTTTGTTCATGGTTGTACAGCACTAGAAGACACAGTAAATTCGGTCAACAGACTGTTGACCAGATTGACTGTGTCTTCTAGTACCGTGTCTCTAATTCATAGGATCACCATGGGTCATAATCATAACAACAACAACAACAACTTATGTACTTGTAAGCTGAAGATTCTTGGTTGGTGTAAAACATCCACTTTGAGACTCATTGTTGTTGTTTCATGGCTAAGAAGTAAACTGTGCTTCATTTGTTGTTGTACAGATATAGTCCAAATACTTTTGGTTTCTTATGTACATGAAAGCTGGAGATTCTTGGTTGGTGCAAAACATCCATTTTGAGTCTCATTGTTCTTGTTGTTGGTGCAAAACATCCACTTTGAGGTCTCGTTGTTGTTGTTGTTGTTTCATGGCTGTTGTTGTTGTTGTTTTATTGTTGACCAAACTGACTGCATCTTCTAATACTGTGTCTCTAGGATCCCTATGGGTCATAGTCATAACTGTTGACCAAACTGACTGTGTCTTCTAGTACTGTGTCTCTAATTCATAGGATCCCCATAGGTCATAGGCATAACTGTTGACCAAACTGATTGTGTCTTCTAGTACTGTGTCTCTAATTCATAGGATCACCATAGGTCATAGCCAACATGACAGCAAATAACATCAGAACATGAAGGGTAAGAAGGTGAAAAATGTCTCAATCGCTCGTATATTGGATTTCTTCAAATCCACCTTATGTTCCTTCCTCTTGGTAGCCTGAAACCTTTTGGTTGGTTCCCATAAGGGCAGATCCATTGACTCTACTTCTGAAGGGTCAGCCAACCCATTGCTGAATCAATTAGCCCAGTGTTTTTGCTCTAGTTGAGACTAACAGGCGTGTTTGAAGGACATCGTCCTTCTTCACCCCCTACCTTTCCCTCTTTCCAGCCAGCTGTCCATCCAATATTTCCAAAGCCGTCCCATTTTCTACAGAAGGTCAAGCGTGACATTGGCACTAATCGACTCCTTTGCCTGAGAATGCTGAATCTTAAAAGGACGGTCCACTGGGAAGAGTAAATATGTCACTAAGATGCCAGAATCATAGGCTGTCATGCTGTTAAATGCCATGTTAGGCACAGCAGAGTCCGACAGTTTCGGTGTGTCGTCGTTTCTCCCTGGCTCTTCGAATCAGTCACAACAACAGAGCAAAGCGTTGGCACAATTAGATCAGGGCAAGTGAGCAAAATGAGGCAGGGTTCCCAATCCTGACAGCTGCATCTCAATTATAGATTTCAAGGGGATGTGTCCACCTCGTGGCTGAAAACAAATGATGTGCGCATTAGATATATATGTGGAAGTCTCCTCTCACATGGAGGCTGATTTCTCCATGCAGAGGGCTGAAACATCTGGTGACCCAAGGGATTCCCATTCCTGTATGATAAAAGGCACCACAGGGAGAGTACGCTTTTGATAGCCTCCATGACCAGAGACCAAGAACATAGCATATGATTGTTCGAAGGTTGTAGGATATTGAAGGCCTAGCTACTAGGGCTGTTTGATAAAAAAAAAGTTTTCAAAACTCGTTTTGGATCTAGTCATAGATAGAGTTTCAGATTATTTAGACTTCCAAAAAAATCCCGATAAATTTCGAAATTGATTCAGAAGTATTTCTGAAATTTGGAAGTCTTCGGAAGTCTTCAAAAATGGCTTCTGCTTTCAAAGAATGGGCAAAAAAATCAGCAGAAGGGAGAGTCAGCTGTTATCCATCAGCCAATGAGCAATCAGCAAGAAAATTCGGAAATGACATCCAAAATTCGGAATTCCGAAATTTGGAATTCAGATTTTGGAATTCCTTTTGGAAGGGCTGCTCTCGAAATTGCTTTAAAAAAGTCGGAAGCATCCGAAAAAGTCTGAAATTTGGGAGTATCCGAAATTCAAAAACAGCCCTACTAGCTACCTCCTCATGGATCTCTTTGGATTATTATACCAGATTTGGATCTTGGTAGCACTGCTGGAGTATAACTCTTCCATTTGAATCCACTTAATAATATATAATAATAATAATAACTGCCCTTCCTCCACCCCTTTCATTGTATGCATTAACATACATAGGCAAGCACTGCCTCCCTCCCTCTTCTCTCTCTTTCTCTTCTTCCTTCTTTCTCCTCCATTGTGTAACTTATTTCCTAGTAGTCTTGTGCATTTGTACAGAATCACTATCCATTTCAGTTTGTTTCATTTGTAAGGCTCCGTTTTCGTTTTCGAGTCCTTCTCCTGAAAATGGGTGCCTTTCCAAATGAGCTTTTCCATCCAAGGTACGAAAAAATGAATATTTTCAGCCCATTGGCAGGGCCTACAGTTAAGCACCAAGTGCTGGAATGCTTGTCTCTAGGCCCAGTGGCAAGCACTGGGAGGGTCGACAGCTCAGTGCCAAGTGCATGGCACACTCAGCTGTGGGCCCTGGAAGGCTCTGCCAGAGCTTACAGCCAAGTGCCAAGTGCCTCTTAATCAGTGCTCTGCGCTCGGCTGTAGCTCTGCCACAGCCAGTCAGGGCCTACAACCGAGCACACTGAGAGCCTAGCACTAAATGAGGTGCTCAGCATGTTCAGCTGTAGGCCATGCCAGGGCCTGCCACAGGGCCTACACGAGCCCACTAGGCGCTCCGCGCTCTGGGCTTGGCTGTAGGCCCTGCCAAGGCAGACCAGGGCCTACAGCCAAGCACCAAGCACCAAAAATGGTTACCGTTCCCACTTACCTTCCATTTCACGAATGTTTCCGAACATTTGGGGGGAGGGGTACCATTTTTTCCACCACATGAACCAGTCAGGACAAATTAAAGAAAACTTGGATGAGATACAAGATACAGCTGACACTGTCAGGGTCTCTTTCCTCTCCCAGAGAAAAGAGAAGAAGAAAAAGAAAAAGAAAAAAAATGGAGGACTGAAGGAAGTACATATTAGGAAAAGGGACTATTTAGAATGATTTAGATTAGATTAACATTTATTAAGAATCTGACCCTCTGCAGAAAAAGCAATTGTCAGAAGAGAGATAAGCATCTAAGTAGAGAATATGCTTTAGAGGCTAAAAGGTCAAAGTGTGGGTCCTCTTTCCTTATTGAAACCTCAAACATTTAAATTAGATTGCAGTTAAGGCATAAATAGAACAAATTGTGGTTTCGACAACATAATGCTTGTTGCAGGTATGCAAAGGGGGTGCTTTCCATCTAAAAAGGTCAAATGACAGAACAGAGGGAATTTCCATCTTCTGATGCCTATCTGTATATAAGGTTTTGCTTTGGTCAAGAAAAGGGTGGCAGTCCTTCTAAGGTGTGGTCACTTGTGTGTGTGCCTACGACTGTCCGACTTCCTTCATGTTCATGAATGAATAAAACCTTGCTTTTGATCTTCCTCAGATAGGATTGCTTCATTCTTTGACCTCCCTGGCCTGACCTTTGAAAAGACCCAAAATTAGGATCTATGTTGCACCTCAGAACGCTGGCAGCCCCCCCTAGATCACACACACCAGGCAGATGCAATGAATATAATTTTATTTAGAATAAAGAATGAAGAATAGTCCAAGAGGAAAAATCAAGCAATAAAAGCAACTGTAAAAATAGTCTAAAAAGTTCTTGAATTGTAAATCCAAATGGCTTGAAACCAAGAGAGTCCAAGAGTCCAAAAGACAAGGCAAAGCGCCCTTGTGGTTTAAACGTGGAACTTGGAACCAGCCGCTCCTGCGTCCTCCGTGAACAGAGAAACTTGGCTAAGGTCCTTTCGTACTAAACGTAGCTTAGTCTGGCTAGGATAGCCTGGGCACAAACTAATAAAGAAAACTAATTCTTGTGCATCCAACGCACCCCCCTATTCACACCCCAATCTCTCCTGGAAGAATGGATACTGGCCCTCCTGTCAAATTCCTTCTCATTAGTGGGCCGAGGTGCAGAGCTCTGATCTTGGGAAACTGAATCTTCCCTAATATCCCAATCTTCATCCTGTTCACCTGGCAAGGGAGTAAAGAATCTTTTATGGGAATCAAGGTCACTAACTCTCTCATTGTCCAGTTCAGAACTGACTTCCATGGAGTCATCAAAATTCTCTTCTGTAGTGTCATATCCTTGAAGCCAGCCATGGTCCCATTCTAAGTCTTCCTCTTCAGACCCGTACCCATCTGGCCACCCATCTTCCCCTCGATCTGGGGCAGCTGGGACCCCCGGGGGCTGTCTCTGACCACTAGGAAGGAACAATGCTAGGCTGGGATACCACAGTCTATAACACCATTTCATGCTATCCGAATGAACGGTCCAAAATGAAACCATGAAAGAAACAAATTATACAAATACCGGCCCCATGACTACTTCCTATCTAGTTTTTCCACACCAGCCTGATACTATGTGCCCTAAGGCATTTTTTCATTAGTTTTTCAGGCAATTGGTTTTTGTCTAAACTAGGGGAGGTCTATGGAGGCCCCAATGTTTCTTTCCCTCTTTTATGTTTCCTTCCCTCTTTTATGTACCCTAGGACATTTTTTCAGTGGTTTTTAGGCAATAGTTTTTGTCTAAGCTATAGGAAGCCTATGGGGATTCCAGTGATTCCTATCCCTGCTTTAAATAAAAGAACAAGCACTGTCAGGACAATCTTGTTTACCATTTGTTTTATTGTTATTATTTTGCTTTTAGAGGAGAGAGAGAGAAAGAGAGAGATTGATCCTATAGCTGTCAGCTCGGCTGTGTGCCTGGAAACCATTTTGTCTGGTGCATCTCCTCCCCGGCAAACGCACCCCAGCTCTCACTCTGAAGTTATTTCTTCCTAGAATTCACATCCTGCAAAGCAGAGTTTGCTGAAGGGAGGAAGATTACGGTATGACTCATTGATTTCCCTGCTTGAGACTTGGAAGGTTTGGCACTGGTAAAGAGGGAAACATAGAAGCAAGGAGGCGGAGGGTGTGAAATAGCGAAATCACATTTCCATTCCAGAAGAACCTACATTCCAGGAGAGACATTGATTTAGAATTTAGCCGAAAGTTTCCACTACTGTTGTTGTTGGTTTTAGTTTCCAGTAACATAGAAAAAGTCTTCCACCGATTTTACAATCCCCTTAAAAGTGTTCTCTTCAAAAGATATTGACCTCACTCTGGAATAACTTAGTTTTCCCTCCCTGAAGTTGATGCTTCTCCAACTCAGGGAAGTCTCGATTACACCAGAGCTGCCGACCACTAACAAATGAATTTATTTATTATTTATCATGTCAGAAGCGAATAGAGAATACAGTTATAATGTATACAAAACTTGGCATTATACTAATTTTTCTTTGAGCAGAAGCTGGCCACTTGAAGTGCCCCTGGTGTGACTGTAAGAAGGTCCTCCATTGTGCATGTGGCAGGGCTCAGGTTGCATTGTATTCAGTGGTCTGTAGTTTGCTCAGATTAACTGCCCCTGAGTACGCCTAATTTTCCTAAACGTTGCCTCTGAAGAAGTTCTTGTGACGAAACAGCCCTCCACCGGCCTTGGAGTCAGCTCCCGCCGTCAGGCATTCTCCTCTGCTGCCCTCACTTATGTGGGGAACTGCGAGACAATAACTTATGATCTTCGGCAATTGCCAACTCTATAGATACATCCTGGACGTCTCCAGAGCCTAATTCCCTACAAACTACATAGACCAACATTCACTGTGGGCCGCCATTGAGCGAATCCCGCACATGCGCATTGCGCAATTAGGTCTGTTGAGCATCCTTCTTGAACTACGACGCCCATAAACACTAGCGGCACACCACTGCGCGTGTCCGCATGCGCCTTGTAATTCCTGGCCACACTGAGCGTCTCCTGTGCTCCAATTGCCTCTCCGCTTGACATGGTCTACCCTGGGATCCTCCCACCACCACCTACAGCTCTGAGCCACTGATAACGGTACTCTTAAGGTTTATCTAGTGACCTGTACTGACCTAACGACAAGGAAGGATTTTCTTCTTTCTTAGCTTTTGGCTTCTCCATTGACTATTATGATGACTATACTGTATGTATGTTGCTATTATGCATGTTACTAACTGAATGTTCATTGTATTGGTGTACTCACATTGTGGTTTATCCACCTGTACCCTTACTTTTGTACTTGATTCATCCTAGAGCTTCCCCTTATACAGATTCCTCAGGAGAGAGACAAGGTGATTTGGTCTCCCCATACATACCACCAAGAACTTTCCACAATTTATTATGATCCACACAGTCAAAGGCTTTAAAATAGTCAATAATGCAGAAATAGATGTTTTTACCTTCTAACCCTTGAATTAACGAGACAGACAACAGTAATTGGATCAAATTTGGGCAACCTTTATTTTAAAGTTACCTATTTAAGTTTAACCTCACTAAACTCAGGTGTCAAGAGAACAAGGTGTGGCCTAGCCAAGGTAGCGTCCGTGAGCAAACAACCCCTTGGCTACACTGGGAAACTCTCCTGAGTCCCCTATAACACAAAACTGGGCAACCTCTCAAGGAAAACACAAGAAGACCTCTCTGGAAATACTTAACCGGACTCTCAAAATTTCTGGACCAATGGTATCCCCCTCACCCTTAAACAGCCGCCCAGGTGAGTGTGTTTGTGCACTGGCCCAACCAACTTTGAAGAGTGCATGAGTGAATATGGGTCTATGGATTACCCTAACCTATTTACGCTGTCCTATTTATAGAACCTCCATCCCAGAAAGTCCCAGTAACAGTACAGGGTAGGCAAAAAAAACCCTAGAACGTAGAAGGGGAGAAAATTCCTACCCGGCCCCTAAGGCGCCCGCTATACTGTCACAGGGCGGGAGTGGTGGGTCAATACCTCAGATGGGAATGAAGCAGGAGGCTGCCCCCACACTACAGGCAGCCTCCGCCCACTCCCAAGAAGGTTCATCCAGGGAACCAATCGTCTCCCTTCGTGGGAGGAGGCAATAACCTTTCCCCGCCCACTGTGTAGGCAGGGAAAGGGCATTCTGAAACCCCCGCCTTTTTCCATTATCCAGCGAATATTGGCGATTTGGAATAAGTGCCACTGTATGAAAGTTTGAGCATTCTTTAGCATTTCCCTGTTTTGGTATGGGGATATAAGTGGATTTTTTCCCAGTCTGATGGCCATTCTTGTATTTTCCATATTTGCTAGCATATGGCATGCATCACCTTGACAGCATCCTTTCAAGATTTTGAATAGTTCAGCTGGGATACCTGGAGGGAAAATATGAAGACCACTGGTGAAGAAAACAGCACCAACACAAGCACAGCTACCAACAAGAATAGTGATATGGACTCAGGCCATGTTGTCCTTGGTTATTTTAGGATGGAACCTAGAAGTATAGTTGGCGTACATTCCCCTTCTCACTGGTTCCTCAGAATATCTTAAGTGGAGCATGCCCCACTTTCTCCAACCTCAGTTAGATATGAACACCTTCAATCATGATCAAGTGAGATGAGATTTAAAAAAAAAAACAGCAAGAGAGTCCAGGTGGAGAAAATAGCTCTCTAGACCTATCTATTTTGTTGGCTATTAAATTAGATTTGCCAACCTGCTGAGCCTTGGATGCTAATGTGCCCGTCAGCATGGCTCCTCCAAGATGAGGAAGGAGCGCAATGTCAAATGTGTGTTTGAAATGTCGGCTGAATCGGGCCAGCAGGATTGACTGCGGTCTCATGAAATATTTAATTCTTTCTCTCCTTATGAAGACAGACGTTATCAGGGATGAATGATTCATGCCACCAGGAGAGTATGGGGAGGGGATGTATATCTGCTTAAAATCCTATGGTCTACCCCCATAAAAGATTGGCTTTTTGATCTACCTGCCCATTACTCATCTCTGGCAACGTGGAATGTCAGTTCATTATCTAACCCTCATTTATCTCGGTTGGCATATTTTCTCTGTCTGGTGCATTTATATCTACCTGGATATCTATCATAATGTGCCTGCCTACTTATGTTTCGTCAAGGCCTAGCATCAGTATTCCATCTTAATTGCTGTTTAGGTCACTCTGTCTTTTATTACAGATGATAACAATGCCCTGGATATCTTTGGGCCTCTGGATATGTGTGTATATGTGTATTCTAAATGTCATATTGCTGGGATTTGACATTGGGGGAGGATAATGAAAAGCTCCATATGTGGAGTTAAGCAGTAGTTGTTCTTTGTGGCCCTTGTGTTGACAAGAATGATTGCACAACTCAACGTGCATCTTAATGTGCAACCCAATGTGTGTCCATGTGTAGTTCTACTTCTACAAGCTTGAACCAAATACAGATGTTCTGGAATAGATCAAAATGTCTACCCATAGGTATGCATAAAAATTCAAAACAGATACAATGTTAACAAGGCTAACTAATAAATTCTAACATGAATAAATAACTAGCTAACAGTCAGGATCAAGTCAGGCCCAAGGATGCTTGAGGCATCCTAGAAAGATATACAAAATGGCAAGGGGCAACACCATAGTAAATACAAGAAAGCAGTTTGCCATTGAGCGAGCCTGCGCATGCGCCCTGCATGTTTGGGCACTACTGAGTGGTCCCCGTGAACTTTTACTATCTTCCGCTAGACACGGACTTCACTCCTGGCTCCCTACTCTATTCAAGCACCTAATAAGTACTACCATTGTATATTTATACAGTAGTGACCCAGGAACCGGGAAAGTATTATTATTATTTTCTCGGCCACAGATTTCTGTATTGGATTAATGTGATTTATAAACTGCATGTGCTCTGCCAAACTGTACCTAACTTGTATATTAGTTCTCACAGTGATGTACTTTGCTATTATGTTATCGCTCTGTACTCAGGACACTGCACTACTGTATTCCCATTGTGGACTGTGAATTTTTCCATTTGTGTACTTGCGAATACAATATTATTTTTGATACTAATTGATTATTGTATGACTCTTACACCTGAATTGCTTTCTTGCATCCTAGAAAGAGGCAGTTTCATAAAGGGCCGCACATGCCCACAGGATGGCTGTTGGGAGGGGGATGGACCGTGGTAGATGGGACTTGCAGTACCTTCACTAACTTCCTGAGACCACTGCAAGCCACGTAAACATCTGATAAGGACCAACCTTGGCACACAATGCCTTTCTCAAATAACCTGGGCAGGGCTGGGTCCCCAAGCTAGTATTATATAATTTATAAACATTTCTTGGGGCTTCATGAGAAACTTTTGCTTTAAAAAGGACTCTGTGGCTGAAAACATTTGAGAATCCCTGCTCTATAGCAAGGAGGTGGTGATGATCCTGTAGACGCTGTCAGGCTATAGATGTTGGAGGCTCTAATAGTACTTCCAGAGGTGAGGATTCTGGGAGTTGCAGTCCAACATGTTTTTTAAAAACCAAGTATGGATAGTTGATGTTGCAATCCCAGGCAATACAAGGATTTAAAGTTCAAACTGCAAAGACTCTGGCACAAGCCACAGTGGTGATCGTCATACTGGGTGCAGTGCAGTGCCTTGCCTTAAGGTCTTGGCCTGCACTTACTGTATACACAATCGGTGCTGACAAAATTACCATCCGTGAGATGCAAAAGGCCACCTTACTGGGATCTGAATGCATTATTTGCCGATACATCACAGTCCTAGAAACTTGTGAAGGGTTCGATATGTGATCCAATACAACAGGCAGCAGAGTGACCTTGTTAGCTGTCTACTAACCTTTTTGTGTTTATAATAATAATAATAATAATAATACACTTTATTTGTATTCCGCCCTTCCCCCTTGGGGGCTCAGAGTGGATTACAGCATTTACATAGGCAGACATTCAATGCCTTTACAATCATATATAAATGAGGCACAGAAACACAAACACAAATAAAGGCAAAGACCTCCTTTTCATTTCCGGCTTTTAGAGGCAGTGCTTCATCTCTGGCTCTGGGGAGGTGCTCTCTTCCATTTTTCAAGCTGAGGAGCCTGCACTGCCATCTCCTATAGTCCTCTGAGGCTTGGTTGCACCCTCTTCTTGGTCTCATATGACACTCAATGAAGCAAAAAGCCCGAGAACTGTTTCAACCCTGGAGTTAGAAATGGGCACAGACCATCAGCCTGGTTTGTGGGGCCCATGAGCAGGCTGTCGAATGATGAGAACCATTCACTGATGCTTCCCTGGTGTCACATTTGAAGTCCTTGCCTTGAGCTGGCAGCCACTGCCTCCCTTTCCTGCTTCCCCAGCTGCCTTTTGAGTTAATGAGGTGCCTGGCACAGGTGTGCATGTGAGAAAGGGACACATGGCAACCTAAAGATGTTCAGGTCTCCCTGGAGTGCCTTCTCCGCACAAAACCATCCGTGCTGGCTTCTCTGACATCTGATCCCATTGGCTGCCTGGCTGGCACCCTCAGCAGTGATAAACATCTTTGTAAATCCATCCCATTTGCCTTGGTTGGTCTTGTTTTAATTAGGGTTTATTATGATCTTTTCTAGAATCCTGTCATTTCACAAATCTCTTGGGCTCTCTCTGGCATGCATTTGAGTAGCCCATCATTTTATGTAAGGAATGCCATTTTACTATGCCACTGTTTCTCAACCTTCCTAATGCTGAGAGCCCTTAATACAGTTCCTCATGTTGTGGCAACCAAGAATGGGCAGCTTGGAAATCCCTGAATAGACTCAGAAGTGGAGTGGGCACATCAAAAGGCAACTTGGCTGTTAGGACTCTCTATATTACACTTTCAACTGTGGCCAGGTAGTTTCTTATTCCACCCTTACCACCAATTTATATAAAGACTTCTTTTAATTCCTCCTGCTGCCACCATATAATGTAATAAGTATTCACACAGGTCAACTTCCCCACTGACTTTTTGATTACTGTGTCAGGGCAGGGTATCCCTCTAACCCAAACTCCCACTGACACTATTTATTAACTTTCGCTGCCACCATTCACTATACTTGGCTACCCACTAGGAAGAAGTTGTTTTCGAGGCTTGTGTGTGAAGGAACTACGCGGGGAGATATCTTTGTTAAAGAACTGCAAAGTTTATTCAAACAATGTTCTAAGCGTGGAGGTTTCAGAGTTCAAATCTTAGATGGTTACAGTATCTTCTCAGAGGCACGTATCTTAAGGTTACAATACACTAACTATGGAGATACAACTTGATACTATATAGCTGCACTCCCAGAACCAATAGCTCAGCAGAGTTTACACTAACTGCTTGTCCTTAAACTCAACTGCTTTCCTAGCAGTTCAAACACAACTTTTCTTCTACTCTCCCACAGAGTAGAGTCAGAGTCTTTTTCAAAACCAGCGGACAGCTGGCTAAAACGGACTCTCTAACTCTCCACACACCCTCTCTCCTTCGACTTTCATTGTCAACTGCCAACTGCTAAAGTTTGAATTCGAAGATTCTAAAGCCAGTTGCAGGCTCCGCCTCCTGTTTCCACAGTAACGGAAACCCCTTGGAGGTTCTGCACACTAATATCTCTGTTAACCCTTTAGGGTTTGGTAAGTTTTTACCCCTTCAACATATATACATATATATATAAATATCAACCATATTTAAAACATGTAATAAAGAAATATGACTTCACCACACTTCTAATCTAGGAACCTATTTATGTTGTTGTTATTACTATTATTATTATTATTAGCAGAGGCTGAATAAATATTATCATCATTATTATTATGAATAAATTCAGGGGATTATTATACTCACATTTAGTTGAATTCAGTCTTAAAATATATTATGTGGCTCTCACTGAAATAAATTTCCAAACATTTTGCTTTTATGGCTCTCTGAGTAGTGGGTAGGTAGATCATTTTGACTTGGTTGTTTTATGAGTAGCTCGCATGCTGAAAAAGTGTGAGCACCCCTGGTGTAGATGCACCCTTAGTCAGTCTGAATCGCCAGTTCTTCATCAAGCAAGTAAACCTTTTCTTTTTTGAAAAAAATCTTCCCGTCTCTCAGTCCCTTTTTATTTATTTTCATTTGCACCTGCTTCTTTTTGTCTTTTTCAATCTCTCCCACACAAAAGGTGCAATTTAGGTCTGGTGGTATCTTTGTCTTTTTCCCATTCTTCTGTTGTGGTTCCATTTTCTAATTTCCATTATTTATGGTAAAGGATCATTGTGGCAATAATCGCACAAGAAAATGCCTCTTGACAGATTCTAATTGAGTTCTTTCTGGAGGATAATAATAGCAATTATTACTATGAGCTATTATTGAGCATAAACCTACACAAACATTTCTGAGCCTTTCAGTTACATTTATGTCCAAACTTAAGAAATGAGACACATTTGATTCAAGGCCAATTAAAGGCTACACCGTTATTATTGATCTCAGCAGCCAATCAATGATTATACACCTTTCCTATACAACAGTGGTTCTCATAGGTCAGGGTTTCTCAACCTTCTGAATGCCACAACCCCTTAATACAGTTCCTCATGTTGTGTGATCCCCAACCATAAAATTATTTTTGTTGCTACTTCATAACTGTAGTTTTTCTACTGTTATGAATCATAATGTAAATATCTGACATGCAGGAAGTATTTTTATTCACTGGACTAAATTTGGCACAAATACCCGTTATGTCCAAATTTGAATACTGGTGGGGTTGGGGGGAATTGATTTTGTCATTTGGGAGTCCTAGTTGCTTAGATTTATAGCTCACCTGCCATCAAAGAGCATTCTGAACTCCACCAATGATAGAATTGGGCCAAACTTCCTACATAGAACCCCCATGCCCTGAAGGCACTCACTGGTGCGAACCTCCCTCCAGACTCACACGCTCTCCCTGAATCCCACCAACGACAGAATTGAACCAAAATTGGCACACAGAACTCCCAAGACCTATAGAAATACTGGAAGAGTTTGGTGGGCATTGACCTTGAGATTTGGAATTATAATTCACCTACATCCAGAGAGCACAGTGCACTCAAAAATAATAAATCCGGACCAAACTTGGCATGAATACGGAAATCGAAGACGGAAATCTTGTGGCCTGGTCGCCCTGGGCTGGATGAGTGCCGGTTGCCTACCATGGATGGCGAGCAGCTCAGCCCATCATCCCTCGTAAAGAGTTTAGGTGTCCAATTGGACCCTTTGCTGACCATGGAGACTCAGGTCTCCATGGTCAGCAAAACAGCGTTTTACCATCTCCGCCAGGCTAGGCGACTGGCACCCTACCTGTCCAGGGATGATCTGGCCACAGTGATCCAGGTGACGGTCATCTTGAGGCTGGACTACTGTAACGCCCTCTATGTGGGCCTTCCCTTGTCGACAGTCTGGAAATTCAAGCTGGTGCAGAATGCCGCTGCTCGCTTGCTGGTGGGAGCACCGGTGAGAGAGCATATCACGCCCATCCTTCGGCAACTGCACTGGCTGCCTATTGAGTACCGGATTGCCTTCAAGGTGTTGGTTTTAACCTTTAAGGCCTTGCACGGTCTAGGGCCTGAGTACCTAAGGGACCACCTTACCCCGTATATTCCCCCGAGACCACTGCGCTCGGAAGAGCAGAACCTGTTGGTCATTCCATCACCCAGCTCCTGTCACTTGTCCAGTACAAGACAGCGGGCCTTTTCAGTTGTGGCTCCTATGACTTGGAACTCATTGCCTAGTCACGCTTGGGCGATTCACGAACTCGGCCCTTTCCGAAGGGCCTGCAAGACTGCCCTCTTCAGACTAGCGTTTGGCTAGCTTGAATGTAGACGCATATCAGCGTCCGAGCTACGATCTGTAATCTGCTGGCTACTGGCTATGTATTGCGTGTTTTTATCGAATTTTACTGTATGTTTTATTGTGTGTTTTATTGCTACTGTGATCCGCCCCGAGCCTGCAGGGAGGAGCGGAATATAAAACTGAATAATAAATAAATAAATAAATATTCAATATGCCCAAATGTGAACACTAGTGGAGGATGAGGATAATAGACCTTGACATTTGGGAGTTGTAGTTGCTGGGATTTATAGCATTAAGAACCCCACCAATAGAATTGGGTCAAACTGCCCACACACAACTCTCATGTCTTGGAGGGACTCGCAGGTGTGAGCCTCCCTCCAGCCTCACACGCTCTCCCTCGCCTGCACATGCGCACCAATGCTGCCATGCGCTGAGCATGCCTGCTCTCCCCTCCCCACTTGGAGTCTCAGAAACAGCCCTCCCCCTGGCCACAAGGCTAGGCAATCACAGCGGAGGAGGGCTTTTGGTGGGAGGATTCACCTTCTGTTTCCAAAAAGGAAGAGAAGGACAGACAGAGAGATCTTCAAAAATGATAAATCCGGACCAAACTTGGCACGAATATTCAATATACCCAAATGTGAACACTAGTGGAGGATGGGGATAATAGATCTTGACATTAAATCCCTAGTACTTGATGGGATTTATAGTTCACCTACACTCGTAGAGCATTATGAACCCCACCAACAATAGAATTGGACCAAACTTCCCACTCAGATACACCCTCATGACTCCTTGAGGGGTCATGACCCCAAGGTTGAGAAACACTGCTTCAGATAGCTCTCTTCAGATTTACATGGCTAAGTTTCCACTCTGCTCTACTTTGGGCACAAGTTCCGTGGAGTTTGGTGGCATTTGCGTCTTGAGCAAGCCTGCATAAGATTGCACCGTTCCTCAAGCAGATGGCTCAACCACCGAGCGGAGGGAGCGAGCGTTTTCGATTCTGACGAATGTCTCTGCTTCTCCCACCACGTTCCCCGTTCCCCGGTTTGCAGCGGAGGATATATGGACGAGGCCCAGTTTTTATTTCTGGAGGCAGCGCAACACCCACAATCTTGGCAGCTGCTAACTTGGACAGATTGTGGAGGAGAAGCAGCCGCCGAAGAAGAAATTAAATGACAGCGATTGGAGGCTTTCAAGTTTCTCCAAGAAAACCTGGATCAATTTGCTTCTATAATTGGATCACTCAGTCCTTCGCCCTCCTATGACAACTGTGATATGGTTCCAACTCTGGGGAAGGGTTGCTCACCGGGAATGCTTTCAATTTCTCACATTTTACCAAAACTCATCCTTTACAACAGAGAAGAGGGAGGGAGCCTTTCTGTCGAACCAAAGGCTGCTCAACACCCCCAATTTGGACTGACTTTCCCACCCAACTGCTTCGGTTCCACTAATCGAATCCCCTGCAAATATATAATACCTGATTCTAAATAACTTCCAAATCTCTGGCATGAGAAGAGATTGGAACCAATTTGGCAATGGACCTGGCATCAAAGAGAGAGTCCCAGCTGTAAATCCTTTTTTTTGCAATGCTTTTTTAAAAATGTTCTCTTTGGGGAAAAGAATTGTATCGCAATGTTTTTGTGTGATTTATTAAGTGCGTAATTTTAATGTGTTTTTATTGTGCCCTCTATTTCTTGTGAGCCGCCCCGAGCCTCCCGGGAGTGGCGGCCTAGAAGCCCAAGAAATAAATAAAATAAATAAATAAATCTAGGGGGCAGGACTTCTGGCAGGGGTCACGAAGGGGATTTCAGAGGGGTCGCCAAAGACCACCAGAAGACACATATTTCTGATGGAACCTCTTTGGAAGAGAAGGTTGAAGATCTCTCTGTCTGTCCTTCTCTTCCTTTTTGGAAACAGAAGGTGAATCCTCCCACCAAAAGCCCTCCTCTGCTGTGATTGCCCAGCCTTGCGGCCAGGGGGAGGACTGTTTCTGAGACTCCAAGTGGGGAGAGGAGAGCAGGCATGCTCAGCGCATGGCAGCATTGGTGCGCATGTGCAGGTGAGGGAGAGCGTGTGAGGCTGGAGGGAGTTCCTCCAAGGCATGAGAGTTGTGTATGGGCAGTTTGACCCAATTCTATTGTTGGTGGGGTTCAGAATGCTATAAATCCCAGCAACTACAACTCCCAAATGTCAGTCTATTTTCCCCAACTCCACCGGTATTCACATTTGGGCATATTGTGTATCCGTGCCAAGTTTAGTCCAGTTCCAGCAATGTTTGAGTCCACAGCACTCTTTGGATGTAGGTGAACTACAACTCCAAAACTCAAAGTCAATGCCTACCAAATCCTGCCAGTATTTTCTGTCGGTCATGGGAGTTCTGAGTGCCAGGTTTTCTTCAATTCCATTGTTGGTGGAGTTCAGAACGCTCTATGATTGTAGGTGAACTATAAATCCCAGCAACTGCAACTACGAAATGACAGAATTAATCCCCTCCTCAACCCCACCAGTATTCAAATTTGGGCATATAGAGTATTTGTGCCAAGGTTGGTCCAGATCCATCATTGTTCTCTGGATATAGGTGAACTACAACTCCCAAACTCAAAGTAAATGCCCACCAAACCCTGCCAGTATTTTCTGTCGCTCATGGGAGTTCTGTGTGCCACGTTTGGTTCAATTCTATTGTTGGTGGAGTGTAGAATGCTCTTTGATTGTAGGTGAACTATAAGTCCCAGCAACTATAACTCCCAAATGACAAAACTTTTCCAATGGTGAGGAATTCTGGGAAGTGAAGTTTAAAACATCTGGATGGCAAAGTTTGGGATCCAGCAGTTTAGGATTCCTCCTTCTTCTGAAAAAGTGAAAAGCTAGCTATTAGGACTATAGAATAATATGACCCAATCCTTTCTATGGGCAGGTAAATTTGAAGATCCACCATAACACAGTTTCTTTCTGATTTGTGCTCATTGCGGAACCATTAATTTAAACCATTTTGTATTGAGGTTTCTTCGATGTGAGCAAACTGGCTCTGTACAAAATCTGCATCCAGAGAGCCCAACCACCAATGGATCTGGACCAAACTTGGCACAGATGCTGAAATTTGATTACTGGAGGGATTGGGGGGGGGGCTGACCTTCCCTTCTGGGAGTTGTAGTTCACTCACAACCAGAGAAACTGTGACCTCCACCGATGATGAACGTGGACCAAACTTATCACACAGAACCCCCATGACTAACTCAACCTTCTGGAAGGGTTTGAGGGGACTAACTCACCATAGTGGGAGTTGTAGTTTACCCTACAACCAGAGAGCACACTGAACCCCCACCAATGATTCATCTAGAGCAGGGCTGCCCAGGAAGTCGATCGCGATTGACCAGTTGATCCCGGGACCGAAGGAGGTCGATCCCAGCTGAATGGGGCACTTCCCAGTGGGGGGCGGAGCCAGGACGCGCCAAGCCCTGCCCCTACCCCAGCTTCGGCACTCCCAGTAGCTTCTCCTGGCTTGAGGATGGCAATGCCAAGCCAGAGGTGGCATAGCTAGCACAAGGCTGGCTTGGCATTGCCATCCTCAAACCTGGAGAAGCTGCTGGGAGCTCCAAAGCCAGAGAGGAGGGGCAGGGCTTGGCGTGGCCTGGCTCCGCCCCTGGCTTCCTCTCTACCAGCAGCTTCTTCAGGCTTGAGGATGGCAATGCCAAGCCAGTGGTGGAATAGCTAGCACAAGGCTGGTTTGGCACTGCCGTCCTCAAACCTGGAGAAGCTGCTGGTAGAGCAGAAGTCAGAGGGGGGTAGAGCCACGCTGCGCCAAGCCCCTGCCCCTCCCCTCTGGCTTTGGAGCTCCCAGCAGCTTCTCCAGGTTTGAGGACGGCAATGCCAAGCCAGTGGAGGCATAGCTAGCACAAGGCTGGCTTGGCACTGCCATCCTCAAGCCTGGAGAAGCTGCTGGTAGAGCTGAAGCCAGAGGGGGACGGAGCCAGGCCGCGCCAAGACCCGCCCCTGCCCCTCCCCTCTCCAGCCTTGAGGAGGTACTGTATTTATTTTATTTTTATTTTTATTTATTTGTATTTGTCTGCCGCCCTTCCCAATGGCTTGGGGCGACTCACAACATGTTATAAAAACAGCCAACACAGCGAAAGTTAAAACCACAATAAAACCACAGATAAAAAGGCACACTGGGTCGCACATTAAACACTGCGACAACAGAAGATAATACAAGATGGCGGTATGCAGAGGGAGACTGCATTTCATCCAACCCCAAAAGCCTGCTGAAACAACAGAGTCTTGCAGGCTTTCCTAAATGGGAGGATGTTCTGAATGGCACGAACGTCGGTGGGCAATGAGTTCCAAAGTGTTGGAGCTATGATTGAAAAAGCCCAGCCAGGTAGGTAGATCTTTCTGACTTGGTTTTATTATAAGTAGCTCGCATGCTGCAAAAATGTGGGCACCCCTGATCTAGAGCAAACTTGTCCAACATAACAAACTTTAAGTATAGATGGAGTTTCTCGAGGTTCACCTGGCATTATGTGACCTTATGCATTTTGTACAATGAAAACTGACTTTTTCAAATAACCCAGACAACACCAGGTACCCAAGATAGTAGTTCTCATGAACAAGAACTCTGAATTAATCTAATCTGGAATAGACCCATTGAAACAACTGTTCAATGGTGACTCAACACAGAGGTCAATCTCATCAAATGAATGGAACTATTCTAGTTAGGACAAACTCAACTTTAGATGGAGTCGAAAGAGTACACGTTGTATACATCGGGATGGACATATATGTACATAAATGCATCAGGATGACAACATTGGTGGTAGAGGATGACGCACAAACATCACCATTTGACACTTGCCTTTTCAAGCTTTTTCGCCCCAAAAATTCTGGGAAATCTCTAGGTTTAGCCTTTCCGACAGTATGCTGAAACCTCGAGCTTCTTCTAGAGGCCCCAGAATAGTTTCTGTTTCATTGCCATCTGTCTCTGTCCTCAATTTCACTTGTCTGAGATTTTGGGAAACCGAGAAGTGTTTTATGAAACCGCAGTATTCTTAATTATTTCAGCTCAGGCTAATCATTTATTTATAAGGATGCTTCTCCTACATTTTTGTAACAATGTTAACAAGGCTGATCAGTTTGCATATGGCAAGATCTTTGTAGACAGGTTTTTTTTCTTCCTCTTTTGCTTGTTTCCCCCTTTTTTGTTTCTGGGTCTTCTGGGAATTTTCTTTTCCATCTAAGAATAACACTGGTGACTCAGTCTCACCGCAACCAAAGAAGCTCCAAATGAAATGCCTTTGCTGGAATATCCATGTTTTTGTTGCTTTAGTAAATTTACAGTTCCTAGGACTATCCCAAGGCTTTTTGGCATCTGCGGCAAGCGGACGAATAGCAATGCTCTCCCTTCCATATCCAGAAATAAGTTGGGTGGGCAAAAGACTTTTGACTCCTTATCTTTCCAGCAGACACTAGCCTGGTTTAAGAAGTGGAAGATTGTCTTTGGTGAAGCAACTGCAACATATGCAGTATTTCTCAGCCTGGAGGTTGGAACCCTTGGGAGGGTCACAAAACGGTGTCGGAGGGGACACCAAAGAACATTAGAAAACACAGTATTTTATGTTGGTCATGGGGTTTCCATGTGGGTAGTTTGACTCAGTTCTGTCAGTGGGGTTCAGAAAGTTCTTTGATTGTAGGTGAACTATAAATCCCAGCAACCACAACTCTCAAATGTCAAGGTCTATTTTCCCCAAACTCCAAATTCATCAAATTTGGGCATATTGAGTCTCCATGCCAAGTTTGGTCCAGATCCATCATTGCTTGAGTCCACAGTGCTGTCTGGATGTATGTGAACTACAACTCCCGAACTCAACGTTAATGCCCACAAAATCCTTCCAGTATTTTCTGTTGGTCATGGGAGTTCTGTGTGAGAAGTCTGGTTCAATTCCATCGTTGGTGGAGTTCAGAATGCTCTTTGATTGTAGGTTAATTATAAATCCCAGCAACTACAACTCCCAAATGACAAAATCATCCCCCCAATGCCAAATTTGGTCGTATCGAGCATTTATGCTTCAAATTTATAGACCGCCACTCCCCGAGGGCTCAGAGCAGTTTACAGAATATGACACATAAACACAGAACAGCAAAGTCGAATAAAGGCGATTACATCAGCAAAATACAATTACAATATAAATAATAAGAACAGATCATTACCTAATACTAACTACAAACACATAACACTGAACTACAACAATGGGACTAGAGTCTGTAGTTCAGGTGAGGCCCATCGATGTTTGGGGGGCCAAAGGGGAAGGCGAGGTCCAAGAGGGAAGACCTCCAAATCTTGTGGGCTGACCCGGACTCCCAAGGAGAGTTGATCTTCCAGGGGGAAGGGGCAAGACACAGGATGGGTGATGTAAGGAGTTCTCAACCCTAATGGATAAGGGAGTTGTTCGCCTCCTTAGTTCACCTCCTTCGGACTGTGGTATTGCCGTTCGTCTCCAAGTCCTGAAGCCTACTCCCCAAACAGTTCTTGTACGGAATCGTCGCTGGCAGGCCTTGCGCCGTTGGGATCCACGTCCAAAGGAAGCCAATGCCATCCCCTCAACACTCTGGGAAGGCTCCACTGCCCTGGCGCCAGCTCCCAGAGCTCCTCCATGGCATTCACCGGAAGTGATGCCGGAGGTGGGACGGCGCCGTTTCCGCTTCCTCCCTGCTCGGCGTCCGCGCTTGCACTGGCATCCCGTGTCCATCGGGGAGTCAGTCCAGTGACGTCAGCCCTGGGAGCGATCTCCATGCCGGCGTTCTCAAGGACATGCGCCATCTTGGTGGAGCCTCTCAGGGCCTCTCTCTGCACGGCATAGACAGTGCCTCCGGTAGCGATCTCCTACTGCTCGGGATGACCCCGGGGGATCGCGGTCCTTCTTCAGGATCTCAGAGATGTCAAGTGTATCTATTTATGCCAAATTTGGTCATAAGAACATAAGAAGAGCCATGCTGAATCGGGCCTCAGCCCATCTAGTCCAGCATTCTGTGTCACACAGTGGCCCACTAGTTGTACACAGGGATCTCTAGCAGAAAGGAGGGCAAAACCCTCACCTGCTCCCGACCCCCACAACCAGTACCCGGGGAAATCCTGCCTGCCTCCATCAACACAGAGGTGGCACTTGGATGTCCATTTCAGTAACTACTGATTCCCTTGGTATCCATGAATCTGTCTAGTCCTGCCTTGAAGCTGTCCAGGCTGACAGCTGTCACAACCTCCTCTGGAAGTGAGTTCCATAACCCAATGACCCTCTGGGTGAAGAAATATTTCCCTTTATTAGTCCTAACTTTCCTACCTTGGAGCTTCAGGAGTGCCCCCTAGTCCTAGTGTTTTGTGACAGAGAAAATATTTTTCCTTATTCACCTTTTCTATCCCATGCATGATTTTATACACTTCGATCAAGTCACCTCTTAGACGCCGTCTTTCAAGGCTGAAAAGACCAAGGCGTTGCAACCTGATTTCATAAGGGAGCTGCTCCATCCCTTGGATCATTTTTGTTGCCCTTCTTTGTACCTTTTCCAGTTCCGTTATATCCTTCTTGAGGTGCGGTGACCAGAATTGTACACAGTATTCCAGATGTGGCCTCACCATAGATTTGTAGAGAGGCAATACAACATTTGCCGACCTATTTTCGATTCCCTTCCTGATCATGCCAAGCATAGAATTTGCTTTTTTCACTGCTGCTGCGCACTGGGTTGACATCTTCATTGAGCTGTCCACCAAGACCCCAAGATCCCTTTCCTGGTTTGTCTCAGAAAGCTTTGATCCCATCAATTGGTAGGTGTAGTTGGGGTTCTTTGCCCCGATGTGCATGACTTTACACTTGTTTAGGTTAAAATGCATTTGCCACTTTGTTGCCCATTCACTCAATTTCAAAGATCTTTCTGGAGCTCTTTACAGTCAGTTTCATTTTTAACTACCCTGAACAGTTTAGTGTCATCTGCAAACTTTGCTACCTCACAATTTACTTCTACATCCAGATCATTTATGAATAAATTAAAAAGTAACGGTCCTAAAACTGAACCTTGGGGTACGCCACTTCTCACCTCTTTCCATCCAGAGAAGTGTCCATTTATTACCCCCCTTTGTTTCCTACAGTTTAGCCAGGTTCCAATCCAGGACAAGACCTGTCCCCTGATTCCATGGCTGAAGAGCTTATTTAGGAGCCTTTGGTGAGGGACTTTGTCAAAAGCCTTTTGAAAGTCAAGGTAAACAATATCGACTGGGTCCCCTTTATCTACGTGTTTATTTACACCCTCAAAGAATTCTATCAAGTTAGTAAGACATGATTTGCCTTTGCAGAAACCATGTTGATTTTCCTTCAGCAATGCCTGTTCTTCTATGTGCTTGGTAATTTTTTCTTTAATAATGGTTTCCATCACTTTGCCTGGAACTGAGGTTAGACTAACTGGCCTATGTGAATGAAAATACATCCTGCATATCAAATATTTACATGATGATTCATAACAGTAGCAAAATTACAGTTATGAAGTAGCAATGAAAATAACATTATGGTTGAGGGTCAGCACAACATGAGGAAGTCTATTAAGGGATCACGGCATTAGGAAGGTTGAGAACTATGTACTGTTCTTTTGGGTTGATAATGTTCCTCTACCAAAGATAGGCCTAGTTGAACTCATGGAAAAGAAAGCGGGAGAGCAGGAAAATGATAATGCACATGAAGTATAATTGATTGGGTCCAAGATGATTTGATTAAGATCATCAAGGACAACTTAAGAGTTTTAATGAAAATACATTGGGTCTTATCAATAATACCTTTGTGAGTTTGAAGTTCCTAAACAGGTGCATCCTCTTTAGCACAAAGATAGCAGTTGGAGTTTAAAAAAATGTGAATTTGGGGTGATCTTTCACCATTAAACAGGATCTGAGGTGACTATGTTGATGAGCTGACCATGTTGATGTGCAATCCTTTATAGTGGTGAAAGATTTTTTGGAAAAGGCATAACTTTTTGGAAAGGAATGACCTTTTAGAGACCACAACCTTTCAAATTTCATTAGGCACCAGGAATGTGGCGCAGCCGGCTGGGCGTCAGCTGCGTAAGATCTCTATGACCAGAAGGTCATCAGTTCAGGCCTGCCCGGGTCGGGGTGAGCTCTCGACCAATTGTGTAGCTCGTTGTCGACCTTTGCAACCCGAAAGACAGTTGCATCTGTCAAGTAGGAAATTTAGGTACCACATTGTGGGGAGGCTAAATTTAACTGATTTATGAAGCCATATAATCTCCAGGAATTATGCAGAAAAAGAGTGAGGGAATGCGACAGCTCCCCCTAGTGGCCAGAAGCTGAAATGTTGAATTGCCTCTGTGTCTGTCTGTATATGTTGCATGTCTATGGCATTGAATGTTTACCTGTATATGTGCATTGTGATCCGCCCTGAGTCCCCTGCGGGGTGAGAAGGGCAGAATATAAATTATGTAAATAAATAAAGAAATACATAAATAAATAAATAAATATTTAGTTAGTGGCGAATTTTATGATGGAAACAATTAGGGATTGCCATTTTGTTGCACTTCAGACAAGGAGCACCCCACCTAGTCACACACACAACAGACAGTCTCTGAATAAATAGGCTTTTATTGAAACAAATATAGTGTCCAACAAAAGGGTTAAAAGAAGATCAATAGTAGAATATATCCAAGGTAAAGCATACAGTTCAAAATAGTCCCAAAATCCAAAGGCAAAGTTAAAATGCTTGATGAAAATCCCAGGAGTAATACAAGGCAGCTATGGAGCAAATGTGCACAAAGGCCTAGGCAAAATCAGGAGCTTGGAGGCAAGACAAGATCTGGCATGGTATTCTAAACGAAGCCTGAAAACTGAAGACAATTTCTCTAGCCATCTAATATAAAGACAATTCAGTTTCGGTTTGCAGCCTGCCTAGATTGCCGAATGCTATCTCGGTGCTTAAATATAAGCTCGTTAAAATTCCCAGGTGTTCCGTTATCAACATCAAGACCTTCAGAGTCCTGAACACATGAATTCTCATCTACTGAGGCCCTGGGAAGGGAATTGTTCCCAGGAAAACAAGCCTCACCTGAAAGGTCACTGTGCATCTCAGAGTTCTCACTAAGCATCCCATCATCAGCATTGGCAGGAACAATTCCATCATCAGCAGTTTCAGAAACATTCCCATCATCCCTAGCAGGCACATGAGCACCAGGCTGAAACACCACACATTTATAATGACATTTTGAAAGTTTTGTTAGAGTTCTGAAATTTTCACCACCCAAACTTTAGCAACATTGTAGAAGCCAAGCACCAGCGCCCCCTAGTTTTGTAAGTACTTTAAAACCTAAATGTGGTTCTAAATGTAGAATCATGGATTGCCCGTGCCTACTACCAGGCCCGGATTACCCATAAGGCCAGACTAGGTCATGGCCTCGGGCGGCAGGTTTTGGGGGGCAGCGGATTCGGCCCCACGAAAACATTAAAAAAATGCCCCCTTGCAGCGCTTTCCCCCCCGCCCTCTCCCGAGAGAGTCATCATACCTCGGGAGAGGGCGGGGGAGAGCGCTGCGAGGGGGCGGGGAGGAGGGAATGGCGCCCTCCCCTCACCTGGGCCGCCCCCTTTCAAAGGAAGGAGGCAGTGAGGAGGAGGAAGGGAAGCTCCGCCCCGCTGGCAGGCATGCATGCATGCGTACGCATGCCCGCCAGCTGTAGCAACCCAGTTCCCTTTTGTGCCTGGGGGGGCAGGGGCCAGCACCGGGGTCCCACTTGCATTAGGGCCAGCTGCAGTTGATGAGGACATGGAGGAAGGGGCTGATGAGTTAGCTGGGCCTTCCTCTCCCACAGAGAGCTTGGTCTGGGATGATGAATGGCCTGATGGCTATGCTAGCTGGGAAGTTCAGGCTGACCCTGAAAGTGATGATTCTGATCATTATGAGAAACCAGGTGGTTACGGGTCGCAGGAGAGGATCAGGGAAACAGTGGAGGATGAGCCCATGGAAGCTGAAAGGGAGTTCGGCTCTCATGAAGATAGCGACCCAGGTGCTGGGAGGCAAGGACGGAGCTTTGATAGGAGACGGAGCATTGAGTCCAGCAGGAGGGATTGGCACCGTAGCCTAGAGCGCCAGAGAGGCGCGAGATCCCGTAGCACAGATTGGCGCAGAAGCCTAGAGCGTCGGGGGCCTCGCCAAGGGGATTAAGTATAGGATCCGTGGGAAAGGATCCTCAGTAGCTCGGCCACTTCTATTCTAAGAGGAGTGAAGCGAGCGGAGTTCCAGGGAGCCAGGTTGCCGGCTCGAGCCTTGCCAAGTAGTTTCTTGGAGTTGTTCCTGAACTTTGCCTTGTTCTTTGCCACGGACCAAGTCCTTGATCCGCATAGTTTTGCGGTGCCTTGCCACGGTTGCCTTTGGATTTTACCTACGGACTCTTTACCTATTTTGGATTGAACTTTTTGATACTTTTTATGGACAATTTACCTTTTTACCTGTTTCTTATTATTCAATAAATAGTTAGCTGATTACCGTCTCTGTGTGTGTGATTAAGGGGCTGGGCCGAGACCCTGCATCGTGACACCAGCGGGCTTCCCTTCCTCCTCCTCCTCCTGGCCACCTCCTTCCTTTGCAAGGGGGCAGCCCAGGTGGCCAGGAGGAGGGTGGGACTTCCCTTCATCCTCCTTGCGCCTTCCTTTTGGTTGCGGGAGGAGGAGGAGGTGGGCGGAAGGCACGCGGCGCCGCTCGTGGGGCTTCCGTCCGCCGCCGCCACCTCCTCCCGCGGCCGAAAGGAAGGCGCGAGGAGGAGGGGAAGTCCCGCCCTCCTCTTCGCGCCCTCCTTTTGGTCATGGGGGGTGGAGGAGGAGGCGGACGGAAGCCCCACGAGCGGTGCCGCACGCCTTCCGTCCACCTCCTCCTCCTCCCGTGACCAAAAGGAAGGCGCGAGGTGGACGGAAGCCGTGGGGCTGGTGCCGCATGGCGTCCGTCCACCTCCTCGGGCCCTCCTTTCGGTTACGGGAGGAGGCGGCGACGGAAGCCGCACGGCCGGGGCTGCTGCCGCACATGCGACGGAAGCCGCACGGCCTGGGGGTGTGGCTTTCTGCACCCTGGGGGCGTGGCTTTCCACGCCCTGGGAGGGCGGTGCGGGGTGTCTTGGCCTCGGGCGGCCGAAGAGCCTAATCCGGGCCTGCCTACTACATAACAATATACTGCTCTCTTTTGCTTCCCCAGCCTTGAGCAGCCAGATGGCCTCTCATTTACAATATCTGCATCCCAATGATTGATACTCTCATGATGGCATGGCCAACTCTTCCGGCTTTCTTTAAAGTCGAAGATGTGGTCCATGACACAATATTGGGCAACTGTGCAAACCTAGGAAGGTACATCAGGAAAGCATCTGTTTTTCTTTTCGCCCTCAAATGCCGCCAATTGTGCCCTGAAAAGCATATGGAGATATTCTCATCATGTTTTTGAGCCTTGACATTTGAGGAGAGAATGGGTGGAAAGATGGAACATCTCGTAAACAAGTACAGATAGATTCTACTTTCACAGAGCCGCTACTACCGCTTTTGTCATCTCCGGGGCCCAATGAGTGAGCCAGTTCCAGAGATAAAGCCGAACAAACAAATGTTGTTTTGATTCAACCGTACCTTGATGTTCTACCCTAGAGTTTCCAAAGAGTATCCTCTTAGAAAAGCACAATGCAATGGATTCAACCTGAACAAGCAACTTGGGTGCTCACGTAGAATGGCTACCATTGCATCTGAGACATTTATATCTTTGTATGATGCACAAAGAAAAAAACCCTGAAAAGACCTACACAAGCCATTCTTCCCTCACTTTCTATCTCCACTTAGATCTCTAGCCTCCTTGAGTATAATCTCAAGTGCCTCCATGAGAGATGGAGAAATAAATATCTGAACCTTGAGCCTAATGGAAAGCTTCAGAGTGCTTTTTTTTGGTTGACATCGAACTCCACAGTTCATGGAGAACATGTTTACATCTGCACTGTTGAATTAAAGCCATTTAATATCCTTTTAACTGACATGGCCCCTTGCAATAATAATAATGATAATAATAATAATAATAATGATTCATGGGAGAGACTGCACTCAGTTGGGTCAACATTGTTATTTTTTATCACGGTCTTGCTTTCAAGTGCTCTGAGTTTCATGTACCAAGTTTTTGCCAAGCTCAAGATTTGTCTATGAGATTTTCTTGCTGTCTTATTTCAAGTGCCTAGTTTCATGGATTTCTGTGTACTCTTGGTTCTTGTTTTCCTGTGCATTTATTTATTACTAGCTGAGGACCTTGTCCGAACGCATCAGCCGTGTCCCACCTCGTAATCTAAGATTATTTGAGGAAGGCATTGTGTGCCAAGGTTGGTTCCTATTAGATGTTTATGTGGCTTGCAATGGTCTCAGGAACTTAGTGAAGGTACTTTAATGTAAGTCCCATTGGCCATGGTCCACCCCCGCTCCCCCCTTGGTGGTTGAGAAGAGCGGGTAAACAGCACCAGGATGTAAGAGTGGGTCATGGGGTTGGGTCATGTGTGTCACATTTGGTCTTGATCATTCTCTGGATGAGGGTTGCAGTGGTCTCTGGAAGTGAGGGAAGGCACTGGAAGTCCCATCATCCATGGTCCCCCATTATCCAAACTGCACCAGGATGTAGAGTGGGTCATGAGGGCTCTGTGTGCCGAGTGTGGTCTAGATCAGTCATTGGATGAGGGTAGCAGCGGTCTCAGAAGGTGAGTGAAGGTACTTCAACTCCCATCATCTGTGGTCCATCTCACTCAAAACTGCACCAGGATGTAGAGTGGGTCATGGGTACTCTGTGTGCCAAGTTTAGGCCTGGTCTCTGATTTGTAGGGGCTGCAATGTTCTGTGGGAAATGAATTGGGTGAAGGTACTGCAATTCCCATCATTTGTGAGCCATCCTGCCGTAAACCACAGCAGGTTTGTAAAGTGGGCCATTGGGCCTCTGTGTGCTAAGCTTGGTCCTCATTCATCATTGGTGTGGGCCACAGAAAGGAAGTGAATTAAAGTACTGCAAGTCCCATCATCCATGGTCCATCCTTCCTCAAACTGCACCAGGGTGTAGGGTGCATCTTGGGGGGTCTGTGTGCCAAGTTTGGTCTTGTTCTGTCATTGTTGGGGGCCTAGTCAGGAAAATCAAGTTGAGGAAGCCTAACAATATCCCATGAGCTGAGGCCTAGTCAGGAAAATCAAGTTGAGGAAGCCTTGCTGTCAATTTTGGGCCTGGTCTCTGATTTATAGGGGCTACAGTGTTGTCTGGGAAGTGAATGATGTGAAGGTACTGCAGATCCCATCATTCGTGGCCCATCCTGCCCTAAACCACACCAGGTTGTGAAGTGGTCAATTGGTCCCTTGTTTGCTAAGTTTGGTCCTGCTGTGGGCCGCAGTGGCTGACTGCCTGAGGCCTTTCCTTTTCCCTCTGAGTCACCTTAGAATGTTGGAATGTTGGAATGTGGTTGGCCAATTGGAGTCTTTTATGCAAATATTATTTCAGTGGCAACCAATCCCCTCTGTCTGGGACCGTAGAATGTTGGAGTTCTGAGGCTGGCCAATCAGAGCCCTTTATGCAAATAATTCCACAGTTGCAGCCAATCGAAACACTGGCACATATTCCTCCCATCGCACCACTGCACCACCGCCTGCAAACACTGACTTTTATTGTATACATAGATTTATTTAAAACTTTTATATCCTAGCCCTCTCACCTCCGAAGAGGGACTCGGACCGGCCTCACAGCAAAATTCAACGCAGATTAATACAATATTAAAACATCATATACTAAACAAAGTTAAAACACATATAAACAGCATAAAATACAATACATTAAAACCAAATCACCAGATAAAATCAACTTCAACTCAGTCCAATCTATGTGGTCATCCCCTTTTATCCAGAAACCATCTTGGCCTTATTCTGGTAATGCTTCCTTCCAAAGCCAGGAT
This sequence comes from Anolis apletophallus, assembly GCA_030556195.1. NCBI lineage: Eukaryota > Metazoa > Chordata > Lepidosauria > Squamata > Anolidae > Anolis > Anolis apletophallus. Next base: position 37,823,164 of record JARBWK010000015.1, on the reverse strand, counting down.
TTTACTAGCCTCCTGAAAGACAGAAGGGAGGGGGCAGATCTAATCTCGCTCAGGACAGAGTTCCATAGCTGAGGGGCCACCACAGAGAAGGCTCTGTCTCTCGTTCCCACCAGCCGCGCTTCCGAAGGTGGCGGGACCGAGAGCAGGGCCTCCCCAGAAGATCTTAACATCCTTGATGGTTCATAGGGGAGAACACGTTCGGACAGGTAAACTGGGCCAGAACCGTATAGGGATTTATAGGTTAAAACCGGCACTTTGAATTGTGCTTGGCAGCTAATCGGCAGCCAGTGGAGCTGGTGTAACAAGGGCGTTGTGTGCTCCCTGTACCCAGCTCCCGTTAGTAACCTGGCTGCTGAGCGCTGGACTAATTGCAGCTTCCGGGCAGTAGGTAACCCCACGTAGAGATCATTGCAGTAGTTTATACGGGATATAACCAGAGCGTGGACCACCATGGCCAAGTCAGACTTCCCAAGGTATGGGCACAGCTGGCGCATGAGCCTAAGCTGTGCGAAAGCTCTCCTGGTCACCGCTGAAACCTGGGGTTCCAGGCTCAGTGATGAGTCCAGGATCACTCCCAGACTGCGAACCTGCACCTTCAGGGGGACTGTAACCCATCAAGCACCGGCTGTAACCCTATGCACTGTTCCGTCTTACGACTGACCAGGAGTACCTCTGTCTTGTCTGGATTTAGTTTCAATTTGTTCACCCTCATCCAGTCCGTTACAGCGGCCAAGCACCGGTTCAGGACTTGAACAGCCTCCTTAGTAGCAGGTGGGAAGGAGTGACAGAGTTGGACATCATCTGCGTACAGATGACACTGCACTCCGAAACCCCGGATGATCTCCCCCAACGGCTGATGAAGGTGATGGTCTATTTCTGTAGCAACCCAGCCTCCATTCCAGCCGGGGGGGCAGGGGGCCGTCCCGGGGGTGCCAATTGCTTTGGACCCAATTGCTGTAGATACAGGTGTAGTGGATGATGGAGCTGCGGGCCCGCATCTCCAACAGATAGTTTGCAGTTGGATGACACCTGGCCTGAGGCTTATTCGGACGGAGAAGGTCAGGATGACTCATATTCTGATAGTTATGAGAGACCGGGAGGAATCGGTTCCCAGGAACGCATCTGGGAACCTGCGGGGGATGAGTTGATGGAAACAGAAGGGGAGGCAGGTTCTCAGGAAGATAGTGAGCCAGCTGCGGACTGGCCTGAAGGGGGTTTTGATCGTAGGAGAAGCATTGAGTCTCATCGTAAGGAATGGAGACGAAGCCTAGAGCGGCGATGGGTTCCCAAAGGGGGGGATTAAGTATATGTTCCCTGGGAACAGTTCCTCAGTTGGTCGGCCACTTCTGATCTGAAGGGAGTGTAGCGACTGTGTTCCTGGAAGCCATAGTCTGGCTGCCTTGCCAAGTACCTTGCCTAGGACCTTGTAATTTCATGGACTTTGCTTGCTGTGTTTCCACGGAAGACCTTGCCTTTTGATTCCATGCTTTTTGCTTTTTGAACTTCAATTGTTTTCACTTTGGATTTTTGACTATTTCTCAATTGGACAATTTACCTTTTTCACCTGTTCTTTATTATTCAATAAACAGTTAATTGGTCATTGTCTCTGTGTGTGTGCTTAAGGGGCCGGGCCAGGACCCAGCATTGTGACAATTTCTTATATTGCATCTTTACTGCCTTGCTATTTTTTACTGCTTTGCTTACATATAATCTTCAATAAACTGCTTGTTGATTTTACCCAGTTGGTATGGTGTCTAAAGTCAGAGGTGTTCCTGCTCTGGAGTATGACATCCAGTCCATCTTGGCTGCCAGGCACTGGTCCAGGATCCGGGGGGGGGGGGGCTTCCTTAGAATTTAGTGGGAAAGAGTAATAGACTCCAAAACTCCAAATGACCTCACCCAGCAGTGAATTATGGGAGTTGTGGTTTGATAAGGTATTTTGCCTACTCTGAAAAAGAGTACTTGGTGCCTGTCACACCTCAGCCTGGTCCCCAACCTGATTCCTTGGTCAAGCCAGACCGAAGCCATGTTATTCCAGCCAGGCCTGCCAGGCTAGAAAGCAAGCCGCTACCAAGCAGCCTTTGCAGAGACTCCCAGTTCATTTCCCGTTCAAGGACAAGAGGCTCTCGGCTCCATCTTGGCCGATAAGCGGAGATGGGTTCACTCCCATTTGCCCAGGTGCTACTGCTAATTGGAATCACATACCATTCCCATGCAAAAGGCCTGAGAAGGCCCAGCTGTAGGACTGTTATGAGAACTAGTTTCGACGTCCCAGTGCGTCGCAACTTCAAAGCCTGGGAGACCTTTTTAAGTTAGGTCTCAGAGATGGATGCAATCTTTCGCCAACGTTCAGTTCTCCAAGCCAAGTCTCCACAGAACTCTGTCTGGGCCTGGGGCCTTCTATCTTCTAAGACTCTGTTTGCCAAGTCTTGTGCCAAGACCCTTTCCTGGATTAGCCCATTGGGGCAAGAAGATTCGCTTTACTTTTGTTCCTGTTTGCCAAAGGACTATAGCCTTGCTTCCTGCTTCTGTTGGACAATTTGCTGCTATCTGTTGCTGCTTGAGAGCATCAATAGACTATATTCCTAGCCTCTTTACTTTAACCATTTATTCTAAATGAAGCATTTAGACGTGGCCAGTCTCAAGTGGTTTACTGAGGGGTCATTCAGGTCTACGGTGCAACAGTGCCCCATCTTTCCATTGCAAGGGGACATGGCATTTAACGTGATGTCAAACACATTCTTGGAACTGAGTCGCTTCAAAATTATTTATTTATTTATTTACTTACTTACTTAATTTATATTCCGCTCTTCTCACCCCAAAGGGGACTCAGGGTGGATTACAGTACACATACTGTACTTGCAGACAATTCCTGCAGTTCAACATATATAGACAACATATATAGACATATATAGATGAACAGAGGCAAACTTCTGGCCACCAGGGGGAGCTGACGCACTCCTCATCTCTCAGCGTTTTCCAGCGTCCCTTTGTTGTTTTTTCCGCATTCCTCAGTGATTCCTGGAGTTCTTTAATGGCCTCATAATTCAGTCAAAATTTGCCTCCCCACTTAATGTGGTACCTCTATCTCCTACTTGACAAATGCAACTGTCTTTCGGGCTGCAAAGGTCGACAGCAGGCTACACTTAAGGTTGAGCACCCACCTCGACCCGGGCAGGCCTTGAACTCATGACCTACTGGTCAGAGAGAACTTATGCAGCTGACACTTAGCCAGCTGCGCCACATTCCTGGTGCAGTTGAGTGTGCTGGGGATGCTTTTAACTAATAGTGGTTGTTTATAAAGTTCTAATAATGGTGTATCTATTCCTGGTGCAAAATTAGGCAAAGAACAGTATCTCCAATTTACACTCAGGATTTTGGTGTGCTTTTACACAAAAATGAACACTGTTTAATACCACTTAAACAGCCATGGCTCAAAACTATGGAATCCGGGGAGTGTAAATTGGGGATACTGTTCTTTGCCTAAGTTCGTCAGCAGCTTAGAACTTTTTCTGGCTAAATTTGCACCTTTGCAGGACAGGAAACGTAATTTTCTGACATGCTTGGGACTAGACCTTTTGGAGAGTTTCGGTTGTTTGAGGAATTTGGTACACCTCTTTGCAAAGACCTGTTCCTTACCACTCCTTCCCCACTGCACCACCTTATCTTTTTCACACTGGCATTCTCCTTCTTCTTCATAAGTCAAAAGCGAAAGAGAAAAAGGGAAAGAAAGCTGACTTTCTGGCGCTCGCGCGAGTTACTACGTTGTTCGCGAAGCCGACTATCTCTCGCTTTCAGGACGCTTCCTGGATCCGACCAATTACCAGCTCCCTTGATGTATAACACCATAAAACCCTTAACCTCATTATACAAAATTTCTTTTGAATGGCCTTTAAAAACCATCTCATTACACGGGAAGAACTGTAATTACCTTTAACAAGACAGAGATATGGCGTGAGCCGGTGAATTTTGGACTGTCAAAACAGCTGCGGTGGGAGTTCCTCCCAAGCTGGTGGTTTCAACACAAGGGCAAATGCTCCTTAACTTTTTCTCTCTGCTCCATTTCCCATTCTTGCCCTTAGAGATGTGACTTAATATCTTGGGAATTGAGCTGGTGTCAGTTTTGGAGCTTGTCTATTCTCGAGTCTTTTCTTCTTATTCCCCAAGCCCTGGTGATATGCTTGAAATACTTGTAATAGCTTTTTCTTAGTATTTCTTTCTTAGTGGCATTGGGAATTATGCATGAAGACCATCTTCCTATACTAAATGTTTGGGAAACTTTATGTCCTGAGACTACAAGTGCACCTACAACTAAGTTGTATAAGTTCATGTTGACATTGTTTTATCTATTGTCTTTGATTTCATCTGTTGTTCGGCTGTTTTTGGTACTGAATTTTTATTATTTATTTATTTTAAAAAATTGTACCCCGACCTTCTCACCTCCAAGGAGGGACTCAGACTGGCTTACAGCAAAATTCAATGCCATACAAATTTAAAACATCTTAAAACAGCATATTAAAATACATAAAAACAGAGATACATTAAAAACACATTGCCATTAAAACCACATTCAACTTGGTCTATAAAAGTGGTCACCCATTTCAGATTGAAATCAATCTCAGCTTATTCTGGGAAGGCCTCGTTCCACATCCAAGTCTTCACTCGCTTCCTGCAGGGCAAGAGGGAGGGGGCAGATCTAACATCGCTTGGGAGGGAGTTCCACAGCCGAGGGGCCACAACAGAGAAGGCCCTGTCTCTCATCCCCACCAGGCGCGCTTGCGAAGATGGTGGGATCGAGAGCAGGGCCTCTCTGGAGGATCTTAATGTCCTTGATGGTTCATAGGGGAGAATCCGTTCGGACAAGTAAACTGGGCCGGAACCGTATAGGGTTTTGTAGGTTAAAACCAGCACTTTGAATTGTGCTCAGAAACTAATTCAAGCTCAAAAACATGTTGGATGTACTGTAGGCAGTACACTATGTAGCAACAAAGGGAACAATATATATCAAAAATAGTAAACATGTATTGATAACAGTGGGTATAGAGCAAAGACACACTGGTAGAGAATGTCACACATATATAAGACTCTAATATAGAGAATGTATACAAGGGCATTTACATAAGTGTCGGACGATACAATAAGTCCCGAACAGTTAATTGAGTCCAAGCGCAATGCTATCTAGTACAGTATCTTAGGGCTGGCAGACGGGTGTTCAGATGGGAAGAAGGAAAACAAATGAGGATAGGAGGTAATGTTCACAAGAGGAACGGTAAGTATATAAGGGAGATATATTCCAAAGGTTCCCAACCCGCTGCAATAGCGGTAATCTTGATGGTATCTTTGTTTGTAATCCAAGCACAGTGCGGTGGCCTAAATGGCCATATACGGTTAACACCAATGTGTGTTCCGTCCAAGGAAACCAACCCGTAGTGCCAGGGCGGGAGACGGAGTAGATAGATGGGGTGTGTCCGTAGCTCGAAGACCCTTAAACGCCGGGCACGCCACAACGGTTGAGCTGCAGGGCCCAATCCGTTTCGCCAAGCATAGGCTTTGTCAAGCGGCCAGGTGCGGAGAAATCAAAGGCATTTCATGTGATAGACAATATCTGGAACAATAATAATAATTTAACAACAATCCAAAATCTACAGCAAAAAGGAGCCATGGAAACAATAATACCAATAGAATCATACCGTGCGTTGTAGTGGCATCTACACGTGCTATCCCATGGACCTGAAGGTAACTACTACTGGGGAAAGCTACTGCCTAAATAGACAAGGGAATGAAACACAGATCAGGTGTGGATCATATAAGAAGAGCATTGAGACTGAGGGGTTCGTTAAGCCCAGATGAATACTCGGTTTTTAATAATGAAATTAAGCGGCTCACAGTCTTCAGAGGCAACCCCACGTACAGAGCGTTGCAGTAGTCTATTCGAGATGTGATCAGAGCATGGACTACCGTGGCCAAGTCAGACTTCCCAAGGTACGGGCTCAGCTGGCGCACAAGCTTTAACTGTGCAAAAGCTCTCCCGACCACCGCCGAGACCTGGGGCTCCAGGCTCAGCGATCACTCCCAGACTGCGAACCTGCGCCTTCAGGGGGAGTGTAACCCCGTCAAGCACAGGCTGTAACCCTATGCCCTGTTCAGCCTTTACCATTTTACCTTTTGTTGGAAACTGCTCCGAGTCCCCTCAGGGAGATAGGGCAGGTTACAAATAAAGTATTGTTGTTGTTGTTGTTTTACTGACACAAAAACACAGTATGTCTCAGCAAACGAGATCTATATGCTGGATTTGATATCACAAAATCACAAGTCGAACACTTTCCAAGTGTCTAGGACTGTGTGATGTATTTTCAAATGATGCACACAGATCCAAGTCGGTTGACAGATTGTGATTTTGTCAATGTTTATGGTTTCCAAAAGCCGGCTGAGATCTTTTGGCATGGCACCCAGTGTGCCAATTACCACTGGGACCACCTGTACTGGTTTATGCCAGAGGCTCTGCAGTTTGATTTTGAGGTTTTGATAACGGCTGAGTTTTTCCTGTTGCTTTTTCCTCAATGTGACTGTCACCTGGTATGGCAACATCAATCATTTAAACTTTTTTTTTCTTTTCCACAATCGTGATACCTGGTGTATTGTGTTCTGGATTCAGAAGTCCCACTACTTTTGCAGGTTTATGATCCCACCAGTTCTTTACTACTGACTGGTGGTACTTGTGACATAAGTTCCAATGGATCATTTGGGCCACAGGGTTATGCCTCTGTTTGTGGTCTGTCTGTGTGATTTTCTTACAGCAGCTGAGGATATGATAAATGTCTTTACTAGTGTTTTCCTTGAATGAAACCATGAAGAATTTTCACATTTTCTTTCTGATTAGAAAGAAAAATTCAGTTAATATTCGCAGTTTGAGGCTTATTCTGCGCAAAATTCACACAAGGTTTTTTGTGCAGAAAGAACATTTTGCCATAGGAAACAGCACTTCAACTCAATATATAAAAAAATCAGCACAGAAAACAGTGGGTCGCTGTGAGGTTTCCGGTCTGTATGACCATGTTTCGGAAGCACTCTCTCCTGACGTTTCTTCCACATGTATGACAGGCATCCTAAGAGGTTGTGAGGTCTGTAGGAAACTAGGCAAGTGGGGTTTATATATCTGTAGAATTGTCCAGGGTGGGAGAAAGAACTCTTTTCTGTTTGAGACAAGTGTGGAAATTGCCATTGGCCACCTAGATTAGCATTGAATGGCCTTGCAGCTTCAAAGCTTGGCTGATTCTTGCCTGGTTGATTCCTGCCTGGCTGATTCCTACACAGAAAAGCCATTGAAATCCATAAGCATGCGGACAATTTCAACAGAAAATAGGAAGCCATCAAAATGAACAAAATCTGGCTACCCATATTTAAAAAATTCTAAAATCAGGACACTAAAAAAAGAGAAACACTCCAAAAAGGGGGGGGGGGATTCTAGACAATAAACAATCAGGGCCAGCTGATACCTCCCAACAAAGGGGAACCAACCTGGCTGGTTCCCCCCAGGCAGGAACCAGCCAGACTTTGATGCTGCAGGGTTATTCAATGCTAATGAAGGTGGCTAATTGCAACATTCACACTTGCCTCAAATAATGCCCACCCTGGACACTATTCTACAGATATATAAACCTCACTAGCTTAGTTTCCAACAGACTTCACAACCTCTGAGGATGCTTGCCAAGGCTGTAGCCAAGGGGGGGATTAGAGATTCAACCCCCTCCTGCCCATTTTCAGGTTTAAAAAAAACCATCTGGTTTACTCATAAATTTGAACTGGTTAACCAAATCCCCAGAGACCCCATTAAAGCCTTCGACAACACACAGAAAACCCTCTTTATTGTGCCTTTAAATCCACATCCACATGCTACGGAAATGACAAGAATGTGCTAACAAACATCCCACTCTTTTAGTGCAATGTACACAGGGATATTTGCCACAAGGTGTACATTGCCAAGTTTGGAGATGAACGAAGCAGCTTTAGATGTTATCACTGCTGCCCCCCCAAATACAGGAAATATTCCTGGCCAGAAAGAGAGATGGAAAGTGAGAGGGAAATGTACATTTCTCCAGCAAATGTTTGGATTCACTTTTTTCAATTTTTTTTTCAATTCTTTATTTGTTTGTTTCATGATTCTGGGCACAGGAACAAAACTCTAGTAACAGATGGGCCAGGATTTTTTTTAAAAAAACACCAAGATATATATATATATATATATATATATATATATTTGAATCAGTGGTAGCCTCAAATGAGAAGAAATGGCTTAACCGTATTGTCATAGGCTTTTAAGGCCTCACAACCTCTGAGGATGCCTGCCATAGATGCAAGCGAAACGTCCGGAGGGAATGCTTCTGGAACATGGCCAGACAGTAGGCCTGGGTAGGTTCGTGGGAATGCTCGTAAAATCAGAATGAATACGGATTAAATTAACTTTTGAAGGGGTTTCAAGGCGATGTAAGCAACCCGGAAGTGAATTTGCCATTTCGAAGCCACTGCCGCCATTTTCGAAAAGGAATCGTTTGGATGCGGATATGCTTTCCTCCACGTTAGACCTGGGGCAAGAGCATGCACACGCCTCTCGCCCCAGTTCTGACATTTATTTATTTGGTCTTGTATGCCACCACAGTACGCCGATGACACCCAGCTGGTGCTGAGAATGGATGGCAGGCCGGACACCATACCTGATTGTTTCCATCAATGCCTTGAAGCCGTGACTGGATGGCTGCGTACCAGCTGGTTGAAGGTGAACCCCATCGAAGATGGATATCCTATAGCTGGGTCATCCTGGTGTTGGTGAGTGCCGGTTGCCTACCCTGGATGGCGAGCAGTTAAGCCCGTCGTCTTTGGTAAAAAGCCTGGGGGTCCAATTAGACCCACTGCTATCGATGGAGACCCAGGTCTCCACGGTTAGCAGGTCTGCATTTTTCCATCTTCGACAGGCTAGGTGACTGGCTCCTTACCTATCCAGGAATGATCTAGCTATGGTGATCCAGGTGATGGTCATCTCGAGGCTAGACTACTGTAACGCCCTCTACATTGGCCTTCCCTTGTCGACAATCTGGAAACTTTAGCTGGTGCAAAATGCTGCCACTCGATTGCTGGTGGAAGCATCGGCAAGAGAGCATATCACACCAATTTTACAGCAATTGCACTGGCTACCAGTAGAGTACCGGATTGTCTTCAAGGTGCTGGTTTTGACCTTCAAGGCCTTGTATGGTCTAGGGCCAGTGTACCTGAGGGACCGCCTCACCTCATACGTTCCCCTGAGATCGTTGTGATCAGAAGAACAAAATCTTCTGGTGATTTCATCAGCTCATTCCTGCTGTCTTTCAACAAGACAAAGAGCCTTCTGAGTGGTGGCGCCAACACTACCAGATGGAGTTTGTGCTACTACAGAGTTGGCCCCTTTCCGGAAGGCCTGCAAGATGTTCGTTCCTCTTTAAGCAGGCCTTCAATCTAAGTGCCTCCTGATAATTCTATCCATGTCCTGTGTTTTTATGTAATTAAATGTTTGTTTTATAATTTTATGTAAACCGCCCCGAGCCTACAGGGAGGAGTGGTATATAATAGTAAATAATAAATAAATAAATAAATAAATTATCAGGTCACTGAAACTGGAACATCCAAATCTCCTGTGTTATCTGGAACACACAATCTCCCTGTGGCCTTCACCTTCGTTCTCTTTTTCCAAGAGGGGCACTTTCATTTCAAGCTAACATTTCATCATTTTGCACTATTTAAGCTCATTAACCCCTTCAAAACTACAATAATTCTACATAGGTCAGCATAGATAAGATGTCTGCCTTCCTCCCTGTGTTTCAGAGGAATTGGGGCTCAGGATGATTTGCTTTTTTGACCGGTGTTCAGCAGCAGCTCTTAAAACTATCGGCAATCATTTTTGAAAATTACTTGAGAGGCGATTGATTCTGTCATTCATGTTGGGCAATTTTTCATTGTTTGGTGCTTTTTCCTTTTTGCTGTTTCGTTCCCCAGCCTCGGCCATCGAAAAGAGGAGATCTCCTGAAAATCTAAAGAAATGAGTGACCAGCAACCTCCTTCCTCCTGGGCTCTTCCCTTTCTGTATGCTTTGTTGGCGGCTCCATTTTCCGGGCTTTTCCTCCCCAGATTTCATTCCCCACAAATCAATACGGAGCTAATTGAATATTGTTAACCTGCCCTCCAACACAGTGACATGCTCATCTTTTTTAATTAGCTTATTTTCTCTCTGCAAATGACGATAAACAATTTCAACAAAAGGAAAACTTCAGCATCCTGCTGCCCATTTGTTTAGATTAGAGCGAAATGCTTTTGCACTCGCGGAACAAATGGGCAAGATTAAATATTGCTTACATGCCACGGTGGGTGAATATTTAGGAGCTCAAGAAAGCTTAGAAAAGTAACATCTGCTCTGCGGAAAAGGATGGCAGCCAATTCCCTGGGAGATTCTGGGAGTTGTAGTTGAAAAGAGTACACTTTCTCGAGTTTTTGGCCTAAGTCTATGCAACATCTCTCTCTCTCTCTCTCTCTCTCGGCATTACTTCCCGTACAAAGATTCTTAGGAAGGACTCATCCCACACTTTTTACAAGCGTGACTAAAAAGGCCAATCTGAGATAGGCAAGTTTGGTTGCAGAAAGCACAGCAGAAAGTCTCCTTGGGTGATGATGTTTCCAAGTTGCGGTTCTTTCTGCATTGACGTTTGGAAGAGCACCAACCCCCAGAATCGGACACAACTAGACTTAACCTTTACCTTTATCTAACTGCCAAGGGAGCAGAAATGGTCAACATTTTCTAACATGACACCATTAAGCTGTATTTCTGGCATTGCAGAGGGATTGGCTGGTGCCCGCTGGAAGAACACTTTGGTTTTCTTGATGTTCAGTGAGTGGCCAAGCTTCTTGCATGCTTCTACAAAGGTGTTTAGAGTGGCTAGTACAGGGGTGCCCACACTTTTTCAGCATGCGAGCTACTTATAATAAAACCAAGTCAGAAAGATCTACCTACCTCCTCAAGGCTGGATTGGGGAGGGGAGGGGGCGGGGCTTAGCGCGGCTTCTGGCTTCAGCTCTACCAGCAGCTTCTCCAGGCTTGAGGATGGCACCACTGGCTTGGCACTGCCATCCTCAAGCCTGGAGAAGCTGCTGGGAGCTCCAAAGACAGAAGGGAGGGGGCGTGGCTTGGCGTGGCCTGGCTCCGCCCCCTCTAGTTTCCGCTCTACCAGCAGCTTCTCCAGGCTTGAGGATGGCAGTGTCAAGCCAGACTTGTGCTAGCTATGCCACCACTGGCTTGGCATTGCCATCCTCAAGCCTGGAGAAGCTGCTGGTATATTATTTTGGGATCTGATCTCAGCCAGAGAGGGGTGGAGCCAGGCTCCCCATTTGGGAAGCCCCCCCCCCAATCTGGCTTTGGAGCTCCCAGCAACACCCTTCTCCAGGCTTGAGGATGGCAGTGCCAAGCCAGTGGTGGCATAGCTAGCACAAGGCTGGCTTGGCCCTGCCCTCTTCAAGCCTGGAGAAGCTGCTGGGAGTGCCAAAGCCGGGGGACGGGGCGGGGCTTGGCACAGCCTGGCTCTGCCCCCCTCTGAGAAGTGCCCCATCTGGCTGGGATCAACCTCCTTCGGTCCCAGGATCGATTGGTCGATTGCGATCGACTTCCTGGGCAGCCCTGGGCTAGTAGGTCTTCTTCTGAATGTGCATAGATGACATTATCATCAGCATGTTGGAGTTCTTTAACAGTTGTTGTTGTGTTCTTGGTTTTGGCTTTCAGTCTGCCACCTCCATTATAGATTAGATGACAATGACACACACAAACTTGCCGCTTCGTAAGTCGCCAACGGGATGCCAGCATAGCTTTGTAAAAACTCCAAAATGTATGCATATTTGCAAGCACTCAATTGCTGACACAGAAGCTTGCATCCGTTACAGGACTCAAGGGAAACTTGCTGAAAACATTTCTGCATTTATTTTTAATTTTTTGGCCCTCCATGAGAAAAGGTGTTTCAACACATTGAGGCATCTTGTTGGAAAGGCTCCTTTTTTCTCTCTGTTCTGCACAAAAGGGAAATGATGAGTGTATTTCCCCCGGGGCAGGTTCCTTGCAATCCGCGCAAGATGCTTCTGCAAAACCCCAGTCGCTTTCCCCTTTTCTTAAACAAAGCACACAGAGATGTGGGGAGCTCAGAAGGCATATTGATCAAAAAGATGCAAACAACTCATCCATTCTTTTTCAAACACAGCGATGGTCGTTGCTTTTCCAGCGTGTGCAAAAAAAAAGGCTTTGGAAATGCAAATATTTCTGTGATTTAAAAAGAGAGAGGAAAAACTCGTAATCTTACGAAGCGAGGAGGAAAAAATTGAAACTTTTCGTTCTCTCCCTCTCTGCAAAAGAAGCAACGATTCATATTCCTGGAAGGCGAACAAAGATGGGATCGGTAGTGGAATTTAATCCTATTTCACTAAGTTTCTCTTGGTTTAGTAGGCAATTCATTTTTAGAGGTAAGGTTATGTTTTACGGAAACCACATAATGCAGTGTCAACAATTTTCTTCAAATGTTCTGGCTCCAATTGCAGTTGTTGTGTATCTTCAAGTCATTTCCCGGTTATGGAGACTCTGTCACAGAGCTTTCTGGGGTGGAAAAAGTATGACTTGACTAACAGGTTTCTAATGCCGAGCAGAGAATTGAACCTGACCTCCAGCATCACATGTTCGGGGGTGCATCCGGCTGCCGGGCACTTCTCCTTGGTCTCCGGACTCGTGGAGGGTGTGCATGTGTGCCGGGTGTGCATGCGCGGAGCCAGCTGGTTCCACGTGGGCGCCTTTGGTGCAGCACGGGCAAACCGCCTTCCACGGGGCCAGAGATTGAGAAGGAGCATTTGGCGGGCGGATGCGTCCCTGAATATGTGGCGCCCCATGCGGGCGCGTAGTTCGCATAATGTAAGATCCGACCCTGAGCATCAAACCATAACAGCCCTCAAACCATAACATTGTCAATGTGCTCTGTCTACATATTTGGAAAGGAACCATGTTACCAAGATACCATCATGATGGGAAGCTGGTAACAGTGGGGTCTAAATCCTACCAGAGCTCCTGCTGGCACAATGGGCTAAACCTTTGTGCTAGCAGGACTGAATACCGACAGGTGGCAGGTTCGAATCCAGGGAGAGTGCGGATGAGCTTCCTCTGTCAGCTCCAACTCCCCATGCCGGGACATGAGAGAATCCTCCCACAAGGATGGTAAAACATCAAAACATCTGGGTGTCCCCTGGGCAAGGTCCTTACAGACAGCCAATTCTCTTGCACCAGAAGCGACTTGCAGTTTCTCAAGTCGCTCCTGACATGAAAAAAAATCCTACCATTAGTTCCAACTAGAATGGCCCTAGGCCCCTTAGTGGTGCAGCAGGTTAAACTGCTGAACTGCTGAACTTGTTGACCGAAAAGTTGGTGGTTCAAATCCGGGGAGAGGCGTGAGCTCCCGCTGTCAGCCCCAGCTTCTACTAGCCTAGCAGTTTGAAAACATGCAAATGTGAGTAGATCAATATGTACAGCTATGGTGGGAAGGTAACTGCGCTCCATGCAGTCATGCCAGTGGCCACATGACCTAGGATGTGTCTATGAACAATGGTGGCTCTTCGGCTTAGAAATGGAGATGAGCACCATCTCCCAGAGTCAGACACAAGTAGACTTAATGTCAAGGGAAACCTTTACCTTTACTTTTACCTTTAGAATGGTTCTATTCAATCAATACGATTCAGCTAAGTCAGTGTTTCTCAACCAGTGTGCCGGGGCACACTAGTGTGCCGTGAGCGATCATCAGGTGTGCCGTGGGAAATTGGAACCTCCAGGAGGGGAGGGGGGAGAGTCTAGTGTGTTGAAGTATACAAACCCTAAGAAACCTACCTCGATAAAGGCACAAAATTACAAACACCCCCTCCCCACCCGTTGTCAACTTGGTCTCTCCCTCTCCATGCATTGGGAAGACCCGCCTCCCTTTCCCCAAGTAGAGACCTCCTCTTGCCTCCTGGGGGTTCTGTGTGGGAAGTTTGGCCCAGTTCTATCATTGGTGGGGTTCAGAATGCTCTTTGATTGTAGGGGAACTATAAATCCCAGCAACTACAACTCCCAGATGTCAAGGTCTATTTCCCCTGAACTCCATCTGCGTTCACATTTGGGCATATTCAGTATTCATGCCAAGTTTGGTCCTGATCCAACAATGTTTGAGTCCACAGTGCCCTCTGGATATAGGTGAACTACAACTCCAAAACTCAAGGTCAATGCCCACCAAACTCTTATAGCATTTTCTCTTGGTTATGGGAGTTCTGTGTGGGAAGTTTGTGTCTTTCTGCCATTCCTGCCAGGATATCTATGTTGAGTTCATCGAAACAGGCCCAGGTTTCACGCTGAGTGTATAAATACATTTAAAAACACATTAACTATATGTATTACTGTGTCAGAGTGTCATTTTGTGTCATTTCTGTTGGTGGTGTGCCCCAGGATTTTGTAAATGTAAAAAGTGTGCTGCTGCTCAAAAAAGGTTGGGAAACACTGAGCTAAGTGTTACATTATTGTTGAAAAACAAGGTCCAGCTGGTTTTAACCATATATCCAGGCCTATGTGCTCCATATGCATAGCGTTGCCTCTAAACTATAGTTTAAAGATTGATATTTTCAAAGTAAATATTTATTTATTTATTGCATTGCCCCTTTACCTTTCACCAGGAGTGACATACAATAACAGATAGATATATGTTGTTGATGTTTGTGTGCCTCCGAGTCAATTCTGATGTATTGTGACCAATCCTGGCTATGATTTTTAGAGGAGGGTTACCATGGCTGAGTAGGGATTTGAACTCTGATCTCACAGAATCCTAGTCCAGTATCTGAAACCTATCACCTGGATAAACAGATACATAGATAGATATGAATGTGTGTATGTGTGTACATCTATCCATCCTTCTCTAGCCAACTATATATATATAAGGCATGCGTAGGTTCGATCGGAACAATTTTGTATTTTCCCCCAAACTCAGGAAGAGAGTAACCGTTGCCACCCGAAATGCAATGCCTCAACAGTTTGGTGAATTATAGCCCCCTACCGCACACGTCTGACCTTTTCAATATGCTTTCTTTTGATTGGCTGTCCATTACTCCTCAGTCCCTACAGGCTAATTAAAGGGCCATTGGCATCCGAGGCGGCCTGGGTAGCCAATCCAATTGCAGAACATTGAAAAGGTCAAAGACATTTGCTCCTGATGAAGTTGCCCTCCGGGGACCAGTTGCTAGAAGGGAGGGCGAGGGAGGAGAGCGGTCATTGTCTCCGGATGCTCGTTTTGGAATGGCTCCACAGTCATCATGCGTTAGGAATGGCTTCATCTGACTTCATTGAAAGCATGTGATGGTTGCAGAATTGTTGGTGAATGTTGTTACTTTTGTTACTTTAAGACTGACTTTATCATTCATAAATATTATCACTTATTTAGGCGATCCCTCACAGCTCGAGGATGATGGTCCTCCAAATGTCTTCATGGTGGATCTGTAGGTGGCTGTGGAGCCTTATTCTTGATCCGCATGTTCTCCTGCAGTGAGGACATTGGTTTCCAGGTGGAAGGTGGTCCTGGTCAGGGTTGGCTTGACACACCTTCCTCGTGGCACCTTTCTCCTTTTCACCCTTCCCAAATTTGAACCGCTGACCTATTGGTCAGCAGTCCTATTGGCACAAGGCTTCAACCTATTGCGCAACCAGGGGTTTCCTACGGTTTCTGTTGAAAGGGGTTGAACTCTTCCCAACATAAATTTTCTGGGTCTCTCCGAACTTGCACCCCTTCTTGTACCCCATTTTCCTTCAACCCTTCCTGAAAGCCTCTTTGTTTAACTGTTTCAACAGAAGTCTTCTCTGTGAGGGAAACAGCATTGCATTCCCTCCTTTGCAAAAAAAAAATGTGTGGGAATTAGTCATGGAGGCTATACCATTTCTGTGATGTTACCTATTAGCATTTTCTTTTCCATGTCAGAACTGGAGCAGTGTGAGTGTAAACCTTTGAAATATAACTCCACACACACACATATATATACCTACCCAGAACCTAGCAAACCGCCACTCATTGTGGGACAGGCATTTTGGCACTGCAAGGGGACAGTTTTCCAATAATTAACCATAATTAACAGAAGGAATGACTAATTATGCAGGGACACAGCCGACTTCATCAATGATAGACTATGCCAAGATACCAAGCTTTCCATGGCAACCCAACAGTATCTCCAACCTGCTGAGTCCCGTTCCCAGATTTTGGTTGTTCTCATACATTCTTCATTTAAACAACTTTGGTTTCATCCCATTATTGTGAAAAATTCATTCATTTATCCAAATCAGACCAAATACTTCCTCTAGAGCAGTGTTTCCCAACCGGTGTGCCACGGCACACTAGTGTGCCGTGAGTGATCATCAGGTGTGCCATGAGAAATTGGCAACAAGAGAGGAACTTGGGCCAATGTAATGCAGTATAATGCAAAGGCTACTTCCACACCAAACCGGGGGGGGGGGGGGACCTACAGCGAGGAGGCTCTTGAACAAGGGAACCGAATAGGGCCAGGAGGAGGCCTCTGAGGCTTAGCCTCGCTTACCTCAGCAGCCAGACCCAAAAGGGGACCCCGGGGGGCGGGCTTCCACCTCTGGCCGGGGCTTCACTCCTGGCTTCTGCTCAAGGCTGAGAGAAGGCATGCGCCCCTAGGCCGAGAGACCCTCGTCCGAAGTGGCTTCTCCTAGAGGGCGGGCTGCCGACCTACCTACCTACCTGCCTGCCTGCCTCCCTCCTGCCTTCCTTCCTTCCCTCGCTTCTTCCCTCCAGGACTATTCCTCGCACGGCGGCCCCGGAATCTTTCCCCACAAAGCACCATGGGAAACTCCTCCAGCTTGCCCCCCTCCCCTTTTCTTTCAGGACACCACAAAAGACACGGCGTGGATAGCAACCAGCGCCTGAGCGCAGGTGAACATAGTGTGGAGGGAGGGCCTGCCTCCTCTCTAGCATCACATTGGCCAGGCTGCAGATAGGCAGCTTCTGATTGGCTCAGCCCCTTGTCTGTCTCTGACTGCGACACTAGGCTGACTGGCACAAGGCTAAAGGCGGCGGGGAGATTGCACGGGCGCTTCAGAGAGGGAAACGGCAGCGAGGAGGGAAAGAAGAGCATTATGTGAGTCTAGAGCAGGCCTGGGCAAACTTGGGCCCTCCCTCCAGGTGCTTTGGACTTAACCTCCCACAATTCCTAACAGCCTCAGGCTCTTCCTTTCCCCCTCCGGGGCAGTTAGGAATTGTGGGAGTTGAAGTCCAAAGCACCTGGAGGGAGGGCCCAAGTTTGCCCAGGCCTGCTCTAGAGTGTGATCACTGCATTGCATGACTCTGGAGAAGGAGCCCACATCTAAACATGCTTCTTGGCAGGGGGTTGGACTGGATGGCCCACGAGGTCTCTTCCAACTCTATGAATCTGTGATTTGCTTATGCTTCAGGTACATCTTGTAGCCCTAGCCCAAAGGGCATTTCATACACAACACTTTTAACCATTTAGTGTGTGAAACAAAAGTGAATACCTAGATCAAGTATAAATTCCAGCAACTACAATTCCCAAATGACAAAATCAATCCCCTCCCCAACCCCACCAGTATTTGAGCATATTGGGTATTTGTGCCAAATTTGGTCCAGTGAATGAAAATACATCCTGCATATCAGATATTTACATTATGATTCCTAACAGTAGCAAAATTACACGTATGAAGTAGCAATGAAAATAATTTTATGTTTGGGGGTCACCACAACATAAGGAACTATATTAAGGGGTCAATGCATTAGGAAGGTGTTTCTCAGCATAGGGGTCGTGACCCCTGGGGGGTCAGAGGAGGGGTCAGAGGGGTCACCAAAGACCATCAGAAAACACAATGGTTCAATTCCGTCATTGATGGAATTCTGAATGCTCTTTGATTTTAGGTTAACTATTGCGTGTGTATGGGTGATACACCTCCCCCCATGTTACCAAGAAGACACCGACACAAGTAGTTGGAGTAAAATATGGCCACAACTCATTTATTGATAACAGGAATAAGGGTTGGCAGCCATGCATGGGTCCTGGATCAGGGGTCGGACAACCGAAGCTGTCCGAAGATACTTACATCCCTGGGTGCCACCGGCACACCGCGTGTTCCCATAAGCACGGCACCCCAGGGGGCCGGGCGTTATCCCCCCTTCCAACCAGGGGTGATACACCACCCTGATGCCACATGCCCAATCCAGAGTTGTGACAAGATAAACACACAACAGCAAGAGCAGCTAACCAAATACAGAGCGAGATGAACACCAAACAACAGCAAGATAAGCTAACGAATGCGAAGCAATGCTACATGCAGGGAGGGTGGGTGGAAAAGCTGATGCAGGCCCAGTGCCTGCTGGTAGGCCTCACACAGCCTTAAGTAGGCTGCCCAGGTGGAAGAGAGGGCTGGCCCCAACTACGAGCCAGGCCAGGGTGGGGCCAGCCCCACAATTGGCCAGCTGGCTCTGGTGGCGGGAAAATCTCCCACCACACAGGGGGCTTCTGGGAGGAAGAAGCCCCCTCCCGATCCAAAATGGCGGTGAGGACACCCAGCGCCGCAATCTGCTCAGCTCGGTAAGTCGGGCCAAGCCATTAAATCTCAGCAACTACAACTCCCAAATGAGAAGTGGTTTGCAGAGTGTGCTCCACGTAACCCTTGAAAGAAATTCCTTTTTCAAGTTAATACCAGTTCAGTAAATTTACATCTTAATGGCCTTTGGAAAGATGTGTGTATTATTAGCGTCTCTTTATTTGGACACTGCTGGACATTTTTGGTTCAATAAAGCCCTGTTCCTGGGACTTCAGAAATGTCAGTAAAATTACAGGCTTGCAATGGGAGGCCTGGTTAGCGAGTTTTATCTGACAACCCATAAATGCGATTTTTAGAGCTGAGGTTAAGATTGTATTCTGAACTGTAATGCCGGTTTCCGGCTCTGTTTCCCAACGGGCCGCAAGGCTCCAAATAGATTAGGAGACAGATTTAATACAAAGCAGCGATAACAAAGGCATGCATGGCTCCGTCCAAGCTTGTAATTCAGCATGTTAACATTTCTGGTGCAATTGTGCATTTATGGAGGTTTTAATGTGATGTCCTAAAAATGCTTATATTTATGAGTCGGGAAATATTCTTGGCGGTGGCCATGTAATTCATCACAAGTTATTACCATTTTATTGGGATGGGAGAAGCAAACAATCGGGGGGGGGGGGGACACACACACACACGTCTTGTTTCAAATTCTTATGATTTACACTCAACCTGCCTTTCCTTATATATTCGCACACATCTCTTTCTCTTTACTAAAACTCTTTCCCAGACAGCCTTGTATTTTGAGCTTTCCAAATCAGTAGGCTATGGAGAATCATACGTGAGACATCATGGTGTAGTGGTTTGAGCATTGGATTATGACTTCGTAAACCAGAATTGGAAACCTTTCTTGTCCATGGAAGTCCATTGGGTCATACCCTGCCAAGAAAAAGCCCTGATAGGCTCAGCTTACATTGGAAATGACTTGATGGTCCACAACAACAAAAACAGAGATGGAAAAATCCCATTGATTCAATAGGTCTACACTAGTTGGGACAAACTATAAGATTCATGTCATGGGCCATTGGCATAAAGCACATGCACAATCAAATTAAGTGAAGTGGGTTTAGGGTCATTTTTTTAGGTAACTACTAGCTTAGGTATCGGGTGATGCAAGGGTTGGGAAATTTGTAAAACTGTTTATTGGAAAAAGTCAGACTTTGTTTTTGTTTTTTATGAATGCACCCGTTAGAACAGTGGTTCCCAACCCATGGACCGTGGCCCACCAGTGGGCCGTGGGACCTAAAATAAGGTCCGTGGCCAAAAGGGCATGCCACCATTAGAGGAGAGTGAGAAAAAGGAGAGGAAGAGAAGGAAGAAAAGAGATCAATGCCGTTGCCCTCACCCACTCACCCGCTCATGGCTTCCCTGACACTATTGGAGGAGAGAGGGGGGGAGGGAGAGAAAGATGGGAGGGAGGGAGGAGACCAATGCTGTTGCCCTCACCCACGCAACTTCTCACGACTTCCCTGACACTATTGGAGGAGAGCGAGAGAAAGAATAAGAGGGAGAGAAAAAAGGAAGGAAGGAAGGAAGGAAGGAAAGAGGCCTCACCCTTTCACCCTCTCACGACTTCCCTGACACTATTGGAGGAGAGCGAGAGAGAGAAGGAGAGGGAGAGAAGGAAGAAAGGAAGGAGGCCTCACCCTTTCACCCTCTCACAACTTCCCTGACAATATTGGAGGAGAACGAGGGAGAGAAGGAGAGGGTGAGAAGGAAGGAAGGAAGCCTCACCCTTTCACCCTCTCACGACTTCCCTGACACTATTGGAGGAGAACGAGAGAGAGAGAAGGAGAGGGTGAGAAGGAAGGAAGGAAGCTTCACCCTTTCACCCTCTCACGACTTCCCTGACACTATTGGAGGAGAGCGAGAGAGAGAGGGAGAGGGAGAGAAGGAAGAAAGGAAGGAGGCCTCACCCTTTCACCCTCTCATGACTTCCCTGACACTATTGGAGGAGAGCGAGAGAGAGAAGGAGAGGGAGAGAAGGAAGAAAGGAAGGAGACCTCTCCCTTTCACCCTCTCACGACTTCCCTGACACTATTGGAGGAGAGCGAGAGAGAGAAGGAGAGGGAGAGAAGGAAGAAAGGAAGGAGGCCTCACCCTTTCACCCTCTCATGACTTCCCTGACAATATTGGAGGAGAACGAGAGAGAGAAGGAGAGGGTGAGAAGGAAGAAAGGAAGGAGGCCTCACCCTTTCACCCTCTCATGACTTCCCTGACAATATTGGAGGAGAACGAGAGAGAGAAGGAGAGGGAGAGAAGGAAGGAAGGAAGCCTCACCCTTTCACCCTCTCACGACTTCCCTGACAATATTGGAGGAGAGCGAGAGAGAGAAGGAGAGGGTGAGAAGGAAGAAAGGAAGGAGGCCTCATCCTTTCACCCTCTCACGACTTCCCTGACACTATTGGAGGAGAGCGAGAGAGAGAAGGAAAGGGAGAGAAGGAAGAAAGGAAGGAGGCCTCACCCTTTCACCCTCTCACGACTTCCCTGACACTATTGGAGGAGAGCGAGAGAGAGAAGGAGAGGGTGAGAAGGAAGGAAGGAAGCCTCACCCTTTCACCCTCTCACGACTTCCCTGACACTATTGGAGGAGAGCGAGAGAGAGAAGGAAAGGGAGAGAAGGAAGAAAGGAAGGAGGCCTCACCCTTTCACCCTCTCACGACTTCCCTGACAATATTGGAGGAGAACGAGAGAGAGAAGGAGAGGGAGAGAAGGAAGAAAGGAAGGAAGCCTCACCCTTTCACCCTCTCACGACTTCCCTGACACTATTGGAGGAGAGCGAGAGAGAGAGGAAGAGAAGGAAGGAAGGAGGCCAGTGTCATTGCCCTTACCCTCTCGCAGCTTCCCTGGTGCCATTGGAGGAGAGCAAGAGAGAGAAGGAGAGTTCTCCAAAGTTGTTGTTGTTGTTGTTAGTATTATTATTATTATCATTAGCTCCCATTGCCACCCATCAGCTGTAATGGGAAAGCAGCCCTTTGCAAGACCCTGTTTAGTCCCCCCAAAATTGTTGTTGTTGTTGTTATTATTATTATTATTATTATTATTAGCCATCCCCTGCCAAGCATTGCTGTGGCCCAGTCTGTGTATATGTATTTATTATTTATTTATTTATTTATTATTGCGATTTCTGCGCCGCCGATCCCCTGCCACATGCTAATGGCTCAGTGCCAGAGGTACAGCATAAAACATAGAGCACAAAAATGTAGCTCAAAATTAAAAACAAGTCAATTAAAACAAAACAATTAAAACAGCAATTAAAACAGCAGCGGTATGTGTGAATATATGTGTTTTGTGTGTGTATATATGTGTGTGTGTGTGTGTATTTGCGTGTATGTGTATATGTGTGTTTGCATGGTTTTGTGCCTGTGTTGTAATGTAATTTCTGTGTTGTAGCTTTTTAAGTGTCTTCTGCTGTGTTTTTTTGTGTTTTTATGAGTGATGGTCACTCTTTGGCCTGATAGGTATATTGTGTCCAAATTTGGTGTCAATTTATCCAATGGTTTTTGAGTTTTGTTAGCCCCACAAACGAACATTACATTTTTATTTATATAGATTATTGTTAATGCCATTATGGACAGTTTCTTGGGTCTCGGGCTCCGCTTTTTGTATTTTTTTCAACCTCAGCCTCTTCCCCTTCTTTTTTTTTTTTAACACTAGCGTTAACAAAATCCATGAGTAATAACACCTTGCGACCTGTCTTTGTTTTTAGGCCTGTTCCTGGGGTTATTTGGGGTGTTGATTCGGAAAATTGCATTGGATACAGACCACATCTGCTCTAGATTATTAAATATGGTTTTCTGCAGGCAAGCAGATGGTGACTACTGGATGGCATATGGTCTGTATCAGAAACTAGAGCTGATGTGGTCTATCCAATGCAATTTTCTGAACCAACACTCCAAATAACCTAACCCAATCTAAAGTTGACCAAAAACTGATTTGTAGCCCTTTTGGTACTAATGTTAGAGAGTGGTCCTTGGTTTAAAAAAAGGTTGGGAACCACTGCATTAGAAAATGCGTAAAGATTCCAAGGTCAAGTACCCTCCCTCCAAAAAAAACAAACCCCTGTCTGTATTCAAAGTTGTCCATTTTGGATCTGTGTGTCAAGCTTAGTCCAAATCCGTCATTGGCTGGGTTCAGTTCTATCTGGATATGGGTGAATTACAACTTCCAGATTCCAAGGTCAATCACCCCCAAACACTTTCAGTATTTTACGTTGGTCATGGGAGTTCTGTGCGCCAAACAGGGTTCTGATCTGTCATTGGTGGGGGTCAAGTGGTTTCTGGAAGTGGGAGCCAATAGGAAATCGGCTGCAAACATACATACAGTCACTCATATATACATTCATACAAACATGTTTACAAATATACAGTATATACATACATTAATAGATAGATAGATTAGATTAGATTATCAATATATTGTTTTGTTCTATGCTTGTACAAATGGGTTGGTGAACGAAGGCAAAAGTGCATATATGGTGGGATTGTAAATACATACAAGATTTTTGGGAAATGGTTATAAGGGAACTTCTGATGAGCTTTAAGGCAGTGTTTCCCAACCAGTGTGCCGTGAGCAATCATCAGGTGTACCGTGGGAAAATGGAACTTCCCCTTCCTGCCGAACACTTTTTCTTCTCCACTCGGGCTCTCTTCTTCCCAGCCTCGCTCTGCTCGCTTTGCCTTGATTTGCTCACGCGGCCGCCATTTTGATCCAAGGGGGCAGCGTGAGCGTGTTCAGGAGGGGAGGGGGGAGGGAGGAAGACGTCGGGCGAGTCTGCGCAGTAGCGCCCACACAGGTCATGTCTTCCTCCCTCCCCCACCCCTCCTGAAGAGAGGAGCCCGAGTGGAGAAGAAAAAGTAAGTATGTGGCAGGAGGGGGAAGAAAGGGCGTGAAGGGGAAGGGGGAGGAAGAGGTCTCTGTCGAAAGCTGGCATGGGCAAACTTGGACCTTCCAGGTGTTTTGGACTCCAACTCTCACCATTCCTAGCAGCCTCAGGCTCTTTTCCTTTCCCCCCCCCCTCAGCCACTTAAGCAGGAAAGGACCTCAGGCTGTTAGGAATGGTGGGAGTTGAAGTCCAAAGCCTGTTTTAAGGACATTAAAATGGTGAGCCTCCTTCCAACATTGTGATTCTGGATAGAAAACAAACAACAACATAACATAACATTGTTTGAGTCCACAGTGCTCTCTGGGTGTAGGTGAACTACAACTTCCAAACTCAAGGTCAATTACCAAGCAAACCCTTTGAGTACTTTCTGTTGGTAATGATAGTTAAATATGCCAAGTTTGGTTCAATTCCATTGTTGCAAGAGTTCAGGATGCTCTTTGATTGTGTGTTAACTATAAATCCCAGAAACTAACTCCCAAATGTCAAGGTCTATTTTCCCCAAACTCCATCTGTGTTCACATTTGGGCATATTGAGTATTCATGCCAAGTTTGGTCCTGATCCAACATTGTTTGAGTCCACAGTGCTCTCTGGATGTTGGTGAACTACAACTCCAAAACTCAAGGTTAATGCCCGCCAAACCCTTCCAGTATTTTCTGTTGGTCTATTTTGACATTGCTCCCATGTTCAACCACATATCTGTGTGAGATGAGCTTCTCTAGCTTGACTGCAATAAAAACTAAACACAGAGAGAGACTGACAGCTGTTGAGCAAGACCTTTGTGTGTGTCTTTCTGCCATTCCTGCCAGGATATCCATGTTGTGTTCATCGAAACAGGCCCTAGTTTCACACTGAGTGTATAAATACATTTAAAAACCTATTAACTATATGTACTACTGAGTTAGAGTGTCATTTTGTGTCATTTTGGTTGGTGGTGTGCCCCAGGATTTTGTAAATGTAAAAAATCTGCCGCGGCTCAAAAAAGGTTGAAAAACGCTGCTTTAAGGAACCACAAAGCTTTGAATCCCCTGTCCTTAGCAGGTTGATAGCTCAAGCCCACAACAGATGGTTAGTTCACGAAATCCCTAGAGCATCAAGGCTCCCTTCGGGCTTCATAGAAACCCATTTGGGGCTTTCTAGAAACTGCAGATCACAAACACAGAGACAAATCGATTAGGAAGGACTCTTCTGGCTTTCACTAACAAGATGCTGAGCACAGTCTGTTTTATTACTTCAAAGGCTGCAATTTCATCAGGTCAGCTACCAAGGAAGGGAGGAATTACCGGGGCTGGTTATTTTGAGCCAAAGGCATGAGCTGAAGATATGGGAGCAGCAGCTAAGCTACAGCGAATCAAATGAGGATCTAGGAAGGGTCTGGGTTAGAAACTTCCTTGGAACCATGTCGGCATTGAGAGTCTATTAGGGTTGAGCCCATGCTGTTAAATGTGAGCCAGGCATCTGATCAAGGCTTGGGAGTAAAAGAGCCAAGCTGGGGAGAAAGCCAAGAGTCCAACAGAGTAGGAGCAAACCAAAGGGCTAGGAGAGAAAAAAATGTCTGTACCATAATGGTCAAAAGATCTGGAAACCATGAGTAGTGTTTAGGTAGCTGGTTCTATTTAGCCTCAGGAAGAGAAGACTTATGAAGGCACAAGATAGGAATGTTTAAAAAACTGTCATATGGAATAATGAGCTAGCTTGAGACTCCAAAAACAATAAATTCAACTACAGCAGGGGTGCCCACACTTTTTCAGCATGCGAGCTACTTATATTAAAAGCAAGTCAGAAAGATCTACCTACCTCCTCAAGGCTGGAGAGGGGAGGGGGCAGGGTGGGGGCTTGACCAGAGGGGGGCGGAGCCAGGCCACGCCAAGCCCCGCCCCCTCCCCTCTGGCTTTGGAGCTCCCAGTAGCTTCTCCAGGCTTGGGGATGGCAATGCCAAGCCAGTGGTGGCATAGCTAGCACAAGGCTGACTTGGCACTGCCATTCTCAAGCCTGGAGAAGCTGCTGGTAGAGTAGAAGCCACAGGGAGAGGAACCAGGCCATGCCAAGCCCCACCCCCTCCCCTCAGGCTTTGGAGCTCCCAGCAGCTTCTCCAGGCTTGAGGATGGCAATGCCAAGCCAGTGGTGGCATAGCTAGCACAAGGTTGGCTTGGCCCTGCCCTCCACAAACCTGGAGCAGCTGCTGGGAGTGCCGAAGCCGGGGAGAGGGCGGAGCTTGGTGCAGCCTGGCTCCGCCCCCTCTGAGAAGCGCCCCATCCGGCTGGGATCGACCTCCTTCGGTCCCGGGATCGACTGGTCGATCACGATCAACTTCCTGGGCAGCCCTGAACTACAGGGAAAGAGATTCCCCTAAACCTGGGGTGCTCATTAGGTAGGGCGTCCTGGTAGATCGCAGGCAGGGCGGGAGGATGGCTCAGTCCTGCCCCGCAGGCTCCCGACGCCGCCCAAGTGCTGCCGGCCCTGGGTTATCTGAGTTCCTTTCCACACAGTTGAATCAAATCCCATGTTATCTGCTTTGAATCATTTTATGGTAGTGTGGACTCAGAAAACCCAGTTCAAAGCAGATATTGTGTTATATGTTTCACATTTTTGTAGCGGGTAGGTAGATCAATTTGACTTGGTTGTTTTATAAGTAGCTCACATGCTGAAAAAGTGTGAGCACCCCTGCCCTAAACATTTGGAAGATCTTCCTGAGGGTAAGCCCTATCCAACAGTGGAAGTCACTGCTCATAGTGGAGTCTCCTTTGGAGACCAGATGGCCATCTATCAGGAGGGCTTTGTGTACCCTAGAATGACAAAATGGGGTTGGACTGGATGGCCCTTGGAATAATCTTCAACTCTGTACTTCTGTAGCTGCCTAAGCAACCACAGACCTTGTAGACTTTCACATAGTGAGTTCAGCACCTTGGATAGCTCCCTTAAAAGCAAGTGGGAAGTGTGGTGGGTGAAGATGCTTCAAGTCTATGGAAATAGCTCTGGTGCCTCTGTCAGAACATTGGAATCTTGGTGGTGTTGGGGTTTTTTTAGAATCTAAGGTGATGAACCTATTTTGGGGACAGGGTACTGACCTGCGACAGCTTCCATAAAGTTCAGAGCATGGCTAAAAGTAGGCGCATCATCACCCCAGCCACCATTGGTTAGAAGCGGAGCCACTGAAGTCAGGAATGGATGGACGAAGAAACAGGGCAGTCAAGTATTGATCCCTCTTCCACCAAGTGTATGGCTTCATTTCATCTTATTTATGTTTAAAACAGAGGTATCTAGATCACTAGATGGCATCATGACAATAATAATAATAATAATCTCTCGACATTACTTCACGAACGAATGTTCTTAGGAAGGACTCATCCCACGCTTTTTACAAGTGCGTTGATGACTAAAAAGGCCAATCTGAGATAGGCAAGTTCAGTTGCAGAAAGCACAGCAGAAAATCTCCTTAGGTGATGTTTCCAAGTTGTGGTTCTTTCTGTGTTGGTGTGTCTTCTAGAAAGATGCCACAGCATTGTGGATAGTGCGGCTCCATGCCTCCCGATGTGAGGCCAGGGTGGACCATTGTTGGTGATCAATCTGGCCAATCCTGATATGTTGTTTCAGGGAGTCCTTATATCTCTTTTTGGGGGCGCCTCTCTTGCGCTGACCCATGGGAAGTTCACCATAGAGTAGTATCTTTGGGATATAATAATAATTACCTCTCTGGTGATGACCTGGCTATGGTAATCCAGGCCACGGTCATCTCAAGACTGGACTACTGTAACACCCTTTACATTGGCCTTCCTTTGTCGGTAATCCAGAAATTTAAGCTGGTGCAAAACACTGCGGCTCGACTTCTGTCTGGAGTGACACTATCATGCCACATCACGCCAATCTTGCAGCGTTTGCACTGGCTCCTGATTGAGTGCCGGATTGTCTTCAAAGTGATGGTGCTAACATTTAAGGCCTTGCATGGTCTGGGACCAGTGTACCTGAAGGACCGTCTTTCCCCGCACATTCCTCAGAGGCCACTACAGTCCATGGATTGAAATCTATTGGAGGTTCCACCTCTCAAGGTCTGCCGCTTATCATCGATGCGCCAGTACGCTTTTTCTGCAGTAGCACCTGTTCTCTGGAACGCCCTTCCTGAGGAGACCCGATCAATAACTGATCTGCTGGCCTTCAGGAGGGCCAGTAAGACCTACCTTTTTCGACAGGCGTTTAATCTTTAATGCTGCATAGTCCATTCTGGTCTAAAGCTGTTTTTATGTTTTAATCTTTTACTGTGATTGTGTTGGTTGTTGTTGTAAACCACCCCGAGCCTTCTTGGGAAGGGTGGTATATACATTGAAATAATAAATACATAAATAAATAAATAAAGCTGGGGCTAAGAGTGGGAGCTCACTCCGCTCCCTGGATTTGAACCACCGACCTTTTGGTCTGCAAGTTCAGCAGCTCAGCGGTTTAACACACTGCATCACTGGGGTCTAGTTAGCAGGAAAAGTGATAAAAATAAAGGAACCAAAGAGAGTGTTGGAATGTCCAAAGTACAACAAACATACAGAGTCGGGAGGAATTTAGCATTTCACAGCCTTTACTTCTTATCCCTATTTCATCCCTTTCTTTTTGCATTAGAATGATTTACTCGTAAAAGTTGTACTCGACACGCAGATTGGGGTTTCAGGAGAATAAGTCAACAAGTGGATAATAACTATAAGACAAATCCATCCTTTTGCAGAAGCCTTCTGCTCCCACTCCTCAGAATATAAGGAAAAAAATACAAGTTGTGTAACAAAATGGAACAGAGAGGAAATGCATACAAATAGAGCCTTCTATAGCTCCTCCGACATGCAACCTACTTTCCCCGAGCATTTGAAAACGCTGCCATTTGCTCTTGCATTGAATAGGTACAAAAAGGAAACCACTTACTCGATCTGTTCGAGGACTTCCCCCTGAGCGTTTATGAGCTCCTGGACGTTGGGTATGCTTTCAAAAGGCTCTGAGCAGGGCAAAGGGCAGCGTTGCTTAGATTTCGAAAGCACTTAGGCAGAGAGACTTGGTGGAAAGGCCGCATCGGGCAATTTGGTTGCAAGCGCATTCATAGAGGGCAGGCACAGAGATGCAAATCCTCACATCATCTTGCAATTAAGTGAATTTTGTTTGGGTTTGGGGTCTTTTCTGTGTGGCATCTTTTGCCTGCCTGAGGTTATTAGTCAGGTAATAACTCCATGGGAGGGGTTCTTGTGTTTGAATACTGATCAGAAACAGTCCAGTAGTCATTTGCTGGAAAGAAGAGATGGTTGGTTTACAGCAGTGTTTCTCAACCTGGGGATCAGGCCCCAGGGTGGTGGTGGGGGGGTGAGAGGGGGTGTCAAAGGGGTCGGCAAAGACCATCAGAAAACACAGTATGTTCTGTTGGTCATCGGGGTTCTGTGTGGGAAGTTCGGCCCAATTATATCATTGGTGGGGTCCAGAATGCTCTTTGATTGCGGGTGAACTGTAAATTCCAGCAAATGCAACTCCCAAATGTCAAGGTCTATTTTCCCCAAAACTCCGCCAGAGTTCACTTTTGGGCATATTGAGCATTCGTGTCATTGTTTGAGTCCAAAGCTGAAGATCTCTCTGCCTGTTCGTCTCTTCCTTTTTGGAAACAGATGGCAAATCCTCCCACCAAAAGCTCTCCTCTGCTGTGATTGGCTGGCCTCATAGTCTGCCTTTCAGCTAAGGGGAGGGCTGTTTCTGAGATTCCAAGTAGGGAAGGGAGAGCAGGCGTACTTGGCACATGCAGCGTGGTGCACATGTGCAGGCATGGGAGAGTGTGTGAGGTTGGAGGGAGGCTCGTGTCACTGAGTCCCTTCAAGGCATGGGGGTTCTGTGTGGGAAGTTTGGTCTAATTATATCCTTGGTGGAGTTCAGAATGATCTTTGATTGTCAGTGAACTATAAATCCCAGCAAGTACAACTCGCAAATATCAAGGTCTATTTTCCCTAGACTCCACCAGTGTTCACATTTGGCCATATTGAGTATTCGTGCCAAGTTTGGTCCATTTCCTTCATTATTTGAGTCCACAGTGCTCTAAGGCAGTGTTTCTCAACCTTTTTTGAGCCACGGCACACTTTTAACATTAAAAAAATCCGGGGGCACACCACCAACCAAAATGACACAAAATGACACTCTAACACAGCAAAGAACGGTTGGGGGTTGGTGGCCTGCTGGGAGCAGCTGCTGGGAGTGCCGAAGCCGGGAGGGGAAGCCAGGCTGCGCCATGCCCCGCCCCTACCCCCGGCTTCACCTCTCCCAGCAGCTGCTACAGCCTTGAGGGGGCAGTGCCAAGCCACCGGTGCCAGAGCCAGCACAATGCTGGCTTGGCACTGTCCCCTCAAGGCTGGAGCAGCTGCTGGGAGTGCCGAAGCCAGGGGAGGGGGCAGAGCCAGGCCACACCATGCCCCGCCCCTCCCCCCAGCTTCAGCTCACCTACAGGCTGCGCCATGCCCCGCCTGCTCCCCCCAGCTTCAGCTCTCCTACAGAGGAGGAGCATGAGCAGTGAACGGGCTTCAGTGGGCGAGGGGCGAGAGTCATGGTGGGAGTCATGGCAGATTGGAGGCTGGCTGGGGAAACAGCCGAAGGAGGCGGCGCCCCGGTCCCTTCTTCTTCGTCACTGCCTGGCCCTTCCTCCTCCTCCCCCAAGCAGCAGGAGTTTGGCAGCAAGGGGGGGAGGAAGGGGGGCAGAGAGCTTTTCTCGCGGCACAGCAGGAGGTCCGTCACGGCACACTAGTGTGCCACGGCACACTGGTTGAGAAAGACTGCTCTAAGGAGGTAGGTGAACTACAACTCCAAAATTTAAGGTCAATACCCACCAAACCCTTCCAGTATTTTCTATTGGTCAGGGAGTTCTGCATTCCAAGTTTGGTTCAATTCCATTGCTGGTGGAGTTCAGAATGTTCTTTGATTGTAGGTTAACTATAAATGCCAGCAACTACAACTCCCAAATGACAAAATCAACCCCCACCCCCCAAACTCCACCAGCATTCAGATGTGGGGATATCAGGTATTTGTGCCAAATTTGGTCCAGTAAATGAAAATACATCCTGCGTATCAAATATTTACATTATGATTCATGACAGGAGCAAAATTACAGTTATGAAGTAGCAACAATAATAATGTTATGGTTGGGGGCCATCACAACATGAGGAACTGTAATAAGGGGTTGCAACATTAGGAAGGTTGGTTTAGCACAGTGTTTCCCAACCTTTTTTTGAGCCGCAGCACACTTTTAACATTAAAAAAATCCGGGGGCAAAAATGCTAAAAAATGGGAAAATGAGGAGCCACCGCAAATGGAAGAGTGGTTTAATAAACTAAGGGATCTGATGGAAGCCGATGAATTGTTTAGTAAGATATATGATAGGAGTGAAAAGGCTAAGGCTGATTGGCAACCTGTGAGGTTGTATTTGGGGAAAAAGAACCCCCAGGGGAACGTTCACACGAGCGACTAGCTAATGTATCAAGTTTGAGAAGTTTACGAGGACCCGAACTGGAAGACAGAATATATGTGTATACTGTGTATTTGTTGTATCTTTCTCCCTATCCCCACTTTCCCCCTCCTTAACCCATCCCGTGTTTTAAAACATGTAAAAGAACTTAATAAAAATTATTCAAAAAAAAAATCCGGGGGCACACCACCAACCAAAATGACACAAAATGACACTCTAACACAGTAAAAAAAATGGCTGGGGGGGGGTGGCCTGCTGGGAGCAGCTGCTGGGACTGCCGAAGCCAGGGGAGGGGAAGGAGCCAGTCCGTGCCATGCCCCGCCCCCTCCCCCCAGCTTCGGAACTCCCAGCAGCTTCTTCAGCTTTGAGGGGGCAGTGTGAGCGAGGGGCGGGAGTCATGGCCCCTGTCCCCAGCACCGCTCTCTGCCATGACTCCCGCCCCTCACTCGCTGAAGCTGCGCAGAAGAGAAGGAGCATGAGCGGTGGACAGGCTTCAGTGGGCGGGGCTCCTCCTCCGCATGGCTTCAGTGAGCGAGAAATGGGAGTCATGGTGGATTGGAGGCTGGCTGGGGAAATGGCCGAAGGAGGTGGCGCCCTGGCCCCTTCTTCTTTTTCTTCGCCGCTGCCCAGCCCTTCCTCCTCCTCCCCCAAGCAGCAGGAGTTCGGCAGGAGGGGGGGAAGGAAGGGGGGCAGAGAGCTTTTCTCGTGGCACAGCAGGAGGTCTGTCATGGCACACTACTGTGCCGTGTCACAGCGGTTGAGAAACACTGGTTCAGCACAATAGATATTGACCAGAAGTGTTCTGTTTTCTGTATTTTGTAATATGTGCAAGGTAGTATAATTTGGGTCTTCTACCACTGGAGTCAATGTGCTTCTGGACAACTCTGTTGCTTTCTGGGCAAAAAGGCTCTTTTATGTCCTCTCCGTTATTAACCCACAATTGAGAAAAGTCTTCCATGTGAGCTGTTTTATCCGCTTTTGAAGACGCTGTTGTAAAATAACACAACAAATGAGTCTCTCTGGGACGTTCACATCCCAGTTTGGGGCTCAAAACATACTGGACCGTGTCTTCCAAGGCGGGCTTTGCAGCATGCATTGCTTGTCTTTAAGCAGAAATGTTGGACGTGTGTATTCCTACAGCCCGTCCTTTTCAAGCTGCGACTTCGGTGATCTTTCCCCCTCAAGGTGAAACTGCTCTTTCTTCTGGAGCCTCTTCCTCACTCCATGGACCGCTGATGCCCAAACAATTTAACGTCTCAGAAGCATAAAAGCAGCAGCAATTTCAACGGAGCTGAAATTGCTCAAGAAAACAACTTTGTTTGTTTCTTCCTGAGAAAATTGTGGAGTTTCCCCTCTTTCTGCCCTTGGCTCTAAAAAGGAAGGCACTTTCAAAGTCAGTGGGCGGTGAATCCATTCCACGTTCCTTTTTTCCAAACGCACGAGAAGCAATCTAAGGTAAAGATGTCAAATTGCCATTCATTCTGTCACCCGGGCAAGAGCGACTCATTTCTCTTTGCCTCCAGAAAGTCCTTGGAAACAGGGCAAAAAACAACATCCACACACAGAAAATGTCATTTTCTGTGCCAAAACAAAAAAAGGGCCATGTGGTGAATTATGTTCAGAAAAGTCCTGGCGGTGAATCATCTCCAGTAATTCTCTCATCAGGATTTCCAGACATTTGGGATATTCCTTTTTCATCTATGATTTGAATAATTGCAAATATACTTTCCACCCCTGATTCAAGGGATTGGACCCGTTTTGGGTCAATCTTACCCAGTGGATTCTTGCCCATTTACCAGCCACTTTGTATACTTTGCTACAAATATTCTCAATTTAAAGTAGGCTACTTTCTGTGGAGATAAGGAAAATTGTGTAGGATTCAAAACGGTCATCAAAAGACGAAGTATGAGAGCATCTACAGTATAGAATTAATCCAATTTGATGCCACTTCCACTGCTATCGCTCAATTGTATGGAACCCCATGAGTTGTATCTTGATGTGCTACCAGCGCTCTTTGGCAGAGAAGGCTGAAGGCATTGTGAAACTACAACTTCCAGGATTCCATGGCTTTGAGCCATGGCAGTTCAAGTGGGGGCCAAACTGTATTAATTCATCATTGTAGTTCAGTGGTTCTCAATATTTTTCTTTACCAGGACCACTTTGACCAGGGACCACTTTGACAAGGGACCACTTGATCAAGGACTACTTTGACCAGGGACCACTTTGAACAGGGACCACTTGATCAGGGACTACTTTGACCAGGGACCACTTGACCAAGGACCACTTTCACCAGGGACCGTTTGACCAAGGACCACTTTAATCAGGGACCGTTTGACCAGGGACCACTTTGACAAGGGACTACTTGACCAGGGACCACTTTGACAAGAGACCACTTGATCAGGGACTACCTTGACCAGGGACCACTTGACCAAGGACCACTTTCACCAGGGACCATTTGACCAGGGACCACTTTGACAAGGGACCACTTGATCAGGGATTACTTTGACAAGGGACCACTTGACCAAGGACCACTTTCACCAGGGACCGTTTGAGCAGGGACCACTTGATCAGGGACTACTTTGACAAGGGACCACTTGACCAAGGACCACTTTCACCAGGGACCATTTGACCAGGGACCACTTGATCAGGGACTACTTTAACATGGGACCACTTGATCAGGGACTACTTTGACCAGGGACGACTTGACCAAGGCTATGTAAAGAGAGAGGAAGGGTGTCCTCAAAGCAGCATGAAGAATGAGTTTCAAAGGGTTAGCTGCAACACACAAATTGTCTTTCTTGTATTCCAAAATATATTTTTTATTTTTGAAAGTATATATCCAGAATCACTTGTCGTGGAACATATATATCTTCCCAAATGGGGTTGTGGAATTGTAAAGTCGATCAAAACAAATCATATAAGAACTCCCACAACGGATGCATCACAAAAATCATCATATATAACCATATATTGGGCTTGTAGTAAAATCCGTATTGAGGGGTTCATAAGGGTCGACGGACTATATATCAAAAGGCCTCTCCGTTTCGCCAGAGAACTGGCTTCATCGGGACCCGAAAATAATATTATTTGTAATTCCACTGGTCCGATTATCTAAATAAAGGTAAACATAACAATAATCAGATATAGCATCATTTCGTACATACTCATAAGCCCACCATTTGATCAGGACAACCCTTATGGCTAGGCTATATATTTTACATACCATTCGTAGTATTCATTCGCAATTATATTTCAGAGTGGACGCAGCCACTACTTCTTCTGGTAGTCAACGGACAACACATAACACAGGGGTTTGCCTTACATACACTCTACTTAGCTCCAGGTGAAACCTTACTCCAGAATTTCACTGATTGATAAACAATCATTGTGGCCCAGGGGTAACTCGCTTTTTAGGGAATGAATCCAAAAACTTCTCTTTGATGCAGTAATTTTTGTGTTCCTGGTATGGTTTGGGTGCAATGATTTCTAATACCAGGATTTTGAACTCATTAAAGTTATGGTTCTGTGTATAATGAATATAGAGTGGTGAGGATTCATTGCGGGTTTTAAATCTAGATTTATGTTCCTGAGCCCTCGTGCGTAAGTCACGCCCACTTTCGCCCACGTAGTATCTCTGGCATGGGCAAATCAAACAATAAATAATATTTCTACTGCCACATGTTGCTCCTGTGCGTAATTTGAAAGTATGTTTGCCTTCCAGGTCTGTGATTGTTTCTTGTGTTGAAATATGTTTGCATATCGTGCAATGATAGCATGGTTGGGTAAATGTTTTGCCAATGGGAGAATCTTTGGGGATTCTATGGTCAGCATGGATCAATAATTGTTTAATGCTAGATTTTTTTTGTTGGCTATCATAGGTGGTTTCTCCAGTCCTGGGATCGAGCTAACAATGGGCCAGTATTTTTCGTACAATTTTAGAAATAGAATGGGAATGCGGGGTGAAAGTAAGGGGCCATATAATTCGTTCACAGGGTGTTTTAGGGCGAGGTTGGAATAGGTTATCTCTGGGTATTTTGCGAATTTTATTCAATGATTTGTGGAGAATGTGTTGTGGGTATCCCCTTTCCTTTAATTGGGATATCAAAACCGCGCCGATTGTTCGAATCCACCTCTCTGGAGGAGTTGCGCCACCTCCAACACAATCAGCTGGGAGAATGGGAGATTATGTTTTAAAGAATGCGTGTGGTGAGACTGGAAATGTAAGTATGAATTGCGGCTGACATCAACATTTTGGACAAAGGAATTTCATTTGTATATACTCCACAATGTTCCACACTAAATATTAGAAAAGACCTTGCAACACTTTACAGATCCATGAGACTGAAGGAGTACTTTCAGGATCATCCTTCACGCCATGTTGATGATATTCCATCCCGCCTTAAAGGCAAAAGCTCCTTTGTTCCCCCCTTTGTCATCTCTGATAAATTAAAAATTTTTGAATCTGTAGTATCTAAAGAAGTAGCCAAAATTAATCACCAACAAGATACACGGAATGCCAATCTTACCGGGGGAGGACATTAAAAGGCTGAGAGAGCTGGGACAACATCCTACAGTCATCATGAAACCGGCGGACAAAGACAGAGCCCTGGTCCTGCAAAACCGGGGGGAATATATGACAGAGGCTAGAAGACAATTATCAAACACGGCTTTTTACTCTCAGCTCCCCAATGACCCGACAAACAGATTTTTGAAAACCATCATCCACACGATACAATCTGGGGTAGAAAAAGGATTTATTTCTGCGCAACTAGGGACTGCTTTAATCAATCACCACCCTAATATAGCAAAATTTTATTTACTCCCGAAGACACATAAAAAAACATTCCCGGTGCCAGGGAGACCAATTATCGCCGCGACCAACACTTTATTACAACCCCTTGCTATTTTCCTGGACTCGATCCTGCAAGAATTTGTGATTACATCACCGGCCTTCATTAAGGACACGGGACACCTGATCTCCAAGATTGATGGTATGACACTACATGACCAAGATGTCTTTATTACTGCAGATATTACATCTTTGTATACTAACATTGATTTAAAAATAGCAAGAACGGTGATTTATAAACTTCTGGACTCCCGCCCGATCCTCGCACCCCACCAACAGCTTTCCTTATGGAACTTATTGACATTGTGTTTGATTACAATTATTTTACTTTTGATGGTGATTTTTATTTACAAAATGGCGGAATTTCAATGGGACTGTCCCTAGCTCCCAGCGCCGCAAATTTGTTTATGTCAGACTTAGAAATGCAATTTTTGTACCCAGATAGAGAGATTACCACTCCCATTAGGCACTACTATCGTTACATTGATGACGTTTTCTTTATCTGGTCAGGAGAGGGCGACATTGAGTCCATTATGAGATACTTCAATACATGGAATCCATCCATACAATTCACTTTTGAAAAAAACCCTTTAAATATTACATTTTTGGACTTAACCATCTTTAGAGAACATAATACACTGAGAGTTAAAAATTATTGCAAACCCACCAGCCGCAATTCATACTTACATTTCCAGTCTCACCACACGCATTCTTTAAAACATAATCTCCCATTCTCCCAGCTGATTCGCCTTAAGCGCAACTCCTCCAGAGAGGTGGATTTCGAACAATCGGCGCGGTTTTGATATCCCAATTAAAGGAAAGGGGATACCCACAACACATTCTCCACAAATCATTGAATAAAATTCGCAAAATACCCAGAGATAACCTATTCCAACCTCGCCCTAAAACACCCTGTGAACGAATTATATGGCCCCTTACTTTCACCCCGCATTCCCATTCTATTTCTAAAATTGTACGAAATACTGGCCCATTGTTAGCTCGATCCCAGGACTGGAGAAACCACCTATGATAGCCAACAAAAACATCTAGCATTAAACAATTATTGATCCATGCTGACCATAGAATCCCCAAA
This sequence comes from Anolis apletophallus, assembly GCA_030556195.1. Classification (NCBI taxonomy): domain Eukaryota; kingdom Metazoa; phylum Chordata; class Lepidosauria; order Squamata; family Anolidae; genus Anolis; species Anolis apletophallus. Next base: position 37,786,196 of record JARBWK010000015.1, on the reverse strand, counting down.
GATTCTCCCATTGGCAAAACATTTACCCAACCATGCTATCATTGCACGATATGCAAACATATTTCAACACAAGAAACAATCACAGACCTGGAAGGCAAACATACTTTCAAATTACGCACAGGAGCAACATGTGGCAGTAGAAATATTATTTATTGTTTGATTTGCCCATGCCAGAGATATTACGTGGGCGAAAGTGGGCGTGACTTACGCACGAGGGCTCAGGAACATAAATCTAGATTTAAAACCCGCAATGAATCCTCACCACTCTATATTCATTATACACAGAACCATAACTTTAATGAGTTCAAAATCCTGGTATTAGAAATCATTGCACCCAAACCATACCAGGAACACAAAAAATTACTGCATCAAAGAGAAGTTTTTTGGATTCATTCCCTAAAAAGCGAGTTACCCCTGGGCCACAATGATTGTTTATCAATCAGTGAAATTCTGGAGTAAGGTTTCACCTGGAGCTAAGTAGGAGTGTATGTAAGGCAAACCCCCTGTGTTATGTGTTGTCCGTTGACTACCAGATGAAGTAGTGGCTGCGTCCACTCTGAAATATAATTGCGAATGAATACTACGAATGGTATGTAAAATATATAGCCTAGCCATAAGGGTTGTCCTGATCAAATGGTGGGCTTATGAGTATGTACGAAATGATGCTATATCTGATTATTGTTATGTTTACCTTTATTTAGATAATCGGACCAGTGGAATTAAATAATATTATTTTCGGTCCCGATGAAGCCAGTTCTCTGGCGAAACGGAGAGGCCTTTTGATATATAGTCCGTCGACCCTTATGAACCCCTCAATACGGATTTTACTACAAGCCCAATATATGGTTATATATGATGATTTTTGTGATGCATCCGTTGTGGGAGTTCTTATATGATTTGTTTTGATCGACTTTACAATTCCACAACCCCATTTGGGAAGATATATATGTTCCACGACAAGTGATTCTGGATATATACTTTCAAAAATAAAAAATATATTTTGGAATACAAGAAAGACAATTTGTGTGTTGCAGCTAACCCTTTGAAACTCATTCTTCATACGACTTGACCAAGGACCACTTTCATCAGGGACCGTTTGACCAGGGAACACTCTGACAAGGGACTACTTGACCAGGGACCACTTTGACAAGGGACCACTTGACCAAGAACCACTTTCTCCAGGGACCGTTTGACCAGGAACCACATTGACAAGGGACCACTTGATCAGGGACCACTTTGACAAGGGACCACTTGATCAGGGATTACTTTGACAAGGGACCACTTGCCCAAGGACCACTTTCATCAGGGACCGTTTGACCAGGGACCACTTTGACAAGGGACCACTTGATCAGGGACTACTTTGACCAGGGACCACTTGTCCAAGGACCACTTTCACCAGGGACCGTTTGACCAGGGACCACTTTGACAAGGGACCACTTGATCAGGGACTACTTTGACCAGGGACCACTTTGACCAGGGACCACTTGATCAGGGACTACTTTAACATGGGACCACTTGATCAGGGACTACTTTGACCAGGGACGACTTGACCAAGGACCACTTTCATCAGGGACCGTTTGACCAGGGAACACTTTGACTAGGGACTACTTGACCAGGGACCACTTTGACAAGGGACCACTTGACCAAGAACCACTTTCACCAGGGACCGTTTGACCAGGAACCACTTTGACAAGGGACCACTTGATCAGGGACTACTTTGACAAGTGACCACTTGACCAGGGACCACTTTGACAAGGGACCACTTGATCAGGGATTACTTTGACAAGGGACCACTTGCCCAAGGACCACTTTCATCAGGGACCATTTGACCAGGGACCACTTTGACAAGGGACCACTTGATCAGGGACTACTTTGACCAGGGACCACTTGTCCAAGGACCACTTTCACCAGGGACCGTTTGACCAGGGACCACTTTGACAAGGGACCACTTGATCAGGGACTACTTTGACCAGGGACCACTTTGACCAGGGACTACTCTGACCAGGGACCACTCTCCAACATTAGCATCAAAAGGGTTATGATCAGTTTTTGCACAATTTTAGATTCGGTTTGGTTATTTGGGTTGCTGATTCAGAAAATTGTATTGGATAGACCACATCAGTTCTTCTTTCTGATACAGAACATATGCCATCCAGTAGTCACCATCTGCTTGCCCACAGAAGTCCATATTTAATAATCTAGAGCTGATGTGGTCTATCCAGTGCAATTGCACTATCCAATGCAATTTACTGAATCAGCACCCCAAATAACCCCAGGAACAGGCCTAAAAACAAAGACACCCCTTTTGTGGGTAGCCAGCCTCTCCCCTCTTGACATCCCCATTGCTTCGGCATTATAAGAGAGTTTTGTGATACCAGTTGCTCTCGTTGCAATGGTGTAGTAATGGTGGGGCTGTGGAACATATTTTAGTTCTTGTGGATGTAACGACTCTTCAACACTCGGTAAGGATCACGCGTAGATTGAAGCACGGTCCAACACGATTTTATTGTAGGTACGACACATGTGAAGCAAAAGCACCGTCCCGCCACCCAAACACACCTTATAGACCCAGAGCCCCCCCTATTGCCCATGCAATGTCCAAGCAGGGTTGCACCATATCCGGGTGATTCAGCATATCCCATAGTCCAAAGGGATGTGACCTCATGGGTCCATGAGCCAGCATTATGAGTCCAATTGTCCAATGTCCAGGCTCAGAGGAGTTTACCTCACTTCCCTCCGGAGCCTCACACACATCTGGAAGTTACGTCACTCCCACTTGACTCAGCACAGTCTCTATGCAGCTGGAGCCAAGGTCACCCAATAACTGGGGCAAAGGTCGGTGCAATCTCATGGCAGGTTGGGAGCCTGAACTTCTCCTAAGCTCAGGTCTCCCAGTCCTGACAGCGGACCACTGGTGACCATAGTTTGGGAACCACCAATGTAGATGCAACCTGAGTTAACACTAAGCTAGTTGAAGCTGTGCCAAATCTACTTGCTTCCCATCCTAGGAATAGTAGAATGACTTTTGTCGTGGCCTGACTTTGCTTTTGCCTTATGTCTATGTCCAAGGATGGAGAATATTTGGAACTAGTGCTACCTGGCTCAGAATCACAACATTGTTAGAGGCCTCAAGGGCCATCCAGTCCCATCCCATTACACCATGCAGAGATACACAAACAAAGCACTCCCATCCAGCTTCGGTTGAATAACGTCCAGAGAAAGAGACTCCAGTGTTTGGCCAGGTTGCAATTCCATTGTGAAAAAGCTCTGACTGTGTAAAAGGTTTTCCAAATGTTCAGCTGGAATCTCTGTTTCTCCCATTTGAATGCCTTGCTCCATTTTATCCTGTCTTGTGGAGCAGCAGAAAACAAACCAGCTCCATCTTCTGATATTTCAACATGTGATGAATGGATTGAATGAAATTGTATGAATGGGGTTTGGCTGGGGCCTATTAATGCCTGGCGGAGGAGGTGAAGAATTCAATAACTGTGGCATGAAAAGTGCTGGGGGGAAAAACTGAAATGACCTGAGAACTTTGAGGTGTAAACAAACATAGTCAAACACAATGATGCTTTAAGAGAGAAGTTAAACAACCTATCTGTTCTGGGATTGATGAGGCTCCAGCAAATCTGAGCTGAATGACAGGCTATATAAATAACCAAGTACAGCAGCAGCAGCAGCAACAACAACAACAAGTTCTACAAAAAGGAGAGCTTTTTCCTTTTTCAAATTGTGCCAAATCTGCATTTGAACACTCACCTCATTCCTCCCAACAAGCCTGATCAACTTAACAGAGAGGGATGGTGAGCATGAATGAGTGAATGTGTGGATTATGAGTGAATGGTAGAGCAGTGTTTCCCAACCAGTGTGCCATGGTCTGACCAAAGCAGAATGCATTGACTTCCTCCAGATCAGGGGTGGGCAATTACCGGCCCTCCAGAAATCCTAGCCAGTTTACCAGCTGTTAGGATTTCTGGGAGTTGAAGTCCAAAACACCTGGAAGGCCGGTAATTACCCATCCCTGCTCCAGATTGTAACCTGTGAGTAACTATCTTTTCTAGCAAGCCTTTGAGACCAACTGACAGAAGAGAATTTCTACTGGATCTAAATCCTGATTCTTTACAGCCAGTGTATCTTTGGGTTAGGATTGCACTGCACAGTACCGGGAATGTGGCGCAGCTGGCTAAGTGTCAGCTGCATAAGAACTCTTTGACCAGTAGGTCATGAGTTCGAGGCCTGCCCGGGTCGAGGTGGGTGCTCGACCTTTAAGTGTAGCCTGCTGTCGACCTTTGTAGCCCGAAAGACAGTTGCATCTGTCAAGTAGGAAATTAAGGTACCACATTAAGTGGGGAGGCAAATTTTGACTGAATTATGAGGCCATTAAAAGAACTCAAGGAACGTTGAGGAATGTGGAAGGAACAACAAGGGACGCTGAGAGATGAAGAGTGAGTCAGCTCCCCCTGGTGGCCAGAGTTTGCCTCTGTTCGTCTATATGTGTGTGTTATGTGGGAAATGGCAGGAATTGTCTGCTAGTATGTGTACCTGTAATCTGCTCTGAGTCCCCTTTGGGGTGAGAAGAGCGGAATATAAATAAAGTAAATAAATAAATTGGGCAATCTGGGTAAACCTTGACCCATTTCATGTCCTGGCTTTCAATGGGATCCTCAATCTGTTTTTGGGAACCTCCTGAAATCGGGAGGGCAGATACCTGTTTTCACTCTGGGATGCTAAAAGATTAATATTCTATCAACCCATTATGGTGGGGAGCTTTCCATTCTCCCCTTCCCATCATTTTAAGCATTTAAGCTCAACTCTAGAGGAGATGTACTCAGCTGCAGGCATGCAGCTCTAAGGAGGCTTCTTACCTGTTTCTTACTCTAGAGGGGACACTTGGCTGTAGGCAAGCTTCCATGCTTTCTGGGTCTGCACACCACATGCACCTTCCAAGGCAAGGAAGCAAGTTCTCTTATGCTAGAGGAGGCGCTCGGCTGCAGGCAGGCATGGACATTTTCTGGTCCTCACACCACACATGCACTTTTTCCAAGGCAAGGAGGCTGCTCACAAAAAGCAGGCGAGGAGCTGGGGTTAGCTCCCACTTGGTTTTGTGTCAAACTGATTTTCGTACCGGAAGGGGGCTTCCCATTACATGGTCCTGAAGGTAACAATAATAATTGGCTTGGCCGACTTACCGGCCAAGCAGGTTGCGGGGAGGTGGTTGTCCTCACCGCCATCTTGTGGGAAAGGAAGGGGGCTTCTTCCCCCCAGAAGCCCCTAGGTGGTAGGAAGGTTTCCCACCAACAACGCCGGCCAGCCAATGACAGGGCTAGCCCCGGCCTGCCGCATGTCATCAGCCGGCCAGCCCTCACTTCCGCCCAGGCAGCTCATTTAAGGCTGTCTGGGACTTCCTCGCCATTCCAAGGGGGCTGATCCGGTTTTTCCTCCCACCCGCCCTACTTCATTCGTTGCTTGTTTGTTGTTACATGTTGTTTACATATTTGTATTCTTCATTGCACTTGTTACGGTTATGTGGTTATTATGTTCTCTGTCGCAACTCTGTGTTTGGCATGTGGCATGGGCCCTGGATTGGGCTGGCTTATCGCCCCTTGGTTGTAAGGGGGGATAATGCCCTGGCCCCCTGGGGTGCCGAGTTTCTGTGGACAAGTATTGGGCCGGTGGCACCCAGGCTTGCAAGTGCCTTCAGGCCCGGATCAGGCCCTTTTGGTGCCCTAGGCCAAAGTCTCTGCTCCCGCCACAGCTCCGCCCCGGGCTCCTCCCCGCCCCACCCCCGACTCTGCCCTGCCCCACCCCTGGCTCCTTCCTGCTCCGCCTTGCCCACGGCTCCTCCCCGCCCCCAGTTCCTCCCCACCCCACCCCGGCTCCGCCCCACCCCCAATTTTTTTTGAATTTTTTTTGAATTTTTGAATTATTTTTTGTAAAAAAATATTTTTTTTGAATTTTAAAAAAACTTTGGGTGGGGGGGGGGTCCGGACCTGCTTCCCCCATGGCCTAGGGTGGCCTTTTGGGTAATCTGGGCCTGAGCACCTTCGGACAATTGTGGGCTGTCGGACCCCTGAGCCAGGACCCATGCGTGGCTGCCAATCCTTGTTCCTCTTTTCAATAAATGAGTTGTGGCCATTTTTCATCCAACCACTTGTGTTTGTATTTTTGGTTCATGGCGCGAGGTGTATCACCCTTGCCCACGCAACAAAAGAACTGATGCAACGAAGGAAAACAGATCTGTGCACAATCCAACTGCACAGCTGAATAGTTATATTCCCCCTCTTCATTTTGTCTACTTTGTGTTTCAAAGACCCCCCCTCCTTTTCCAGGGGAGGACACTTCTTGCCTGCTTCCATATTGCCATCCTTGTAAAACCCACCATTTCAGCCCATAACTCCCAATTAGACCAAGCTCTTTAGCTTAATATAACCCGACAGATCGGAGAAGGTGGTAATACACTCCCCATCCCCAGCTGTTTAGCTTCCTTTGGCTCGACTTAACAAGGAAAGAGATCTCCCCTCCTCCCTTTTTAATAGAAAAGAATTATAGCTTTGACCTTGACTAGATACATTTTCCCTTCGCCTTTTCGGCCCAAAAATATTCAAGTGAGAAAGATCTTTGCTTAAACAATTTATGCTCCACGGACAGATTTATTCCACTCAGCTGTCAACCACAAGAAAGCCCTTCTATTCTCCGAGGTCTTTTTTTTTTAACCAGCTGTACTAAATCCTCCATGATGAATTTGGCAAGATTTATAGCCGCGCACAAATTAGGTTGCCAACCTGTCTTATTACTTCACCAGGTCCACCACAGAAGCCACATTGTGGCAGGTGGCTATAAGGCAGCAAAACCTCAGAGACGGCTTCGAAAATATTGCTTCTAATATTAGAATCATGATGTTGGAGGAAACCCCAAAGGCCATGCAGTTCAACCCTGTTCTGCATGCATGAAGACACAATCCAGCCATTCCCAACAGATGGCAATCCAGTATCTGTTGAAAAACCTCCAAAGAAGGAGGCACCACTATATTCCTAGGCATTCAGTTCCACTGTCAAACACCTTTTACCATCAGTAAGGTTTTCCTAATACAATAGAGTCTCATTTATTTATTTATTTAGCACCAGGAATGTGGCGCAGCTGGCTAAGTGTCAGCTGCATAAGATCTCTCTGACCAATAGGTCATGAGTTCAAGGCCTGCCCGGGTCGAGGTGGGTAATCGACCTTAAGTGTAGCCTGCTGTCGACCTTTGCAGCCCAAAAGGCAGTTGCATCTGTCAAGTAGGTGATAAAGGTACCACATTAAGTGGGGAGGCAAATTTTGACTGAATTATGAGGTCATTAAAGAACTCCAGGAAATGCTAAGGAATGCAGAAGGAACAACAAAGGACGCTGAGAGATGAGGAGTGCGTCAGCTCCCCCTGGTGGCCAGAGTTTGCCTCTGTTCGTTTATATGTGTGTACTGTGTACTGTGTGTACTGTTTACAGTGTGTACTGTGTATGTGGAAAACGGCAGGGATTGTTTGCTAAGTATGTGTACCTGTAATCCACTCTGAGTCCCCTTCAGGGTGAGAAGAGTGGAATATAAATAAAGTAAATAAATAAATAATATTTATCTGACTTTCACTTATCCAACATTCCATCTTATCCGGCGCTCTTATCTGACACCCCATTTTCCTCCAGCATTTCCCCTTCATTTAAAGGAGTACTCCCCAACTCTCTCTCCATTCCCAAGGAGTGAAAAAGGCAAGACAAGGAGAAGGAGGAAGGGGAAAAGAGGGAAAAGAGGCAGGACCGGAAGCGGAAGAGTTCTTCCTCCTTCCGGCTGTGATTTCAATGCTCCTCTTCCGCATCCGAGCCCTTCCTGCTGGGCAGCTCTAGCCCCGAAACATTGCCTTGCATCAGGGCCGTAGCCAGGATTTTGGTTCGGGGGGGGGGGCTGAGACTGGGTGGAAGAGGGTTTACCCTAGCAAACCTTTTGTATTGTTATCCCAATAACCCCATGAAGGTGGGATATAATGAGCATGGTGATCAGATCATGATATGAATAAACATAACAGTTTAAATAATGTACCAGTAAGGCCTTCTCGCGGACCACCCTGAGAATTTCAGGGGGGGGTGAAGCCCCCTTAGCCCCCCGGCTACATGCCTGCCTTGCATTAACCATTTGAATCCCTGTTGTTAGTATTCTTGGTGTCTAGCACTGCATCAGATGGGTAACAGTAAGAGACTCCGTATTAGCTAACATTTTTGTTTATCCGACATTCTGTTGGCCCATTTATGTCAAATAAGCGAGACGCTACTGTATTCAGTCGGAGTCTTTTTCATTATATTTTGGATCTGTTGCTCCTTGGAGCAGAAGAAAATGATCCTTCTCCCTTCCCAATGTGATCATTCCAATACTGAAACTTGGCTATCATGCTCTTCTTCACCTTGGCTATCATGCTCTTCCAGAAGAGGGCGATTAAAATGATCAAGAGTCTGGAGAACAAGCCCTATGAGGAGCGGCTTAAAGAGTTGTGCATGTTTAGCCTGAAGAAGAGAAGGCAGAGAGGAGGCATGATAGCCATGTATAAATATGTGAGAGGAAGTCATAGGGAGGAGGGAGCAAGTTTGTTTTCTGCTGCCCTGGAGACTAGGACATGGGACAATGGCTTCAAACTACAGGAAAGGAGATTCCATCTGAACATTAGGAAAAACTTCCTGACTGTGAGAGCTGTTCAACAGTGGAACTCTCTGCCCCAGAGTGTGGTGGAGGCTGCTTCTTTGGAGGCTTTTAAACAGAGGCAGGGTGGCCATCAGTCAGGAGTGCTTTCAATGCAATTTTCCTGCTTCTTGGCAGAATTGGGTTGGACTGGATGGCCCACGAGGTCTCTTCCAACATTATGATTCTATGATTCCATGATTCTATGCATGTGAATGTTTCAAGCAACCTACAGACATTCTGTTTATTTTTATTATTTTTCCGTGTCAGGAGTGACTTGAGAAACTGCAAGTCGCTTCTGGTGTGAGAGAATTGGCTGTCTCCAAGGACGTTCCCTAGGGGATGCCCAGATATTGTAATGTTTTACCATCCTTGTGGGAGGCTGTATGGCCATCTGTCAGGGGTCCTTTGAATGCAATTTTCCTGCTTCCTGGCAGGGGGTTGGACTGGATGGCCCATGAGGTCTCTTCCGACTCTATGATTCTATAGAGGTAAACTTTCTTAGCTTCCCACAGGGCTTAGGGAGCTGGGTATGACTCCCAGGATTCCATAGGAATGAGCCATAGCAGTCCAAGTGGTGTCAAACTGTAACGATTGTCCATGTAGATGCACCCTAAGTCAGAAGTTCGGACAATTGGGTCACCCCATATTATCCCTTGTTTCTCTTGATGCCACTTTGGAATTCAGTGTCCTCTGACGGACTCAAAAACGGGATTTTGATCGTCTCTCCCCTTGGAGAGTCTGTGTTTTTTCTTGTTGTTGTTGTTGTATTATGTTTTGTGTTCTTATCCTAATCAGTTGCCTCCTGTCTCCATAATGAGCAATAACCTTGAAAATGTAAATGCAGCAGGATAAGTGTTACCCCTGAATGTGCAGATCTATCATTTTCACCAGGGAGCTATAAAAGTGGAAAGGGGGGGGGGGTGGAAGTTACATGAGAAGATGATAAAAACAATCCACACCACTAGCAACAGCTCGTTTTATTATTACTCATTATTGTTTGCTATATGGAAGTGCCGATGTATCCAAAGCTTTTGGAACTTTCAGAGCCAAACAGAGAGAATCATTGAGTTGAGGAGGAACCCGAAGAGTCATCTAGTCTGACTCTCTTTAGAATTGTGGTGCCCAGAATTGGACAGAGTGTGAATCCAGGTGTGGTCTGACCAAGACAGAATAAAGGGGTAGCATGGCTTCCTTGGATCTAGACCAGTGTTTCCGAACCGCTGTGACGCAGCACATTAGTGTGCTGTGACGGACCTCCTGCTGTGCCACGAGAAAAGCTCTCTGCCCCCCTTCCTTCCCCCTCCTCCTGCCGAACTTCTGCTGCTTGGGGGAGGAGGAGGAAGGGCCGGGCGGCAGCGAAGAAGGGGCCGGGGCGCCGCCTCCTTCGGCCGTTTCACCAGCCAGTCTCCAATTCGCCATGACTCCCACCATGACTCCCGTCCTTCGCTCGTCCACTGCTCATGCTCCCCCAGCTCATCCACTGCTCACTGCTCCCCCAGCTTTGGCACTCCCAGCAGCTGCTCCAGCCTTGAGGGGACAGTGCCAAGGCAGCATTGTGCTGGCTCTGCCACTGCTGCCTTGGCACTGCCCCCTCAAGGCTGTAGAAGCTGTGGGAGAGCTGAAATCGGGAGAGGGGGCGGGGCAGGGCACGGCCTGGCTCTGGCCCTCCCCCGGCTTTGGCACTCCCAGCAGCTGCTCACAGCAGGCCACCATCCCCCAGCCGCTCTTTACTGTGTTAGAGTGTCATTTTGTGTTGGTGGTGTGCCTCGCCTCCTGCTGCCACCTGTCCTGTCCTGTCAATACGGGACAGGAGCTGAAAACACGGGACACGAAATTCGAAGCAAAAATACGGGACGTCCCGTATAATACGGGGCAGGTGGCAACCCTAAAAGTTTGCCCATGCCTGGTCTAATCCCATGAGCACACTGTTAACTTGATGTATGATTCCATCCAAGTAACATCCAGAGTGCTCCTAAAACAACTACAAAATTGGGAAGGAGCTGGAGGATTCCTGTTGTAGTTCAGCCAGTGGTGTTCACAATGGTAATGGGGTTGAAGGGATTTCTGGGCCTGTTGGCACTGGGGTTGAAGGTTTTCTTAGGCCGGAGTTAAGTTCAGGGGAGAGGCCCAAGGTTTCCCATGAATGGAGTATTTCTCCTGCACATTCACAAGGTCACATTCCTGGGAGAGGCCCTCAACAGACTTTTTCTGAGAAACAACTGTCTTCTGAGTTTGATTTGTCAGGTGCAGAATTTAATGGGAATGAAGATAGAAAGCAAGACTTTAGTAAACAGAGAAAGTTTTCAGGTGCTCTGAGTCCCCTTTGGATTGAGAAGGGAGGGGTATAAATACTATCTATCAATCTCTATCTATAATAAATAAATATAATAAAAGAAAATGTTTGTATGTGGAGGGCGGATATGTGGCAGCGTTCCGATTGGTTGCCACTGTGGGTTTATTTGCATAACGCCTCTGATTGGCCAGCACCGCCAACATTCCAGCTTTCTAAAGTAGCAGAGGTGGGTAGGGAAAAGGCCTGAGGCAGTCAGGCATGGTGGGAGTTTAAGGCCAAAACACTTTGCAACCCCAAACTGACAGAACAAGACCAAACTTGGCACACAGAACCCACAAGACCCACTCTACTTCCTGGTGCAGTTTGAGGGAAGATGGACCATGGATGACGGGCCTTGCAGTAGTTTAACTCACTTGCTTAGAGCACTGTGGCCCACAGCAATGATGAATCAGGACCACACTTGGCACACAGAGGCCCAATGGCCCACTTTACAACCTGGTGCAGTTTAGGGCAGGATGGGCCATGAATGATGGGATTTGCAGTACCTTCACCAGATTCACTTCCCACAGAACATTGCAGCCCCTACAAATCACAGACCAGGCCCAAACTTGGCACACAGAGTACTCATGACCCACTCTACATCCTGATGCAGTTCTAAGGGGGATGGTCCATGGATGATGGGATTTACAGTACCTTCACTCACTTACTGAAACCACTGCCACCCTCCTCTAATGACCAATAAAGACTTCACTTGGCACACAGTGCCCCCATGACCCACTCTCTATCCTACTGTAGATTAGAGGAGGGCGGACCATGGATGATGAGACTACAAGTACCTCTACTCATTCCCCAAGACCGCTGTGGCCCCCAACAAAGACCAATAAAGGCCACACTTGGCACACAGAGCCCCCATGACTCACTCTACGTTCTACTGCAGTTTGGAGGAGGGTGGGCCATGGATGATGGGACTTGAAGTACCTTCACTCACTTCCTGAGACCACTGCGAGCCACATACATAACTGATAAGGACCAACCTTGGCACACAATGCCTTTCTGAAATAACCCGGGCACCGCCGGGTCCCCAAGCTAGTAAATAAATAAATTTAGAATGGGCTGGGAAAACCATGACAAAGTCTTTCAAGAGGGAAAATATATGTTTTGGGATCGGAATAAAAGTGTGTGGATTTGCACTCCTGGATTCCACTTGGAATCCTTTATTCCAATTGTTGGTTTAACCCCATTGTTCCTGGCCAGCTTTCTTCTGAGCTTTCCACTCCTCAGATCAGCAGGTAGCTTTCACCTCTGGCAAGGAAGTCCCTTATCAGCCAAGGCATTAGCGAAACAATTGACTCTCTCTTAAGTCTATGCAAACTTTTTTTTCCTGGGCAAGTTAATTGCTTTGTAACCCGGAGAGAAAGGAACATTTATTTAGCAAGCAAGCAACCTCTGCATAGACAAAAAGGGGCGGGGGAAGCGCGGGGTGGAACATTTCCAATAGTCCATCTGTTTAGAAATGCAATTCACATGCCGTTAGTCAAATAGCACTTTGCTGCCCTAAATTGCTTCTCCTGCCAGTGGGACTTGGAGAATCGTAAAGCAATGACGGGTAAGAGCTTCATGGGGAGCAGATCAAACACCTCAAAATAGTTTGGGAGCTTTTGGATCAATACCACCGTGCAAGCGGAAGGGATGACCAAAGGCCATCTAGGGACATCCACACTGTAGAATTAATGCAGTTTGACACCACTTTAAAAGCTCATTGTGATGGAATCCTTGGAGTTGTCATTTGTCCTTCTCTCCACAGAGTAGAAATCCTAGAATGTTTAGCCACTTTGAGTCTCCTTCAGGAGAGATAAAGTGGAATATTATTATTATTAATATTATTGTGTCGTCGGAGGCTTTCATGGCTGGAATCACTGGGTTTCTGTGAGTTTTCCAAGCTCTATGGCCATGTTCCAGAAGCATTCTCTCCTGACATTTCACCCACATCTATGGCAGGCATCCCCAGAGGTTGTGAGGTCTGTTTCTCCCCCCCTGGATATTTATTATTTATTTACTTATTTATTTTCAGCATTTATATACCGCCTTTCTCAGCCCGATGGGGTCTCAGGACAGATCACAGAACACATACACAGCAAACATCCAATGCCATTAATCAGAAAGGACAGACAACAGATAGAGGTATATGTCGGCATTTTTCCCAACTTTGGCGTTCTGGAGGTCTTGCTGGATTCCGGCCATCCTCTATGACAAAGAGCCCTTGATAACAGACTTTCCTCCTTTCTCAAGACACCTTGATCACAGACTTTCCTCCTTTCTTTGATCATCAGCATTTTCTGGTATTTCTTTTTATGGTGCCATAAAATACCTCCCCACTTAAGTGGTGCCTAATTTCTCTACTCACAGCTCACAGCTGTTTTCAACCTGCTCAGGTGGACATTGAGCTGGGTTGAAGGTTGGGTGCTCACCCCGACTCGGGCCTCAAACTGCCAACCTTTTGCTTGGTGTGATCTATTGCAGATGGGGATTAACCAGCTGTGCTAAAGCCTGGCCCCATTCCACAGATATATAAAAACCCCACTTGCCAGACTTCTGAGTATTCCTGCCATAGATGTGTGCGAAATGTCAGGAGAGAATGCTTCTGGAATATGGCCATACAGCCTAGGAAACTCACAGAAACCCAATAGTAGTAGTAGGAATAATAATAATAATAATAATAATAATTGAGGCCATGCTATTGAGAACACAGCTGCACTGGGCAGGGCATGTCTCTAGGATGGAGGACCACCGCCTCCCAAAGATACTACTGTATGGTGAACTCACCACGGGTCAGCGCAAGAGAGGTGCCCCCAAAAAGAGATATAAGGACTCCCTGAAACAACATCTCAGGCTCGGCCAGATTGATCACCAACAATGGTCCACCCTGGCCTCACATCGGGAGGCATGGAGACGCACTATCCACAATGCTGCGGCCTCTTTCGAGAAGACACGCCTAATGGGTCTCGAAGAGAAACGACAACGCAGAAAGAACCGCAACTTGGAAACAACATCACCCAAGGAGACTTTCTGCTGGGCTTTCTACAACTGAACTTGCCTATCTCAGATTGGCCTTTTTAGTCATCAATGCGCTTGTAAAAAGTGTGGGATGAGTCCTTCCTAAGAAACTTTGTTTGCGAAGTAATGCCGAGAGAGGAATAATAATAATAATAATAATAATCTATAGCATGGAGCAATAGCAGTAACAAGGGTGTCAAACATCCTGGATGGCCGGTGATAGGTTTGCTTGGAACAGACTTGAAAACACACAACAATAACAGTGCAGTAGTTTCGCTTATCCAACATAGATGGGCCAGCAGAACGTTGGATAAGCGAAAATGTTGTATAATAAGGACAGACTAACGAAAAGCCTATTAAATGTCAAATTACATTATGATTTTACAAATTAAGCACCAAAACATCATGTTTTATAACAAATCTACAGAAAAAGCAGTTCCGTACACAGTAACGTTATGTAGTAATTACTGTATTTACGAATTTAGCACCAAACCAGACAAGGGTTCTTTCTTTTTCCCGTCCTGGACATTATTCCAGGCGGGAGGCAGACTGCGTTGGATAATACAGAACGTTGGATGAGCGAAGGTTGGATAAGCGAGACTCTACTGTATTTATATTTTCATCACAGTCACCTTCATCTTTTCGTTACCTTTTAAAACTGCTTTAAATTAATATTTTAATATGGTTAATATGCTTATTTAATTTTTTAAGAAACCATAACTGCACTTTGTTTGTGAACTGCCTTGCGAACGATTATATCGTTGGATGGATAGACCGACAGAAAGTCCATTCTGCTATTGACCGCTCTTCCCGGCAGGGTTCTCTCCCATGCTGACATTTACCTGGAATCTATTTTCTTCTCATTTGAATCCATTCAAATGCGTGGAACTGCAGCATATAAGCTCCTTCCATTTTCCACATGACAGCCCTCCCAATATTTAAAGAGGGTGATCCTATTACCTCTCAAACATCTCCTGGAAATAGCAATGCTCCAGAAAATCCCGAATGTCTGAAATTTGCATAGGGTCAGCCATATTTAATGCAAGAGGTCATATCTGTACTGTGGAATTACCATGTTTTCCCCCAAATAAGGCACTGTTTTATATTTATTTCTCCTCCAGAAGACACACTATGGCTTATTTTCAGGGGATGTCTTATTTTTATTAAGTACTAGCTTGGGTCATTTGAAAAAGACATTGTTTGTTTTGGGGTGTTAGGTAATATCATTTCTCTTGGCATTACTTCGCGAACGAAGATTCTTACAAGCGTGTTGATGACTAAAAAGGTCAATCTGAGATAGGCAAGTTCGGTTGCAGAAAGCACAGCAGAAAGTCTCCTTGGGTGATGTCATTTCCAAATTGCGGTTCTTTCTGCATTGTCGTTTCTCTTTGAGACCCATTCGGCGTGTCTTCTCGGAAGAGGCTGCCGCATTGTGGATAGTGCGTCTCCATGCCTCCCGATGAGAGGCCAGGGTGGACCATTGTTGGTGATCAATCTGGCCGAGCCTGAGATGTTGTTTCAGGGAGTCCTTATATCTCTTTTGGGGGGCGCCTCTCTTGCACTGACCTGTGGCGAGTTCACCGTAGAGTAGTATCGTTGAGAGGCGGTGGTCCTCCATCCTAGAGACGTGCCCTGCCCAGCGCAGCCGTGTTCTCAATAGCATGGCCTCAACGCTGGTGATCCCTGCTTGCTCAAGGACAGCAACATTCGTCACATAGTTGGTCCAGTATATATTTAGAATAGTGCGAAGACAGCGCTGATGAAAGCGTTCGAGGAGTTGTAGGTGTTGGCCATCACGAAATTTAAGATCATCTGGAGAGGCCTTCCTCTTGATCCCACTGCCATCTCAAACGCGACTGGTGGGGATGAGGGACAGGGCCTTCTCTGCAGTTGCCCCCCGTCTGTGGAACTTCCTCCCCAGGGACATCGGATTGGCTACTTCCTTCCTGTCTTTCAGAAGGAAACTTAAGACCTGGCTATGGGACCAAGCGTTCGATCAGTAATAACAGCAAGTAAAAGAAGATTTAAGACAATGAATTGACCCGGACTGGACCTTAGATTCTGCATTTTGGATTATGATTTTAACAGGCGTGTTTTAATCAATTGTTTATTTACTGTTTTTTTAAATATATATATTATGGTTGATTGTTTTTATTATGTCGGCATCTTATGGTGTTTTTGTGAGGCTGCCCTGAGTTCCCCATCGGGGGTGAGAAGGGCGGGGTAAAAATATAGGAAATTAATTCATTAATTTATTAATTAATAAACTAGACCTCTGAAATGACAAAATCAATTTCCCCCCCCCCCTCCCCAACCCCAGCAGTATTCAAATTTGGCCATATTGGATATTTGTACCAATTCTGGAATTGATGGTCGATCCATTAGGAAATAAATCATGGTGGAATTCTTCAATATACGACTATCGCGAGATTATTATGCTCTGAGAAATTGAAAAGTGATGTTCTACCATCTAAAGAGGAATAATTATTTTTAAAAAGAATGAATACGCAAAGATGGATACGTTGCCGACTTTGATTAGAGGAAAGTCGTTTGTAACTTTTTTTTTAAAAAAAAGGAATGGAAATCATTAATTGTCTCATTGAGAAAGAATGAGGGCAATAACATGGCTGTTGGTTACGATTATTAATATGAATTAAATCTATAGCGAAAGTGTAACAATTTGGTTTTGAGAATGGGAAGAGAGAAGTTTAGGAATTACTATATAACCGCAGAATGGGTAGTTGGAAGTCAGTTTTTTAATGTGTCCTTTATGTATATTTTATGTACTGTGTGTTTTAGTGGTGTAGGACATTAGTAGCGTAGCGTAGTCTTTATGGGTTTTTATGTTTTTAAGAAATACAAGCATTAAAAAACATAAAAATGACACTATTTTATGTTTGTATTTTTATGTAGAGAACCAATGTTAGTTTAGGTATTGGATGATGACTCTGAAGACCGTACTTTGGATCTGTTTAGTTCAAGGCATTGGCTCTGGAGCAGTCACCCTCTCTCAACTGCATAATTTCATCGCATTTAGCAATAATAGTTGAAGTGGCGCAAAACTGCATTATTTTGATGGTGTAGATCAGTGGCTCTCACAGTGTGCTCCAGGGAGCCCTTGGGGCTATGCAAAGCATGCTGAGGGGCTCGACGATGGCTCCTTGGGTTTCTGCTATTATAATCATCATCATCATCATCCATCCTCGCTCTCTCGGGCATTACTTCGTGAACGAAGATTCTTAGGAAGGACTCATCCCACGCTTCTTACAAGCATGTTGATGACTAAAAAGGCCAATCTGAGATAGGCAAGTTTGGTTGCAAAAAGCACAGCAGAAAGTCTCCTTCAGTGATGTCGTTTCCAAGTTGCGGTTCTTTCTGCGTTGTCATTTCTCTTCGAAACCCATTCGGTGTGTCTTCTCGAAAGAGGCTGCAGCATTGTGGATAGTGCATCTCTACCCCTCCCGATGTGAAGCCAGGGTGGACCATTTTTGGTGATCAATCTGGCCGAGCCTGAGATGTTGTTTCAGGGAGTCCTTGTATCTCTTTTTTGGGGCGCCTCTCTTGCGCTGATCCATGGTAAGTTCACCGTAGAGTAGTATCTTTGGGAGGTGGTGGTCCTCCATCCTAGAGACGTGCCCTGCCCAGCGCAGCTGCGTTCTCAATAGCATGGCCTCAACTCTGGTGATCCCTGCTTGCTCAAGGACAGCAACATTCGTCACATAGTCGGTCCAGTGTATATTTAGGATTGTGCGAGGACAGCGCTGATGAAAACGTTCGAGGAGTCGTAGGTGTTGGCGATAGAGGACCCATGTTTCATACCCATATAGGAGAATAGACAGTATGATAGCTCTGTACACACTGATTTTGGTGCTTTGCCTCAGGTACTTGTTGCTCCAGACTCTTTTGTGAAGCCTTCCAAATGCACTCTATGCCTTTGCTAATCTGTGATCTATCTCTTTGTCAATCTGAAGAGATGATGCTTCTCAGGTAGGTGAAATGCTGAATGGACTTAAGCACAGATGTGCCTATACTGACGTGGGGGTGATGGTGTTCTTCCTGTGGTGCAGGCTGGTAGAGAACTTCCGTTTTCTTCAGGCTGACTTCCAGCCCAAACAGTTCTGCAGCTGCTGCAAAGCAAGATGTGAGGCGCTGCAGGGCTGCTTCTGAATGGGCGACAAGGGCAGCATCATCTGCAAAAAGCAGCTCACGGATTAGATAGTTTAGAGTCTTAGTGCGAGCCCTCAGACGGGTTAAGTTGAACAAACTACCATCAGTACGATAGCGGATATATATATATGCCGTCTTCTTCTTTGAGGTCTGCCGTAGCCCTTTGGAGCATCATGCTGAAGAAGATTGTAAATAGGGTTGGTGTAAGAACACAACCTTGTTTCACTCCATTAGTTATTAGAAAGGGCTCAGAGGGAGCATTGCCGTATCTAACTTGATCATGCTGGCCAGGGCTGTAGCCAGGATTTTGATTCGGGGAGGCTGAGTTTGGTTCGGGGGCTGAGACTGGGTGGAAGAGGGTCTACCCTAGCAAACCTTTTGTATTGTTATCCCAATAACCCCATTAATGTGGGATATAATGAGCATGGTGATCAGATCATGATATGAATAAGCATAACAGTTTAAATAATGTACCAGTAAGGCCTTTTCGCAGACCACCCTGAGAATTTCGGGGCTGAAGCCCCTTAGCCCCCCCTGGCTACATGCCTGACGCTGGCCCTCATGTAACAGGATAATCATTTTGAGGAATTATTATTATTACTACTATATGAAGGGAGCCCCCAGTGGGGCAGTGGGTTAAACCTTTGAGCTGCTGAACTTGCTGACTGAAAGGTCAGAGCTTTGGATCCAGGGAGTGGAGTGAGCTTCCACTATTAGCCCCAGCTTCTGCCAACCTAGCAGTTCGAAAACATACAAATGTGAGTAGATCAATAGGTACCACTTCTGTAGGAAGGTAATGGCACTCCATGCAATCATGCCAGCCACATGACCTTGGGGGTGTCTACGAACAATGCCAGCTCTTCAGCTTAGAAATGTAGATGAGCACCAACCCAAGGAGTCAGACACAACTAGATTTAATGTCAAGGAGGAACCTTTGCCTTTTTTAATTATTATCTGAATCTTCTGGAAGAGATTATCCAGAATTTGAAATTCAGTATCATCTATATGCAGATGACATCCAACGCTATCACTCCTTTCCACCTGCTGCTAAGAAGACTGTACAGGTCCTGAACCAATGCTTGGTGGCTCTGACGGTCTTGATGAGGGCAAACAAATGGAAATTGAATTCAGACAAGATGGAGGTACTCCTGGTCAGTCGAAAGGCCGAACAGGGCATAGAATTACAGCCTGTTCTGGATGGGGTTACACTCCTGAAGACTCAGGTTCACAGCTTGGGAGTTCTTCTGGGTTCATCACTGCGCCTGGAACCCCTGGTCTTGGTGGTGGCTTGGTGGTGGCACACTTAATACGTCTGCGCCAGTTGCACCCATACCTTCGTAAGTCAGACTTGGCCATGGTAGTCCAGGCTCTGGTTACATCCCGAATAGATTACTGCTACGAGCTCTACTTTGGGTTGCCTATGAAGACTTTTTGGAAGCTTCAAGTGGTCCAATGGGTAGCAGCCCATTTAATTTGCTCTTCAGCATTTTTCTGACGCTTTGGACATATTCTTTGCTGATGTCACAATGCACGGACTTGGCCGGCCCCTCAATCACACACACAGAGACGTACTGAAGGCTAACTACTTTATTGAATATAGAAACAGTTCAAATAGAATATTGTCCATAAAAGTATCAAAAGCAAATCCAAGATGGTAAGCAATCAATGTCCAAAAGCAATTTGAGAATAATCCAAAGGCTTGACAAGGCTCCGCGTAGCAATGCGGAATCAGGATACAACAAGGTACAGGAACAAGGCAGGAACAAGGCAGGAACAAGGCAAGGCTTGATGACCACTAGCTAGCTTAGCCCCGTGGTCCCACTTCGCTTCACATCTACTCAGAAGAGACGTGGCCGAAGCACTGAGGATAGATTCCCACGGATGCTATACTTAATCTCTCGGCCGAGGTCCCCGACGCTCTAGGCCTTGTCGTCTCAAATCCTTGCTGACGGACCTCGGCCTGTCTAGGCTGTGGTGCCATCCCCTTCTCCTAGACTCAATGCTACTTCTCCTATCAAAGGTTCGACCTTGCCTCTCAGCAGCTGGGCCTCTATCAGCATGAGAGCCTTCTTGTGAACCTTTCCCTCCCGGGTGTTCATAACTCCCACTATCGCTCGACTCCATTTGCACCTGGTGTTCTTCATAGGGGTCCGGCCAACCTTAATCCCACGCCAAGCTTTCAACGGGCGAAGGAGGCCCAGTGAGGGAAAGCTCCTCTTCAGGTAACCCTTCCAAGTCCTCTTCGGAATCTAACTGTGCTGGCACAGGCCCTAATGCTAATGGAACCCCCGGTGCAATTCCTAGTTCCCCAGGCACAAATGAGAACTGGTGTGCTACAGCTGACCACATTTTTCACATGCCCATGCTTGATATTGTCCAGCTGCAGTATGCCCAGATATTTATAGGCATCAGGCTGACACTTGTCCGTTTCGCATCTCTGTGCCTTCACTGTGAGTAATTTTCCCTTTCTTTAATGCCACTGTGGCTTGGCCATCTGTTGGGGGTGATTTGATTGTGCTTTTACTGTACAGAAGAAGGGAGTTGGACTGGATGGCCCCTGGGGTCTTCCATTGAAATACCTTCAAGTTTATGTTGGTCATAAATTTGCCCATGGTTTGTATGTGTGTGCGTGTGTGTATATACTATATATATATATATATATATATATATATATATATTTATTTATTTATTTCAGTTAGCCAGTTGACAGTTTTTTCCGTTGGAAGTGGAAAGTCCAGTACCTTCACCCAATACACTTCACCAAAAACACTGTCACCCCTACAAATCACAGACTAGGCCCAAAATTGACAATAAGGCTTCATTACCATGATTTTCCTGACTAGGCCTCAGATCATGGGACATTGGGTATGGCCTGAATTGACAGTAACCAGCCTTGGCACACAAGAGCCCCTATGACCCACGCTACATTCTACGGCAATTTGGAGAAGGGTGGGCCATGGATTATGGGATTTGTAGTACTTTCAAACCCTTCATTCCCCACAGACCACTGCAGCTCTGAACTGAGACAGATAAAGACAAAACTTGGCACACATTGCCCCCATATCCCACATTCCATCCTACTGCAGTTTAGAGGAGGGTGGACCATGGATGATGGGATTTCAAGTACCTCCACTCACTTCCCAAGCCCGCTGCGACCCTCATCCAGTGCATGATCATGACCACACTTGGCACACAAAGCCCCCATGATCCACTTTACATCCTGGTGCAGCTCGGGGGAGGGTGGACCACGGAAGATGGAACTTGAAGTACTTCCACTCACTTCACAAGACCGCTGCCAACCTCATCCAAAGATTGATCAAGACCAAACTTGGCACATGGAGCCCCCATGACCCACTCTACATCCTGGTACAGTATCGAGGAGGGTGGACCACAGATGATGGGACTTGAAGTACCTCCACTCACTTCCAAAGTCTGCTGCGACCCTCATCCAATAACTGAGCAAGACCAAATTTGGCACACAGAATTCCCATGACCCACTCTACATCCTGGTGCAGTTTGGAGGAGGGTGGACCATGGACGATGGGACTCCCAGCACCTTCCCTCACTTCCCGAGACCACTGCAAGCCACATAAACAACTGATAAGGGCCAACCTTGGCACACAATGCTTTTCTCAAATAACCCGGACAGTGCCGGGTCCCCAAGCTAGTATATAAATATTTCTTGGGGCTCCATGGGAAACTTTTGCTTCAAAAAGGGCTTTGCGAACCCTTGCTGTAGATGCATCTAAGTTGACTTGAGGAGACATAACCATAATTTCATTCAGAGACATTTCCTCTCTGGAAGGCCTTTGATCCAAGAATACTGTCAGGCAAATCATTCTCCAATAATAATCACCATAGTGTTCTTTCAAAAAATACCTTTGACCATTCCACAAAAGAGGAAAAAAAGGAGCAGATGGCTTCTTTGGAGAAGTGTGTGCAACGGGAGCCAAAAGGCCGTTTTTCTCCATCGCCGGAGCAGGTGGTTGTTGAGCAGACAACGGGAATACAAGATGTGACTCCGACACTGATTAACTCGCTGACCTTGGGCAAATTGCTTAAACCCTTTTGCTTTCATTGACTGCTATATGAAATGGGGGGATAATATTGCCCAGCTGAGCCCCTGGGTACACATTGGGGTCATGAGGATAAGCTTCTTAATGTCTGGCTCAGACTCCAGCGGAAGTAACTTCCGCATTTGGCCTGATTGTGTCTTTCATTATCTATCCCTCTGAGGCCATGCCGCTGCAGTTCTTTTTGGAAACGGACAGCATTTTCCTAAGTATTGGCCCAGGATAATTAGAGGATTAGCAGGTGGGGAAGTCTAGATCACTGTGGCTGCATCTATAGTGCTGAATGAATATCACCTGAAATGTCATAGCTCAATGCTATGGAATCCTGAGATTTGTAGTCTGGCCCTTGCACTCTTTGATAAACAATAGGGTTGCCACTTTTTACCTAAAAATATGGGATTTTTCACAAAAATAAGGGACACTTCATAAAAACTGGCTCTCTCTCTCTCTTGCTCTATCGGTGTCATCCTGCTCTCAACTCGGCCTTGTGGTGTCTCTGCTGCTCTTGCCTCTCTCCCATGTGCACGCTCTGGGGTGGCCTGCCCTCATTGGCTGACCTGAGCAGAGCCCGCCATAGGGTAAAGGGCAAGCCAGGAAGAAGGTGGATGCTGGCCTGGCAGGCCGCCGCTGCTGGGGCTGCTCTGCTGCCTGCCATGCCTGTGAGTGAGTGCAAGGCGAGCGAACGCAAGCACTGCGGAGAAGCTGCTGGCGGTGAGGTGGTGCTCACTGCTGGCCCAGCCTCGCCTCCTGCTGCCACCTGTCCTGTTCTGTCAATACGGGACAGGAGCTGAAAATACGGGACACGAAATTCAGAGCAAAAATTATGAGGCATCCCATATAATACGTGGAGAGGTGGAAACCCTAATAAACAATGAGAAAGGCATCAAACTACAACTGCCAACTCCCTCCCTGGTTCCTCATTGCCATGTTCGTCGTTCTCTTTCTACTTGGACCCAACCTGTATATTTTTGGGGGCTCTGTTGCATCACCTTACATCAGGGGTTCCCAAACTTTTCCATCTGCAGAGCCCTTTTTGAAGCAAAAGTTTCTTGTATAGCCCCAAGTAATGTTTCTATATTATATTATACTAGCTGTACCTGGCATGCGTTGCTGTGCCCTATATAGGAGATGCGAGAAAGTCTGAGTATGTAAGGGTTGGAATTGTTGTTAGTTATGGTGTGGATATACAATGTTTTTTGTCTATCCGTAGTAGAATGTAGCGTGGGTCATAGGGGCTCTGTGTGCTAAGGTAGGTTACTGTAAATTCAGGCCATACACAATGTCCCATGCTGAGGCCTAGTCGGGAGAATCAAGTTAATGAAGCCTTACTGTCAATTCAGGCCATACACAATGTCCAATGAGCTGAGGCCTAGTCAGGAACAGCAAGTTAATGAAGCCTTACTGTCAATTCAGGCCATACACAATGTCCCATGAGCTGAGGCCTAGTCAGGAACAGCAAGTTAATGAAGCCTTACTGTCAATTCAGGCCATACACAATGTCCAATGAGCTGAGGGCTAGTTGGGAGAATCAAGTTAATGAAGCCTTACTGTCAATTCAGAGTGTAAACAGCATTCCATTGAGGCCTAGTCAGGGAAATTAAGTTAATGAAGCCTTACTGTCAATTTTGGGCGTGGTCTGTGATTTGTAGGGATGTAAATTTTCTGTGGGAAGTGAATTGGGTGTTTGTGTTTGTGCCTCAGCCCTTTGGCTTATCCTCCTCTGACAGTTTATTATGGGTCGAAATGTTCATGTTGGCTGGCCAGTACAGGAGTTATGCAAATCTGCCCTTATTGGCAGCCAATCATGTTGTCAAAATGTAGAGGCTGGGAGAGTCTTTGGTAGCCCTGGAGGATGCTGGGAAATGTAGTGTTTTTCCACTTGGGGGCCTTTTAGGTTTTTTGGGGGAAAGTTTCTTTGCTACAAACGTACCTTGCTTCAGGCCTATTTCTGTTGGCAAGTTTGGTGTTTCTGCATTGTAAGGTTTCTCTGTTTGGGACTGTCATTCCATGATGGGAACCCCTTTATATAATAGATACTAGCTGTCCCCTGCCACGTGTTTCTGTGGCCCTCAAAAACAGAAGAATTCCAGGCATGAAACAATAGACAGAAGGGACAGATGGAAGGGACATTGAAAGATGGACCAGAAGGTAGATGGATAGAACATAGATAAATGGATGGATGGATAGTAGATGGATAAATAGATGGATGGTCAGACACACACACAAACATTTAAGGCCAAAGGGGTTTGAACTGGATGGCCTTTGGGGCTCCCTTCCAACTGGTTGGCCATCTGTCGGGTAGGCTTTGATGGTGTCTTTCTTTACTGCCAAATGAGGTTGGACTGTATGGCTTATGGGGCCTCTTTAACTGCCAGGGCTCAATGCTGTGGAAAAATCTCATGGTGTAGACTAGGCAAGAGTAAACTTGGGCCTCCATGGTTTTTGGACCTCAACTCTCACAAATCCTAACAGCTTGTTAAGAATTGTTGGAGTTGGACTCCAAAAAGTCCCAGTTGCTGTGGTTTTTGGTGTTTTTCTGAGTGATGGTCGCTCCTTGTGTAAGTAGGTGTGTTTTGGGCAAATTTGTTGTCAATTTATTGAGCAGTTTTTGAGTTATGGTGTCACTCAAAATGAGCAGTCCCTTGTTGGGAGATGGGGCAGGGTATTTGTTGTTGTTGTTGGCCTGAGATGTATTTTGCAAAAAGATCTCTTCCAAGTAGGTTTCCATCTTAATAATAATGATCATCATCACCATCATCATCTTTATTTTTACCATGTCTCCTCTCCCCAAGGGGGACTCGTGGTGAGTTACAACAACCAGTGTGTGTGTGTGTGTGTGTGTCATAAGCCGCTCTGAGTCCCCTTTGGCATTAGAAGGACGGCATATAAATGTCGTAAATAAATAAAGATTACAATATATATAGTACAATATAGTAATATATAATACTGATATTGTACTATTCTAATAATATAATATATTGTGTGTGTGTGTATCATAAGCCGCTCTGAGTCCCCTTTGGCATGAGAAGGACGGCATATAAATGTCGTAAATAAATATATATCTTTTATTTATTTAGAATATGTACAATATCAGTATTATATATATATTATATTATTAGAATAGTACAATATCAGTATTATATATATTAATATTATTAATATTGTTATTATTATTACATGTATTGTAAAATATATAATTATAATTATAACATTGTATTATTATTAGTATTATATTGTATTACATTATAATATTATAAATATGGATCACCTATGGATCCCCAAGGGCTCCACGGAGCACAGTTTGGGAACCCCTGCCTTAGATAGTTTCCTTAAAATTCCCTAAAACCTGGAGAGGATTCAGAACCACAGCACTACTATGAGTATACTATCAGGTGGTGTTGCAGGAAACATAATTTTGGACTTTGGAAAGTTTTTGGTTGTTGCTTTCTCTCGGTTCTTGTAATACCCTTGAATGTAATTCATCTGCCCCTGGAGACTTGAATTAATTTGGAGTAGCCAGATTTTCCTATACTGCCTCTTTTCCTATGGCCATGCTGCATTTCCTGCGTTCCTCGCACAGGTCTGCGCCTTTGTGTATGTCTGATTATATTCATTGTTTTCCAGTCGCTAGTAGAGAAAGCGATTAGGCTGGGACAGAGCTTCCCATGGGGAGAAGTCGAAAATCCCACCACTTGCATCATTTATAAGGAACTACAAAGCACATACCAACATTGAAAGGGGAAATGTTGTGGTGGCTGCCAGTGTTAGACAATATAATCACCCTGTGCTAGTTTAATTCAGCAGGCACCTGCCAAGTCAATGTAGTCTGTGAGACTTACCCCAAGACATACTCTGAAATTGAAAGGAGCTATCCAAGGTGGGAAGTCCTAATAACAAAAAGAATTCAGCACCTTGGATAGCTTAGACTGAAACCTAGAAAAGATTCTCATCCACTGGCTGCCATCGTCTGCTCCTCTTCTGTCTCCCTTTCCCATATTGCTTGCTTCATTCCTTTCTTGCACTCTTCTCCTCCGTATAAACTCGAAATTACGCCATTAATTCACAAACTCACCCTTTCTTTTCCTGCCATCAGTGCACTTCTTTTCCCTTGTGCTTGTCGCATTTCTTTCACCACTGCATTTAAGCCCCTGATTTAAAAACTCACCACTCCACTCTGTCTCTTTTCCGAATGGTACTTTTACCACCATCTCCAGTCCTTTGTTTCCCTGGAAGGCGATCCATTCAAAGCAAAAGCCTGACTATTTTTAAGACACATACTCTGAGCCATGCCTGTCCTTTGGGGAAGTAGAAGAATCACATAGTACAGTGTTTTTCAACCTTTTTTGAGCCGCGGCACATTTTTTACACTTGCAAAATCCTGGGGCACACCACCAACCAAAATGACACAAAATGACACTCTAACACAGTAATACATATAGTTAATATGTTTTTAAATGTATTTATACACTCAGTGTGAAACCTGGGCCTGTTTCGATGAACACAACATAGATATCCTGGCAGGAATGGCAGAAAGACCCAAACTTCCCACACAGAACTCCCATAACCAAGAGAAAATGCTATAAGAGTTTGGTGGGCATTGACCTTGGGTTTTGGAGTTGTAGATCACCTATATCCAGAGAGCACTGTGGACTCAAACAATGTTGGATCAGGACCAAACTTGGCATGAATACTCAATATGCCCAAGTGTGAACACAGATGGAGTTTGGAGGAAATAGACCTTGACATTTGGGAGTTACAGTTTCTGGGATTTATAGTTAACACACAACCAAAGAGCATCCCGAACTCTTGCAACAATGGAATTAAACCAAACTTGGCATATTGAACGTTCATTACCAACAGAAAGTACTGAAAGGGTTTGCTTGGGAATTGACCTTGAGTTTGGAAGTTGTAGTTCACCCACACCCAGAGAGCACTGTGGACTCAAACAATGTTATGTTATGTTGTTTGTTTTCTATCCAGAATCACAATGTTGGAAGGAGGCTCACCACTTTAAGATCCCTAAAACAGGCATGGGAAAACTTAGGCCCTCTGGGTGCTATGGACTTCAACTTCCACCATTCCTAACAGCCTGAGGCCCTTTCTTGCTTAAGTGGCTGAAGGGGGGAAAGGGAAAGGGCCTGAGGCTGCTAGGAATGGTGGGAGTTGGAGTCCAAAACACCTGGAAGGTCCAAGTTTGCCCATGCCAGCTTTCGACAGAGACCTCTTCCTCCCCCTTCCCCTTCGCGCCCTTTCCCCCCACCTCCTGCCAAACACTTACTTTTTCTTCTACACTGCCGCTTCTGCCACCTTTTTGATCTGAGGGGGCAGCGTGAGCATGTTCAGGGGGGAGGGAGGAAGACGTGATCTGTGCAGATGCTACTGTGCAGACTCGCCCCAGAGCAAAGTGAGCCAAAGCGAGCAGGGTGAGGCTGGGAAGAAGGGAACCCGAGTGGAGAAGAAAAAGTGTTTGGCAGGAGGGGGAAGAAAGTGTATTGGAGGTTCCAATTTCCCACAGCACACCTGATGATTGCTCACGGCACACTAGTGTGCCACGACACACTGGTTGGGAAACACTGACATAGTACATTCATAGCGTTGGTAGATATCCCAAAGGCCATGTATTTATTTATTTTATTTATTTGCTCTATTTATATCCCACCTTTCTCTACCCTGAAGGGGACTCAAGGTGGCCTTACATGTGGCAACTAGGGGTGGATATCTCCGGTTGTTATCCTTAGAAAACCGTTATTATTTCGTATTAAAATCAATTTAGACCCTAATTTGACCCACAGCCAGCAACCCGGAAGGGACCTTTCTAAATCGAAACCAGGTCAGCCATTTCCCTAAAGGGTGCGTTATTATGTCGTTTCCGCCCTTTATCTTTAAGCCGAGGAGAGTGGAGGGCAGCACGCTCCAGGTCTGAAAGGTGTCCTTCAGATCGGGGAGAAGCCATGGGCTTCCAAGACCAAACAGGGGTTATCTTTAACCCCCGTTTGGGTGTCTGAAGGGCGCCTTAGGTCCAACGCTGAGGGAAGCCAATCCGCTCCAAAGTTGGTGTTTTGACACACTTTGGAGCAGATTGGCTTCCCTCAGCGTTGGACCTAACGCAGGAGAAGCTAATCTGCTCCAAAGTGTGTCAAAACACCCACTTTGGAGGGGATTGGCTTCCCCTGCATTAGGTCCAACGCTGAGGGATGCCAATCTGCTCCAAAGTGGGTGTTTCCTCCGCCTTGGACCTAACACCTCCACTCTCCTCCTGCCAGCTGACACCCAAACGGTGGTTAAAGATAAGCCCTGTATGGGTGTCAGCTGGCGACACGGGAGTGCAAGGCAGCATGCGTAGCACCAATAACGAAATAATAATGAATTTCGTTATTAATTAAGAATCAATTTTGAAATTTTCGCAAAAAATTGCATAACATTTTATATTTTGAAACAACTGTGGCCCCCATTAGTTTAGAAACAATTTTTTTATGGATCAACCACCCCTAGTGACAACTATTTGATGCCTTTTGACAACAGACAATTAAATACATTTAAGTTAAAAATTAAAATTAGAGTTAAAATGCACACTAAAACATATACACATTATGATCACTATTAAAATCATGCCATTCACAATCGTAATCCGGGGCCATTGCAAATATTTCGTAGTTATTGTACCGTAGTTTGACCCCAGAGCCAGGTTTTCACTT